>CM058058.1:16449792-18873618 GCA_030157275.1 Cynaeus angustus
AGATAGATGAACTCTCAACCTTTTCAACAATGTCTGAGATTCAAAAAGCTCCTGCTTTAAAGATTTTTTTATACACTTATTTTATAATATACTATTTTTGTACACTGTGTTTTAGTTTGGTTCAGGTAACTGTCATTAGTTCCACCATCTGATTGCAATCATATTAAATGTTCTGCGGCTAGTACAATTTATTTTTCTACTTATTTCAGAATGAAAGTTTTTATGGGTATTAAACAAAACCGGCTAGTAAGATTAGACCGTCAATCGAAAGTAAGGTTGAGAAATAAAACTTTTGATGATATTTTCTGGCTTCCAAATTTTTCATAACTTTAATGCCTACCTTTTCATTTGCACATTTCTTATTTCGATAGATCTGTTTGTAATTTTCAGAAACATTGAAGTTTAAAATAGAAAAAAACAATTTTTAGAGTGAGATTTATGCCAAATATGTCAATCTTTTAAAAAATATTAATTTAAATAAATAAAAGACAAATTACTTGGATTTCCCAAAATAAAAACCAATTACATTTTATTAAGGAAAAATTGATTAAAAGCACTATTTATTTATTTTAAATGAATAAATTTTACAAAGTTAGGAGAAATATTTATTATTTCCTAAGTTTAATTCTCACGTGTTTGCGGACGACAAGCAGTTCTGAAGAAACTCCATATATCTACGGAAAAATTTATTATTATTACAAGTGATGTTGATTGAAATAGCTTGTATCAATCAGTAGTCTTCGGTGGAATGTCGTGTATGTCTTTAATTGCATTTATTATTCGCTATTCTTATACAGTATTGCGCTATTAGTATTACAAGAAAATAAATTAGCAAACATCAACAATGTATTTATAACTGAAAAAACACTAGTGGAAACCTAGAACAGATCCTTATTTAATTTATTTAAATTATTATTACAAGAAAACACAATTTATAATTAAATAACAAACTGATAATCAGATTTTAATAATGTTAATTGCCGTAACAGTTTTACACCTTGGATTTAACAGAGTTAAATATTCAAAAATTCTGTTGAATAAATGGAAATCTCTCGGTGCAATTGGAGACAGCCCTCTACAATACAAGACAAATTAGCGTCGCGACGGCGTCGTCGTCATGCCAACGCGTCGGAGTCAAAGACGTTCTCAGATGAGTCAATCGGCTGGAAACAGAGAGGATAATTCATAGAAGAGGTTTTTCATTCAAGCTTGATGCAAGTACATAACTTCTTGTATTAATAAATTATCACAGGTAATATATCAATTAATCTCTTAGTTGAAGTTATGGCCATAAATAGCAGAACGAGATTAGCTATGGTTTCCTAAGGTATGATAAAATATTCTGTACTGCTGAAAAAATATGATGAAAAAAGGAATGCTGTCAGGGCCTTTCACTTTTCAATCAAAACTGATTAAACTTCATGATGTTGGATTTACGCAGATTTAGAAAGTCGCTGTATAAAAGAGTCGATAAAAATTTAAATAAAAACAAAATACAGCAAATTGTGAATAGAGGTGGTATTTATTAAAGTCTCGAAGTTTTAGTCCCCTAATTTTAAGTCTCTCTGTTAAAGTTAATGAACCTGCACTTATTTATTTCAATTTATTTATAGTGGAACAAATTATTACGTATGGAATAAACAAAAACGAGCTTTAGAAAAATTTATGCTGTTATTGGTGGTCTAATTGCATCATTTATTTTAAGAACCATAATTTTAATTTTTATTGATTGAATATTACCATGATGCTGTTAAATTACTATAAGTTTATTGTATGAATTATGAAAAGAATAACTGTCAAAAATTAGACTATTCAAGATTCATATTTTTATTGCTCTGCTAAATTTATCGCTTAGGCGAAGTAAAGAATTACCTAACGTCAACTTTACAATTAATTGCAAGTATTTTGAATAATTAATTTGAAGTATTAGCTTTAATTATTCCTGTGCTTAAATATATTCATTTGTCATGCATTGCACCTGACTTATTTTTATATATAGTTAAGTTATTTAACTGCTTGAAGGTTGTTGCGACGTAATAGTATAAAAAATGATTAAGATCAGTAAAAATAAATGTAAGAAAAATAGAAGTAGCGATATTTTTCCGAACAGTAAATTTAGATAGAATCAACTGAATACGTAGTTCATAGATATAAACAAGAAAAATTTATATACAAAAATTTTGTTACTTTTTTTAACAATTATTTCAAAATTAATTGTGAATCAAAGAAGGAAAATTCGATATCTTCGTTCTTGTCGTTTCGAAGAGTAGCTATCAGTAAAGAGTTAATCGACTGTTACATTTAATTAATAATTAAAGTTTGGCTCTATTCAAATAAGCCAACTTCTAAATTTAATTTTTTTTTCTTTAACGAAAACTTAAATTTTTAGTGTTAGCTATCGAAATTAATAAATTGATAACGTAATTAATTTTTATTATTGATATTCTATTTTTGTTTCTGTCAATGTAAAAAAATGTATTTGTCATTACGGCCATTTACTGCAGTTCGCTGTTTTTCTTAGAACTGCTGTTTTTGAATTTTGAGTGTTATTAAAAACTTTCCAGATCAATTTTCTGCCTGCGATCGTTGGATTTGTGACTTATTTTTTGATCACAGTGTCTGATGGCTTATTTTAACTACTTGTTTAAAAAATTTTTGATTTAAATGTCACAATTTCCTACGAAATTCTTTGATTTTATTGTTTGAACTTGTCTGTGTGCTTTTTAAAACATAGCAACTTTTGTCATTGTTGTAATTTGAAAGTTTCTCATTAAGAACATTTAGAACTTTGATTAGAAATTGTTGAAATCAATACTTTCAGTAAATAAAAGACATGGTTAAATCGTTATTTTTGCGTCCTAGTACCATAATTAATCAGACTAAGCCGCTGTCACGCTATATGCTCTATTAATGTATTTAAATAAATCCCTTTGGCATTTTACTTTTTTGTCTGTCTTGTTACATCATACGTCTTATTAAAACCTTGTTAGGAACAATGTGCAAACAGTGTAAATTCTACAGCTTTTTACACTCTGTAGAGGACGTAGTTTTAATGTCCTGCCTCAGGATAAATTACAATCCGAAACCGACTCTGTCTACAGTAGCACTACCTAACCATTTTCATATCTTGTAAACGTCATTAACACCACAAAGCAGTAGTTAACTTTTCTACATTTAAATAAACATAAACCTGTATGAATATGGAAACATTAAGAAATCCACTTTAATGACACGAACATATTTCTTTCGCAAGTGGCGTCCTTCCTTCTATATCATATTCAAGAACTTAAGAATCTTTATCTTTGGTTAGATATCTATTGAAGATATCGGCGGTATGCTTACACAACTAATCCAACTGCCAGAATGCGATTGTTTCCTTTTCCCAGAATGTGTAGTAAAAACAGGCAATAAAAGAACTCATTAACGAGTGTCTTAGTTTATCAAAGCAGTTTCCTGCCATATCAACCCACATTCTCTTAGCATGTGTAATTTACGCTACCGTGCGGTTTTAATGCCGCATATCTCATGTTTTAAAATTTTAATATTATGCCATTTTATAAACGCTTCACCGGCAAACTGCTAGCGGGAGCTTGTGAAATAACAGCGGCCTCTTTTATTACCCGATGGCGGTTACAACAAATTTATTGATACTATAAAATAGATGAATGTTCACTTTAACACCTTGACGCATTTTATAACTGAGTGAAAAGATTTTGAAACTTTTTTTTTCAATAAACTAAGATTGTAAATACTCTTGTTATAACTAGACACGGTTTATTATCCTGAAGGATAACGGATTTATGACGTCTTTTATTTTTTTAAGCGGCTAAGAAATTTATTGTCATCAATTAAAATACAGAATGGCGTAAAAATGAAATTCTTGATTAAATGGAGTCACTGACGGATTTCCCGACTGTTACATTATATAGGTGGCGCCAGTACAAATTGGATTCGCAAGTAGGTGGACAATTTTATGTAACTCATTTTATCGCTAATTAGCATCACGTTTTTGCATCCTCTTTAAGAATTTTGAAGGCTTTAGGTCATGGTCGTAGAAAATCGATATAGTGCCATAGTTCTCTGGAGGATCATTTTTCTATTTCTAGAGTTAATTGTGTAAGATTAGAAATTTGTATTGTTCCATTTTTAGACAGACAAAGGACCTAGCTCTTTAGTGGATTTTGTAAGGTCAAATAAAATTATATACATAGTAATTACCACAAAGAATTGTAATTTAGAAGTCTAGCTTAATTAGTAAATGGTTAAAAATAGCTGCAATACCTTTTATCTGTTTATTATTATCAAATTTTCGGTTAAACACTTCCTAATAATGTTACATACAGTAATTCAATTTTTAATGGTACTACCTGCATTATTTGAAAGTAAGCTCTTAAAGAAGATAAACAGCGATTTTCATTAATTTATTTTAGTCGCTATTATCAATTATTTTATCTTATTATCTGATTCTCACCTCATTGTGTCTGTTGCCATGACAGTTTAGAAAAGTCAAAATAAATAACAGAACTAAAACAAAAAACGTTTCAGTCATATCCTTGTGAAATTGAACATAACTTTACAATTTAATTTTAAATATTTTTTGAAATTATCTTTCCAACCATTCAATAATAAATAGTCTTTACCTTTGGCATTTTAACGATAACTTCAAGAAACGATTCAAAATCGGAACATAGAGAGCATTGTGTTTCAAATGGAACGAAACATGAAATGCGTTAAAATTACCGTAGAATCGTAAATTGAAGAAAATTTAGACTTTTCTGTGTAAAATCCGATTTTTTTAAGAGATCTAAATAAATTTAGAAACAATTTTGAACAATAAGAGATAAAAAACTTTCCGCCAGCGTACAACTATCGTCATGCTATGAATGAAATGCTATTTAAATTTTTGAGATTTGCATTATTTTTCTACACGGTTTATTTCGATAGCGTATAACAATATATGAATCTGCTGAAATCACGTTAAAATTTTTGTTCAAGTTTTTATTCAACAAATAATGGTCAAAATTATAAAATCAAAAAAGCTTTTGTGATTGTTATTTAAAACAATAAAATATAAAATGTTGTATGCAATTCATATATAAATATATCTGCCAACTCGTTGTCATAAACAGATTATATTTCTTAATTAACAATCAAGAAAACATTTTACTTTGTCGTTTTAGTGAAGCAAGTAAAGTGGTTCTCAAAGTCAAAAATACTTTCTAGAGCAGAGTTTATGATCAGGATATAAACGTTATTGCGAGTATGAATGTATACCACGGATAAGTTGACATGTAAATTGAATGAAAATTAACTGTAAAATTAATCTGTTGTACGAAGAATAGTCATTTTGTCGTTTATACCTGATTCTAAAATAAGCACTTAATCCTACAAAAACGAACTTTTCCAGATTTTATGATTTACGATAGTATGTCTTTGCAATATTTGTATACAAAATGCGGTTTAAGCACTTTTAGCCTTTCGTTTCCTATTTTTTAAACTACCAACATTTTTTATAATCGAAAAACTTTCCTATCTATACTAAGTATTAGGTGTTGTGGAAACTTATTACAAATTTATTATAACAAATTAAAAAAATAAATAAATTGTTAAATTTATCATTTAGATTTCGATATGACGATTTACAACATTAGATTTTATGAAATTTACGCGAAATGTATGTACTTACAGTTGTGATTCTAAAAGTTTTTTCCCCAATTTTTGCAATAACTTGCCTTATTCTAGAAGTTATTTTAAATAACGTATTGTTTTCAGTACTCTGTATCCTGGTGCTCTCTGTTTCCGAGAAATTATATCTGAACTAGTAAATTAGTACTTTGTATCCTTGTATGTTTATCACAACAAAATCTTTTGCGGAACATATCTGCTATGTGTATGGCGTAAAATGTGTAGACACTTCCTTTCATCAGATATTATCAACATTATTTTTAACGAAGAATTAATTTTGATAAGAATAGAACTACAGGAAATTAACAAGGATGTAAATAATGCTTTATAGTATTTATTCTCAACTTTTGCATTTTATACAATTTTGGAAACGAAATTTTCGACGATATACATAAATAACTTATATATTTTGCAGGTTGAAGTCATAAAAAAAAACATTTTTTAACCTTCCCTGACATCACCTAGAAACTTTTCATATAAGCCTCAAGTGTCGGTATTTTAATGGCCTTTCGCAAACGTCTTATGCACTCACTGTTAAAACAAATACTAATTTAATTTGATGAACCTACAACAGTGAAGAAAGTAGCGATGAAATGCATTTACTTTTTGCTAATTCACATTAGCAAACAATTTTCTCACATTGTGTCAAATATCAAAGCCGTAAAGGATGCATCCGTCGAAGAGGGGCGTTCTATTTTGTCTCCGAGTAGAAATTATAGACCGGGGAATTTTTGAATTAGAACGCTGCCGCTCCACGTTTCTGGTTTATTCATGTAGAAGAAGTCGAAGTTGTGCGTTGAATTCTCGATGCCAAAAATCGTTAGCAACCGTTGAAATAATGATTTCACCTTGAGATAAATCTTAGAAATCAGGAGTCAACGAAGAAAAATTTAAAGGATACATCTGCGAAACAAAAGTGACGAACGTCCTTCGCACTAAACCTAATTCGTCGATGTTGGTCGACGTGCATGCACTCTAAACAACGTTATCATTTAAACAAAGATTAAACATTACAAATGATATGACCTCTGCAACAATTAGACTGACCTGCTAAGTCACATTAAGCCTTCGTTCACCGTTTATTGAATACAATTACATTGTCTGTACGCTCCGCACCAAAATAGTTCTTAAGTAGCACTCGCTTACAAGTCGCGTTTTGCTTCCTCCGGCCTCATCTCCTCAATTAAAAATGACGAAAGATGAAGGAAGACAGTGCAAAGAACGTGTACGAAAAATCTACGAGATGGCTAATCCACAATATTAGGATGGCATTTAAATACTGAGTTCAAGGGGTCAATAAGTAAAATCAACTTATCACTACTGATTCTATTAAGTGATTTACATCTCATTTAATTACGGTGTCGTTGGTGGATTGCTTCACACTCAAATTTATTGATGGTTTGCATGAATTAGAGGGATATTTTATATACGGGTACATGTAGATGAATACATTATTTTTTTATCATACATGTGTACTTTTCTTTTATAAACATCAGAGATTACACAGGATGCTATAATAAGTCTATAAGGACTTACGTTTGTTGTGAAGTCATTATCGTCGCACCTGTTGTTTCTATATGCAAATTTTAAAATACTCAAAAGGAGAAAAAATCCGAGTTAGGTTCATCTGATCATATATATCCAATTAAATATCAATCGCATGAGTACAAATAATTGGAACTTCCTAGTTAGGATGGCAACTACTAAACACAAACTAAAATTTTAAGCTTTTTAAACACTTCCTTGTTTTTTTTTCTTTGTTCTTTCTAATAATTGTGGTAAATTTTTCAAGTATTGACCTGCTTATGATTTAACATCTTAATCTAAAAAATGCAGAAAAAAGCTAAAACTCTAAAAAACAATCGCTCAATCTATGATATTTATAATTATTAACCAAATTTCCCCCAAAGTTTATTACGATGATAATTTTAGACATTAATAAACATATTTGATTTTGTTCATGTATTGCTCATGTAGAACAAGTAAGCATCAAATTCGCGTAGTTACATTTAGCCTTAAAAATAGTTGAAATAGTGACTACTGGTACTAGCCTTATTTGTAATTTAAATTACAAACAACAAGTAGTTTTTAATTTATTCTTTTGCGATAGGAATTTTGCGCTTTTATTGGGTTTTAGCATTTTTTTGAGATTTTTAATTTGGACATTTTTCTTTTGCACTAGTTTTTCATTTTTTTATTTTTAATAAACTTTTTCTTACTGAGAGTTCTCTTGTTTTTTTGTCTTTCTTGTTCAAATAGTTTATCAGGATCAGGATTCGGAGTATTTCCTCTTAAACATTATTGATAATATTTTTCAACTTTTGTTGTCTCTCACGAAAGGCAGCAACATTTTTCCTCGAATTATTTAGAATATTTCTTAGTTGTCTTAAAGTCATATTTTATTCAGTTATTTTTTTTTGTGAACACTTCAACATCTTTTTTCCTTGCTGATTTTCGGCTTCAACTGAATTTTTAATGCTTTGGTATCGAACCTTTTTTCACTTGCTCTCTTTTTAATGTTTTTTCTTGTTTTTTTTTTACGTTTGCTGTTATTGCATATTCAGTAGCAAATATACTGCTTTAACTAAAAGACTTTAAAATCAACACTATATTTAAGCATAAATTAGTAATAAAGTAACTTCTCGGAATCAGCAGTAATTTCTCTAGTGTCAATCTGGACAGGAAAATTACACCATATAAATTATATATGTTTTTTGATTCAAAGATTAAATATTCTTTGAAACAAAATAATTATAAATATTTAAATATTAAAAGCTTTTGACACCAAATATCTTATAACAATAGAATTATATAGACTGTAGACAGTTGCTCAGTGATAAAAACAAAAAAAATGTTTTCGCAAAAATGCCGTACCATTAGAAAAAAAATGAAAAAAAAAAAATTTTACATATTTTTTGTAAAAACTTTTTTTGCAATGAAAGTGCAAACTATACAGTTCGAATGTCTTTATAGTCATTAGAATGCCCTAAATTCAAATAGATACAGCTGATTAAGATTAAGATTATGATTTTTTCTCATTTCCTCTTCTTTTTATTGTTATTCAAAATCTGGTTGACGTTGAGAGTCGAAGTACTGTTACACTACAAACACACCGTATAAGTTTTGTTCAGATATGCTCTGAGAGCAATTCTTAACCCCTATGCCCTTTGTCTAGAACTTTTAAATTTGTGTTTGCTGACATTTGTTGCTTTTAACTGTTTTGACATTTGTGTTTTGTTAGTTTCAGATTCGTGTTAATATAAATGTTAGAATAAGAAAAACTAACTGTATTTTTTTTTATTACATTTTATAGAATTTGTGTTATTGGAACATTAAAAAATTATTTTATATCGTAAATAGATTGTATTTGAGCAGTATAAACAAAAATATTTCTTGCTTTGTTTGTTTCTTTATTTATTTATTTATTTATTAATTAATTAATTAATTAATTTATTTGTGTCTTTACCTTCTGTATATTTTATAGTCCGAAACTAATCTTAACAAAACACGAATTTTAATCATCAGAGATAAATTATTGTTTAAACACGAAAAACTAACTGCCACAAAAAGTTCATTTTTTTTAATTTAAGTTATTAATTACATACATTACAAAAATTTTGTTTTGTCAATATTGGCATTAAAATGAGAGATTTTGTTTGAACAATTTAAAGTACTTATGATTTTCTTAAAAGAGTGCATTATTATTTATGAGTAAAATCTGGTGGAAGCTGAGTTAAAAAATATTCAATGGTATTCTTGTTTTGAGAAGAGTAAAAACGATTTATCCAATACCCATTTTTAATTTTTGAATACCAAATATATCAGTTTTTCCTAAAAGGAAAAAGTAAATTTTAATTTGAATTTGATCTAAACAAAGTGAGTTGATTAGAAGTTTACTGTCATAATTTGTGGTCCATATTATAAATCGTATTTTTTCAAAACTATTATTAAAGTATAAATATATGTAGGACTAAGTTTATTTTCAAAAGATGTAAACATATCATTTTAATTGGTTGAGCTACCTTGTTAAATGATTTCACTTAGAATGACCTCAAAAATAGCTTAGCGGAGCAATTTTTAATACAACAAATTTTTAAACTTGTGGATCAAAACACATTCAATACCGAATTGTTGTCAATTTTAAAATTTTTCTAAAAATAAATGTGCACTGTTTGATGTTCTAAATGAAAATTAAATCACTTAGTTTTAATTTACAAAAGGCATACAAACACGTAGAAAACACAAAAACATCAGGTTTGTTTTAAGAAAGTTAGTCTGTTATAAAATGCGAGAAAATAAGGTTTAATTATTTAAAATACGAATAATTCTTTAGATATTCAAGAAGTAGGTATGCATTTTTTAAACAGTCTGACAGTCGTAGTAGAAGTAAATCAAAATGCAATTGATATTATTGTCATTGAAAATTTGAAATTAAAAAAAAAACTGGAAAAATAAATGCGTGATACCTTTTATTTTAAATTTCTTCCATTTTATCTTGTTTTTCTTAAAACTTTTCTTGGTGCTTCGAGGAGTGCGTGTCTCCATATTTATAATATTTTCTCTGTAATTTTTTTACACCAAATCTTGAAAAACTTGTAGAAATTAAATTGTTTAAAGACGTGATGTGATACAAGAATTTTAATGCTTTCGCAAACTCAACATCCAAAAATACAATTTTGATTACGTACTTGTACAATAACTTTGATTGTAGTTAATCCAGATTATTTAGGCTTATGATTATGTACCTACTTACCTACAAATCCGATATCTGTACAAAGATTGGATTTGGCAAAGTACAAAAAAAGACAATTAGCTTTTTATAGTTTTTTTATTTTAGGTAAAACTGCAATTTTTTTTTTTCAAAAATAAAACATGTGTGGAATTGGATATCAAATAAACATAAGGTATAAATCATTCACTCGCGATTTAAATGAAATAAATCAGAATTTAATCAAAGTTTAGAACGAAATCTAAAAGAGCATGTCGGTTATAACAATAGAAGTTTCTGTGTGTTCGTTAAATATTTGCAAAAAAAAGCATTAAAATAAAAAATATTTTATATATTTTTTTTGATATTGTATGATTCTATACAGGGTGAGTCAATAGTGCGATATCGGTCGATCCTGCCTTTCGCATTCTTGCGATACTTCATGATACGTGAAGCAAAGAAGTGCATTATCTAAAAATATTTTACTCAGATAGGGTCTTTTAATAGTCCAGGATCGTACTCAACTTAATTATTTTAAATGGAACGCTTTTTATTTTTTTATTCTATCTATTAGATCAAATGCTCTAGTTTTTATATTTTAAATGAAAAACTGGCAAGTTATCCAATTTTTTTTACAAATTTTTTAACATGCATATGTTCAATTGAAGTACAGTTTTAGCATGATTATTATTATTATATTTGGTACAAAGTTAAAAAAAAATATTGCTCTTTCGTATGGCACTAATATTAGTTGATATTATCATACAATTGTTTTGCGCAATATTGAAACAGTTATAACTTCGTATTTTAACACCTTATATCTTCTTGTACTGTCGAATTCTTTTTTTCATGATCTTTTATTTTTGTTATGTATAAGGTATTACTAAAACTTATACTTTTTTGAGTATCGTAACTTTTTAAAAAATTCTGACATTGAAATAATTATTCATTAGAAGTGGGCTCTGCTTTGATTTTAGAAACAATAAAGTTTTCAATTTTTCTAAAACGTGTAATTTTCGGAATGCATTTTTCATAACTTTCTACCTGGATGTTTTTAAATTTTCCGATGCTTCAGATTCTGTAAAATTATTGGCTTAAATTTCTTGTTCTTTTTTTTCGTTTGGTTTTGATTTTTTTTAATGCTTATTTTATTCTTATTGTGTTTTTTGTTTTCCAAAATATTATTGCTATTTTAGAATTTCTAGAGTTTTTTGGAGTGTGTTTTGTCCAAATGTTGAGTTCTTTGTACTTTTTGCATCTTCAGAATATTTTTGATTCTTTCGATACATTGAAGGTTTTCAATTCTTCAGATTCTGTGGATATTTTAGAATTCTTGGCCTTGGATGGATGTAGGAATACTCTACGTAACATTTTTATTTGCATACAAAATTTTTAGTGCTCCAAAATTCTAATCAGAGCTTACTTTTCACTAACAATTATTACTTTTATGTCACAATTTAAAAAAAATGCAATATTAAAAAGTATAAATTTTAGGTACCTTGACCTTATTTATATTTAATATAAATAAAAAACTATAAAAAAAAGAATCCAATGATATAATAAGACAGGATAAAAATCATCATCATTTCCAAATAAATATTTTCGTAATTGAAACTAAACGAGTGTTCTATGTAAAAAAAAAAAACGAAAATATAGGTGTTCAAAAATTGTCCAAAAAAAGTGTTTCTAATAAAAGCCCTGTATAATATACGTTTTAGCTTCGTACCAAATTTCAATAATTAATTGCTAATAATACTGCTAAAAACTTGAAAAACTTCTTTCTTTAAAATTTAAAAAACAAATTATGAGTTTGAAGTATTTGATCATACAAATCAAATTATACAAAGAAAAAACTTTCAATTTAGAAGAATTAAGTTGAGTACGGCTCTGGACTATTAAAACACCCTATGTAAGGTAACATATTTTTAGATATGCACTTCTTTACTTCATGTCTCATATCATAAATGCGAAAGACAAAATCGACCGATATCGCCACTATTGACTCACCCTGTATATGAATAAAATCACACAGCTAAACAAAGAGATATTTCATTCCCAATAATATGAATGTTGGGTAATATACACTTAAATTGAAGTTTTATTTGCAGGAAAACGAAAACTTAACTTGAAGCACAAAACAACTGCATAATCGACAAAAACATGGAATACCGAGAAGGAAAGGATTTAAATAATAAATAAAACTAGTTTTACAACCTGCAAAAACGTAAAGTTAATGTGTAATTTTAATTACTTCTAGAGTAAGTAATGCAAGTTTAAAAACTGTGATGGAACAGATATAAAGCATTTAATATACAGGAATCTCATATCACTGCGTTCACATAACACTGACCTTTTTTGCCGGCCGAGTAGAGATAAGAAAAAGTTATTAATGTTCCCAGTCAAGATCAATTAACTTATTGTAATCGTGGCTTTTTTTTTGGTTTTGGGAACCATTGCTGAGATGTTGCTAAAGTCCATAAATATGTCTTATCCAATCGGGAAATTATGCAAAATAAATGACAGTAATTTTTTAATTGGAGTAATTTGTCTTTCTGCAAACTTACTGTAAGACTTTTTGTTCCAAACAACGTGTGCGTATGTGTACTGACATAAATAATGGAAAAATAAAGTGCTAATAAAAATTAATTCAGCTCACGAATATCAACGGTTATTACATCTCTCAAGAATGTTGCATTTAAATAAACTCTGACAAATAGACAAATCACCTTGTGTTCTAAACACGAGTAAAACAATTATTATATGTATGTAATTTAATTAAAATCGATGATAAACTGAGGGATGTGGGGTATACTTTTTCCGGTCGTTAACGACGACGATGATGGTGGTAGCAAACACCACGTATGGTGTTTTTTTAATTCAAATAAAATATACCGAGTGTCAATGTAACTGTAGTCATCAATCATCTGCATTTTTCTCATTATTGTTATGGTTTATTAGCGGTACGAACCCGTTGTACGACACACGATTCAATCAATTTTCACTTCACATTTAACGGGAAATAAAATCGATGAATTAATTTTTCTGTCGCTAACCCACATTTGTTAGTAAATATTTTGTTAAATTTAATAGTTTCCTGGGGCTCTCGTTTGTGCGGTAAAATTTTAATAAGGCGGAACGCCAAAAGATTTATAACAATAATAATTGTACGAGACTACAATTTAAAAGATTAATTAAATGAGAAGCAACCAGCCGTGCGAGAAGTTAAAAGTTGTGTCACAATAAATACAAATGATGTTTACAAATTGTTATTAGCTTCTTTTATAATGGGAGCTCATTTTTAAGATCATTCCGATTTTAAAAGATAAAACTTATTTCGTTACTGTTAAAAGAGATAAAATTTTATTTTCAATTATTATTCTTTACCATTTTTAAGAAATTTTGATATAGTAGTCAAAAAGAAACAGAAGTTTGACACAATTAACTGATAATTTATGTTTTAATTGTATTTATATAAGTAGAAGAATTTAGTGTGAAAAGTAAAATTTAAAAAAAAAAACAAAAAAAATAAGAACAAAATTAAAAAAATACTATTAAAAATTCAAAAAACTGTAATACCCATTGAGTCTAAAATGTTATTACAAAAAATAATAAAAATGTTAAATATTCTGAAAAGTTCTGTCCTTGAAATTCCTAAATTCAGTAAATGAAAAATTAAAAATCTAAAAACTAAAACAGTAAAAAATTTTAGTTTTAAAAATGTACAAGATTAAAAAATATGTTAACATGCCAACAATTATTACAGTTTAAATCCTTCAAAAGAGAAATAAGTCAGAAATATTTAATAGTAGTATAAAAACCTGTTTACAATTCATATAAACTCTAAAATTGTAAATATCAAAATATTTCAACGTTTTTAAACTTCAGACTAAAAGGTTTTAAAATAATTCTAAAATATTCGATGTCATGTAAACCAAAAATATTTAAAATCACAAATGTTTGAAATGTTAATATTTCATTGTTTCTAAAATTAAACAACTTTTTTTAAAACTCAAAAAAATCTACGAAAAAACTGAAGTCTACCGAAACTGATAGAAACATTAAATGTATATCTAATTTCAAGATTCGTATATTTTAATACAATTCCTTGCATTGAAAACGGGTAAAGCTCCTAAAACGCATTTTTTTTTTAAATCTACTTATTCAGAATTAAATGATATTCCTAATCAAGCTTAAACAATTAAAACTTGTTCGGTGTAAATTTTCAAAAAATTTGGTTCTAAACCTTTGAAATTGTGATGGACGTATTTAGAATTACACGTGAAAAAACTTTGTCTTAACTTTGAAACTAGATAATTTGTTAGTACAAATTATACGAAAAAGTGTTAAAATTATAAAAAAAGAACCAGTTTTGTATTACTTATCCAGTTAAAGTTAAAATATTTAAAATGTTTCGATTATTTTAAAAGTACAGAAGACATTACATGATGAAGTTTAGAAAATTAAGTTGTGAATCACATCGATATATCGACTTAGATGTAAGAACGAAAACTTTCTCAAAGAAAACAGCTACGGACGAGTGATACATGTAACTGATATTTTCTAGAACAACAAACTCTATAAAAAACTGAGCAAACTATGATAATCACAAATTGTCTAGACAATAACAATAACAAATTACTTAAAATGAACTAAATGAAAGTACAAAATTGTTTTTTCATAAGTTCTGAGAAATCTAAAAAAATCTAAATGAAACCTGTTATTTTACATTTGCTGTAAAAAAGTTCAATCATCTCTTTTTTATTAACAAAAACCTGTTTCTTAATAACGACGCATGTATCTAATTTAATCTTTTGAGACATAATAGATGTCTTTGTCATTCTAAATTTATTTATCCGAAAAAATTTACGATACGTCTATATTAATTTTTGATACCGTGATTTACACTCATTAGCTTCCAGCAAGATCTTTATTAGACACTGATGTGCATGTAATAAAGTTAAGTTACGATGCTTGAATAATAAGTAAACATTTTTATTTTGATGTGAGTCACAATGTCATGAATCAATTCCTAATTAGATACGTAAATAAAAATTACAGGTGGTGAACAGAAAAATGATGTCTCGGAATTCAATATCGCGTGCAAAAATCTCAATGTCTAACAGTTTTTTCCAAAGAAATAATTGCCCGGCTGTTCTAACCATCGCAGCAGTAATGAGCACCTTCGGATTTTGCCCAAGAGAACCCAAAAAATGCTATTGTCTCTGGGAGCTGCGAGCGACAAGACGTTTTTTCAAGATGTTAATTAAGTTTTTTTTTGATATTGCATATGAGTGATTGGAGAGAAAATGACAAGAGAAATCGCCTAAGCCAATTAAGTTTGCGGTAAGAAAATGACATCACAGTAGTGGAAGAAGAGTCATCGAACAAGACGTGGGTACAAACGGTAGCGACAACTAACAAGCGAATAATATTTGGAATTTCGCGCAATTTTTAACGCGGCACTTCAAAGACATCGCTACTGTCTAAAAAACCGCTCCAGTTACATATCGATCCGGACTCCGGCTGCAAAAAATACACAAGCGGCGAATGCCACAAGTGCATGCGTACGTGTACGAGTTGCTTTTTACCAAAAGGAATGAGGCATGCTGGATTGTACGGCGAACCTATGTATGTATGCAGCCAGGTCGGCGGAAGCCCCCCGAGGGGTGGTGGTTCAAGCACCGGCAACTGGAAGAAAGACAAGCCGCATGCAGGGAGCTTCCAGACTTTGAGAAAAGGATTTCTGAAATTCCGGGAAAAAACAAGCAAATTATTTTTAAGTTATTTCTAAAATGCACAAAAATTATTCAAGAAAAGCTGAGAAAACAAAATTTATGTCTGGTTATTGTTCACGTTTTGTAAAGTGCCTTTGAAATTCACGACGAAATAGCTCAAAAATAGCTTGAAGTGAATGGTCAACACTTTAGCTTTTGCTTTAAAAGAATCGTCAACAATAATTTTCAACTTTATTTAAGGGCTTTTTATAAATTTTAGTTCCCTCACAACTCACTTTGTCAATTTTCAACAAAGCAAAAATTTTACTGTATCTCGTTGCTGTAATGATTTTGACCCACTTATTTAACGATAGTTTTGTCATCAGATCAACTTGTGCCAGTTAAATAATAAATTGGTGGTGTTTTTATATGATAATTATGATCTTGACTGCGTATAAAATATAAGGAGTATGTTAAAGTGTCGATAATTTGGTTTAAAATTCTCTTAAACAAGCACATACTAATCCAATTATATTTCTTTTCCAATCTTTGTGACACTTTTAACTTTTTATGATTAATGCACCTTTCCAAAACAAGCGTATCTCATCAGCCCTTAATCTCCTTGTTGCAAATAAAGGTCTTTTGAACTTAATCTCCACGTCAACCTCTCGACGTCTCGAACAAAACCCATGTCCCTTTTCGCATATCCACTGGCCCAAACAACATTATTCCGGAACGATGAGCAACATCCACAAATCTCGTCTCCATTCCACCAGGTCAAAACAATCCTATTGTCGTCGAATAAAGCGCATCGTCGGCATTATCCTTTTCCAGGATTACACAGATCGAACAATCGCTCACTTCTGACCCATATATTAACATAACTAAACGTTCGAAGAGTGATGGCATAGATAATAATAAATAGTAGATTAAGTGTAACGAGAATGCGGATGAGAAAATAATTGCATTTTATTCAAAGTTTTTGCACATATTGCTTCATTAGGCCGTTCACTCTTTACAATAAATAATGAATCTTGACTCACAGGTCGCTTTTCTGTGTTGAGTTACCATCTGTCGTCGGTATTTTACCATTATGGGAGGTTAAAACGCTAATTAGGTTCGATGGGGCACTAATCCTGACGTGCTATCATATCGTGAGATCTGCGAGGGTAATCTGGGCGCATTCATGGGTCACGTGGCGTGGGGCATGTGCCACTCGTTAAGACCATTGAAGATTTGCTAAATACATTAGTGCGGCACTAGCACGTGAAAACTCTTAAATGATAAATCTGAATGTCTTTATCTGTCGTTTTTAACATGGCGTCGAATGCGGAAGGGGTAAACTGTTGCAAACTGCGACAAAAGCAGATCAGGGCATACCTTGGAGGAGCTGCTCTCTTAGGAATAAATCAATACTTTATTAAACAGTCATGTTAACGTATCATTAATTTATTTATTCATTGCCACGTAATGATAGTTGCAATAATGTAATTATGGTTAGAGACACGTACACAGGAACACGACTGACAGCTTAAAGTGGTTGTTTCTGAAATAAAATGCCGACAACTACACCTTTTCAGTGTTACACAATATCGAATGGATTTGATCAAGGAATCGGCACAGATCTCTGTTGGTGAGAAGTTTTTGTTGGTTTGCTACCGGAATACAAAGTCCATAACTAATTTCTTTATTAGTTTACATGACGTGAATGGTATCCTGCCGGCGAATCAAATTTTATTCTTTTATTCCATTGTATGGTGCCATCATTAATTATGGTATTGGAGCTCGGTGATTCGTTACAGGTTTAACCGTTGGCTTTTTTTGCAAAGTGATAATAGAGCAACATTAAATTGTTTTGCATTTTTATAGTTTGCGATAAGTGAAAAGGCGAACTAAAGTAAATGTACATTTAAAATGTTTTCACAAATTTTTATTTGTTATATTTTGTTTTATATCGATTTTACTCTAGATATGTATCATACAAATTACATATCCTGTTACTTATACAAAATCAATCAAATTTAAAATTAACATTACAGCTATATTTGATTTATGCATTAGAAATCTGTCAGAGCTTAGACAAATTACAATTAAGATTAATTGAAGTTTTGATCTATTCAACCAAATGTTTTTATTTTTTTAGTTGCACAACATGTGCAACCTAAAGAAAAATAAAGTAGAACTTTTTAAAAAATTTTGGAAAAAATTTTAAACTTATGAATCTTGAGACTTTTGTCCGTAAGGTTTGTTTTAATTTTTTAGGCTTTTTGATGCTGGGGACATTGAAGGATAAAATCTTTACATATCGTTATAAATCACTCTATATAATGGAAAATTAACGCAATTTAAGATATGACGTCGTGCCGTTAAATGACCCTTAATTGGATAGGGTAATAACTGCAAGAAAGTTACAAATTATAATTTAAAGGCTTTAAAAATGGTAGTTTTAACAAAACCTTAGAAAAAAATTGTAATATTAATATGACTACTAAAAATAAAACATAAAAAAACTTAAAAAAAATTATAGGTAAGAACGTTTGTCAAAAAGGTTTTTTTTTATAGAGCGGTCATGATATAAATTTATTAAGTAAGCCATCTTCTGTTTTCTGTTTAAATAATTTGAATAAACATATAGAACCAATTTATTTTATGAAGAGACGAATGTAATATTTTATCAAAATAAACGATTAATTCTAATGTAGATTAAATAAAAATTGGATTTTATAAAAAATGCGTACCTACGAGTGTGGATATATATTTTTTACTTTTAGTTTAAGCGTCATTTTTTTTTTTAAATACTTGTGAGCCTATTTATTATTTCGCATAGTATTTTTGTAAATATTGTTATCTAATTTTATAAATAATAATTTGCAAATCCTAAATATTAAATATGATTTAAAAAACGATTCTACGAAACGTTTTTCTGTAATAAATAGAGAAAAGCTAAAAAACGAAACAGACGACAAAATTTCTTAAAATTAGTTACAAATGTTATAACTATTGCAAAAAATCAAACTATTTAAGAATATCCAAAACATACCTACCTTTATATTCTTTAAATATAAAAATTCTAAGAATTCAAAAGATTTAAAAGCATCTAAAAAACTTGTATTCAATAAATGTAAAGCATACAAAAAATCTGAACAATCTAAAGAAATAAAAAAAATTATACAATAATTTAAAAATCTTAATGAAAATCCTTAAAAAATATTGAAAATCTTAAAAATGTAAATAGTATCAAACATTTTCAAACAATTAAACTTTTTAAAACTTGAAGCTGCAATTAATTAAAAAAAGTCATAGAATTTGTAAACATTTCAGGATACATAGGTTTATGGGCTTAACATATTTGCATACTTTTGTTAAAATTGTAGCAAGAAATTGATACATCAAATTTTTGTAAATTAATTACAAATTTTTCATAAAAATTTTGTATCGGGCCATAATGTTGCTTTTTTACTCTTTTATATATTTTTATATATTTTTTATTTTTATAAATAACTCAGCAAATCATCGAAACGTTATTTCAAGAATTTGTTTTATGTGCAAAATTTTGGTAGTTTGCTTAAGTTCACCATATTTTTTCGCTTGTATTAATAAATTAAAAGTTTAAACCAAACAAAGATCGAAAAAGTTTTCAAGATAATATACAATTTTAACAAATATCTAATTATCTAATGTGAGTTTGAGAATTTAGTTTTAGAGTCTATGTATTATAGTTAACAAAATTTTTTTCGTAAGTTAACTTTTTGACAGTGACATTTAGATGAAAAGATGTAGGTTTAAGAAAGAAGACTCTTCTACGATATTTTTAGCATACAAAATTATTATCTACACAAAGAAAAATTATTACGGAAAATGATCAGCTTGAAATGTCACATATTGATATTTTTGTTTTGGCAATTTATAAGAATTAATTTACAAAATCTTAAGTGGTATAATCTTATCCATTAAAAAATAGAGATTTACCATAGTGCGATTTGCTATTAGAATTAGGTAAAAAATATAATCGAAAATGATATAAACTTATGACTTTTGATTTGTCATTCAATTTTGTGAATTTAGATGAAAATATTTTTTAAAACAAAAAATGTACAAAAATAAAAAAATAGACAGGAAAAATTATTCTTTATAAATTTAAAGCATATATAGTTGAAAATTTTGAATTTTTCGATTTTTTTTATATTATATAAAGAAATTTAATCAGAATTTTAAATTTTAAAAGTTATTTAAAAATTACAAAAATTTGAAGATTTCGTATTGCAGTTTTATTATAATTAAACAGGCTTTGCAAATCATGTATGCCACTTTCTGCTTCTCCTTCTCTAACCCAATAGTTTTGGTCTACATATATATTTTTTATATAAAACATAATTTTTTTTTGAACTTTTATTAGCGCATAAAAGTCTAAGATGCTGTTCAAAATAAAAGATTATTGAAAAAAGTAACTGCAAAGACCATTATTAAACAAGTTAACTGAAAAAATATGCATTCAGAATTTAAACAGAATGTCTAGTTAATTATATTGAAATGCACTCATATAATGAATTATTCAAGTTCTCAAGTCTTCTTTTTTCAAATGAAGAAAAACTGTCATTTCACACATCATGCCACATAAATTTTTGAAGCACGTTTCTTTCAACACTTCCGAGTCGTAATTACCCTCCATAACCGAGTTATTCATACACATTAATTTTTTCATCACGTTAGTTGTAAACTTGTACCCTACATAAACGAGTTCACCCTGTCCTGGTGTTACAGCCATCGGCGCACGTTGTCCGGAAGAAGCCGGTAACACCCACTCGGCCGGTAACAAAACCCTGCTAAAAAATCGCGCATTCACCAGATTGTCATCCGATACTGGGCCAAGGAACGCATTGAAAAATATTCATTCACCGCCCCGGATCTTTTCAAATCGCTTTTTTGTGTGTTAAAAACCGTTATGTTACCTTCTGCATACGTCGCGTCGCCACTGCTAAACGTGTAATTTTGGCTGATTGCTATAATTTGACGATTTGTACGAAGATATTTTAATTTTTGGCGCGTGCCACTGCTTGCCGTATGCGTCAATTGTCAATTTAAAATTTCGGTTTGTGTTGGGGGAACCGTGGGGATAATGACGTCATTTGATGGTATGTTTACAGGACTTTGACGTAATTTTTGATTGGGTATTGTTTTATTATGCCCACGCATGTAATGAATTCTGTGTGTGGAAGAGTAGGACACAACATAATGCAATCAGCTGACTGTAGATTAACTTTGATTGCTCCTAATTCGAGCTTCCGCTTTACGAATGAAGTTAGATCTCTAGATGTTGCGTTGGAATCAAGTGGAGTACATTCAAACCATAGAATTAAGAAAACAAAACTATTACAAAGTGTAAGAAAAATAGTTTTATTTTGAAATCTAATATTTTAGTTTCAGTGTGTAGCACAATTTTTGTTGACTTTTTAAAAAACAAGTTTTTGCACACTAAAGAAAGAATGTGCATCTTTTGGTTAAGACTTGCTAAAAGTTTGCTCTCTTAGAGCTTTAAAATTCTTTTATTTAAATTTCTGCACATCAGAGATTTGTCATCTATATGCTATTATTGTACGTTAAGGTTTAGAACAATATTTTATTTTTTAATCTCTTTCATGCTTCACTTCTCCAATATTTTCCACTGTCAAATTCGAATCTACTTTAGAAAAACTGGCAAAATCGGTTCAGCATGCGGAAACGCACCCTTTGAGATGCTGCGGTCTGTAAAAGTAACTGCCGCTGTCTGTCTCCGACCTACCCCTTATTGTGTCTGGGCAGTCCGCCCAAAATGTCAACCAAATATTGGCATGCCCATTTGAATGCCCATCTAAACATGCAAACAGGGATTAGCTGGATAGTCTATAGTGAACGCTCTTTACTCTGTGATGGGAAACAGGAAAATGAGGATAATGGAATCTAATACCTTTATGTAGGTTAGGGGTCCGGAGGTAGATGCATATGACGAGTGTCAGGCTGAACTTGCACTCAATTCATTTCAAGCTGTGACATGCGTGAAATTTAAGGTCACTGCTCTAAGTATTTGAAATATTTTTACAAATGACAGACGTGCATGGCAGAATTATCTTCGTTTTTACAATCCATCGGAATAATAAATTAACTTCAGCTTACCAACTACAGAGAAGCCGTCTAATTGGAGTAAATTCCGAAACGCAATGTTGTTTTAATGCATTTTTTTTATTATAAATTTATTTAAATGCTATTCCACCTACATAAGTTTTTATGCATTTTCGTGCCGTAAACAAAGATCACATGAAGATAAAAATAAACTGAGAAGAAGTAAAAATTTATCTTATAAACACATTTAATTGTCTAGAAAGACCTATCAACATTTTCTGCATTTATTTATGATAAATCATAAAGCTCCAAGTTTTAATTTAGCTATGCAATAACTCTTCCCAATGGTTTTTTATGATTCCAGAGCAAGCCTTATTTTAGGTAATTTCATAATAATTGGTTCAGCTTCGTAACAACTTTCTTATTTGTTGCATTATTTAATAACATAATATATTTTCTTCCTAACTTTTGTATTGAGTAGTTACCCTTCATTTGACACAATTAGCTCAAAACAAAAATACTTCTGTATAGTCATAAAATCGTTAAAACTACTGTAACTGGTTCCGAGCTCTATTCTCTATGCAAATTACTTTAATTTGGTATTATTTACTCTTCTTCCAACTGACAATCAATTGTTAACTCGAAAACATTATCCTTCGAAAACTGTCCAGTGTAGGCTTCAAACGACCATAATTCCCCTGTTGACGTGGATTATTACAATTTCTAATTCAAGCTCGTCCATATTAGAATATATAAGCAATTAAACTAACTTCTAATACAATCTTATAAACTCTACAAGAATTATCAAGAGATGTACTTCCGGAGTCAATTAAACCGTTGCTTGTTACATTAATTACTCCATTATGCTAACATGAATTCCAGTCATTTTTCCACATTTGTGACAAAAGAAACATTTCTTGTCACTTAGCTTATACAGTTAATATATCTAAGTCAACTGACCACCATGTATGCCGACTTTTAAATTCTTTATTTTTTTTTTGTACAATTTTTTAAATTTTATATGCGTGCTTCTAAAAAACCTATACCTGTCAGCTTTTATTAATAACAATGAAAAATTACGCAAGACCGCCTGGAACAATGAGTTTCTTATGGCATGTATAGGTGGCCAGGGCATTTCCTTACAATGTTGAGAGACGGTCACACTTGATTATTTGATAGTTGCCGGGACAGGAGCAATCAAACGGAAGCCGGCGGCCTCCTCAGGCGGTGTCATTAATCTTCAGACAATACAGATAATTATATCACACTTCACACCTTACTATAGTTTGATGTCCGCTCTGCAGGCTTCTATAGACGTGTGAACATTGCATCGATTCTTTTTTCCATGCCGATGGATATTAGATAAAGCTGGGTGAAATCAGAAGAAAAGATAAGCTGTTCAAGATTTGGCGTATTAGATAGAAGAAGAAATTTAGATCTTACGTCGATGATATCGGCCGAAAAAATTAATCTCATAATGTGGTGCATTGCACTTGCACCTAACAATTTTGTTTATGTTGTAGATGCTTTCAGTTTGTGTTTATGTTACTGTATGCTCCTCCACAATTAATTTCAAATTTCATATGCTTGGAATTTTCTATATAAATTTATTTGCCAATAGACTAAAACTGCTTTTATCATTTTTAATATTAGAGTAAATTTTATTTTCCGTTTGTGAGTCAATTGCTTAAATAAAAATGTTTAAAGTTATTCATACTCTTGCATATTCATATACGAATATTCTGCATATCATGTTCCGAAAGACTAAAATATCGGAAAGCATACTGCATACCTAATGCATAATTCCAAATTTTTAAACAATAAAGTAAATATGTAGAAAGTCTATACTTAAAATTTATAGGAAAACTAGAGAATATAAAAACGTAATACAAAAAACGAAAAAAAATAATGAAAAAATTAAAAACCAATTAAACAATCTACAGAATCTAAAAATTTTGATTTTAATTTCCAAAACATCTAAAATATGTAACCGCTATAAAACATGTAAAAAGTGCAACAATATAAAAAATTCAACAAAATATTGAAAGAATTTCCAAAATATAAATAATAAGAATTTAAGATATACAAATAATTTAAATTTTTTGCAAAACAACCTTTAAATAATATAGAAAGTATCGAAATAAAATAAAATTGAAGAAGACTACATGAAACTGATAAAATCAAAAGTTACATAATTACAACGTACAAATTACAAATAACATGATTAAAAAAAAAACAAAAATATTTTAAAAATGTATAGAATCGATAAGCTAGTGAACACATAAAGAATCTAAAAAATAGAAAAACAAACGATAATAAAAATACTTATTCTAATAAATTTTAAAAATATAACAAAAAATTGAGTATTCGTAAGGTAAATAGAAACAGTATCTACAAACAAAAGACATTACGATCTAATATACAGAAAACTCAAACAAATAATGAAAATCAAATTATTAGTAGCAAAAAAAAATATAGAAAAATATTTTGGTGACTAAACGAGTGTAATACCTATATAAAAAAAGTTTTTTCGCATGTTAACAAATATGAGAAAAAGAAGATAGTAATGCTATAGATAGTATTAAAATTATAAAAATGATTTTTAACAAAAAAAATAAGATTTTAGCAATATATGAGATGGGAGATATTATAAACAAACCAATAGACATTTTGAAAACGAAGGTAGTTGAAAATGGTAGAATTATAAAAAAAAATAGTTAAGAATAAAAGAATAATAAGAAATTGTTTTTTAAAAGCCTTTGACAAAGTTAAAAAAGACGACATATGGAAAACATTACAGAAATAAGCAAAACTTAAAGTTCAACAATAATTGTATAAAAACACGTTGAAATATGTGCGACCAAAATGGAAAAATCCAAAACTCTCGAAATTATTTTAGGAATAAAATAAAGAAGACCGCTACTGTTTTTTCTGATCTTGGATAAAGCAATCCAGCAAGAAGTAAAACCAAATAATTTAAAAGCTCAGGAAAAAAATGGAATAAAATAGAATAACATAAGATGAGCATAGGAAAAATAAAAACTATTAAGAAAATATGAAAAATATCCATCACTTAAATTTGGAGACGGTAAGTCTCATCATAAATAATATCAGAAGACAGATAGACATAAGAAGATTTTCAAGTTCTGATACCAAAGCAGTGCAAAATGATACGTTGACAGAAAGTTAAAAAAGTAATTTAACAGCAATAACAATAAGACTTCTGGGAAAAATAAAACATAAAACAAACATGGATAAGAGCAAGAATGCAACATATGTGTAGAAAAAAATCTACAGATGAAATAAATAAACAAGATAGAGGAAAGCCGTTAGAGCATATAGAACGTATGAAAGCAAAAAAGTTGTGAAATTAATGATTAAAATGAAAATACTGAAGAAAGAACTAAGAGGAAGATCAAGAAAAACATAATGTAAAAAGAGGTAATCCGAGAGGTGGAGAAATATATGAAAAAAAAGAAAGATGCTAAGGAAAAGCTCGATTAAGCTCCAAGTTTTTATACCCGGTCTGAAATAAATAGACTGAAAAATTATAAAATAAAAGATATAAAAAATCCATAAATTTAAATAAGTTACAAAAACTAAAAAATATTCATATTGAAACTATTTAAACTATTTAAAAAAGTTACCACGTTTTTTGTATTTTAAATTAAATTTGTAGTATATTTTGCAATAATTTGGTGCTCGAACTATGAGCACATTTTGTAAATTTTAGACTGTAAATTCTAATTCTGGCTTAATCCTCTTACTTTATTTTTTGCGTCTTGTTTAGTACTGATTAGTCATTTTCTACAATAACCTAACTCAATTATCTTTTGGACGCTCTTTGTAATATTGAAAAAAAACAGATTAATGTTTTCTCGCATGCTGTAACTTTTTCAAATTAAAAAATTATGCAAGAAATAACACCATAAAAAGAAATGATTATTTTCGTATAGCTAACGAGCTGATTTCAAACTGATTTACATCTTTAAAATTAAACTTTCATAGCAACTCGAATCTTTGTGCTACCATAGAAGCTGCGACGACGTCGTGCCACTGAATATGAAAATTATCCTAAGCATGATCTTCTTGTTTCTTCTTTGACATTTATGCATTCCTCTTTTTTATCAAAGTCCGAGCTTAGTATGTTCTAAATAAGTTGTAATAAAAATCGATCTAAACTTTGATAATTCTGAATTTTACAACACTTACATTAAAAAAAATGTAATTTGTGTCAACATATCTTGAATTTTTTGTCAAGTTTAAATTAACAAACTGTGTTGCAATTTTAAGTATAACTTAGAAAAACCTAAAAATAGCAGAAGGTTTAGGTTATTATTTTTTATCTAGGTTTATTGACTTTAGAGTTAATTTTGTTCCAAGTATCAGTACAGAAACATAAGAAAAATTAGCACCAAAATTTAATTTTCAAATTTCCGGTCTACATTTTTATTGTAATAATAAAAAATACTAAAATTATCGCGTACATTGCGCCAATTTGTTTGGGAGTGAACTCATATTGACATCAACACGGTGTGAATGTAAATAACTGTGATTTTTTCTATTGAGTTGGCAACAGCTAAAGATTTTAGTACTAAAATAAATTATTCAAAAATTAATTATTTAAAAAAAAACATATTAATAGTGTAAAAACTGGTTTGTTCTGATTATGTATATATTTTCAACCCATTTTAATTTTGTTTTAGAACTAAATTAATTTTTATTAATTAAAATTGTAATTAATTAAAATTAATTGCACTTTTTTTAATTTTTATTCCACAGTTTATGTACTATTATGATGTAAATTAATATAACTATATAATTTTTCCATAAATAATAATACATGTTATTGTAAGTCATACACTATCAAAGTTTAGTCAGTTTTTCACTTTCTTGGCTGTTTTTCATTAATTTTTTAATAAAAATTATTACATTAAGTTTCAACTGAACTGTTTGGTGGTCAATAACTTTGTTGGTTTAATTATTATTATTATTTTCTACTTTACTGAGTTTTTTTTCTACAACATTTGAATTAGTATTTGGAAAAACAGGTGTGAAAAAGCAAGTATTTTAGTAAAATAAAATTAACCAAAATTTATTCTTGGCTTATAAACTATTTATCTAGGTATCTCTCGTTTTCCACTTTTACAACACTCATTTTTATGGCTTGACCTGTTTTTGTTTCAATACTAACAACCTTGATGTAGCAAATCTTATGTAATTTTCATTTTTTCAAGATAGTCTGTCAGATTGGAATTTTATTATAGTGTGGAATATGAAGATATTAGCATATTCGATTAAGTTTTATTACAGCAATCAGAACGTCGAGCAGTCGAAAGCAAAAATGTGTAATAAGTATTTATCACCTGAGGTAGTAACATTTGTGTTTAATTTTTACCAAAATCGTAGTTTCAATTTTCTTTCAAGTTAGTGGAGAGTGCGAAATCAGTAACATTAATAATATATTCTCGTTAAAATAGTTCTCATGAATTCAGAAACTAGTTTGATATCTTAATGCTCAACGATTTCTGCGGAAACTGTGATTTAGCATACATTAAATTTAATGTTGAGTAATTGCTTGTTCACTTCATATTTTACCAAATAGTAATTCTAATTAAAATTTCATTAGGTTATAAAAAAATACACTTGAAATTACATAGTCAAATTTTATTCATGATTTTATCGACTTTATTTAAGGATAAGTACCCATTACTTTATTACTTATAATTTCATGTAATCGTACACCTGAGACATATTCCTGTGCGAAACTTAAGTACTTTCGTATTTAAGACACGATGACGAAGTTTTATGCTTATTTTATTAATTTATGTCTTCGTTGAAGTTTATTTCCCTAAAACGTTATCTAAAGCAAATAACACATATTACGCCACAACACCCATCAATTTCGAAATTACGGCCAGAACTATAAAGAAAATGACTTTGTATTTATTATTAAAAATATTACTTGTCGACACCGCATACTTACTTGCATTTTTTCTTTTTCTGAATCTAATTGAATTAATTTAATGATTATATTGGTAATCGCTTAGAACTACAGAAAATTTAGTAATCACTCGTAATAGTCTGTAATTTTGATTTCTATATTTTAGCTATTAACTTTAACTAAACTAACTAGAAATTACACCGATAGAAAATATTCCACACGAATGTTTTTACTAGAAATGAAGAGATAATATCTACGAGCTATCGCAATTTATGCCTCAAAAAAGGATTTTATTGTCTGCTAATAAAAATCCATTCGGTTTCCAATAATGCTAGTTTTTAGTTGAAATGGAAATTTAATGAGCCGCTCGTCACTACGGAAAAACGCCGTGCACGTTACTACCGACATCAATCCGGAAGGTTAGGCAACACAAAAAACACGTTAAGTGCTTTATGAATTTATAACAGCGTCACTTTCATCGACTTAATGATCGGCTAATTATTATAATATAATTGAGAATTACCTCAAATTTCACACATTATTGACGTGATTTATAAGTAATTAAATTCGTTTTAATAATGGTGTAACTAACACCGAGTTTGAAGTAAGATTTAAAGGTAATTAGAAATTTGAAATGTATTGTAATTATCAATAACCGGTTGAGTCAGACGTGAGTAATTAACTCTCTTGATGAATTATTTATATTGATTATTGTTAAAGAAGTTCAAGTGTGAGTTTCTCATTTAACATTGCTTATCAACACCTGCGTCGGACAAAGTGTTCTAATTCTGACAAAATTACATGGAAGTGGCACCTGTTGGAGGATTTTTTATGTTTGAACGAAGTCTTTAGGAATTTTTTGTTGGTAGAACAGGTTTTTGAAAGTATTTTATTAATCATCATTTGTCGGTTTTTGATTCGATATATAACTTAATCGAGAAAGCTGTTAGTTTTTCAATGAGTACTCCATGTCTTAAAAAAGTGCAACATAAATCCGAAGTTTATAAATTATGTATCCAATACTTCAAATTTATCAAAAAAAAAACGTTTGTTTTTGTAACTTAAAAAAATGAACATCAAAAATACTTGAAAAGTTATGATAAAATATTTATATCATTAATTGTTCAATGTCAGTTTGAATAAAATTGCAAAAAAGTACTTGCAAGAAGTATGCTGAACACGAAATAAAAATTTGATACAGATTTTGTTAAATCTGCTTGTTTTCATTTGACAATCAATTTTTCTGTTATGCTTTAACTTTCTCAAATCGACTACCTTCTCCTTCGCGTCGACTTCTTCTCGAACCATGTCTGGTGTGACGGAATTTCAACTTTCCAACCATAGGGTTAAGTTCCTTTTAATATTGCCGCGAAAAAATTCGCAACTATGTGTTCACTACACTCCAACAGAAAATTCTACTAGTGCAACCGCATTTCTGGCTTTCTTCCTGCCACCGACATGGGAAACATACGTTACAATTATTTTATACACTCCAATTAACGTCTTCGAAGACATTGGAGCTACTGTTTTCGTTTAAAATAAATTTCAGCATACTTGTGTCGTCTTCGCGGCGTAAAGATTTAATTAATGTTGCTTCATTGTTGTAAATTACAAACAGAGAAATATTCAGCATTGTCAAAATTTCTTTGAACAGCAGCAGGCCAGTCGCTTTTGGCGAATCATTTGTAAAATTAGTGACTGCGAATGGTAGACAATGGAAGTGATAATGAGACGTGCGTGCTTAACTAAAACGACTGGTAAAAAATGCAGTTAATGTCACAATCAGTCATTCATCAGTTTAATAATAATCAATTTGATTTCTTGATAAAATTAACAACTTCCAGTGTCTCCAAACAAAGAGACTATCTTTCTTAGAATTCTACAAACCTTTATACTGGACCATGATTTGCTCCATGGTATCGTGGTATCAGAGAAACGTATTCGTCAAGCGTACAGTAAAAATCATAGCGTGCTTCGTTACTATCATACCATTACCATGAAATTGTTATTATCAAATGTACGCGTAATAATAGAGTTTCCAAAAGCAAAATGTTGAAAGCTTCTGGAACGAGTCCAATGTACGTATCTATCAATATTTGATAAACTCGTTCTCTTGAACCTAATAAATTTAATTTCAGACTTCGAAATAACTCATTTAACATTTATCACCAACAAAATTAATTAGTGCGTTAATTGAGACGGCTATATGGAAAAGGTAGAATCAGGCGACGATCAGCGGCGCCAAAACGGCACACGATATGCAATTAAATACTAATAGAAATTGGTTCCAGGTATTAATTAATGGTTGGAAATATATTTAGTTGAAACTACCGTAAGTAACTACATATTTTAATTACAATAAATCATTTTAAACACTTTATATAGATCAATAGTAAAAACGAGTTTATTTCACGAAGTAAAAAAATTAACACAAAAATTGACATATTGAATGATTCATAAATGATCCGATAAACTGGACATGTTGCTCTTTATTCTGCTAATAAAAAATTACCACATACTTATTAAAAAAAATTCTTGACAAAAATTTAAAACAAAAAACCATAAATCTAGTGAGGCTGTCGTGTTTGAACTGTCATGTTTGTACTTGTTTTCGTGCCAAACTTTAATTTATTAGAAGCCAAGTTTTTTTTATTGATGACTCATTAAAAGATGCGTGATTTATTGATTAATCTTGATCAGATGTGAGAAAAATTCTCAAGAGCTGTTAAAATGCCTCTTGTCGTTTGTTTTACATGAAGTGGAAAATTACAATTCAAATAGATATTTTGCTCCTAGAAATATTTGTAAAAGTATTATTTATCAAACGTTTATTTTAATAATTTAAGGTTGTTAAAAACTGAAAAAAATATGAGTATTATTATCAAATAAAACTACAAACCTATCTAAACTCGCATTTTGATCTTAGAAACACGAAAAGCGTTTAAGTGTTATTTCAAACCTCTAAACATTAAAGTGTTGTTTGTTATTGTAGTAAAATCAGTATCTATTAAATTAAAGTTAAGAGAACTTTTTTTGTTATAAAAATAATTAAATTCTTTTTTATCAGTTCTAAAGCTTCAGATATTTTATGTTCTGTTTCTTACATTTTTTTAATATCTTATTTTATAATAACCTTAATTAAGTTATTATCGACTTTTGATTGGAGTACAAATTTTGTCGTCTACTATATAGAGTCCGCCAACACTTATGTGTCGGCCTGTAAACTCATTTATTAAGTTATATATAATTTTATGGAATATGGAAGCAAAGTAGAGCTATGAATAACATTTTTTATTGTTAACCGTATATGAGATATATCCAAAAAACGCTTTTTTTTAATCAAAAGCAATATTATAATAATAGCAATAATAATAGTGTAAAAATTACAGTCTGTTACCAAATTGGAATTGTCTAACTACTATTACGCACTGTTATTAACAGTGTACCAGTAAAATTATGGCGAGCAAAAGCGGGCTATTATGCTTAACATTTCGTTCGACGCCTGTGCTCTGTTAATTGGATAAATCTAAACCAACAAATTTCGAAAATCAGTTGATCTTTTTTACAGTTAGTTTATCCTCGAATTTTCTTTTCTCAAATTCCAGCTTTTCCTTTTCAAGTCCCTCATTATTTGACTTGCATACATTTAATAATTTTTCACCTATGGACTTAAACAATATATTGAAAAACCCCTACACCAAAGAGACACTTTTGAAACACACTTAGGGGTTTTTCAATATATTTTTTAATCTTAAAAACACCAAGTGATCAAGAATAGACCTATGGACTTGGTTGATGTGTTGTTGCTACTCTTCCAACAATTATTAATATATTCCGGATTAATGGATCGATTTATTGTGCCATTCCTGAAAATGTTGTCCTCTTCCATGATCCGTAAATATTCTTTATACCGGTTTTGGCTTGTTGTTGCCAATTTCCTTCTTTTGTTACCAGTCATTATGAATAAATAAAGTAAACGAACACAACACAAGTACTTAATAATTATTATTACTATCTCGAAGAAACACTTACAACGTGATGAAAGGGTAAAGACAAGTAACAAAATGATCAGTATTTTACCTACTAAGCAATTGTCCTCTTAATGTTTAAATTCGTAATTCGATTACGACTGGGCATATTGGTCATTTTAAACTCCTATTATCCCTAACTTACATTTTCGAAGAAATGGCACAAATGTTATTTGGGTCTTAACAGACCCCCTAACAGAACTGCAAATAATGCAACTTTTTAACGTCTGTTATAGATAGAGCTGTGTTATTAACAAACTCTAAAGATAACAGAATGTTAGCGACATTTTAGATAATAAGCATATTAACCTACTTTGTTCTTTTTATAGTGACGATATTGAAAAATAAATTAAAATACGTGGTGGCGAGAAATTAATTAATATTTTATTTTCTAACTAGACTTAACTGATAAACCAAAAGGGAGAGAGAGAGAGAGTTTATACAAACACATTAGTCTTGCAGCTTCAGAGTTATGTAATGAAGAATATTAAGAAATTTTTCAGCAAAAAAAATTGGTTCTAGTTCAAAAATGAGTGCGAACGCGTACTAAGCCATATTGTGACTATGTTTCGCTGCTATTAAATGTAGTAATTTTTTGGTCATTAATATATTGATCTGATCAAAAAGTATGTAAAAATCCAGCTATTGTTGTGAGACTTTCTTTCCACAATTTTTTATGTGGCTACTAGTTTGTTTTAATTGTTCACTTCCTCGCTAGATACTGTGCTTAAAAAAAGTTTTCATAAAGGAAATAGTTAAAGAATGTCTACTTAGTCCCTAAAGCTTTGAAACACATAATAAATGTAAAGAAATTATTTTTTTAGAGATAGCAACGCCTTTTTAACACTTTATTTTAGTGAAGTATCAATGTTTTTATAACAAAAAAAAAGGTTGTAATTGGTAATCAGTATTGTAATTTTCTGGAAAAGAAACTTAATTATCTTTTCGATAAGAAAGAATTAAGCAATTTAATGGTTTTACCTATAACTTCTATAGTAAAGTTGGTACTCAGAAAATAAATGTTTATTCTGTTGTCTCTCTGACTTCTGATAGACCAAAAAGTACGTTTTCGATCACGGTCAAATTTTATTATAAAAATTACTTCCCCAAACCTTTGTAAACTTTGTAAACCAGTGAGATTAAAGTAATACGATAAGTATGTTTAGTATTAGATTTTAGCATTTGCATTGTTTCAAAATATACTTACAATTAGTGTGTCTAATACGTATTTAGGTGTTTTCGTCAAATTGGATTCATTTGTAATTGAAGTGGATTTTAGAACTGTAGTCATGTGGAGTCTTAATCGGCTGTGACCGCATAATCCTAAAATATAAACTTAAACAATTTAAAATGTTTTACATAACGATAAATATTGTGTTCGTTACAGTTATGAAAATTTTCACTTTTTTTACATAAATTATTTGTCAGATAGTAGCGAAAAAACAAACCCAACATTATAAATCATATCTTTTAGTATAATTAGAAGGTTTGACAATTTAAAATAACTTATGAAGATGTATCGCGAATAAACTCTTTACCTTAGTGTGATGAAAGTAAAACCCATTTTCAAAATGACAAGATTTTTGTTGCCCTTTGTTTTAGATATTTAAGAGTTTATTTTGAGCTGATTTGACAAGATTACTATTAATTTGAAGGTACTGGTCATTGGAACACTTAACTTAACTTAAAAACCAGATGTACCTTTAAACTAAAATAATTAAAAATTTGTAACTGTAATTTTTTTATTTATTGTTAATAAATCGTTAAGTAAATTTATATTAAAAAGTGAACTGTTTTTTTTAACATTTTTCCATGAAACAACTAATTTTCTCTGTCAATGTACTACATTAACGTGTCTTACGCAATTGTATTTTTTGTCTCCAAAAATCCACTTATACATTTTTTCGAATCCGAAATGTATGTATCTTGTTGTTTCAAAGCATTTCTTAAACAATCTGTTTATGACAATAATAAAATGTCAAATTTGATAGATTTCAAAGCAACCAAACACCTAAAAAGTCCTACTAACTGTTGTTCTTTTGATCATGTGTTTCTTAGTAAATTAGCTTCGGCGAATATTAATTACAGTAATCTGAAGTAATTTAAAAAATTTCCCTATGATAAATAGGTTTAAGTTCCTTTTCCAGTTTACGAGTCGACTTTATAGTTAGATAATATTAGTCCTCATTATCTTGACGAAGTACGAAAGGCGATGCAGCTGTACATGGCTGATGAAACTTTTATGTATATTAATCTTTGCGACTGTTTATAACACTTTTAAACCTCAACTATTCACAAATTGTGTTTTTTTGTTTACTACAAATAAGCTAAAAAAATTAATTAAAGATGGTTACGTACTTATCGAAAATCTGTGAAATATTCTCATTATTACAACGTCAGTTAATTTAGTGGTAACTGTTACCAAAGTATTAATAAAAACACTCTATTAATTAAATGAGTTGGTTATATGTTATTATGATAACAATGTGTAACGTCAATTTAATGTATTTTTTATTTTTTTAGGAGAACTTAAAACCACTATAACCTGAAGCATTTTTACAATGTTTGAAAGGTAATTTATACTTGTATATATCAAGGTAACATTGACAAATTATAATTTCACGATTTCCACTTCAGTCGCAGTAAAACCCATAACCTTCCACCCACTTTTGTACATATTTGCTTCCAATAATCAACCTGATAAAATAAAGAGCGTTAATGTATAGATATGCATTGTTTGTAAAATAATAAAGGTTATGGGAACCGGCAGCATTAGTTAATGATTAATAAATTAAAACAACACTACATATATCAATCATCGTGTCAGTAGTGCACGCGAAATTCAAATTACACACAACAATACGTCATATTTCTAACTCAGTGTGTACATATTCTGAATAACACCCTTTATCCCAATTTTCCAACATTTTTCGCATGATTACCACGTCATCCGATAATCATTATGTTCATTAATATCACGTCGCACTGTACCGATTTTTCCTCGTCAAGTTGAAGCTTTAAGAGGACTTGAAGCTCGCAGTAAATTCAAAGGCTACCTTTAATACGATTTTGTAACAGTTGGTACGCTTGTAATTTCAAGTGCTGTTCACTTACACTTGTCACTGGCTTTGTTCAGGGTTTTACTGCAACTGTGTGCAGTTGGCAGCATGTCAGGTTGCATGTACATTTGTTTCATTTAGATTTGATTTCAAGTGGAATTTAATTGAGGGGACGAAATGGAAAGCTTCGTTAAAAATTAAGTAAAAAAAAATATGGGAAATTTGCACGTTAGTATGAAATTGCTGCTGCGCAAACGGATACAAACACACTACCGTTATCTACATTACCGACGTCTCTCGATTAGTTCCGCTGGATAAATTAGATGAATGAAAATTTATGTCATGGGAACTTGGTGTGGGTGTCCCAGCCAACGTCTCAATCCTAATTTGCCAAAAATTAATTATCTCAAAAATTGTATAGTTTATCTTAACCAAATCGAGTACTTTGAAGGCTACACTCCTCACGTACTTCCCCCGTTTTTTCCCATGTACAATTCTGGATTTTTTCGCTACCACTAAATCACTACTCCGAGTTGGCTCGTTTGTTAATTGAGAAAACAAGAAATCACATGTTGTGTGTCTGAAGCACCTTCGTGCAAGGTTTCGAAGAACGAGACCTTCACAGAACTTAAATCTTTTTTAATTTTTATGGTTGCGTCAGCGGAAGGCTATCATTAAATGACAGATTGTCGTAAGATGTAGTGGTTTTTTCTTTGTTCCTTGCATGCTGCTCCACGACATTTCGTGTCAATGCTTTACGTAATCATTGTTTGATGTAAACAATGCCGTTTTGCTTCGTAGACTAACCGAAAAATAAGCTGCGTTCACAAAGTTGTAGTAAATACAACAAAACATTTTGCTATTATAATGGTAAAAAATATGTGAGAAAATACACACGCTCGTGTGTGTTTAGAGGCCTTGGGCAAAATTTGCGAGTCTGATCTTGGAAAGGTGGGTTCTTTTATAAAATGAGTTTTTTTATTGAAAGAATTCGTTTTTAGTTTTGTTGTTTATTTGTACGATTGAGGGCTACACGCAAAATTTGGCTTTTAAAATGCCACAAAGCTGTTTAAAATGTAATTTAGGTATTCTAGTTTCTTTTCAAAACGTCTTTTCTTTTGCTTTTTTGAATGTTGAAATAACTAAAAACAATAAAAATTATAAAAATTACAAAGTGCTACCATTTTATAAAATACGGTTTTTACGAAAAGATAAAAAAAACTTCTAACAACATGGTTAATCCAACAAATTAAGAGACTTTTAATTAAACATGTTTCTAAATTATTTTTACTTTAAAGATTAGCTAAATTACAGTCAGAGGCTCAAACCATTAAATATTCGTTGTTTTCAAACGAAAAACTGCTTTTAGCAACGCATTACTCACAATCAGAATTTTCATAAAACGTTTATTTAGTAATTTAAGAAGATATATTTTTAATTAGTTTTGCCACCCTTTGGTTATAAATGCAAACAAAATGTATATATATTGCACTTTATTTTTGAAACACTTTAATCTTAAGGGTTTTTCTACTTGTTTTTTATATATAAATAAATGGTTATTTTTAACAAATTAGCGAGTAGCTGTTACAACGAGAATCAGTTATATATTAATTTTCACACAAATTTTGAAGAAAAAAAAACATCACAAATTATTTCCGATATGAAAATTTTCATTTCGAAGCGAGAATATTATTGATAATAACTTTACCTTTATTCACTTTACTTTAATTTTAATTGACTCTTTGTATTTTATCTGTATTAATTATAATAGAATTAATTTAAAAAAATTAATTTTTTTTAAGTACCTACTTATGGCTATTTGCACCGACATGACTTGAAATTAAGTAATTTCTGAAAATTACAGCAATCATTGTTCTAACAATTATAGCAAAAAAACTTACTATTAGTTAACGTTTAGAAAACTTGTTGCAAATAGATAGATAGATCCAATTCAACTTAGCAAAAAAAATCAAGAATTTAATAATACAACGTTTTTCTTAAGAGATAAAGATAAACAATTAGAAAAATATACCAATAACTCAAAATTATGAACAAAAAACAACAAAACGAACTTTTTTGATCCTATAAAGACGTCGTATGAAAAGTGGAACATTGCTCATGGGTTAGACCACCAGTGACAATTAACTCAAAGTTTTATTTTTTTTGTATTAACTGACAAGCTTTAACAAACTTAATTTATATCATTATATTATTTATTATTTATTTGTTTATGCAATCTAATTAAAGAAAAGCTTGTACACTCTTATACTCAAATTTATGCTTGGTAACGTATTAGAAAACTTTTGCTGCCTTACTAAACCTTAATAAACTAAACCTTAATAAACTTATTTACATTACACTATGAAACATTTTAAATCTATTTAAAGAATATGGTAAGATTGCTTATATTGAAATAATTTTCAAAAAAATGTCATAACCCCATAAAAAAGTAAAAAATAGCATATCCACTTTTAAGAGCGAATTGGCTATCGTTGCCAACTATTAGAATACTTAGTCTAATGTGTGTATTTCTTTTCTTGAACCTGCAAATAGTTCAGTTTGGTAAACCAGCAACAGTGTCTTACAGTGAACCTATTAAAACACTATGTACTTACTAAAGGTTAGCATATTATTACATTTATTACAATCATTTCCTATGAGCTACCGTGAGTATGTAATTTAATTAAAAATGCAGGTTTTAATCTATGTTTCAACTTAATTTTATTATTTATATGCTTTTTACTATAAAAATAACAAGGTAAGTTAAGTTTCTCTTTATTTTATTGCTTTTGGTTTTAAATAAACAGGTTTTTTACATATATAGATATATAAATAACAATAGAGAATATATCATTGGTTTACGTATTTTGTAGCGCCACATTGCTTCTACATGTAAAAAAAATAAGCTTTTATATAATTAAATGAGTTTATAGGCCGGGACATAAGAGTTGGCGGATAAATACATAAAAATACATAAAGATTTGTATTTTTAAATAATTTTATAGTGATTTATCATTGTAACAAAAGCTAGAAATTGTGCTTAATTTTACAACCAAAAAAAATATTGAATGCTGTAGATAATAGTTTGTCAATATTTATTTAGTTTTCCAAAATTCTAACAATAAAAGTCAGCCATTTTCACATACGGGAGAATTTCATTATATTTGCACTTTTACAGTTTGCCATAGATTGACAAAGTTTTTCATTCAAAAATAAAAAACGTCCTTTACAAGTTTAGGCAATTTGTTTTTGCTTCACATTGCATTAGTATTTGACATTTTATAAATAAGCAGTTAAGCATTTTTTAATACTGTTTTTAAAATTCGAAATTAGTTTTATATTCATGAAAATATAACTATTAAGTAGATACATTTCCAGTGCCAACCCAAACGTAAAGAACTTTTTAGAAAAAGATTAAGGTAGCATGGTTCTTCTGATTACTTTGTTCCATTTAAAATGTGGATATTTCGGTAACCATTTGGTCTTTTACTAAAATATAAACTGTTTTTCTAGCATGTCCTAGAAGATCTAAATATTTGTGTCAAAAATAAATATAAAAAAATTTAAATAGCACTTTTCAAGTAATAATAGTGAAATATAGAAGAAAATATAGAAACAATTATAAAAGTATTTCAAACTTTAAAGTACTTATTATTATATTTGATCACCATTACAGTTGCAGTTTTCCTGTAAAATTTAGTTTGTATTTTGAGCTGTATGGTACGTCTTTTAAGTCATTACCATCAAAAGTATCACTCTCTTATTTGCTGTTAATAGAATGTGATACCAAAACCACAGTTGCATGATGGTTTTTAGAAATTTTATTTTATGGGTAGATCTACGTAAAACTGAGTGAATACTTATTTATTTTAAATATATATAAACGCAAATTGGTTTAATCTGTATTGCTTTTATTTTTTAACAGAAATTTTTAGCTTTATTTCTCTGAACCTCTAAACTCCAAAAATTATTATTAATCTTTGAAAATCTTTTATTTCAAAATGTAGATTATTTAATTGAAAACTTAATATATTTGTTTCTGCTCTGTACATTTTTATGACATCTTTTTCGCCTAAATTTATTTTGATCGAAAGCTTCTCAAATTTTAACTGTTTCTAAGTGGTCCTCTTGCATTTGATCGCGGTTTTAAAGCTTGTAACTATCATTCTAAAGCGATTCAAATAGGTATGCTCAACCAACACGAAGTACGCAATTACTATTCTAAATTAGTGTTTTGTCTTAAAACACACTGTTTTGATCGATGTCTAAAGAACTCTTTCTCCGTGATTACTGTAATAGTCAATTTTACTAGTGGTCCGAAACATGCAGATAAACTAATTGTACAACGTGTCTGCTTGAAATATTATTTCGATTAGTTTAGCTAACTGCCTATATCTAAAAACTAAAATTAAATAACTATATTAAGTTTTAATAAACTATACTTAAAACTAGTTTCGCCGCCATTTCTTGACATTAACTAATACTTCAGTTCTTTCACTACAATTGTCAGATCAGTTGTTTTCTTAGTTTTAAGAAATCACTTAATTTTAACTAAAGTTGTTGACATGGCCATTGCCGTTTTATATGTTTTAAGCGTTGCAAATAAATTTAATGGTTAAACTGTTAAAGTGGATTTGAGTATTAAGTATTATTATTTATTATTATTATTATTAAGTAAATTGCAAAAATATTACTAAAAAAAAAAAGTAGTAGGTAACTAATTTCAAGTAGACACGTAAACTAAAGAATTTTAGAGGTATAATATTTTTTGCTATATAAGTTGAAACACTGTAATATGATAAAATAAAAACGGCACTGCCGCGAAAGCAGACTTTATGTTGGCAACTCCTATCTCAAAGTGTCTCATATGTTTTTATTTTATTAAATTGATATTCAAACTTATAGTTGCGATGTGCTTTATGAGTATGACAGTCATAAATTGTCGAAGCCGACAGTGTTACAAACATACCAATGTACCTCCTTAGAGGGTTTCTTTTCAGTACATATTTTTTTTTTGATAAACATCATTTCTCAATTCAGGTTAGTGCTTAAAAAAATATAAAATAATGTCCCTATATTCATATTCGGTATATTTAATGCTTGTCGTTTTCCGAACGGTAACAATTTTGCATACGCAATTCACAGTTTGCAAAATGGTTAAAAAATGTGTAATCGAAAATATAGCCTAGACTTTAGATCTTCCACAGCAGATTATTGGAAAAGATTTAAAACTTGCGACAAGAGAGGTAATCGGAGGTGTTTAGGATTATTTTTTAAATTTGTACGTGATTTTTTTCAGTACATCGAACATTCTAAACAACTCAGTTTAATTCAAGTTCAAGTTAGGAGAATAATATCTTTCTGTTTCTAGATATGTGATCATATGTAGTCATATCCGTAAAAATCAAATAGACTTTATTTTCGCCTTCTTACAAGAAAATAGAACAAATTCCCTACGTGGGTAAATGTATCAAGAAATGTTGATTAGTGCAATTAGTTGTCTACAAAATAAATTATGCATAAGGTGTACAATATTCAATACAAAATATTTATTTTAGTACATTCTTACTACTTATTATTAGGTATTGCAGAGTAATATACTATTATAGTAATATAATATTACAGTAAGTTCACCTGTAGTACGTGGATCTATTTTTAATGACAATGTAAAACAACTTTGGAATTTTTTATTGCAAAGTCGCTATAATATTTGGTATGAAGTAGAAATATCAATCAAAGAATTTAGGACTATTTTAAATTAAATTGGCAAATTTCTATTCTTTTTGAATTCCTATTTTGTTTTTGCGTAACGCAATTGAAGCATCTGTTCTCTTTCAGTCTCACTCAACTTTTCGCTTTGAATCCACCCTGCCTCCTCTCATCCGTCCGGACCACAATAAATCCAAAAAAGCGAAACCGTCCACCTCGATGAATCTTCTTCCATTTTAGCGGAAGCACTAAAGTCTGAAAGCTCGCAGCACTTCCGGTCTGTAGCTTTTCCACCCTTGCGGAATGAGTCCTATTGGATCAGTAAACGCAAGCGCAGGACATACCGGGACATAGGGGGCCGACCACCCTTTCGCAGTTCCTAATCAATAATGTAATTCATGCGCCTTCATGGAACTGAAATTCATGAAGACCATACAAAGACGCTAAAAGGAAAAAAACGCCGAAACGTTTACTTAACGTATTATGGTCCGTCAATAATTTACGCAATTGAAATGTTGAGGTAATTCTAATTTTTATCGACACAGGAACTTGTCAAATGTCGATGTCGGCGGTGTAATTTTCAAGACATTACGTCTTTGTAATTAGTATTGTATTGCATTCGCACTCGCCAGGTGACATTTTTCAATTATTGCATGTGAGGGTAATTTGAAGCACGCGAAAAGTGGTGAAAAAATGCTGAAGCACATGGCAAATATGCCAAAATTACTGTCATCTTCGGAATATTGCCAACCTGCAATTTTTTTCCTATTACTATATTTTGTCTTCGGTTTTGTTAACCGGTATTATACGCACATCAAAACCTCGTTGATACAGTATTTTCGGTTTTTTTTCAGACACGAATTTGATAAAATCGACATTTTGTTGACTTATGCTACTACATCGATTTGTGTTTGCTCTCTGTAAATCATTTATAGGGAACTCGCCCACAATCTGTCCAATTTTTATCAGATTATATTTCCTAGAAATGAATATTTTTATTATAGATGTGACTTGTGGTCTTGTTTGAACTAAAGTTTTATTCATGTAATTTTGTGTTGTTTGATCCAATTAACTGTGGTAAATTTATAACCAAGGACAAAAAAGTATCTAATTTTGGGAAAAAATAAGCATGTAAAGTGAAGGTTATATCTAGACTTACAGCTAAATATAAAAACAAGAAAAATAAAAATTATTAACAAATTCTGAATTTTGGTTAGAAAGATATTGATGTGTGCACAGAAATGAAAAAAATAATAATTTTTTTCTGAGTATTCTTTATATTCTGTTTTGTTTTTGTTTACCCAAATTATGTAGCTCTTTTAGAATCTGTTTGTGTTGTAGATTGATCGAATTAATAAGTTTTATACTCTTTAAACTTTGTAAATATTTTAGATCTTCTAGATAATTGATGCATTCTATATATAATTTTAAGATTTTTTGAACATTTTAGATTTTTTTAAATTATCTTTCAGAATATTGTAAACTTTTGACTCAAGAAATTTTATAGAAACTTAAGACTTTACGTACTCTTTATATTTCTTAAATTATTACAGATTTTTTCAATTTTATAAATTTTTTCAATATCCTCTAAATTAATTATAGGTTAGAGCTGCTGTACGCACGTAAACTTTTATGCAAATTTTTGTATCAAATTTGTTACAAAAATTGTCTCAAAAATAATGTGATAAATTTTGTTAAATTTGTGTTGTGTGTTTGTGCCTACACATTCTACACAATACAAATATTGTAAACAAAAATAAACCTATATTTTATACGAAGAAAAGAGCAATGTTAAAGTTTTGATATTTATTTTTTAACATAATATACTGTGCCTGTACGTCAAGTTTATGCAACTAAAAACATTACATTTCATATTTTCCATTTTGTGAATATTGTGAAAATGTTTTCCAATTTGTAAAAAATATATCAAATCGTGTTCAAAATATTTACATCTTGTACATATTACACGGTAACTTTTTATATTAACAAATTTGATACAAAAATTTGTACAAAATTTTGCGTTGTGTAAAATAACTTTTAGAGTATTAAGTTTTTGTGTATTTATTTAATTTTAAATATTTTCTTGTCTATATTCTTCGAAATTTTTACATTTCCGAGATTTTCTGTCTATCTGTTACATTCTTTAGATGTTATACATGTCTGATTAAAAACAGTAACAATAAATTTTTAAATAGAATTTTTTTTAGAAATTAACAAAAATTTACAAAGTAGATATTATTTTACAAAAAATACAAAAGTTTCATTAAAATTGAACTTTATTTTAATGAATAAATGTACCTATATTAATTAACACAACAGAAGAATAAACGTCTTGTAACAGGACTGAAAAAAAATCAGGCTCGAGCTATTATAAAGTTTCAAAACGTGTTTAAAAGTAAATTTGTCACAATAAACAAAAAAATGTTAGGTACATGTTCGCCTATCAAAAAGTTAACAAAACATCCTTGAAATGAAAATTAACGGCACTGGTTTTTATATTGTTTTTGCTTCGACAAAGATTAGAAACTTTAGAAACCACAAAAATAAATAGAATCAATTTTGTATAAAAATTTTAATCTTTTCCTGTTCTCAGTTAAAACTTTAAAACAGTTAAATATAATTGTTGTTATTACATTTAAACCTCCATTAAAATCTTGGTTTTGTATTACAAATCTCATTTCGCATTCACAGCAAGAGTCATTACCGCCAAAAAAACCGTCTTTCCATTCTATCTCTCATAACAGGATTTGCAAGAGTTCCAGTTATTTTAATCCTCACGTTTGAAAAGACGTCAAATTACTCTTCATTTAAAAATGGTTGATTTGATACAATTTTCATCAATTGTCTCATCCATCACCATCGCAGACTCCACTTGTGATTAGGCAGAAAACGGTGCCTAATTATGACTGATTCGTATCCAACCTAAGCCGTAAACGAAGACAATGGAAGAGACTTGCATTATTGCTGTTTGGGAAGGAACTTCTCGTTCAAGTTTAACTTCCCTGACTTTATTATTGTATTCACTTAGTTCAAAGTAATGTTTATTATCTCATTATGACGATCTTTACTTCCTAATAACATTAAATTGTGTTGTAATGAGTGAGTCTTCTGTTTCTTCGGCCTCGAAGGTGGTGCTTCAAGTGGGATTATCTATAGAATTACGCAACGAGTAATTGTAAATGTTTAGCAGGAGTTTATATAGATAAACTCCTGCTAAAGCTATAGAGCTTGTATAAGTGGTATTAAAAAGACTGAATAATTGAGGTTTGTATGACTGTCTGTGTAAATTTAAATTTGTTAACTGAAACGTCTGTGGTAGTAAACTGTTCAGGTTTTCATTCAAATTTAACTACCGTGAAATTTTAAACGTAAAGCTGTTTATGAAAAAGTATTATACCCTTACTGTGGTCGGCCATTTTCAGTGGAAGTCACGTATTGACATAACCACATCAAACGAATAAAAATGGATCAAACGAATAACAATGGCAGACAACTCCCCTAAAAAGCGACGTCTCAGATCAATTAAAAATTAACGTCCAAAAGGCGCTTCGGATTAAACTGTCCAATCACGCAATTCCATCATGCTGCCACCTTAAAATTAAATTTTCATACGCAAACGCTTTCGATGTCTCTTGTTTTATTAAACTCGGAAGCATTTTGATTGCTTACTTCCAAATTAGTTCGATCTAATTTTGTTTTGCATACAAAACATTCGACACTGACGGAAACATACATTTTTAATACGAATTCGTACGAGCTGTGTCTGCATGAAATCTTTTTTTATGCGATATACGCCTAACTTTTCCACCGCAAAAGCTTTTTCTTATCTTTTTCATGTTCTTCTTATTGGAAAGATTGTCTATATTTGTTTTGTAGAGAATATAATTTTGATATAATCTTGCTCAAGTAATGTTACATTACTTTTTTATTTATCTGCAAAAATTGACACCATAGGTGTTATCTTTTTCAGTATTTTCTAAGAAAAAATTATGAACTTTTGTTTCGGACACAACTAAGTAGGTTAAGTAGAATTTTGTCTATCTAAGACACATTACATTAAAAAAAATCTCTATTACTTGTTTCTGCTGTGAAGTGAGCAACATTTTCAGTTTTAATCCGTTGAAAATTGAAATAAGAAAACCGTAGTCACCTAGTGTAAATTAAGTTTTCTAGCAAAAAGTGATGTGGTAGATATATAGAAATTCTATTCTTTGTGTTTTACTAATTAAGCCATGTTTAACGTATTTTTCCATCTTCCAATGCTTTTGTCCCCTCATAGCCTTAATGACTTACCTCTATACAATGTTCGAAAAGCCGCCTCCTAATGGCCCCCAGCCCTAGAACAAATGTCGTGCAGGTTCTAATTTGGGCCAGAAACAAACGAAAAGAATCGTCCTAATAACAATGTTTGGTCGGCGGAGGCAATGTCATTAGAAAAAGTGGAAGGTAGTCGTCATATTAAAATGAGAAAAAAAGCTATATCCGTGTATCAGTGCGGCATGGACTGTGCATTCGTCAAAATGATTATAATTAACGTTGCCCAAGTTGGGCAGACGCCCGCCTATGGCGCCGCATGCTTTCGAATGCCGATGAGTGTCGCAGAAACTCTGTTTTCTTCAATGGACCTTTGTCGGGCCCTTCGTCGATGATTTTGAATGAACTCAAATTGGCTGAAGGGACGGACGTGTGCAGAGCGTCGTTAACTTTTATTGTTGCGAGAGGCGGATTTAAACGATTTTTTAATGCTTTGAGATCTAACGAAGTATTAATGGCGGAATGTATTCTGGTAAATGTGTTCTCGTCAAGTCTTTAGAGATTTATATATTTATTAACTTTTCTCATAATGACACTAGTGGATAAAAAAAAAGATAGAGAAAAAAAATTGCATGTATGTTGATGACAATAATTATTGTAAAATATTTCTACTGCATTTTTTAGGTATTTTACTATATTATCTTTTTGACAAAAATTTCAACTTTATAAAACTCCTCCATGTTAATAAAAAAAAATAGAAAACATTTGAATCAAAGCATTCATTAGTTTAATCGTTAATTGATACTTTCATTACTCTAATTACCTAATTATTGAGAATCTTCCTTTAAATGAATTATTATCGTCGATTTAAATTGATATTTTGAATTATTTTTATACATATATATTTTATAAACCTCTGTGCTAATTAAAATTTGCCACCTATTAAAACTTAATGTTTTTTTTAATTGTAGATGTAAATCGAACCTACTTAGGACATATCTATTTCTAGATATAATAAAAAAAAGTGCATGTTTTAAGAAATTAATTATAGATTTACACCAAACTGTCTCTATTAAAATACACCTATTGCATAAATTGACTTTTAATGAACGATTATTTTGTTAAGTCTATTACATTACCTGTTATAAAGACCATGTAGTATGAGTACTTAATAGAGTAAACTGAAATTATGCAAAAAGCAGATAATTAATATTTGTGTACACTACTCAATTATGCATAGAAAAGTTGTAATTTTTGTACCAGTGATTTTATTTTTATTATATTTTTTATGTGTGGTAGCTATAGTAAAATAAGTACTAAATTAATTTTTACTTTTTTAATTTGCCATATGTTAGTTCATAATAAAGGTTTCTGATTCTCCTACTTACTTTGAGTCTATATTTTGCATAATACAGTCAGAAATTAATAACGTAGAATATTGAAGTTTCTTTATATTTCGAAGTAAAACTATTCGAAATTTTTTTTTGGCATAAGCACAACTTACATTTTGTTTAAAAAATAAAAATTTAACTCTAGAAATAACATAAGAGGAAAATAATTAAACACGAAAATTATTATATTTAATACCCATATATTTTATGTAATAATAATTTTTGATCATAATTTAAATTAAAGTTTCAATTTAACTTAATAGAAAGATAGAAACGTATTTATTTATGTTTAATGTTAGACATTTAATCTCACAGTGTTTGTCTTCTCAAAAAAATGCTGTTTTGATTTATTAACATGATAAAAGAAATAAATTACAAGCATTACACTCAAATTATACTGATACTGTAAATTTACCCACATTATTACAAATGGAAACATTTTGTCTGCATATGAGTTAACTTTTGCACAGGTATGTTTTTATTTTTAGCAAGTAGTACTTTCAGGTATTTTAATTAAAGGCATTTGAAACTAATTTATTACATTGCATATTCATATAATGTAAAGTACACGTTGCTTTTATATTTTTAAACTGCATATTTTGCATATCGCAATTATAAAATGAATTCTTAGAAACGTTAGAATAGTTCTAATTAAAAATAACGAAATAGACTCAGGTGGAAAAATCAAAAATTGACTACATTTCAAACGCATGTTGAAAAAATCTTGTATGATATATATTTTTTTAATACAGACATAGAGAGTTTAATATTAAAAAAAATATTAATAAAAATGGTAGTGAGTTTAAATAATTATGAAACATAAATAGTCATAAAAACTAGATTAAGCGAAAATATTGGTCTAGAAAATAAACTTGCAAGGAGAACAAAGATCTTCAAAATTTTAATAAAATAAACCATCTCACAAATTTAAAATATCCACATAATGTAACGCCTTTAATAGTTCAAAATAAAAATCAAAGAATTTAGAAGATTAGAAGAACACAGTAAATAAAGAAAAAATTAAATAAATATCTTAAAGATGTAAAGTGTCGAAAAATTAAAAAATCTAGAAAATTAGAACAATCGAAAGACTGATGAAACAAAATTAGTCAAATTAATGACCCCAAAAATTCAAATATTTCAAAGTGATTTTAGGAATTTCGAGATTTTTGATAATCTAGAAAATCTGATTAAGTACCAACAAAACAGTATAGAAAATTTCGTAAATATCGAAAATCTAAAAATAAGCTAAAACTAGACAATCTAGTGATCTAAGCAATTCAAAAAATTAATAAAATTTTTCAAGACAAAAAAATAAAAATATAAACAATGGCAAAAACACAAAAAATACGATTATAGAAAAAAAAAACAGAAGCATCTTAAGAAATTCAAAAGAAGAAAACGATTTACTTTGATCTAAGAAAATGAACAAATTTGGATATATTTGCAATGATTGAGTGCATTTGTGTACATAGGTGTGTCATAAATAATAAATAAATGTTAGGAAAACCGTATAGAACACATTTTTGAAAAAATAAAATTTATCACCTATACTTTTTAAGGTTATTTTTCTGTCTTATCAAAGTAACAAGAAGTATTATCATGAAAAATGCAACATTTTATAAGTGTATATACATTGAAAACTAAAATAATTGTGTTCCTGTCTGTTAGTTCTGTGCAGAATGTGAAACCTGATAAATTATTTGAAAGACGATAATTGAAAAAAAATAGACGTTCCGTGTGAGCAAACGGTAGCAATCAAATTGACTGACAACTGTTGTATGTAAAATTTAACATAAGTGAATTTTTGACAAAAAGTAATTACCTACTGACTTCAACAAAAAAATAGACAAGAAAGTTACAAGCAAAAAGTTCCAACAGTTTCTGTTATGTACCTAAACTTTTAAAGTTGTTAAACGTATCATTTAAGTTAGACGAGTTGACAACACTTTGTTATGTACATCTGGATTTACCACTTTTGTTCAAAATTCTGCAATATTCTGTTAACACAAAAGCATCTCTTTGAAATAAGCTAATTCGTATTCTGTTCATTCACTTTCAGTCCCCTGAAACTTATCGACGTATTAAAATGGCGACCGGACAAAAAGCGCATTTGCCTTTTTGCTTACCTCCTATTAAAGGACATCACTAGAACTCGTCTCTACGTAAGGAAGTTATCACAAAGCCTTATAAAAATAAGAAAGCAATTCACGTACATAATATCCTTATGTATGTATCCAAGCACCGACGACGTTGGCTTTGTATAGCGTGTTCTTTACGGATCATACATATTTATAGACCGATCCTAACCTATAATAATAGCCGTCTGAACCTCTGTGATAATCTCTGCTTTAACACGACATTCTGATTGGTTCTTCGACGACTTGAAGGAGGAGCATTTGTATTTTTATGCATTAATTTTGATTTAATTTTTTAGTGAACAACACGGTTTTCTCGCTAAATTAGTAGTTGCTGAGCAATTCATTAAAGGATTAAATGATAGCATTATGCTGCAAGAACTTGCTTGCATATCCGTCTAAAGAAACGAACATTTTACATTTTTTGTTTTATGTGTGGCCGTTAGATAGAAAGAAAGAATTGTGAAGTTCCACTTCTCAACTTGGACGACTAACGCCATTCATTCAATTAACAGACGCTTTACGCTACTGAATTGATGCAATTTGCGATTCTTCCACGATTAATCTTCCGCCTAGGTCTTTGTAAAGTACAAATAGACGAATCTGCAAGTATAATCGCTGTGAAGCACTTTATGAAGACTTCAATCAGAGAAAGAAAGTGTTACTTTTTTAGATTAACAATCTACACGGGAAAATTTTTGCAAAGACGGAAGGTATTTCCATCTTAAAGCAGAAATTGTTAAAAATTAATTACTTTTAGTTTTGAAGGTTTTAAAGACTTTTTTTGTATGTATTTAAACAAGAATGTTTAGAAAAAGTAGCATTTGATAATTTAATTGAGCAACATTTTCCATAAAGTTTACAATTTTGGCTTTAATTTTTTTAAAATTAATTAACAAATTTTATTAAACCAAAAGATAATTGTGCTAAAAATTAAATAAATAATATTATCCTTTAAAAAAATCTTAATTTTTTTAAATCTTGACTTTATGAAATCTCTTCTTGTTCTTGAAACTTTTTTTTGTTTTTATCAACAGATTTTGTTTACTACACTATTAATTAAAACATATTTATATAACAAAAAATTATCTAGACGAAAATAATATTGAAGAACTTTTTTGATCGTTTTTAGGATTTTAATTTTAGCTGCTACATTCATCATCATTAAGTTTACATTTTTACATTGTTTCTTATTTATTTTAAATCAGTAACTAGTTAGAGTATTTTAAATTCGTAGAAATTGACGAATTCTGACTTCGGATAACAAACAATTGAAACCATATTTTATATGCGACTCAAAAATAAAATAAAATGTCTTAGAATTACTCGCCATTTAAATTGATCTACATTTGAAGTTTTATTTGCAGACGTTGAATTTTTTGATAAATACTATTTAATTTTTTCAGGGTAGATAATTCATTTTTTAAGCAATTAAAAAAATCTGAAAATTATCTAAATAATTTTGTACTTGGATGCTGCAGTAAACATTATTGAAGAAAAATGGTGAGAAAAAGATTTAAAAGCTTCTGTGAGAATCAGTTTTTGTTTGGTTTTAATATAATGCTCAGTTGGTAGAACTGGTGATAAAAAGCTTAGCAACTCTGAAGTCATTCTAACTTTGAAAGCTCCTGGAACGTTAAAGCATAATTTATGGTCCTTGTTATGAGGCAAGTTAAATAGGAAGGCGGTAGTCCAATATGGTTTACAGTCGTACAAGTTAATTAAAGTTGTAACTTTTTATACGTCACTACCTACAAAAATATGTTTAATTCTGTACATACATTTATTTATTTTAAATATTTTTTTTTGGGTTTATAATTTGGCGCCCCGTATTTGCAACATCACGTGATTTAGAAATAAGCAAGTTGTTGAAATGTCCGCATGAGTAGGTACTTGTAAGTCCGATGAAATATTCAGATTGTCGACCAATTATGCCACACTTTTCTCTAATTATTCGCAAGAACATACAGTAAACAACACTCGTTACAGTCTTCGCCAAGCTATTCAATTAAGGTGACTTTGTTTGTACAAACCAAATCAAGTGCAATAACTCGAACCAATCCACTGATCCGTGCAGACATCGCCGACTTCTCATTATCCATTCTTGCAGACTCCTCATTTTATTATTTTGCATTATGACATTCACGTTCTTCAGCTCCTGTTCCGACTAATTGACCAACAATAATCTTCAACACAATCGACTTTCAATTCTTAAAAAAAAATTTCCATTTTACATCGGTTTCACTCACAATCATCGGCTTTTTCTCCCCTCGGCTAATCCATCACCGTGTAGTAACAGTTGTTAAACTTATAAATTGGCGTGACTAAAAATGTGGTCAGTTATCGCAATTGTATCGAACAATGAAGCGATTAACGATTATTTAGACAGATTTACATTTTATAACTGCATATCAAGGATTAAATACATCTAAACCCTTCATTACGCAGCGATTGTGCAATTTGCATCTATTTTAATGAACGTCAATGCTGACAATTTCAGAACGTGAAACGGATAGCATTGACACAATTTTTCTTGGTTGAAACGGCCTTGGAAGAAGTTCATCGCTGGCGAACTGGATGAACAAGTCCTGACGGTAATTAAAGGAAGCACTTATTTCTAAAGCTGCGAGGAGAGTTGGATAACGAGACCTAAGGGACATTCCACCGACGGACGGCTTTAATTAATTTTGAGTTTTAATGTCATGAGATTGTTGCAGTTAAGACAGTTGTTTCTGTTTCCAGAAGTAGAACACTGATGTGTCCAACATTCCAATAATAATACAAAAGTTGAGAAGTTAACAACATAAGAACATAAAAAAGTGTATTAGTACCAAATTGTTTATAAATTATAGCTAACAATAAGAATATTTAATAATTATATTGTGGCACATACTCCAAATTACAGTTTTTAAAGTTAGATGGATATTTAAAATATACTAAAACTTTATTTTTGTCTTTTTTAACTATTGTATTTCTGTACAGACAATTTCTCTATGAATTATTATCGACAGAGTCCTATTCTACTAATAAGTATGAAACTGTGCTGATTTAGTAGAAAGTTTCGAAATTCTTATAAACCGAATATAGAAGTCTAACGGCATCCTATAAAAAAATTTTGTTTTTTGTGTATAGGCGTCAGGTAATTATAATTATGAAAGCTTTCACTACCAAGCAGCTCGTAATGACGGCTAAAAATTTTAATTCTTGACCATGAAATATTTCGTTATCCGTAAATATAAAAATAATGTCTACATGCTAAAAATGGATACAGATATTTCCATTTTTTTATGGTTTTGAAAGAATTTTTAAAAATCCTTAGTAATTTGCTTATGAATAATTCAGTCAACTATAAGGTATAATTATATTAATTAATACTATGTAATAATGAAAATTAAAAATCAAAAGTAGAATGACGTAGTTGCTCGTAAAGTTCAGTCATAAAGACAAAATAACAAAGTTTTAAACTATTCAACTTATATATGAGCTTCATAGTGTAGAAGTCCAATGTTCCTTAATAAGCTTAAAAAAATGCATAGTTTTCTCACAGGATCATATTAAAAACAATATGTTTTTGGTGCTTTCTTGTAAAATTTTCCTTTTTTTTAACAGAAAATTTCTTTTTGTGAATGCAGATTAAAAGCATTATGCATCTCATGTGGGTATAGGACCATTTTTGTGTTAAAAAATAAATACAAATAATAATGAAACAAAAGTTTTTTTTTAATAACTAAAAATCCTTGTGTTGTTTTTTCACTTTATGAAATTCAAGCTTCAAACTCCTATAATTTTGAAATGATTGAGCTTTTTAAATCTCAATGTAATTTGAATATTTTTCTGTTAATTATACTTACCTACTCAAGATGAAATTTGCTGCTCATATATTATCTACGATTTGTATGTCCACCTTGACAATTCCAAATTGATTATTATCTTAGCTACATTTTAGAAAGTGCTGCATTTTGTTCTTCCAAAACAACATTTTTATACACAAAAATACCATTAGGTAAGATACAACACAATAAAAAGTTGAGTCTGATATAGATTATGTTTAATTTTTTTTATCGCTTAAGCTATTTCTCTCATTCTAATATAATGATGCATTTTTTCATTCTAATCTCCAAAATCTTTAACAACTTTGGTTATTTATTAGTAAAACAGAAGCAATATTTTAATCAATGATAGCAGAAATTGGTCGCTCTCCTTAGAATTAAGCAAGGGTTATTCATCAGAAATTTACCTAATAGTTATAAAACAATTTTTGAAACTCAGAGCTTTATTGTTAATTAACTGTTTTTAAAATAATTTACATTTAAAACCAAAATAAATTAGGGCATAATTATTTTTGGAAAACGTTGTGGAGTTAAAAGCTAAATGTAAAGATTTATAAAAAATAGCACAAATACATGTCGATTCCTATCACAAATATGTGTCGATTGCTATTGCTGGAAATACGAAACAATGCACACAGTATTTTAAATAAGAACAGAAAACAAACAACAAGATCTAAGATATAAATTAAAGTAATTGCACAAATTAATTAATTATTTTATATTTTAGAACATTTCGTATTCAGTGTTTCTCCAGTTTAGTTTTTCGTGCAAAAATTAGTTCTTTTTACTTATTATTTCAGATTTTCTTAAAAAAAATATTTAGGTTTAAAATTAAACATTTTTTAATTTTCTGAACACGTTAGTAATAAAACATTGCCAAAGAGCACATTACATTTTTCTCAAAATCAAAAATTTCAAAAATATCCTGTGTCAAAATCGAGTGCTTGTTATATTGTCACCATCATCTGACATTTTTAACCAGTTTCATATGCAACATGTGTACAGAACACTAAAGTAATGCTGAAAACAAACAATAAGTTGAAAAATATTTTATACGAGAAATTTAATGTAGGAAATGCATTTAAAGGATTTTTTTTATTAACGTTTGTCTTTGTCATTTAGGTCAATTACAAACGTTGTAACAATTGTTCATAGTAAAAAACTTATTACTGCTGATTTCAATGTACTTCTGTCCGTTAAAAAAAAGTTTAATTTTAAAGACAAGAATTAATGTATCTAATATAAACTAGCCCTAAGTAAAATAAATTTTATTTTTTTATACTTGTAACAAATTGGTGGAAGTTTATCTACTAAATTTTAACTACCGAGTATATGGTATTTCTTTCTTATCATTTTAGTTTTCAAAATATGTCAACAAACTAACATTAGGTACATTATGTACTATCAAGCTATTAGATAAAATTTCGATTTATATCGCGCATAGAAAAGATAGCTCAGCGTTAATGTCAAGATTTATTTATTATTTATTAATTATTTATTAGCAGACTTCAAAGATCCGAGATCATCAGTTAATCGTGCTTTGCAGTTTGTTCGATTTTAAGACCGATTTTATCTGACAACGTCAAAATTAAGTGACAGAAAAGATGTGAGTCAAAATTTTATTACCTAAGCTGCTAAAGCATTTATCAGATTTAAGTTGATGGTAATACTCGAGTCTGCCAACTTAATAAAACACCCACTTAAGGTTGAAATAAACATACATTTAAAATAATAAAAGTGTGCATGCAGTTAAACCGACTTCAATAAGGTTAATTAAATGACTCAATTTATGAATCATTTCTAACAATTTCTTGCGGTTTAAAAAATAAACAACTCAGTTGAAAAGACGCCAGTCAATAACAATTTTATTATTGCTATTTTATTACTTATGTGATCTGAAATTATCTCTTTAACGAAGGTGTTTACGTCTAGACAATGACTCATTTACCGGTTAAAAGTTTATTTACCGGCGCCGAAGCGCCATGTTACTTATTAAATTATTCCAAAAAAATTTTTGAACATGCTACTTAGGTTTACTCATGTTTATTAAAATACGTTTTTTTCGTCATGGACTTGGATCATTTGCATTCATTATCATACTTTTGACGTTAGTTCTTTTTAGGTAAAGCGCGCTTTCCCTATCATTATAGAGCTTCTGATGTTCGACAATTCGGTAGTTTTCTTATGGATTATTTATTCCATAGATAAAAGACTACAAATTAAGTTAATGCCGACATTCGAATGATAATGATATGGAAATTAATTTGTCGAAACCAAAAGCAAATCAAATTCAGCAGATGCTGTGAAGTTTACAGAAAATTTGGTTCTGTTAATTTGACTTCTCACCCTATATCGTAATAAGCATATGTGTGCTGTTTTCAACCTAAAGGATAAAAATAGTGATTATAGAACAGCAACATGGTATTTACTAAATTTTGGTAATCCTCAACAAAGTAAAACATAATGAGATTTTTTCGTATTTTTCATCATGGTGGTCGTTTTTTTGAATATTTTATCTTTCTCCGCCTCCATAATGGTTCTGATATTCCGCCCATAAACAAAATCCTCAGAAATTTCCGGTCTGCAAAACACGACATTAGCACAAAAATCTTGCAAAATACCACAATTACCTCCAAAAACAGAAAAAATCCAACCTGAACGGCATAATTTCACAGGCCGCCATTGTGCGCTAAGCTTAAACACACGTTTTATATTAATTGTACAGCTGATATCAAACACCATAGTTAGGATTGTAATCGATTTTAGCAAAATTATGGTAATTTTGGGAACAAACGTGCGCTCGATTTAAATTTTTGCGTAAAAGCAGACTAGTATTCAGTGTCGTTATCGAGCGGTCGTGATTAATCTTTGATCGATTTGTGATAAAATGTGTCTTGTGCCGCTCTTATCATCAACATGATAGCCGTTTTAATAAAATTTCAAGCAAATTGTTGGTTTGAAGATGAAAAAAATAATAATTTTCGAAATTATACCGCGACCAAATATAGTCCTCGCGAAATTTAATCTAAAATGTAATAGTGGGGTTTGGTGGTTAAAAAAAGCACCCTGAGTATTGGAAACAGTAATAAAACTAATTACTACTGTCTGTTTAAGAATGAGTTATAAAATACTAATGAAGCTATTCTATTTCTATGGATAGAAATGCAGCTCTCGCATTGTTATTACCATCATTAGCTATTTTTCCCCGTTTTAAATGCGGTTTGTAATTATTTGGCGTTGCTTGTCTTTATCCGTCGACTTTTTACGTGCTAGTTAGAGCCACGATGAAATGCATAAATTCGCCAAATGTTTATTTGACACGAAGCCATGAATATTTGAATAAATCGTATTGTAGATGTGGGGTGGTAAAGATCTTGAAATTACATGTTTTCGACTATGCAAATTCTCATTGTTAGTCATGAAATGCGCTTTTAACTTTATTTTAAACTTTAAATGTTTCGTACGTGGAAAGTGCGTGATGCTTATCAATTAAACTTTTCTTGTTCTCGGAAGGTAGGGACCGGGAAAATTATTAAGGAGCCACCGCACTCGATATAATCACTTATTCTAAATTATTTATTTGTGCGATGGTTGCAACCGTGTGTTTAAATTAATTGCGTTTACGAGATATTTTCTATTGATGCTTTCGTTTTCTAATTCTATATTTGTGACAGTTGAGGCATTAATTTAAATGTTTTATCGGGGAAAATGTTTTTATTTACCAGATGTCTGACTATCAATCTTCTCGTTCATAAAACCTTACGTTTTAGATATTCGAACGGAATATAGATATGAATATTTATTTTTTAACAGCGAGTGATATATACTTAGCATTAGTATAAAATATTCACTCTTTGACAGTCACTAAACTACGTAAAATATAAATATACGAAAAACTACAATTAGTAAGCAAAGTCAAAATTTATTCTTTATTTATTTTTGTTTATTTATTTATATGGAAAATGCAAAAGAGTACTTCTATTTTACTACAATAAATATTTGATTAACTACAGTTAGGCGTGCAAATTCTTATTGAAAATTGCTTTTCTTTTATTTTTAAACTGTCTAATGTCTACCATGAGTCAAAAGAACCAACTAAAAAACTGATGTCGCTTTTACTTTCTCACAAGTTTTACCTAATGAAAATGGAAAAACCTTTTAGCTAAGGTGCTATCTTAATTCGCTACCAAACAAGCGCGCCATTAATTCATGAAATTCCATTAAAAACTCCAGTTATTGACAGCCAATGGGATCGCTTTGTTAAATTAAGTAAAGAAAACAGCCAGTCATACTACGGCAGTTTTATCAACTTATGCGTTGAAGCAATAACAACAGTCCAATCAATAAATGATTAACACAACCTACAGCAATAAGAAGAAGCAATTGATTTGGGCGACTGTATGCATGGTACAGCTATATAATTTTCTATACATACACACCCACAAACTCTGTGATACACCTCGCCTTGTGTCTGCAGTTAATCGTTCGTTATAATCCAACCAAAATGGACGACCATGAAAAAATTATTAAGTTCAAACTTCAGTTTTTATGATATATTTTTCATATAGCGACGTAATAAAAGCGTCTACGCTAGCGTTTTGTTAATTTTTTATCAATTCAATTACTTAACCTGTACATTCGATGTGGTATTATCGGTTGTTTTTCTTCTTTCTATTCTCAATCAATAAATAACTTCAACACAAAATTATTAACGATGTCCGATGCAATGTACGTTTTAATTGACACGTTGTTGAAAAGAAGAAAAATGTTCAACAGGGCGTTTTGTTCTAAGCTTCTGTTTGCACAGAGTTTGCGTGAGATCGTGAGATTGATAATTATAAATATATCAGGTAATTAATTAGGAAACATCAGCAAACACAGAGATCCATTAGTAAATCATACGTTATTGTAGAATTATTAGGCATGAGAAAGATATATTTTTTTCTATGGGATCATTGGATTTCTTTGTTGTGGTGGTTTTTCTCTTGTGGGTTATTAGTCGGGAATTGATGAGAGCAGAGATCTTAATTAGATGTTAATTCCAAACAGTTCTGTTATTTCTCAGGAAATAATTAATATTCCAACACACAAACATGCGTGATAAAGTCGCACTTAGGTTCTAACATGAAGTATTTTTTTCCTCAAAACTTATGTAGATACTTTTAAGCTAATTAGTTTCTTGAAAATTAATCGTAATTAGCTTATTATGTATTTATATAACTCTTATAAAAACTTTACTTTACTTAAAACTACTTTTTCAATGGTAAAAAAATTAAATCTAAAAATTACGGCATGAAGAAAAGCGGATAAAATTAGATTTTAGAAAGCATATTTAGGTACATATTTAGTAATTCCTTAATTTTTTTGTAAAATCACAATTTTTGAATTATATGGAAATTTCTGCAAATCAAATTGTAAATCATAAAATTAGAAATTAGTACTAATATTTTTTATAGTTTTATTGTAAAGATTTGTAATTTTAGAAAGGCGAACGTTGTAGTTATGGACTCGTTAATTTAAATTAACAAGAAATTCAAAACTGTTTTTTATGCAGCATTTCATATAGGTATGTTCTTCTTTCAAAGTGGGTAGGTCTTTGATTATTACGACATATCTTGTTTTCTACTAGAAAAATGTTTTTAACAAGAGTCTGTATTTTCTCTTTTCAGTTTTCAGTATCTTTAAATTCTAAGGTAACGTAAAAAAAAATTAGAAAAAAATGAAAAAAATTGTTAGTTTATTTTGTTTGATTAAAAATTAGAAAATCTAATTCACTATTTGCATATTAGAATATTGTAAAAAAATGATTTTATATTTTATATAATAAGTTAAACATTTTGCATATCCATTAGATATTAAAATAATTCATATTAATAATAACAAAAATCAAGAGCAATCAAAAAATATTAAAAACACAAATAGAAGATCCAAAAATCTAAGAATTTATAGCAAGTTAGATAAAAAGAACTAGCAAATCTGTAACATTCTAAAAATGTAAAACTCAAGGCGCTTCTATCGCCAACCCTTTTTTTTTTCGAAAACTGTTAACAAGTTTTTGTGTTTTTCTCTCATTTTTTTACAATATCGCCTATGTCATGTAAAAAATATTTTTTTGCTTTTGTTGATTTTTTGAAAAAAAGTTTTTAATTTTTTTATTTTTATTTAATGAATTTTCGCATGACCTCAGTTTTACCTTTCGCATGACATAAATAAATAAAAAACAGAGTTTTTGTACCCAAAATAAGTAAATAAAACGAAGATCTGTGTCGGAGAGGAGCGAACGGTTGCGCCTAGAGCTATTTCCCCGAAATTATAAAACTGTATATAATCTCTGGAACCGATTTTATGCATATTCGCATTCCATATTTAACTATTCTTCGATTTTGTTATTTTGTGCACAAGTTAAAAATATCAATAACTAAATATGTAACACAATAAGTCAAAAACTTGAATAACTTCCCATGGATCTGATTTTTTGAGTAGACTATACCTATCATAAAAAACATAAAAACATAAATTATTATTTATTATATAAATATTGATCTCAATTAAACATGAACAACCCTTATCGATTTGTGTGCCGCTTAAGATGTCAAAATTCGTAGAAAACATTTATTCTTTTGACTAGGACAAAAATACAAATAACCTATAACTATGTGCGCATTAATAATAATTATAGTAATCGTTGGATGATTAATTCAATAAATATTGATAAGTATGTTGAGATTTATATGGTAAATTTCCAAAAACATTCCATCTTGTAACTCGAGAGTAATGATTTAGGAAGAAGGAAACCAAGGGCCAATCCTTATGGCTTAAATATTAGCGAGGCATACCCTTTTGAAAAAAAAATGCCAATAATTTGCAACATACTTTAGTAAATTATTTGTACTCTTTTTTTTTACTTATCTCAGAGATAAAGTAAAAATCGATCAAAATGCAAATATATATAAATTAATGAAAAATCTGCACTCAACATTTTTTCCAGTTGTAAGAATATTTAAAATTATTTTATATTTTTACATCAAACAAATGACTCAAAAAGGAGTAAGGAATCTGCAATAGGTACATATATTTTTTAGAAATTTACTAAAATTGTCATTTAATTCTCGCATTAAACTTTCTTGACGATAGATCACCTAAACTATACCTAACATCATTCGTATATATTATGTTGTATCCGATTTCACTAGCAGGTAGATTTAAAAATCCGTAATAAGTTAGTCACTAGGGGGGCATATTCCGGGCATTATGCTTCTCAGCAGGTGGTTCATCAATAAGCTGGAGCCCCCGTTGCGAACTACTGTTTAATTATACACATTACACGAGCAAAAAAGCACCGACGACGTCTTTGTAAATCACCAGAATCATATTCTCAGTTAGATAATTTGACGAAGGTGTTGAACACACACGTTATAATTCTTGTGAACAATACAGAAGCACCATAATTTTAATTATTCTTTGTGGATGAAGTGCCGCTTACCGGCAGTGTTAAAATCATGATTTTAATTCTAAAAGAGTTGATCATTGTAGATCGACGTTGTGCAATTTTACTATAAATTTCCGACGACCTTGTCCTGAAATTCCAATTCAACATTATCCCATTCAACGTCACTATAGACACATCATTTTAATTATGTAAGAATTCTTCGGTGACAGTGAACACGCACAAAAAATAAGTGAAGCCAAGAACAATTACGGCTTCTTTAGGACACTTAGGCCGTTAAATTGCTTGAAATCAATCTACAACTGTCGAAAGAAAACGTTGGGTAGTGGAACGGTTGCAGAAAATAGTTACATTTTCAGTGTTTCGTTTGGCAATTGTACAACGTTTAAGAGGTTAAATTGTTGGTGAAATGTGCACATTGCTATGACATATGCGGCGAGAACTGATACGTTGCTTGAGGTGTATTATTTAACAACAATACAGAGTGCTGAATAATGAAATGGGTGTAATAATCATTATTCATGGCGGGCTTGGTAAGCTTTGTTTTCTGGGTTCTGTAGGAAATAAATGGTACTCAGTTAAGTTGAACGTTTTGCTCCTTGGGCTACGTCTTTTGAGGTAAATATCACAATTTTACATGGTTGTGGAAGACAGTGATTTAAGACTCATTTTGAATTTAACTTTTTGAAGAAACATTCCGTAAAAAATAAGCTTTTAATACAAAATGTACTCACTATGCTCTCATTCTAGTATGAAATTATATAAAAACTAATTCTAAATTGCTTCTAATACGCCGAAATTTTATTAGAAAAATATATTAAAACTAAAGTAAATGCATACGTGCTCTTAATCGCAAAAATTAATTATCAAATCATTCCGCTCTTAACAAATTTCACAGAATCACATCTAATTCGAATTAATCGATAAGGAATAACGAGGGTAAAAAGTGTCCGTTAATATTACAGTAGATATTTACAGCAAAGTGCAAATATAAATTTCTGTTAAATTTTGCAACTGGGCAAAAATTTACAAAAAAAAACTTGTTTTTTGACAGTTCGACAACAAATATTGCTAAATGTTTGTTCTTTTGTTGGCGGGAAAGACAATTCATACTGTACACGAGTCATAAGCGTTTTTTAACATCTGAAAAATTTGAAAAACTTCTCACTCTATTACAAAAAGCTTTCCATTTTTGTACCTACCGCTGTTTTACCAATAGGTACTTTTTTATATAAATGTACCAACCTAAAAAGCTGCTTAATCTAGCTAGTGCCATAAAAATAAAGGAAACTGCAATATAACCTTAAGCAAAAAAATAATGTAATTTTGTTCGATTTCGGTGAATTTTTTATATAAAAAACTAAATATTTTTGCCCGATTAAAATAAAATATCATAGTCGTAAAAATTATTTTTAAAGTAAAGCAATTTAACTTTAGAATTACACTTTATTGCTGTTATTTATCAGAATATTTTAAAATGTGTGGCATCCATACGCTTATCAAGATTTAACCAAATCGTCACCAATATTACATATTACCTTATTACAATTTTTGACTTTCTTAAATGCCTACTGGTTGTACCAGTTCAAAAAAGAACAATGTACTAATGGAAATTTTAATACTCCGTTAAGTAAAAGTGGTAATGTCTGAAAAAACTAATTAAAAATTACTTCAATTGTGCTGTAATTGTTCTCATCACTTTTTTTACTAAAATATAAACGACAACCATAAAAACCAAGTTTTCTATTTCGAAAAATTTCTAAAATTATATCAGGAATTTTAAAGTAAATTCAAAATTTCTAACTGCATATTCAATTATGAAAAATAAAGTTCCAACAACCTGCTCAAAATAATTATTTATTTTATTGCTTCAACAAATACGTTTTAAAAAGTATCAAAAAGAATTCTTTTGCAATTGAATTATTTCGCTCATTAAATTTACTAATTTAGTTAATGGTAACATACACGATTTCGAAACAGCTTACTTACATAAAAGTTTCTCATATTTAACGGTAGAAAAAACATTCGAGTCATGCAGGTCAAGTACCAGAGTAATTTACAAAAATTTTTAAAATTTACTTTTTCAACAAATTTAAAACTTCCTATTTTACTAATGCAAATATTTTGTTGGCAAAACATCAGATACACGTATGCCTGTTAAACTTATTTATGTAAATAAATAAATTTTATAAATAATATGACATCGGCTTTAATATTTGTTTATTGCTCATTTTGGTCTACAGACTAGTTAATAGCGACTTCTATTTAATATAACATTATCGCATAACAAATCTGTAGTTGATCGGTTTTTGATACTGAAATAATGTTTATAAAACCAATTAACGATTACTACAGGTAAGATGTTGGAACTTGAAAATGTTTGAGTACCATCACAATGGATTCGTTTTGAGGTGAGTGTGGATTTGCTTTACAACAAAGTCTCCTCATATGGTTCATCCTGCAAAGTCTTACACCATAAGCAACAAAACACATTTATTACCGATAATTACGGTCACGCTTATAAAAGTGAGAAAAAATATCTAATCATGTAACTAACTGTACCACAAAGGCGTCAGAGAAAAAAAGAAAATTAATTTACACTCTCCAGTAATTGCTTATTTTTGCCATTTACCTCCCTCACTAGTTTCAAGTACCCACCAATTTATTACGCCCAAAAAACTTCATGGTATAATTATGTAGATTGTTACCATTTCCGTGCGTAATAGAAACTTTTTATCCATTGCGAACCATCACACGTCTGTATTTTTTCCTTCGTCCATCATCAAGCCAACAGATAGTGCTCTGATTGGCACCGCGTCCAACACACAATCGTTACGATGAATGACGCATCAAGATAATAAAGAAAAGAATGTTAAAACACTTGGTATTTTCCCATGGCCACTACTTCAACTACTGTACTCTGCGAAGCCGTTTTGTCTTCTATCTCCGGCAACCTCTTCACTACCTCTTCATATCTGGGATCGCCAAGCCATTTTCTCCCTTTTGTTTTGACTGAAGGAGTTTCTTTAATTGTGGCTCTTTCTCAAACAAAAAAAAGTGAACATGACAAGAAGCAGAGTCATGGGTAACTGTATCTCGTTGAAGTGGCGCTGCATTATCCTAAGAATAGGACGTTGAAGAGCACATCGTGGGCGGAATTTTTTCGCAAACGGTTTTGATTGTAGAAAAAAAAAGACATCATAGTGTGACCAGAAGAATTCAATTAGAGACAATATTGACAAGCTAACGGCTTTTTGTGATGTATTCAATAGGAAGTTTTTTATTCACGAAACGTAGTGGCCAGATATGGTCCTCCTTTTGTCTTCATTTCATTCCTGCGAGGTCATTGAGCAAAGTGACTGACTAAAATCTAACTCTTCGCTTTGATTTGTGAGCAATACATTTAAAGCTCACATTTACCTATCAAAAATTCAGAAAAAAATCTTTTTGTGTCGATTTGTGCTAATAAATCAATGATATAAAGAGATTTATTGACGACAAGAAATTTATGGCTTTGATTATTATTTAATTAGTACAGGTAAACGCGTTATCTGACGTAATGCAGAGCAAAAAATTTAATTTATAATATGGAAATGTGGTTAATTGAATCAAATCACGTCAGAAGTGACAGATGTTGAATGTTTGACTTTAATTGGTTAATTTCGTGAAACGAACTACCACTTAGTGTTCTATTTTGCATGTAATTTGATGTCTATAAGATGTCTTTATAAATTTTAGTGTAATAATACTTTGCGTGTGTCATCTAACACGCAGAATAGATAAGCATGAATTATTATTATTATTCAGATAAATGATATTGTCAAACTCTTTCTATTTTTCAGCTCACAGATTATTATATACATTTATTTTAAAAACTTTAAATACAAACAAAATTTTAAAAAATATTTGTTTTAATAAACTAATCAAACTCAGTATATCGTAATTAATAAAAGTTGAATTTAGGTCAAAACAATTCGTCTAGTTAATATTATAATTAAATTTCGATGTTTAAATATGATTCAGACAAATTTTAGAAGAGTACCGTAAAATTTAAATTTTAAATTTTGATGTTCCTTTACTTGCTTTAGTTTCATCAAAAATTGCCAAGAATTTACTACTACTACTACTTCTAAACCTAATAAAGCACACATTTCAGAATAAGTCTTTTAAATACTTAGCCATTAGCGTGGAAAAAATCTTATGCAATATTATGGTAGATGAAGGTAAAGTTTGAAATCGATATTAAGTTGATATTTAATATCAACTAAATGCTAACTATGTTAAAGAACGACATTATAATGATAGCTATTATTACCGAGGACACCTATAACATAAGCGAGCGAGCGAATATTGGAATCTTTCGAGGTAATATGCCGTAAAAACTATAACGATATATGACGATTAATAACTATAATAAACATCGTTAAATAAACAAAGGTCTAACCTAATTTTCATCATTTTTTGTTTGTTGACAGGTCTCTTGTTATAATTTTCGATTTTAAAGTATTTTTACCCTTCACAGGAAAACTGTTGAAAGCATTTTATTTCTACTGGTGGACGAACAATAATAATGACCATTATTCTCGTTCCTTATTTCTGCTGAGATGTGTGGCATTATATATGATACGTAGTGAAAGCTGCATATTTAATATATTTTTAACCGCATGCAAAAAATATTTATTATCTTTAAGACCAGAGTTGCTATCGCTCGAGACAATAATAAGCACGTACAAGAAAAAATAATCATTTAGTTTTTTGCTTATTAACATACTCTTCAATTCGGTGCTTTTTAGGTAAAATTTCTTCTGTAATTTGAAAAGAGCTATTTAAAAATTAACAATATTATCATTACCATTGTAAAATATTTTTTGTTAGGTTAAAGAATTAAGCGTAACTGTTATTTTGACTGACAGTTATCTTTAAATTTTGAAATTTTTTAAATGTATGACTATCAGTAACTAAACTAAACTTTTGTTTGTAGGTGTAAAATTTGTTTTAACTCTATCCTAATGCAAAAAACTAGTTTTTAACTTAATTAATAAAACTCAATGACTACTTCGATTTTTTGAGAAATCTGATTGCTTATTATTAATTGTAATCATTTATTTGAATAGCTCACATTATTAAAACCTGCATTTATTTTAAGCTTTTTTATTATTAAAAATGAATTCGCAATATATATGTTTTTTCAAACACATGGTGCCAAAGTAAATTATGTATCAGTAATGATGTTTATAAATATGTTTATTTTTTATCTAAAAATTAAGTAAATATTTTGCGTCCTTTTTGATGACTAAATTTTTTGTTAGTCCTTTTACGTTTTGACGCCGTTTGTTAAATTAATAAAATGTTACTTGCCAACTTAATTTTGGTATTCATAATTAAGTATTAAATTACATTGTCAATTAAAAAAAAAACAATAATTTTTGTCTACAATAATTTCTTTATTATTTTTTGTTATGATTACTTTGGTTGTTTACAATATTTTTTTTAGTGATTTACTGAGGATAGATATATTTTTGAATAATTTTATTTTTTGCTCATTTATGATTACCAAGAGCTTATGTTGAAGCTTCTGTCTCTGGTTCAATGATTTTAGCTGGTATCTTAAAATTGAGAGGGTAGATATAGTTTAATGCGTTTATTATTATTTTTTTTGTATAAGGCTAGTCAATGAGTTTTACGTGTCTTTAATTTGAATGCGTTAAATAGACATGAAGTCTTTAATTGCTTGGTCTTCAGTTTCTCATATCAGCCTGGTTCTTTATGGTATCATAACTTTAAATTATTGGGGATTAAGAAGATAATTAGTTAGAATGGTTGCTCATGGGCTGTGTTCATCTTAGCTTAAAACGATTATTTTTAAAAAGTTATTTTCACGGCTTTAATAAATTATTGAAAAAAATAACCATATTTCACTTACAATTTTAAAGCAACTGTCACTGTCATTAATATCATGTCTGTTAAAGCTACGAAATACGGTCACAATAATAAAAGTATGGTTAAAGCAACTTTGACCTCTTTTTTTTAACATACGATATTATTAAAGTAGAAAGTAGGCGTTTAATATTGAATCGAGACAATAATTGCAGTCGAGGCAGTACATACGTGCAAATCGATTCTACTTTAAATAATATATACTTACTTACTATTTTTTTTAAGCTTTAAAGACATCTTCAGTATTAATAAACTTTACCAATCCCAAATCGATACTTACTACTCGTTCACTCATATTATTGGAATCTTGTCGGTGAGTATTTCTTTACAAGACTGTAAATGTTCAAGATCACTCTTCCGAAACGTAATCTGAATATTCCAACTCTGTAGCTCGTAGCTCCCCTTTAATTCTAGAGAAGTGAAGTGTGACTTACATCATAGTCAATACGTTAAACATGCCCTTGTTCCTTCCACTGATTTTTACACAATAGACAACAATTAACGTAATTATGGCCACGTTTTAAAGTAGGGATAAGAGGATCTATCTAATATTGTAACTACAACGGTGACTACAGAAAAAACTACAGTGTTCCAAAAATAATTTTTTTGTTATTGTTACTAGTGAAATGCGACATTGCGAAAATACCACCAAAAATACAAAGAACTATGCAATTTTTTTTAAATTTATTTTTTTTTTTTTTAAATTGATTTGAATTGATAAGTTTGTCTGATATTAAACGTTATTCTTAAGAAAACAATAAAAACAAAAAAAAAGTATAAAACAGATTCACAAGTGATACAAAAAGAAAATGATTACTAAACAAAAAATGTTGCTGAAAAAAAGTTAGACATAGTTAACTTGAGTGCCTTAGTTTTTTAGTTTCCTTATTTCTTAAACATAAAATAGCAACAAACATAATCTACTCTTCATTTTCCGTGATATAAGTACGTTACTGAAAAATATGCATTGACGAAATAAATAATTTTTAAGTAGTAGATTTTTATTGTTTAACTCTTCACCTTTTTTTACCTTACTTTTAGTTCTTTGCCTTCTCTCCGCCTTTGTATCTTTTGCTCATTTTATCACATATCTTATCGTTTTTAGCAAAGTTCGTGCAAGAACTTGCTTACCTGTACTTGTCAGTGTCTATCTTGTCAACGCATCAGGAAGGGAGAGCCCTCATGGTTATTTTCTTGTCTGTGTGGTTGGCGGAAGTGCCGGTCAGTGGCCAAAGGACAGCGTGAGAGTCTTCCATTAACGGCACTAAATCAAAACCCACGCTTGGCTTAATCAAAGAAATTTGTTGCCGAGTTTGCGAGTGAAATATTTTGGGGGTTCAGAATTCAACTTGCCCACGTCAATGAACTGCTCTTAATTTGTTTTATTGTATTGTGCGTGCTTTGGGGGAGGTTTGGGGGGCATGGAAGTCGGCATACACGGGCTTGGCGCAATCTTCCTCGCACCGATGCGTTCGCAATTGTTCTACAGACCGGAAGCGCACTCTTTCAAGTGTCACAGAGCGGCGGCAAAGCTGAAGAGACAATCGGAAAATCAAAGAAATAAAGGCTTTTACGTCAAAATATTCCCATATATGCTTTACTTCAATCAGAACTTTATTCGAACGTGTTGAAGTTTCCATTTTTAACTTCTTTTTGGGGTTACAATTACAAAATCTGTAATAACAACTTTATTGTTACAACTGTTACAAACCAATACTTATTGATTATACTCTCTAAATACAAAACAGTTGGACTTTAGAACAAAGTCTTTTGAGATCCAGATAATGTCTCTTGAACAAAAGATGTAACATGTACCATTTCCCATGTGCCATCTGTTAAAAAATAATAATCTTGTTGTGATTGGCCTGTCAATCTCCGAGTGTTCGTTAGCAACCGAACCATATAACGACATACGGTAAGTCTGTGCAATAACTCACTTCTCGGGAACCGAGAGCGATACTCGTTTGTCCGCTAACAAATGACAATCGCCCGGCATAAGCGTCCCGGTATCAAAGAGTGCGCTGGCCACAGCCGCCCTTGTTTTTGTGACGATCCGGTGTGTGAAAACAATGGCACATCGCCGAGACCGCATTCTGTCTTTGAAGAGACCGCTCACCAGGTATGCAATGTTCGGCATGACGTATCCCGTTGCCGAGAAGTAAAAATCCAGAGACGAACGTTTCTTCATGTGGAACGACGACGCCAAAGATGGTAGAGGAACAAAGCTGAAAAGAAAAAGAAGAAGTTATGTTTGATACAAGTTTTCTAGTAGTACGATTAGAATATCAGCTTTTGCTATTAAAACTACGTGTCTTTTAAAATTTAATTTTTTAATAAAAAGAATCTAAATTTTTATCGCTTAATTTTTAACCATCCTGTAGTACGTTTCTACTTTAGTTTTTAGAATTACACTGATACAGATGTTTTGTGTGTCAAATGACCATTCAAAATTAAAATTTATTATACCCGAATAAAAAATTGGCATTATTACATGCAAAATCACAACAAAAATGTGATTTTACAAAGCGTATAAAAATCATAGTAAATTTTACAAACTAAGACTACAGTTATCATTTAGATACCTACTTCAGAGCGGTACCCAATGCTTAAAGTTAATTATCTTTTATATTTTATTAACACATAATTTATAACGTTTTATATTACCTAATTAACTGTATTGTTGACCAAAAGTAAAATTTTTTTTTAGTAAAACATGTTAAGTATATATTAATATTATTATTATTATATTAATATTAATATTAATATTTAAAATATTTTTAGTTTTATTTTAGTTTTCTCTGGGTATAAGAATGTGGTGCTTAAAGTTTAATATAAATGCATTACGTCAAATAACACCTAGCACAGCTTTAATAAACTTGTAAAAATTTTAAAAACGCATCGACTGGTATGGTATAAATATTCTAATTGAATAAACACAGAGATATAAAAAAATCTACTAATTTACTAACGAACAGATAAGATTTTCACAGCAAAAAGTAACAGTCGAAGGCAACCACGAAGGTCAGAAAGTAAAAAAAAAAAACATACCTAATCTCACACTCTGAGTTGTTATTATTTTGATCATTTTTGAATGTCAGTAGGTACGCAGGTGACCACACTGCACTACTTACCGACACAAATTCTTCTCCAGCTCACCTTATTATAAAAAATTCCTAAAAACTCTACTGAAATTGGGAATTAATTTGCGACAATTACAAACGTCATTATCACAAATAACACCACGGGCAATTATTTTACACAATCTCGTCATGATCAACATTGCGAAAATCGTTATGTTTTTTTTGCCCTCTTAGATGTTGAATTTCGAAAAATCTCTTCTTAGTGGGAACTCGTGTTGGTCACAAAATTTCGTGTCTGTAGTTCTAGCCGTTTACGTTCTAGCGTGATATGTCAGTCACCTCCAACTATTTTATATATCTCTTTTAATTAGTCTAGACTTATAAAGTAGTCGCTTGATCAAATTTTATGTTGTCTACGGTACCTAAAACTGTAAATTCAATTCAGTTTAGTATAATCTATTTTATTAATCTAACGTAATCTGCTGTAAAATTGCATTAGTCTCATTTAAGAACATAGTCTTGTTTATTAACAGCTATGCCAGGTTTTTATAGTTTGCCACATTTTAGTCTAATATTTGTTTTTCTTATATGCTTATTGGTTATGAAAAACATCTTACACCGAAAATGTTCTGAGGAATTTACAATCTGAAGTTATTTGGTAAATCTTGATTTATTGTACTTAAACAGTCTTTGGTAAAAGTCATTGGTGCTTCCGAGTGAAAGAAAAAATGTCTGTATTCACGTTAGAATTGCAATTACATTTTAACATTATTAGTTGGTGGTGTCGATGACAGAAAATCAATTTAAAACATGATGTCAAACAATTCGATTGTTCAAGGTAGAACTATAACAGATTTAATTTTAGTGCTAATTAGCTCACTTCTGTATGATTTAGTTCGACCAATTGAGTTAGTTTTATCTAATTTGCTTTGTCAATCTACTTACATCTGCTTTCTTAATTCATTCTTATCTAGATTAGCTTGTAGCTATTTCATTTGATTCATTTTAAACTAATTTACTGGACTAAATTCACACCTGCTATACTCTACTTAAATTTAATATTTCCAACTGCAATCAGCATTACAATCAAAGTTAAAAATATAAAATTTTAAAGACAATTCTAACATTTTCAAATTTTATAAAATTTAAAAATATTAAAAGTTCAAAAACCAACAACACTGTATCTAACGAACTTAGAAGATGCATTGTATCTGAAAAATGCCAAAAATGAGCAATTCAAAAACAAATGTAACGAAACTAGATATTTAAAAAAAAACTGAAGAATACAATTAGACAAACAATTTAAATAATTGATTAGAAATCTGTGATTTAAGGACGCATTTAAAACTACAAAAAAAAGTTTTGAAAAGCTAGTAAATATAGACATAAAAAATCCAACCAACTCAAAAAAAAAATACTGCACACAGAACTCAAAAAAAACAAATCAAGCAGTCCAAAAAGATAAAAATAAAAAAGCCGAAAACTACAAATTTTAAATAGTTGAAAAATCAGAAAAGTGCAAAAAACTTAAAGATGTAATTTAAAAAAAAATTACATAATGTAAAGCATCAGGAAGATTTCGAATGTAAAAAATAAATCTATAGCATGCAGTTTATAAATACAAAAATTCCAAAGAGTACTCAAAAACAAAATCAAATATCTAAGTGCTTCGAAAATTCTATTACAAATGTTTGCATTTTTTAATTTGTAGCAATTTTGCAATAATCGGATTTGATTGATTATATGCATATATATTTTTGTAAATATTACATATTTTTCACGTTATAGTTATATGCACTTGCTACAAAAATCATGAGTACTACCTGGAAAGATAATGAACATTGATATTTACATTTATGTGAAAGATTAAATAACTCAAATATCAAGTATTTTCATTTTGAGTTTAATTCTTAAACTTATCGAAAGAATATTTATTGGAATAGATTCTCTTTATTATGTTGCCTTGAAACAGCAACTAAGTTTGTTTTTTCAAAAACCGTCTGTTTTAAACTTTATTTAAGCGCAAATTTGTTGCGAAAAATGCTTTCATTTCTGACTTCACACAATTTTGTTCAATTTTTTATAATAAATCTATATATCCATGTGTACTACAAGACAAATAATGACATATGTATAATAGAGTTTTTTAATTTCTATTTCAAAATTTTGAAAAAAAACTTTAGTTTGTATTTTCCACGTGTCTGCTTACTTCATAAAGTTTAGCTCTAACCTAATAAACCGTAGGAAACGTCTTGTCTTTTTCTAACTTTTGTAAAAAAAACTTTTTTTGTAAGCTATAATTTGAATCAATTTATGTAGTTTCAGTTGTAACAAATAACGATTGTAGAAATAAACACCTAAAAAATCTAAAGTCTTATTTCGTGTAACTATTAATACATGTATAAAATAGTTGTTTTATGATACATGTTTTATGTTGCTCTTGAATTATCTTTTAATTATCATTAACCAACTAATAACTTTATACAAACGAATGTGGGAAAAAGTTTTTGCATTGGTGTGAGCAATTATCATTTTCCTGTGTAAGTATCTGGTTGCTAGTGATAAAAATACCTAGTCGATAAAAAATATATATTGCTTCTTACAGATATAAAATATTTTACCTTATTTAAGATCTAAGAAAATACTATCAGGGTATTAACGTAGTATTCAAACGCGCTTTACACTTTTTGGAAAATCTGAGCAAACTGCTTAAAATTAGCGCTAGCGTAAACAGTACACCTGTTTACCTTGATTAATTAAATGAGACCCTAAATATATCGTGCCAAAAATACCATAGATGATTCTAATTTTACCAACCTAAAAATTAAAGACCTAAAATTTGGAAATTAAATTTACGGAAAAGAACGTTTTTTAGAACCGCAGCATCGTAGCACTAGAGCAGAAAAACAAATAACAGAATATCATAAAACTAAGATTGATTTGCCAGTTTTTTGGGATATTTTGAAACAGGAATCTTTAGGTACAAACATTAATCATAATGTGATTATAATTAGACAGTGTTTTTCTTCAGCTTGCTGGAACCCAAAAACTTAATTTTCTCTGTTATTATTAACTTTTCTTATTATTTGTAGAAATGATTGTCATATAATTTAATTAATTAGTGAGCTTCTTATCTCATTTGAAAACATGTTTAAAATAAAAACTTGAAATAGAGGTCGCACAAAGTCCCAACGCAAGAATTCCGGAATTTGCCACCATAATTTTATTATTTTTTGCCCGTACTAATGACTTACTTCTTGATAATTACTTCTAAAGCAAATTGTTAATCGCTATTTCGCTTATTAAAACACAACTGAGAGTAAAAAACATTAATGCATCGCTGCTTATTACTCTTTGCATAAATAACTCATTAAATCGAAAAATACGAAGAAAATGCAAGAAATATATTACATTTTTTAATTTGATTCTTTCTATCATAAAATGCAAATATCTGAGTCATACATGACTATTTAAGGATGTGGCTACGTTTCTCTTTGTGCTCTTCTTCTAATTACATTCTCTCGTTACAGAGGTGTTGAAGTCATTAAGACAAGTAGCCGCAGTTCATTTTACTTGTCTGTTATTACAGTTTAATTGTGCGGGTTTAATAATACATTTTTCAACGTCTCTGGTCATGGTGAATAATGAATTAAAAATCTTATGATGTGAAGACAGGGCATATCTGAATATTAAATACAAAACATATCGAAGCAACACTTATAGTTTGAACATTCATCTAAAGGCGCACTACTTCTCATTAGTTAATGAAAGCGTTTATTTTAACGCGGGAAATAGTGATAACCTAAAAATCATGCGATGAAACCATATTCAGTAGAAAAAAATGACCGTGGTAAAAAACCAATTACATTGGAATTGTGGCCAATCACACCTTGCGTTGCCAAATTTTTAATAACAATTGTCCTCGAGCAATTATATTTGTCACTAATTTTCGGAACAAATTTAGTTTTTTTCATAAATATCACTGAACATGCGTGACTCGAGACACATATGAGACATGCAAGCTAAATATAAAAAAACCTGAGCAAAGATCGAAACTAACATTTTGACATTTCAAGAAAAAACGTCCAATTAAAATGTGTTTTTTCCATGTGAAACACACTTTTGCAACTAGTTTTTGTTTTGATTTACGTAACAAGATTTCAAGGCTGATTTTGTCGAAAAAGAAAAAACGCAAATGTGAAACAGAATTTACTTAGAAAGTAATGTTGCTACAAGCGCACTCTGGCGTCTGATAGTCAAAGAGTGTTTCGACATCCGTAAAAATCCGGGTCGGTAAAGCAGATTCCACGTTCTATAGATCACAATGGCGGTAATTGATCAAAATTACAGCAATTTGTAGTTTAATTATACATTAATGGGTATATCGGTGACCATATTATATCACACTTAGTGAGAGCGAAATTGGGCAATTAGACATGCTAATCTAAGAGACATTGACTTTTTTCTTCGCTTATCTGTCATTATCCTATTACGTTTGAATGTTTACATTAATTTCGTAATTGTTGCGTTAAAAGCCCATTAGCATAGATGCTATTTTATTAAATAGTAGGTACATCGTGTAAATAATAGCGCGACGTAATAGGCAAATTACACGTATTATGTATGGACAATTTGATTTCAAGACCATTTAATCCGGGTAACTACTCTGTCGTTTTAACGAGATTTAAATTTTGAATGCAGATGTCCTTTGGCGGGAATTGTGAACAGACGTCGAGTCTAATATATCTAAAAACCGCTAATTTGAGTCTGCGGTTCTTGGGTGGCAGGTGAAAAAACTCAAATTTAATGGCACTGATGAAAGTTTGATTGACGTATCTATGTGGAAAAAATAGCGTTTTTGCGGCTGAGGCGATAATGGGAGTAATTTTTTCCGGTGTTTAATTATATTAGAAGCGGCAGGATTGTAATTATGGCACCATTTTTGATTGATACCTCACATGTTATATCAGATAAACAAATTAACGTTTTTCTAGCGACAAATTATGGAGTATTACCTAAGTGTGTCATTTGCTTCTATTTTTGGTCTTAGTTATTAAACCATTGTTATATAATTTAATGCTTTTTAATGTAACGAGATCGTCTGGCTTAGTTTTCTAAGATTAAAAATTTTTATAGTACCAGGTGACCGAAGTTCCCAATTTGGTTGATTTTTTAGAGGGTAAAACAATATTTAAAAAAAAAAGTTAGTTGTTATATTTCTTAAAGGAAATACCTTTTTGTACAAATACACATATTTAAAAAAAATATATTTCAGATCTGTCATTTATTGGTTATAGCCTATATGTCTAAGTGCCTATAAATATTAAATTGTTGTTAAAATATTAATTAAAAACTAGCGTTTTTACTCGCACGTCAGAAATTCTTTTAACGTTATTGTAATGTTATCAATAATAATAACTCGAAACTAACAGGTTTCAGAATTTCTTATACGTATTTGACAAAAGACGAAAATTCGTACAATTTGTTTTGTGTTCAAAAATTTTTTGGTATACATTTTCAAAAACATCAAACGATAAAGATAATTTGTAATCGAGTCATCCTTAAAAACCGAAAACATATTTTTTGTGCGATTGATACGGTATGTTGCAACGTGTCATTGATGGAGTTGGACGAAGAGCTCGTTGTCGCTTACAACAGAATGGAGAACATTTTTAGTATTTATTACAATAGTCGAAATAAATGTATTTTTTTTAATTTACATATTTTTCACAACAAAATCTTGTTTTTTTACTGACATTTTATTTGACATTTATAAATCTCATTCATATATGGTCATAAGTTTTATGTTTCAAAGATGACTCTAATGAATGTGATCACTTGATATACCTAAGCAACAACCTATTACTAGGTATTCAGTTTAAAATGCCATAGAATTAGGAAAAAAAGTTTTTACAAATTTTCAGACGAAGTACCATATCTTACAAGCTTTTCTTAGATTTTCGGAAATTTGTGAAATAAGGATCTGTAAGGATTTTGGACCTTCACAATCTATAATTTTCCATTTTACAAATATTTTTGAGTTGATGAACTTTGTACAAAAGTAAAGAATATTTTACTGACTGGTGAATTTTGACCTAAACACTAAATATTTAAAACCGGCTTTTGAACATTTTAATACAAAACTAAAAGAATATATATTGAGACATTTTTAGGTTAAGCGAAATTTCAGGCTTTTTAGGAATTTTAGACAGTTTTGTTTTTTATTAAGTAAACGCAAACTTTAGTTTTGAGCATGATAAGTTTTTTTTTCCAACTGTTTAAAATTTTTAAATTGTTCTTACCTAGGTAAATTTTAAAAACTTTAGACATTTTTAATGTTTTTCAGATAAATATTTTCGGGTAGCTATCATGGTTTTAAATTTAAGAGTTATATTTCGAAATTGTAGGCGTTTTGCAAGTTTTTTTTTTAATTTAAAAGTATTTGAATATCTCAATTTTTTCAATTTTTTTTCAAATTTAAGAAATTTTTAATCTTTTTGTTTATTTGTTGAATACTAACAACGATACCAAAATTTCTGCAAGTCAGTTTTTATTTCAGCATTTACTTTTAAGGAGTTGAGTTACTCAGGAAAACTACGTCAAAATTTTATCAGAACTAAAAGAAAAAAACCATCTTTTTGTCTAACATTGCTTCTCATACAAATGATTTTATTTATAAGCTGTTGAAATTTTTTTCTTGATAATTCTCCAAAGTGGATATAAATAAGTAGTTAATGGCCATTTGAACCGACAATTTAAAAACATTCAAAATTAAGTACCTATTATTTAAAAACCAAATACTTAAACGATTGATCCAATAATTGTAGTGAAGGGTAGTGACGAGACTTAGGTATTTCTTAAAGAAAAAATACATTAATGTAAGTGTCCATAAAAAAATCTAAATCTTTATAAAAGCAAAGCGACTAAGCCAAATATTAATTGATGTTTTTTATATTTAGTGCAGTTTATACTTTTGTGTTCTTTTTAATTTATATGCAGTACCCGGTTTGGTTGAAGAACGGGAAAATGAATTTTATTTTATCAAACCTTTATAAATTATCTCCAAAAGTCTTTTAGATACTCACATATCATTTCAAACAAAAATAAAAATTGTTACCATAACAAATTAAATAAAAACTTTTTAGTAGTACCTAATCGTTACAAAGTTATGGAGTGAGCATTTTACCGTCGTTGTAATTATGATTGATAATAATTAATATTTCAAAAATGAATAGAGTTAATTAATTTTTTTCCAGGGTGCAATAATAAACTCATTTTTCCTGTAACCAGTATTGTTAACACTAAAATTAATTTAGATTCCTTAATTGGTTTAACTTTCGCAAAGAAGACTTTATTTACGTGCTGCCTTCATTTCCTGTAGTTTTATTACTCCCACATTTGTAATTATTAGAATAAATCACAATTTTAATTACCTCGATGTACGTTAAATCGTTAAAGAACAAAAAGATTTTTCTTTGAAATATACCGCCTCGTGCACTGTTAATTAGCTAACTAACTGCTTACCTCAAGAAATTTGTTTACAAATACGTAGTTCTTATTCGGTTGATTATGTACTTACCCATTCAATAAATTAAAACTACATGGAATTTAGCTTCTTGTAGTTGCATGTTGATCGTTAGTTTTTTGTCTCATTTAAATTTTATTTTGTAATGACACATTAGGAGATCCCTGTGAAAGTGATTGCAGACTTGAAGTATTATATAATAGGAAGCAGAATGACATTTAAATCATAATAAATATATCTAGAATGTGTAATAATTTCCGGTAATTATAGTAATTTCATGCATAAGATTCATCGTTGAGTTCTTAGAAATATCCGGAGGATATTAAAAAAACTATTTCTGAAGTGATGACGCTGAAATATTGTAGTCGACGATATTAATGTGAGCAATAAATAACATTAATTCCCAGAAATTCTTTATTAATAAAGTGAATATTACAAAAGTTTTATATTTATGAAGTTTGATTTTTGATACTATTTTTTTTAATAACCATACGATTTGCTAGTTCCGAAAAGGAATTAAGTCCAGTATTATTAATCCTCTCTTTAGGTTCATTCATGATTATTTGAAAATGAACTGAGACTACGATTCCGTGGCTGATTCAAATAATGTCTACAATTTTCATGTATGTGAAACATTATTTGAGGACCATTACGAAATTATATAGCTTTAAATTTACTTCAAGAAGTCCTCCTTAAGCGTGTGCAAAATTTATGAAATACCTTAACTACATACTAGTACTTGTATCAAAATCAGACCCATTACCTTTCCTATTGTTATGAACTCACGCACGATAGCATAATGCCACTGTCTTACATAATTGACCATTTTCTAAAAGAGTGCCTGCATCAACCTTATTTTTTATGCAAATTTCCTTCGCTCCCAGTATGTATTTAAAGTCTGGATTCCTATCAATTTCTATCAGTTTCTTTGACACATTGACATGAAAGTACCCTTCATTCATTGATATCGTTCATATAATAACTTACCTGGTCTATGATTTTTCTAGTCAACTTCTCACTAGTTTTGCGTGATAATGTCGACTATTGCAAAAAGAACCTCATGTTCTTAGCCGTGATGAATGATACAGGTTAGGCGTTTATCGAGCGAATAAAGATCAAACCGTGCGCCACGTTGTGCGAGACGGACGGACTTGAGACCGATTATAAGGCTTGTCTTGATTATATGTTTTGATTTTTGTAATGTATCTCCAAGACAGAGTAATCACTGTGCTCCAGGCAGGGTGATATATTCGGCTGTTTCTGTACCATATCCGAGAGAATCGAAAAAATCCAGACGGAGTCGGTCTCGAGAAGGCATTTTATGATAGTAGGTAGAACCAAGGTTAAAAAAAAGCTGTTCAAAAGTGTAATTTAGCAGACATCTTCATCTGATATCGATTAATTATATGACAACAACTCCTTGTAATTGTTTTACTAAAATGTGACTTAATTATTTCTCACAAAATCTAAAACCACGGATAAGTTACTTAACTTCATTATTTTTCAAATTTCACTTAATAAATGCAGTACCTATAAAATCGGCATGTTTTACCAAGCAAGCAACACTGCAAATATTTTACGTTCATAGAATATTTTACAAATGATCAAGTAAATAACACTTAATTTGAATCAAACCACTGATGATAACGTACGAAGATCAGCTAAACAGCCAAATTTGCATAGCAAACTTTATATAGGTAGGTTTGATATTTTTTGACTGAGAGGGTTTTGGTTCTAATTATTATTTATTAATTTTTCCGATATTTGAAGTAACTAGGTGTACACACTCAGACCGCGTACACTTAATCTTTTAATAATGTAGATACCTAAATCATATGTAATGTTATATTAAAAGCGGATTAACATTAAGTACATGTGCTGGTCTAATTCATCTTAAAAAATATAATAAAGATGTGTTGTAGATCTACTTTATTGTTTATCTGCAACTGTTGAGTTCAGCAGGTATTATTTTTTGTAGAATAAAATTGATTATAACTAATAAATGTTATATCTATAACTTACTTACTATATTACTCACGTTACCACAGTTAACGTATTGTAATTGTTAACTTTGATCAGTTGTCAATTTTTTGTTTAAAAACGGTTACGCATAAAACTTTATATTGTACCTGCGCCTAACAACCATTTTAGTCACTTAACGATTAAGCGAGCTAGAGAGCAATTTTTTAATTTCTTTTGAAAAATCACAACATTTTGGAGAAACTATTTACTGCTGCTGAATAGCGATTATTTTTCATACCTGTTGTGAGTTTGTTGTTGAAAAACTGACGCTTTGAACTTTTTTTCTGCTAAAAATTAACGGAATTCCTTTTTATATTGTTTGTGTAGCACTGGATACAGTCTGGAAAGTGTAACAAAATTAGGGCAGAGAATCGTGCACAAATTGTGCGGTTCCGCAAAAAAATAAACAAAAGTGACTGTGTATCAGTTCATTCTCATAAAATTTCTTTGGTCATATTTTATTAAACAAAGAGAAAAAATGTTCATGGTCTAATAGGCAAATCACCTACTAGTAGTAATACATTTTATATTTTACTCATAATTATAATGATAAGCATATAAAAATAAATTTATTAAAATTCTCAACAGCTAATTGTACACCGTAAATAGATTCAGTCCATTGGAAAAAAGTGTCAAAAAAATTGTACTAATTCGAAAATGTTTTTGTTTTTTTTGCGGTAATTTTTTTGGTAGTTTTACGTCATATTCTGAAGTAATAAATGTGTCAATATTATTCGATGAATTCTTTTTACAAATACGCCAACGACAAATAAGTGTTTATTGATTTGACATGTTATTTGTGGAATAATAAAAAGTTGAAATCAAAATAACTTACCCAGAAATAAAACAATTTGAAAAGCAGTTATGTTCAAAATATTCTTTCATGCAGAATTTGAAAGTAATTTTGTTATTACCTCTAAACAACGACTTATTAATATTTTTCCACACTAATTTTTTTATTGTGTTTTTGTTATAACGCAATATAAAACATGTGTGGACAAATAAAAAATTCTGGTGGAGCATTATTAAGAGACCATAAAGAAGTATGAGTTCGACAATGCTTCATATTTTTTCAATACAACTAACAGACCTCTTTAGGTATTTTTTATAAAATAAATCAATAAATTCAAATTTATTCAAAACCATGCAACTTTGTCGTATGTATTTTCAGACAACATTTGATACAAAGAGTATCTAAAACTGAAAAAATATTCAATTCAGATTTAGATAAGTATTTTAATATATATTACTTATTTAATTTATTATTTTATGTATAACATGAGAACTAGTTTTGCAGTTCGTTGATAGTTTAAAAATAATTTTTCGACTGTTAACAGTTAGTCTCAGAAGACAATGCGTAGTTAAGATCTTAAGAAACGAAATACAAAATCTACGGTATTTTCCACAAAATTAACAGTAACATCACATCATCAAAATTTCTAGCTACAAATTGTCTAAAGCTGTGATGACAAAAAAAAGTGTGTAAAACTTTTTATCAAAGTTTTAACGCTATCAAATAATTGTTTTCCGAAAATTGAAATAATCTTATTTTGTTTTTGGTAGTTTTACGGCTAAAACATTTATTTTGATCTTGTTTATATAAGATGTTTCAAAATTTGCGAAAACTTTAATCAGACTGTATTGAAAACTGTCCAAAGGACTCGTATAAAATAAAAATCGGTTGTCTTTTTTAAATTCGTTTGATAACACAACCGTTTTTTTTTTTTATTACAGACTAATTTAAGTATTTTTTTAAGTAGCAATAGTGTAACATATTATTTACGTAAAAGTTATAGTTGTTTGTTAATCTTTAAAATTAACATTTTAATAAATTGTTGAAAAATTTTTGTAGTAATAATCCTATTAATGTACGTTAGAAGTATGAGTTTAAGTTGTCATATTTTTCTAAATCTATGACAGAAGCTTTTTTTGAATATTAGTGCCAATTATCGGGTTCGCTATTTTTGAGATACTTCTATGATACATATACAGTGATTAAAATAATTTGCGAATCATGCTTAACAAAAAATCTAATTAGTAGTTCAAAAACAATTTAATTTAATTTAATACTAATTTTACTAAATCTTACATTTCAATAGCTCCTTTTTTATAGTTACGTAGTCCGGTATGTGACAAATATTATATGATCTTTCTTCACTTTTTGACCATTTGAATATGTATTTTTTTATATATTATATATTTTTATATTATAAACCGTGTTCTGTATTTCTCACATTTCTTGTAGCACTCGTCATATTTTTTTGATCAAAAAGACTTGTGGATTCGCGGGCGCTAAACTAAGTTAAAGTTTTAAACCCCTAAATTTCGAAACACTAAATCAATATCGTAAAACTATTATTTTGTTAATAGATAAAAGGGAGCAACATATTTTTTTTATAGGTAGTGCCTTAATCTTCTTGATAATAGATCACAATTAAAAATTGACACCTTAGTTTGATATGTGTAGGTATTATACAACAACGTATTTTTAAAACTTAAAAGAGCAAATTTTTTTTCTCAAATATTTGGATGGTAATGTAATAAGTATAAGACTAAAGATGTATATTCTCGCCCTTTAAAAATACAATTTAATTATTCAATTAATAATTGAACAGTTTTGTAGTTTTGCAAAATAAATAAAAATAATATTAATAATAATAATAATAATATAATTTAAATAAATTATATAAAACAAAGGTAACTATATTATACCTACTCGTGTGATAAAATAAATAGAGTAAAACAGACGTCGAAACCGAAATCAGCAATTTATTTTACTATACAAGAGACTGGCTAGTTTGCTAAAACAATTTTTCTCCAAAATTTATGAACCAGTACAATTTTATACCGAATTTGATCATACAATTAAGCACCTTTTAATTTTAAAATATTTTCTCTACAACACTTCACAGTATGCTTTTTAATAAGTAGGTTTGTGGTTTATCAAGATTTTTTACAATACTTTATAATACTTTTCCATAGTCATAAAAGACCTAGTCTCATTGATACTTACCTAGAATTAGTTAAAATAATCTAATAATTACATAGGATTTTATGTCAAATAATTAGTAGGTAAGTTAAAGCAAGTAACTCGACAAGCGGTAAAAAATATCACCGGTTTTTGTTATACTACATTGAAATTTGCTTTCCTAATTTCAAATTTGTTCGTTCTTTTTTACTAAAATAAAACTACCAGATTTCGAAATTTTTAAAGATTAACTTAGAAGTAACATGCACGATTTAAACTTTGAAGATGTTTAATAATACCTAAATAACTAAATGTCTACAGAAATATTTAAATGTGAATGTGTGTTGGTTGCTTTGTTGTACACAATGATTTTTTGATCATTATGCCAGTTTTTGTTGAAACCTTTATAAAAATCACGCAAACTTTATCTAAAAACAGTACTTTTCGTGCGTTGGCGTTAAAATAATTTTCATGTTTGGCAAGTACAAATACGAACTAATTTTTATCGCCATTTGTCCAATATCCTGATCAATTATTCGAAACACATCGAGCTGTGTGTGCGTTTGACACATGTCACAAACAAGCACGCATCGTGTGACCATATGGTGGCCCTTCTTTCCATTTCCAGTGTATGGTCGAACACCTTTCCATTGGTCAAAAGCCGCCACGCCTACCACCCACACTCCATGGATGGCCCTTCTGATCTTACCATAAAGATAGACAAATATGTAGGCCGCGGTCGGACATTTTCTCAATTAGTTTTCGTGCATCACTGCTTCGGATTTTATTTAATTTTTTTCGACTTGGTAATAATAATAAATTTTATTACGGATGATGCGAGGAGGTTGTAATTTTGTGGTTGGAAACGTATCTGTCGTTCATCAGAATTTCAATCTAAAAGTGTAACATAAATCTATCAGAGACGGATAAATAATATTTTAGATTCAAATGGTTATGAGAGCGACCAGTTCGATAGGAGACCAGGCAAACAGACAGGGCTTGCCCACGGGCTATAATTATAGTAATAACAGATTCACTAGCCATAAAAGCCGATATTACAATTTCCATACTTCTTAGAGAATGCGTTTTATGTGAGGTGCTTGATACTTTAGATTTAGGTCTGATTCTTCCACACAATCTGTTCGGGACATCTGCGGATTCTTTGAAGAATGTTGGATGCCTAGTGGCACTTTGACTTTGTCGACTTGAAAGGAGGAGAATGGATTAAAATGCGGTTTCTTTTCAAGATAACTTTATTGATAGATACAATACACATCATTTATACTTTATATATAATTTTACATACATATCTACTAACTTAAATCAACATAATCGATCGACTCTTGACATTTTGTCAATAAAAACTTAAAATAATGGATGCGATACACATTTTTGATGAACGAATGACCATAGCAAGCAATGACTGAAAAACAACAAAATTAGTTTGTAAATAATTTGATGATCAAAGTTTTTTCAAATGCACATTTTTTCCACTTAAAAAATAAAACGCATAATCAACTAAACGCCTTTTTGATGTTAAAGTTTGTCGTTTTTATTTAGCCAGGTGTGTGAATAGGTATAATTCGATAGAAACAGAATTTTATAATTTTATAACTTTCTGTTTGCAGACAAAAACAATATAATTTCGTTTTACTAGTCGTAATAATATGTTACTCATTCTAATTATTTCTCAGCAGTGCATATTTTTTTCTTACTTAGAGTATTATTTATATTTCAACGTAAGGTACCTATTGTTCGTTCGATGGCGAATTCTGTGATCAGTACAATAATAGAAAACTTATGATAGAAAAAAAAACAAATTTGATAATTTTACAAAAAAAATATCTATAAAATTTCTAATAAAATCTAGTAAAATTCTAGAGAAATATCCTCTCTATTTCGCAAAGCAGGAATTATGGAAATCTTATCGATTTTTTTTTCCACGTCAAACTGCCTAGATTTTATTTTCCGATGTCATTTTTCAAATCTAATTACTTAATAATGGCTGATGCAGGAGTCGCAAAATAAACATGCAAACATTTATCTTCTTCACAGTCATTTTTTCTCCAGACCATTTTTCATCTGACTCCAGCAAGACAATGACAAATTAATTTGTTTAAAAATAATTAACGTACTCACGATAACAAACAAAAAGAATTGTACATACAAGGAAAAAAGTGGTAATATCAACCCAACCAAGCTTGTTAAGTAAAGCAAAAAGAGTTAATTACAAGAACGACATACAACATAAATAGAAAACAAACAGCAGCTAGACGCAAAAGGCCATGACGTATGTTTACATCGGAGTAAAAAATCGGACTTTCTCACAGAGCCCCACGATTCCTAGAAACCTGACACAGTGAGCCAAGAAAAATGGTCAAACTCGCATACGAAACACGCGATGTACATTCAACAACAGTGAAATGCACGAAAATAACCATGTCAGTCACGACACATCCCGAACGTACATTCCATGAGAAAAGCATCACGACCATCGCCATTTCAGAAAAGAAGCGAAGCGAGAAAAACTATGAAGGGTAATAGTAAAGGTCAAGGACGCGCGCAAAAGTTCAGCGAAGAAGAAGATAAAGCAAATTGTTAATTCCCTACGTCAAAAATGCTCAAACATAGTAATTAGAAAAATTGATATAGATTTGAATTTAACTACATTAAAACAGATATGGCTACATAAATTTGTAATAATGTATGGTATTCGTATATAAGATAGTTAACTATGTTATGTATTTCTCCAAAATATCCATTAGGATCAAAACATTTGTGTTTGCGATAAAATCATCGATGGCGTGTGATTTCTGTTTGGGAACAGAATGTTGCAATCATGTGTAACTTTTGAGGAAATCTTTAAACGTGACAGTTAAAAAAGATCAATTTAAATTGCAGTTATGTTCAAAATTTACAGTGCAAAAATTGATATGTTGATAATCACATGGTGAAAAAATCCAGCAAATCAATATTGAACTATTACAAAAATTCTTACTAACAAAGTAAAATATCACTCTGAGGAAGAAGTTAGCCAATTTAAAATTGAAATAAATGCCTATTAATATCACCAAATATTTGATGATGGACGCTGTTTTGATATATAGAGTTTGATATAATATTACCCCAGAATTATGAATCGATAAATATATTCAAATATTGCCAAATCGACAAGAGAATTGAACGATATACCAATCATTTCAAACAACTAGTTTTGAAAATTAATGCATAGAAAAACTAAGATAACTAACCATCGTACACTTTCTTATCATATCGGTTTAAATTGTTTGTTTAAATAAGTATAAAAATTTAAAGTGACAGTAAAACTTGAATGTTGTCCAAAATTTATAGCTTAAAGCAGAATTAGTGTCGCCTTTAATGATGTGTTCTGAACTAAAGTATACCACCGTCATTAATTAATTTAGATCATATTAAGATTGTATTTTGTTATAATTTTATTAATTTATATATTTTTTTAATAATACAGAACTTTTCAATATTAGTTGTCTTACTCGACGATTTATTTATTTTTTGCTAGATTGAGTTGGCTTTTGTCTTGTCATTAAAAACTTCAAAAATTCGTCAAAACAGCAAGATTTCCAGTGACGACTTCTGTCAATTTGATATAACCTAATTCTAAACCATCTACATTTACATAGCCAAAAAACTATAAAAACTTGATTACTTGATTAAACCGTACGAGTATTTATTGAAAGCCAGTGTGCATTTACAGGTTAATCCCTGACAGATTTATAAGAGAAAAAAATGTTATTATTAATTTCACAGAAAAAAAATTGTATACAAAATTAAGCTCATTAAACACTTTAAAAAGACACTTTTAAATTTTAGTTTAATATCATGAAAAATTCAACTCTTTTAAAATAATTCTAGACATTCGCGTTTATAGAAAGAACAACCGTTAATGTTCTCTATCTCTAGCTGAATTGTGATAGAAATCTTAAAGAAAAATGAATATGGGAAAACAACAGCAGGAGAAAGATGTATTCAGAAAAAACACAAATATTTTACATAGTCTTTCCGATATCCATTTACGACCGGAAAGTGACAATTAGAGTACCATTTGTTTAATAAAGTGGTTATATTTGAGAATTACTACAAAATACAAATACCCTAGTTTCAACAAAAAAAATGAAATCTTGTATGTAATTCGTAAATCTTAAATACTTTTTTGTTACCTAAATAACTATTTTTTCGTGAAGCTAATAATGTAGCTGAATCTATAAACACACCGTAAGTGAAGGCTTTTGCGAATGAAGTCAGTGGTGAAACGTCTAAAAAATATTTAGATCACCTTTGCAAGTGGTATTTTCAGGTAATAAATAATAATAGTAGCATCATAACTAAACAATGCCACTAAACTCATCTAAATTTTATTAAAAGTGGAGAGACATCGAGGCTTTTTTCTCCAAGTTTAAAATGATGTCATCCAAAAAAGACTCCTTTTAAGTTCTCACGTACTTGTAGACTGATGCAACTATATAGGCATAGGTATTTTCGTATTTTTGGAGACATTCAAAATATTTTATGTAGGGTTATTGTTAAAGATATAAATAAAAACTTTGGGAAAATAAAAATTGATAAGAATCTTGTTAATATTTAAATATAAATGATAATAATAATCATATTTCTTATCTCTTTATATCCACTTGATAAAGCGTATCAATAACTTATTTGTTAAGAAGAAAGCGATTCAATTATAGCTGTTAGTTTTTTATATATATCATAATATATTTGAGGAACAAAAATATCTCTTAACACACATTTTTCTTCTTTCTAATTTTCTCAATAAGAATTTTTTATCATATAATCAGTCAGAATAAGAATCACACATTTCTCGTACATAAATCATTAAGTACTTAAATTAAATACTTAAAACAATAAGAAAAATAAAGTTTAACTTGTCAAATAATACATAAAAATATTTTTTATTTTACTTAGATCTTTATTTATTCGGTAGGTATATATTTATCAGCTCATATTCGAAATTTTCGTAGCAGGGGATTTTATCAAAAATATTGTCTAAACTGTTTGATGAATACTCAGTTTAATTTAGCATACTTTTGACGCAATTTTCAAAACGATACAATAATTCCAATCGCATTTACTACAAAGTGTAAGGTGGATGAGTATGAGCTACTTTACCATAGTTTTATATAGTTTCATATTCAAAATACATCCAGGATATGAAAATCTAGATAGATACAAGCAGATATTTTATTTTCTTATTTATTCATAGAAGAAAAAAAATATTGTAATAAAGTATGATAATGCCCAAATTTTGAGGTTTAAGCGAAGCTCATACATAAACAGCAATAAATTGATTGAACATCTGATAATTTTTGGTAGATTCTGTTTAGTCTGTTTAACAGTCTGTACTATTTTGCACCCATTTATTATCTAGGGATCATCAAAATAATGAGTTAGAAAACAGGTTTTAAACGGAAATTTAAAACAACCTAAATAGCTTCTATTCAATATTTTACGATCAAAATTTTAATTCCCTAACAGTAGCATGTGCAAGCTGGTTCTGTAGTGTGTAATTTAATAATGCAACGTTAATTATTTTTTACAGTTAGTTTTGTTTTAAACGTATAGACTACCTTTCTATCAAATTTTGTATCAGGCACCAAGCCCTTAATAGAAATAAAATTACTTAATGAATGAAATAAAATTTTTGTGATAATTTTGGCATGTTGATTGTAATGTGTTATTGTTAGCTGAAGTACTAACATAGCTTACTATGCCATAATAGATCATTTAATCTATTCTGATTTTGTAATTTGTCCTTTTTAGTTGAGATTGACCTAACACGATTTAAGGATTGTCGTTAAATACAGTTTATTGTACAACGATAGCTATTCTAATTTGCATCGTTATAAAAAGAGAATATTTACATTTTAACTACATGGTGAGCACCTACGGAAACAAGTCAACCACAAATGACAAATGTCTTCACATTATTATTGTTATATTTAAATAATGATTACCGTCATAACTAGTTGAACGTTACAGTTAAATTCATATGTGCTATAATTTAACTTTTTGTTAAAATAATTAGAAAATATGACTATTTTGTGCAAATATAAAGCATAAAATAACTTTATATCCATAAAAGTGAAACAATACGTATTCATGATACCACCGGATTTCTCACGATCGTAGGTAATAGTACCTACACGGTTTTTTATCTATACAAAAAATGTTTTTCTGGGTTTCATATTACTATAATTAAGTACGTATTGACTTTAAAATAAAAAGCTGCAGTGTAATTACTGGATATTATTACTAATAGCGGTAATATTCTTTTCATGAATTAGTTACTTTCATCTCAACGCCCATTTTTATATTAAAACTGATTTACATGTTAGATTTGACAGGTTGATCTTTAAATGGAATTAATCGTACGCTCTTTAAAATCTGTTTTCTTAAGCATTTAGAACATACAATGGCGGTATCACATACTATTCCCGTCCCTTGGCGTTTGCATCAAATTTGACTTTCATAAATTCAAAGTTACTCTAATTGAGGGTTGTCTACATCATTTTGGGGGTGATGGGCAAATCGTGAGACACCACCAAGGCCTTATGGAACAAAAACAATCTTAATTATAAGAGTGGGTACAGCACAGTCTGGACCTGATGTATTTTTAATGATTATTTTTTCTTGCTTTATAAATGGGTGGGTCTGTGAATGTTTTTACTTGTGTCGGTTTCTGAAGTCATTGGCTGTTCTTATGGCGCGCCTCAAGCATCCAATCGAGATTCTTCTCTTGCATTTACATAAGTCTGTAATGATCTGCATGTGAAAATATACCTATGAGACCGTGGTTGGTGTGGCTAGACCTCTTGGAACATGCGTTGTAATTAAGACATTTTAATTTTGTTTTGATTACACGGTTCATAGACGTAACGTTTAAGTAAGGAAATAAATTATTTTGAAGGAAAATTTATTACAGCAAAACTGAGCACATGTGCAATTATTTTTAAATTAAACAATAAATGGATTAGCACCTGTAATCTGCTCGTTAACTAAATGTTATATAACAAGGATGTGGTGTTGGTAGAAAACGACGATTTTTCAACACTCTTGGGGAATTCTTGGAAAAATATAATGGGTGATGTCTTTCTTGTTGTGGTAACTGTGGTGGTTATGACGTGGGGAAATAGATAATCGATATGGGATTGAAAATTATCAAATTTTCATTGAAATGTAACAATAATAATTAACTCTGTCACACACGGAGACACAAGATGACGTGTAATTACAGGATGCGACAGCGGTGGTATTATTACTACTCCATGTTATTGATTCTGGATATTCATTGTCTACATTATCTAATTGCAACATAATTAGACATAAGTAGATACATAAATGAGATTTATTTTCATTTTCCATTTATGGTTTAAAAAGTCTTTTTTTGTTGGGATGTTTCCATTATTTTACTATTTAACACGTTTGTTTGCAAAATATACAAACTACAGACTTCATACATTCAGTTTTTAGCAGTTTTTAACTCTTAGCAAATTTTATTATTAAGCGTGAAAAAAAGTTTGTATAAAACATTTTTAATTTTAAACGTTTGGATGCTAGTTCTTCAGTCCTAGATCCTAGATTCCCAGATCCTAGATTGCTAAAACTTATACTTAAGTTTTAATAATCGTCTAATTTAATTATCTAATTCCAATTTTTTTTATTCCAGTGTTAAATTTCCAGGTTTTAAATTCTTAGATGCGAGAATTAAATATTGTGTGCATTTCTGGCATCTAAGCTTTTGGATGCTAGTTTTTTTTTCAAAATGACTAATTTTATGTTTATCAGTAATAGATTTTTTTTATTTGAGCCGCCAAATTCACCAAAAAAATGAATAATTAAGCCATATATGTATGTGTTTAGATTGTATGCTTTTAAATAATAATTTTTCAAACCTTAAATTTTTAGATTCTATGGCATAGAATTCCTATATTTAAGAATCTTAAGTTCTCTAATCTAACAAATAAATCTCTCAGATGTTATATAAATGTTCTCAACTTCAAGCACTACTCGGTCGAAAAATCCAGTTCTAGTTTAAAATTCCCATTTTATACTAGATTTATATGTTCTCAAATGCTTTAAATGTTAAGCCTTCTAATTTTATATGCAAATTTTTATATAAGTACTAAAATGCAAACAGCCGAGATCTAAATTTTGATATCAAAATTTTAAAACCGTAGACACTTTAATATGATAGTGATAGTGTAAAGTTTACATTTTTTAAACTTGTAGATATTCTTAAACTATTTAGAGTTTTAAAATTTGAAATAATAAATTCGTGATTCTATTTTTAAAAGTGAAAATAAAACAAAATTCTAATATTTATTTTTAAGATTTTTAGATCCTAAATCTAGACAGATAAGCAAATTCTGGATTTTAGATGCTAGTTCTTTAAAAAACAGGTTCTTAAATTTTTAGATTCTAGAATCTTAAAAACATTTTTTTCCAAATGAAAGGTTTTAGATATCAATTTTTAAAATAAAAGAACCTGAAATATTCTGATCTTAGATATGAACAGATTCTACGTTTTCACGGTAGTAATAGCGCAGGTTCAGAATTCCCATAATTGAGATTCCAAAAGTTTCCACGTTTTGGAAAGATGATTCTTCAAATTTTTGATTCTTAAAGTCCATGATTAAATATTTCTTTGTGAGTGTTTTAAAGTCCTTATATGATAAAAAAATTTAAAAAAAGATTTAAAGTGGGCACTAAAAATATACTGAACCTGCTGCTCACTGCTTGACTGAAAATTTATTGTTATTGTAAGCAATTGAAATTTGAGAATTTTATTATCTAAATGATGTGTTTTGATACATAAAAAACGGCGTGTTTGCAAACAAATTGTATGTAACGACGCAGTCTCAAATGGTTTTTTAGGTAAGTATTGTTATTGCGCAAAGATTCAAAAAAAATAAGTGTAGTTTAAAAAACACTGAATCAAATTTTAATCAACAATTCACCTAAGCTCCTTAAATCGACCGAAAACTTAATATGATGTTTTATTTATATTTGCATCTTTTAATTTAAAAATTGAAAAGTTTTTTTTGGCCACCATTAGATACAACTGTTGAGCGAGTTTTGAGCGACTTAATTCACCTCACACAATAGAAAAATACTTTTTAATTCAAAAGTTAACAAAAATTATCTTATTTATGACGGTGTGTTTAAGTTTAAAAATGTTTTTAAAATTAGAATTCCACAAATACTCTTCCAGCAACAATTTATCTTTTATTTCTGCCATTCATAAAATACGACAAATAAATTACTGATTTATAGTGAGCATTTATGAAAATAAAATACTACAAAAGAACGCTTTTATCCTCCATTACTGCATGTTTCGTCGGCATGAACGTCCGTACAACGGCAACAAGGATATATTTTATTTTTTGATGGAGGTCCGCATTGCTAGTAGGAACGGTCCGATAAAATTACATTGGTGCACCATCTATAATATAATAAATCATTCCCCATCATAACCCCAGAGCCTGTACTTAGCACATCACGTATGATGTAGTGTTATATCAAGTTATCGTAATTACTTTTTTTCAAGAGAATCGGACACACGATTACGAAAATACCCTTTCTTTCTCCAACTCATATTGTGCAATACAAAGCGATAGAGATAAAAAAATTACCGTAAAGAGAATATTTTTAGAATACGACTGTTTGGGCACTATGGCCGCCAGAAATGCGAGCGTTATTTATTGTTATTCAAGTGTGAATTTTTATGTTATTTTCACCTTAATTATATCCATGAAATATAAATGACTACATAGCATCAAAAATAAATATTGGTCCTGTGTTATGGCGGTCTTAATTTAAACAAAAATCGCCATAATGATAATGGCGTCATTAATTTACAAATCGTGTGTTCGGTGAATACATAAATAACCAGCCACTATGAATTAAAATTTGATATTTGAAATATTACAAAATTCCTATTAATTAGACGGAATGAAGCGTTTTAATTATTTTTTACCCTCATTGGTTTTTAAAATTTATTGCTTTTCGTAGAGTGAATCTAAGTCAAGTGTTAAGAATATACAGAGTTTTGACCTGTTTAATTACATCTCTCACGATTCTATTCACCTATGATTAAAACTTACGACAGTAAAAGCCGGTAAGGTGTAAATTATTTATGTGAACGGGCACAAGCTTTTTCGAATTAATAATGCACGGAAAAGCTCCGGAACGGCAGGTTTACACAGGTTAAAGTATAATGCAGTTGAATCAAACAAAATCGATATGCAGGTTTGCGAAATTACATGTTGATTGAAGCAAAGTAAGTATGGAAATATGAAGTTTGCAATAATTTTGTGATAACTTGTATTTGTACACATTTTCAGTGGAAAACTCTCCATGATTTTGATTTTGAACGACTAAAGACCACGAATTTTAATTAAAACTGACAATCTTGTTAAAGCAATTAAACATTGAACATTTTGAAACACAGTTCTACTTTAAATTCAAATTGGCAAAAAATAATCCATTTATTGTTTTGTTTAAATTTGCTTAAAAAATTATAAAAAAAATATAAAACACGTATGAATTAATCATTTTAAAAATTAAAATGAAAATCTCAAAGACAATGTTAATAATGTTGAACAGTTTAGTTTTCACCTCCCTGTCTTAGCTCTCTATTTGAATAAATCAAATAACTGCAATTTTTTTTTAAATAAACTACAATAAATCGAATAAAATGTGTAAGTTGGAAATATTAAAATTTTTATTTAATTTTATAGTAATGAAAACATTTTTTCGTAAAGTGGGTTAAGTAGTCAATAATTTATTAGTATTGTACGACACAAGTACTTTTTTAGAAACGGAAACAACTTTTAATTTTTTTGGCATAAAACAATGACCAATAATAAGTTTGTTCTTATCGATTTCATGTAAAATAAGCAAATTAGGGTAAAGTGAATTGTCACCGTACGATGTCATAAAGAATAGAATAATTTATATCTATGTAAATTTTAAAATAAATTTGAAACCAATATGGGTATAAAAATATTCAAAAGATCAATAGGTTTTTCCAGTGACAGCGATTAGTTTAATCGATTTAGTTTAGTATTATGTTCTATTTTTTAATCAAGCTAACATAATATAATACTGTAATTTTACAACTAAAAATGCAACAGATAAAAGTACAGAAGGACTATAAAAAATTAGTTTTTTTTTGTTACATAAGTTTTATAAACTTGTATGTATGATTTTTATGTAAAATAATAAAATTATTATCAAAATTTTACTAAATATTAATCCTCAGAAAACTTACAAAATTACATTTTTTAAAAATAATTGACATTTCGTTAAATTTGAAATTAGTTTTTCTGATTTATTCAATAAACAGCTTTTGATTTAGCAGAAGTAAGTATTTTATCAAATAAATAAATGTGTTTCAGTCTGACGCAAATTAATTATAAATTTATAAATTTACCCACTGGTTACCACTTTTTCTGCAAGACATACTGAAAAATAACTACTCGAATAGAAACTAAAATTAAAAACATTTGAAATTTTCTAGTTGCATGTTTTCTGATTTTTATATTTTTATATCTTTTAGAAGTTTCAGTTTTAATCTTCTGTCTGAAAAATAATCAGATTTCTTTGGCATTTTAAATGTAACTGAAAAAGTTAATCTTATTCCAAATAACTAACTACTTTTGTAGTTAAAAATTTCAAAAATGGCTTTTACAGATTTTCATAAATTAATTCCAAACTTCTCTTTTTGGGCAATTCATCGAACAGTCGCCGACAACTAACTTACAATGTGTATAGTACTGATTTTAATCAACTGCGTATGTAAATTTTCATAGTTTCTCATTTATATCTTAATTTTGAAACTAAGCTGGTAATTGATATTCTAATCTACTGTTTATTACGAATTTGTAGAAAATTATTTTTTTATGCTGCGTTTAAATAATAAAATGTTAATGTATAATAAATAATAATGTTATTGTATATTACACTTACTTGTTTGGAACTACGCCTACTTGTTTTTTTATCATGTTAAAACACATTTTAGAAGTATTATTCGATTATTAAAATTTCCAATTTTTGATTTCCTAAGAATACCTACATCTCTTTGCAAGTAAACAAAACAAGGAATTTTTATATTTTTCTCTTATCAATTTTGATTTCTTAATATAATTTAAACGTTTTTTTTTTATAAATTATTAGATATTTTTTGTAAAAATACACATTCTATGATATTTTAGTAATAAACTAGCCTTTAAATTTATATATGGTTGTTTACCTACTTGATAAAATATTCTTTCTAAATATCTTAAAATAATATCTAATATCACTGCTCTACAAATAGTATAAAATTTCCTGGACGGTTCATTCCTTAAAAATGGCAATTATTAGATTAAAAACTGTCGCATTTTTTTTGTTTAAGTTTAAGTTGTTATTAATTACTAATAATAAGTACAAATTTACTCATTTACTAACATATTTTTTTGTTATTTTAATTTTTATTATTATTTATTATGACATCAAAAGTTAATTTGTTTTTATATTGCTTGTTAGTACTATTTTTCCACTTCTGATTGTATTAATTAAACAAAAAATAATTCAATTAAGTTTACTAACTTTTCTTAATTTTCAAAACATAAAGCTGAATTATAAACAAGATTGCAACTAGATAATTATTGAATATTAATAGGTAGGTATAATCCATTTCATAGATCATGTCTGCTAAAAATTCTTCTTCACCCATAATTAATAAAATTTATACGATTCTAAATCAATATTTTTTTCCTTGAAAACACTACAATTGAGTGTTAACAAAACAATTCTTTTTATAAAAGTTAAAAATCGAATTTAACGACAGACCAAAAACTAAACATCAATCATCGTTAGCATGAGAATAATTACTTTCAACCGTGACTTTCTAAAATCAATTTATTTCTATTTAAAAATTAATAGACAGCCTTGTTTTATCACCTTTCATGAACATAAATGAAAATAATTTAGTTCAATTGCGACAATCACACTGAAACTGTACTAAATAATCGTAATTCATTTATAAAGCTAAACTAAAATAATCGTTATCTTGTTGTGCATTAATAATATTTTCATCAATTTTTAACAGGCGCGAAAACCAAGGACCACAGGCTAGAATGAAATTTAGTAGTTCGAAATCTAAATACAGGCGCCATCTAACGAGGTTTGTTTGAAATTGTCTATAAGTTATTCAAATGTCTGAACAATCAATTGCGGAGATAAATTAAAAACGATTGCAAATCTTAGTTAATGTTGCAGAACATGAATGTGTCATTTTTAGGAGCAACCTAAAATTATGGTACATTGGTTATTAATTTAAGATTTCTTGGACGTAATTAATTATTGGGCACACGTAGGTACGCAATAATTATATTTGAAGGTGACAACTGATAACGTTGTGTGTAAATTATGATTCTACTTTTGATTTGTTTGAGGTCAATAGAAAAAAAATTCACATTACCGAGCTTTGCCGTCGGAAACTTTCTTCACAGTGATTTCGATCAATTTTTTATCAAGAAATATACTCCCATCGTTTCCGGTAAAAATCCACTATTTCCGTCCCCAAAAACCTCGTCAATATTTAATAGTTGCCCATTCATAACGCACGATTAGGGCAGTAACACTGTGTAAACGCGGACATTTTTCAGTGGCATTATTATTTCATAAACTAAGTACAAATTGCTATACTTATCGTTGATAACAGGACCCAAGCATGTTATTTTCCACATATTTGCAACCTTTTTCTTCTTTCTTATTTTTTTCCCTTTTGTTTTTTTCTTCACGTCCCGGTATTCGGTAAGTTCGGACAGATAATAAATTTTGTTAATATATATCTGCCACACCCACATTTTAATACAAACAACCAACGATTTTATCGAATGGAATCAATGTTTTTTCGACGACCACTCCCCTGACCAACCGTAGATTTCATATCACATTTATGAATAAGGTATGAGAAGTTTTCTGAATAAGATTTATTAAAGCTGCGTCAAAATCTAACTAATTTATACAGGAAAAGCAGGAACATTTTTTGTTAATTCCAAGCTGGGACCTCCCCCAGAATATTTTCTAGGTCTTTGTCCAAAAGCGTGTTTTTTTTTGGGATTTTTAAGCCATGTGGAGGCCCCATAAAAATCTAGTGGAATATTTTTGCATTTATAAACTCATCCGGAGGCATGGCTGCTGTTTTGGTTCTTTTTTCCCGTGAATACAAATTGCGAAAGACATGCGGTGTCTAATTTAATTTCACCTACTATACATAAATCATTTTATTCTATTTGGGTTTATTAGAATCACGTTTCGGTTGAAATACATTTTGTGTAAAGTTGAAGATCGGATTTCTACAGTCGTTTCAAGAATATTAGCTTTGATAGCGACGTTTTCAACGACAAAACAAAAAACCGCGGATGTTAACAGTAAGTAAAATTGATTTTTCCGCTCATACGTATATTTAACGTTGTCACAAGTCACAACGAATGGGAAATACAACGTGACATCCATTTTCCTTTTCCTAACATGCAAATCTTCAAATTTGCGTGTTTTAACCTTATGGATAATTACATATATGTAAATACGAAGTTTACACTAATGCTACAATAATTAAAAAAAAATGTTGTTTTCAATTAGAAAAGACAGCTACTTTCCTTAATTTATCGTAAATTGTAGTTTTCAAATAAGTCACAAAAAAATTGAAAAAAATATGACCATATTCTACTACTTTTTTGAATATTAACAAATTTTTTGCTTTTACAAATTCTTCTTTTTATGTTGTGACCTTTTTAACAGTTATTGATGTTTCTTCAAGGTTGAATACAGCTAAGCACTAATAAAAAATAACCATCATTCATAATGCGATCAATATAAGCAATCATATTTGTTATTTAAAACGTACTAATCATAGAAATCTTGTCTCTGGAACAAAATCGCAAAAACGCTTATTTAAACTTGATTAATAAATTACACACTGCAGGTGTGCAAAAACAGTGTTTTGTAGTCTATATAATAAAGATTTTTTCATTTATAGTTTCTATGAACTCTTTCATGTTATTTTATTGTTTCCTAAACAACTACCCACTGACTGTTTATATAAATGAATAAAAAATGAATAATGTTTTAATGATAGGTAAGTATCATTATTATAACCACAGCTAAGATTAATTTGAATTTAAACACACATAAAATTTAAACAAATACAAGATTCTGTATTAGTGAATCAGTTCAAGATTAATAATAATTGATGATAGACGTTCATTGCAAAATAAGTGAAAAAGATTGGTTTGCTTATCTCCCGTACAACTTTTAAAATATTTGTTCCTAGAAATTTGCACGCGAGTCCTAAACCCATAGGATCTTAATAAAAAATCCTAATAAAGATTCAATATCAGACAGCAAAATCGCGTTGAACTAACTATTTACATGTAGTTAAAAACACCAACAGTTTAATAGTTAAAAAATAGCTAAAAAATTAATGAAAAAGTTGAACAGTAAAATAACACAGACCACCAACATAAAAAAAGCAACAAAATGTAGAAAATAGATTACAAAAAATTGGAATTCTGTTGCGTTTATCTTTATAAAGTTATTAAAAAATTTACAAAAAAGTTCTAGAAATTTAATAATAGTCACAAACATAAATAGGGTAAAAATAAAATAATATTTCTAAGCACATTTTTAAATTATAATACTTTTGTAAATTCTAAAAAAGTTGATGGTATAAATCTCAAAAAAACGCTTTTCACAGCTTTAGATATAGTAAAAATTCGAAACTTTTAATAATTTAGAGTGTAAATATTTAAACACGTTTAAAAACTAATTTAGAAATTTGAGCCTTTAAAATAAAAGAAATTATATTCTAGATATTTTTAAGCATCTAGTTTTTTGAGGTTTGTATAGATATTTTGTAAGTAGAAGATATTTTAAAACTTTGTGTTCAAAAACTACAATTATTTTTAAACATTTCTAGAATATACCAAAAATTAACTTGCAGTAATACCAGTTAACATTGCTTTGAAATAAAATTAAATATAAAAAATAAAGACACAAAATCCAAAAAGTTTTTATTTGAGATTTTGACAGTAGCAAGTGTCAATAAGCAAAACTGGAAAGTATATCGTAGTTTCGGTAAATGTCCTATCTACATATATTTTCTCCGATCCTAATCATTTTTAAATTTTTCAGTAATAACTCAAAACACTGTTGCAAACTTTTTTTCTAAAATATGTAAAATGTTTTATTTTTCACTGTTACAGGTAGATGAAACTAATAAATCTGTAATCCATCAATTAATAATCCATCATATAAATAATTTGAACTTTGAAACAAAATATTTGTATTGTATCTTGTCATTCTTTCGAGGTAAAGCATATCTATAGTCGGGTTATCACTTCATTAATGAAAATTGAAAACCCTTGTCTAGAACCGCTATAAATACCACATAGATAATTCTAGTATCAGTATGCATTGTTGGTATACTTCAACGTGTATAAAGCATAAACTTGTCGTTTCCCGTAAAGTATAAATTTCGTCTAAAATCGCGTTATAGACCCGTGCACGCTCCTGCGGCAGGAAAAGGAACTGGAGGAGTCATGGTTTCCGGTTTAACAAACCCCCAAGGATTAAGTAAGGCAGAACACGACATTCAGCCATCACCACGAAGTCGTTCTAATCCAAAGAATTGTAGTAAATAAATTTCTAGCCGACGCGAACATCTGTCGAGGATGATGGACATGCGAGATGGTCGCCTCTAAAACAATGAAATTTCAGTCACATTTAGAAAAACCGAATGCCCATCGTTTCCGGCATAAAAAATATATAATAATATATGTACGTCTGTAGACGTCGGAACACAAGTAATAATTATACGTCTGTTGAGTTGGCTCGCCTGCCTTCGGGCCAGGGGCTACGAGCCGCTATACAGTTGCGCTCTATCATTTTAGGCCCAAATTTGTGTTTTGTACAAACGAGCACGGCGCCGCTGAGGCCTTTTGATTTTTTACTTGTGTTTTGTTACCGAGATTTTCTTCGAGAGGCTGAAGGTACCGTTTGATGTGCAATTATTTGCGGTGGGCAATCAGAATTGGACTATTTCAAAAATTAAATAAAAGACATGCTAGAATAAACCTACTCTCTCGAAAGCTTTCTGCAGAATATACACAAAAATTAAAATTTGTTTACTGTAACTTAAATTCAATTATTGCATGCATGTTCATGGAATTTTTTTCCTAAAGATTAGCTACTATTGCACTATTTCTGGTCAATTTAACTTCTTGTTAAACGATACAGTAATTTGTATCTAAGAAATTAAACCATAAGCTAAAATTTCTAGTATCAGCAACTAATTGTTGTTGATTACGGTTCTAGTTCATATTATTTTTTTTACTTTTATTTTTACGTTTTTTATCTTCCAATATTTGTTTCTTTACACACTTTATGATTAATTAAAGAAAAATATGTTACATATTTTTAAAACATATTTTCTTACATTAAAAATCACAATTTAGCACGTAAATAAACTAAATAAATCTGAAAAAAAATTAATGTTTAATTAATGTGTAAATAATCATGTAAATGACTGTCTACATCAGCAAAGAGGTTATAATTTTACAACCTATAAATTTCTACCTGATTAATTAAAAGAAATTTTTAATGTCATTTAATAATACCTGTAGCACAGATTATACGTTTTTGAGATTAAATTTTAATTTATTTGATAAAATAAGAGCATTGGAGATACTTGATGCTGGTAATTTTTCTTTATGTTTATGTATAATTTATATAAGACTGTCTTAAAGTCTTTCCTGTTTTATAACATATTAATTTACGAATTTGATTAATTAGTCCTAGTAACATTTTTAATTTGTTTTTTAAAACTATCTGATTCGAATAAGTAGTCGTTAATAAAGTTAGCAGTTTCAGGTAAATAACTTTACACTAGATATTGAGTATTTATTTCTATTTAATCGTTTTAAATCCTACTCCTAATAAATTTACTATTCCTATCGAAAATTCGAAGCGTTCAATTCTATCCGTCGCTAACCACGACCATAAAACTTTCATTATTTCAAGTCAATAAATCCACGATTAAGATGTCAGTACACGAACTACAAAATCATGTTCCTTGTTACAAAAAAATAATTAAACCAATGTACTAATTGGGCTTATATTCAAATGTAAATTCTAAATGTCCTACTAAATATTAATTCTTTCTTTTGGGGCCAGTTTATGGTGCGAAATTGTAGATTAACTGCCTAATTTATAGATAAAATTTCTGTGGTAATATTTCGTGAAAAAACAATTGTTATGTTCAGGTCCATGAACTAGTTTCGTTGTAAAAGAGATTGGTTATTATTTATTTATAGAATTTGATTTTTGAAATAACTGTAGTTGGTTCAGGCAAACTATGCAGCAAAAGGATTATGAATAAATTTACTATTTCCTCAATTTGAAATTACCGTTGCAGCCAAATTTCCTCTATGGAGTTTTTAGTCGTGGTCAATGATTGGTAGATAAATTTGAACTGAAATAATAATTTAAAGTGGTGAATTTATTTGGCTCATTTTTCATTGGCATTACGTTGCATGAAAAAGTTTGACACTTAATTTGTTTACCACATTTCCTACAAACTAAAATGACCTCCCTTGTTACTCTGTTTTTGTCCTTTTAGTTGTAAAATTTGTAAAATATTTAGAGCATTAAGCAAAAATTTTGTTGCAGTTTTCATTAACGAAATCCCTTCAAATATTTGGAAAAATTCACGTTTTGACACTTGTGAATAAAAGGTTTAAACGAATGTCAGAATCTGAAAGAACAGATAATTTTTGTGTGATTTTTATACCATAAAAACAACTTATTTTTAAGCAACACATTAAATAATTTTAAACATTTCATTGCTTTATTAAAAGCAAGCATTAGAAAAATGAGCAGAGTAAAATTAGATATTTAAATTATCCAAGCAACTAAATAATGTTTCATTCTATGCAATCCAAAAAAATAAAAATAAAATAATAATAATAAACAAATAAAATAAAACAATGAGTACTCCAAAAAAAAAACATTTTGATAAAATGTATTTGCGCTTAAAACATCGTAGTGCAATAAAACAACAAGTGAATAAAAATTGCGTGCTATCACAGCATAATAAAACTGAATATCTACAAAAACTGTGATGTTTACAAACATTAGTGCTGACTTATTGATTATCCTCATAATTAAAAGCATAATTTCGTTTTAAATTCCCATTTAATCACTACTTTGTCATTTTACTACTTGTTCGATGTTTATCTTCCTCCGTTATACAACAAAATAATAAAATTCTGTAAATAAATTGAAAACGTCGATAAATTCACGCCAAGTGGATGTCCTCGACTACGTACAAAAACCTGGTTGATTCCCCATCTCCAACAACATTGCAAGTAAAAAATAATTATTTATTGTAAAAGAGCATCCTGTCTGAAATGCACAACCATCACATCCAACGACGCTAATAATTACGAACTACCTGTATCACCGAGTAAAAGTCGTACCCGCTCATTATCCACAAGGCCTTAGATTTGTCCGTAAAATTTATGACAATATTTTTAATTGGTGTTTGAGAAAACGGTGAAAACAATAATTTCCGTTAAGCCTACCGCTCCCTTATTATTAAACATCGTGGTCTCTCACCCCCGAAATTAAAACCTCCGTTTCCCAAAATCTATCAAAGGGAATATTAATTAGGTCCGGTGATCTTTTGACAGTCAGTAATTAGAACAGAAGGAAAAAAGCGCACCCGGAAAGGTGATAATTATAAATTAGAGGCAGATACAGGGCGAGGAGAAAAAGAAACATCTTTAATAATAATGATGAAGTGGTATTTATGTGTCTTTTGTTTAACGTTAATAGTGAAAAACAAAGTAAAAATTTAAATATTGTTAAATTTCTACCTAATATAAATTTCTGTTAGGCTCTTGTTTGTGTTTTTTTCAGTTTTTGCCTTCCTTTTTAATTTTTTTCTTTCCACAAGTCGCACTTTGAATCATTATTGTTAAGTATATCTAATTCACTATATCATTCATAGATTAAAACAAAATTTTTAACTATGAAATTAGTTTTTTTTTTAAGTATCTGCAAAGTAAAAACAAAACATGTAATAAAGTAAAAGCAGTATCTAAGAAGACAGTAAACTTTGAGCCCTATATGAATATCACAAAGCTGTTTTTTGGCAGTTTGAAGTTAAATATTCATGTGTCAGTATAATTCTGTATAAAGTCGATAGATAACGTTGTTACCAACATGTAAAAAAGACTTTATTTTTGCGATAAATATTATTGTTTATTTTTTGACATAACTAAAACCACTGGAAATTGGTTGGACAACATGCAGATTTACAACACAGATGTGTTGTTTATTAGAAACCAATACTTTTTGAATGTACATATATCACAAGAAGCGTATTTGAAAATATTCAAATCCTGTGCAAGCTTACAAAAGCTTTTGTGCTTGAATCCTTTTTCGCCTCACCCTGTATTTTGGCATCAGCATCCCCAAACCATCGGTAGCTTAACAGATAGCCAGTAATTAAACACTGCGTTTAACATTTAAGCTAATCATTAGTTCACTGTGCACACCACCAGAGGGCCGCTCCGGTAACCGCTCCAGCGTTGTTTCTTTGTTTTGTTTTTGGCGCCATCTTGCTGCGGGCGCATTCGGTAACCGACAATTATAGTCTCGGTGCTTAGATATATTACTACTTCTTAACTTTATGGTTTTAGAGGGCACGGTTGGCGGGTTTTCGCTCTACACAAAGAATTATTAAAAGCGAATTAAGAGGTTTGCACTGACGTGAATTGACAGATGAATAATGTTTATAGGTTAGGATTTTTTCCGGCACTGTTTTCACTCGCACCAGCGCGGAATTTGGCGTTTTTTGATAAAATACGATTTTTTTGGGGATTTTGCGAGGACCAAATTTGAATTTTGTAACGGGGACATTGTTGTCGCCACAGCCGCCACGATCGAACTAAAGTAGGCTGCTAAACATGCTCCCAGAGTAATTTGTGACGAAATAAGGGGAAAATTATAAAATTACATTGCTCGCTTAAACTACACTCTTTATTTGTGGCTGTGTGCCAACTCTCGGGTTCGATAGAGCGAAGACGTGGATGATCAATAGGTACGACGGACAGACTCGTTGAAAGTTTATAGAAATTTTTGTGCAAATATTAATACGTCGCTGAACTTTTTGGTTTTCAATCATATAAAAAATATATTTTAAATGTTCAAAGTATTTGGAGCATAATTAAGTTAGGATTACATTAATAATTAAATCAAACTTTTTCTAAAAACATGAACATAAAAGATCTAAATACCAAGTTTTTCATAATCACGACGCTCCCAAGATTATATCGTCTTTATGTATTTCCAATCGATTATGTTTTGAGTCGACTTTGTTTTTAATTTTAGTAGAATTATAAGAATTTATACCTACTGTTATTTTAGTAACAATTTTTTCTGCCGAAGCAGAACAAAAAGTACATAACTTCTCAGTTTTGGTATGGACAGTATGTCAAAGATCGAAAGCTGATTCTGTAAATGCAATTTAGTGTACCGGGTCTTAAAGATTATAAAAAGAAGCTATTTAATCCAGAGGTTGATAAATATCTGTGTTTTATTTAATTTAATATAATGTTCATTAGGGAAAGAAAGTGTCAATTTAATTCTTATTTCAAGAAAGTAGTCTAATTTTTAATCTACTTAAACGAAAAATATCACTTTGGTTTTGAGGTTAATATACAATGTGTCCAGGAATTTTTAATTTTACGCTTGTTAAAACCCTTTAAAACTATTATAAAAAAAAATTTAAATTGATGGCATAAAATGTCTAAAAATTAAACTTTTTCAAGTTTTTCACAATAAGTTTATCCAAAAATTTTATAACAAACCTGAATATTAAAGTATATGGAAAAAGTTGATGTACAAAAGTTTCATAAAATAAATGTCCACTTCTGTAGACCAACATTTGATTTGGACCAACATTCAATGAACGATGCAAATAGAAAAAAACAGTGAAGGTTAATAAATAGTGCAAATTTTTTTTTTTAATTTTTTTACAATTTCTTTTTCTTAAATTTGGATGTCCAAATTTTTTATTAAATTATTGGACTTAGTTAAAAATTGTAAGCATTAAAAAAAAAATTACATTTCTTATGTACTCCATACCGTTTAACTTAAATTTAAGAATGTTTGGAAGATTTTTGCGACAACCAGAGTGCATCATTTTCGTAGAACCACTAATAAAAGTTTTTTTTTCTTCGAAAGACAATCTATAGACACACTGTACAATTTTTTTCAATACTTTATAAGATAATAAAACATCATTTTAAAACACTTTAAAAGAACTGTCAACTTGATATTTGACATCTGGATCTCAAAATAAATCCAGCTAGATTTATTATGATGTTGCCTAGAATTTTGTGTTTTTTTTTTACGAGAAAGACGATGCTACTTTAATCTTATTCATACGTATATCAGTCAGAAAGTGGAGAAATTAATATTTTATATTAATTGTTACTTACCAATACCAAATACTTAAATGTAACAAAGCACTTGGTTGTCGAAGCTAGACAATTTTCTATTGCAAGTACCAGAGGCTGGTATTTCTTCTGTTAAAATTTCAACTTTTTGAGGTAAATTTTCTGCCACTTAGATATCTTCCCTCTTGACATTAGCACACTTTGACTTAAAAGTCATACATTCGACTAGCTCTCTGTAAACTTTCCGACCAACTTCTTTCTTGTCTCTATTTAATATAGGTACAATTATTAACTTAATTTTTTTTTCGAATTTGATTCTAAGAAAATTTTAGATATCAAGTCCAAATGTTTTGCTATTTTTTTCTTTTCAGTGTTGTTGATTGTCTAGATCAAAAACAGAACACTCTAATAATCTAATTATTTTTGTTTGCTCTAACTTCTTTCATAAACTACCAGTTAAAATTTTAATAACTTTAGGTCTGAAAACTTATTAGAAAAAATGCAAATTTTTGACAAGTATTAAAAATAAAGTTTTTTTTATATTCAAAACTTTATAGCTTTATAACCTAATATTTTTAAGTTTAAAAATAAAGAACCTAAGAAATTCTAAGCTAAAAAAAAATAAATACTTATAATAATAAAATCTATACCAACTGGAAATTTAACATGATAAGTTATTAAACTTTGAATGTTTCTGATAATTTCATGTTTAAAAATTTGACAATTTGGGTATTTCTATAAATTTTACATTTGACAATTTATAGTCTAGAAGCTGAGGGATTTATATCCAGAATTTAAAAATATTCAGCTACGAACAATAGTTTTATACATCTTTCATATCGAACAATTCAAAGCGTAATATTAAATTAACTTAAGTATTATTTTGACTAACATTTTTTCTGATTTTTGAAACTGATTAAATGTGAGTTTGTCGTAGATAAAAACTGTTTTAGGCTTTCAGTTATTTTCCGTTCAAAAATTGGCATAAGTCTAGAACCTAAAAAATCCAAAATTAGGTAATCTAAGAATCTTGTTTTGATTTCATTATTTCAGAACTAGCACTAAAATATGATTTAGCTAATTATAATTTTATAGTTTTGTAGCAGTTTGTAACAACTAATAAATAATTATTTTTATTAAAAGGCATTATAAAGTAGATATTTTCCAAGTGTATTAATCTTTCTTAAATTTAGAGGATTAATATATTTTGAAGTTAAGGGTTTGGATGTTAAATGTTAAATGTTAAATGTCACTACTTATGTTATAAAAAAGCCGAAAAAAACATCATTAGTTTCAACAACAACATAAACGATCAAAAAATCTCAAAATAAATCTATTATTTGTTTAGTGCGTGAGTTTAATGCAGTAAAAATTTGTTACGGGCTAAGTCTTTAAAGTCTTTAAAGAGTTTGTATTGCATGTTCAACTACGAATAACCTGCGATATCAATGTTAAAAATGCGTATAAATGGTGCAAAGATCAACTACTGCTTTCATTAATTATGATGTGAAAAGATGAAAGCAAAAGGGTGTAAATCAATGTCGTCTCATATTTTCTACAGGAAGTGTTACACAGACAGGCACGGAATTAGGTCTAGCACCTCTGAGAGATACAAAATTGCAGTTTCTACTGTTATAGGCGAGTCTGAAACAAATTCAACTAATCATTTAAAAATCAACTCATATAGATAAAGAATGATTTTGACCTACAATCATGAAATACTCTAAAAATGAATTTCTTTGTATTTATTGTTCCAACGATGTTGTTTAGACAACTGTAAGGGTCATTATTACATGTAAACAACTTACTCACTTACTTTTGCAAACGTAGCCGAATCTGAACGTTTCATACCACTTCTTACAGAAAAATAAATGCGTAGCACAAAAATAAAAACTACAACTAAACATCATGTTATTCAGTGTTGAAAATTCAAGCTTTGTCAATAAAAACATCTTTTATAAGGCGACGAAGAAAAGCACTTCAGCGTCCTTCCGACAGTTTTCGGTGCCTTCCTTTCACTTAAAATTTAATCCAAAACACGAACTCAAACATACCTTTCAGGGAATTGTGAATAATTAAACAAAGTAAAACCATTCTACCGCTTATTTTATTATTGATAAATCTTTCTCACGCTATTCGTGTGTATAGGAGAATATACACAGGTATTTCTCTGCTCAGAGAAAACGAAACACCGTGATACGTTTGATTTGTCGAACTCGTAATTACCCCTCACAGTCCGGCTCTGCTAGGAAAATCTGATTCGCGTTGTTGGCACACAGCCACGGCAGAATTAACTTTTTTCATGCGGTCGGGATAATTTGAGTCAATTACGCCATTATAATAATCGTATATTGTATGTAGAAGGGGTACAAGAGAATATCACCTATTTTCCTCGAACTGATATTTTATAAAAGAAAAAGCTGCGTTAAACACTGTTATATGTAGATGGATGCAACGTACAATTGAGAGTATTGCTAAAATGACTGGTTCTTTTGTTTTGTCAACGATTCAACGAAGTAAATGTACGATCAATTGCGATAGGGAAGAATGAGGGGTGAACATAGTTGGTTACTAAAGTAGAAATTTTACGGTTTTACGACTTGATTGTAATTAAAGACGTACTGATGCAAACTGAAATAATCTTTTACTTTATTTTTATTTAAAATTGGCGCTATTTTACTAAGCTTATTACAGACATTGTATCTGTAAGTCTATCATATTTCTTATCAAAGAGCATTATAAAATGAACGCTTTTATCGTAAAATTATTGTTACCGGAGTTTAGGAGAATTACACACATTATATAAAATGGCTTGCAAAGACGTCATATTTAGTTAATAACGTCTATTTAATAAAGTAGGTATAGAAATAGAAGCTACACTAAATGAGGAAAAATGTATTCAGGCTAAAAATAGAATACCGACTGGTTAAAAATGTGCTTCATACAACGTATACAACAAATACAAATTTGAATAAATTTTTCATTACGAATCCCGAATCGCAAAATCAGAAAATCATTAAAATATCGACATTAGCGCTTGAAGCTGTTACTGGTTTCCTACCCTCCAAATGACAATATCGACGAAGAAATTATACTTGCTTTTTTATGAAAAGTTAGTTTTTTTGAATACATTTATATTTTTTAAAGTTTTATCTTTATATTTGATTAAAGGCTGAAAGACTGAAATGTTTCACGCTGTAGTCAACAATATAATCAACAACTCCATGTTGAAAAATACGTTAGGGGTGAAAGAAAACGTCGATATATCGAATTATGAAAAATACAGTTATATTTAAAAAAAAGTGAGGGATATGAAGCAAAAATCAAAAATTCGATCGCAGATCCATGTGTCAAAATTTTTAATAGAAGCGCCTGATGATTCCTTTCTGCTGATGAAAGTTGCATTAATTTTTGGTCTGAATGGTGCATGTCGTAGTGAAGAGCTAAGAAAACTAAATATGGAGGATATCAAAAATACTGGCTCTGTTTTGGTTGTCACCCTGCATGACACTAAAACAAGGAAAAAGCGCATCTTCATCGTTATGACAAAAATGGGAAAATTAATAACATTGAGTTGTACAAGAAATATGGAAACTTGCGTCCAAAACAAATCAATAGCTCAATATTATTTATATTTTACATGAATAATAAATTTATAGTGCAATCTGGGGGAATCCACAGTGCCTACAAGATGTTCATTATTTGAAACTGTCGGACTGAGACGGTTACACTGGACACTGTCTATGTCGAAGGGCTACTATTTTTCTTGCTGAGGGTGGAGTAGACATCAGGAAGCTCAAAAGTCAAAGCATTAATAAAATGACGACTTCAAAAGTGATTTTTAATCAGCTATCATCGTCAGACAGTGGATGCCAGAATCTACCAGATTTTGTCTTAGAATCTACTGAATAACCATTGTCCCTGCCTGTAGCGACTCATCATGTTTTACTTCAAATGGAAGAGACACTTTTCTTTACGATTTGTAATTAGGAAATAGAATATTTGTATATAATTTACAATATAGATTTATTGGAAAAACCAGAACTAACAGTATAAAATCTTAACTTTTAAACTTAACCTTTTAAAAATGCATTATTGGATAGTATTTCTTGGATGGTAAATATTGACCTTCATCTTGAAAAATGTTTGCAGTAAAGAACACCGATGAAAACAATTAGAGATGCAAAAGACTTTATAATTACCCTAATTACGTGTAAAATAGTAAAGAATGGAGTAAAATTTAATTTATTCCCATAATAATAAATAGAAAATTAGATGCAAATAAATTCGAGTATAATAAGTAATTTTTCCTAATTTAATTCCGACTCGTTGCAGCACTAGTGAAATGGTAAGTAGTCCCCTAGGCAAAGTCCGTATTTTCCATGTCGAGCTCCATTCCAAAGCATAAACCATAAAACAGGACCATTACTCCAGGCGTCTGAATATTCAAGTGAATAATGGGAATGTTGCGAGGACTGCCAGCACGGTTATTAATTCACAAGAACGAGCTGGGTGATTGTTAATGCATATCTCTACACAGTAGCATGTATAATATAAGAAATATTCAGGAGACTTATAATTATATATTTGGAATTACAATGATTAAGATACGAAATAAAAACACGCAGAATGTATCGTGGTCGTATTGTATTATTCATGAATTCATTGACAGATGAATTATTGAGTGCCCATGGTGTGGGTATATTTTGATTGTATCGGACCGAGGACTGCCCCTAATAAATTGTAATAGATTTATTAGTCTCATTGTTCGATAAATAAAACGCGGAAAGATCAGAATGATAACGAATTTCAGCTCGGAAGGCGCGAGCGACATTTTTGCTAACTACTGAACCGTAAAGTCTATTAAAACGCTCTAAAAAGATAGATATCCATCGAATCAACACACTGTTGAGGCCTATAAACATTCGATGGAGAAAACAAAACAAAGATTTTTAATTGAGTATTTCTGGTCTTAGCGCTTATATTTTTCCGTAAATGCAAAAGATAATTTTCAAAATTCTTACTAAATGCTCTTGCAATGGTGGAAACCCAGAAACTAAAATTTAGATCATTATTTTGGCGCTCTTGTTTCAACAGAATGTCACTATTTAAAGACAATATTTTTCATACTCTATTAGCTCATAATTAAAAAAATTAGAAACTTTAATATGTAGTTAGGTTTAAGGTAAAATATGCTTTCAATTAATAGATATCTCTTACAAAACAATTATTTCATTGTTGAATTATTTCAAAAGGTGGAAACAATATTTGAATAAATAAGTAACCATTTTTTTTAAATACATTGTTTAATGAGCCATGGCAGAAGCTTTAAACATCACCTGGTAGATAAGCTAAAAAATTTTTTTTTTCTTCTTTCTCTAAATATTTTTTTAATTTTACGTTAGTGGGTTTAAAAAGTAGGTAAGTGTGTTATTAATTACTATTTGGTATATTTTTTGTTAGAAACTTTAAACTAAAATTACAGGACCTAACAGAATCCTGAAACAATATGAACAGTTAAGACAAAAATCTATTCTTAATCTATTCTTTACTATAAACGTCTTCAAACAAAATTCGAGACTTTCAATTTGGACAAGTACTTAGATATATAAAACGTGAAAGCAACTGAATCATTGAGGAAGATTTTTGTATTAATTTCATGCATTTTTTTATTGTACAGAAATACATGTGATTTCAAAATTGCTGAATATCAAACTTAGTGAAAAAAAAATTATTATTTTTAGCGTTGTTACAAACTATAAAATATTTAAAGAAGGAAGTATTTATAAAAAGAAAAGATGTTTTCTGCTTTCCACATAATTTATCCGTATTATTAAAAGCTTATCTCAGAAAATGATGGCATCAAAACTGTGAAATAATCAAAGTTTTAGAAGCAATTTCTAAACATGGTGGATTTAAAAAATATATTGCTTTACTTTACGTAGAAATAAATAAAACAAATTTTACAAACTGCTTAGAAGACAAATTTTAAATAATTTTTAAAACACACCGTTGATAATTTTAGGTAATGAAAACTATAATATTCTAATTTAATATGAATTCAATAAAAGTAAAACACAGTGAAAAAAAAAGAACTAGAAAAGTAACAACAGAATGCTAAATATTGGTTAATTTATATTACCTATTTATTTATTTATTTATTTTTATTTGAGTAGGTGTGTGAATTTCAATATTTTATTTATTTTTTCTTAGAAAACTTGGAAGTCAATATTGTGATTATGCATTAATAATTTCTAAAGTGTATAAACTACCTAAAAATAATTTGATTTTTTAGTTTTTCTTAAATAAAATTATTAATAAGATTAATAAGACTGAACATACAAATTATATTAAAAATTCTTGTTTTGTTTTTTAATTTCAAGACTAGCAAAAAAAATTAAACAACAATTACATGACAAACTTTTTACATTTCAATTATTTAAAAATGTCGATGGTTTTTGAATACTCGTAGAAATTTGAACACTGTGTCTGAAGATTCAAGGTAGAACGTTTATTAGTTTGAATTATAGCTTTATTTTCAAATACTTTAACATTGGTTGTCTGTTTATTTAGTATACTTTCCGGTGAGTTAAGATCTCGATAATTGTTAATTATTGTAAGTTAATTTACTTCGCCAAATGTTCAAATCGTCTCGCATCTCACATTATCAACATATTTGTAATCGTTGGACCAAAGCTGCCGTCCTCGTCACACTAATTACCCTGTCCAAGTATCGCGGCCACCGCTCTAGTCACTAATTACCATACCATAATTAGATAGTAGCAGTGTTTATGGCTATTTGCAAGCGTCGATTTTTATAAAAGCCTCAAACACCTTTCCATAAGCCTGAGATGTAATCTGTTCCCACCGATTACCATATCCCTTATGATTTATGCTTCCGATAAAAGCGCGACATTTTTCCATAGTGCGTAACCGTTTTCATGCGTATAAGTACAGATAATCTGTTGGTGGCCCCTAACGTCTCTATGCTCGATTTTCGAACATCATGTGAGTTAGCGAGTGGTACCACGTTATGGTACCAGGTTATGGTACCGCCCATACCCGCGGCAATGTGGTAGAGACGGCCATGTTATCGGAGCCGTAGGGTACCCAACCGGTCTTACATTTACTTTTGCATCATAAACAGCAACTGCTGTACACTTGCCGACGCTATGTGGGGAAAAAAACGATACCACATTCGAATGGTATCATTAAGAGCGTAGAACTGCGGATTTTTTGCTCTTTGTTGGTTGGTTTTGCGTGAAGGATTTCTTTGATTTGGAATCGACGGACGGAATCCGTTCGGAAATTCTTGATGTGGGTTGATGCACATGTTGCGTCGGTGAGGGTGAAGTAAGAATGACGTGGCATGTGGTGGTTTGAGAACAATAATGATATGATTTGTCAACCCTATGCTAATACCACTTCTGTACGTACTTATTATGGTTTATTGTTGGATTGACAAAAGAAATGCCTTCACATAAAATATAAAAGAGCGGTTTGTAAACTTCAACGTCATGAAAAGATTTATCCAATATAAGTGAAACCGCAGCACAAGCAAAACTTAAAGAAACGAAGTTATTATTAAACAGCTAGTTAGCAAACGCATTTGATTGCACTTTTGAAGTACTCCCATATCAATACACTGAAATGAAGAGCAAAATTCTGTTTTTTTTGGTACGATACGATTGAAAAATTTACAGGTTCTTTTCATTGTTTTCTTGTAATCGTGCTATTAGCAGTAGTATCGTGGTGCATATTAAATTTAAATTTTTTAATTTAAAAATTGATGCAGCACGTTATATATCTTAACGATAAAAAGGAAATAGAACTAAAATACTAATAAGTATAATACATTCTGACATATCTTCCTAAAAGCAAAAAAAAATATCTTTTAATTCATCGAGATAGTTATCAATAATTGTATTGATTATGATCTAAACTGCAAATAGTAGGTAAATAATCCCGAAGGCTAATGTTAGAATTATGCAAAGCAATCAACACGTAATAAAAATTCTCTAATTAAAGTTCAATTATCTGATATGCTTGAATTCGTAAGATCCGAATTGATGCGAACTTGACCACATTTTTTGACCCTCATACAAGTAATTGCTATTAGTTAGCAACCACAAAAATTGATAACTAATAAAAATTAGCTGATAATGTGCCAATTAGCGAGGCTTTGGGAGGTACTATTAATTTTTTTGCAGTTAAGCAAATGCATTTAAAGATACTTCGAGTCGGTTTAACATTAATTAAATTGCAATTAAGTTTTACTTGTAATTTTATTTTATGGCTTTAACAAAGTAATTTAGATGGAGGCCTGTTAATTGGATCTTAAGAAATTTACCATAAGAAAAATCATGAATCATGGTATCAAAAAACTTTTGGACAAACTGTTCAAAGATAAATAGGTAAGTACAGCTAAATATTATAAAATCATTTTATATCATATTTTCTGTATGAGCTTTCAATAGCTCAATCGTGTGATTTAGTTCAGCTTATTGTCAAAATAACCAAATTTTCCAAATTCTCACATTTGGCAACACTTGTTCTAGTACACTGTGAAAAACTGTTCTGTTCATCTAAACTTTAGCCTACTGACATGAGTATAACATCAAATTTCTTAGTTAAATAATGTTATTTTTCAATTATTTAGAAAATTTTTGGTTTCGGTCAAATGTGATTTTTTTTCATAACTACCAATTTGTTTGATAATGTTGTCGTGGTGGTAATACCACGATTACTTTGAATGTTTATGAATAAATAGAGTTTTTCTTATTCTCTTTACTAAGTCAGTCAAAATCTTCAATCACTTGTTCACCATTTTCTACAATACTGTCACTACAATATAAAATAAACAACATTCATTTTAAACTTACAATTTATTTACCAACTTAAAGTTTGGTATAAAAAAGCAGAAATTTGTAATTTTAATATCTCTTTTATTTGTTTATTTAAAACTAAAACTTGAGTTTTTAAAACATATTTTTGATATTTTTGATAGATAACGTTATGTAATTCCTAAGTTCGAAAAAGCTTTCGTGATTATGCTGGTGCCGCTTTAAACGATTTAGCACAATTTTCAGAGCATCTCATGGAAGTCAATAGATTTGTTGTCAAAATTTTAAAGAATACCTACCAATTGATCTTATTATTATTGCAAAAAATGCAAACACCTCTACTGGTTGTGCATTTAAATAAAATTTGAGCAGTAAAATCAGAGAAAGCGACACTTTCCAAAGCTATTTGAAATTGATTTATTACCCACAAATTTTAGATTATAATAATTTTAAGTTCCACTGAATCTATCATGTATAGGAATTGCATAATGTAATATTTAAATAAAAACGTTGATTGTTAAACGCCCACAATTATTTTACTCACAATTTTCTGTTGATTCAAAATTTTATCTTTAAAATGAATAATTAAAGTTAGAGAAAATTAAAGATAACCTTCGATATGAAAAAAAAACATTTGTCTTTATTTATAAATTTCTGCAATTTAAGATACATACTTGTGTTTACACGTAGGCAGGCGGGTACATTTATTAATTTCAACAATTAATAGATTTTGGTAATTCAATATTTTTCTACAAAACATACACAATTCTAAACATTATTGAAAGTGTTACATTTAAAACAATAAAGTTCTGTAACACAATGAGATTTTAAGTTTGTAATATTATAGTAATATGTTTTTAATTTTATATATTATATTATTTAAAATTTTAGTAAAATATATACATAAATGAAATTTTATATAAAAACATGAAAAACATTAACACTTTTGTAGAATTTAAAATTTAAAAGTAGTGAACTCAATTTAAATTTTTTAAAAGTTAATTTTTAAGTATATTAACCAAACACATTTCTAGTGCTAAAAAATTATATTTAAAAAAACGTGCAGTTTTTGAGAATGTAAGTAAAGAAAGATAAAGATGAATTAGTGCCTAATCTTTAATAAAAAATCATTTTGGGTTGAACATGATGAACTAAAATATTTCAACAAAATTTTAATACCTTAAAACTTTCAAAATTTTCCAAATCTATCGAATATTGGCAAATGAATCTAGTAAATTTTATTCAAAACCTTATTAAAATAAATACATATATTATTATAAGCAATTCAGAATTAAATTTAAGAAATTACGTTCTAAAAATGACACCTATATTTCAGATTCAAAGACTTCTACGTTTCATTCTCTTTGAAATATTAAAATTTATTAAAATTATAAATTATTATATTATTATAAATTAAAATTAAGCTTATTTTAGACATATCTCGTTACGTGTATTTTTTTAAGAAAAACAATTGCGATAAGCTTAAGTTATTGAAAATTAGTTAAAACGTAGGTATTTCATTTTTTCTCTCTTTTTAGAAGATAAATTTCAAAAAAAAAATCTTTTAAGTTACGAAATTTTAGATCATAATTATTATAATTGGTGATATTGATTAAAAAACTTAGAATTAGTCCAAACTATAACTTTTTGTTTGTTGTGTTACAAAGCAAAACGAAAACATACATACAGTTAGGATTAATAAATTTTAAACACCAACTAGAAAAAATTTAAAATATCTTTTGTTTACCGGAAAACTAAAATGTGAGCAGTTTTAAAATGCAGACCTAAGTGTCATTCACAATGGTAGTAAAACTTGAATTTTGTGACTGAAGTATAATGTCCAAAATTTATTGCTCGTAACTGTATTATTCATCAGTTTCAAAACGTTTTGTTTCGTATTATTCCACCTTTCATAACTAAACTCGCTAGTTGTTTTTGGTCTTAAAATTTCTTGTACTGTTACCAACTCGAAAACAAAAATTGTGTTTTGTTCTAATTATACTTTTCGACTGATCGCATGGGATATTTGCCTAAACTTGTTAAACAGTAATGAATGATACAATATAAGTACTATGATACCAACATAAGTAGAGTTAACATAAAACACAAAACTATAAAAAAGAGATTACGTACTACTCAATAAAAACTATAGATTTTACGTCTAATTCACCTTATTCTTGTGAGTACTAATAAATTAATCACACTGTACTTTACTTCTAGCTTGATTAGAGACACCTGTATGCGTTTTAAAATAACATATTAAAAAATGCATAAACAACTGTAAGCTGAGTAATCTCTACTATAAAAGGGAAAAAGCACTAGGTACTAGAAAATTACACGCCAACGTTAGATTACTTTTGTTATTAGTTTAATAAAAGACCCCCTGCTCTAAATAAATATTTTCTTTGTGATTAATTTATTAAAATTGCATAGTTTGTACTTGGAGAAGTTCCGATTTTAATGTTTTGAGCGCCATCTAGTAAAAAAGGGCAAAAATAAAATTAAATGTATTAATCTTATTACATTAAACACAATAAACAAAATTTGGAAACATGTTTTTAAAATAAATTTTATCTCCAATTTATGTTTAATTTATAATTTAATATATATTTTTTTTGTTACAGGTATCTTTAAACTTTTTATACAATGTGACTGAAGAGGGCGTAACGTTTTGACACTGCAACTGTCAAATTTAAAAGAAAGTTAACCTCAAATAATCATTTTCCTATTACTATTAAAATGTTTTCCACAAGTACTCAGTGTAAACATTGGATGTTTAATAGTGAAGACGAACTCAACAAACTACGGGAGAATGCTAACCTCAAACATATACAAACCTACGGGCGCCAAATTAATGTAAGTCCAAGTAAAGATGTTCGTAACTCTATTTAAAAATTTAGGAAGCTCAACGGTACGACTACTTTCTCACAGCTGAGGAAGAGAAGATTATGGTGAAGCGATATGAAATCCGGTTACGAGACTTCTGTAAAAGGTTTCAACCTCCAATGACGAGGTGTGTGATAGGAACTGCATTCCAATATTTTAAAAGGTTTTACATACACAATTCTGTTATGAACCATCATCCTAAAGAAATAATGTGAGTGGGTTCTTGCATTATTATAAAGAAAGTAAATTTTGGCTTGTAGGGTCACTTGTATATATCTAGCTTGTAAAGTAGAAGAATTTAATGTTTCTATCCAGCAATTTGTTGCCAATCTTAAAGGTGACAGAGAGAAAGCCACAGACATTATTTTAAATAACGAGTTACTGTTAATGGAGCAACTGAGTTTTCATCTCGCAATTCATAATCCTTTTAGACCTGTTGAAGGACTGCTTATAGATATTAAGGTAAAACTTTGATTTGTCACTTAAAATTCTCTTATTTTGTTTAACATTTTTAGACCAGGTGCTCTCTAAATGATCCAGAAAGACTCAGGCCAGGAACTGAACATTTCCTTGAAAGAGCTTTGTTAACAGATGTTGTTTTGTTATACTCTCCAAGTCAGGTAGCTTTGGCGGCAGTTCTTCACGCAGCGTCAAAATTACAAGAAAATTTAGATTCTTATGTCACTGATACGTTATTTGGTGTGGAAGGAAGAGGAAAGTTGGAGGAGCTTATTGAAGCTGTTAGAGGTAACTTTTTTGAAGCAAAGTACTAGATATTATACTTTTGTTGTAGCAATTAGATCTATCGTTAAAATGGTGGATGCTACACCTGATAGGAACCAACAAAAACTTCTAGATAAAAAGCTAGAAAGATGTAGAAATCCTGAGAATAACCCCGACAGTGAAATGTATTTTCTATCCATAATATTGATTGTTTCTAGTAAATAAATTTTGTAGATACAAGAAAAGAATGCAGGCACTTTTGGACGAAGACGACGACTTGTACCAGAAAGTCTCTTCCAGGACTGATTCCCTTGATAATTCTGCATTGAGCATGTCAATTGGGGCTTCTCCTGAACTAACTTAGTTTCATCTATTATTATATTTACAATAAAAATAAACATTTTCTTATAACTTTCAGTTTATCAATTCTACAAATCTTAGTAATAATTATTTATTAATAAAATTTAACTTAGGTATAAAACGAATTGCATATAAATTTATAAGAAAATCTTTGGTAAAATCTAAATGTGGTAATAAATAGATGCATTTTTCAAGGAGTTTCAAAATGTCTTCCAAAGTTCTGGAGTTGCATCATTGGAGAACTTTCAGCTTGGTGTTCTGGGAAGTTTACATAATTTGAGACGCACTGTCTTGAAACGTGTGGAATTATGGATGTGCTGGGTGGTGGTGATGGTAGAACGTTGGGGAGAACTGATGGGACGCTGGATAGTCCTGGTTGGCCAGGGTAGTTGAAAAACCTGAAAAAAATAGTAAAGTTATAAACTAAGTTCTTACATCACTATTAGTTTATCTTAAAATAAAGAAATTAGGAAAAATTTTCAATAAAGCTTCGCTAGCGAAACTGCAACCAGTAATACTTAATTTCTTGTCTTGTAGTAACAGAAATAAGTGAATAATGCTGACCAAGCATAGTTTTTATAATAGCATCTTGACGGAAGTGACTTTCTATTTCAAAGAATAAGTGATCTTGTTGACCACATAGTTCCGTAAGAAATTTATATAGAACTAAATAAATTCTCATTAAATTATTTATAAAATAAAATGTTAAGTTATTTTCCTTTATACTACCAAAACCATCCAGGTTACTACTCAAAAGTTATATAATAGAAAAACTTCAAAATGTTTTTTTAACAAACCTACTTATAAAATATATATAAAAAATGTATTTGTAACAACGCAAAAAATATAAAAATATAACAGTTTAAATAGGGATTTTGTTGGAGAAAACAAGATTTTTTTTAACAAAAATATAATTTTGTAATGTATTAAAAAAGTATCTCTATTAAAAAAAAATACATTAATTTAAAGTCACACTTGTTAAGGAATATTTTTTTTATTAACATTAATATCGAAAACTTTTAAATTAAATACATTAACAATTGAATTTTTTTTAAGATTATGTTTTTGCAAGCTTACCTATTGGTGTCCAACTGTTTCGTGCAAAATAACTATCGCTCCTATAATAAAAAGCGGTAATAGAATTAATTAAATCGATTGCAAAAAGTAATATCTGAGAGTGTTAAAGAAAAATTATAAATTATTATATACAATTCAAAACTTTAAAATGCGTTTTATTTTTGTTAATTTCAAATCTAGTTAGAACTTGAAGAGCATATGCTGATGATCCACATAGAATTTTATATAGCAGAAATAAAAACGTCTTTTTTTTTAATAATGTTTGTGGAAATGTTTAAATTTATTTGAATAAATGTACAAGATCGAAGCTTTAACCCAGTGATACATTAAAAAAAAAATTACCGTTAGTTTAATTTCTTTGAAGTATTTTTGTGCAACAAAAAGTAATACTAACAACACAGTTTCATAAAAAAAAAACAAATTTGGCGTCTTAGAACACTATATTTAACAATATTAAAAGAATTATTATTAATTTATTATTAATAGCATTCGAAATTATGTATATGTAATTAATAATTAATATGTAATTAATATGTAAGTTTTTATAATAAATGTATTTACTTTACAATCGTTGCTGAGCCCTTATGTAATAACAAATAATTATGTAATAAAAATATATTTTCAATTTTTGAATGCCTTTTAATTACGTACTTCAACAAAAATTTGCGAATTTTTGACAACCTTGACTTGACGTACAAAGATTTCAATGATAGCAAATACGCAAAATTAAATTTAACTAAGTGAACAAAGATGTTATTAGTTTCAATGATGGTTTCTGATATAAAAAATAAACGAACTTTTCTGGATAAGAATACTGTAAATATCGAAATAAATGATCGATATCATCAGGTTTTTAAAATTTACAAGTATAGAAATCAGTGACGAAAAATTTGTTTTCACGTTTGTGTACAGGCAGCCTTCTATCCAAATAAAATTTTACTGCCAATAATAACATAATTACAAAGCTATCGACTACTTCAAGTCGAAATGTTTCTATTCTTTCAGGTACTTTCACCCAGGTTTCAGGACACATAACTGATTGTGCTACATACAAATGTATGACGATTTTTTATTAAACCTCAGAAAATCTGGTGTAACATTTTTGATTTATTAATTACAATAAAACGACTTTGGGGATAGAAATCAACTATTGTTGCTGAAGTTTACATTGAAAATTCTCGCATCAGTAGACTGTATGTACTTACTTCTGTGGAAACGAATTAAAATTCATTATGTTGTGAAACTATGACACTGATCACCGAACGAACGTCAAACTTAATCCCATTAATGATAATGCTGGATTAACTAATAATAGGTTAAACATCTTAAGTATATTGAACCCTATTAACCTCTAAATGTAAATATTGGTTTATACTTAAATCCGAGAATATATTTTTTTAAATTCAATTTGTTTTTAGTAAAAATGAATGGTACATTTAATAATATTGGAAATGTACTTAATTGTAAAAAAATATATACGTAGATTCCTTGCAAACAATCACTTTTTTATATGTAAAACAATCTCCTACTGTTTGTTTCCTGTTTTTTGAGATATTTTTATTTCTTCTTGAGAGTATAATTAATTAGTATAGTTATTTTTATATTAAATATCAAAATTCAAATATTAGAAAAATTTGCTTCAAAATTTTGACTTTCAATTTTCCGCGTAGATACTGTCCTGTGGCAGTGATAATGGCAATAATTTAAATATTTCCACACTAAAAGTGGAAGGATAAAATTTAAAATATATATCTAGGTACTTAAAGTTAGATGTTGGTTTTTCTAACATAAATTCAAATTAACTCAAAGGTAAAAAATAATTTCTAGAATAAAGCTGTATTAAATATGTCAGGTGTGATATGCGAAAAAGCAGAAATAATTTATTAGATAATGGTTTGGTGAAAAAATAAAAATTATAAACTTTTCTCCGATATTTGCATAAAAAAATGACTTTATAAGTGCACTTCGTACTCGTAATCACATTTCATCTAATAGCTAGTACTCTGATATTTAAAAATAAAAATCTCTCTTCTAAAAACTCCTCTTAAGTTAAAAAACAATGGCAAGAAGTAACTAATAAAGAGAAAAAAAAATTACAGTATTTTTTAATAAAAGAAGGGAATTAACTATCCTAACGTATTCCTCAATTGTGAATTTTCGTTCTTAAAGTGAAACAACATGATATTTTAATATTAAAATTAAGAAATAAGGTACCAATAAATGTGAATTAATTTTTCAAAAATTGTAATATTTTAAAAATTTACAATGTAACAATAAAATGAATATTTAAAATATTTTCCTAGAAAGAACCATAAAGAAATTGTTTCAGTACATATATAATTATGTTATTTTTGTGTTTCACAATTAGTTTAAGTTTAAGTTTTTAAGTAGTTTAACTTTCACAATTAGCCAGACGCATTTTTCAACAAAAGCTATATCTACTAACAGGTAGGTATGTGTTCTTAACACCACAAAAATGCTATTTTGTGATAAGAAGGTAACGTCAAATCAGAGCTGCTAAAAAATTTCAGGCTTAAGGCTCTGTTGTTGTTATTATTTTATTCTTTTTTAATAATTTTAGGTAATTTTTTTTTACTGTTCTTGAAAGAGTAGTAAACCTTTCAAAGCTGATTTAAATCAATTAGTGTATATACTAGTATTTGTAAATGTTAATTAAAATAATCACATACCATAGCCTGTCTCCTAAGAAAATTGGTCTGGGTGTCAAAATGCCCATCGAACTATAGTACTGCTGCGCCAACAGCTCGACATCATTTGTATACTTCCTTTTCCACTTTGTGCGCCTATTTTGAAACCAAATCTTAATCTGTGTCTCCGTCAGTTTCAAACTTTTAGACAATTGACACCTCTTCGCCACTGATAAATACTTATTCTTCTCAAATTCCGCTTCCAGTGATTTAATCTGCGACGCCGTGAACGCCGTCCTCGGCCTTTTCTTTCTCTCTTCGTCCGATCGTGCGTCGGCAGAATCTGAAGATAGATAAAATCATAAAATGTGTGACAAAAGCTCGTCTTCGGGTGCTGAATCCAACACCCAACAGTTGTTTTTAATTTGCCGTGGCGAAATTTATGTTTCAAATGTCGGGTGGGAAGTGCAGACATGTTAAGAAGACGCTAATTTGCGCCAGAGACAGAATTAGATTTTAAACAGCTAACGATCTAGAGAGCGTTGAAAAATGACTCAAAAAAACAAGCGAGCAGCTATCTCGTGGTAATATATTATTGACTAACGTGAGTGTTTGCCTTAAATACCGACTGATTTAAGAACGGTTTCGTGTGCGGCGATTAGAGCCGCATAAGTGACATTAATTTCTGTTATAAACGACATTTAAGAATTCTTTGGTACTAAATTAAATTTACCAGGATTTTGGGATGTTTTAAATAAATTTATGACAGTTGCTGCAGTATTTACAGCGGTTTAATTAGCTGGGGTGTGCTACATTTTCAGAAAACCACATTGTTTAATCGTTACAAATTTTATTTTAATCTTTAAATAAATGTGATCTACGTTTGTTTTTTATATTGTTTCAATTTTTTAAATGGTTAAAAATAAGAAAATATTCCTAATAATTTTGAACAATTAATTAAAAGAATTTTCAACTTCCAGGTAGAAAAATTGTTCAATGTAACATAGAAATCATAATTCAGTCCCAATAATTATACTTAAAATATAGGTTGGAGAGGTAAGAACTTAATGTCTTGAACTCTATAAAACAAACGTGTTCAAGTCAATTTAATTTTTTATAATTCACCAACAATCTTCTTAAGTACTGATAAATTATATTTTTTAAATTAATAAGACAATTTATTATTTGTAAAAAAGATTCTGAGAGAGTCTGTTTCTTTTAGCTATCTATTTAGCTGATTTACAATTACACGTTTGCAGATTTTTATCAAATAGGTAAAGAATAAGTCGTCTAACGGAGAAGAATTAACGTCGTAGAAAACGATGACATTTATAACCTACCTATGAAAAACCATTTACAACTAGAGCATAAAATTCAATCAACTAAGAATTTTTTCTTAAATTTTGAAGTTTTCAGAATTTCAGTTTCTAAACTCCCATACTTTTATTTTAAACTGTTAAATTCTTTGATTTTTACAATAAAGATTCTCAAGTTTTGCAGTTTTCAAGCTCTCAAACTTAAATTATTTTGTTTAAGTTCTTAAATGCTGTGGGTCTTAGGTTCTCAGTTTTTGGATTTCCGTAATTTCAAGCTTTCAAAATTTTCAAATTTTCAAATTTTTCGTTGGCATTTATTTTTTTTTAATATTTAAATAGGTACTAAGAATCTGGTTTTAACTCGTTTGATTTGAGATTTTTTATAATGATTTGAGAGTATTTGTATTAAGTGCTCGATTGATTGGTTTAAATTTTATGTGTCTGCTTTCATATTTGATCTGTTTTTAAACTAGTTTGGATACGATTACGTTTTGATTTCTATTAGGAAACTGAGAGACAGTCTGAGAATCTGTAACCTTGATATCTGGAAAAATAACAGAAGACATCAAATCTAAGAATTCTAGAACTCAGAATTTTTAAAACTAAAACAAAATATAATAAGCTCAATTTGAGCAAAAAGAAAACTCAAAATTTCTAATCGAAAAATTCAAGACCTGAAAATTTGCTAACTAGTTTACTATGTCAGATTCTAGAATTTGAATTAAAAAGCAGACGTTTCAAATATTTACCATTCTCACTTTTCACATAATTAAAAATTATAAGTATCTTGGGTTATGAAAACTTTAGAATGTGAAAGTTGATTTTAGAAGTCCGAAAGCCTGTAATGTAAATTTTATATACCTAGTTAAAATCTAAAAAAAATTATTTTGAGATTCCGCCAACTAAATATATCTATATATATAAAGAAAACTTACATCTTGAAAAACAAAGGAATAAAAAAAAATCCCATATAATATAGAAATTAATAACTTATTAACACAAGAAACTAAGATAAAAATTAAATTGTTTTAGAATCTGATACTGAAAATTAAAAATCTGAAAATTTTAATTAAAAAATTTACAAATCTAAGCTTGGGACCCTGAGAGCCCAATGAGTATCTTACAATTTATAAATATAAGACAACTGAAAACATAAAACTTTAAAATTTGGGAACCTAAGACCCAAAGTCTATAACAATCTTAAATTTCGGAATGTAAAAAACAGAAACACTAGAAATTTAAAAGCTTACAAACTATAGAAAATTTGTAAATGTCGAATCTTAAAAATCTTAGAAGTACAAAAATCCAAAAGTTAAAAAAACTTGGAATGCTAAAAACTTTTGTTTTGACTTTCTAAGATCTTAAATAGTTAGAAACAGATTTTAGTTCGCCATCCAAAAATTCAATTTTTAACAATAAAATTACAATACGACAATAAAAAAGGTGCTCATACAGGGTGTTATAGAGATTTCTAAAAAAATTAGAACTGGTAGTTGCATTTGTAACAACTTTCTTGGATAACGCTTTATATTGAAATCGTACCGATCTATAAAAAACTACTCGCCTAAAGAATGTAATAAACAAACTTAAAGAGACACTGTATATCACGCAAATTCTTTCAAAATTGCAAAAATTTGTATATTTTCGGATATATGGAATTCGGATTCATGAACCTGCATTCTATAAAACTGTCTTTACTTTTGTATCTCTATGATCATTGTACTGTGTCCAAGACGTTATTAGTGTCTAAAGAGAGAAAAATGTTTGGAATAAAAAAGGCTCATGTATATCTCTCGTTGCGGCTAATTACTTCTGTCACTATGCGCTTTTCCATTTAATCTCTTGTAGCCGCTTTCTGCCATAAATCCTCCACTTCCAAGCATAGCACAAAGAGAATCACATCGGTGTTCCCAAATTAAAAATACACTTAACTCGTAGACAAATTCGAAAATGCCAGAGATATTCAGATTCGCCTCTTGGCATGCCTTCTCACACACACATCCTTTAGCAGTATCCTTCTACTGAATGACATACATGTGTATGTGCGGCCATACATCAACGCCTAATTGACAGCGAGTGTTTTAAGAGACAAAGTGACACTAAACGCTGTCTAATTACTAAACACCGCTCAGCACCCCTCCTCCAGAAGTTGGTTTCCGCAGCTATTTCAAGTCTATTTGCAATAATAACATTTCTTTTCCTAATGTTGGCACCGGCGGCTTTGAGATTTAAATCAGGAATCTTCATGTCTGCTAAGTCGCGATTATCTGCTGAAAGATCAGAACTGTAATTACGGAAATAGAGCAAATATGAACTAATTTAAAGATGTGATTTATTAGTATGTCGATATTATCTCTAGCGGATCGAGTGGGGTATTTATAAATGGAGAGAAGAAATAAGGTTGCAAGTGAAGAGGCGGCATCAGTTGAACAATTATTTTGGGAGTTAAGATATTAATCTCTGTTTAGACAGCGGTGTCATGTACCGGCAATTAGTCGGCAGGAAATCTTTCAGAAGATAACTTATTATTATGAGTTGCTTTTTATAGGGAACCAAGTGGATTACGGTGACAGAAAATAATATCCTGGTTTATTGGCAAAAATTGTTGGGAGTTTGTATTGTGATTTAATAGATGTTTACTCTGACACTGTTTATTTTAAACTACGATACACAAATAAATCATCATACAACCTCAGCTACAGAGTAACACCTACCAGGAGTAAAAATATACCCATTGTTGTGCATTCTGTCTTTAATAAGCACTCACCTTCTAAAAACAGATTTACTTAAGATAGAAAATAACATTTTTGTGCAGAAATTAGACGATGCCATGTTCCTTAAATTAATTTTAAAATTTATTTTACAGCTACGTACAAGGACAAAAAAATCATTTAAAAATCAATATTTTTTATGCGTATGGTTATAAATCTACGAATTATAGAAAATTTTAATTTAATTTTAATTTTTTTTTATAAAAAGACCGTGTTGAAAAAATAGTTGTAACAAACATAAAACTATGCGAAAAGATCGTAAGATTATGATTTGAATTTCTACAGACTTTCTTATAAATTGCACAAGTACATCCCTCAATTTCAAATTCTTAATTAGAACTGACAATAGTCTTCATAATCTTGTTTCCTTTCCAACACTTCTTTTTGGTATAATTGTTAAGTTATAGTGTGCCCTGATGATGGTTTCTCGTCACTGACTGCATTCTCTAAGAATACCTGGCAATTTTTTTTAACGCAACCACGCAATTGAAACCATGATAACAAAAAAATTGCTCCAACTTCAAGTAGTCACAGAAGGCGAACTAATAAGATGATATAGGTGGACCAAGTTTTGAGATGTCTAGAACGGAAGAGCCGATTCAAAGCAAGATCGTGCCTGCCGTATATTGAAAATTTTTCTTCGATACTTATTAATAATATCTGTGTGGGAGTGTTAGTGATTTTAAAGTAGCAAAGCATTTAAAGCAAATTTGCTGCCTATTGTTAATTGTTTGTAATTTAATTTATTTCAGTAGACCAAAGATAAGATTTGAGATTATTACCACAAGTCAGAAATAAAAATACGTTAACTAGATCCATCGCCGTTTCTAAAATAAAACAAAAATCGTAAAATCGTCTAAAAAGGTAATATACTACCATTTTAAAAGAAATAGGTTAGTAGTAACAGTAGGTTTAGAGCAATTCCAAAAAGAATAAATTAATGAGCATATATTTAAACAGTTAAATTTAAAATTAAATTACTGCTTAAATATTTTTTTTATTTCTATCTTCAGAAGCGTTTTTAGTTATATTAGTTAGGGACTAAAATTTTAATTAGTTTTCTCGTCTGCTTATTTTCCAGAGCACCTTAAGAAAATTGACAGTTTTTCAGCATCGACATTTTCATAAAATGAGTGACTGAGTAAGGTCGCATATTTAAAATAAAAGAGGGTGGTTTATAATTTCAAGATGTTAAAATTTGCGTAGGGCATAAAGCAAGCACTGTATTACTTGATTGCAGAGCATAATCTGAAAAAAGTTGTTTAAGACATCGTAAAGGATCTGAACCGCATAGAAAGACCACCGATCAGAAAGAACGGCATATAAGACTTTTAGCACTTTTATTCTTGCAGTAACTGAAAAACAAGCTTTTCACAGGATAATGTGCCGCCGCATACAGCGAGAGTAACTTTAGAATACCTGTAATAAGCAGACATAACAATACTTTTATAGCCTTAACGATCACCAGATCTGTAACTTAGTGAATATGTCTGGGATATAATTTAGACAAAGCTAGAGAAGATACCTCGCTTTACAAACAACTCACAGAAGCTTATTATTCGCATTCAATAAGCTTAAAACCATACTATTTTATTCAAAGTATGCTCAACAAAGAAGATGAGTGCATTAGAAATCATGAGGAGTTATCATATTATTAAATTTCTTTTTTGCTGAATTTTTAATAATCAATATATTTCGAAATAAATTGATAGATCCAATATAAGTGTCCGGATAAAAGAGCCATCTGTTTTAAAAGACAAGAATTTGTTAAAAATATGGTGATCAATATAACCAAGAAAACTTTAATGAAAGCTTAAAAAACTTTTAATATAATAAAGGCATAATTATAATTTGTTACAGAACTTTACAATTTTGAAACTATCGACTTTTTAAGCCAAGTACTCATTAGGAATAAGACTAATATATCTAAATTTAGCATTTTAAAATTTAGTTAAAATTTTATATATAAAGAAATCATGTACTTTCCCAATTGAAAACGTAAAAACATACCAAGTGACAAAAGTAAAAGAACACCAAGAATAAAAATTTATTTTTTAACCAAATTTTGTGTATTTTGTTGTGGGTGACTAAAATAAATAGTGATTAAAGGTTTATCTTTATTTTTTCAGTAGTTCCAGCAAAAAAATATTTTATCTTGTATGCTTAAGAAGAAGTTGTCACGGTATGTGGGGATCAATTGTTGATTTTCGGGACTTTGACATGTTTAACGGTTTATTCAAAATTTTAGTGAGGTCGAATAGTGGGTCTTCATAAAAGGAGTTTATCTTTTCGTCCTTTTAAACAGAACAGTGTCAGCTCTGACGAACTGCTGGGTCCGAGAAAGGACGAGAACAACGAGACAGACGTTTAGAGAGTCCCCAACAGACAACAGCACGTCAAGACCGTCGCCTAAGACTGCTGTCTGTGAGGGACTGTTTATCGAGCACACGTTCGATTGCATACGATGGTTTCAAGAAGAAGGCAGAAAGGTAATCACTAGAACCATCTACAGGCGAATAAAATCTTTTAGACTCATGTGGTACCGGCTACACTTTCTGTTATCACTTACCGCTGCTCACAAGAGGCAACGGTTAGAGTGGTGCCAAAAAAAAAAAAATGTGAGATGATGAATGGCAGGTGGCCTTTAGCGATGAATCCCGTTTTTTTTTGGGAATGAGCGATGGTCGGATAAGGGTTAAGAAAGGATATGGAGAACGGAGACATCTACAGCTTTTCGTGGAACGCCATGTAAACCAAACTGTTGAAGTAATGGTATGGGAGGCAATTAAGTATGACAGTATGACTCTTGGTAGTTGTTAGGAATACCACGAATTTCTTCAGATCCTACTAGATTCTGTTTTTTAACAAGAGAATAGCTGACCGCATATTACCGGGGTTACTCTAATTTATTTTGAAAAAGGTGCAGTCACTCTTCTTCTTTGGCCTCCAAGATCTGCCGATCGACCCCTATCGAACATGTTTGAGATATTATCGGCAGATAACTGGCAAATTTACTTCGTCAGGAAAAAAAAAATCTCATCTACTCAATGCCACGACGTGTTAGGGAATGCTTAGAGCACTACGGCCACGGGGCAACGCATTATTTGTGTTAAGTTCTGTATTGGCTTTGTGTTTTGGTTTAAATGTTCATCGTTTATTTATTTTGATCACCTACATATAATACATAAAAATCAGTTTAATGAGTACTTCTTAGAGTTCTTTTTCTTTTGTCACTCAGTACACTCAGAGATCCTCTTAAAGATTTTCTTGTCTAAAAAGTTCCACTAATAATTAGTATATTCGTGGATTGCAAAAGTGACGAGTTATGCAAAGTAAAAGTTGTGGATAATAATTTTTCGAATAATCAACTGAGCATAAAAGTTCTGAACAGAAGACTTACTAATCCATATCATTCATGGTAACCAATATAGATTAAACTCCAATAAGGAGTATATGAATCTTTGCGGAATAATTTAAACTAATAATTTTTATACAAGTGTGTAAAATTACAAACCACCCTATTCAGAACAATTCTATTAACAATTTTTCTAACAAAATAGCAGTCATCCTGAAACCACACTTAAAAGCGTAGAGAACTTTTGTCAACTTAAGAGACTCGGAGAATGGATAACTGGTTGTGTAGCAGAAGGCTCAACAAACGATCAAATCATCAAAAATGTGATCTAGTATAACATAGCTCAGTATACTACAAGAATATAATATATAATTCGTGAACCAAACTCTTTCAATAGTTCAACCAATGAAACTATAGAAAGACCATCCTGTAGCATAGGAATCATACATCTTTTACAACATCGATACAAGAAATTAATGTTTCAAACAAAGAAGTCACAAGGTTTGAGTATTTCAATTTCCATTTATATCCAACAATTTTAATCAGGTACGTAATTGTTATTCTATTTTTTTTTCTGATTTTCTTCTTTAATTTGATGGTTATTAATCACATGTATGATTATATTAAATTCACTAATATAATAATACAATTTTTAATACTATAATTTTGCAGAGTGTAAAACCGTTACATTCTAAGACAGTTTATGAAAGCAGACTGTAACTTATGTTATAAGTATTTAGCTAGAATCTTCAGCTGAGTGCAGTAAATGCGACGCCGACGGCATCAGACGATGTAATTAATTGATTCAAGCAATGGTAATATAAAATTCTCATAATGAAATTAGTGTAGATTAGTGCAATCTTGTAATTTAGTTTCACACCAATTTTTTATTTTATTTTAGTAAAAATCTTTTCTGACTTTTAATTTGGTTAGTTTTAAGTTTTGTACTTTCTAATGTTCTAGAGTATAAGAGGACTGGTAATCATATATTATCTCGTTAAATTGTGTAATCTTTATAGTGCTTAATTCATCATTAAACGTTAATCTAGTAATGAATTAATGACTCTTAATTACACCTTTGTTTTCACAGATGTGTTCAGTGTTGCAAGAAATGTTTCATCTGGCAAATACTATACTAATTCAAACCTAATAAAGATAGCCTAACATTATTTACATTCTTCATTGCTTTACGAATTTGCTGTTTTCTTTAATAATTGCAGGGGACTATTACACTTAACATGTGACAATATGTCGTAAATATTTTCCCTATCATTAACGCTTTTAATTTTTCTTGTTTTTTAATTCAACTACGAGTGTATCCTTTTTGGAAAAATATGCAACCGCATTTGGATCTTTATGGTCATTAAATTCCAACCGAACATTTTTATTACCTTGTTTTTTGGTTAAATTCAAAAATAAAAATTTCTTCACGAAAATATTCCTATATTTCATTGTCAAACATTTTGTATCCAAACAATAAGATAAAATTAGTTAATAGCGCCGCGCTACAGTGTAATTTCCCAGATAATATAAATCGTAAAATTTACCTCGACGTGACTTGTTTATTACTGTATCTGATATCAAAAGATTCTCCGAGTCTTTGATGTTTTTAGCGCTTGTAAATTTTCAATTATGTGGTGATTTTTTATAAAACTAAAGCGACTTATTGGACGTGCGTGAATACGCTAATGAGTGTTATTTATTGGCATGAACACCACAATTTATAGATCCATAATAGCTCAACTAGATTCTTACCTTCGTGATAGCTTCTCTGGTAAAAATCACCGGAAGTCGACACTACTTCTTCAACTTCCCGTTTAACATCACTTTTTGCACTATCTCCATCATAATGTTGCTGGAGACATTTTTCTATAGATGTGACGTCAGCTAAGTATGGTTGAGAAAAAGCCATTTCACTTTTCGAAATTAACGGCTTATCCGACAACAACGAATCAATCGAAAATTTAATGCATTTTTCAGGACCACTCTTTTTTTCAGGAATATCAACAGCATATTTGGGGCTACTTTTTACATCACTCGCTTTTTCTGTCATTTTTTTCTGATCTATAAACGCTTCGACATTATAGTGATTAAAGTTTAGGAAAACTGAAAGATTATTTGTCTGAAATACTGAAAGTGAGCTTTAAAGTTACTTAAGTTCGTCATGGTTTTACACCAATGGTGACTCAAGAGGCGGAGTTTGTGTGAAGGAGGGATAATTAAGATATATTTAGTTGACAACATGTGTTTTCAATGGACATTAGTTTTTCAGAATGCGAGGCTAATTATTTTTATGGATTGCCCAATTATCGTTACTATATAGTGAGAGTGAAGTTTAATCCACTTCATTGGCGCAGATTTGGATGACCTCCTTTTGCACATTTAGCAACGAAAAAATTTCGAAATATTTGAACATAAAGTCACTTAAATAATTACTTTAACACACCCACTAAAGAATTTTTTATTTACATCCTCCTGATTTTTTGTCGCTCAATTTAGATGCTACTTTCTTGACATAAAAAGGTTCCTTACAAATGAACAAATGGTTTCCTGATTTTTCTTGAACTATTCATAAAAAATTTTTTTAATTATTAATTATTCTGGTAAATAATAGATTACGTACGCAAGCTTCAGGAATAAAATGGGCTTATTACAATTAGAAAAATCTTTATTTGTATTTATCAAAATCAATACACAGTATTTTGCTTAACAAAATAAAAAAATTGACATCAATTACCAATTAGTAAAAAAAATATCTTTTATAGAAAAATAAACAAAATTAAAACAAATTTTCTTTTAAATTTTTTCACTTGTGTGCTTCTCAAATTCGGGTAAAGAAATTTTTAATTTTTCCCACTAGCTACATAAATAGCTGTTCTAACTAAAGTGACATAGAGGATGACAGCTGCTGTCAGCTTAAAAAAACAAGGTGAATTTTAGTATTTCCAAAAAAATAAGCATGAACAAAGATCATTTAATTAAAGGAACGTTTGGTGTTTCAAGCATAATTCAAACCGTATAAAAATCCTCTTTTATGTACCACATATTTTATTTTTTACAGATTTTAGGTACGCTGGTTTTTATCGACGGCTACAAACTGCTACAGTTAGAAATGGAATTCCAAATTTACATAAGTCTTGTAATGATAGTGCTTAGTTGTCAATTATGGTTAACAGTAGTCTTTACAATCTACTACATCATTCGTCCAACTCTGAAGAATTTAAATAAAGTAAGACCACAAACAATGAATCAAAAAAATAATCCATGTTCACTACTTATTTTTGACAGGTTGGTTTCCTGCATCTTCTAGTTTTTATCACCCACATTGATTATAGTATTATCAGCCTTATAAATCTTTCAACACCTTATTCCAAACATTTTCTAGAAGTACTAGAGAATGTTATAAAAGAACCTAAAAAAAAATGGGCCGAACTTTTTGACTATCTTCACCAACAAGTGCAGTGTTTATTTGTTGTTATAATTAAATCAATTGTGTTTTCGTAGTTGGAATGTTGCGGTGTTAATGGACCTGAAGACTTTCAAAAATACCATAATTTGGTTCATCCTGTTAGTTGTTGTTCTGGACACTTAAATTGCACTGTACCAAAAGACATACAGGGATGTGCAAAATCAGTTGAAAATTATTCGACAAGCGTTTTTATATGGACAGGATCTTATACTTCATTCATTACTGGAATAAGCGTAAGTATTTGAAAATAATATTGTAGATGATTTCTTAAAAAAGGCTGTTTCAATTTTGACCTAACTTCTCTAAAAAAATACAAAAAATTGGTTTAAGAAAAAAAAATCAGTTCATATTAAATTTCAACTGGAATGGTAAAGTAGGGCAAAGAACCCTTATTAGTTGCTTAAATTAATAAGCCCTTGCGTTATTTCCTACGTGTTAGTTAAAGTAGTTCAGCCATTTGTTTATTCAAATTTTTGTCTGTATAAATTTAAGCGGTAAGTTTCTGAATAGAAACGTTTTTGCTAATGTAGTTATACCAAAATAATCATTATCGGTCTCATTATTGACAGAGTAATCTATTTCTCATAAATGAAGTGCAGTTTAATTTTTGTACACTTTCTTAACCACCAAAGTCCTGTCGGCTAATGATACGCGTTGCCGCTAAAGTGTCACTTTTTGTTCCTAGGCTTCGAATGTATTTTTCAGAATCTAGATTTATCACCGACTTTCCCTTGCTAAAACTACTGTCAAAAATGTCAATAACATTTTAGTTGTTTTCACGTTCTAACAGAAGTTTTTTAATCGGTTAAATTGTATTGTTTGAGTGCATAAATAAAGTTGCAATTATTGTGTCATAAATAAGACGAGCTAAACTTCTATAATTACCAAAAATAAAGTAATTAAAATTTAGGAGTTATTTTTCTACAAGTACAGATTAATTATTGTATTAATTAATTATTAAATAATTTGCACAAAACTACAAATCTGTTAACCTAAAAAGCAGTCTAGTTTTAATCATTTTTTTAATTGATTCTTATTTCTAGACAAATTTGTAACCGTCTTTTCTAAACATTTCTTTAGTACTGCATGTCTTTTACCGTTGTGGATGGTTTCTTGTAGACAGTTACTCGTATCGTATTTCATGTGAAAAACTCCTTAGCTGCAGTAGCTATAATATGAATAACATTTTTGCTAGTATTTATTTAATATACAAAAATATAGTATAAAATTTTGCCACAAATATTTACCAAATAATTTGACATCACAACCATAAAATAACACTGTTTTTACAATTTCGAAAGAAAATTAAATATAAATATATATTAATATAATAATAAATATAATTAAATATAATTAAATATAAAACTGAAAACTGATCTATTTTTGATAGTATCACACTGTAAAAAAATCAAATATGCGAAAATTCTCACATAAACGTATCTAAATATTAATAATTATTACAATACTCTTCTTAAAAATTCACGTATTTTTGAAAGTAAAATTGATATTTTATTTGACATTTATGAGTGTGAATTAAATATTAATTAACATACGTTTTCGGTTTCAAGAATGAGTCTATTACAAATTATGTTGATTGCTCAATATATTATTCAAAAGAAGTACCTACATAATATTAAAGTTTTCGTTTCTAGAGAGAAGAGTTGCAACATTCTTGCGAACTTGTCAGTTTATATTATTGTTATTATTTTATTAAATAAGTATCAAACAAAAAAATGCACAACAGAATTAACACATCATAAAAAATATTGCTCTACAATCAATTATTGTTGCAAGAGTTTTGCTATTTAGTTTAAAATCAAATAATTGTTTCAGTTTTTTTTAAATAACTTACTTTTCGTTACATTTTTTTTGCATAACTGAAAAAAAATCTACATTGTTTGTTATTGTTGCCAATTTTGTTTTCTTATCGTCTTATACATAAAAATCATAGACGTGAAGAACAGTGAAAGAACCAAACAACTGTTTTAAAATAATCTCGAATAAACAAGAAAATAGATGTTACCCACGAAGAAATTGTTTCTTTATTCCAAGTACTCTTTGACTACTTAAAAACCTCTAAAAGCTGTAAACTTATATATTTTTCACGTATTGTAATGTTCCAAAAGATGTTTTAAAATTCTTCGTTTTCCGCTCAGTTTATTATTACATCATTATGAAAATATAATTATACAGGTCTAGTCAGATAAGGGCTATTTCGGTTACCAATTTACTTTACCAACTACCAATTTACGATAACGACTAAATTTATGGCTTCCTCCAAAAAAAAAGAAATATATCCACGATTACTATTACTATTGATTGTTCATGTCACACGTGCTTTTAAGACAAGACGCCAATTTTCATTCAAGATGCAAGACAAACTGAAATTAGGTATTAATCATCAATCATCAATCAATCAAATAGACTTTACAATTTTGCCACTTCATGCAAGAATGGGAACTTTTTGAACGAGATATTATTTAGTGACAAGTCCAGATTTTGCAATAACGAAGAAGTAAATCGACATAACTGTCACTACCATGCCCAGGAAAATTCGCAATGGATTCGTGAAACCCATTTTCAGAATGTAATTCCGTTAATGTGTAGTGCGCCATAATAAATGAGCATGTAATTGGTTTCCATTTTATGATAAATGGAGAAATATACCTCCATCTTCAACAGATAGAATTGCTTCAATTGTCGGAAAATGGGAATCCAACAATTTTTGGCCATCCCGAAGCCCTGATTTATCACCTCTGGACTTTTTTTTTGGGGTACAATAAAAGACGATCTCTATGCAACTCCCGTTTTGGTTTGAAGCATGTCTTGAAGTTGGCGAACATTTATTGCGATAGCTTATTTTTTATATTTTTCTGATTAATAAAATTAATATTTAAATTAATTAAATGTAGTTTTGACGTTTTCAGTCGCGTTTAATACCCACTTTGATTACAGAATTAAATCACTTTTAATCCAATAGAAAATGGTCAGCTAGATTTGTATTTTTGGTTGCGCCCAAAATAAATTCAGGAATACCTCTTATGCGACTAGACCTGTATTATAGAACACCCTACCCTTATCTTAAAAAACCTTCTTTAAAAGAATTTTTAAAATTTATCTGGGGTAGAAAAGCTAAATGGAACATTATTAAAAGATGATTATGCGTATTTCAACTACAAAAATCACTCATCTTTTTAACTTGAAAGTTTTTCAAACATGTTCATTCTAAACTGAAAAATAACGAAATTCAAGAGAAGATAAGATTTGTCGTCGAGCATAGTCGTCTCGTCATGGTTAAACTTATCTTATACGTTGGTCAAAAAGACATACCGTGAAACTTTACTTAACAATCTAGAAAAAAAAAAGAATATTTTTTATACTTTTAATGAGTGAATTATGAAATTAAATTATTTTGGGCTATATTGTGAAAAAAGGTGCTTTACCACCAATTATAGGGACGCTAGTTCCTGCGATATAAGACGAGTTGGCTTCAAGCCACTTAATGTTTGAACATTTAAAGAAAATAGAAAAAAGAGTTTGTCAGCTTCCATCTACAAACAACTAGATATTTCTCAACTAAGTGTTTGAAAAACCTAAAATTTTTGTTTCTCTAATTTCTAACAATCTAACCGCCAGTTCAATGATCAAAAACTTTGAAAATTAACAGACAAAATTTTCTAAAACTAACAACTGTTAAAATTTTCAAAAATCTACAAAGCAAATTATGTTTTTTACTATTCATAAAATATTTAAAATAAATAAATTTAAAATGGCCGATTTTGTTTACCTAATCCAGTTCAGCTCATTATCTAGTTTAACATCGTCTCTGAGCCATTTAATCTAAAGTTAAAGTCCATAAAATCCTACTCAACATAATTCACTTAGCCCAATTTAATCTGTTTAATACACCTAATCGCTCTTCATTTGACCTAATCCGAATTAATCCACCAATTTTAACTTAGTTTATCCAGTGCAATTTAGTCCATTTAGCTAATTTAGATCCGTGTTTGGTCGAATTAAATAGGTTCCTAAAATTCTATTTAATTCGACCTAGTCCAGCTTAGTCCAACCAATTTATCTTGGTTCGACTTAGACTTAATTCAGAATTAGCTAGACTTTGGTTGGTTCGATTGTCATGGATGAGGTCTTTCTTCTTCCTTGCACATAGCTTTAAAAAAATAGTTAATTTCCTAAATTTATATTACTTTTATGTTAAAATATTTAATTCGTAATTTAAATGTATCACAGTGTAATTTTCTTAACTTGAATGACTCAAAATTTGTTTGTAGAATCTTTAAAATTTGGTTACTCTGTAAAGTTTTGTATTTTTTCCACCTCTATTGCATGTCACTGTTCTAAAAAAAAATGAAAAATATTAATAATACAGTTAAAATATTTTTTATAAGATCAAAATTTCTAAATATAATTTAGTTTGTATCAAAATTTAAAAAAAAACAGCTAGCTATTTATTACTTATTTATTGCGTTTATTTCCACTGAATAATAAAATTAATCTTTCAGTTATTTGTGTTTATCCTCGCCTATATCGTAATGAAATCACGAAAACGTAACCAACTTGAATAATAACATAAAGAAGATATTTTTTGCATCAAACCTGCGAAATTCCGGATATTCAGGCGCCACAACTCCTCGTAGTATCAAATTATGAGGGAGATTCCAAAGATGGTTGTAGAATTTCGTGAATTCCTAGACTTTCAAGCTCCAATTATACAGTAGCTCGTATAACCACAGTGATTTATCACATTCATATAGCAAAAGGAATCTGAGTTCAAGACTATCTAGAAAGATCTATAAATATGTAATTTCACTGAAACTAATAAAATTGGAAGTGTGGTTCTTTTCATTGTTTTTTTTTCTATGAGTAGAGATGTTTTGATTTTCTGTGACACTCCGTTAATTGGTGGCGCCTTCGGCTGATGTAGGGTGGATTCCTCCACATGAAACACATGTAACCCAAAGCCAATGGTGCATATCCCCTTAACGTGTCGCTTCCTTTTTTCAGTAATTTGAAATTGTGGAAAGAGGCTGTCGTTGTTTAAAATTAATTAATCATAACTCACATTTCTAGGCCGCAATTCTTTTCCCATTTTTACCGTTTGCTTCCATCTGGATTTGACTTTTAGGTGAGAATTAGATGCTTTTAACACGTGTTTATAATTTTAGCTTATTAAACCGGACGTATATCTCGCATTAAACAAGGTTTTTAATGTCGTAATAAATTAGGGTTGCAATTATTTGAATAAAATTGGATCTCCATGGTAAATTTGAAGATAATTTATAGTCTAAAGTTGTTGAAGGTTTAAATTATTCACGTTGCGGATACAGGTAAGAGTCTTAAATCATTTTTTGTTAAAAATATAGTTCACATAAAGTTTATGATTTAAATTAATGAGGGCATAATATTTTACTGCGGGGCGACAGATAAATGCAAACACTGGTATAAACTATTTTCATAAAAACATAAAAATAATTGTTTTATGGGGGATCGGAAATCTTTGCCAATTTTTTTCTTATAAATGTATTTAAAATGGGTTTCTTAGATTTATATTTTAGAGTTTTTGGCACATATTCACGTTAGAAAAAACATACCACTTCATCCTGTTCATTTCGTTTATTCTTGTAATTTATATCAGCTGGTTTATTTAGTGTTATAGTTCTTAGTAGCTGGTTTACAAAATATCTATATATAGATATATCTACATCTTAGGAAGGGATCGAGATTTTTTAGTATCTAACTTTAAAATCTTTGTAGGTAAGATAAATGACCCACTAATCAGACATTTTAGCCCATTTTCCATTTTGATAATGGATAAAAAACACATATTATTATTTTAACTGTCATTAAACAAAATGTTATAAATCAACGCACAAATCAAAGCTCATTTTTAATTGATATTAAACTGAAGGCTGTCAGGTAATACCTAAACATGATTGTAAAATCAGGGGCAAAGTAGGATTTCGTCGCTACTGTCTGAAGATTCTGAGTTATGAAGAAATATAGAACTAAAAATTTTTTAATTTAATTTTGAAATGAAAAGATTTTTTGTGTCTGAACATGCTTAACTTACATATTACTATAAAATTAAATTAAATAAAAAATAATAATAATAAATTAAAAATTAAATATAAGAAAGCTTTTCGCAGTGTAAGCGCATTCTATCATAATGCTCTGGTTTACATTGTTCGTGTTGCGGAATAAAAGTTGACTGCATTAAGATTCCAAATTCTTTCGCGGTCTATTACCCAATGTCGCCCCTTAGTACCATTGTCTGTTTTTGATAGCTATAACTTTTCTAAGTAGACTAAAACTTAGGTCAAATAAAGCGTAAACAAGTATTTTAAGTGTTTTTAATAAACCTTCTTTCATAAATCTGAAGAAATGTTGAGGAAGTTGTATTGAAATATGAGCAAATTATATCGAAAAGTATAGAGAGCAAAGTAAGCACTTGTGTACGGAAAGATGGTGTTCTGTTTAAAGTATCAGAATCTTTTATGAAAAGTTTCGTGCTTGCGTGCTGTGAAGTGAAATGAAGAACCGTGTGAAGTGTACTGAGCAAATTTTGAAGAAACTCAGATTTTTTTATGTAAGTGCAAAGTAGAGTTTACGCGCTTAAGTCTGACAGGTTTATCAATCATAAGAATATCCATAACTTTGCAATCTGCTGCTGAATTAGAAATAATCTTAAGCTGGCACCAGTTTTTACTATTTATATGGGGGGAGGGCAACGTATTAATACCTAATGCATATGGGCGACAAGAGCAAAAAAAATTATTGTAAATGCCAATAGCCATATATTTTTCAATTTGAGCAAAAATTATAGACAATAAAAGAATGGTAAACTTAAAATACCTTGTTTTTTTGACAGTAAAGAACATAAAAATTGGACATAATTGTGAAACAATTTTTGACAAGTTGGGATAATTTTACTTAGGTGGCAACAAATTCAAGTAATTGGATGATTAATGTGGATTTAAGTCTTACGAAAAAATTAAAAATTAAGAATTAAGAATGTTTAAAAAAATAATTTTTGATGGTGTAGTTTTCCCATGATTTTTTTTACAAATCAACATCTAAAAGGGCAAGACGGAACATAACTACGAAATCGAAGAGTAGAAATTAATAAAATTAGAAGACGTTAGATTAGCTACAGTTTTTTATTATATTACATTTATATAGCGTTTGTAGCTGATATTTTATCATCAGTTGTTGATTTTTCAACATGAAATTTAAACTACAAAAAAGTTAGTTCACGTCTCATTTTATCCCACGGAATACCCCATCTAACTCCACCTATGGGCCAAGATGGAGCAAAATAGCTTTTCCAGATTTGTCTTTGATTTAGGAAATGTTCCTATGTTGTCAGTTGTATAAAAGAGAGATTACCAAATTTTAATGAAACAAAAACTATTTTTCTTTTTCTTTGAAAATGTGAATATTTTTTTTAAACTCCGTCTTGGTTCACTTTCCTCTACTAGGTTAAGAATAAGTATTAATTTTATAGGTAATACTGGATAAGAATAAATTATTATTGTTGGTTCCCATTTGTTTATTACCAATAGCACAGCTCAATCATATCAACTTCTTTTCCTATTGCATGAGATTTTTTCAATTGTTGTTTACTAATTTGAGCTGATTTCAAATCTAGCCTTCAGTTTTTACCTTGCAGCTCGAGTTTTTCACATCCAGCAATCATTTTGAATTTACTACCCAGTTAGCTTTTTCTAGTAATATCGTTCTTTACTCTATTTTCTTAAAATTAAAGTACTTAATATTTTCGTCAAGAAGGACCTGTGTTAACAATTAACTATTGTTATCTATTTTTGTGACATTTGTAGTGAATATACGTTTAAACAAATTAATTGTTCCTGTTTTTAATTTTATGGGATATCCGAGCTAGAGCTGAACAGTAGATTACAAAGAATCAGCTTGTAAGGGAAGCTATTGTTCCAGGAAAACCGAATGTTGCAAATGGTACCCAAAAATTGCGTAATATTGAACCTTAATGAAGCAATATGTAAGAGCTCTGAACAAAGACGGAAAATGTTTCACATATATTTCAAGAAAATTTCCAACTTTTAGTGTAGAAATGGTTAAAATCAGCATTTTTAGTAGCACTCATTGTCAGATCAGAAGATCAGTTCACGATCAAAATTTTACCAGTTTTATGACCGAGATTAGGAAAAAAGCATGCAATATTTTACATATTGCAACATATTAAAGAGATGGTATCACACTTCAAACTATACGAGCTATTGGATACAACATTACTGTGAAGGTACACTTCCTGCGTAGCCATTTGGATCGTTTTTCTGAAAATCTAGGTGACTTAGGGGAATAACAAGGGGAACGATTCCACCAAGACTATAGAAAATTACTACCAGGGTGCACATATTATTGCTGAAGCTTTCAAACCAGCACTGCGAGGTCTAAAGGAAGAAGAACATCATATAAAATTAAATTTAATGGAGTTTAGATAAATGTTATTAAACATAAAAGCGTAAAATTATTATTTTTTAAAACACTTCTTCATCATATCTTCAGAAATAGACCTGATGCAGAAAAATTATCTGCATATATGAAATTAATGTTAAAAACACGGTTAGAATCATATAAAAATCTCATGCAAGAGAAACACTGTTGAGCGTTGTGGTCATTTGCATTTATTAATAATATTACTTTTGTTGCATTATTAGATTTTTTAAAAAAATATCCACAGCAGTTTAGTTATTATATTTAGTAATTTTGAGTTGTAACGCATGATCCAAAAAAAATAGTTTTCAGAACAGCTCATGAGATAAATCACGTAGGTCGCAAATAAATTGAACACGAATCTAACGTTGTGGTTCATATCAGGGAGTGAATTATAAATTGTTTATTTGAAGTTGACTTGAATTAGTTAGAGTTTGCAACTCATATTTGTAGTTTATCCAAGTTGGGTTATGTCGTTTTACAATTATTTTGAAGAATGACCTTTAGGCATGGTAACTGGAGAAACTCTAACAAAAAAAAAGAGACTTTATTAGACAAAAATAAAGTCTCCTTTTTAAAGAACTTGTAACGATATTAAGCATCCACGATATGTCGGTGAGCTCTCCAATTTTGTTGGTAATTCTCTACCGTAGATCGTCAAGATCAACAACAGGTTTCGTAAAGATTGGGTTTTTTTAGAGCCCCAAAAAAGCACAGAACCGTATTTTCTACACTTGGGAATTTACGTAGCCAGAAAAATGGAACCGTGCTTTATCTGTGAACATCTGTTAATAACTAAATCTATTAATTATTGGCAGAGTTGTTGTCTTTGCGGCCTGTCTATGAGAAAAACTTCTTACGTCACTTGAAAACGGGATGTAAATGTAGAACTTTTATAATGATGCATTTTGCCATGTAATTCTCGTTGTAAATGTCTCACTAAAGTTTGTGGATGTTCCTCCATTACATGCCTTATCGCCTCAATTGCCTTTGGAGTTCTAGATGTGATGGGTCTGTTATGGTTAGCTCGCCTGTCTGTTTCCCGGAATATCTTTACGATATAACGAACAGATCTGCTGAAGTAATCATATCATATCATATCATCATCGTCCAACCGTTAAAATAGATTGCTAGGTTGATATCATCTATCAAAATAAATTTCGTTAAATATACATAAACTGCAATTTATGCAAATGTGTGTGGTTTACAGTTTTCAGAAGACATCTTTTTCTTATAATTTTTATTAAAATAAACCAAAATTTTTATAAAAATAATTAGTTATAAATTATAATCTTACAAATTAGATGGATACTTCTAAATATTATTCAGTGCTTACTATTAACATTTCAACAACACCGAAAAGGCTAATACTCAAAACATTAATAAAATTGCAATGCAGATAAAATTTCAGTCTATAAAACACAAATTCTTCTATCTGTGTCTAATTACGTAAGCTTCTTATTAGTCATTATCACAATAGTTCCTAATATCATTATATCAAGAATTTTATCTTTGTTCGCAAATTTATTCTTATGCTAAATTAAAGTATGTTCATGTATAAAATTACTGTTAAAATCACAATCGTTAATTGTGCCTGTATTGCAAAGTATGGCAGTTGTAGAATTAATTTCATAGATAAAGTCAACAACATTTCGAGTTGACAGTACTGCCGTGCGCTATACTGTTTATACTTAAATTAACAGTTTCTTCTTTTCCTGTATCAGTAGCTTCAAGTTCTGTTGAGTTTGCCATGATGTTGTCAATTTCGTTGTCATAGACCTTCAAATTGTGATCACTGGAATTACACAGTAGTCTTATCAATCCATGAGCTACATCCTCAAAAACCACACCTACACCCTAAAAAAAACATTAAATAATGTTTATTAAATATCAGAACTATACCTGATCATGCATTGCAGAACACTCATGATAAGTTGCACCTATACTTTTAGCGTACTTTATAGCTTCATCTCTAGATACCTAAAATCTCAGTTTTTTACATTATGTTTTCAATAAAAACAAGTTACCTCTCTATCTCTAGCTAAGTCTATTTTATTTCCAACCACACACAAAACCATAGGGCTTTCAACATTTCTTTTAAGTTCAACAACCCAACCTTGCATACTCTCAAAACTGCTTTGAGAGGTGATATCAAAAAGGATCAATGCAGCATTCGCGTTGCGATAAAACATGGGGGCCATGGCTTTGAAGCGTTCCTGACCAGCAGTATCCCATATCTTAAAATATTTTATAACTAACATAAATTATAGAAATTATTTTTAATATTTTACTTGAAGTTTGACAATGATTTTGTCAACTTCTAATTTACAACTGAAGAATGAGGCTCCAACTGTGGGGGTGATGTGTTGACTAAAGGAATTTTCAACATAACGAATTACTGTACTGGTTTTTCCAACGCCTGAAAATGTGAAAGTGTCATTTATGGTTGAATAATACGTAAGAGATAATTTTATCAGTGATAATAAAAATGGGAAACTCATGATTTCTATATCCGATTTTTTCCAGCATCATTTTAAAAAATAAACAGGAATATCGAGAACACAACTACACACAATAACAATACAATAACGCTAAAATTAAAACTGTGTTGTTATTTTGAATGATAAATAATTTAAAAATAGACTATAAAAAACGAGTTTTTATTACCTTGATGACCCAAGACAACTACTTTGCCAACAATAGTCTTCATCACCTAATTATAAAGCACCTATTAAATTATGGAAGCACCTTCACCAATTTAGTATTAACTAACGATGAGATGTGGGTAATCCTGTTTTTCAGATGATAACACCAACTGAGGTTATGAATAAATTGACATATAAATAAAAAAATAAACAGAAACCTGTACACAAATTTTGTAGTGCAGCGCCCACCACTAGATGACGCTACCAAAATTTTAGCTAAAAAATAAAATTGATTTAAGCGTAAATGTTTTGTAATAAAATAAAAATTGTTAACAAAAATTTAAAACAATTGTAAATAATTTAATTACTTAATTAACAAAAACAAACAAAATTTTTACAATGTGGGTATGCAACTCAATATACATATTCAAAGAAACAGATTTTTTTTTACGGTAATTATTTAAAACAAACATTTTACGTATTTATGAAAAGAAAAATAAGTACACTAAATTGCAAAGTCACATGTTATATAAAAGCAACAATATTTTTCGTCTGATAAAAATATATATTGTTCAGTCATGTAAAAACAGTTTAATGTTGTTTGTTTGTGTAAAATTGTTATCTAGAGAAATGCTTTTCTGAATATCTCGTGAAACGTAATTTTAGCTTCACTAAAACTTGAGAAAAAATGTAAACATAATTAAACAAGAAAATTTAATTTGAAATGTTCAATTTTTAGAAAATTAAATTAAAGATGTGAAGAATAAACAAGAATTTACTTACATCTAGAATTCCGATAGAAGCGAACGAAATATTGCACGAGTTTTACAAAATTTGTATTGTAGTTGCGAATGCCTCAGCACATTTTGTTAAACAAGTATGATATGCTATTTTTTCTACTTTGCGCATTTTAAATTGAAAAATAAATTAAAATTGACAAATATTATCGGTTAGACTTCAGCAACGGAGAAAAGTTATTCAATGGGCATGGAAGACGAAGGGAATTTAATTTACAGTTAATGTACAAATCTGACACTCGGTTAAGTCGATTTGACTATGCAGAAAAAATAATTATTTCAAAATTAGTTACGTGATCAATAATCATACAAAATAAATCCATTACTTTAACTTTAATTTAAAAAATTATAAAGCAGCTGAAACAGTGTCACAACTGATTTATTGGTTAAACTACATTGATGTCACAACTAAGCTTTTGTAAACGCAAAGTAGAAAAACTAATTTATATTTTTGAATTATATTTTGATAAATAATTTTGTTGTATCAAATAACTAGAACAAAACTGGCCAGATACCTATTTCCGATTAGTTGGCAAGTTTTCTTGTTTTAAACATATGATTTTTTCATATATTTTTAGGTTAAGAATTTACTTGATTACTGATTATTGATTACATTATTATCGATAAGTTCTCAAAAGCTTAAAGTAACTAATATGAAACTTTAGCTTTGTTTCTAGACGAAAATTATAGGTAATCATTGTCAGTAGCAATGTTGAATGCTTCTTATTTAAGAAAAAATGCTTAAGAATGTTTTTTCTTTAATTTGCGTGTCTGAAATAACTTATTTTAGTTTAAAATTCTCAAACGAAGCGTCAAACACACTAAAGGTGGTATTTTTCCATTTTCACACAAGTGAGCACGAATTTTCCATTTTGTTAGAGTGAACTGGTTTTAATTATTATTTATTCTTAATAAACTTTTTTTATTTAAACATTAGTGTTAATTATTCGAAAAACACAATATTTAGACTTTAACCTGAAAGAATTATGAAGAAAAATGATAAAAAATTTATTAAACAAGTACTTGTAGTATCATTTTATTTCTGGTCGCATTTTTCAAAAGTTAAACTAATTTAATGAGTTTTAAGCCAATAATTACAGATTTTTTAGAACAAAAAACAACTTTACAAAACTTTATTTCTAACATCTATTTGTTAATAACACATTCTATATTTAATTTAGTAGTATACCTTTTAATTTGTAGTAAACCATTTATTTTTATTGTACAGATACATATACAGAGTGATCAAAAAGAATCTAAATCGAAGCAGGCTTTGCAAATTTTGAGCACGTCGTAGTGAAATTTCCTTGAACAAAATCTTTAAATTTATAGGCGATGACAACTCGTAGTCTCAAACACAATGAAGTTATGCTCAATTAAAATTGAATTAATCAAAAACATCTGTGTTTGAAATGCAGCAAATATAGACGTAACGAGAAAACACATACGTTTTGATAAAATTACTCCAATTTGTTTTCTTTTTCATCACCCTTTACAAGTGTCCCAAAATTTGTGGACCTGCTCAGTGAGCAGAAAAATAATAAAAAAAAATTTTCTAAAAGGTAATTAACCAACTTACAATATTTCTTCAAATACAGGTTTATATCGGTAGGTTTCTAATAATAATAATAATAATAATAATAATAATAATAATAATAATAATAATAAATCAATAATTAATATTAACAATAAGTAATAATAATAATAAATAAATTTAAAAAAGTAAGGCCCAAATTTCAATACTGTTATGACAAAAACATAAAAAGTAATATTTTATTTCTATTTACGAACCGTATATCTGCACGAATAATTGACTGCCTTCGATCCAAAATCAATTTCGAGACTAACTTGATTTCTTTCATGTCAAACTATCCTGTCACAAAAAGTATTCCCATGATTCAATGCGGTGGCGCCGCCAAAGGCAAGCCAAATAAAACATACGTAAAACAATTGAAGCGCGAACGAGGGTGATCTGATAGCGTTCGTTTTGGAAGGGGTAATGCTGTCTACTGATTGGTTGAAAACTTTTAGATTGGTTCCAATCTTAGTAATTTTGGTCGAGAAACTCATAATTTATTGCCTCAGTGAGCTTGTTTCCAAGTACACTATGATGAAAAAAGCAAAGAGAAGAGAAAAAAGAAAAGTAATTCTTGTCTCTCGTCCGAAGACCTTTATCGGATGAAACTATCGACAACGTTGTTGTTCTAAATCTAATAGAAAAAATGGACCATTTAACATAACCCATTTTTACACATGAGCTATCATGTATTTACTGACCTTACGTTAGCCAATCAAATAAAGAGTCGCAATGTGACGTCAGAGAGGATGTCTGTGATTAGCCGTGACAACAAGTAGATAAACTTTTCTCATCATCACCTTGCATATCTGATCTAACTTTATCTGATTTTCTTTCTTTTAATGTAAGTGCGTATTTTTTGGTTGTAAATTTTACGTTCTGAAAGCGTTGAGGGTAGTAACTCACCTATAAATGGAAATTCGTCTTTAAGAGCGAAAGATCGCTAAGTTTCTTTCTCAGACTATCCCTCATACATATTACATGATATCGAATCAGTTGTTAAGTTAAGCGAGAACTCCACTTTAGACAAAACCTTTTAGCAAATTACATCAAGAACGATATGGACTTGTAATACATACAATTCGTTCGGAGAGAAACGTTACAAATGCCATTTTACCCTTCAGAATAAACGCGTTTCACCCTCTCTTATAAGACCAATAAAGATAGAAAATCAAGACACATAAATGAAAGAGGAATGATTTTTATAATTCAGGGGTGCTTGCGTTCCGATTGCGGTTCTTTCAGGATTCATTTAAATGCATATTTAAAATCAAAGACACCCTTGTTTGAAAGATTCCAAAATCAACGAATTTAATCTAATATTATTCGGTTGGGATAATTTTATTTAAAAAACTCAAAACTTGGATATTCATATAGATGAGTTTTTTTGGTACATCATTTTAATAATGAGCTACTTCTCAAAACAAAGACTTAAGTGGCACTTGTTTCCCTTGAAAGAAAAGAAAATTGTGGGTTATTTTTTTCTTAAGTGGTATCTTGCTAACGCTCGAGACAGCAATGTTCACTCAAGGAAAAAAACGATCACTATGTTCCCTTCTTGCAAACCAGAAAATTTACAAAAATATACTCATAATGTAGATACAATAATTAAATATTTTACATATTCGCCATATCATGTTCTATTATTAATATAGATAATAATAATTGTTTGAATTGTCTGTATCTCTTTAACTGTTTGGTTCATTTTAATCCTTTGGGTTTTTTATTTTTATGATATTTATTAAATTTTCCTCATGTTAATTTTTTGCATTTTGATTACATTTTAAATTCTTGAAAGATTTTTTTTAAATTGTTAGATTTTGTGCGATTCATACATTTATCTTAAGTGTTTCAAGTTTATAAATTTCTTATATCTTGGAATTCCTGGAATCTATTGCATAATTTTATATCTTCAAGTTTTTTATAGATCTTACACATTTTCGAATTCTTTTAAAAGTTTTGAGATTTTGTGTATTTCATTCGATTTTTTTAGTTTATTTAGATTGTCTACTTTTTTTATCTTTTGTATCATTTTTATCCTGTTTATCTAGTGAATAGTTTGTTTTTGTTATTTCTACATTCTTTAAATTGCTTTGATTGTTTAGAATTTTTAGATTTTTGGATTTTTTAGTTCTCTTACGTTTTAAATATTTTTTGAACTTTCTTTCAAAATTTTTTTTACTCGTTTGTAAATTTTCAAATGCTTTCTTTACATTATTATTAGTTTTTCAGAATTTTAATATTCATAGGTTTCTTTTAGATCTTTTATATTTTTAGAATTTTTTATATTTATATTTTTTTAATTTATATTTAAATTTCTTCTAGGTTTAACATGCATCCTATATTTTAGATTTTTTTGTAAATTGTTGATCCTCTAGATTTTATAGATTATTTCTTGATTCTCCTAAATTTTATTATTCCAAATATTTGCTAGATTTTTTTTGATTTATAAATGTTCTGAAAGTTTTGTATATTTTTTATATCTATTTATTTTTGTAAAGTTTTGAGTGACTTTATTCTTAAAAGGTTCTAGAATTTTTTAATGTGCATTTATTAAATGCAACATGGTTTTAGATTTATTTTTAGTCTATTGTGTCACATTTTGAGCTTAGTTAAAACTGGAGTTAGTTTGTAAGCTCAGATTTTTCATGTCGAGCAATTGGGAATGGTAGGTAAAAATCATATTATGAATTCTAAATGAAATTTATTTTTTTGAGACATTTTTTTAAAAAACATGCACAATATACAAATATGCAAAATATTAAATTTGTTTTAAAAATCGTTGATTGAAGTGATATTTGATAATTACCTCATCAATAGCCGTTTTCTACTCTTATTAAATTATATTTCCATTATTTGTTTATTTTTTTATCGGAACAAATTCAAATCTGCTTATTATGAATTTATTATATGCACAACAAATTTTGACCGATCACAGATGTAGAACCTTTTACGACTGTATCAAATCATTTAAAATTGTTTGTAGTTCACTATTATCCAGATCTGTCATTTTTCCTTAGCGGATGTTTGCTACACATGAGTCAATGGTGAATTGATAGGTTAAAATAAAAAGAATTCTTTAAAAAGTTGTTTCAGTCATGGAACTATAAAAAAGGAACACATTTTAATAGCTATTTATGCAATAAATAAGTCACTCAAAAAATATATGTGATTTACATCGGATGCAGCGCAGAGCAATGCTGAATTTCTAAAAGTAGAACTATCTTAATTTTTGTAAAGTTGTTATAGACAGAAGCCAATAAATCTAAAAACTGTGGTAAGCAGCGGTTTATTACTTTTATAGAACAAATATCCTAATTCTAGCAGTTTAAATGGGATCAAACTCGTTCGCAGCACTTTAAATTACTTTCCGTCTAGAAAACGTTCTAAATCACGTTTAAGATGTTTTATGACAGTGACTCACCAATAAATTACATCTATATTTTTGTTTTTATAAATTTCCATACTTTGTTTAGTTTATGAACGGTGTTATAATAATCCTTGCTAGGTCTGGAATTAATGGCATCATCGGAATCTAAGTAGGGATCGCCGAGCACATTTCCCTAATTTGATGAAACAAATTGCGAGGCCAAGTCAGCCGAGACGCCGCTAACGTTTCCTGAACGGAAGTGCCCGTGGCGGATGTTGATTGGTAATTGTTTCCCCGCAGATACTGACGCCCAATCAACGAGCGAGAGTAGTGGTGCGGAAAACGGCACTCTGGATCTACTCCGACGGAATAACAATAGATCGCTGCTGGTGTGTTCTTCGGATGGATACTTGATATTATTAGAAACACGGAAGATGGGTTTGGAATGAATCGAAGGTTTAGAAATGAAGCTATACTTCCTAATACAGCCATTATCAAAAGTTGTAACCTGTCAATTCTATATTCTGAGACCGAAGAAAGAATGACGTCTAACTGAAAAAATAGTAATAAAAGTAACCGAATGACTTGTAAAGATTTTCCAAATTTGCGGTTTTAATCTAAGTTCCGTTCTTGTATTTTCTTTTTGAAATAAAAAATACATCTCTTGATGTTAGATCTATTTTGGATCTTAGGAGGCTAAAAAAATTTTTTCTTTTCTTTTTCTGTTGACATTTATTGCCACTGATATGTTAATTTTGGCGTCCAAGTATTAACCTCGTTTTCCTCTTTACAAACTCAAAATGACTTAAATCTACAAAGTATCTATCTACCTTTCAATCTGTTTTCAATTCTAAGAATAATATAGTTACTGGTTACACCCCGTTATAGATAAGACACTTTGCAAAAAAGTCTTAGTAAATACATTTTGGTATCGTTACAAATTTTCACATGGCAAAATTAATATTTGCAAATCAAATATTAGAGGTTCTAAAAGATCTTATATTAAGCAATACAGAACTTCAATATTTATGCAGTTTAATATCGTTTATATCTAATCATTTAAATGTTTTTATCTCGTTTAAACCGGTATATAAGGTGCTATGTGTTTAAGTTAATGTATATTTAATGTAGGAGCTAACACATGCATCACTTTAAAAGTTTGTTTAGTTATTTTTTCAAATGTCTCTTGTTGATAAAATCGTTTTCCCTTCACATAGAGTAAATAAAAATCGGATAGGATATCTGTAAGCAAAAACGCTGATAAAAGATCATTTATACCGACTTTTCTCAACATTAAGCAATGCTTAAGTTTCTTCACAAAAGCTGAAGAGCTTGGTAAAAAAACATGTTAAGCAACACTTTTAAGCAATCGGATTAATCTTTTTAGTATTTTAATTCTGTCTTTATCACTCTGGCTCTATAGTCATTTTCCACTCGCCAATATAATTCAATCAAAATGTTTATCCATTATGCTCTGAAACTGGTAGCTCAATGTTTTTTTTTTTGAATTTTTACGAATTATTTAGTTTTAGCCAATGTCGGTGCAAATGGCCACTAGTCGTACTAGGCAAAATTACAAACTCAAAAATTATAGTTTTTTTCTTAACTGACTGTTTTCGTTTTTGGTTAAAGTAAAAATTTCGTTTTAGTTTTTCCTTTTTTTTTTCTTTTGATGGTATGAGTTAGTCAAAAGCAAAGTAAGGCATTAATTTTATTTTTTAAAGGTTTGACTTATTTCCTTTTAATTTTATCTTGTTTTTATTGTTGGTACCATGAATAAAATAAATGTGTAAAATTCCTGTTTCATATTTTATTTTTCACTTGTAATTTACATAATCATTTATAATTAGGAACTTTAAAATATATACAATTCTGGCCTAACTCCAAACTCTCAACACAATGAGGTAGCATCACAAAAAAACGTATCGAATCAATTGAGATCATATTTCACAGTACACTTTATTCAATAAATATTTACAGTAGTCATAATGCACCTATACGTGTCCCAACAAATTCACTTTTTACACAACGTATGGTCTATACAGAGATTCACCGTCTTGAATTTTCCGACTTGGATCGTCGATAATTTGACCTTCTAAAGTTTCCTGCGAAGAGGTAGGCTTACAAGTTCCTTGTGAAGACGTAACTGCTTGTTTATTCGAAAGTGAATCGTTATCCTTTGAGGCCGATTTCGCTTCCTGTTGAGCTTTTTTGCTTCTCTTCCACTTCATCCGTCGGTTTTGAAACCAGATTTTCACCTGAAATTTAAAAAAACTTAAAATTTGACGAAATTCCGACTATAAGACAAAATCAAAACTGTTTTCTTCCCGTGAGAGTTATGGCAGGGTTAAGCCCAACTTCAAACAAACAGACAGAACTCATATTTTAGGATTGTGATGACTAACTGCAGGAAATGTGATGCGAATTTATCACGTCTCCGGATTTAGTTTATAGAATTCTTGACTTCCGACCAAAGTTGAAAAATTTTATAATTAAATTTGCTTACTTGAGTCTCTGTCAACATCAAACTTGTCGCTACTTCGAATCGTTTGGGTCGTGAGAGGTATTTGTTCTGTCTAAATTGCTTTTCTAGTTCTAGTAATTGCTGGGATGTGAAAGCTGTACGGGGGCGGCGTGTTTTGCCTAAAAGAGCGTGACCAGGTCCACATCCTAGAAAAGAAAACAACAATTTAAGCATTTGTGTTATGTGATTGCTATGATAATCCGAAAAGTTGATGGCTGGACACGATGGATACGAGGAATTATGACAATTTGGGTAATTGCTTGGGACTCCCCTATTTGGATGAAGGATCAATCGAGTGTGAAATGTGTTGGCCGTTTGTGCACATTTGACATGTTTAAGGGACCGTTTAATGATAATTAAGTGACAAGGAAATACTACAAGATGTCAACTTGTCCACGTTGTTTCTACTGTTGTCGAGCTTCAATCAATTTAAAAGTTTTTTTTTCAAACAAGCATTTTATGGAATTTGATCAAGATCTGTAAACAAAATTATTACCAACTGAAAACAATAGTAATAATTTGTAGTGTTAATTTTACACGGAAAAATTATCTTGACGACCTTGCATTTTGGCGCTTCTTGAAAATGTTAACAATAAGTACAAACAAATTTATAAACCCAAAAGACATAAAAGTAACAATTGAAACTATACAATAAAAAAAATGTTGTATAAAAATTATTATTAACTACGAGACAAAAATAAAACAGAAATGTGCGCATCCAAAAGTTATCGAAAAAATTAGGTAAGAAATCAAAGAAAAATAAAACTGCTGTACCTAAAACACTAAATATTGAAACAAAAACTATAGCTGTAGTTATTAAACGAAATAAACTTAATGATAAATAGAAAAAATAAGAGAAAAATTGTGCCAAAAAACAATTGTACACGTGTATGATTAAAGCGTAAAGCGAGTTCAAGAAATTTGAAATAGATAATCAAAATTAATGAGGAATTAAAAAAACACAACAATAACAAAATCAACAACACAGTGAAACATAAAATTATGTATGGAATTTGTACCGATTCGCTTTGTATATTAATACTCGCTACGTTCGATTCTCCATAAACCGGAGTTGCCTATAAAGTTTTATACTATGTACTTACTTATTAAACAGCTATTCTAAAGCGTATAATCGATTAAGTGCTTGTTTTAACACTAAGCATGCAATATACTAGCTAAAAACTTTATCTGTTTATTTCTAGCGTGAATTTACAAGCGAAAGTGGCCAAAAATGGTCCAAACCTATGTAATTTAATAGTCCATTAAATACTGAACAATTTTCACTATAACAGCAAAAATTACATGCTGTAAATAAAAAGTTATGAGTAAATAAAAATTGCTTTAAATTTTGCATTTTGGCTCCGCTCGGCTTGGTGGTTGTTTCCTTGCGTACTGTGCAATTTGATTCTAAACATTGCACCATTTCGAATACTGAAGTTATTTTTTATTTTCGTTTCAATTAATATCATGCGTTCAAAAAAAAAAGAAAATCAAAGTTATATTAACCCCACTTTTGTTATTGTACCAGTATGGCGTAACTTTATTAGGAATTTCGTTAGTGACATCATTTAAGTTTTGTGTCCTACCTTATCTGCCTCTTGTTCTTTGATAAATTTTTTTACTTAAATTGAGTTTCACTTTTTTGTGAAATTAGGAACATAAAGTGAAATTAGCAAGGTAGTTATGCCTAAGTGACGTTTCAATTTGAGCCCTACGACATACGTGAAAAAATAAAAAAATTCTTTCATTTGGCTATAACGTTACCGATAGCATATTTTTGTTTGATGTGTCCGTAAAATTTGTTCAGTATTTAATACACTTTTCACTTATGTAAGTCTCTTTAATGGTGGAAATTTGGCTGAAGCTCCATAATATTTTGCCTATTGTCTTTTGGCTTGCATGACTATATAAATAGAATAAATTTAGATAAATAGGATAAAATGAATTAAAATTTTAGGTGATTGGTCTTGCAGCAGCATGACGTTCCACGAAATGACTATGTATAAAATAGTCCTATCCGATCACTTCTTAGTATCCATTAATCTCAGTAGTGACTTTTTGTCTTATTTGTGTACTTAAAGTTATGAAATAAATTTCTCGTAGGATTTGAATTCGATGAAATATTATGTAACGCTACAAAATAGGTTAGTAAAAATGTAAACAACTATTGAAAGTATTGTATTCTTCTTTTCTTCAGATTTTGTAAATTTTAAAATTCGTTAAAACGTTTACACTAGAAAGAAAATTATCAACTAAAGAGACGGAATAAAAATAAAACAGAAAAAAATCTACAGTTAGAACCTACAATAAAAAAAAATATCTCTAGATAATAGCAAAATACTTAAGATGATTTGGTCATATGCTCCATATGTCGAATGACAGAATAACAGTAGACGAAAAAAATATAGAATGGCAGTATGCGAGGAATAAAAAAAAAGTAATTGAATAGAAAAAAATATACAAGCTGCTCTCAAAAAAAAAATTAAAGAAAAAATGAAATATCTTAGAATATTATATGCAAACAAGTGTAATCAAGAAACGAATGTTTTATTTTGTATTATTATTGTCGACACGGCTAATCAGTACAAACATTCAATTTTGAAGACAAAAGACGTCATATGCCTTAATGTTTAGACCATGTTTTATATGTCAATTTGTGAATTTGGAATATGTGCTTACAACTATTTTAAAGTTAGTTAAAAACATGATTAATTTCAAAATTCCATTGTAAGAAAAGGTCAAAAAAAATTGAATAAGTGAGTACGTATATTATTTTGCCGCGTTCAACAAATAGAAACGTATTTAAAAAAAATGTGACTGATTAAAGATTACAAGTGACCCACAACAACCCTAAGTATTCAAAAATAACTGCATAACTACAAAACTGAAAAAAACTAAAATTTCAGATTTTTTATTCTTGCACAGGTTAGCATATTATAGATAATTATAAATGACATTAACAAATTCATTAAATTAATTAACAATTAATAAAACGTATTCAAAAATTTTTATTTGAAATAATGAAATTATAAAATTGCAGTTAGTTAATTTTTAGTACTTTTTATATTTTAACAATTTCTACTGCAAAATTTTTGTCAGAGTTCTGTAATTGTCATTTTCATAAATTTGTTGCTAGCAGTAGGTATTCATTATTTTAGTACTGGCTTTAAAAAATAAATTAAACATTTAATTAATGGCTTACTGTTACTATTGATTATTGGTTATTGTTATTACTATTAAGTATATAACTTAAATTACACTAACAAAAATCAGAATTCCGTTGTATTTATTAAATTTTATCTTATATGTATATCTCGTGAACTTGAATTAATTAATTAATTAATTGAATGTCGCTAATCGCCAACCAGATTTGATCATGCGTTTATTAAATTAAACTTAATTAGCAAACGCAAAAGATTTTCACGTATATCTATTTTTTATTAAAAAAAGCGAACAAAAATACGACAAGCTCAATTAGTTTAATTTTGTAATCTGATAATGTAGGTTTGAATATGAGCTTTGTACTTATCAAATAATCTGATTGATGTGTAATTTATAAAAATGCTCATTTTAGTTCGTAACAATTTTGAGTAATCGTTTTGACAATATCATGATGAATCGTTTGAAGATTGTATCATGAAATTTGATATCACAAATCTTGAAAATTAAGTAAGTGTTATTGATTTTAAATTTATCAAAAATTCACTTTTTAAGGTGTCATGCTTATTAATATGCAAAATGAAACTCTCTGAATATATGAAAACAAAAACAATTTTTTCTTTGAGTGACTGTGCCAGTTTTTCATTTTTGGCACTTATTTTAAATTGTTTTAGTTTAGTAATAAAAGAAAATTAATCTACTTATTAATTTTGTTTAGGTATCGTCTACTTTTGAGTTCTAAATAGATGTTTAACAAAAAGTCGTCAAAAACATTCTACCACTACTTATTGTTACGTTAAATTCTTGAAAGCCAAGCAAGAGATTTTTTCTCGTCTGTGTCAAACAACGTAGAAGGAACAAAACTGAGAGTATTTTTGAACAGATGGAGTGTTTCTCAAGTAATTTGCTAATTAAATTTTTTAATATGTGTATATTTTCGTCTGAACAGTAAGTAGTATCTGATTGGTGAAAGTTGTCTTTTGAATGGATCCTTTTATAAATCAGTAGAGATACCTGACTAAACTAATTTGCATTTTTTGCTCGAGTACACGTCTGAAATCGTCTCGCAAGTCCGATTGAGCGCTCTAATGCTGGCAATTTATAAGCATTGAGCGTTCGCATATCGCCATATATCAGGAAGCAATCGGCCGAATCGCAGGAGGGCTTTAAAACATTCTGATGATCGTTTCGGTCTGATTTACAGCTGAAATTCCACGTTTCAGAGCCATTATCCATGGTATTATCCTTAACTTGTTTTATGTTTGTTGCAAGAAAACGTTTCCGGAAATTATTGCTCCGGTGAAATATCGCTCGGCCGCAATTAGCTGAACCGACTGGAAAATGAAGCCGGAGGCTTCCTTTTCATCCAGGGCCGGGTTTCCTTCGTGTTTATTTAATTATTCATAGTGCTGGCTGGCCTCCTAATTTGTCAGCATATTGCGTATAAAACCTGTGGCCAGAAGGGCCGTATGTTTGCAGTGTATTTATCACAGGGACCCCTGATTGTGCCATTGTCATGATAATTTAATATCGTAATACATTTAACGACACCCTAATTTTACCCTACGAGATGCGGCGTTAAGACTATGGGGTTGGAGGTGATGGTGGTGGTGCTGATTTTATGGGCGATTGGATGCGCTTAACGGACTGTTGTTTTGCTAATGTCATAAAAAGCACTTGGGGAATTCTTTGTTCAAATGACAAAAGTACACATGGTCACGCATTTAAACTTGTGCACATACTTTAACAAACAATTACGCATCTATTTATTTCGCTATGTCTTTATTTCACAATTTTAACTGTAAATACGGGTAGATACAGATTAATCGATAAATGAAAAATTCGTTTTAAGTAGATTTTATTCATTTGGTACAGATCTACGAAATTTCTAGTAAATAAACTTACATTTTGTGATAGCAACAAAATACAAAATTAAGAACTCAACTTGGTACTTCGAACCAATGTTTTTCCAGTTCGTCTGAAATTGTTATTAAAACCGTCATAAAGCCTTTGAACCGCTGCCAAAGAACTTGATGACTTTCGGCTATTAAACTTTATAGCAGATTATGTAATAGCATTGTACTAACACTCCATCGACTTAAAGAAAGATCGTAACAGTAGAACATTTAGCTTTCATTATCATTAGAACCTTTTAATGAAAATTACTGAAATAACGGTATTTTCACAATCAACGCAATGATGAATGCTATGAGGGTAATCCTCACAGATACCGAACCTTTAATAACGACAATGATTTAATAAATCTGATATAATTTTTTCCAACTGTTGTGGTATTTATGTGATTTAATGCACAAAATAATTAGGCATAAAACGACATGTTTTTACCGCGATTTGTCAAGGCTTAAACGAATCTCATATACCTAGTGGACGGTTATATTTAGTATTCGTAAAACCTCTGCACTAATTATCATTATCAAAATAAAATATTTTTATTAATCTAAACCTTGATTGTATGTTGTGTAACACGTATTTTGATTTTATGTCATCATTCAAGGTTGTGCTTAAAATATTTTCATAATTATGACTTATTTTTAGTTCTTCACTGTAGTACCATAACAGAATTTTTGTGTTGAAGTTAAATGATATTTTTATTTTACATGTTTTAAGCTTTATTTTGTAACAAATGCTATTCACAAGGTTTTCTAGTAATACATTAAAAGCAGAAAAATTTATCAAAATTTACAAAAATGCAACAAAGTGCAATACAGAACTTTATATTATTTTTTAGTTCTTTAAAAACCGAATACCTACTTTAGTTCGTTAATTTATTTTATTCTCTACACTCTTGAGATTTATTAACTTGTTCTTAAAATTTTCATGATTGCGGCAATTTGTAGAACTTATGAATTTATTAAATTTTAAGTACTTTCCTTTGATTGTTTTTTCATTCTTTATGTTTTTTTATAACTCCTCGAATTTTTATCGTTTTGTATATTATGTAAATTTTTGCTACGATTTTTTTGAATCTCCGAATTCTTCAAAATTTATTTTATTTCATTATTTTTTGCTCTATATTTTTTAAAATTCGGATGGGTCTTATTTGTATTGTCCCTTCAATGGCTGTATCTGACTGCAATTTTTTTATTTATTGGACTCATTAATTTATTACTCTCTTTTTACTGGTGTTTATATCTTTTTTATTCCTTTAAATTTTTCATTGCTTAGATACTGTGATTCTGTAACTCTACTTTACTAGACTTTTAGGTCCATTTTTAAGTGTTTAGATTCTTTGAATTCCTTGCGAGGGCCTTGAACCGTTAAGATCTTTGATTTTTTTGTTTTTGTTTTAAATATTGTTTTTTGTTTTTTTTTTGGATTTTCATAATGATTTTAATTTGCAGTGTAGTACACATTTTAACGAAAAATCAAAGACATAACAATAATACATTAGTTTGCCGCGTTATAATTGAAGATTTCTCACGGTGTAACAATATGATTTAATTATTAGAAAATCTCAAAATAATTTATTACCTTTTCCAATTTTTAACCGTTTAGTACGCACTCATATATCTCGTCAAACACAACATTTTTTTTAAGAAATGTTTTGAAACTTATACAAGACGTAGTTTATTTATGAAATATCAAAGGAATTTTTAATTTGTAGGAATTTGCAAAAAAAAAGATTTTTACCAATTTTAGTACTTGGCCAAAAACCGCATACATGCACACAACTAAAAATAAAAGTTTTTTCCTCTATGTTAAACTCAACTCAGCACGTTCGAAATTAAGTCATTTTCTTTTTATGTTCATTTTTTTACGTTGGTAGGTATATTAAAATCCGTAAAAAATCCAATCCACCCATCGCCATGCAAACCGTTCGAAATGTTGGTGGAACACATTAGCAAAGTTAATGACAGCAATTAAAGTAATTTATCGGAGAGCACTTGCCGTCAACACGGCAAATTGAAGGGGGTTGCTGGCCGCTTTTACCGCCTCAACCCATGTGGTTAACTGGGATTTTCTCCGCTTAATTTATACCGTACGCAACGCCACATGTGTTATTTGCTTCGGCGATATGTCACGAGCTTTCTGATGCTAGAGTTTTATGAGCAGGACCACCATATTTGTTTTGGAAATTAGCATCCCCTATTTTAACGGTTTGCTGATTTTTGATACAACTAATTCTAATGCTTTTTGCCAGATTAAGTAGGGCGACCCAAGCCAGTTTACCAAAGCCGCAAAAAGATCATTTTTTAATTTAGCTAACAGATTTACAGGTTTCATCTAGATTTATCCAATTCGTCGGAGATTATTAAATTTATTTAATTTTGTTCTTAGGACCCTTCTTTCCGAACGGGTCGAAAAAAAGATTTTCAGATTTTTAGCTGAGGTGTTAACAACGAATTTAATTATAGTGTCAGTTTGTAATTTCGAGATCCAAAACCCAGCATGTTTGTAAACAAAGTTTAATGATAATGGACGAAAGCCCCTCATCGTGCTCTCAATTGATCCCATTAGGTGTCATATATTTCACGGTCGCCTATTATAATTCAATGGATTGTTGATATTCGCTCCTATTTAGAGTCACCCTGTATTTATACAAGTTATATTAGCAGGTGGCCATCTGTCGCTTCACCACCCCATCATCACTTTGTTTATTTTAAACTTGTCGCAATTTATTTATTATCACGTGAATTGCGTCGGGGTGTGTGAATTTTCAATACGTTATTTGACAGAAGCGGTAATTCTATTATGATTAATTGGTTTTAAAGCTTTTATGGACTGTTCACCCTTGACGAGTTATAACACGGAAGACATTTTTCAATCGCTCGGAAAAAAAAGATCAAACGGTAAACATTAATAGACGACAATAATTTTTACATGAAATCAAAATTAATAAAAATATAACAATTGATTGGTCTTATCAATAATTAATCCAATTTTATTGTGAACTTATCATAATTAAACCCATTTATTAAGCCCTATATTCAATTATATCGATAACTAAAGCTTGTTTGAAGATAATGACACACTATTTCTGAATTATTATCTCAATCCAAGACATATGGTGACATGGTTCAAAATTTAATATAAAATTACGACTATTATAGGAGCTATAATTTGCCGAGTTCCGTTTATAATCAAATATTTGTGTTATTTATGTGCAGGATGGGCAATAAATAAAATGCTTACACATCAGATTATTTTTAATTAAAGTTTTATCGCTAATATCGCTTATTTCACCTGCTGATATATTTGTAACATCGTAAAAAGTATCTACTGCGCGCTTAGACTCAATAAGTTTTCGGTTTTTCCTTAAATATTACGTTTATCAGTCAATCCATTGTAGATAACCTTAGATGAGTATTACTGTCACATAAACAGTTCCTTTAACAAGAGTCTTTTAGAAATTTCCAGGAATTTTTTTTTTACAGTCTTTATCTGAGAGTTTGTTTGCATTTAGAGCACTATCTAAACTTGTTCCGGAATCGATAGGTATAGATCGGTGTCATTGCTAACGAATTTATTGTATAATCGAAAAAAATGTTGCAATAGACTTTTCTTATTCTCAAATAAATTATTTAATAATTTTTGATTTATCAATATCGAAATAAAAAAAAAGAAACATTGAATTTCATTTTATTTCATATAAAAATATTCTAATATAAATTTTAACTCGTGAAAGTATCAAGAGCATAGTATAGTACCTATATCAGATAATATATCGTGTAAAAAGCTGAGAAATAAAGAATGATTTGATAATAAATGAGAACATTTAATAAAAATAAAAAAAGCTGTAATATTAAAAAAATGCCGACATTTTTAGAAAACAATATAAACAATGGCAAACTATATAGAAACAATATAGGTCAAAAAAAGTTGAAAAATAAGTAAAACACATGTCAAAACAGTATAAACTAAAAATATGAAGTTATTTTTGTTTGTAAGACACGATGAGAGCAGTAATCACTTAGGAGAATAGCACTAAGTCCTGACGTTATTATGTAACTTCCTCTACGTCCTCAAAATATAATAATGATTTAGAAAACATACGAAAACTTTTTAAACCTGTATAACATATAAAAGCATAAGAAGACTCGAAGAAAATTAAGAATTAGCAACGCTTTAGAAAGACGGGGTCTGCTTACACTTATGTCTCGGCCTTAAAACTCATTTAATTATAAAGTTATAAATACGATTATTTTACATATAGAGGAAAAGTAACCTACAAACTGAGAAACTAACCATACGCGAGATATATGCAAAAAAATCTTTTTTTTTTTTAATCAGAAGCAATGCAATAAACTGGAAGCAAACTTAACATACCTTGTTTTTTTTATACCGAAAAGTCAAAAAATTAAATTAAAACATAACTAACTAGTGCCGAGAAATTAATTAATATTTTATCTTCTAATAAGATTTATAGTATTAAGTAGTGAACCATAAGCTGTCTCCAAAGTAATTTATAATCCTCAAAATTTTTACCCAAAAAAAAGCAGAAAAAAAAATGATACTAACAGAAGTAAACAACCAACAATGCTTAGAAATGTGAAAATGTTTTCAATACTTATAAATAGTAGCTCTAAAGTTGCAAAAATTAGTTTTTTTTGTTATAAAATTATAACCAGTTGACTGATAGAGTGAGAGAGATACATTTTAAGAACTAAATCTGCTGATGCTTACCTCAGTAAGTAATGATTGCGTATGTTGATGATTCAGCAGTGTCGAAGATGGATAAAAGTTAAGGAGAAGTAACCTTACAGATTGGAAGAAAAGCAAACAGAAATAGACTAACAATATATAAATAAAATGTACATACTTGAATATAGAAAGATATGTTAAATATAAATAAAAATCTATTTGAAATTTATTCCAGAGTTATGATCAATAATCAAAAATAAAGAAAGAGTGATGTGGACCATATAATGCAAACCAAACCCACCAAAAATTTTTCAAAAAGCAAGAATAGAGTTAAAACTATATAAAATATCGATTCGGCAGTAATCATAAAGCGTGATAAGTAGCTTGACGTAGACACAAAAAGTGAAGTTACGAATATTTACTAGAGAGAGCATAAAAAAGACTTACAAGGTGGAGGAAAAAAGACTACTACTAGAGACATATGTTTAAGTCAAAAATATTTTTGGACTAAAAGATATGGTGAAAGTCAAGAAAGTTTAAAAATTGGTGGTCACATTAAAAAAATAGGGGCAGGAAAAGAAGCAAAACAGATTGCAGTATCGAGACCAAAACAAAGGCAAGGCTAAAAAACAGATGATATCAGATCTTTGCAAAACTTCTGCTTAGCTTATCAACTATAGAATATCCTCTCATTGACAACTCGTTCTGTTTCAACAAAAAAATAACCACTTGTTGTACCTTTATATTATTTATATAAACACACATATCATACAAATGATTGTTTGAATAAGATAACAGATTTACTTACAGTTTCCAAAGTTGTATATTATACATCCCAAAATTTCAGTTGATAAATTTATTACATCAATTAGGAACTCTCTAAAATGTGCTTTAGGTACTTCTCCTATTCTCGAAGAATACTTCGTATTTTATTGCTCTTTTCAACGAATAAAAACTTTTTTAACGACCTTGCCGCAACTTTACGATTGCGGCATATTCGTTTCGATTTAAGTGTCTTGTGAACGAGGCTTGTGATGGCGGCAAAGGCTGATCCGGAGCCCGGAACGAGCGTCGCGTTCATTGTTAGCTGTAATTTGATTACACTTCATCAAGAGTGCGCTGTTTTCAGCAATGCCGCTTAGATGAGCTGCAATTTGCATTTAATTATCACATATAATGCGCATTAAACGGCCCGTGTGCTAGCAGTTCGCGTAACCGTGAAATCGGACCTCGACGAGGATTTGAATTTGTAATTTCCATCGTTTTGCTGACATTCAGATTTCTGAAAGGGGATTACTCTGTCATGATGGCAGTTAAGCAGTGAAATTGTTGGTGGTCCTGAATTTTAAAAGGGTGGTTTACATCTTGCACATATAATCTAAGACCTATGTTAGAATAGACAATTTCACAAAATTTTGATAAAAGTAGATTTAGGTACACGAAACACAATGAGAAAAAAAAATCATAGTTTCTGCGATGAATATAATAAACAAATCAAATCTCTTTAAATTCAATTTACCTACTACATTTATCTATGCCGTAAACTTTTAAGTAAACTAACAGTGGCAGTTTAAAATTCGCGATATTTTTAAGGCTTAATATTGTACTTTTTCTATGGTAAGCACAGCTATTTTAGCTACAATTTTTATTTAGCTCCATTCTGATATAAATAATAAAAAAAATTATTCTTTGTTATAGTATAAAATCAATTCTCCCAACATTAACTGTTCAAATGACCAATCAAAAGTATTTAAAAAGTCATTTCTAAACAAATATTTGAGAATTCCTATTTAAACTATTTACCATTCTTAAATGTGTAATGAAAAGTCACAAAAATCAAATCGATAAATAAAATACAATGATTTAGTAAGTACCTACAGGTGTAACCTAAAGTAGGCAAACAAATTTACACTCGATAATTATAAAATTCGATACATTTTTTTTAAATCTAATTGAAAAAGTTAGAATATCTTATATAATGAACTTTTGCAACCACGATAACCATATCTTGAAAAATATTTCAAAACAATTAATTTAATCTAGACAACTAGGTGACTTTAACAAGTTTATTGTTTATCTATTTTGATAAAAAAATCTAAATTAACGGTTAGGTATATTAACTTTTTGTTCCTATCCCTTGGCCGGAGATCAGAGAGATAATCTAACAAGGAGAACAATTTTTATTTTGGTATTTGAAACAATAGCATCCATCTTTGGTAAAAAGTGACCTTCCAACAGTGGTTCAATTTACCCTCCCTCAGCCATCAGAGTATGCGTCATCTTATTGGTAAGACAAACAAACCCGCTGACGAGCCGTCGCAAGGCGAGGACGACGATTGTAAATTGGGCTTGTAAACACATTCTAACATGATCAGCACTACATTAGGTCCGGGCGTCTCTGTTACGCTGCTAAACTAACCGGAAAACTCCGGGATCCTCCTCTCGCTCGCAACACTCCACCCACTGCATACTCAAAAACGCGCCATCAACATCAACATCGATCCTAAGACTTGAAGGTTGAAACAAAAAAATGGATCATTTAGACACGGAAACGACAGAAGGAGGTTGGAGGAGGCGAGACAAAAATAAACAATATTTCAAGGGGATTACGCAAATCCTGGAGTTTCACAATTTCACATTCATCCGTCCATTTTGAAATTATTTACATGATATTACATGAGCATTGTCTTAGAGCAGGGGCGACACGAGCAGGTGAGAAATGGGGACAATAAATCTGGATCAGGATACATGTAGGGGAGACGAGGGAATCATGTTCCATGAGACAAAGGTATGTCGTTGTGAATCAGTACATATAATTAAGCTTCTAGATTTTCTGGCTTTAGTGGTACTAAAATTTTCAAAATATCATGAATTTGACATGTTAATTTAAAATGTCAGAGACAACACGATATACGATAATGATTTCATGTTATTATATGTAACTCAACCACTTGCTTAGAATTTGTGTCTACGCCACTGGTTATTTTCTCTCTCCCTCACTCCCTTTCTCTCTTTCTGTCAAATTTTAGCACCGTTGCTTCGTTCTGCCCCTGCAATTAGCTAACTTGATTTGGGAGATCCCTTTCCGGGGATCTGTTCACAATGTGTTGTCAATGTTTTGTTCCGCTGCGTCTTTATTCCTTTAGTTCGGAGCTAACTTGATTACTCGACGAAAATTTGTGCTTTGTTTTCAGCGCACGACGCGATTTGAATTAAAGATTAGTAATTAGCAACGGAAATACACTAGTTAAAAGATCGATATCTGTGCGCTTTCACAATTACGAAAAATAATTCTATAAAAAGACAAACAAATCTTGTCCAAGTTGGCAATTAATCAATCAAAAATCACTTATCAGTACTACGAAAATTGATAATCTTGTCAATCAAATTAAAACCAGGATTCGAGGTACCAAAACACTTGTACAAGAATGTGAGTAATTTTACTGAAACTCGTTCGTTTTAACGACAATGATGTGCTTTCGGGGCAATTTTCGGAGAGCTTTAATTTACTTCAGTGGGTTCTGAAACCTCGGATGGATTAAATTTGTTTTTCTGGTTCGAAAGGCGAAAGCATATTAGGCGATTAAGGATCAGGAATGATGAATTATCTGATTCTTTGTTTTGATGGTTTTCGTAGAAGATTGAGAACTTTTTACAGATATCAGGATACATTTTTAAAAATGTACAAGATATCTATTGTTTTTTTATGACAAAAAAATGTTGTATAACTTTTTTTGTGTCCAATTAAAACATTGAAAAGTGGAAGCACATATCTACGGTATCTGTTAATTGATTTGTGAGTACTGATATATTCTTATGTAAGTAAGTCCAAAGTATTTACTTTTATTTCTCACCAATAACCAATGAAGAGATAAGAAAAAAAAGAGTGGTAACTCAAAAGCTCGACGCTACTAGAAAATAAACCGGTAAGCCCTAAAACGCACTAGAGCATTAATATAGCCGAATGAGCTTTTCTGGTTGTATTAATATTTATTAACAAAATTAATTGTTTCTATGAGAATTGTTTAAAATTTCAGATAGCAACTAAAACAGTTAATTTTCAGGGATTTTATAAGAAAAATTGACCGTACTTTTAAACCACTTTAGTTCAATTACTGTTTGTTAAAAACACATGTTTTATGTTTTTTTATCAAACTTATCGCGTATGACACTTCTAACTTAGAGTAGATACTTAAAAGATTGACATAAACAAGCAATATAAAATCATATTGCTGCGTGATTAGTTGCACAGAAAAGTAGTTAATCCGGTTTTTAGTAACAATTTTTTTTTCTTGAAAACTGTAATCACATTAAGGTCTTATAAATGTAATAAAATTGAAATTATCTACGTCAATGATACAACGATAACAAATATTTTAACTGAATTAAGCGTGGCATTAGCAAAGTTGCAGCTATTTTTAGTGTGATAAAAAACTCTACTTTTCTAAAGTGGCGTATTGCCCATTCTAGATTCTGCATATCAGCATAGGAGTTTACTTTCCACTGCTTACTCCAAATACAAATTTTATCAATTATCTAATACCATATTTGATTAGCCTTAACTAGGTTTAATAAGTGCCATAAATCAATTTTTAATAACTTAGAGATTTAGTACAATATATTAAATATTTGTATCTTACCCAACGTCAGTAATGATGAAACATATGTCAAAAAGATAAAAGAATAACTGATTAAATTTTTACTTTATTTCGAACTTTTCAAGGTGTTTATGACAAAAGCACATACTTAGGTACATATCGTTAAAAAATGACGTCTTAGCAAAAAATTAGAAATCTGAAATCTGATTCATTAGAAATTAGAAATCTGTTGACAGCTTTGTCTGTTATCTCTTTGACAGATTGAGATTAAACATTCATGAGAGTTATGATTTGTCAAACTCAATGTTTTTTGGCCAAATGGTATTTTTAAATAGATAAATAATGACATAGATAAATTATTAAAGATATGATCCCCTGTATAGTGACATATCATGATGTAGCAGAGTTATTTCCAAGTCAATAAATGGCACAAAATATGAGTAATTAATTAATGAATAGTTGAGATAAAATTTGACAGCTTCGATGTTTTAGTACCAATTTAATGCAAAGAGTATGATTTATTACACTAAATGTTTCGTTTTGAAACTATTTTCAATTTTTCATTGTTTTTCTAGTTACTAGCAACACAAAAATTGAATTTCTTAAGGTACTAATTATTTAATGCCCAACTTTATAATGTAATAATAAAGAAAAGTCTGTTTACTTTAAAAATGCCCATTCAGGATTTTTTGAAGATATTCTTGTTGGAATTAACAAACTCGAACTCTTTAATTTTTCAAATCAAAAAAAAGTCAAGTTTTTAGCTGGGTTGTATTAATTCCCATTTTAACATCTATAAACAATTGAAAATAAAAAAATAGTTTTAAATAAAATCAAGTTGCCCGCGCTTCTATTTAATTGAAACGCAATGATATTTATCGCACAATTAAAACTTTTATTTTTAAATTAACCCTTGTACTAGATAATGAAAATGTTTACATTTATGTATAAACTTTTTGAATTACAAACTCTGTAGTAGTAGACAAACGCCTATAGTAGCTAAGTAGTTACATAGTTAACTATTAGTTCATTTGACCACCAAAATTAAAAATATAATGATAACAGTGTTTGTTATCACTCAAAATTTCTTTTTTTGTACTTTCAAGTTTTTTGCCGGTTTGATACAAATTATTTCTACTTTGTTTTCTATTGTCACCATATATATAATTTTAGATTGTGTGCACCTACTTGACGTGGGCTTTTATCTTACCGAATAAATTAAGCATTCTATAACTTTGGGCTACCTGTTAAATCTGGCAATCTTGGATAGAACATGCCGGTTCTTGCCAGCCACTCCAATTGCATCTGGTGTAGTTGGTTATGATTGTGGTGGTTAACTGGTAATTGAACCTTCTGGATCATGGCACCATCCAGACTATGAAACGCTGATGCCGGTGGTTGTGCTTGGTATCCATAAAAGTTGCCACCATTTGGATAAATATGGTTCAAAAGTCCAGGTCTTGGCACAAAAGCGGTTTGGGGCACTTCTTCGCTTCCTGGTGAAATCGGAGGACTTCGACTTCTTGTAGACGTGGGAGATATACTTCGGGACGTATCGGGAGACGTCGGACGGTCGTCAGTGCGGGAAAGTAGAGCTTCTATACAGAAAGAACCTTTGTTTTCTTGGATTTTTGTGTCCATATTGAGAGGTTTCGATTGATAAGAGTCCTGATGATGCACTAAATGAGGTTCATCCACGTATTGTGCCATGGTTTCCCAAAAAGTCACAAAATCACCTCTCACTCACTAATTAAAATCAGTTAAAAAATCATTAAGCTATTGACTCCATGATCGGCATTTGCTCAGAGAGTAGTTGTCACATCAACGAGTAAAATCTCAAATACCCTTGAGGTGTTAATTCGCTCCAACGCCAACTTAGCAGCAGCCGAGCTGTACATAGACTAACCGATTTGAAATGTATTATCCTAATAATATCATGCATTACAGCGACATTAGACGATACATTACACACACTCGAGCAGTGCGCGGAAACCGAGACTAATGATTGGCTGGAAAGTTTTAGACCACGCCTTTTACCCCCCGTAGTTGCGTGGCAACGACTTCGTTTGTTTCAAAGGACTTACAACCTTCTGTGTTAGGACTTTTGTTTCGATATCGTGTAAATGTGACTAACTTGCACCCGATTCGGGATATATTTCGGTGAGAGGTAATTTATTTTTGTGGTTTTTGCAAGTTGTTTCGATTTGGGTTAATTGTAGCTTGTTTTTTCGGCCTTTATGTAAGGGCGAATGTGTTGGAAAGTTATTTTCTCTGTCGATAAAACTGATGAGTTATGATGAGGTTTGGAAGGGTGCAGAAAAAATTACTTTTATTACGACAGGGAAAAGAATTAATTTGGTAGATGAAGCAGAAATGTTACCGGAACTGTCACAGTCCCTCAATAACTGATATTTTTATTCCGGAAAAAAGCTCACATAATAGGATTTATTACAAATCAATGGAGAAAAAAATTTTTTTTAGGATTATTTCACCATTAAAAAAGGGGTAAAATATTCTAGTTTCAGACTTAATAATTAAGATTTTTACAAATTTTTGCGCATAATTTTGACGTTATGTGGTAGAAAGGTATAGTTTTTTTCTTCTTCTTTGTCTTTCAGGTACCAGTATCTATAATTTTGTTACAAAAGTTTTTTCTGTCTAAATCGAAGTGACATCTAAAAATTTTGTTATTTTTATACAATTAATCTTATTTTACATTGTTTAATTTTGAGACGAAAACTATTCAACAAAGAAATCTGTGGGAAAGTTAATATTTGGCAGTCTTGATAACAGTTCACATTCTTATTTTCTCTATTTGGCTTTTCTGCGTTCTCTAGTGGAGTAAATAAATAATGAAAAAACTGAAAATAATTTTGTCACAATCTCATACAATATCAAAAGATTAAGACAGCTTATCTACTTAAAACTAAATGAGACAAAATTAATATAATATAGAAAAATCAAACTAAAATATTCCAAAATGTTTATATTAGATATTGTCTCTCAAATAGGTATACTAAACAAGCACATGCCAAAATTACTTCCAACGTATTAGAAGATAAAGTGACGTTGCCAAAAAACAAAAAAAATATGACTTCTAGAAAAAAGACTTTTTTTATTGGTACAACTTCAAAATTTGGTTTTCTAGGTTGTGTTTCGTAACAAAATTCCTAAATGAGATATTGCTAAATGTAAACAATCTTACATTTGTCAATATATTGTAACATATTTTTAAACAAAAGATTTTGCAATTAAATAAAGATAACAAAATCTATTGTCTTCAGTTTTTGAAAAGAGAAAAACACCTGACTTTTGACGTACCAGAATCGTCAATAAAACATTTAAAATTTTGAAAACCATATCATTAACTAAAGGTGGTGACACTGTAAATGCAAGAAAATATAACTTTCTTTCTAAAACATGTTTTGAAAAAAATTCGCATCTTGAAAACTTGATAAAAATATATAAATATTTTCGAAATAATCGTGCTAAATTGTGTCAATGTATACATATTTTCTTTGAAATCTATTAATTTTTGCATTTTCCGCTTTTTCCAAACCGATCGTTTCATCTACTTTGTTCATCGCGAACATTTTTTGTTAATACTCAAATAGAAAATCAGAATGCGTATCAATTTGGTGGTCATTGACAGCGCTAACTATCCAATTCACTATTTGCATTATTTTTAAATTCAATTTGTTGACGTACGTTTTTATTTAAAATTCAACGGTTTAAACAAGGTTATTGAAATACATCTGGTAAACGGTAGCCGAACAATGTTGTAAATTCAATCCGATATTTACGTTCCATCAAGCTCTTAACTGTCACTAATTATTTGACTAATCCACTGATAATTATGCGCTTATTGGTATAACATGTATGTTGCAAACAAATTAACACTATTTAAACGTCCAACTAATGGAGTTCTTATGTATGAAATGCACTCGATCGTATTTGAGTTACACTTGTAGCAGCAACGTCAATTACTTTCCTAATAGGTTATAGGAATGATTTGAGAAATGGGAAAATAAACAAATTACGCATTGCGCTAATGCTTAGTAACTTTTTATTTTGAATGAAGTTTCGTCCTGGAAGATTGATGAGAAGTGATTTTCACATTTAAACCAATTTTTGGTGATGAGTATGCACCGAAATTCTATTACTTATTTGAGGAGAAGTTTAAACGAGTGTCTTGTTGTGATATAAAACCTTGTTTGATTTGAGGTCGTGTTTTGCAATCATCTCACTCAACTAAGTGTTTATTTTCAATTACAAGTAATTACAAGATTAATTGCCATCTACGAGAAGGTCCTTAAGTATTAAAATCTTGTCAGACGGTAATCTAGATTATTCTAAATTGATGGATGACTTGGTTTTGATAAGAACAAATCCGCACATTATCGATAAGCTTAACAGATATGTTTGTTTTGATTGTAAAGTAATAAAATATCAAAGATTGAGGATTAAGTTTTGATTGAAATCTTTTGAGATTTTTTGTTTGGAATAAAGAAGTGGTTTCGTTTCTGGGATGCTGCCACTTGGACACGTACGTCAACAACGATGGGTTCGAGCACCTATTAGTGTCTTGTTAAAAGTAAATATTCTGGTTAATTGATTCGATTTAGAAAATCTTCCATGCAGGTGACGCGTATTTACCTGACGACTGAAGGAGGTCTCTTGAAAATAAACCATGTGTGGTTTTGTCGGTGACTGACTAAGATAAACTGCGTGATTGAAACGGATGGGTATTGACGTATGAGCTGATCAGTAGTCATATCATTTGTCTTAAAGTGATAATTATAAACCATTTTCAATTATTAAAAACAATAGAGAGATAAATGCTGAAAAAAATCTCCAGAAATGTTTACTGATTTGAAATAATGACAAACCACAATTATTTAAATCAAAAATGTATACATGTATGATGTATGAAAGAATAAAGAAAATCTAAAATGAATTCATTCTTAGATTAAAATAATTTAAATCAACTCTTATAGAGAGTGTCACAATATAAACGTTTCCAGTAATTGTCATAAATAGCCGGGCGAGTTGTCGTTCTGTTTTATGGTTACAATTCAAAATTCTTCTCCTTCTTAAGTTAAGTTGGCAGAATTTAATAAAAGAAATTAAAAGTGTTTTTGTAACAAAATTTTATAAAAACCGTTAGCATTCATATATTTCCCTTTTTTTTTCTTGAGATGATTTACAAAAAAAGCTGCCTTCTTGAAATATTTGTTACATGATCAAAATTATAAAAGTTGTTCCAGAATGCTTGCACTTAATTTTAATGGTAAATTTTTCCTTCAATATTAAAAAACTAACAATTTTAAGATTACGAGAGATTCAAATTGACCAATCATAGCGGACCTTTTTTAATGCATCGCAAGATAACTTGTGGTTGCCAAGTTACCTGTAAAAAGTTTTATATCAAATAGTATTTTTATGCAGTTGTATTTATTACAGTATTACAGTATTTTAAGAATTAGAATGAAATTACAGTTATAATAACACAATATTACCTTTGAAATTCGTCTCGAAAGCGAAGCTTTTGAAGTAGGTTTTAAAAACTTTAATAACTCTTGTAAACCTGCTTTTAAATGGATTTTTTTTATCCTAGCATTTGGCTTCTGTGGCATAAATTAGTTTAATCATTATTATTGACGAATTTTTACTGATACTGATAAGATAACGTAAAATGCTTGTGTTTGAAATAGCATAAGTGTCTAAAGATTCAAAAGAATTTATTTAATTTTGATTTTTTCATTCGTTTTCTTTTCCTTAAATATATTTTAATAAATAGTATTTTCTTAAATTATTTTGACATTTTGTTGCTGATCTATATCATAAAATTTTTAATAGTTTTTCTCCAACTGTAACCTCTTGAAAAATTATAAGCTACTAATAATTTTGAAATCACATTGTTGCATTGTTCTGCTACTAATCAGGACATTTTTCAAATACGTGATTTTTATCTTATTTAAATCTTGTTCTTTCGTTCTTATCAAAACTTATTTACACCAAATCTTATCATATAAGATCATATAAGAGATTAGGTTTTGTAAGCCAAGGTGTTACAACAAAGCGTTCTTAATGTTCATTCCAATCCATTATTTTAAATGTAGGATTAAACTAATATATTTACTAGATGATCACAATTTGTTTTAATCTAACCAATTAGGATTAAATTTATAAATTGTTTTTATGTTTGAATAGAAGTCTATATGTCATTTTAAAATAAATTGATATTAAACTTCTGAAAGCAGTTAAACATAATTTTTTGTATGTAATTGGCTAATAAACAGACTCCGTGTGCTCAATTTATTGTTTTTTTCTTAAAGTTTTAAATAATTATATTATGTTTTCACCTTTTAGGTTTTGACAGTTATTGAACAGTTTTTCAAGTTTGGTAAAGACTTGAAAAGATACATTTACTTAATTTAAAACTAATTAGAAATATTAACATGATAGAACTTGTCTCATTTAAAATATTGAAATTATAAAAAGTCCCAGTAAAACAGATTTAAGATAAATCACCCTCCACAAGTAGAGGGATCACTACTTTGACACCGAAATACTCTGCTATCTTCTACGTCTGTTCAAATTTGTAATATCTCCTCCGGCTACTACCAACAAAGTCTCTGAACTGCGCCACGTACAGTAGCCCGTGTATCCGAGAGTGTGGGCGTAGTGCTACATACCGCCTGTTGTTACATAGCAAGATTTTTCTTACCATTATCTTAGTCAATAATTACAAAACGTCGAAGTTTATCCTCCTTACAGTCAAGGATGTGTACTATTAGAATGTTATCTTGATTGTTAATGTTAACGGAAAAACATCCTTGATAACTCGACGCATCGACAAGCTCCAAACAACCCAAAAATAAGCACAACATAAGAGAAATTGATTAATTTAAAGCATTTTAACCTTTGTAATCATTTACTTTCATCAAAAAAAAAAAAAATATCGAGAGCTTCATGAAGAAATCTGTCTGGTTGTTTCAACAGCACTAAGTTCAACACAGATAGGTGCTCCCAAGGACTTGAAGCTTTATAGGAATTTGCTTTTTCCCAAAATAAACGAGAAATTCATTATCTGTAAGTGAAATACACCAAGCTCTCTTTCTGTTTGAACGGTAACAGATCTTCAGCTGCAGCAACTTTACTTACATCGAATCGAATGCCGTAAACAACCATCACAATAGTTTTAGTTTTCTCTCATTACTAATTTATGAATTATCAACCAACGACTGTTACACACGCACAAGATTGTTTTTTTTTATTTATTTTTGGTTGTTTGTCTGGAACTATGGAATTAACAAATTGACAAACTTGGCTTTTGCTCAATCTAAAAACATTGTTGAATTATGTTTTAAATTTCGTTTTTTTACGATTAGTGGATTAATTTTTATACAAACATGTCTCACTTGACTCGGAGCTTTAAAATATACTCGGCACAAAGTGCCTCGTAATAAGAACTCTTTCTCAGTAATGTAACATTATGCTGACTCTCACGTAAATAACTATTTTCATTTTGGACTTGGTTGTTTTATAAATTGACAGAATCAGTTGTTTATTTGTTTCCCTCCCTAACTAATTCAAGTAAATGTCCGAAAATGACGTGCATTTCCCACAAAACGCCCATCGTGTGAAACATATTTTAATGCTTTTAAAAATATTTACACTAATAATCAGTAATATGGCTATATTAAAACATAAGTGTCATTTAACTGCAACACTTTATCAATTATCGATATGTAGAGAGCTCCATGTAAAGTTTCACTTTGGATGCCATACCCATTGGAAGCACTACTCTAACTGACTGGCTTTATGTGTACAGTAGCATATGATGTACTGTTGACAGTTGGGGCCATCCATCTGTCACATTAAAATTATTTTAATAGAATAATTTACTACCACTTCAAAATCAGGACGGAAAAATCGGTGGCGAAAACATTGTTTATTACTTAACAAGCATTACTTTGTAAATTTGTTGTAATCCTGGATAAAAGCTAGTTTTATATGCACAATACTGAGCACAATCTGTGGATTTGTGCGCCGAACGTTAGAAAAAATTTCCTGCAATTGTGTGGGAAACTATCCCTGCAGTGATAAGAATATCAAAAATTTTAATGTGGTTTAGTGTGTAAACTACAAATCTGATTTGGTAGAAGGGTGATAATTTTATTTGGTTAGTTTAGGTAAACAGAAAATCGCATTTCTCTTCCTCAATAAAAAGAATGAAATGAAAGTATAAAATAAATAATAAAATAATAATAAATATGTAAATAATAAGAATGAAAGTCAATTTTAAACGCTTCTACTTTGAAATCACTTATCAAATCAATTATAAAATCTATTTTCGTAGTTCTTTTTTTTAATTGACAAGATAGTCTCTACCAAAATTGGAACGCAGAAAGATTTCATTTTGATGGACGTTGATCTTGATAATTATGATTGATTGTCGGATCGGGTGTTACAATTGGAAAAGTATTCTGTCGTTGAAATACCAAAATTTTTCCACAATAGGTGTAAAATTATGTAGAATTTATTAGTTTGTTAGTGCACTTTTATTAAATATATGTCTATATAAATAGACACATGAAAAGTGTTATAGATTTTTTAATATTATAGGTTTTGACAATTTGTCAAACCTATCATATTACACCTTGTTTAAATAAAATTTGATTTTTTAAAGATTTCATTATTTAAAAATTGATCTTTAAATATTTTGTATACGCAATTTTCTAGAATTCTCCTCTATTGTTGAATTTTGTAACTATTTTATTACTATTTTATTATTAATAATTTTGCATATAGGTATAGTCTTTACTTTTAACTTGCAAGTTAAATTACTTTTGATAATTTAAAAATTATTTATTATTGTGTATATTTGCATATTGTAAACGTTGCCTTCACATTTTATAAATAAACTGGCTATTTGCATATTATATTCATATTTTAGATCAAACAATTTTTGCAATTCTTGACAATAGTTTTAAAATTAAAAAAAAAACTAAAACACAATAAAATAACTAATACCTAATTTGTTTAGAACTAATAAATAAATTATATTATTCCATGGATTTTTTTTACTTGTAATTTGATAAACTAGTTTACCACTATTTTTACGTGGATGTACACATAAAAATAATTAAGAAAACATTGTAAGTTTAAAAAAAGAATAAAATCACAAAAAATATAAAAATTCAAAATATTTAATAATTCTAAAAAAACTTATTATTATTATTATGTTAGCACAGTAATACGTTTATAATGAGTTCTGTAATGTAAGTAATGGTTTTAACGAAGGTTTAAACGTTTTGAAAAAATATTTGAAAGATGCTTTTTTAAAGTGGATGAAATAAATTTTATCTTCTCACCTCGAAATTAATTACTTTAATAATACATTTTTAGCGGAATTATTTCTACTGGTCAACTTAAAATCCTGTATCTTGAATAGTGTGTCACAACTTATAATCGTTGGTTTTTTAAAATGATAAAATAATTAAAAAATCAATGATTCTAAAGAAAGATTAAGAAATTTAAGAACACTAAAAGAAGTTATCAAAAAAGAAGGTTAGGAAGAATTAGGTTTCAAGGACTCACCAAGAAATTGGAAAAGTTATGGTGACATTTCTAAAAGATTTTAAAAACTTTAGGAACAGAGGTAAACGACATCAAAAAAAAATTCAACAATCAAAAAAATTGAATAGTATAGTGAAGTCTAGAAATTTGAACTAAAGTCAAAAAAGAAAATAGCGACTATAGAAAAGTGTTTGGGAATCAAAAAAGAGTAATTCACTAGTAAAGCTAAAAAAAATATTTATCAGTTAATAGAACTGAAAAATAGAATTGGATCTAAAAGCAAGGAGCATTATAAATGTAAAAAATAATAAAAATCAAAACATAAAAGGAGTAAAAAAATCCTCCACAGATGGAAAGAAGACTTCAGAACATAAAGTGAATTTAAAGATTATAGAAGTAATCAGAAGGTTTACGTAGACACAGATAAGGGGCATTGCTCTTTCGAAACTAAAAGGTGCGATAAAAAAAAACTAAAATAACAAAAAAAATGAAATGAGAATGTTCTTTAAAACACAACTATTGGCATGGTGAATAAACAAAATACTAAGCGATTCTAAAAATTACAATTAAAGAATAAGCGAATAAAGAAGTGAAAGAAACGCATACAGAATTCAAAAAACTTTAAACAGTTAATATATATACATGATTCTGTAATGGCCATAAACTTTTTTTTAAATAAAAATAAATTAAAATTTAATAAGTATCTTAAAAAATTCTCAAAGAACAAATGAAAGTAGCTTAAAAAAGATTAAGTATATTAAGATATTATATAAAGATATAGTAGCGATAGAAAATAAATTAAAAATAATAATAATAGTTTTACAACTACATAAAGTTTAGAAATGTTATCATTTATTTAGAAATCATTAACATACAAAGTAAAAAAAAAGAGAAAAAAAATAAGGAATCGATTTTTCTTAAACAAAAAACAAGTGCACTAAAGTGATTGCTTACGAATCAGTGATGATGTACATGTTAATGTACAAGAGTGAATAACAACAGAAAAAATAACAAATATAATCAAAAAGGAATTCCAGAAATTAATATTGTTCAGGCTTGCGATCAGAACAGAAAACAGAATAGAAATCTTAGAAGAAATAGTGTAAGAGAAATAAATGCATCAGAAAACAAGACACAAAAACGTGTAACGACATTTTAAAAATCCTTAAAAAAGCACAGTTAGAGCAAATAGGTATAAAGGTATGAAAAAATCTCGATATATATGGTAATAACTTCTACTAACTAACTTCTACATGAGATAGGTAGTCCCAAATGAGTATATAAATCATTTAGAATTAATAAAATATAAATTAATAAAAATATAGAGTTTAAAACATTTTAAAAAAGCACAGACAATTTAAAAAATCATAAAACTCGAAATTTAAAAAAATATTACCCAAGCAATAGCACACAAGAATTTTAAAAAGTTAAGAACAATGCAGAAAATAAATTTAAAAAAATGAAAAACGAGGGTATACAAATTTAAAGAAAATTTAAATAATCTACAAAATTTAAAATAATTTAAAGAATCCAAAATAATTCAACAGATTGCTATGGATACAAGAATAAAAATTTCAGAAATGATGCATATAAAATAAGCACAATATGAAAATAATGATCATCTTCTCTCAAATTTTGTTGTATATTTTATTGATAGATGTATAAAAATAAAGCACGTTGAAATTTATTGAAGTGTAACATATTTTTAAGATCTATGTATAAATTTATTTATTTGGTATAAATTCTAGGTTGGTTCGTTAAAAGTAAGATAAGATAAGATTTTCCATAAAAAGTTTATTAATTTTTGAAATATGTGTTTCCTCATACATGAACTTATGATTTAAAATGCGTGTTTAATACTCATTTTTCGTGTTCCAGACATTACTTACTACTTTTACATTACTTAATTACTGTTCATAACCCTCTCTTCTAATCATCTAATTATTTGTTTGTAGCCTATCAATATTCAAAACACAACCAACCGTTTTAGGATGGAACAAAGGTAGTTGTATGTGCGCGATATACGGTCGTCGCGGAGAGAGAAGCAGAAGGGATGTTATAATTAGCACCAGATTAAAGTAATGTCTGGGGACACATTAAACGATTTAGCTCTGTTAATTAAAAGTGTAGCACGGAGTGGGGCAGTTAGACAAATGGCTGCCGGGGGCGACCTCGCATCCACCCCCACACCCTTCCAAATACAGACATGGCCGCCTTATTAAATCCAATCATTTTTTTAATTCCCTTTGAAAAAAGTCATCTGGAACTAAATTGATTCAATTAAAAGCGTACAGTTTTATTGTAGTGATTATGTTCGTAGTGTTGATCGAAGACGGATGGAAGTTGAGAGTTGGTGAGGAGGATGGGGAAGAAGGAGTATGAGAGGACCGGTTAATTGTCGCTTTCCAAAGGGAGTGTACCCTTAATGGCCGTTGGGGGACATTGCAGTTTTAATCTGGGACTAATTTGGCTCACAGCGCCGTTGTGGACGGACTACGCACTAAGTACCTACTCTGTTTAGTGGCTTACGAGGAATTCCCCTAGAAAAGGACAAAGCAACAAAACTATGTATATATTTGTAGAATTTAAAAGTAATAATGTTTATCAAGAAAAGTTAAAATTATTAGGTGTTTCAAGAAAGTGTAGGAAATATAGAATCGTGTATATACAAGGCGTTCAAAAAGGAATAAAATTTTCACATAATGATAAACTCATTAAGTTACAAAGCTGACAAATCAGTTGCTGACTTATCAACCCTAACTGCATATAACCAAACATCAAGTTATTAGTGTACGTATTCTTTTCAACAGACTATTATAGATAAAAACTTTTAATTTACTTTATATAGAAAGCCTTGGCTATATCAATTAGAATGATTTCACGACAAAAGAGACAGCCAACGTTATACGTTCCCTCCCTTTTTGCCGAAACTCCCTTGCTGAAGGACATAAAGATGATTTCACTGCCTACTAATTAAGCTTAAATGAACAATCAGCAGTTTTTACGACGCCATCTTGCTCGAGTTACTTCTAGATTAATGATTCGATGCAGTTTCCCTTCCTTTATGTCTTTTTTATGCCAGTTTAAGAATAATTTGTTTGGATTTTATCCTTAATACTGGACGATATTCAATTAATATATGAGATTAACGGAAGATTATAACATAAAATTTGCAATATGCTAGAATTAGATGAACCATAAATTGTTAAGGATATAACGTTTATTTCTTTTTCAGAGATAATTTTTAAAACAATGTGTTTTTTGGAAAAGACAAAGCAAACCCAAAGAATTAACGAAATGCAGATAAAGTATTCATAACATAAAATCTATTAAATCTAATAAAATAGTATTTATTATCTACTCATTGAAATTTATAGATTAGATTAGAAAGATTAGACAGTAATGAGAACATTGACGCAAACGGAATTAAGTATTTTGGTCATTTATTTTTTGTAATTAATATTTCATCAATATAATGTAAAATACAATTTGCCTACAAAAACAATTTATTCTAGCAATTTATTATAATTTAACTATAAGAAAATAAAACTATCTTTTATATCAAATATTTAATAATGTTAGATTGATATTTAATTGGTTAAATTAAATTATAAAAAATCTTGTGTGTCCTAATGTGTGGTGAAATTTAGAAAAATCAATAATTTGACTTTTTACTCGAATTTAATGTAAATATCTCTACGTGAACACTTAGTTTGAAATTAGCAAAGTTTTTTTTAAAATAAAATAAATAAAAATGTAGAAAATAACAATGTCACTTTTATTTTTATTCATTTTATTTTATTCACTTTGCGTAGTTGTGTTCTTATTATCATATAATCTCAACTTTACGTTCCCTCTTTCTAATATCAGTGCATAACAAATTAGTTTTTATGTATAAAAATCTTCCTCTCCTACCCAAATGAAAGAACCTTATGAATGCAAAAAGCAGCCTAAAAACAATAACGGTTATGACTCTACCGCAGTTTATAATTGACAGTACTTAGTGTTGGCAAAGTTAATTTGCATAGTTAAAGCGTCCGCATTCATCTCCTTCAAATTGCCAACGAGATGGATGCACTGGGTCCATTTTCGCGAAGATATGAGTGTAGAGGGAAACACTTGAAGTTAAATGTGTCATCTCTCATAATTGCCTTCTTGGATTGTTTCATTAGCGACATCGTTAAAACTAACGACTCTCGAGTTGCAAGCTTGTCGTAGGAAATTATATCTCGTTCGCTACGGGTTTGATGTTGCGTTGCAGTCTAACTTTCCCGATTAATTACGATTTTTACACCAAAATAGAACATTAATCAGCAGAAAAACTTTTTGCGAAATGTTTCACTATATTGACTCTGCAACCAGTTATACGGCTCTAGAAAAGTTATAGAGACGATTTTTAAATGGTAAAGGCAAGTTTGGTTGTATTGGAGGAAGTTGAGCTTCTAATAGAGTAGTCTGTATGCATATCGGTGTTCTAACGTTATAGTCGTAATTAACGTTGTGGTTACCGGTAATCAGTCTCGAACCACTTCGAAACGGCGCCTTTGGGATTCGCATTAGTTAACAACCACTATGTGTACAATTTGCGAAGCCTATATTAAGAGAATTAATTAATTTAAATAAAAAGTAGTGACAAATGGCTTTACCTGGTTTGACGCGAATCCAATAATTAATGCAACAAGTGAACTGCGAGTTAAATTATGTAAAAAATGATAACATTTTTTAAACGGTTTTTCGCAAAATCTTAACGACACGAACCCAAATACAGAGATATGTGCTTAAAAATACCATAATTTTTAAAAATAACAAAACAGTTTTAAACAAAAACTTTCAGAAATTCGAAAATAATTAAATTTTTGGTGAATTTTTAAACTTGGCAAATCTTGAAAAATTCACAAGACATTACAACTGTTCTGCGTCTGCTACACTTCTTGCAGATTCCGGGATAGACCTGACAATTTTAAAAATACACAGTAGTTTCAAAAATCATGTTGCGGTAAAACAGCGCGTATGGTTAATAGGAATGAGAGGTTTGCTAATTAATACACAATGAATAGTCACAAATTTCAGAAATCATGACCAACTTTTTTACAGATTTAACTACTGACGTACTGATTTAGACGGCTATAAGCTCTGAAAAAAAGATTCCTGTTAATTTTCGTTCATGAAATTATAATAGCACAGCTTTAGGTCAAGCAAGTTTTGGAACCAATAAACATTTCATACACTTAACAGAATTAAATCGTCTTTATTCTAGCAAGATCATGCTCGTTTACACATAATTCGAGACCTTTTAGCATGTTTTGGTAGATCTCTTTATTAAGTCTTTATGATCATCTGAATTATGTCCAATAGAATAAGTGTGACATAAAATATTTTAATATGTTTATAGTTTAATATGTTAATATTTTTTTTATTTTGAAACTAATGAACATATTAAAATGTAACTTAATATACACAAAAAACAGACAATGAAATAAATTATAATTTTTTTAAAAAGCGTATACTTCTTTCCCGATCTTGCAAAACTTTTGTCGGTTGTGTTTCATCAACTGCTCGCCACTCTCTAAAGCCACTTGCTTATTTGTTTTGAGAGACATTGGAAGTATTATTCAGTTTTCCTACAAATTTTAAAAATTTACTATTTTCGTTTCTATATCGCACGTGCTAATCAGGCCATGAAAGAATATTTTTCCAGCAATATACGAAAATATATTTTGTTAATGCACTCGCTTAAATATTTTTTTTATTTTTAGGAATAATTTGTTACTTATGTCTGATGATGCACCATTTGTACACTTCATTTAGAACCTATAAAAGGTGTCATTTGTAGTTGCATAGAGTGTATACGAGAGCTCAGTGTATGTATATTTTTTACGGTTATTTGCGAATGTTGGTAGTAAATTTAGAGAGTAAGAGACTTACCAAAATTGATTTGTTTAAATTAGATTAATATTCAATTTAATTTAACAAATACAAACAAATAACCAATATTGGTCATCAAAAAACAATTTACGTATTATTTCATGAGAATAAATTAGTAAATGACTTTTTGCTGTCTACTAATTTTTGTCAAATGAGGTAAAAAAGTACAGTTGTAAAACTAGTGCAGTCCGAAAATTAACGAGATTTGTTACTTGGACTTCGGATTAAAAATAAACAAAAAATACTTTGAAAACGACTTAATAGTTTGAAGTATTCAGTCAGTGAATATGCTTATTTGGTTTTGAATAAAATAAATATAAAAACAGTCATCCTGTTTTACCCATCCTGCTTTACATACTTTGAGTGCTTCAATTAGATCAAGATTGTCATGAATTATTTCTTAAGTTAATCTATATAAACCATTTTTTTTAAATTTGCATTTGTTTATTTTTCAATTTTTTGTAATAAACCCTTAAAATGCTGCCTTATGTGTATAACCATATTGCACAATAAGTATATAGCACCGACTAGTTAATATCAATCGTTCATCCAAAACAATCTGATCACCTTGATTCGATATTTGTCTGATGTTGTAGATAAAAACTCTAAAATTGATACGTGATCGCTATTTATTCGTTGAGATCAATGGTCAAGTCCGATTCATGTAGACAAGAAACAGAGGTTTCACAGGCTTCATTATCGGACCCTTTCTTGCTTGTCTCCTTTATTAAACAATGCAAATGTATATGAATGTGTTGAAAGTTTCTCTGAATTACAGATGATTTAAAAATTATTATAGCACCGAGTTATATTTGCATCTGTAGGTACACCTAATACTCTGTACGAACAGACTAATACAAAATATCCTCAGCAAAATGTCCATTCTGCACTGCACGGAAAAAAAAGTAAAAATATGCACAATTAGAGATAATGTAACTTAAATTTGTGGTTAAATAAGTGACACCAACAACTTTTTGTTACTGTGATAACAATTTTGTGTATGCAATATTGTTATTCACATATACAAAATTAACAAATTTGTGGATAATATTGACAGTGAATTGCAGTTTAAATAAAAAAAACGTCTGTCAGCTTAGTTTTAACAAAATTCACGAAAATTTTTAATTATTGTTTGGGTTCCTGATTTTGTCCCTGGAGGACGATATCGGGATCACAGTCATATTGTTATTATTTTATTCTTTCATTTTAATTTAGATCTTTCTAGTTTTCCTAACAGCAAAAGTAAATTTTAAATCTAAACTTTCAAGCAGGCATCCATTGAAAGCAGCTAGTGTATCTTATCCAGTTTTCTTCCTTTTTATTTTAGGTAAAAACATTTGACCTTTTGGTTATCGCTATCCGATGCCATCAGATGTATCTTTCTTAGAAAACTGTTTTGTAAGTCATTTGTCATGGTTTCGACGGAGATAGGGGGTCGATTTTGCGATTAAATCGTTATATTTTATACGACTACAATACACGCTACAAAATTCTCATTTTTTAAATGGTTTTTTACTGTACGTAAACTATATTATTCATGCCCAAGTTTTACAATATTTAATAATATTATTCAAATCAAAGTATTAAACTCACCTTGCACATTTTATTTATTTTCTCTTTCGACGCAAGAGTAACTTTTCCCCTCCAAAGTTTCAGTATGACGATTTGTTATAACCGTGTTATAATTCTATGTGTCTATACTTGATAACATTATTTGTAGCAAATGAAACCTAGGGGCGGACGAAATTTGGCGAATCTACCTTAATACCAAATATTGAATCATTAATTTAAGAAGTTTATCATTAACTGTTTTAATCTGAGACTCAATTTGAATTAGAAATTTTTAAAATCATTGTGTTTTAAAATAACATTGTCAGAAACAAACTTCTGCAGAATCCAACATTCAGTTTCAATTTTTAAAAATGTCAGTACTAACACTCAGTTCAAATAGTAGTTTTTCAAACGAATATTTTCCAAAAGGTGTCCCAAAAGTGTACAATTTTAATAGAATCTCTCCTTTAAGCCTAATACTGTAAAAATTTGTTTCCCTTTTAGCTTCAATGACAGTTCATCCAGAATTGAGATAGGAAACTGGTCAGTACAAACATTATTATTTAAATGTAAAGGGTCTAAACATAAACTAAATTTACCATTAGCCTCCTCAATTATATTAATAATAATATTTAATATTCCTCATCTCTAGATCATCTAGTGTGTCCTTCAGTCTCTTTTTAGTACCATCTCGCACTCATCTGAGTGAGTTATAAATTAGTATTAATAATAACATCTTGCAATTTTATGTTTGTAAGGAACTTTTTCAGTTCATGTGAAAAAGCCTTGACTCTCATCCAAAAACTTATTTTTTCATTATCATTACTTTAGCTATCAATTTTCTGTATCAGGTTAGTTTAAATACATCTGTTCAACCCTAAAATTGGTCTGCTATCAACACGTACTAGAAGCTAACTTTATACAATAATTTTATACAAACATATTTTAATATAGCAGTCTAATATTATAAAACCAAGGACAGCTAACTTGTGACCACATTAATTAATTTTTTTAGACAGGCTTATTGATTTTAGTTTGCTTATACACACGATATCATGTACATTAATTTTTACCTTTCTCGTCCAAATATTAGTGTGTCCAGGCTTTATACCGTCAATGTTTATAATGATATCAATATAAGAATCTTCAGTGTCTAAACTTTTATATGCTACTTGATCGATTTCATGTATTTTCACCTCTTGATTTTGTGTTGCAAGCAACTGAAAAATGATTCAGCTTGTGACATTTGTTGCCTCTTTTTCCATACGCAAGACAGGCCTGACTCAAACAGCTCTTCTTCTTTTTGTACTCTTTTGGTAAACTTCTTATTGCTTAATTAACAAAATACATTGTATAAAACATATTTTTGTTAAATAAATGATATGACCTTTCAAAAAGTTTTTCATAGTTCTATTGTCATCTATTGTCACTTTTCTACTGTTATAATGCTAGGAATTCATTAATTTGTTAAAATAATCTGCATACTCCTTATCAGTCTAGTTCCAGCGATAAATAAAAAAAATAAAACTTGAAAAGTCTTAAAAATATTGTGCATTCTTGGAAAACGTTTTTCTTTGATAAAAAGTTTTTTATCAATATCCCATTACACTTAAGAGAAATTGTCTTCAGATTTTAAAAGACGTGTTGTTTCCATCCGTCAACATTTTCTATTTTAAGAAAGAAAAAATGGTCAGTTACTTTTATCTAGAATAATTTTCGATCCACATAACAAGATTTGTCGTAAATCGGTTTAAAGAAAATAATGATGGTACTGAGTTATTGAAATAGCCATTGGAATCGCTGAATTTATAATCAACTGAAAATATCTAGGTGGGGGTGTAAAGTTCATTATGTCGATCGCCTTGGGTGTTCATAAAACAAACCGTTTCATTGAATTTAAAATATATACAAATGTCAACTGATATTAAGTAAATGAGCAAATGTAAATCAAGTTACTAACATCCATTTGCACCGACATTATATAAAATTAAGTAATTCCTAAAAACCAAGGAAACGGTTATTTTAACAATTGTATAAACAAATAAAAACATATAAATGATAAACCGTTTTTTTTATTTTGCGTTGAAAAATATACGAAAAGTAAAAACAGTCGCGTATTATGTGTGTAACAAGAGTTGTGGCACTCGCTATGCTCGCCGTGTCCCAACAGAGTGTACTAGTCATAATTTGGTGGTAAATTAATTAATTCATATTTTGACAGACCTTTCAACAAAGTATTATTACTTGTGTTTGCTCGAATTGCGAATGTGTTCAAACGCCTCAAACTACATACAACCACACATACACGGAAAACAGTAAAATAAACTGACCATTTGACAGTTTTGTATTTTATTTACTTAAGGATGAAATATACTTTTATAATACAAAACACGCTAAAAATTTTCAAATGTATTTACATGTGTATATACTTGTGCCTAATATCTCAAAAAACAACAAAGAAAATTGCAAACTTTTATATAAAGTAGAACAAAATAATTTACATTTGCTGGGTGGAGTTTCCATTCCAAGTATTATTCTCATCGTCGCTATCATTTTTATTAGACAAACGATGAATATTTCCTTGTCTTCTGATTACAGTTGTTTCTCCAGCTCTTCGGACTTTTGGTTGTCCCCTGCAGACAAACAAATAAATAACCTCTACAAAGCTCAATATTACACTACCTTGATTCGTTACTCGATTCTGCAGGTCTTTTATTTTGATTATCATTATTAGGATTATGTGGTGGCCCTGACCCAAACACAAATGTTTTCAAATAACCCAAGATCGTAAAAACTGGTGTAAGTAATGACCATAAAAGCCCAGTGAAACCTCCTGTTGAACTTGTAGTTACCGTTCCACGGCTTATTGGTAAAATCAAAATAACTGCTGTCGGAACTAGTCCTAAATCTAATAAACTTTGATTTTTATCGTTATCTGAAAATTCCCTTCTGGGAAATGTGGTCGAAAGCGTGTAAGTTGAAAATGGTAAATCCAAATTAGCTCTGATAAAAGTGTGTACATTTTCCAAGGTGTCACTACTGGGGAAATCGTTTGTGGAGGTTCTGCCATCGGGCATTCTGAATTGTATCCGTGCCGTGTTAGTGTTGACTGGTTTTGGTGAAACTTGAGGTGTTGGTGCTGGTTGTGAGGGAGGAGTGACAGGAGAGAATTTTGCTGCTCTTTCGGCTTTATCTTGGGCTATTTGAGCCAAAACTCGTTCACGGGCAGCTTGACTTTCGCGTTTTTCTCGTTCACGTTCCTCTAGTACTTGTTTCAGTTCTTGGTCTTCTTGCCAGCGTTTTAGTTGTTGCACGTTTTGGCCCATTTTGCGGCGCTCGATCTCTTGTTGACGCTCTTTCTGCAAATATAAGACGTTATAATTTTTATTGGTTTATTGGGTAAATAAGCCAAAATCAATAAACTGAAAATTTTGATGATTTTTAATTTTGAAGTTTGAGCTGTCACTGACGATTTTTCAGATATTAGTAATATTAGTTTTTCACAAAAAAGGAATATAATGCCATTTGTGCTTTAGAAGAAATTTTGAGCATTTCAAGCATCAGACGAGTTAGTAAAAAGGCAAGCCAAATAAGTAAAGACATACTCATATTTGTTTCCTTCGTCTACAAAAGGGATTCGACAGAATTATCGTGACCAAATATGGTAAACTCTAAAAAAATGAAAAGTGGATAAGAGTTGAAAGCTAGGCATAGAAACAATACAAACATCATACAATGAACCAACAATAAAAAATCTAAAAAGCTCGCAACTAAAATTGCAGCTAAAGAGGGCTGCGGGGTGAGTCCTATTCACTATAGTAATAGACTAGCAAAATGGAGCAACTACAACCGGGCTTTTAGTTTAATAGATTTAATGTTCACGGACGACATATCTATAGTAGAGAATTTGGAACCTACAACACAACATGAAAGCTTCAAATATATAGTAACAAAAATTTTTACATTTAAAAAAATAGGATCTAATTGTCAGAGATAGAAACAAATTTCGAAAGAAGTAAAGTCAGATATAATAAAAAAAAGTGATAAGACCAGTAACTGTAATAGTGAATCATAAACCAACAATAACAGAATAAATGCGACGAAAATGAGATTTTTATGTGAAAAAGTACGTAATAAGCCATATCTTGGGAATTAGACACGTTCGTAGAATTTCAGAAGATACAGTCACAATAAGGTGCTGGAAAAAAAATATATTTATATATCTGTAAAAAATAAAGCCCCGCAAAAGTGGCTAAAAAAGGTCAAAAAAAAAACATGGAAAAAAGCATAGTTCTCGATACAAAATCGGAAGACCTACAGATAAAAGTGCCAACTGAAATAAACCCAATTTCCCAAAGTGAATGTTCAAGTAGAAACAGTCTGCAAAAGTTAGGTTAATATAAATGCGAATTGACATATAATAGTGACAGCTTTCGAAGTTGTCAACTTACGAATTTAGTCCAACTACACTGAGTTTCAAATAAAATGTACCACCTAGAAAGAATAAACACAAAAAGATAAAACTATGTAAGTAAAGCTCTTGCATTCTTTGAAAATTTGGTGAGGGTGGCAGGAAGAGCACCTACAGGCAAGTCCTGTCGGTCCCGGTCGTCCTAGAATAACCCACAATCGCAATGATAAGCTGCTAAGAAGAAACACTCCTCACAATCTTTAGCAATCAACGCAGGTTGGTCGTAAAGTTTCTATGAACACTGTTTGTCGCCGTATTTGTTTTTTTGGCCTCAGATCTTATCCACCAAATTCTTGTCTTCTCTTAACACAGCAACACAAAGCCGCGAAAGACAACAGTGGTTGCGCGACTGGGACGACATCGTCTTAGATTTTGTTTAGGGCACTCCGATAGACGTGTGCCAGTTCGTAGACTTCAGGCCCAACGCTACTGTTTGGATTTTTTTCAACGCCGTCATAGAGCTTAACCCCTGGCGTTATGGTATGAGGCAGTATATACACTGAAGGCCAGTCTCCCCTAGTTTTCACACCAGACACCTTAAACGCCTACACCGTGCTGGAGCCAGTAATGTTTCCACTACTTCAAGACCTCGATGGATTAATTTTTTAGCAGGATAATGCAGGTCCCCACGTGGCGAGACTCGCTTTACGATTTTTTGAACAGCACAAAGTCAACCGTTTGCCCTGGCCTCCCAGATCAAACGATTTATCTCCCATAGAACACACCTGAGACATGGAAGACTGCCTCGATTAGCTCATCCCCCAAACAATTTGGATGAATTACGTCATGAGTTTCAAGTAGTTTGCGATTAACTCCTTCAAAAAACTATAACCCATTTGATTTCACGTATGCCCAGAAAAGTAGCGGCTTGTACACATGGAAGAGGATATGTTACATATTATTTTTTTCATTTAAACGTTGTGCTTTTTCTTTCCAATTTTAATTGTTTGTTTACCCACATGCAAAAGCTTTACTCATTTAATTTCAGCCTCTTGTGTTTACTCCTTCTAGATCGTGTATTTTATTTCAAACTAAGTTTATTCAGAAATTTTAGGTTTATAATTCTATTTTTTTTTATTAATGACATTACATTAATTCGAAATCCAATGCTTACAGAACGGTCGTAAAGCACAAATGGTCATTACACAAATTTATTCAGATGTTCGAAAATCAGGAAAAAATAAAATTAAAAGTACCACGTGATTTCCTTATTTTTATCAATTTGTGGAACCAATACCAAATAAATTAATAGTCATAAAAAAAACTGATAAAATCCCATTTTTTAATAGGGTTAATAATAATTACTGGTAAATACTACGTCAAAAACTGTATATTAAGTCATTAAATTGACGAAATTATTGTCTTTCAGTGGTAATTTTTACTCACCAAAAAAGGTAGCATCTTGCCAAAATTATTGACAACTATTGACACTACGTGGTATTTCGGTATGTTTGACAAGAAAATCCAATAAAGTAGATGTATGTATGAAAATATTTACATCAAATTCTAATGTAAAGTATCTTTAAATTAGAAGGTTGTCTAATGCATAACGTTGGTTTTGGAAAAAAAAGACACTTCTGAGGTTGTTATATGTATAGCGTGTAATAAATAAATGTATAATTAAAAAGCCAAGAATTAAAAGGAAAAGTGCATCGATGTCTAGAACGTGCTTCTTACTCACTCCAAAGAGATTCACGAGGTCTTAGGAACTATTATTGACTCCAGTCTGACAGAAATACTAACTAGATCTTTTAAGATGATTTAAACAATTTTCGCTACAGAGAAGACAAGAAAAACACCGCCTAAATAATTCTATTTACTATTATAGTCTAACCATTAAAGCCATTTCTCTTGTTTTAGTTTCTTTCTAAGTTTAGAGAAACATAAGAAACGTTAAATTATATAAAAATGATAGAAAGAGGCACGAATGAAACAAAAAGATAAAAATTTTGCACTTTAAATTTTGTGCCAACCAACAATAAGTAGAAAAGTTCGGTTCAAATTGTTAACTGATACAGTTCCAAAAAATTAAGATAAGATTACATCATTGTGAGCTACGCCTTAAATTGCCGAACGTGACCCATTTGTAACCAAAAACCCAATGTACATGACATCTCTAACAGAACATTTACAACAGTATAAAATTACATAAAACAAATTTTAGAAGTTGCTATCTACGTTAGAAAATTGCAACTGACTTTTACTGTATTAACAAACAAAATTAACATGTAAACATAGAGATTTCTTTTTAGGTCAGACTGAAATTTTGCTTATATAATGGAATATTTAGCCTTTATATTTTACTGTCTGTTAAAAAATCATCTGTGTTTGAATATTAAAAAAAGAGCCTAAACTTAACCAAAACAGATCATTAAGTATACAAAACAATCCGTGAAGTAACTATTTATAACTGTATGCATAAAAACATTGCAGTATTAAGTTTACAGATATTATTGATTATTAGCATACATGCATATAAAACATTGTCTATCCATACCTCAAACTCTTCTTTCTTTTTCTCCTCCCTCTTTTTTTCCACCAGGTGCTTGGCTCTTTCCACTTTTTCTTCAACTGATAACTCACTCATTTCTTCTGGTTTAGATTCCTCAGACTTAGCTTCTGGACTAGTTGAAGGCTTATCTTTTTTAATAACACAAACATCATTTTCACAGACTACATTCTCTGGCTTTGGGGTACTTGTAGAACTCTCAGGAGCAGGCCCATCTGCAGATGTAGCAGGAGCTAAAGGAGCTGAAGGCGCTGAAGGAGCTGACGGAGCCTGTTCTTTGCTTATAAAGTCCTGAGTTTGAGAAACTAAAAAACAATAAAAGTATTAAAATTCACAGCATATATTGCTATTTACCTATAGGAGTTGAGCCCCCTTTCTGTAAAATATTATTAAGTTGCTCTAAGAAACTGCTCACATCTTTGATATCGGTCACAACTGACAGAGGCACTCCTTGCTTACCAATGAAGTAAACTGAAGGTACAGGAACCTGTTTATCTATAACTTGGGTCAAGAAAAACATTTCTAAAGCTCACGTGGTATTTTTTTTACAAAAGGATACATATTTGGCTAAACTGTTCATAAGAAACCGACTCTGCTTCAATTTTGATTGCTACAAAACTGTCCCCGTTTAAAACTTTCGCGACTTCTTCCTTGTTGATTAATTCTGTGATTTGCGATGACTTTTCATCTTTGCCTACGATGAAAAAAAAGATCAGTACAAGGTTAAAAAAGCATTGATGATACGTTACCGTAAACGTAAACGACGAAAATTGCCTGTTTGGCTTTCGATGTAGCGACAGCTTGGGCGATTTCGCCTTCAAACCAATTCATTTTCGGAAAAACTTAGGATTTTTTACCAGGTATGACTCGGTTGTGTAAACTGACGTGTTAGTTTAGAAATGACAGAAATGGAATGACATTTAATTGTTGGAGAAACGAGAGGTTCTCGTTGATGTCTTTGTCTGTAGCATGCAATGAGGAACAGAAGAGGGAGAAACGTAAGTCTGTGCTCATTTGTTTTTGTCGAGGTTGGCATAGCGTCCATAAGATGGCAAATAAGTAAAGGCGGCAAATTTAAATAAAATTAAAATATAAGTTTAAATGTTTAGCAATAAATTTTAGTTAAACAAATCAGATTACTGCACCTTAATGTAAAATTTTCTAGTTTGTTGTGAATTGGCGTGTTAATTTTAAAAATTTAACAAATTCAATATTTGTAAAAATAGCAGTTGTTTTTAGAATTGTGGTTTACTGTAATTCGATATCAGTTGTATTAACAACTAATTGATAATTACAAATTTAGTGGTAAAGTAAAGGGTTTAGTTAAATTACTTAAAGTATTTTTTTTCTTGCCTACCATGCTTGACAAGCTGAGCTTTTGGTTTTCCAAAGTTCGTTCAAAAAAATGTTATTTTTCTGAAAATGCAAAACATTTTTTTTTTATAAATCTTGTTATAGGCTAGCAAATAACTTGAAATCTAAAACTACTTTTCTACTAGTGTTATTAATAAAAATTTTTAACTATTAGAATGTGATAAACCTTGTAGATCTGGAATTGAGTAAAGTAGTCTATATAAGTTCTAAATGAGAAAAAACGTTTTTTTAGAACTATAGAAAATATTAATAACAGAAACTTAATCTATTTTAATTTTATTACAAATCTACTCCATGCTTACTGCCTTTTTTGTGTAATGCCAAAATCTATATTTATTTTAGGTGTTATCAAGTTTGGGAATTTTAATGCATTTTTTAGATTTTAAGTGAGTAAATTCAGTATTTTTAATTTTTGTGTATGCTTACCAACTGTTAAGACAGTGTCAATTTTTTTGTTTATATTTTATGATGTTTCGAAAAATTTCTTCGCTATTAAAAGTTACAAAAAATACTCATTTTGAAAAACACTTTTAATATTTTTTTTGAAAAATAAAAGTGTTTAAATTTTTCTGAATGTACGCTGTTTTATGAGTTTATGCGATTTCACCCCCGTCCAGTATTGATGGCGTTTACTGCACACGCAAGCAGCGTTGATAAACCGGTGGCGCCGCGACGGTGAGCGTCCGAACATCCCCAAATAAGCTGTTTTACTTGGCCTAATGTGGTTTCTACTTGTGTTCCAACACCACTCGTCAAATTATAACGAAATTTTACAAACTTTGCCAACGTAAAACAACAATCGGTTTATTCTCAACAAAGTAACACCCAGGTAAGTGAAACATTCATTAAAAACAACAATTATAATTTTTTCTGCATGAATTGATCGACTTGTTTGTTTTGGTTAAATATTGCACCACATTTCCCCTTACACCTAATCATTTTTTCGCTAATTCGAATTCCTTGAATTTTGTGGTGTTACTGTGGCGACAAGAGATGTTCGAGACACGAGAGACACCCTTCGTGTTCTAGATCAATACGGGGCTCGTAATTTAGAGCTATAGTATTACCCCATAGATCTGAGTTGGAACGAGTTTATGAGACATTCTAAAATTAATTATTCAATTTCTTATTTAAAATGGAATGTTTCTAAAACTGGAAAAATTCCAGATCTTCAACACGCGATAAATTGACAAAAAATTGATTTTCTTTCACAATGAATTTGTCATGTGGTCAAAAGTTTATTAATGCTGAAATGCGTTTGATCATCTTGTGATAAGAAAAGCGCAATTGAGTGCAAAAATTGCTGAAGTAAATTTTTCTCGTCGCCGATTTAAAGCAAAGTGTAGGGTCGAGGGTCTAATTTTTAAAAGATGAATCGGCGAAGCTTGCTTCTAAAGCTATTTGGAGAGTGCTTGACCGAAATGCCAATCAGAGCAGAGTTTCAGGGGCTTTTACAAGCACTAACTCTATTTATCTCATGAAATTTACATTTTATACACGTGTTTGGTGATTTTATCTCAAAAGTTCGAAGGTTGGATGATGGAAAGTGGAGCGTAAACACTTGTTTATATGTAAATGTACTACAAACATTTATTGTGTACACTTTATTGTCTTAGGCACCGATACAGAATTTGTTATAACAAAACAAAACTTAACAACAATTCTTGTCCAACGGGAAAAAATTCTAAACAATTAGGAACATAGTATTTTAGCTTTATCTATTTCCATTACTGAAAAATTTTCTCATCATCGAAGAATTCTAATGTATTGCTGTCGTACTTTTGTGCAACTAAATCAGCTTCGTTTAACAGGTAATTAAATTCGCCAAGTTCACTGTTGGTGCTTCCTACAGCAGTACTTTGATTACCAATTTCACTATCAAAGAAACTTTCATCCTTGTTATTATTTAGAAGGTGTTGTAATCTTGTATTTGAATCTATTTCTGGACATAGAGCAGAGTCAATAGCGTCAACCAAATTTCTTTCATCATTAGTGAAATCTAAATTTAAAAAATCGTCTTTCATCAAGTTAACTCTTTGGTCCTTTTGAATCTTCTTCAAGTTTTCACGAAGAGTCCTCAATCTGTTTTCTCTTTTGACTCCAAACCGTAATCTAGACCTTACCACAGTAGCTAAGAACTCCATAAGCTGACGTACGATTTGTTCTTGTTTTAAATTCTGTTCTCTGAGATTGTTCAGCTCTCTCCATAACAACACGTTTTCTTTCTTCAGTGCTTCTAACTGATTGTTAACACTTACTTGATGTTCTGTAAGCTGCTTCAGTTCTGTCAAAAGTTCCACCATTGTAGATTCCATCGTTTTCTCACTGGCTTTTGATTTTCCACCGTTTCTCTTGATTTCTTTGACTCGTTCTGGTTGATCTCTTACAAAACATGGATGTGAGAACTGAATTTTGTCTTTCTCTGAATGCTGGGTATTGGCATTTTCTAAAGTTAACACTTTATGAAAACCATACATGTTTAATTGTCTTACAAAACTGCTAAGATTGTTATGTTTGTAATATCGTGGAAGAAGTTCGTACCAAAACTGAGCTGGATTTGGTATTACAAAACTGGTTCCTGCGGGATCCCAATGAATTAGGTGGTTCGTGGATGGATCGTTGACCATCTTCCATAGTTTGTTGATAAAAATGCTTGTTGATTTAGTTTCTGCTTCATTTGGATACATACTGACACTGTTTGTAACTTTGACGATTTGTCAAACTGACCCTTCAAGTTTGAGTCGTCAACTGTCAGTTACAATAACAAGGCCACCCAGGAAAGGAATTAACAAATTAATTGCACCAGTGGTTGTTACGTTTATTTCTTTCCCACGATACAGCCGCTGTTTTATTTAGTTTGTTTTTCTTCGCTGAGGATATTGTTTTTATCGGTTGTTTTTAACATACACACTGACTCTTGCTTAGAAGCACCTGAATTCTTGAATTCTGCGTCTTTAAATTTAAATCGGTGACAAAATATTATCTTGTTAATGTTTGCACTCGCTTTAGTTAGAAAGACATGGAAATTTGAATTCTGTTGGTAGCAATGCCTGTCATTACACAGTGTCTTTTTGACAGTTCAGGTTAATCAAAAAAGGGCAAAAGCGCTTTAGCCAGAACAGAAGTAGTTCCTAACTTAGATTATAATAAAATAAATAATTTTCTTGCAAAACTGCATATAAACTGTTGTTTAAATCTTTGAATTAAGTGAGGTTAAGGGCACATTTTGTCTAACAATAGTGACGTTTCAATATGAGCCCTACGACATACGTTACAAAAAAACGTGGGTTATCTGAGTCTTTCTTTTAATGCTCGTTTTTATTGTTTTTTTTTTTTGTTGATGTAACAAAGCTATTAACCCACTCATTTTGGATGCGTTAATAAGTCATTACCAGATCCAAAATCTAGGAACTTTTTTTCGGTTGGTAACACACTTTGGACTAAATGATAGTGTAAGTGCAAGGTTACAGTTTCAAGCCGGATACAGAAAATTTTCATCGACAGCAGATTTTCTGCAAGTTGCCGTATTTCTAGCGGAGTGCAGGTATTTTCTGAAATCATTTTGGGACACTCGTTTTGCCATTTCACTTGGTATAGTCTACTGGATTCAAGTTTAATATAGCGACTTTGACACAAAAGTTTCATCAACTGTCACAACATTCTCTAAATTTTTAAATTTGATTTAATTAAAAAAATATATATATAAATTAGAAAAATAGCATAAAAACTCGTTTTCAGTCGTGCTGCAAGTTTTGGACTCTCGTCTTAATGTAGATTTTATAAAACTAGTTTTTTAATATACTGTTAGATGATCTTCATAACAGTTCCAAAATATAAAGATCGACAGATAATGTCAAGTATCATTACTATATAAAAAATGCAAGGTCGACTCATACGATATTGGTAGAGAAATGGAGAAATTATAGTTATTGATGTAACACGACATAATATGAGACTTTATAGGCAAGCCGGGTTTATAGCTGAGCGCGCGAGGTTAATAAACAAGGCGAGTCCAAAGAGTCTATTTATGTACAAATTACACACAAAATTTTATATTTGATTGCTATCAAGAGTTTTTTTACATTTGACAAAAATCTTGGCATCAGTTTTTTTAACATTGACAACGACGCTACTTAAATTTTGTAGTAACTATGAAATAAAATCACTTTATTGTACTAGTATGTACTATAAAATGCCACTTTTCGGTCACAAAATTAAGTTATAAAGTATACCTACTTTATAATGCAATCGAACATTAATAGTTTTATTACTAGGATGAAAATGTGTTTTACTTTTTTGTGAAACTATCTTCTTCAAATTTGAAATTATTTTTATTTGAAAATAGGTGGTAGCATTAACTAAGTAAATGCTTCTGTGTACAATTACCTACCTATATAAAGTTTACATTTCTGATTCTTAAAACTTCGAAAACTACGCTTTAATGACTTTTACTTTTCTAAAGGTTGTAAATGGTTGTAAAAAAATTAAGCATTTCTTTTGTTTATTTTTCTGAGACAAAGAAAAATTTATTTTTAGCTGGTTTGGCATTATTGCTATAAGGATGAAAATGTTTTGTAATTTAGGCCTTTATTGAATTTCTAAGTTTTTGGCAAAACCATTTGATTTCATAACAATGCGAGGTCATATCTGCCTTTTAAAGATTTTATGTTTTTATATAAAGTTGGCACATAAATACTTATGATAAAGCAATAAGTTTTTTTATTTATGGTATTTTAGCCAAAGTTGGAAAAGCAAGATTGATAAAGTAAGCACTCCACGGAAAAGTGTCATATTTCTTTCAAGAATAAAGAGCAAACAGAACGGAGTGACAAAAATTAAGACTGCAGTAGAACTACAACGAAAATTATGGTCTAACTGAAACTAAAGGCTAAAAACAATCGAAAACAACAACGCTACAGTAAGAGCAAGAAATTATTCAAAAGGAATTAGAAGTTTTTCGAAAGGAAGTAGACGATCTTGTAGATGATGAAATAAATAAAGAATTGCAAAATGAAGAAAAGCAAAGAATGAAGATTAAATTGAACACGAAAAAGAAAGAAAGTTGATGGAAACAAAGAACTAGAAGAAAAAAACAGGGTGCAAAGAATAAAAACTTAAGTAAATGAAAAGAAAAACGGTCTAATTGAAGAAGTTTTTATTAGTTACATAAAGAAGATGCAATTATTAATTTTGAACTAAGCTATGCGTAACAGTATACTGCTAAAGATTTTATTATAAAAACTGTCCTACATTTGAAAATAAAAGTCAGAAAAGTAATGTTCAGAAAAAAAAAACAGAATTAATATTAAAAAGAAATGAAAGGCATAGATAAAACAAAGAAATGAACGAAGATGAACTATAGGATAGCAAAAAAAGGCATGGATTTTATGCAGAAGAAGGGAATAAGAAACACAAAAAGTTATATTTATTTAAAATTTCTACTCAAAAATGAAATGTCAAAAGAAAATTAATGAGCAAGAACTTGATGTAACAAAAAAAAATAAGGAAGCTAGTAAAACAAAAATTGGTAAGAGCACAGAATTCAGGGAGAAGCCATGTAAAAACTAAAAAGAAATTAAAAGGATTTTCTTCAAGTAAACGAGAAGAAATCACATTATTTAAATAATAAAAGAAAAAGAGACTTTATGAATGAAAATTTTTAACCACTGAAAACTCATTGCTTTTATTTAATTGAAAAATTAAAAGAATTAAATAATTTAGAATTTATTTAATTTTATTTTATTGAATTTAACTTTAAAGAAGAAGTTCCGTTTGAATAAATAGTAGCGAATAAACTTTTCACCATAATATTATTTTAAATATTGAGTGGTATTTTTGAGCTAATTTGGCAACACTGTGACTAGTACGTTGGCTTTAATCAATCTTGTCATTTAGTAACGTGCACTTGTAAATTCAGAATTAATTATGTGCTAGGTCATGATTCATTTATTGATACTACTACTACGTATTACGAAATACTAATTGTATTTCGTAATACGTAGATTTATAAATATTTTATTTTCAAATTAAAAAAAACTTAAAACAAGTTGAATTAATTATAAAAAATGTTCAAATACTCGAGCCTAAGCAATAAACATCCATTAGCTTATCTACGTAAATTGCCTACAATTCTATCCAACATTTGGTCATTAATATGATTTACTGTATTAAAAATTTCTTCTTGCAATTTTTCTAGAGAGGCTGATATACCCGATACCATGTCTTTCATGTATATCTAGAAGAGAAAGGCCATACGATTGAGATCCGCTGAGCGTGGAGGGCAGGTATTTGGTGAACCACGTCTAATCCGTCTATTTCCATAATTGTTGCTTAGCCATTGTCTTACAGGCCACGTAAAATGTGGTCGAGTGTCCTCCATCAAGATTATTCAATAAATGGTTTTCCAAATCATTTTGAAAAAAAATTAAAAATTCTACACCTTCCAAACGATTAATTAAAATATGTGTTCTAATCAGGTTATTTCCAAAAATGCCAGCCCAAATGTTAATACGGAATCGACGCTGATGGCCATGTTCAAATGTTACATGTGGATTTTCCGTCATATAATAATAATAATAATAATGTCTATTAAAAATACCATTTCTTGCGAAAAGAGCTTCATCTGTCCAATATTTTTCAAAAATTCTTCTTTCTTCCCTAATAACTTGATTTATTATTTTCAATGAAACACCGAGCTGCCGAACGCTAACCTGAGGGTTAGGTAGCATGCACAGCTTCGAGAATCGCTTCTTCGGTCCTTGCAGTCCTAATAGTTTTTGGACGGTCAGGAAAAACCCCATTTAAATTTGAAATTACACTTTTATTGTTCCCCAGCCTGTGATACAGTCTTCTTATAACGTTTCTGCTAGGTGGTCTCTTGGATAATATTCTGTGTACAGTTTCTTGACCCTTGAACTATTTTCACCGCATTCTTTTAGCACTAGGTACATGTCACAATAATTATTTGCCGAAAATTTCATGAAATGAATGTAATAACATCAAACCTTTAAAAGCTAACAGAATTTATTAATAAAAGAGTATTTGTCTGGTTGTTACAACTAATTCTATCTTAAAAAGTTAAACTGATATAAGAACGAAAAGCACATTTTTACGCCTTTGTGAATTCGTCAAGTTCATCTGCTACTTACGACGCACCCTGTAGTTGAATAGCTGTAAAATATTAAAAAAGAAAATGTGTGATTTAATATTAATTATTGATATTAATTTTACTTTCTTACTTACCTATGTTATAATTATGTATGCCTATGACCGCTGTTGTCATTTCATCTGTAATTATTTTTGTCAAATTGGAATCAACTATAAGTTATTTTAAGAAGATGTTACATAAGAAATCACACAAATAGTTGTAAATAAAATTACAATATTTATACTCACAACTATATTTTAGTTAATCCGTTTTCTTGTTTTGAAAAAAAAACACATTTTACATGTATATAAAATATAAGTTCATTTATACTCCCTTTGATCTCTGTTGGGAGCACAAGAACCGGGGAAGACCCAATTTCACTGCATAAAATGAACATTAAATATTTTACACAAATTTTTTTAAACAATATTTCAGCACTTGATTTGTTTTCCTCTATTCGGCTGAAATGTATGAACATGCTTTTTAAGTTACCTAGACGTTAAGTCTTATTAAAGTCTAGAATTTAAATCTAAAGAATCAATACCGGTTGCTGCCACTTCAATATTCAAATTTGTGCGATGTCACCGCTAAAATCATTGAAAGCATATTTTTTGCTTAATAAACTTAAATCACTTGTGATGTATAGACTAAACCCTGTCCTCGTACGTCACGGTTATAATGGAGTGATCGCTATCCTGATAAGTTGTCATGTCCAAGGGTTTGTTTACTTCGGTTCTCAGGTTGCGTAATTTATTTGGTTTTATTCAGGTGTCCGATCAATACTTCCGATACGCACCAGCTTTCATCCATCGTGGATTTATAGATAAAATTTTAACTATTTTATAACTATCTGTTTTTGTGGTAAATTTTGTGGTAAAACTATAAATGTTTTACTAATTTCGAGGGCAAGTTAAATAGAAATGCTCGTTCTTCTTTAAAGGATGGTGTAATTTAACTGAAAGGGAAAAATAAACGCACATTTTTTTCCAGCATTTATGGAACACATGATAATGTAATACGCAAACAATGCAACGGAAAACAGTCTTCAAATCTTTTAAATTTTAATGGTAAATTAGTTCAACTGTAATAAAAGCGCTTTGTATACCTTAATAAAGTCATTTTCTATTTCAATTTTAATATAATCAATACGCAATTTCACAGTTTTTTTATTTGAATTTTCTAAAATAATAAATAAAATCATGTTCGTAAAAAGAAGTTTAAAGTTCAGTTATTTAATTTAGTCAATGTTGATTAGTTGCCATTAAAAAAAGTTTTTTTCAGTTTGCTGGTTATTGTTACTACTGTTTTCTATTTTTGCAGCCGCAACTACCCTCGTCTTTCTCTCACCCCAAAAGACTGAAACCCACGACCACCACTACTTTGATGGCATTTTATTACTCATTTCCTGCAACACAACCTGGAATTCGCCGATTAAAATCCGTTCTTTTTCAATTTACTGCAATGGCAATGAGTCGCTGCAGCACTTAAACCAGACGCTGACGTCGACGAAGCAATAAAAGTGGCGCCGTTCAAATTGAAATTTAGCAGGATGTCGAAGTCGAATTCTTCCACAAGGAGTAATTCGATGGAGGCTCCCGCTGAATGCGAAAGTGATGTTTGCAGCCCTCAAAGGGACGTTCCTGCTATCTTAGAAGCTGCCGAAGGACAGGAAGTCGTTCCATCGAGTCCACCACCCTCTTATGAATACGTTTTGGAAGAGGTAAAAGTTTCACAGATAATATCAAAAGTGAAATATACTCAAAAATCTGCTCTTTCATACAAATGGAAACGGTTATTTTCTTTTTTCTGTAATTGAAACGAGTCCTGCAGAGACACTTTGGTTTAATCGAAACTCTAAGCTTCACCGCTTGGGACAGATTTCCGTTGAATTTCTGTAGGGATTAGAGATGAGCTTTAGTCGATAAGAAACTAACTTGCAGTCCAAAATCTCATTATTATACTTTCATTACTATCTTATTCTCTAAGATTATTTGATTACTTCGCGTCCTTCCTGGATCGAATTTGATTTTTGTTTTGAACGATGCCTTTGTTCTAAAAGCTCTACTTTCGATGAAATTTTCAAACTACATTTATGATAATTTAGATTTTCCTCGTTAAAATTTTTTAGTTTTCCTCGTTATCTAAATGGGTTCACAAGGAAGTTTCTTAATATATGGGACAGATTTTAGTAAGCCGAAGCTTACATAATAGATTTTCTCACGCATATTTAAGTTTTTGGTTATAATTGTTTTATAGAGGGTGCACGACTTCTAAATTGATGTAAAATATTTTCTTGTTTGTTTGCGAGTTCGAGGAACTTCAGACGAAGAACTAACTTTAAAAGTTGCAAAAATTATTTTATAAGGAAAAACAATGGACGTGCTGCCAAAAAATCGAGACAATATCTGCTAATATCTAGAAATTTGTACACAGGGGTTAAAAAGACTGTAAATAAGTAAAAGCTGAATATATACACTGTAAAAAAACACGGTCATTCAGCAAGATTTACCAAATATGCATCAAATTCCTTAAAAAATGCAGCGGGTTTAATAGGCTATACGAAAAGCTATTAAAGTAAAGGGTATAAAATTTTAAGATACATAATTTGAATCTATTTTTGTATCTAATTAAATAATTTCAATTTTTCAAATTTTTATCGAATCGTTTTTAGAATCTTTACATCCATTGCGGCCTATCGATTTTTTGAATAAGCTTTAGGTTTTTAGTTTCTTCTATTTCTATAGATTCTTTTGATACTTTGGATTTTTTAGATTCTTTAAATTTAATTTTTTTCTATTAGGTCAACTTTTTAATTTGTATTTAATTGTAACTAATTTTTAAAGTTTCACTTTTTTTATTTTTTAATATCGGAATCTAGTTGCTATAGATTATGAGTTATTATTGTGTTTGGATTTCTGTAAGTTTTGCAACCTGTCGATTTCTAATGAGTTTAAATTTTTTTGAATAATTTAGTTTTTCTTAATAAAAATTAGTCTCTACATTTGCGGTGTTTTTATTCATGTTTTAGATTTTTTTGTGTCTTTTTTGACTAACGATTTTAATTTCGGATTTTTTAGGTTTTTTCAATTTTGCAGACTTTTCTGAAGATTTTCTAAATCTGTTGTATGAAATTGTGAGGGTTTTTTGGTCTACTCAAATGTTTCAATTATTTGTAGATTTTTCTTTGCATTCTTGAAATTACAAAATCTATAGATTTTAAATTTGTTAAGTATATTCTTTTTGATTTTAATTTACTTTTGAAGTTTTATTCCTCTTTTTGTTTCACATTTTCGATATACGAATTATCATTTCAAATTGTTTTAAAATTTTTGATTGATTTACAGGATCATATCTTCATGCATATCTTAATTCATTCCAAAGATCTTAAATTGTTTATATTTTTTTTTTATTCTTTTATATATTTACATTTCAGATGATCTACATTTTTTAATTTCTTTTTTGATATCTTTTTTTTTTGTATAATCTTGTGCGCCTTTAGATTTTAGATCTTGTATTCTTCACACTGTTGAGCTTTTCTATACTGTAAACAGTATAGAATATAATATAAATATCTTTCATATTTTCGCTACGAGTTTTTAGATTTTATTTAGATTAGGTATTTTTTTTTATTTTAGACTTTTCTAATTGTTTTTAGATTGTTTGCCGCTGTTACAGCAATAAATGCATTCTTAATTTTTTCAATTATTTTGAGAATACTAGGACTATAAATTCTCGCTGTTTTGTAATTTCTACTGATTTTTTAATTTTAGTATCCAAATAAAAAAAACGTTTATAGAAATTTCACACATCAAGCAAAATTTTTTTATAACGACTATGCAGAATAGTATGTAAAAATAACGGCATATATTTATTATGCAAAATTTTTTTGTTAATTTTAATTCGCGGTGTTTTTTTTTTATTACAAGAAATATCTGGATTTAGATTACATCAAATTTTTATGTTTATTGGATTGGGATTATATGATCTATTTTTATTTTCATACATGTTTAGAGAATAAGTTAAAAGGGGTGAAAATCTGTTGTACGTAAATTCTATTTCTTTGAAATTCAAATCGTACGAGTATGTTATTAGAAATAAAAACATAATTGAATTTTTTTAAGATTAGCTCTAAGAGGGGTGAAATTAGAAATGAAAGTTCTAATTGAGAGACATACAATTTGAAATAAAGGCTTTTGTTCAAAATAAAAAACGTTTTTAGAACCTTAAAAATTTATGTTGTTATTCATTATTAAAAATAAATAAATAAGTGTTTTAACATATTTAGAAAATCAATTCTAAAGAGAGTGAAATAAAGGATGACACTTTGTATGTGAGTTCCTACAGTTTTGAAGTTAGAAATATTAAAATTGGTATAAAGGTTCTTGGTTGGAAATACAAAACAAAGCGTTTTTAGCTGTTTTAAAAATTCATCCCTTTAATTGTTAAAAAAGGTGAAAACTGTTATATAAAAATTCGATACCTTGGAGAGCTGGAGATTTAAAAATTCATGTTATGACTTATTATTAGAAATGAATAATAATGTTTATATATTTATAATGTTTTAACATGTTTTAAAAATTAACCTTAAAGGGGGTGAAATTGAATATATGAGTTTCATCAATTTTTGAGTTAGAGACATAAAATTTAATGTTAAGACTCTTTGTTACAATAAAAAGGGTTTTGACGTTTTAAAAAAAAAAGGTTGTATGAAAAATTTATTTACACTGTTTTTTGAAAATAAACGCCAAAGAGGGTGAAACAGGAAATAGAAATTTGTTTGAGTTTTATTGATTTTTAAGTTAAGAGACATGAAAATTGATATAAAAGCTTTGGTTACAAATGAAAAAAAAAGTTTTTAAACATCAACCCTTGGAATGGTATACAGAAAGATTCTAAAAAATTAATATTTTGAAAATTGGGAAAGAATAAAAGCTAATAATAACGTGTGTCTATGCGGACGAAGTCGCTGGAATCAGCTGTATGAAATAAAAATAAAGTATAAAATGGTGGATGCGCCAGGAAACTTTTTTTTGGTAAACGTTGTATGTTAAAAATAAACCAGTGAGTAAACATATTGCGCAAAAATGATTAAAAATGACTTCGTGTACATAAGCTTTAATTATTTTATCTTCTAATTAAACAGCACGTCAAGTAAAAAAATGCCACAGTCGTTTTTGGGGGTGTATTCATGAAACGAAATGAGAAATAACTATAAATAATGTACTAACTCATATTTCTGTTTCAGACGAGATTAAAAGCCCAACAAGATGCACCGTCTCCCGTGAATCCCGTAAAAGGTCCAGAAATAATGCACAAATCCAGCAAAGAATTGTATCGAGCGGTCGCCAAACAATTCGGTATAACATGCAAAATGTCGGATCAATGTCGTTGTTTTGATTGCCAAAGCCATTATTTTGATTGCGAATACGAACAAAACGAACAAGAAAAAACAGATGGAGGTCTTGGAGCCGGAACACCAATGTTCATATCTGAAGTTATGCACGGCACTGCCTGCAATATATTGTAAACGCATTTAAAAAAACTAAATCGATTATAAATAGGCGTAACGCCAGTGCAGCTTTAATACATGTGTAAATCAAAATAACAATGGAAACTGTATAGCTTTACAGCTAACGCACAGGTTTTAATGATTTTTTAAAGTCTATTATATTCATATTGTTAGGGTGTATAGAAGCGTAGTGACTATTTGTTACGTAATTCAGTAGCCGATGTGTTGTAAATACTATGCAGAACTATTGTAATATAGCATGGAATAGGTGCTTTCAAAAGATCTCAGATAACTTTAACGTAATACGCAAAGAAATGGCCTAACAAACTTCTGACTGTATAAATCGTTTGTAAAGTTGTTGCGTATTACTGCTTTCTTGTAGCTAACTGTGTAGTTTTACACGCAGGTTATAGAACGTGCACTATTGCCTTCTTAGCCTCTAAGCTTCAATGCGTCTTTATATTGTAAATGCTCTAGAGCTAGTACTGTTCGCTCTATATCTATATAACATACCTCTATATTACTGGTTGCATAGTTTTGGTTTCAAATCTTAGCACTAGTGCAATATTACTACAGCTAATCTTTTACATCTTTAAATGTTTCATTCCTAAACGTGGTATAAGTGTCCAGATACTATTTTCATACTATATCATGAATGTTAGCATAGCTATTGTTGTTAAGAGTGCAGATAATAAGAAATGTAACGAGTGCATAATGTTCACTAGTTTGTTGAGATTATACTAAAATACCTGATGTTGGGAACAATGTCAAATTATATGGTTAAGCCACTAATTTTTCAGCTACTGGCAACAAGTTAAAGAAAATCCAAGAGACAGGGTGTCTTCGTACTGATTAACATAATTGTAGGTTAAGATTTTGAGATAAGTTTTTTTTGATCCACTTTTATTGACTACATTGTCCACCAAACATGGCTGTCCTACCAATATTTTTAATTTATATTTGTACGCCCTGTAAAGCTTTGAAGTGTGGCAGAAAGTTTTAACATTGTATTTATAAATTTGTGTTATTATATACCCGTTCTAGTATAGATAATACTACAAACGATAACAACATAGGGCCTATATCTTGTATAACGTAATAAATGTTAAAATTGCACCAAAATATCTTTCGCACTTATATTTTGTATATCGGAATTGCAAATAATCGTGTGATATTTTATTTAACTTGTAATCTGTGAATGTTTATGATTTCGAGTGAATAAAACAGTAAAAGTATAGAAGGTCTTGTTTTATGCAAGTGATTTATACATTATAATAAAATGACAAAAAACAATAAAATGCGAGCAAGATATGGATACTGATAAAAGTGATATATTTTATATGCACGAATGAGGTTGTTAAACACGTATAACTCGCAGTCTAAGAAAATTTTTCTTATTCCTATTTTATTAAGAACGGTTAAATAAAGTTGTACTGCAGTTTTAAGTGCATTTTCAGGACCTTAACTTCTAGTGATAACGTTGGCACATTTTATTTGCAAATACCAGTGACTGATATAGAAGTTATTCAGTTTATACAAGCTTACTTTTACTCCGTTTTAGCAACTAAAAATCTGATATATTTTATCCGACAGACTCATATCGTAAAAGAATGCAGCAGTAGAGCAAGCACGTGAGCTGTATTATGTGAGATTGGCTATAAATAATTTAAGAAGTGTACGTAACGACTTTTGTCATGAAAATAAAACTTGTTTACAATTTAGAAAGGGTTGTGTCACACGATGTCACGTATAATTAAAATCACATCCACAAGCTATGATATTTGATATTATTAGTAGTATTATTTTTGTCTTTTATGTACATGCTTATGTAAAAATACTTTTACAAAATTGAAAACTTAATTTCATTAATTTGTGTTCTGCAAATCAATTTTCAAATAACAAGTTGGTTCTAACATTTAAATTGTTTATTCCAAACAAACAAATTTTGATATTTCTTCAGGTAAATATCCTTTTTTGGATTATACGTTGTGGATTCGTGCTACAAATTAACAAAGAGTGTCAGTTTCCCGCATGAAATCTCAAGAGTGCTTGTTAAAATGATTTTCTGTCAGTTTTACATAATTTGTTACTGTAAAGTAAACACAAAAAGCACAATTAAAAATTTAAACATTTTGTGGTGATTTTTATTTTTTATTCCTAATAAAAATCAGATATGTTTTGAATTTGGAATAAATTTAGTGGCAGTTTTCTTTTTAGTAGTTTAAAAAAATTTGAACAAATTGTTAACTTTGTATATGTAGGTTTCACCACACTTTGGAAACTTAGTTATGAGTAATTTCGTGTGGTTTTTAAAATTATTTATTTATTTAACACGTATTAAGTTAAAAAAATACAGGAATTGAACAGAAGTGCTCAATATAATATATACCAATATAATATAAACCTAAGTTTTTGTTTTGTTTATACATTTTAGTTTGCAAAAATTAAAATATATTATTTTTTTATTAGACTTATTGGTAATTGTATTTCGCAATTTCGAACTTGCACGGTATTGGTTTGAGATCTGGGGTATGCTAAAAGCTATTGCTTAGAAAAAAAAAACTTCGAAGACTCTAAAACCTGCAAAAAATTACGGTTTAATAATAGTGGAAGACAAGCAAGACAATCGAACTACCATAAACAAGATGGTTTATACTATTTACGACTGACCCTTTTAGATTAGGTCAAACCTGACCCAAAGAAGGCAACGATTTCTGTTATAAATTATGTAAACCTTCAGTAAACCTGAGAATTGTTAAGATTTTGTAACAATTTTTTGATATGTAATGTTCTTAAACAGTGAAATTATTTTGGTTTGCAATCACCGAATAAACGTATTTAGAAAACTAAAGAAACAATTTATTTTATTTATTTTTAATGTATTTTGATGAAAAGTTTTGAAAAAAAAATATATTAAAATAGTCTTTTAAGTAAAAATTTCCTTTTATTTTCTCCAGTTGTTTCCTATGTTTTCTCTACTTCTAAAGATGTCACCACATGACAAAGTATCATTTTTTTAAATAGATTGTAATCTACATAGTCTTTCCAACGATTGGACTATTCTGTCAGATTTCTTGAATTTATTAATATAATGAAAGGCTTACAGCATATCAATTTTAAAAAATTAAAAATCTCAAAGTTACTTCATATTATTTATATTCTTTTCTAAAATTACTCTTTGTTTCGGTTACAGCAGACAGATTCTATGTGACAAAACCGTGCTCTCTGCATTGTGTAACAAAAATGTTTTTTTTTTATTTGATTTTATTTAACGGTTAAAAAGTTTACTAATTCTTTCTATCTTGCTGTATGTAGATTCTACACATGCTTAATTCAAATTCTTAAATAATAAATATAAATAAAAGGATTAGTTTACCCAAACATTTTTTCGTTTTTGCTGCTACATTGATGCATTACATTATTAGTAGTATATTAGTTTATAATGGAAGGAGTTATGAAACTAATGAATGTTTAGATAATTTCATGAGATCCATAATCCTGGTGCTGATCTTGCCACTGTATATGTAAAACGAATTGGAGAATGAAAATCATTTTCAGTAACAGAAAGTTATATTAAAGTTGAGGAAAACGCCGTTTTCAATTCTTTATTTCGATTCTTTGAGAAAATCTGCCACAACAGATTCAGCTACGAGTACAGCACAGTTAACCCACGAAACTATCAACGCAAATTCTATTCCTAAAATAAATGTTTCTAAGAACGTTAATTGTACCATTAATGTTATTAAACTTACCTAAACGTTAAAGTATTTTATCTACCCTTGATATTAGAGATAAAGTATCACTTTTTCTCCCCTGGAGATTAAAGTGCAAGATAGCCTAGCATTTTGAGACGAATAAACCACACTTAAAAATCGTAGAAAAAAATACAATACTATAATTCTACAATTTATACGCCATAATTAGTTTTTTTTTTCATAGAAAATATAGAAGATGATTGAAAACTATAGAATGTGCTTTTAGTAACAACTAGGACAATTATAAATTTTGTTCGTTATTAGATAATAATAAATTATTGTTAATTATAAGAATGGGAAAAACGCTTATTTGTTTTTAATTGCTAGCTTTGTAGGTGGTATCTACCTGAGCAATAATGATAATGTCCACAATTAATTGTTTTTTGTCTTATGAATTAGACAAGGCTATTAATACCTAACTTCTTTTTAAACAGTCATTCATAATGTTTTTTGGGTGATTTTTCTTGTTTAGCTGTTTTTAACAATAAGTAGATTAGCAGATTTTATTTCACACATTTTTTTCTACTTACCATAACCACCACCATCTCGTTAATTTTTTCAAAAATTATTGTGTTTTATTAAAATTCTTTAGCCTGTTTTCGGTTATAGTTACTCTCTAAATTTTGTATTTTCAATTATTTTTATTTTTTATGTTTTTTTCATACAATTCATACATTCAACGATTTTTGATAGTATTATATTTTAGCAAACTTATTTTACTTTTTTATTTTTTGTTTTAGTTTTTTTATTATTATGCCACATTTTTATTAAAATTGCATTTTCTTTTTTTAATTTCGGCTTTATTAGTAACACACAAATGAAAGTTTATTTGTGATATTTACTGATTTTTGATGAAATTTTATTATTACAAATAATCGTCAGTTGTAGTTTTAAATAATTTCCATGATCTCGATTGATATTCCATAATCTTTTATTCTCTGTAATTTGTTTATGCAATCAATTTGGAGCCAAAATTTCAGCCTCGTATTGATTGTGAAAGACATTCAAGAAAGGTCAAGTAAAACACGAAAAGGAGTCACAACAATGACATCTACGAGTGTATACCTATCGAAAGAATGATTTTGAAGAAAAAGGTAATTTTATTTGTAATATAGACACCGTGTAAAAACAATTAATCTATAATTAATTAATATATTAGTTATTGCAAAATTGCTGACAAGTGTACCAAATGTTGACTTTTGGCTAAAAATTACAACATTTAAAGCACACTATAAAGATAGATTAAGATATCGTCCAGACATATTTTTTGCATGATTTATCATTTATCTTGCATCTCCATCAAGTTCAAACAGAATAGGAACACAAATGCTTTTATGAAAGTGCTCAGTTAATATAAAGAAACAGGTGACGAAGATGTAACTCTTATTTTGATTTAGAGTTTAAAACAAAGTACGCATTGATACTCGAACTTCTCTCGTACATTTACATTTAGTTTGCGAATTGCTTATTGGATATTTCTTATTTAATTACACGTAGTCAGTATTTAATTTGAGATTGATTATGCATCAAAAGTGTTATTCAGACTTCTAGTTTCGACGCTCAATTACTAGTTTGCAATTAATAGACACTAATGAAGAGAACCAATTAATTCCTCTTCCAGTTTGTTTCATTCATGCATGATCGGAGCAAATATCGTACAGTAAAGCATACGTACAATTGTTAATTTGAAATTACACAAACAGGTGTTAATAAATCACAATTAACGACGAAAATAAGCTTTATTAAAACAATCAGAGCGGTAATATTTAGAATCGTTGATAGTTACAAACATTATTTACAATAGTACGAAAGATTGTTCAAGGGATAATAATATATAAAAAAAGATTGAACAATCTTTGCGTAAACAACGAGTGTTGCAAGTCCAAACAGATCAGTGTTTTTATATACAGTACAAGAATATTCCTTTTTGTTAAAATATGTTAAAATAATGTGAAAGACGTGGAACACTTAAAATCCATGCTTCAAAAAAAAAGTTAAATCAGCCTTCATTTATTCGTTATTGAATGGTACACGATGAACTGTGATCGACGACGCATTCGCCGGTGTAGTCGATATCCTCTTCAAAGTCGAAGTAATGGCACTGAAAGCAAAAACGAAATAAATGTTTTTAAAATTCTGACATTAAAATTAAAAAACTTAATTATTTTCGTTTAATCCCCGTTATTCTGGCGGATATTCCTCTGAAAAGGTTGAGTTTAAAGCTCTTGATATTGTCGATTGAAATGAAATATTGCCACTGAGTCTCCTTTGAGCAGGTAATTAAATTTTAATCAACTCTGAATTAGGGCAAATATTTCTTTTACTCTTTCTAAATTGCTTTTTCCAAAGATCTTGTGGTGTCACGTCGGGAATGTTTTTCTAATAAAATTGTCTCAGAGACGTAAATTCTGAGATATTATTTCCAACTTGGCAGTTCTGATATAGAATATTATCGTGAAGGCAGATATAAGGCAATTACGTCTTTTTTAAAATAAAATATAGACGTCAAAATCCTAAAAAACGTGAAATGAAGTAGTGTTATGACGTCTCGCTTTAGAGTACATTTATCAACAACGGTGTTGTTTATTAGACGTATTGTGTGATGGCGGTAATAATTTCTGCATCAACTTTGTTCGTATTGTGCTTTGTAAGTTGAGGGCATTGTAAACCATTCACTTGTCTTTAATGTTTATACATCAAGAGCATGCATTCCAACCAATATAATTCATATATCTAGTATAAACAGAATAAGCTGGGAGCTTTGTTTGGCAACATGTACGCTCTCAGGCGAAATTGGAATTAAAATTTCAATGCAGTAAAACAGGGTTGTACCCAGTGGGGCGCACGGATTCGAAATTGCAGAACATTTAATTCAAAAATCTCCGGTTTAAAATTAAAATAGGAGGGCAGTTTAGTTTAAAGTGAAAAGTAATTATTCAAAATTATACCTTGATATAATTAATTAAAGAAAAAACATTATAAATCTTTTGCACATGATTGTAATTTTACTAAAATAATGCAGTTAATATATTTTTTAATATAATAGTAGTAAGGCACATTTTGAAATGTGAATTTACGTCAAGTGAGTACAAAGTATGGAGATCGTTATCTTAAAAGTATGTAAAAGTGTGTTAAACATGTAATAGGTTCTTAATGGGTTCTTAAACATGAAAATTCAGGTAATTGTACAAAAATAAGTCAATCATAAAACACTAAAACGAATATTTCTATGCAAAAAAGTTGATAGTGTCTAAGTATTAGAATTCTTTGAAAATTAGGCATAGCTTCATAATTTACATTTTGCCGTACAATTTTTTTTATCATACACATCAAAAGATACTTAACTAATTTTTATTGTTATAGATATCTAAAAACTAATACCAGGAAGTATACGTTTATCAGTGAAACTATAGGTTTATAAAAAAATATATATTGGTATTACAACAACTGAAATTTGTAGACGTTAAAAAGGTAGATTTCTAATTACAACAATACAAAAATTTTAAATACAAATCTGTAAAAACGACATGTGTGTGAAATAAATTTTAAAATAAAGTTAATTACGGTGTCACAGTAATTTGTAGTAACAACAAAAAAATTGTACATTATTATAATTATCCACAGGACTTTGGTTTCAGTTCATTTCTAAATTTTTAACTTATTTGTTTTTTTTTTAATTTTTAAGTGTTTGTGTATTATCATTTCTTATATTTTTTGGTTTTAAAGTTTTTTTTTACATTTTTACCAAAACTTTTATAGATACAATAATTTAAATTTTAACAATTTTATTTTCTAAAAATCTTAGGGTCACTTCGCCGACGTTTTTTAGCATTAAACAATATTTAAGTTTCTTCTCTACCTTTCACTGCAATTATTAGATGAATGATTTTTTTGGTTTTTAGATTTTTTGTTTTATTAAAACTTTTTGATTGTGAGAGTTGGTAAATTCAGTAGTTGTAACTAAATAATTTTTCACACACGTACTTAGATTCAGATGGTTTTATTTAGTCAATTTTTGAGAGTTAGATGTTCAGAGGCAGCCAAAACAAAATAGAGCGATATTTTTACAGAAATTTAGTTGTTTACGTTAGACGCCCATGTACCTATACTTACACAGATACAAAAAAATTAAAAAAGGGAAATTTACGGGGACACAAATTTTATTTCTGTGTTAATATGTATTTCAAATTTTAACTAGACTTTTTTTTAGATTATAAACGCTATTATTTTATGGATTTTAATTTTTTAATGATTATTGCATTTTTGTACATTTTTTTGTTATTGGTTTACTGATTTCAGTTAGATTTTTTGAGTGTGCGGATTTTTTAAGATTTTGCTTTTATAGACGTATCTAAAAATCTTAAATGATCTTCAATGCATCAGTTTCTTTTAGATGTGTACTCATCTGTTAAATTTTTTAAATCATGTATATGTTACCATCTAAACCAGATTTTATGCTGAACTAGCTTGGTGCTATTAGTTAGCTTAGGCAATATCAGTTTGTTGTTATAGTAAAATTCACTGTTCAGATCAAACTAATATTTATTTATATTATTATTTATATATTTATTTGTATTTCATTTATTTTATTGACCTTGTAGCACATTGTTGAGAACTGTTATGTCACATTTATCGTAAACGTTGCTGTAGAAATTGTATTAATGCATTAATAATACATTTATGACATTTTCGTTTTTTTTTTTAATGGAAGTGCCTTCAAGCATCGAATTTCATACCTGAGATTAATCTAATTTACGAACAATAAATGTTAATACTCTCATTTTTGGTGTTAATTTTTAATTTTTAAACCACTATCTCGTATGAAAAAAGAAAGAAATTTTTCTCGCACCTCGTAAGATGTCTAGTATATATTTCATGTTCTTGGCTTTTCAGGTTCTATTTCCAAATTACATTATTTTTGTTTTGTTTTCTATATTTTTAAGTTCTTTTTTACATAAAAGTGTAAATCTGGCCTATTTTGTTTAGACGTCAGTTTACTTAATGAGTTAAAAATTTTAATCATGCTTCAAATAAAAAAAGGTTTTTTATCTAAACAGCTTGCATTGAATGGAAAACCATTGTATGGAAAATTTTCCAATATATATATTTTGCATGACAAACAACACTCGCATATTTTAAGGAGTGCACGAATACATTCGCTTAAATTAATTTTGGTGTTTGTACAAGGAGTTAAACCTCACACTAATAAGACTAGTTATTTTAAAATAATAGCAATTATTGTAATGTTTTACTTTGAACAACAACTCATTAAAGATGAAAGTAAGAAAAAATAATATCTTAAAGTTGAAATGAACATTATTCATTTGACAAATCTCTTTCAAACTTTTTACAACGTAGTAAACAATTTCTGATTCATTCTTAAAGAATACAAACCAATAGTTGTCAATATTTTTAAAACGTTATAAACAACAACTGAGTTATACTGCTGAATGTATCTTTTTTTAAAAGACTTAAAAAAAGAGCTGCAGTCAGTGTACCAATAAATATAAGGTTTGTGGGGTTCGCTGCCCTCCTTTGCCCCCATTATTTATCATTTAAAGAGGTACAGTTTTGTTTACATTGTAATGCCAAATATTTCAACGATATTTTATGTAATACTTTATGTTAGGTGTACTTACTGCTAAAATAGTTTTTTGTAAGTAAATGTTAAGCTATCACACACACTTAGTAAGATGTCAAAAATTCAGGTCTTTAACTATAATTTGTTTCTTGATTGAAATATATCGTGATTTAAAAGAGAAGAAATATAATGACTTAAGCTGTCATACACAATTAATAAGATGTCAAAAATTCAAGTCCTTAATTATAATTTGTTCCTTGATTGAAATATATCGTGATTTAAAAGAGAAGAAATATAATGACTTAATTGTTTTCTTTAATAACGTAGTTTCAGATCTTGATAATTTTTTTCCTTATTATCAATAACTTGTTGATGTTTTTGTATTTATTATAATTTCTATATATTTAATAATATTTTTCTATTATTTTTTTGTAGTTAATTTAGTTTGTAGATATTTGTTTTTAGTTTATGAAATAAAATTTCTATATATCATTTGAAAAGTTATATGTTGCTAATTTAAGTTTATAAAACTAATATTTCTCAGTATATTTACTAAATACCTACATACTTGCCGCAACTTAAAAAAACGTTGACACTTACAACACGTTGGAAAAATACTGACGTAAATCTAATTTTAGCACATTTTCGCACCCCTAAATATTTTATTACCCACCTGACATTCTATACATTTACAGTCATCAGTCTGTGAACATGTAAGCCCCAATATCGACGCAGCCTCTTCGTATAGATCTATACTACTCCTCCTGCTTCTGCATCCTTCTGACGTCGGCAAAGAAGCAGATGTCGAACATTTATTATCGACTGTTGTTGTTGACTTATGACTCGTATCTTGCAATGATGAATTCGTCGACTTATTCTGAATAAAAAACTAAAAAAGAGAAATACGATTTTAATAAAAAGATTCAGTTTGCAAAATGTGAAATATGTTTTCAATATTTTTATGCTAATGCGGGGCAACTCTCGAAAACAAGGGCATTTTTCTTAGAACAAATGGTCACAAAATAAATAAAATAGGACGGTTTTGCGGACGGAAAATCCAATTTCGCCGATAAACGTAATACCAACAGAAATTCGAATTGGAGACGCTAGTTTTAGTCATAAACATTTTTAAAATCATATTAGAGCCAAATTGAACATGAAAATAAACAAAAGTGGTTTGTTGGAGTTGTGACATTTTAACGAGAGCTTTGCAAATATTTAAAGAGACGGCCTGGTAAATTTAACAAGCAATTATATCAAGATAATAATTAAAATAATACATTTGACAACGTTTTTTCTTGTTTTGTGTGAATACGTCGTAGAGGGCTGATAAAAAAAATTGGATTTATTATATTTTTAGGAATCCCATCAATTAAAAGGTAGAAAAGTCCAGACGTTGTTTTTTTCTTTGATTGTGTCCTATAGAAACCTTTTCAATAGAAATTTGTTGCGGAATCGTGACAAAAACTGGCTGAAAAGACCCTTGAGGGCGATAAATCGTCCAGGGGTTTCTCACTATTTAAACTTTATCCGAACACGGTCGAAGAATGGTGTTATTTTGTTATTCAAGTTTATTCAGAATTTTCCGGTTTGAAGTGAGTTGAAGTTGTTGGTGAAAATCCGGGCAACCGCGCGGTAATGTTAACAAGCAAGTTCTGTTTGCCCAAGTTGTTATTTCTTTCCTTTTTCCTGTGACTTGTTTCCGGTCGACTCTAATACGTTGCCTGTCAGGCACACCGGACTGGGAATCCCCGGAGTATAAACTACGGCACATTTTATTTGTCAACCAACGCCATATATCTTGCTGAAATTGCGTGACATTATGTCACTGTGAAAAAATATTTACGAATTTTCAGAGTTTCTCTAATAGAAAATGCTCAACTGACATTTGTGAGAGACGGAAGAGAAACAGTTTAATTTATAGGATTTAGATGGAAAAGTGGACTGAAAAATAAATTCCGAGGAAATGATGTGGGAGTTGTTTATAATCCAGGAACGCTGAAAAGACAAAATTTTAGTCTGAAATTTTTTTGCGTAATTTTTTGGTGAATACGTGGTTGCAACCTCTTTCTGAGCTTTTCTTGAGTAATTTGTCAGTGTTTTTCATAAATCTAAATTTAACGTGTTTGATCTTTTTTCAGAATAAAAAACTAGATATTTTTGTTAGAACGTGCAATGATTTCGAGTTACATTAGTTGGTTCAGTTGGTCTACATTCACGCTGATCTGGAATTTGAAATCTCAATTAGCGATTCCTGGGCTTTTTACAACAAAAACCAATTTAAATAACACGGAAGTGTAGAAAAGGTTTCGTTTTAATTTATGTTTTTGCGCTTTGGTGAAAGCAGTAAAAATAAACTTAATGGAAATCGTTTTAATTAGAGAGACAGCGGGTCCACTTGCTGTTTTGTTTATTTATGGAAATGGGGGTGGTTCAGGTAAGGGTTGAAACAAAACAATGAGCAATAAGTTTGTTAAGAGCAAATTACGTCAATGTTGATTTTTATCATTTCCTTATTTTGCCTACGTATTATGATTTAATAAGTTACTCAGTGAAAATTGTGGCAGGTACTCTGTAGAACTTTCAAAGCATCAAATATTTATGCCTAAATTTAGAAATGAATCCGACATAACAAACCGAAATTTAATAATCGTATGCAACAGAAAAATATATCCACTCAAACATTTAGTACTAATTTTATTAGTCCGTTTCTCAAAATTAAAAAATTAAATTTTAACACTTTATTTGATAAATACTTTTGATTTTTGATGAAATTTTTATTAATTCCGCAGAAAAATTAAAGTACTTGGACCCTTGTTCCGCATGTGTGGTTAACATAAAAATATCTTAACATTAAACCTGAGCTGTGCCCATAACCATCGGACGTGAGAAAACTTTTTAGTGTTTGAAATATCGATTCCGAGCTTTTGTGTGAAATCTCCAGAATATAATATAAAAGCTGAATTTCCTGTACGCAATAATCTTCAGTTGAAACTATAGATCACTTACGACTTACCTCTAGTGCAGGATTAAGTTTATGTTTAAGTTTCGGTCGTGGTTTGTATTTCAACATTTCTCTTCCTGCAGGCGATGCGAATAAATTAGCTAAGTTGGTATTCTGAAAAACAACGAGAAAATTAGCAACGAGTTTTCCAGAAACGTTAAATTGGCAACTCAAACAATTAGTTGCGTTTACCTCGGATTTCGTGTTGGTTTCCAAAAAGTAAATATCTTTGTGAGCTGAGCAGTTTATTATTTCCCCTTTCATTGCTGAAACAAACAACGATGTTAGCTTCATTGTTACAAAAAAATGACACAAAAGAGAGCGTGAGTTAATTGCAAATGGCATAAATTATAAACGTTTACTCTTTAACCAATAATTTGTCATTATTGGGTAGAATAAAAATGTTTCTCTTTTATCTTATTCTCTCTCTTTCTTGTTGTCGAACGCAGGAATTCGGTGATTAATTATCAACTGTCTCAAACCCGATATTTGGCTCCAGAGTTCTAATTGGTTTAATTTCGTTAAAAACCTGTGTTAAGCAAGCGAAACTTGAACAACAAAAATAAAACTTTTTCAAGTTGACTATAATTAAGACTTTGCTACATTTAAGAAAAGATTGCGACGAGTTAACTTGTTCATTTCGTGCTCATTAAGAAAACGAAGCAGGTTTTTTACATTTTTAACTCTTACTAGAACAAAGTCATTTACATTTTTAAAACACCCTCAGGACTGAATAAAGTAAAATGACAAATGAGCGAATTATGGAGATACGATTTTTTAATGGGTACTTTTTTAATTGATTTCGGGACGAGTCAAGAGTCACGCTGAAAAAACTATTGAAAAGAACTTTTTGTGAAACAAGTTAAGCCATTTCATTGATCTATTTTCTTTCAGACAGATTATTTAGTCTGCAATTTTAGCAGCTGGGGAGATCAATAATTAACTGTAACGTATGAGTTAATTGGTAAGTCCAGCTCCCATAAATTATATTTGTGGATTCGATTTGTGATAGATGTGATAGATGAGATGCTTTAGAAATAAATTACTGATTGTGTTGCTCTGTAATTTTGCTGATTTGGCGACAAATAATTGGGAGCGCAAGTAAGATATTTATAATAAAATGTCAACAAAACAACACGCTAAAATTTGCAGTTTGTTCGATAACTACAAATAATTAAGAAAAATAAAGTGTAAATATATAAAATTTCTCGTATTCATATCATTTCTTAATAAAATATCATTGATTTAATATGATATTTTATTACTTACGTCGTTTGTGATAAATAGTTAAGAAATTCTGTTAAAACTTTATTTATTACTTTTTACTTTACGCGTAAAGAAAAAAATTTCAAAGCCTAAGAGTACACATAAAAATTACTTCAGGAATAATAAATGAGCAGCTTAATCGCTGGCAAACTTGGTTGATTTGTTCGCAATAGGCAGTGCAGAAAGTTGTTAATTGTTTATATTTTAGAGAATAATATTTGGTTTAATTGTTACAAAACTCGCTTGCAGTCGTCGCAAGACAGTAGCAGTTTTGTTATGATTTTTCATGGTTCAAAAATAAAAAAAAAAGAAATTTTAGTATAAAAAATTGTAATTTTAATTACAAATTTAAATTGTATTAAAAACAAATTAAAACCATGTTTAAAATAAAATATAATTCAATTTTTATTGTCGGTGGAAATATCTTTTACAAATAAGATAAGAAGAAATATACAGAGTTAAAAAATAAATATAATAAACAATTCCTGTAAATCTAGTTTTTATATTGTAAGTAAGTATAAAATTTCTAAAAAAACATATATGTATGATTAGACTATTGATATTTAAATACAAATTTTCTAGTAATTTTACACAATTTTATTGTACCTATTTAAATGACAATAGCGTAAATATAGTAACAGTAGTAGTTACTTACATTATGCATATTTTAAAATTTAAAATTTTCTTCCTAGCGGAAATTAGTTTCGTTGCACTTTACGTAAAAGGTAGATTCAATTTTCATATTAGAAAATGGAAAAATCATTGTCGGCCTCAATAACACCTTCCTTAAATATCCATTCCAAGGATTAAAACTCATATCATATTTCTTGACATTCTCCAAATTCACGTCCAGACAAGTCATTCGATTGTGGTCCAATTTCAGCTCTCTAATTTCAGACAAAAGATTAAATGTTTCCTTCGGGATTGAAGTAATAGAGTTGTGATCTAAATATAATCTATTGAAGCGATAAACACCATGAAAAGCATTTCTGTCGATTTCTTCCAGTCGGTTATAACTTATAATGAAATCCACGTAATGAAACTTTTCCTTTCCCAAGATTTTTTCTGGTAAACGTTTAATCAAGTTGTGCCCCAAGTCAATTCTTTTTAAGAACGGTACGTTTACGAACCATCGATTTTCATAATTCTCAATATTGTTATTTCTTAAATTGATAGATTTCAAACTCGACATGGAATCGAAAGCTTCTCTTGCAATAACCATGATTAAGTTGTCACTCAAATCCAATTCCTCCAGTTCTAAACCAGAAAAAACTCCATTTTTAACTTCTTGAATTAAGTTATGATTTAAACTTAGCTTCTTGAGATTGTGAAGATTACTAAAAGCTCGCTCTTCAATTGTGGCCACATTCGAAGACTGAATCTCTAATTTGATCACTGGTTTTAAATCATCAAGCAGCTCTCTGGTGATTGTAGAAATATTTTTATTTCTAATTTGAATGTTGTCAAGTTGATTTTTAATTATTTCACGATTTAGTACAATTTTGCGAGGTGTCAAATCATATTTCGAATAATCACATAACACAACAGCGTAAAACGTGATTTGAATCACAAAAAAGTAAATGTTAGTACGTGACATAGCTAAGGAACTTGTTACTACTTTGGATAATTACGGTTCGAATAGAATTTATAGGATATAATAAATTGATAAGACGTGACTTTATACAAATCGGGTTCATTTACTCCAGATTGCGTGGTTAATAAACTTTCTTTAATCAATAAATAACTTATTGCTACAGCGCAGGATTTTATCACTATAGGAGCATCTATCTGAAGAAGTCACCAGTGATCTTAAAAGACTGGTTTTGCAATTTTTACATAAACATTGAAGCAATGGTAATTTTGTTTACCAATTGTTGTTTATATTGATCAATTAATTAGTAATTATTATTGACCGTTTCGGTTGATAAAACTGGTAGAATTAGTGTTGTTAATAAACTCCGTGTTTTTTTAAGCGTATCCATAATCAATAAGACGTAAACAGTTAAATTAGTGTGAACAACCCTGAGAAAATTCCAACATAAAAAATTCCAAAGCAGATGTGAAGAAGGTTAAATTTTTCCATTATTTCTATATAAAAGACAGGTTATTGGTTTGAGAATCATTTGTACATTTTCTGTAAAAAAATTTCTTGCCGTGACCAAGTTCCCTATTGCCAACAATATTGACAAACTCGACTGCCACAACGCAATTTAGCAACTCTCTAGAAGCTAATAATTCTTATCTGACGTCACGACGGCGACGTCTGGAAAACAAGTCGAGAAAAATAAAACGGTTTAATCAAATTTTCTGGTAAACACCATTGTCCGTTTCCACCAACCTAACGAAGTTAAAAGCACAATCTTAATAAATCTGAGTCAGTTATAAAACACAAGTCGTTAAATTTCTTTTACCGAGTTGTTCGTTCATAATGCATGAAGCACTTTAACTTCTTACTAACTTTAATGGAATAAAACAATTTTTTATTCTGCTTAAAAATTTAAGTAGCGGATAATGTTGGAGTTGGGGAAAGTTTGCAACGAGAAAATTCTATTATATTTTTCATCTGTGATTATAGATTGCTCGAGGCAAGGATTGTATATATGTACGATGCTCATTATTATATTCGCAGTGCTTGTACAATTGAAAGAGAATAATTCATAGTAGTCTCAAGTTTAATAAGCTTCCACGCATTTGTGTTCTTTGTCTGCCTTTCAACACAGATGTTCATGTATATATGTGGTTGTTAGTATCAAAGGAGCTTTCAGGAACTATGCTTTAAAGAAAAACGGTATTACATCATTTGCAGAAATAGACGGCTATTACGTTGATGAGAGAAAACGAATTCGCCTTTGTATGTGGTGTGTTGCAAGATACTTGCTTACTTTTTGCGACATATTAGATGTGAGAGAACGAGTTTAAACAGTCTAGTTAGAAATATTACCACAGGGCGAAAAACAAATTTGCAAAGTTTACAACAACATGCTCATAAAATATGTACCTAATTATAGTAAATACAGATGTGCAATAGAACCTCTAAAGGGTGAGTCAGTAGTGCGACATCGTTTCACATTTATGATATTAGAATTTTCAATACGTCCATGATACATGAAGCAAAGAAGTGTTAAAATATTTTATTTTAGACAGGTTGTTCCAATAGTCCTGGACAATATTTATTTATTTTTTTACATATTCTGACTTTTTGGATCAAACGCTTTGGTTGTATATCTTGTTTTTAACTTTTGAATGTAAAATTACCAATTTATCCAATTTTTTAACAAAATTTTGAAATTTTCAATTATGGTACATTTTTAGTATTATTATTATTATTAGTAATTGATTACTGAAATTTGGTAGGAAGCTAAAAAAATTATTGCTATTTTGTATGGTGCTAATATTAGTTATTTTTTAAATAAAAGAGTAGATACATGCAGACACTGGAGCACTGTTCAACACTTATAAATTACAAAAGAAATGTCAAAAGCTATGGAATTTCTGTCTTACGTCCTGCAAAAAAACATTTGGTTTCGTTATTTTATGCATAGACAGACGTCAGTAATAAATAACTTCAAGAAAAATCCAATTCACGAAAGCTTACAAGAAATTGATTTGGGCGTACAGTGATTAAGACAGATATTTCCAGCGTGGGCCATTTGATAGGCCGAAGGTTGCCTATCCATGAGCGTAGATGCTACGGTTTGTATATTTGAATTTTTTTTAGATTATCCAAATTCTTTAGATTAAACTTTTTAAATCTATACACTGTAACTTATTCAAGTTTTTTTTAATTAATTGAACACTTCATTCAATAGTCTTTTTTATATTATTTGAATACTATCAGTTCTAATTTTAATGGAATTTTCTATACTCTTAAATTTTTTAGATTCACCACAAGCCGGAAAATGAATTTACACCAATATGTTTATCAAATATAGAAGAGTGACTTCAGGTTCTTCAAAACAAGTAAGAGTAACCCTGGCAATATGCGGCCGGGCACTATCTTGTTGAAAAACAGGGTTGGGTAGAGTGTGAAGGTACGGAAGAAGATGAGGTTCTATAAGGTTTACAACGTATCGTTGAGCATTCATGGTACCCCTTTTATGTAGTACATATATATATATATATATATATATATATATATATTCAGTATATATTAGAAGAAAGAAAAACAGTTGAAAACCAAAGCCGAAATTGGAAAAATAGTAGCTTCAGCAAGCACAGTATAACGTTTGGAATGGGCTTCACATTTAATGATATGAAGAAAATAGAAATAATAAAAAAATCTAGCTCATTAGAATTGAGAAATAGAGAATAATTTCAAACACAAAAAAAAAACAGAGAAAAAGAAATAATACATTTTTTTAAAGAATGGCAAACAAAATATAAACACCGAAAAAAATGAGAAAAATAACATTCTTAGCAAAAATAAGAAATAAAAAAGAAAAGTAATTCACTGAAGAAAACGAATTTTAAAACGTACAACAAAATATAAAAGAGCTTCCTAATGACAATTTTTAAATTTTTCAATTCTTTTATATATAAAATATATGTAAATTTTTGTTAGATTTTTTATATTTTTTGAGATTTTTCAATTTTGGGAAAAAATAAATTAGTCTAATCATTAAAAAAAAATTAAGACAAAAGTTACTGCATATGTAGTTTACATAGAATCCGCCTTTTATCATTATTTTACTTTGCTCTAAATCGTCTTTAAAAAACAAATAGTTTAAGAATCAAAATCTGAAAATAAATTGTCTTAAAATTATATTATATTCATATGAAATTAGTTTTTGGTGTTATTTGCGTGTAAGTGGAATAAAAATATGTGATGTATTTTGCACTTATGGTACCCAGATGAGCTTTCCGTCGATGTTCCCCTAGCATTAAAAATGTATCCTGCACTTTGCGCAACGCATTATATTTCCATTATTTTATTCTTTTTCCGCAAAAGTGCATTCAAATCCCGCTTTCACTCAAAGATAAAACCACCTCGACATACTTTTGCCCAATGAAACCCTGCAGGAAACGATACATATGTTTATTCCAAGCCATAAGTTCTCTCTGAAACTGGATCGATTAATGTTGGGTTATATGGTTCCACGTGAAATTGTTAGAGTGACTCTACCATCTTACACCACTCTCTTTAATTAATAGGAGGGATGTCATGAACACACTCCGACGACGACGCCATACAACGTTTCAAAGCAGGAGGGTGATGCATGGAAAAGCTAATAGTCTGTGCTGGATTTTTGGAGAAAAATAACTTTGCACAGTCTTAAGAGACAACAAAGCAAAGACGTAGGAAGCGAAAACTGTTTGTTATTCTGAGAAATTTACAATTTCGAGACAAGAACTGGAGCGAGCTGACCTAATTTTCAGAAGCAAATTGTCATGTTGTGTAGAGATTTGTATATCGCATAAGTTGTTCTTTGTCTTGTTTACAACATAAAATAAACAGAAATGTACACCCAGAACTATCAAAGTGAGAAATGATTTTGATAGAGCTACATAGTTTTTAAAGACTGTTTAAAAATCATTTTTTTTCTTGGTAAATATAATCCGGGTTAACAATCAGTTTATTAAATAGAAGTTTGTGGGTGTTTCCAAGTTTAAAGACGAAGATCCTAGATTTAATCTTAATATAGGCGCAGCTATAATGTTTTACAGCTTATTCGAGTGACGCTGAATGGTCACTCCGTTTCCAATTAATAGGGGTTTGGACGCGTCTGCACTGCTTTTCCGGTCGAAAGGAACGTCACATCTTACCATCCGCGGTCCATTAGGTTTGGATCTTGGAGTGGACTGCTCGATCCTTCATCATCCTCTTATCTTCGACTCCTTCTTGAGGCGTGATTAATACTCCTCAATCCCGCAGTGCGTACCAGTGCTGTTGAAGCAATTGTCGGTTGCAATGATTTTTAAGAAAAAATATTTTTGTAGCTGCATATAAATCATAACTAATTAAATCTTATATGAAGAATATGAAAATGATTTAAAAAATGTACAATACAATCAACAGACGTAAATTTTTTAAATTATATATATTTTTTTTGATTATGTAATTTGTTCGTTTTGTATTGTTTGTATGTATTTATAAACTCTTCAGTTGCTTATAGTTGTAAAATTTCTTCACTTATCTAATTTTTATAAATTGTTCAAATTATATCTATTGCATACCTTCCATCAGTTTATTAGATAACTTTAATTTTTATAATTCTTGAGGTTTTGTAGTCTAATAATGCTTAAATCTTAAATCCTTTAAATTCTTGTAATTGTTAAAATTTGTTATATTCTTTATTTTTTTTAAATTTTAGATACTCTGTTTTTGGAATCTACTAAATTGTTTGAATTTTATAGGTATTTTAGAAGATCTTAATTCTTGTTTTTAGGGTAAATTATATTTTATATTTTAGAATTTTTAGAATTTTGAGAATTCAGAAGAGTTAAGATTTTCTAAAACTAATTTTTAATTCAATTAATTTTAGTCTCAAAACTAATTAAAGAATCTAAAGATCTATCTAAAGAAACTTCTAAAGAATCCTAAAATTATTAAAAAGTTTTAAGATCTAAAAATCTTATATACTCTAAAAATATGAAATTTTGAAAGCAAAAAAAAAAATTACACAAAATATTTTACACTATATTCTTTAAATAATTTAGTTTTCTAAAACTTTAAGTAGTCCCTATGCTTATTATACCAATCTTTCGTGCTTTGGCTGCTTCGCTTAATTAAATTTTTACACTGTTTTTTTTTTACATTCTTGATAATTTTTCAGCCTTTTGACACTTTTTTAGTTCAATCCGAATTGTTAACTAAACAACTCCAGTTAATTAATCAAACTTAAACATCGTTAACTGATTATGAAGTTTGCATGATAAATTATAGATTACAAACTCTTGCGTTTTTGTTATTTTCTCACAGCATCGACAAAGTATATATTTTAATGTTTAAAACGGAATTATTTTGTGTTAAGTACAATATTTTTATCGATTTGTGTCTAATAAAAAGAAAATGACATCTTTCAGGTCTGGACGATTACTGCCCGGACGAGCTAATCTTAATCTCCAAGTAAACCGGATAGTATCTGCTTAAATTTTAGTTTTTTGGACTACTTCAGCATTAATATTTTATCAAATCGATAGGTGGCTTCGATTTCTTTATTTTTTTAATTTCCAAGTAATTTTAAACAAAAACAGAAAAAACGGTTTTCCCGCACCCCAGTGTTTTTTAATTTTCGCTGGCGGCAAGGGATATTTGTGTTATACGGTTGGTGTTGCAACTTTTTGACAACACCAGTCAATCAATTTTTGATACGTTCGTTCATACCGCTCGCGACTTTTCTCGGGCAGCAGGCGCGAAACGGCCTCTTTGGCACATTGTTGAACTTCGGGTACACCTGTCACTCATTTTATCAATTTTTGTTAATAATTAAAAAAAATAACAGATGGTTTAAATTTTAAAAATCTAATAGTAGTTAGTAGTAGATAGATCATGTTACCAACCCACCATTAAAAAAAAAGTTCCTTTTTTTTTCTTGATATTTGTTACAAAAAATATTGTGCCTAACTCTTTCGGAAAAAAATTTCCCGCATTCGCACTAAATACAGCACCCCTTACAGTCATGCCGCAAACAAGTGCTCATGCGGGAAAATTAAGTTTCCGAACTTGTTAGGTAAATAACTATTAGTTAGATCATATTTGCAGTGATCAGTATTTTTGTGCGCCTGCAACTTGTTAAATGCTTAATTATAGAAAAATATGTTTTAATCTGCACTCAACAGAGAAAAGTTTTAAGCTGAATAACAAATCTTAAATACGAGCAGCATTTTAAACAATTTATTATTATTAGTATCGTCGACAGTTGAAAAATGGTTACGATATTTTCACCAGTTGTTTGGAAGTTTTCGTATAAAGCTTTTCCTTTGCGATACAAAAGAAAAAATTTGGTGGGTATAAATTCCTCTTAGCGCCTGTCGCCTTTGTTCCTCACTGTACTTTCAAAGTGAAAAACGGACACAGAAAGAATAAAATATGTGCTGTTTCGATCGTTTCTTACAAGCAAAAATCGCAACTTTTTTCTTAATCGTGACTCCTGAATTTCACAGATCTTCCATCAAGCAGAACGAATTTTATCGGATTTCGCTCCAACTTTATAGTGCGTAGAATTGTACACCTTTGGCTATAAATAATACAAACTTAGGTGGAGTAACTGTGGAAAGTTCTCTTTAATATTTACTCCAAAGCCTCAAAATATGTTTGAATACTAAATTAACTTAGCAGCTTGGTAATAGCTCTAATTAATTAAGTATTGAGGCTGTTTACAGCGTGTGCTTAGGAATTGATCGTTTTCAAGCTCTAATTAGTGTTTTTAATTGTGATAAATCAGGTGAGGGCAAAATTGGTTTGTGACAGCTTCCTTCTTTGAGGTGCGGCAGTTGTATGAACGTCTACGTATATCAGCTTGTGACATTTGCGTTTCCGCTTGTAGCGCCATTCGACCCAGCAATTATTTAAACTGTCTTTGTCCCCTTTTTAGAATAATAGTGTAAAGGGGTCGGAAAATTTATACGATGCGTGTTGGAACATGGCTTTTTGGAGTTATGTCCGCAATGAGGTCGTAAGATATTAGTGGGCTTAATTGGGTATGGATATGGGGCAATGCGGGTTCAATAGGGTAAAGTGCATGCATTTTGTGAGAAGATTGGCGATTTGCCAATTGTGTACGGAATAGGGGTAGATTTACAAAGAAGCCTTACAAAGAAATTTAGTAATTTACTATTAAACGGAAATTTATTGTTTGAAAAAGTATAAAGGGTTTTTAATGCATGCAAATCTACGAGCATCCGTATGTCCAGAACAGGCGTTTGTATAACTTTCTGTAATGTAATAGTGGTGTCAGTCTATTGTTATCAACGGTTTAGCTCACTTTTTTGTCGTGTTTGTACGTGAACACTGTGTTTTAAATAGAAGAAAAAAACAGATAAAACTTGCTAAGTGTTATGCTGACCTGTTTCTCATCCTTCTCACATTTTAATTGACGAGACGTCCACTGAGTTCCTAACGTCCTCGTAGGATATTAATGATGCTGTTAGAATTCTAGCTGCGTACCTACCCATGGTCAAATGTACATTACGTGTTCTAGGTAAACACAGAAAGTAGTAGCATAGTTTTCGAAACAGAAGTAAAAGATAATTGATTATGAAAATTAAACTAAATTGATAACAATTTGTAGTTGAAATAAATGGTATGATATAAATATATATGTTTCTTAATGTTCTTTTTAATATAATCTGATTCAAACTTATTCATTTAGGTTTGTTTTATAGTTTTATCTCAGTGTATTACAAAAAATAAACTTTTTTTTTAAATATCTTCTTTTGTTAATAAGCACAACTCCTTTTAACAAGACGACAAACACACTTAATTTTTTGACCTGCTGTTTCGATCAATAGTTTTTGCAAACGGTACTAACTTCTAAGGTAAAAATTTCAAAGTAAGTTTTTGATTTTTTCTACGTTCCTTGAATTAATCACAAAATAACAGTTTTTAAGTTGTTAACGTTTTGTAAATAAATATTTGTGATGGCTGTAACTCATAAAACATAAATAAAAATGTAATAACATAAATAATGTATAAGGTTTGTATTTACTTTATTTTTAAAACAACCAATTACCTTAACAAAAATAAAAAAAACAATTATGACCTAAATTTAGACCAATTAACTGTTATTTATAAATTCGATTTTCAGAAAAATCTTTATATCTAAAGAAAATTTTTATATTTAAACTGAATTTAATTTTGTGAAACCTATACAAGAAGCTGTAGGGAATAACAAAATCACTAAAATCAAATTTTATCAAAAATTGACTTGTCTTTTAGTGAGTTGGTCACTTACTCTATTTTAAAATAAATTCTTTATTATTACACATATCTGTATATTAAGTACAAATGTTTTCTCCATGCATTACAAATTATTGGAAATTACAAAGACATAAAAAACAAACAATCTAGAAAATGGTATACTAAATAATTATAAATTCGAATACTCACTACCTATTCCTAATCGATATTGTTTTCATATTATCAAATCATTAATTTTTTGGTATCTAAATTTATCTACACGTCTTTGTTCACATTTTAAGAAACTCAATAACTTTATGCATTCTTGAAATTCACAAAATTTGTTGACTTTCTATCCTCAAAAATCTTTACAATGTGCACGTACAGTAATACTTGGGTTTTTATTTAAAATTGTTTAAGATTTTGAATTTTTTTAAGATATTTAAATTGTAAATTGTGAAATTTTGATGATTTAGCTTTTCTTTCCGTTACGTCTAAAGCAAAAACCGAGTTTATTTTACACACATAATTATTTAAATAGCAAAACTTCTACGGATTATTAATTTTGCTGACTTTAGATTTTTTGTATTAATTGTGCTTATATTATTTTAAAACTCTACAGATTAAAACCTTTAAATTTTAAACTTAAAAAAATATTTTTAAGTTCAGATAGTTTTCCAAGTTTTTTAATTATGTTTTTCCTGGATTTTTTTTATTAAATGTGCAAACTTGGAATCAAAGATTTTAGTTTCAAAATTATTTAAATTGTTGATTTATACTTAGATGTACAAGGTGTCTATAAATGTTTCTGGTATCCCAATTGGTCATGGAATTTAAAAAAAAAATGTGCCGCTTCCTAGAAAATGGTATAAATTTTTTTCATACGACATACTCAAGGACATTGTTTCAATTTAAATTTTGAACTGCATTACTGATCACATAACGTGTAATAAGGTTACTTTTTTCTCGTTAATGTCAACTCCCCTGGAAAGTGCAGCACAATTCAGCTAACTTTCACACAGGTAAAAATTGATTCATCTAAGTATTTTGTCTCGTTTATACTCAGAACATTTTAAAAATGCCTGGAGTTTCGTTAGCATAGACGTTTTCGTCTGAGTGAACTTAAGCGAGGTCTTTCTATTGCGATGTGAGAGGGTGGTTTATTAGCAAAAGAAATAGCATTGTTAATGGGATATAATGGTGGGTTACACCGTTGAAGAACATGATATGAAGAAGAACGTGATGTCGGCTCATACAAACTTTTAGTTTTTGTATAATGTTTTAAACACTACAATGAATAAAAAAAGCAAAAACTAGAAACAAAATTTTAAATGATGCACTGTTGACAGATGTGACATAAGTGACATTTGAATAGTTCGGTTCACTATAAAAATTATGCGCTGAAATCATCTCCGACACAAATTCCATAGCCATCCTTGATACCAGAATCATTTATAGACACTTGTATACCATTTGATTATAATTTTAGGAGCTCTTTGCCGCATTTGAAAAATGATAAGTGTGATTCAAAAATTTGTAGTAGTAATTTGCTTGTTTTTAAATAATAGGTTTGTTTTATGTAGACTTTCTTAGTTACTACCATGCCATAGAAAACCTGAAAATCTTCAAAAAAGCTAAGCAGCGTTTTGTGAGGGTGATATAAGTGACATATGATGTGAACAAGAGATTCCCCGGTCGTAAGCCGGAAATTGTAAAGGTGCTTATCAGCGTGCAATACCCCGTAATCATTATTTCTGTTAGCTGGCTCAGATATCTTTTGCCGAATGAGTTAGCTTTTTTGACCTTTTGATAGAATTTGAACCAATAAAACTTGTTTGATTCGCATCATTGTGATCTCTCTAATGATTGGTGTAATTTTTTTCAGTAGTTTGTCAATGATTTCCTTGGCTGCACTGTATGCTATCTCAATAGCCAAATCTGGATTGAACAATTGCAGTGCAGATTTGGAACCGTTTCTATATCAGACTTTTTGTTCTGCTGTAGCTAGTGTTTCTCACTATCTGGTGCGATTTTATGAGAAAGTGACTCTAAATCTTAAAACATTTTTCATAAAGTTTTTAAAAAAAAATTTTTGCAACGTTTTTCTTGCTCCTCCTGTCTTGCAAGATGCGATGGTTTTTGTTTCATAGATAATCATAGGTCTTGATACCTTTAGTTAAAGTGAAATCAATCGAAAATTTTGTTTGCTGCAAGGTTTTCGACAACTCATGTCTTGCATTTGCGTCATATTTTCACGCTTTTGAGAGCTGCCTCCGACACAATGCTGTCAAATTTTCCAATCATTAAAACTGTAATACGTTTGTGTAAGCTTGCGCATTTACTTCTACTTGTTCAAGTTTCCGTTCCACGGCAGAGAAGAGAGATCCTTCTGCTCTGACTACTTTTGCCTCCAAACGGAAACCCCCAAATAGATTTCGACATTCTAATGTGTCAACATGTTGTCAATCAAACAAGCGATTATGTTATTGACTCCACGCTCGTTCACAGTTTTTTTAATAGACGTAAAATGTGATTTTGTCAAATGCTTCTTTGTATCCACAATCTCGCTAAAGTAATATCCTTACTCAAAAACTTTTTAGATTTTTATTCTGAGTTATGCCGTTTCAAAATTTTTAGAAAAAAAGTTAAACTTATCGGTTTGAAGAATTTGACTTGGTCATATGTTTTACTTCCAGGTTTTGATATAAACAAAACATTAATCGCCCTCTATGTCTCTGCAATGTAATTAAGTGCCCAACTAGCTCTAATTAGTTCACATAGTCTAGATGTCAACAGGTCTTTTCCTTGCTGTAACATTATCGGAATTAATTTGTCTAAGCCATGTACCTTAAAGAGTTTAAATTTCATAACTGTTTTTTAAGAGATTTATTATATTTTGTGAGAGTATTTACAAACAATTAAAAAAATTAAAAAATTCTGGTATCATAAAGCATCTAAAAGAACGAAGATCCAAATATCAATTTACTGAGTATTAAGAATTATGTTAATTTAATTATATTGAAAAAAATAATAAAGAATTTGAAAAAATACAAATATTCTAAAAAAATTTTACGTAGTTCCCTATAAAATTAAAGTTAAAATTTTTGGCATGACACCGAAGGCTAAGTTTAGATGAAAAAAAGACCTTAAGAAAAAGAAAAATTCTCGGTCTAAAGCATATTTATATTGGGGCGCAACTCTTAGCCATCAATACAATCAAGGGTTTATAATATTGTTCGAAGCAAAACTCATTAACATACTAATGTAAGAGACATCCAACTCCTCAACAACAACCTGACCAGAAGGCTATATATATATACACATGATGAAACCTTTGGGCTTGTAATTTGTGAGTGGAAAGCGGAGCAACGTACCTATGTAGTGCTGTTAGTTAATGTAGCTGTAGATGTAGTGCTTGTATTATTATAGATGTAGGTTAATAATTAGTCAGCTTTGATCAGTTTTAACCTTAGATCAGCTGAGATTACTACCTAAGAATAAAAAAAAAACAAATTTTAATTCAAATATGTAGTTACAAGTTTTATTTATTTGGTGACAAATTGTAGGTCACGAATTTTTATAAAAGTCACTAATTTTTAATTTGAATGTGCATAATTTAGACCAAATGTTTTCACTGAATTGAGATGAAGCAAATTTTGTATAATTTACATACATAGGCTCAACTTAACTTCTACTTTTAGGCAATAGTGATAATTCCTCTACCCTTGACCTATTTTGTGAAAACATCTTCTAGCTCGTTTCCAGCTAGTTACTTCTGCCTAAATAACAGTAATTTGCAAGGTAAAGATTAATTCGGCATGATTACGGAAACAACAAACATCCCAGTCTCGTTAATATAATCAGTAACAACGGGTTGGCAGACAACAGACTTCATAAATAAATCTGTCTCATTCCCTTAAGAAGGGTTATATATACACGGCTTGCACCTGCCATAAATACAGTAATCATTCTCTATAACTAGCGCTGTTAATTTATAGAACACAGACCCCTGATTAAGGACCATAATTAGGACGCCATTAGAAGTAATTAAGAGATCCTAAGTTGCGTTCGCGTCCCTTGGAGAATTCTTGCTAGAGTTCACAAATTATTACTTTATTGCGGTACGCAGACCAATTCAAATAGGGATTGTGCAGAAATATTGTATGATCTGAATCATCATTCTACTCTACAATAATCTTATTAACTTTTATATTCTAGAAACTAATTACTCTAATGCTGTACATTTGTGAGGATTATGTTCGCTTAATTTAATTCGTGCTTGTTATCAGCCTTGTCTTTCCGAAAATCTTGTCTAGCGTGTTTCTAATTAAAGCAAGAGATGAGGAGAATCGATACTTGCTTTAATTATACTGTAATATACTTCAATCAAAGCTCAACTTTTTCTTCTTCATTTTATAACGGAATTAAGCCGAAAATCAAATCAGCGAGAAATTGGATGCCCTGATCGATCATTAGCCTTTGAGAGAACGGCAGTTGCTTTGTTACTGCATCGAGGCTAATAATAATTATATTGAGTCGGACGGAAAATGTGAAAAAGGGAGCTTAATAGATTTAGCATCATGTATCGAAAACTAATTGACGTTTTTCAACAGCAATTCACAAAAAAATCTACTAAAATAAAGAGAACAAAAGCTAGGTAAAGTAATATTGAAAAATTTACGCAATGTAACAAAACTAATAATCAGAGTTCTTTGTTGAGCCTTTCCTTTGTTGGCTTTATAATTTTTGCCTCAATTATTTGGGTTTGCTCAAAGCCACATTAAATTTTTTATTAGGAATTGTGTTTGTTCCTATTATTCTTTGTAACCTTATCATTAAAACGAAACACATGACTAGTTTCTATTTCAAGTATCTTAGTTTACTTTTTCACAAAAGAGCTTAAGTATCGATCTTTCCATCATTAACAACATAAAACAAATCCTGGAACGTGCACTGCGAAATGTAGATTAGAGAGAGTAAACAAGCAAGCTTGGAGAGTTGATACCAAACATTTGTTGCCCGAAGTTTATTCAGTAACGTAACACACAACACTTCAAATAGATAATATTTGCGAACGCGCCGATTAAATAAGAGAAATGTTTTAGTGCCTTAGATAACTCTCAATTGACTGCCAGCTAGAAAGTCCCATGAAATTTGCCTAAAGTGCAGACGTCACCTAAAGTAGTTTTCATAGCAAACTGTCGGAGCTTCTTCACAATTTAATTGCAAAATTTGCGGCAAAAATCACTTAGTCGCCGGTGTTTAATTTAAGGGTAAGTTCTAAAGATGTCTCTCTCTAACGTCCGGCATCGACGAAGACAGACGTCGGATTATTACGGCATCACCTTTCACAGTAACGCTTAACTCTTAAATGGTTCATTACGATGAGAAAATGTTCATTAGGGTGCATTATCTTCCGTCTCTCTGTGTCTTGATTATACGAAGAAATCTGCGATCGCCAAGTCGACAAATTGCAACCCTCGTAATTTTAACGTCCGCATAAAATAGCCCGTTCGTTCTTTAGACGTGCCAATAGACTGACGACTTTTTTATTTCACCTTCGGTCACGCCGCTTCCGGTTAACTAATTTGCGCTTCTTTTCAGGAAATCGCCTTTTACCAAAGATGCGCCTAGTTTTATTTCACTCATGGAGAGCTTTCAGTCTTAAATGCTTTGGGTTAACTTGAGAAACTGGAAGAAAAGTGGGTCACATGAATACGGATGGAATTGTCTAAATCAGCAAAACTTTTGTTATTGAAGCTCTTTTTAGCACAGAAATTTTAGGTTTGAGAAAAAAGAGAAAAAGATTAGTAAGCTGGTCTGATTCTACACGCTACTGAAGAATTAGTGCAAACGCAATGTACATTGATAGGAATTTTTTTGTCTTTTCTGTTTAATGACTAAAGTCTAAAGTTCTGAAATGTTTTTATTTTTGTATTTCGTAAAATACAACAACATTTTAAGATATGCAACAGGTTTTGAAAAATAATGAAATTTCAACTTGCTTTTAGAACGTTTGTTCCTATTGTAAATGTTTTCATACTTTTTAAGATTTGATAAATGGTTTTTAAGATGTTTGTATCTATTGCAAAACCTTCAATCTTTCTAATCCTATGATTTTTAAAAATATTATGGATTCTTTGTATTATCAAGATTTTGTAGATATTCGAAACACTTTTATTATTATATTTTTAGAATACATAAAAAAAAATAAAATATTTCAATGGGGATGAACCTAAAATGCATCATGAAGTCGGGAACTTTATAATAACTATTAGAATAAATTTTAAATATTTAACAGAAAAATGTACAAAAGCATAAATGAAAACAAATAGCTAAAATTTGTAAAGCTGTATATTTTACGGTGTAAAGATTAAAAAACGAATAAAATTCAAAATTGTCTTAAAGTTCTGAAAATCTAAGAATCTGAAAAGTTAAAAGCATCCCCTAATTATTTTAAAATAGGAAATTGTCAAATTAATTTCAAAAATTCAGGTTCTAGGCATACTAAATATCAAAAAAACCTGAAAGTGTAAAAAAACCAATTGCTTTTATATATGGTTGCTCTACGAGATTTTTTAATTATATTAAAAAAAGTTATACAGTTTGACTATGATAAACAAAAATTTGAATGTTTTAGGACAATTTTAAAACAAGTACAAATATTAAAAAATTATTAAAAACTTTGTAATTGTCTAAAAACAACTAGAACACGTATAAAATAATAAAAAAAATAAGTTTTCTCAAAGCTAAAAAATTAATGAATCTTAAACATTTTAAAAGTTTATGAAATTTATTGGTAAGTACCCATATAAAAAAGAATCTTTAAAATAATCAAAAGTTAAAGATACTTAGAAAAAATCTAAACATTTTTCTATTAATCAAATCATCCAAATTATCTAAATTCTCTGTTTCAATTTGTTAGCACTTGGGAATCATTTCTTTATAAGTGACAAACTTTTAAATTTCTAAAAGTCTTTTTTTGTCTGAAGAATGGTCATTTCTTTAAGTATATTTCCAAATACAAAAACAATTTGTTTACTAGCAACTTATTTATAAAATATGAAATGAACATTTATAATATGCAAAATAACAAGTTTGTTTTAAACATCTTAGTGTTGAAGAAATTGCCTTGAACACTAAAATAATAATTATTATTCATTTACTAGCCTACATGCCAATAAAAGGAATAAGAACTTTTCCATCTAAAAGAAAGTACTTTACTAATAAAAGTTTATGTCTTGATGTGATGACAGTCCAGCTTGCATCACCTTGTTCCCCTAAAATAAAAACCGTCTAAAATCTGACCACGGGATTTTTTCACTCTCTCCCCCATTCCCTTAATGGTTTTTTTTCTCTTAAGAACGGCTACTAAAACCACTCCATTGCTCTTTCATACCATCTTTCGAGCAAATAGGCCGTATCCTTGATTCCTGTTTACGGCGCTAGCGTGACATGTTCGTTAACAGTAAAGACTGCACGATTTCCCATATTCAATAATCCGAACAAAGAACGACAATTTAACATTGTTTTGGCCATCGTACGGTAACATAACTGTCATTGTGAACCCATCTTCCATAAATAGTCAGTTTAGCGTGAGCGCCCCTGCGGTAATGGACATAAATGGCCCTTTAACAACACATGGTGCTAAACAAACTTTGCAAACACGTTGCTACTGATGAACGCTCGGAAATGCAAGATACGTCAGTTTGGTTCCGATTCAAACCGTTTGACACGTTTGCATTCTTTTTGTTTGGAAATTGGCGCAACGTGGCTCTTTGTTCCGGTTTCGCGTTGGCTCCCAACAATGTGCAGTATGCAGAGAAAATTTACTGATAGCTGGGGAGAGCTGAAACTGCAATTTGAGCTTGTGTCGCTATGTTGCGAATTTTACACGGCCTTTGAAAGCACTTATTGTCAGGCAGTGTCACTACTCTCTTAAGAATTGTACTTTCAATAGTAAAGTAACGTTACCGTTTCACTTGCAAACAATAAAATCGACGAGTTTGAAAGCATACTTTTGGCTCTTATTTCACAACATTCTATGAAATTGTTATGTTCTCGCTGTTGCAGGTGAAATATTTTGCGAATCGTGTAGGTGTGTGTTCGATATGGAATTAACTGAAATTTAATTCGTGTGTGCTTTGCATACGCAGATATTGCAAATTTAGTCAATACTGAATGTTCTATTAATGCCATTGAATTAATTAATATTATATTCAAGGCACAACATGTTTTTTGTTTTCATGTCGACAAAGTTGTAAGAAAACAAAGAGAACTTAATTGAGAATGTTTTCATAAAACTATCGTAGATCATTATATTTTTTCCAATCACTAACTGGAGAGCAAAATTCTCTAACCAACAAATTAGTAACAGGGAGCTTTCGGATGCTTTTTGAAGATGATAAAATGTTCATAAGTTTATAAACACATGTTTTATTGATCATATTTATCACCTGAAACTTCAAGTTGAAGTCTTGACAAGTTATTTTTCTTGAAAATTGTAAGAATTACCTACAGAATTTCTACTGAATGTACACGACAACATTTCCATTTCCGCCCTCGGTTTCTGTTCTTTGTTTAATATTTTTATTTTTCTTAGAGAAAATTTCATTTAAAATGAAAATAATATATTTTTGCTAGAAAAATATTTGTTATCGTAGGAATTGTATCATAGTTTATAACTAAAATTAAGAATAAACATTCATGCACTTAAATTTAAAACAACACTGTTTTGATATTTTATAAAAAATACATTATGTATCACATCAGAAGTCCTTTTTTGTCAATTTTCTGAAATAAATATCCTAATAACAAGCAACTAATGTAAATATTGCTAACACACAAATATTTTTTTAGTGCATTCTGCAGATTTTTTTTTCTTCTCGTAAATATAAACAATTAATATCTCGGCTTTTCCCAAAACAAAATAAAAATGCTTCCTTGCCTCCATTTTTTTTGAAAAAAAAGTTTATACCTTTTTGCACGTTGTAAAAACATCATTCCGTTGAAAAAAAAAATTCGAACATCTTGCAATTTTTGGGACTCTAAAAATTCTATAATTTTTTTTGGTCTTTGGAAGTTTTTGAAAAAAAATTGCAGTGATTATTAAGTTTTCATAATCTTTGTAAGTTAGAGTTTTATTTTGCATTTTTATAGATTTTAGATTTTTTTGTATTTTACGTAGGCATAGCTTGTTCAAAGATTCTTTTCAAACTTAAAAAAATTATGATATCGGTGATTGTAGACATTGTTTTATAAATCGAGTACCAAAAATTTTTACCTGTCTAACATTTGAGGTACGTAATTTTTATAAAATTGAGACCCAAATTAATTATTATTATTAGGGTAAACTTTTTTGGAAGGAAAAACTAGCTCGACATGTTATTAGAGCTAGAATACATTGAGATTAATAAAAAATATTTTACCATTTGCTAGAGCCAAATTTTAAATTCAATTTTTAAGGCATTATATAAGTTTTATAAAGTTATAGATAGATATTTTTTTTAAATTTATTTTCGTTTCAGTATGCAAAGATTTAAGTATGAACGTCTAAAACTTTCAATTGCCTTCTTTAGAAAATAGGAAAAGGTAGCAATTGGATAGTACAAATACCAAAAAGTAGCCAAATATAACCGTACATAAGGAATTTAAGTAGAAATCGCTCGGAGCAAACTCTTCCATATTATTGTTTCCTTTAATTTATTTTAAAATCCGGATAATTTCTATCAAAAATATTTGGCAACAAAAAGCCGTACTCTCTTTGTTGCATAATTAACTTCTTGACCGTTTTAAACTTAAAATTTTATTTGATATTTTATCACACCATGCGTAAAGACAAAATTACAACACTTAATTAAAAAAAAATACACCAGGAAGTGGACGGATACGAATGAATTTGCCCATATTTTACTTCAAACAAATTGAACACTAATTATTGGTAATTTTTGTAATGCCTACACTAAAAGCAATAAACCGAATCGCCGTTAAACTCAGTCATGATGAAAAATCGGACATTTGTGCATACTTTTCTGATTTATATTGCAATTGTGTTGCCGTCAAATGTCATGATTATATTTGTTTGTCTAGCGGTTCACTAACAAATTGTAATGGAAAATGCAATTATTTTTTACCGTTCATTGTAACAGCGGTTCTAGTGTTTGTTGCTATTTGTAATTTATTAGTTTATTAATAGCTCAAAAATAATATTTGCATATTTGGACTATATTTGGACTTACTGTCTTCTAGAAATACAAAATTTTAAACTTTTTGTTGTTTGGTAAGAATGGGAACCACTTGACATACTGTAAATGACTCCAAAATCCCGATTTGAAGTTATTTTTGGTATTTCCGTGGTCAAAAAGCTGTAAACTTCATTGGAAAAACTTCCCAGAAACCAGGTTTAAAAAAACAAATTAATACAGTAATTAATTTTACCAATTTTTTTTATTAATGTGGTAGATATTTATTGTAACTTTGTACTGTTTTTAGATAAAAAGTAGCATCCGCTGTTCATTTTTAAATAACCGTAATTAATAAAACAATATCAATATATAAAACTAAAAAAGAAATAAAATGCTCACCAAGACTGTCTGTTGTGCTTTTTCTCAAGCAAGATATATCTACTCGAATTTTTCCATGAAAATTACAATGTCTTAAATATGTTTATATTTGTATACAACACGACGATGGTATCATTTAAGCTGATGATGGGTAAACATAGTTTTAGTATCACTTCTGAGAAATAATTTATTAGTAAACGTGTTTTGACAGTCACTTTCTACGTACGACTGAATAATCAATCATATTTCAAGGAAATTAATTATTGGGTAAATAGGGCCTGAAAACTATCAATTAAAATAATGGATATGTAAGTTGGTATATGAAATATTACTTACGTAATTGTTATTTTCCTAATAAGTTCGGAAACCTGGTGCTTTCCACATAAATGAAGGTTCAAAAGGTTTTTTCTACTAGAGTTCTAATTTTTGAATGTACAGAATGCATTGACATTTTATAGTAAATATTGAGAAATAAAATCACGTTTATAATTCTTACAAAAGTAGAATTTGCTTTAGTGTTTGTTCTGTTGGAGTGGTCTTTTCTGGCACGCTTTTGGATGGGTTTCCCTATTTTACTGATCGAAAAAAAAGATCATAACTTTAAAGATAACTAGAAAAATAAAACTAGTGCCATAAATATAAAACTACTAAAAGAATCTAATATTGCATATCTGAAAAATGTTAAATTGGAGTTGTATTCGGAAAAATAACAACGGGTTGTCGTCATCTGGGTGAGCATTGCATATAAACAATTTTAACTGTGAAAAATGTGATCATTAGTATCATGTGCGGTGTCTTAATTTGCACGGAAAAAATTGCCAAATAATTTTGCTTGTAGCGAATGTTTAGATTAAGTTTTTTTTTTGATATTTCTTTAGATGTTTTATAGCTTGAACTAATACTTATATGTAAATATTACACAGAGTGTTTCACAAAGTTGTACACAAAATTTTAATCTCGACTGCTACAACCCACAAGTGTAACGAAAAAGGTTTCACAAAACGTAAACGGCTTACCTTGTACAAATTAGAGTAGTTTATTTTTACAAAAATTATTCGGAATGTTGATTTTTGGACACTCCCTCTCTCAATTTCTCATCGGTGTCTACAGAAGTAGCTTACATTAATTGTTTTATGTGGCCCCACACAAAAAATCACAAGGATTTAAATCCAGGAAACGAGGAGACCACAGGACTGGTCTTGGTTAATTTCCATTTAAAAAGTTGGTTCGTCGGTAGTAAAATTGCACTCGAAATCAAACCTTGGGCTTCAAGGCCTGGATGATTCTCCAAACCAAGAATAGAGAATGATCTGTTTACATGGTCATGCGTTTTGTGCTTGTACCTGAAGTGGCTATATCACCTGTATGTTAGGTCAATATCGCGGACGCCCATTTTTAAATTAATTATCAGTGTTCTGAAGAAATCGTCCAGGGTACACATTACTCTGAGTTTCTCCGTAGAGGAGCCCCATGTTTACATAGATTACAACACGGCCGATTTACAAAGAAAAAAATGGTCTAAAGTTTTTGTCACTTGTTCTAGCGATAATGCTTTGCTTTTTTTCAGTTTTCGTCTCTGGAAGTTAGGCAGTCATCTACTTCTAGCGGTTCTCAAACAGTTTTTACAAATTTTCAAATTCAAGTTTGTGGCCAAACGGTACTACTTTGATCTACCGATTTTTTTTTCAAATCCACTACAGATTTGAGCATATGTCGTCTTCGTGAAACACTCCGTATATTTATGTAGTTAGTTTAGTTTATTGTTTATGTATTTACCATTTTTCGTTATGTTTATTGTGAATTCATATACTTTAATGCCACAAAGTAATTCTTTTTGGTTTTTATTCCCATGAAATAAAACTTTTAATCTCCTTACACTCGCAAGAGTAAACTACTCGTATCCTAAAAGTAGGTATGATTATTTTTGTGGTAGTAGTTACTAGAAAGCGAGAAGTAGTTATTTATCGCTTTTGAAAAGTCTGACTAATTAGCAACTAGAAGAAAATATAAAATTTCATTTAAACCGTAAGAGTAAACTACATACTCTTAATTTAAGGGTATCTTGCTATGAATTTTAAAATGTAATTAATTTTTAATTAATTTTAGGGGTAGTAGTGTCTCCATGCCAATTTAAAAACAGCAGATTAATTTTGAACATGAAAGAAAACATGAGTTTTAAAACATAACTATCCTTATTTTGGAGATGGGAATGATAATTTTTTTTTGGCAGTCGTTACTACTAACCTGGTAGTAAAAGAATTTAAACATTGAAACATTAGTTATTTTTCTTTGAACAATTGCAATATTCTGTTTTGGGTCGGTAAAACAGATTTTTCCCTTTCGAATTACAATAAATGTTTGTTTCGACAAACTGGTAATAGAATTTAATTTTTTAAAGACAAAATGAATTTATAAAACTGTAGACTGATGTATTATTTGTGTCCTTATCACAATGATTAAAAAGTTTTTTGTATATAAAACAGATGCTGATAATTCTGGCGTAATGTAATTAATTTATTTCGGCATTAAACATTAATTACTCACTATTTTGATATATAATTAGTGAAATTATTAATTTATGCTATAATTCAGTTTAATGTGCTTGCATGCTTAACTGCATTAATGTTAATTTCGAAGTGTTGAATAAATGTAAAAGTAGAATCCATTTATAGCTTTATGTTATCGAATTAGAAGTGCACTATTTTTGGATAAAAGTTATTTAACAATTTTATGTCAACATTTTTATTTACCAAATAAGAATATTGATTCTCACATGATGTGAGCCATAGCAAAATTGATCGCAACGTTGATGCAATCTGTTGAGGTCATATAACAGCAACACTGTGTCGCAAATTTCATCAACTTTACAGCCATATATCACTTTTTAGTGCCAGTTAACTTGTATTATGTGTTTTGTTATAGTTTGAGATTCTAAACACGGGTCATTTCTTGTTATAGTCGATCAAACTATTATAAATCTCTTATTCAAGTCCCTTTGAAAAATTTAATTACTTTTTCTAACTCAAAAATTTCTCGTTTTCATAAGCTGAAACCAAATATTTTCTTTGAAATCAAGCTCGACTCCATCGTTCTCCAAATACACTTCGAGCTGATTTAAAAATATAAATATTGACACAATTTATTCACCGGAATTGAACTAATAAATTTAACTCTACGAGACTGCTCCTGACATCGTCGTACTCTTTGTCGGTTCCGGTCGAAGCTGCATTTTACGACACTTGCGTGACGTCTGTTTTAAGACTGCAGATTAAAAATGGAAGAAACTTAATTACAAACATCCAGAAATTCGGGAACGAGGAAGCCTATAGAAAAAGGAAAAAGAAGTTGCCGCCAGGATATTAACTTACGTTGCGACAACGTTGCTTCGAGCAAAACGGTTCACGGCAGACTGACTTCTTAAATCTAATTTGATTAGAGCTGTTAAAGGTGTTTACTTTTTTTCTCTTTATATTTAAATTATGTTCCACCCTAATGTCTTACCGGTTAATCTCAAGGGAAGAGGATCGTTATGGGAGTTTATTTCCGGTAATAACTTGCCAGATTTTTTCAAGGGAACACTCGCAACGTTTTCGTTGTTTTGTGGATTTTATGTCAATTTCTTTTGTAGAGATTATTTTGTGCGTCGTATATTTTTTCTGATAAACGATACTAGTAAATTCTTCCTAGAAAGTAAGTTATCTATTATCTTCTAAGTTAAAACAAAATTACCTTTGACTTTAGACTTTTTAAAGCGATTCTAAAAGAAACACACTGTAGTTAAAGATGAAGTAGCATGGTTTCGATAAGTCCATTTGTCACTATATATTTCTGAAATACATGAATATATAAAGTCTTCTCTTGGACGAAACCCAAAACATCTCACTTGGTCCAATCGTTAAAGTTACGCACATTTCACGAATATTGGGAGGGTTTCAAGGATATATGGAGATGAAACGACCACAATGTAGAGTAATACCAAATCTCTCTAACGTATAAAAATGATTAATATATATACGGAAGTAATGGAGAGGATTTATCGGACATGCCAGTAAAATATCAGGTTTAAAGGGAAATTGCGATCGGGGAGAAATGACAGGAGCTCTATGTAGATAAAATATACCAGTCGAGTCGCTGAATGTGCATACATTATAGACAATTAATTATTCAAGGGGTTAATTGAATGGGAATTTCTGAAAGCGTTGTTTTATTGGCAAGCCATGGAACGATTTGCAAATTGTACGAGGGATAATTACCCAATTTGCAGGTGATTGAAAATTCTCTTTGAGCAAGTTGTTAGCTGATTGGTGTTGCGTTTGTTGCTGGTATTTCGTACATGTTATTGGGAGTGACAGCATATGGAATTAGACCGGGATGTAAACTACATCGAATTTGCACGCACCGTAAAAGGAACATAATTAACTTTTTACAATACTAGCTGCAACGGAAATAACACGAAATCCACTTTGAAAAATGGAAAGCCAAAGACCTCGTTTTCGAAGAGATCGGCATTTCACACAAACTTAAAAGTGCTGAAGATTCGTTCATGCATAAATGTTACAAATTGATTGTGAACGGTCCACCCTATTCCGGGACGGCTCCGGGTAATTTCCGGTTTTTCGAATCGACAACGCCCACCTTTGCCACTCGGCTCTCACATTACGCTGTTATGAATAAACAGCACTGGAAGTAATGGCTTATAAGGAGGATAAAGCCTACCCGGCTTCGACGAGAAACGGAAATAATCCAGCCATCAGTAAAATTGGACAGGCAAAAGCCGTGCCAGCTTTACAGTCAAAAGGGGCTGATTGAAAAGGTGAGATTTTGATTAAGTTTGAGAAAGAAGCTTGGAGAAATTAGATTTTTAGATGATTCTGGAATACGAGTGCTCAGAATAAACGCGTAGATCTAAAATCATTAAGAATTAATTGAAGATCACAATTTGGTAATTTTTTCATTATCATAACCTACAAGTTTTTTGTTAAAACACAAAGAAGACGGCAAAGATTTAAATCCAGATTTAAAAATTTCGCTTCAGCAAAACTCTCATATTGTTAAAATATGTATAGTTTGCAAAAAATCTTTCTTATTATTTTCCTAATTAGCAATGAAATTTGTGTAAGATCTAATAATACCTATATACATTTTCGACATTTTTTTTGCAGCTGGCTATAATAGCTTCGTTATTGATTTTAGTAAACTCTGGCGATATTTTTAAGTTTCTTTTGGGTAACGATACAGATCATTAGGTTCTCTAACAACGAATTAATTATTCAAAAAAAAGCGGTAAACGAATACACCTGTGGGGCTATGAGCGTAGTTTTTGAAAGTTTAAAATTGTAGTTTAACATGTGGTTGGAAATTAAAAATTTGATTGATCTTCCAAATAAGTTACTCAATTTTTATACAATCATATGTTTCTAAAGCATTTAATATTATTATTTAAGAATAATATAATTTATTAGAATGGAAAAATCTAGAAACAATTTTAGAAATCGTTTTTTACGGGTAAAAATTTTTAATTTACAAGAAATTGGGATTCTTGATTAGGATTTTTTGATATTTTGAAACTTATATAATTGACTCTAATTAACTGTTATATAAATATTTATTTATTTTGTTTAATGAATACTAATGTTTAATGTTTAATGAAGAATTTTTAGCATTTCGAAATTCCCAAAATTTTTCTATTGTGTATTTCCATTATTTTTTAAATTGCTTGACCAACGTATTATTTTTAAATTCCAGGAAGTTCAATATAACGTATTTTTTTTACACATAATAATTACACTAGTTTACAAAATTTAACTTTTTGTGTGTTGCCGCGAATTTTGTGGTTAATAATGTTCACTTATGACTTTTTTTTGTCAAATCTAACGTCAAAATTTTTTGAGCAGCTCGCGTTCCTTCGTTTTTGATCTTTATCATTCAAGCGTATATGTTAATCGATAACAGTAGTATTTTACTGTGTTAAGATTAGTATCTAAAGTTTTTGCGTCATGAGTAGTTCAAAAAGACGTTGTTTAAACAACCCAGATCATTTTTGCTATATATGCGGAGGATATGTGTTCAACGATCGTAGAAAAGTTATATCAGAGTTTGTAAAAAATACATATTTTGAGTGTTTTGGGATGCTCTTGGATAAAAATGAGAAGTCTTGGGCTCCCAATTGTGTTTGTAAATCGTGTGTGGAATATTTAAGATTATGGAAAAGTGGTAAAAGAAGTGCCTTTAAATTTGAAACACCGACTGTTTGGCGAAAACCACGAAATAATCTCGAAGACTGTTATTTTTGTAGCGTGAACGTAAACGGTTTAAACACTAAAAATCGAGCTAATTGGCAGTACCCAAGTAATAGTTGTGTTCAATGTCCAGTGCAGCATTTACCAGACTCTTCAGTGCCTAAAAATATATCTGAGCCCTTAGAACAAGACATTGAAGGACCAAGCTCATCACAAAATGATGCTGATTTTGAAAGTATGTCAAATGAGCCAAAATACTTTTCTCAAAATGAGTTAAATGCGCTTGTAAGAGATTTAAATCTTTCTAAACAAGCTTCAGAATTGTTAGCATCAAGACTGAAAGAAAAAAAATTACTTTCCTCAGATGCTAAACTAAGTTTTTATCGTGAAAGAGATAAAGAATTACGGTGTTATTTTTCCGAAGAAAACGATATTACCTTTTGTTCAGATATCAAAAACTTATTCATAAAAATGGGCTTGAAGCAATACGAACCAAACGACTGGCGCTTATTCATTGATAGTTCAAAACGTAGCCTAAAATGTATTCTATTACATAATAGAAATAAATACGCTGGGGTGCCTATTGCCCACAGTACAAAGTTAAAGGAAGAATATTGTAACGTTTCACTAGTTTTGAACAAAATAAAATACAATGACCATTAGTGGCAAATTTGTGTCGATTTAAAAATGGTAAACATTCTTCTCGGTCAACAAAGTGGTTATACTAAGTTTCCCTGTTTTATATGTCTTTGGGACAGTAGAGCTAAGCAAGAGCATTGGGTAAGAAGAAACTGGCCCTTGAGAAAAAATATGGAGCCTGGAATGCAAAATATAGTCCAGAATTCATTAGTAGCTTGTGACAAAATTATCCTTCCACCATTACATATAAAACTGGGCATCATGAAACAGTTTGTTAAATCACTAGATAAAGACGGGAACTGTTTTTCTTACATTTGCCAAAAATTTCCTCAACTCACTGTGGAAAAGATTAAAGCCGGTATTTTTGATGGCCCCCAAATTAGACAACTTACGAAAGATACTCAGTTTAGACATTCTATGACTGAATTAGAACTAAAGGCTTAGACAGCTTTTGTCTCTGTGATGCAGAATTTTCTCGGAAATAAAAAATCTGAAAATTACATCGAACTTGTAGAAAACTTTCTGCTACAATTAAAAAATATGGGGTGCAATATGAGTATAAAACTTCACTTCCTCCATAGTCACCTGGACAGGTTTCCGGAAAATTTAGGAGATATGAGCGAAGAGCAGGGAGAGCGTATGCATCAGGACTTACGCGTCATGGAACAGCGCTACCAGGGTTTCTGGGACACAAATATGATGTCTGACTATTGCTGGTCTTTAATACGTCATTTTCCCAAGTCTACACATCAGAGAAGAGCTTTAAAACGAAGTTTTTTAGAACTCAATGATTAATTATTTTTTTTGTAAAGTTTTTCTTAGTTAATACATGTTTTTCTGTTTTATATCTACATTGTTGAAACTAGAGCTGATAAAAATCTTTTACTTATATTTTTGAAAATATCATATCATATGCAACAGCTAAAATTTCTTTGGCAACAGATGTGCTGTAAACTAGTGTTATTTGTAATTATTAAAATGTTGATTTTGCGACATTGGATATTTAGATTTGAGTAAATTTTTGGAGAATAATTTATTCTATCTCAAAGATTATAAAAGCAACAATTTCGTAAATAATGCTCATCTAAAGAACTGAAAAAAATATAATTAAGAATACAAAGAAAACGTCCACAAGATTCAAAATATTTAAAAAAATGTAAAAAACGTAGATATGTATTTTAAAAGAATAAATAATACACTGTTGAAAAGTCAATGGATCCACAAAATACCTATAATCTAAAAATAATTAAAATAGATGTAGATCCGATTAAAAAAAACGAAATTAACTTTAATAAAAAATAGAAAAATAATCAGAAGAACACAAAATGTTAGATATATAAAAAGTGTAAGAATCTGAATAATTGACGGTTTAAGAATTTAAGATTAAAGAATTAAGAATTTGAAAAAAAAACAACAAATTGAAAAAAGGCACAAAGATGCTAGAGACAAATCTCAAGAATTTATAAAATCTAAAGAATTCAAAAAATGTGGGTACATGAATTATAAGTCGCATAATAAAAACAAAACGATATATCTAAAGAATCAAATAATGCTTTTACATAAATTTATGAAGCTTTTTACTCTTCTTACAACAAATGTTTTGCAATAATGTGCTGTAAATGTATGAAATATTGCTACATATTTTTATTTGGATTGGATAATTTTTTTAGCAACTAATGAAACTGTGGACAGTCTAAGTATAATTTTAATAGGCAAAAAACGTTACTTGAGGCATTAACAAAACTTTAGTTAATAACAATAACGTTACTAGAATTACACAAAACAATTTCATCTTTTTATGTTCGGTGCTTTGTGTAGCAGTTGTTGAAACGTTGGAACACACTTGCAAAAATTCTTGCATTAATTTAATAACGTCTTTAAGATAATTTGATCTCTAAGTGTGAAACTAACTGCAGTTTCGCCTCTGTTGTAGTTAACTGACTAAAGATGAAACTTTGGAACGAGCTTTTAACAGCTTTGAGACACTAGCTCGTTGCAAATACAAATAGTCTAATAAAGATTCTCGGATGTTATTAAAGTACCCTTTTATAACGACTTTAATGCCAACGTCAATTTTTTTCCAATTTAAAAAAGCGAATGAATTTGCACTTCAGTGCAGTCATGAAAATTTCTCTTATTGGAAAACTAATGAAATGCAGCTGCCGTTCCGATAACGAATCGCATTGTCATTTCCACCCTTACCGCCGATGTGACCAAATTAATGTAATATGGCGTAGAAGAACGAGCCCGACAATAATTCAATAAATTATTGTCATCGCTGACCTAAAAATAAAACTTCTAGAACGCTTCAACTCTCGGGAAAGGTCTATCGCTAAAAAGAACAATAAATCATAAATTCAAGAATAATAAAACAAACAAAAGTCGCAGTGTTGGCTCCAGCTTGAATATGTATTTCGTCGGTGTGAAGAAGGATGATAATCGATTCAGGGATCTGGCGTATTTTTTAGCATGTGTAAATTAGATTTAGACACGAATAATTTTTTCGAGAACTTTGGCGAATTCTTGATTTAGGTGAGCCTACGTAAATATTTAATTCAGGAGAGGCGTAAAATTTTCTGTGATTACCATTTTAAATTACAGTCGTTTCGTAATCAATTTCGTATTCATAAAAACACAGTCTGAATTCATTCATGTTTTTGTGCCTAAGATGAGTTTCAAGTAATCATCGTTTCTGTAATTAATTAATTATTTTGTTTACTAATTCCTCTGTATTGAATTACGGCCTACAGCTGCGCTTTGTGAGAACAAACATTTAGAATCAACTAAAATTTTAATTACATTTGAGAAATTAAGTTTACAACGAATACATTTTTATATAAACATTCTGCGACGTTTTCGGAGGACTAATATTATAGATCACATCAAGTGCTATAAAGGTGTTGGAGAGTCAGTCTTGTGAACGAGTGCCTCTAAATCATACAATAAAGCGCTTTAGAGAGACATTTAAGTTTCCTCTTTTCAAGAGAATCTCTCATGAAAAGTTTCAAATTTTCCCTGACATAGTCTTTCGGCTATTTTTGATTGTATATCTATGAAAGAAACTTTTTAAATGATCGTCAAAACGTACTTACATCTACTTTAAAACATCTTTAGTAGTTTTAACAGAATAGCACACATACTCCAGGATTTCAGTTAGACAAATTGGTGAACTTGAGCTACAGCGGTAGTTATGGATTAATGATAAAGGGCTTACTGAAGTCTCCTTACATAAGACAATCGATTTCTGTCAATCTTCATCAATTATGGCTTTGTTAGTGCCTGACCACTCTACTGCAATGATTATGCTGTTAGTAATCCTCTTGAACCGGTTGATTGCTATAAATCAAGGATTATGGCGTGTTTGAGGTATTGTAAATTACATATTACAGTTGCAGGGATGCTAAAACCATTTACATATTTTAATTGAATTGACAAGGGTAAATCTAACTTTCCAACATTTTACATGATTATTTTCGTTGCTCAAATGATGTTACTAATTTTAATTTTGCTTCAAATCTATTTTTTAAATTTTCTCTCAATTTCGATTATTTACTTAATTAGTTTACATTTAGCGACAAATTCATAATCAGCATGTCTGTTTATTAGGTTTACAAATATTATGCCAGTGCATTTAAAATGTATCCCGAATAGAAGCAATAAATGTTGGAATTTAAAATGTTTTAGTGGCAAAAGCTGTTATCTCTCAACGTAATAATTATTAATTAAGAGCAAAAAATATGCGAGTAAAAATATTATAAATAAAAAAATATAATGAACATCAAATTTGTATTGTAAACGATAACTTTAAACCAAATGCAAAGAAAATTTTTAATTTGGATTCAATTTAACTAAAAAAATACATATGAATAGTTTTGTTGATATTTTTCACAGTGGAAATATTTTTAACCCTCGTTCTTGTTACAAACAGCCTTATCAATCTACTTTTTAGTTACTTTAATAAAATTATCTTTTGACATAAAGGCCAACGAACAAAAATGTATGGAGCTTGGTCGAAATGTCCACTAATAACGGGACCTTTTTTATTGTTAAAAATTAAATGCATAGTTTTGCATATCTGCCCTTAATTTGAGTTTCTTCTCATATCTTATAAATAATTTAATCTATTTTGTATATTTTCATAACAATATTTTCTAACGTTCATTTCTATAGAAGTAAAGAAGTTTTAACAAAAAACTATTCAATAAACAAGCATAATAAAATAACTGGTAATTTACGTAAAACTAGTAGGTAAATAAATTCCTGTGCCTTTAGAGAATCGTCAAATATACTAATAAAATTAAAAAAAAAGTGGAAAAAATTTAAAACATCTAAACAATCTAAAAAAAATTGGAATATATAAAAAATTAGAGAAAATGGCATTGGAAACAAAAAAAAACTATCGTAATACCAATTTTCTCAATTTCCCGGGAATGCTGTAGGCAAATTTATAGTGTTTAACTCATTTTTAAGTTTTTTAATATTTATTGTGTTTAAAAGACATTATAAGATACAAGTTTTTCCGAAAGTTACAAATTTTTTCAATTTCATATTCGTAAAAAAATATTAAAAAAATATTTCTTCTGAAACGGGAGCTTCTTGATCATTTCCCTGCGAAAACTGCGACAGGGAAAGCCCATTTCCCTGCCGTCGTCAGGTAAAGTCCATTCCCTGCCGTCGTCAAGGAAAAATATGACTTCAATAATTCAAACAAAGAAAATTATACTTGATATTTGTGAAAATTATTTCTTAAATTAAAAATTAGTAATTTTTTATCCAAATCAACGGTTTCAGAAAAAAATTAATACATTTCTATTCAGGAAAATGTTGAAACTTGCCTCAGAGTCTTAAAAGACTCGGCACAAAGTGCCTCGTCTTTCAACATCTCTTCGGCAGTAACTTAAGTAACGTTTTCCTGACTCTTATGTAAATAACTATTAATTTACATTTACATGTTTTTTATGGACTTGTCAATTAAATATAAAATATTTTAAATCCAGATTCTCATATTTAATTTTTAAATTGTTGATATTTTAGTAATATCTCTATTCCAAACATAAATTGAAAATTAAACTTATTGAGCAAATCGAAAGTTTGAAATAACTACAAACTTAGGTTGTTTTTGTTTCAATATTTGTGATAAAATAGTTTTGCAAAATGTAACATCTAAGGTTTCAAATTTCGTTCTGCATTTTGTAGCATAGTCAGGAAATACATTTTCTACAGCTTTCATCTGTTAAAAAAGAAATATAAAAAAAATTGTTATGTAGCTTTCGATATACTATAACAATATGAATAACTGAATAAATTTAATTTAATAAAAGTAAACTCTTTTAAATCAATTATTTTGTTAATTACAGTCGAATATATTCATCTAAAAATTAATGTATTAAATTAAAATTAAATCTAAAATTGTAATATTAAAATTCGTATTTTGAGTGATTTGCATAAAAATTTGATGCTTGAAGCGTTTGAAAATTATGAATTTTTACGAACAACAATAAAACTGTGGATTCAGAATTTCACCTGTTCGTTACATAAAAAAACACTGAACACGTCAAACTTCAATTTTGAAAGTAAAATAAATATAAATAATTGAAAACTTGAAAGAAATTCTATCAAACAATTCTTCCTACTTGCAGCTAATCGAAATAAAGTTGCCTTTACCGTTTCTAACATCACAGAAGCTTTCTTTAAGCTTAAAATAAATTCGCAATTTTAAAGCCGCACTTAGAAAACTTTCAAATATTGAATTTAGCCCGCGGCGGAAAAGCAGCATGCCCTTGTTATATTCCGAATGAATTGTATTTCAACTTATACAATACGATTGTGAGACGGTCTCAAATCAATAGTGCTCGATTTTTCTGATTTTCAGCTATCCACTAAATTTCAAAGGCTGTATAGAGTGATAAAAGTGTTGAAATGACTAGCTTTACTTGAAACGAACTATGCTCATCATCCGAAAAGTCAACACGAAAAATGCGAGCTTTCAGTTTAAGCTGGAAGTAGGAGTGATCCGATTTTCTCTCTTGTCAAGTTTCGCCACTTTTTACTTTTTAGCTGTACTATGCACGAGTTAAGCTGAATTTACTGTCAGAGTAAGCATTAAAGTTTAGGTCGTTTTTATCTAGCAGTTAACGTGCAGTTTTCAACATTATATGATTTACATAATGAGAGTTAAAGCGAAGCTTGAAGACGACAAAATAAAAGTGTGAGTTATGTTAGTGCCAGAAGTGTGTATCATTATAATATAAAATGTCGGTGATACCCGTCTTCAAATATTTGCCTTGGAAATGAAATTAAATGCAAAACTTAAGAGGCCAAATAATAGCGTTTATCTTTACTAGCTTTTAGGTTTATAATGATATAACTTGCGGAGATAGTTTATTCGATCTTGATGCTGCAATTTTTGATAAAAAAGCTCCATTGTCAAGATTATAGTCAACTCGGGAACCGTTTTTACAGGTCCGTGTCAAGTATTATGTCAATTATCTATATTTACGGTTTTTGGGATTTATGAAAGTCTGCCAGCAAAAGGCGAGAAAAACCAACAATGCTGACTCTGTTGGGGTTCGAACTTCCCTTATCAATTTATTATTTTTGTATTATGAAACGTGCGAAGATATTTTTTCAGCAGAGCGCACATTGTAATAAATGTAGACGTTTTATCATATAACAGAAAAAAATGATAAAATTTACTCACTGTGTGAACTCTCCAGGACCAGGTGTATCTGCAACAAAAATTGTATTATTTCAAGCTCCGAAAAAAATCGAATTTATTAAATTCTCCCTCGAAATTTAATTTATAGCAAACCGATAAATCACACGCAGCGGGATTGCCGCGAAAACGAAAAAGCAATTAAAAGCATTTGTGTGAGTTTATCGATTGATGTGATTACACTTGGTAATAAATTATAGAATAATTCGACACTGGTATATTTCTAAAACCGTTGAAATTAAACCATCGTGAATTTACCACAACGATGATTTAAAGCGGATATTCTGCAAGATTAGTTTTTTTTTTTTTATTTTCTGCTTAGTATGGTGAGAATGAATGAAGAACTATTAAAGCAATAATGAAAAATCCACCAAAAGCATTAATTACAATTTTATCACCGGCATTCCGGAATCCGCACAGTAAACAATTAAAAAGGCAATTTATTCCCGTAAATTTATCGTTCTCATTTAGATGAATCCAGCTGACGATTCTTAATTCTTTCTTGAGAGTTTTGAGGAAGGATTCGTTTTGTGACTTTGGACTCAAAGACAAAAGTTTTCTATTCAAGGCTTTTGGGTCGTTCGAGTAACTAAGTAGTGCGTTTCCGAAGATTTCAGTAAGAAAGTGTGAATCGCTCTAACAGTCTTAAAATAAATTTACTTACAACATTGTTTAAATTATTAATTATAAAATGTTCATCATGTTATAAATGTCAAAAATTGCGCTCAATTCATTTCCAGAAATAAAAAATTGGTCTTCGAAATTGCAATTTAAGCTAAAGAGTAAGATTAAAATAATTATAGTGTTTCAAACACTTTTAAAGTGAATATTCATTTTATAATATTATAATGGAAATCAGACAACATTGATAAACTGTTAAAATGTGTAATTATGACATTATGAATTCACAAAGCGCCTTCTATAGTTTATAATTTTTCATATTTATTTAAAAGCATAAAGCCCATTAATTAGGTATGGACATTACTTGATATTTGAAAATAGTGGTGAAGCGAACCGTCAAATTAACTCAAACAGTTCAATACACTTTCAAATCGCCAATCACACTTCAAATTACTCTTTTTAAAATTCAACAAATTATTATGTAAAACGACTGATGAAAAAATGCATATGTATGAGCATTACTTTTTTGAATATAATAGGTAAAATTCGCGTTGAAAGTGATCAAGTTTTAAACTTTTAACATTGCACAATTGGGATAATTCATTTAATAATGTCAATTAAAGGCGAAATTGTAGAAGTTGAATAGATAAAAGCACTGTTTTTTAAAATATAGTACAGTAATAGTTTAAGATAAATATTTTTATCAAAAATAGCAAATTATGATAGACCTACTATCGTAGAGGGTATGGGAATCAAAAGGCTGAAAATAGTGAAAATTAAAAGAACATATCAAAATGAAATTCGTTACAAAGTTTCTCCTGTGTGATATTTGGAGATTATTTTGTTGGAAAAAGACGTTAAAAAAATTCATAAGATGTGATTTTTTCCGCATTTGTAACTATAATTTTTAACCACCATTTTTTTTATGAAAGTTACAAAAATAAGTAAATAATTTGCCATATTTTTATAATCCAGCTGTAGAATGCGTAACAGTTACAAAAAATTTATGCTATGAATTTGTAATTTTTTCATTGTAATCTGGTCTCAAATAACAATACAATATCAAAATATTTTGCACGTATAAATAAAAAACTTGCATGAAATGTTTTAACATTAACACATTACTTACTTTTATTAATTATTTTTTTGTATACAATGTATATATTGTATACAATATATAAAATGCGTGAAAAGTAATAAAATTATGAATAAAAAAATATCAAATTCTGTGTTCCTACAGCAATTTGTCAAAGCATTCTAAATAGTAAAACAACAAAGTTACAACAAATTAATCACAAAAATATTTAAAATTTCTTCGAACCTGGCTTCTGCGACGCCTTAGAAGGAAGTTTAAGATTTTTCGTTAGCGAAAATGCCGAAAATTGCTTCAAATCGGGATTCTGGTTCGATCTACAGTATAATTAGGTACTGTCATAGTTAACAACAATAGTTAACAAAACACAAAGTTAAAAATTTTGGTGTTTCTCGAAAACGGTGTGTCCTAGCTAGAAATTGCCAAAAGCAAAAGTTCTTCCGAATTCAATTCTGAGGAGAATTTGGAATAAATTTTTATTCTAAGCTACCTCAAATACTAAAAATTTGCTCAATTATTATAACCAATAGTTATAGAAGAAATCCTTTGTATTGACAATATTTCGTCTCTTGTTTATTTTTTTTATGCTTATTTAATTTTTTGCATGTTTGTTAGGCCTTGTACAGTTGAAACATCAAATTTTTTTCAACAGGAGTGTATAAATGCCACAAAAAATATCTAAACAACGCCACGAAATTATATAATATTTGTGAGAAAACAAGTTACAAGCGGAAAAATGTTAAATTTTTGTCTTGTTTACATTCCATTTGTGTCTGTTGAAAATTAAATTTTTAAAAATATGAGCCAAGAATTTAATGACGAAAATTTACAAGTATTTATACAACTATAATCATATGAACTCAATTAGTTTGACAAACTTTTCTTATAAACGTTAACTATTTTTATCTAATTATAAATATTGTAAACACTTATTGTGAATAAGTTATTATAAAAAAAAGAAAAAGATGGCTTGCTAATTATTCGTACGTTTTGAAACTAAAACTTTCCTTAAATAACCAATAAAATAATATTGGCCCGGCGCATCCACCATTTTAAAACCTGTTTATTGTGTGCCTGTCACTATTTTTAATTTGATAATTTATTATTTATTTTATTTATTTATTTATTTATTTTTGGGACTTTCTTCTTATTTGTTGGTATTAAATTTGCATTACTAATAGAATATATCTACTATTATCCGTAATATGTAACAACTAAACAAACCACAAAACATGTCTGTCTTCGTACGGTGTAAAATTAAATTTATTTATTGTAGTCAAAAAGAAATACTTTTATCAGTATTTAAATTGGAGAGTAGTAGTTTTTCCACCTGTTATATAAAAAAAAGTTTTCTTCTACAAGAATGTATCTAACGTATAAAAAAGAAACTTTAGGACTTTTACTTACTCAGGTAATAAGAATATCTAAATGAGTTCTCTTGGAGCATTTACCATAATTTAAAAAAAAAGACACTTAAATCACTGTTATCGCAGTGGTGTGAGCAACACATTAAATTATTGCTTTCATGCACAAAATAACTATTGACATACCGAAATTGTGTGTTATTATATCGTTATATTAAATCTGACGCTATTTTCCGAACTCAGTCAACATTCATTCTTAAGGTCAAACAAGCAGAACAACATATTAATTTTCCCTTTTTTCCCTGCCATCAATCATTTTTCTTTCGCCTTGAAGAACCGAAGCGGTAAGCAGCACATGAAGGGACGTCCTAAGACTATTATCTAACACGAACGGCACACACACATGCAGCGGATCATCTTTATTGCTTTTTCTTCTCCAAGACGTTTTTACGCGTGTTAAGACCAACTAAAGTAAATCGTTGCCATGGAGACAAAAACACGAATTAGAAGTCATTTATTTTTCAGCGTAGAACCCCTTTATTGTCTGCTTTCTGTAATGGATGACAATGGAGCCATATTGGAACACAATCGGAAAATATCACAGTGAAATGTGAAACGCAATAACAGTGCTGAAGGTTTTTTCCCAACGACGGAAGCAAAACTTTGATCTCGTGTAATATATTTTGGTTTTTTACGGGTCATTTTTCAGATAAGCGAGGACTTGAGATATTACTGGATATTTATAAAAGAAGAAAAAAACACTTTATAGGTGCAGGTGGTGAAGTCGCAAAACTGTGTCGCGTTGATTAAGTTTCGTTAATTAAAAACGGAGTTTATTCCATTAAAAGTGATCTTGCTGAGTGTTATCAGCATTTAGAGTGAGCGGGACAAATTGAGTTAGTAATTACGTTAATGTTTCCAGAGATTAAACGTTTACAGTTTCTAATTTAAAAACCCAAAATTTGAACGTCATAACTTGCCATAGTTTAGTTTATTTAAAATAAGTCGTGAAATGCAGAACTTCTAGTCTAACAAGCAAGTAATTGTCACCAAAATCACTGGGTAGATGAACAGTCACTTTTAAAAAGATCGTAATATATCTTCTAACAAGTAATTACTTATTTAGATTAAATACTTTTCTTACCAAACAATACTCCTTGTAAACATTCTTACACAATAAGAAAAATTAAGCTCTTTGAAATCGCAGCATCATCGTTTTTATTTCCTAATTTTCCGTGTCTTGCTTTCCGCTTGCAACCCTTACGACTTTTCGACGCCCTAAATGAATCTTTGAAAATTATTTCCGCGTCACGAATCCTAAGCACAGCCCATATTAATTTATTCATCCTAGATAAAAGCTAAAATTTCTCTCAACTCTCTTCGCCGCATTGTAATTGAGGTTTTCAAGCTGCCTAAGTCGCATTTAAAGATTTCGCTCCGGTGGAAACTCAATTTCGGTTATATTTTTTTGTCGATTCCAGCTAGAAAAACTTGATTGATGTTCGTTTATAGGATGCATTTGCTCGTTTCTCTGACTGAAAAGAAAATATATTACTCAAAATTTCTTGACCAGTCGGGGATTAAAAAAGGATTAGAGTGGATTTTACTTTAACGAATTGAACTCGAGCTATTCTGAAAACGAACACGACAAAAAACATTCACTTCAAAAGAATCTCCGACAAGTTGGTTATTGTTGGATTGTTGTTTCCACGCTTGCAGAATGGAGTAGATTAATTTTTCGTAATCCTCGTGGAGAAAAGGGATTATCAGCGGGGTTGGCACCTTTGAGGGATTTGCTCTATTTGTCGTTTCTGAAAGAGTTATCAGCGTTATCCACACTACGATATTACAGACGAGTTAAAGTGCAAAAATAACTTTTATTTTAGTTCGAGTACAACTTTAGTTAATTCTATTTGAGAGGAAAAATTGTTACAAACATGGAAACTAATTTTGTAAGCAACTGGTGTTTTAGTTGAAAACCCAAATAGCATTTATAGGAAAAAAACGATGTCAAAAAATAGCAACAACGTCGTATTTCTTGTAATTAAAATTACGAACATTGAGTTAATTATTTGCTTTCAGCGTTTGTGTTTAATTTTTAATCATAATATGTAAGGTTGGGGAAATAACAAGTAAACACTGAAAGATATAAGCAATTATCTCTGTTACACATATAATTAACTGAGTTGTAATTAGTATCCCATATACGTTAATTAGCCTGTAAGGTTATTTTACATTTAGAATAAAAAGATACTAATAAATAATAAAATTAGTCGCTTGATACTACTAAAAATTAAAAATTTAAAAATGTTGCATACATATTTTATTGCAATACTGAAACAGTTATTAACAAAAAATTTGATAATTATTAAGTTTTGAAAAAAAATGGTATTCATTAGTCATTAACTATCCGCAAGAAAGTTGTAATACCTTCAAATGAATAGTATCTTTTGAAAAAAAATTTTTAATGTTGCTACTATGAATAGAAAAAATCCTGTGGGTCTATCTTTACAAAAACTTGTCACGATGCTCCATTTTATAGTAATATTTTTTATTGGCTCAGTTTCAGGGTAAATAACTACATTTATTCGACAAAATGTGTGTTTTTATCGTTAAATTTGTGGATTACGTTGGAAGACCGTGTACCTCTTGAAGCAAAATAAAAATATATATGGAAGAATAGTGGACGGAGTTTAAATCAGAATATTTACAAGGATTCTTGAAATGCAGCTCAAATTCAGTTTATGATTCGTCGGCAGTAAAGTTTTTCACAACTTTCTACACGCTGAGTGTCTTCTTATTATTTTTTTTGTTTATCGGTTCTTTTGTTATTATACATCCATGTTATTTTTAGCACGTTGAAAGATTTTATTCGATTCCAGTTTATAATTCCTGAGATATGTCAATTCCTTCGACTCATGTCGAAGTGGAAACCAAATCAAAACGTACAGATGCATGGCACGTACACTCTCAAATATGCCCAATGAATTTAGATGATATGTGAGTAGAGGGAAATTTTTGTAGTAGAGATAATCCCAACTTGAATTAACATAAGTGAACCGTGAGATTGCGTAATTTAAAAATGTAAATTTCCACCCTCTTAATTTACGATATGAATACGGCACCCATGTCAAGAAATTATCATTCTTGATGACTTTATTCTAACCTGGAAAAGTGCAAAACAGAAAAACATGTAATTTTGGTAGGAATTTTCTTTCAAATTTAGCTAAAAAGCCGTAGTTTCTTCATTGCTTTATATGGATATAAAACCTCTCGCCCGCATTTTCTTTTTGTTTCAGTGTTTTCCAGCAATTTATTATTTCCACCTAATAATTCCAGACAAAGTTTTTCACTTAATCGCAAGATAACAACCTTTACCCAGAATTTTTATCTGAACCGCCGGATCCTTAGTGTTAATGACAATAGATCAAGTTTCTCGGCTAATTACCAAACTTCTTCTCTGTCTGGAAATCTTTATGAATTCCGAATTGTGTTTTCAGCTCCAGCTTAAACTTTACTAAACAGGTCTGCTTTAGTCATTTTGTAAATACAATGGCTGCAAAAAGCGCTGTTGCAGATTATTTTCGGCATTAATCAAAGCTGTCGACGTTCCGGAAACGCAAGATATTGCGGAAATATTAATTGGTTGGGCGCAGAGTTATCGAATTTATTTTAAAACAAAAAAAAAACGTTGGAAAAATTGTACGTCCGCTAGGGTAAATGAATGTATTTTTTGTTAGAACTTTCACGGTTTATGTCACGAATAAATTTGTTTTTTTCCGAACTTGGAAATATTTGATGGTCTAGCTACGAGAGCTTTCTGTTAAATTGGAATGTCAATGGGGTTTGAGATCCATGTTATTTTGTTCAATTTATTGGTGTTCGTTGACACATCAGAATTTGATCAAAGTCTGAATCCACTAAGAAACAAAACAGCTCAATTGCATGTTATTTTTATTTATCTATAATCTGATCATACTTGCACAATGCGTGCGTAATCAAAAGTTTCACCAAACATTTTTGTTTAAACTTCATAAAGCATCATATTTTTAACACAGTTTGTATTTTCTAAAATGACATGTGTGTAACGAGATTTAGTAAAATTTTTGCAGTCATTTCAATTACAGAAAATATAAAAATTGTTGATACAAAGCTTTTAAGCAATCTACTGAACAAACATCACCAATTCTCATCCCTTTCAATTTTGTGTCAGTAAATAACAAACAAAATGTGAGTGCTTTTGGCGTTGTTTGTCTTATTTTTTATTTCAGTTTATGTTTTAGCATCATTTCATCAAATCCATATGAACAAATTCAAACATTACAAAACTAAATTAAACCCTCAGCGGCCGTTTTTTGTTCTATCACTTTATTAAACTTTTTTACCAACAAAGCTGAACGTTGCAACTGCTATTAACGAGTTAAAAAGTTTCGCTATCATTTTATCAAAACTTCAAGATTAAAAACTCAGGTAAACGCACGAAGTGTTGGGTAGACAAATTTAATGCAGCTAGTCGAGATTTTGGAGTAAATTTCATAGCAGACGCTGTAACTTGAAAAGGAAACTTTCATAAATATTTCTCTTTCGTTGAAATTTCTTAAGGAAGGGTACTATTTCAAGGTAGAATGCTCTATGAGCTTTTTGGAGTAAGATTTAATTAGATTTTCTTGCGTTGTTTGAGGGTGTTGTAACAAATCCGACTGCTTCATAAAAAATTTAGACTACAATAAAATTTATTGTAAGTGAATTTCCGAGTAATAAGAGAAGAATAGGAATAATTGCGAAATTTCCTTTGTCTTTTATTTCTCCAATTCTTAGCAGGGAGAAACTGAATTGGTAGTAAACAGTGAGCAATCGTTAAAGAAGAATGTTTTTATGAGACATTTACTCGCGGCTTAATGGGCTATTGCGGCTTTTTGGGTAACTACAATTTATTGAAACTTAATTTGAAGTAAATTTTCTCTGGATCGTCACCGATGTTCTAATTTAATTGACACCTTTAGTATTCTATACATAGCGATTTGAAGCTTTAAAGTCAAATAAAGATATATTCTAAAACTGATATTGATAATATTAAGGGGTATCATGGTTAAAAAAAGCATTTTTTCTTTTTTCTTGGTAATAAAAGAATTATTTTATTCAGTCAATATTATTAAGTTTAACAAAAAACAACATTTGCACAATATTTTATTACATTTTTAATTAATTTTTTTAAAAGTTTGGCTGTTGGGACCTAGTTTTCGGAAACCTTTTAGAAAAAAGTGTCCTTGCGGTGGTCAGGATAACTCATGATATATTTTAAAGAAATCAAGAAACCAAATATTTTGTTAGTATATGAGTATATCTCGTGATTGAACTAAAAGCAAAGTTCTATAAAAAGGAGTACAATTTTCCGTCAAATCTGCCCCACGTATTGTCTTGTAAAATAAGTTGTGATGAAAATAAAAAAACCTAGTCAATCTTATTTAAAAAACTGTGCAAAATTTGAACAATCGTTTTGACTTTTGAGACAAACGCGATTAATTGATTAATTAATTCATCTTATTAAGCCTAATAAGAAGAAAATTCAAAGGCTCTCTCCCTTAGAGTTTTACTCTAATAGACTTGAAACTTTAGAAAAATATTTATTTTAAAAATATTTAAAAAAAATGATTTTTTGAAATTTGCAAACCCATGTAACCCCATAAAGAAAAACTTTAAAACTAACAAAAACAAAAAACCTTAATTGAAATCGCTCTTAACGGAATAAGTCATTTTAGAAAAGCAAATATATAATAAGTGACAGAAATAAGAACACCCAGTAATAATAAAGTCATCACAACAATTGTTGGTATACATATGTATTAGGGTTGGATAAGTAATCGATGAAAATTTGGGAAATATCAAACTGCTAGATCAAGTAAAAAATTAATAATGCGTTGGGCCTCCACGATGTGCTATACATTCATGTAGACGTCTGGGCATACTTCTAATCAGATGATCAATTTCCTCCTGAGGTGTTTCATCCTAGGCTACCTGTAGCTTGTGCCGAAGTGGCGCCAGTGTTTGTGGAGGTGGGAAAAATTTATCAATCTTCTACCCATAATATCCCAGGCGTGTTCAATAGGGGAAAGATCATGCGATCTTGGCGACCAAGGCAACAAATCCACTTGAAAATGATCCAATGTACGTCTGGCAACATGTGGTCGCGCATTATCTTGTTGAAAAGGTGGGTTTTGGAGCGTTCGAAGACAGGGTAGTACATGTGGGTTCCACCACCTCCTGGACGTAACACACGGCGGTCATGTTGCTTCTGATAAAGACCAAAGGTGACGTACTTCCATAAGCAATAGCTCCCCATACCATAATTCCAACAGTGTGATGCACATGCCCTTCTACAGAAAATTGCGGATCTTGTCTTTCACCGCGTCGCCTTCTCACTCTTGGCCATCATGCATTCCCAAACAGAATCTAGACTCATCACTGAAGACAACCTTATCCCATTCTAGGTCCCAGTTTTGCCGTTCTCTGCACCAGTCCAGTCGATTACGTCGGTGTGTAAGAGTGAGAGGTAACACAAAATGAGGACGATATGAAAACAGTCCAAAACTTCTGATCCGGCGATAAACGGTTCGCATCCCGATAGGCCTTCCATGTTCGTCAAACCACTGGTCTGCAATCGCGGTGTCGTAGAGATAAAAGTCTAAGGCGGCGATCTTCGCGTTGTGAGGTTCTTCTGGCACGTCCTGTACCTCTCGCTCTTTGCGTACGGCCTTGATGGTTCCATGCCCGACAACAAACCACCACCGTGTTTAGGCTCCTTTGCGTTCTTGTGACAATTTCTCTGAAAGACAAACCAGCCTCTCGCAAGCCCTCTATTCTCTCCCTATCAAACTGCTAAGTTGTCAAAAATTTTGGCTCTAGGCGTAATGAACAAGCGTTTCACGACACTCAAATGGCAACTGTTGCTACAAAAGATCATTATCGCTTACGATACTTTTTTTTAAAAAAAAAGGGACGATAAAAAAAACACAAAAAAACAGAAATATGTACACTAAATAACTCTCAAATAAATAAACATGGCACAAAAAAATAAAAACAAAACAAAAATTTGCAACAAAATTGTCAAATGCTTTAAATGTTTTAATCTTTTGTGATTAGTTATGTTATATCTATATTTTTCCATAATTGAGGAGTTTTTTGTCTTCCTCTTCTATTTGTTGAATTTTTACATTTTACGACATTTTTCTAATTTTGTTAAATTAATATCTAATAATTAAATCATAATACAAAAAATTCAAAAAACTAAACTATAAAGTTTTATTATTTTGTTATTTTTTTATTATTTTTGATTTTTTATATTTGTATTTTTTATTTACTTTAGATTTTTGAATTTTGTTTTTGCTTTTTCAAATCTCTTTCATTTTTCATATTCTTGAAATATTTTGTATCCCTGCGTTTTTAGTTTGTTCTAAACACTTGATATTGTCTATAGTCTTTACACATTTTTAAACAATAATTTTTTGTTTTTAATTCTATACAGAATCTAAGCTTATTAGTATATTTATATATTAAAATATGGTTTTAATTGTTAAATTGTTTTCCTTGTATTTCTTGTAAATTTTTGTTTTCCTTGTACTTCATGGCTCACTTCAATCGTTTAAAAAACTTGGATATTTATTTACGTTTATTTTTAATCATTTTCTTCTTTTATGCCACGTTTAGGTTTATTATTGTTTCAACTTCTTAAAATTAAATTTTGATTGTTTGTTTAAAATATTTCATTTTTGTATTCTTTGAATCTTTCTGGTCTTAAAAATTTATTCGTTTATTTAGAAAATATATTAACTACTTATTACTATAGAAACCTAACAAACGCATATTTAAACAATCTGAAAAATAAGAAACATTGTAGGTACATAAAAGCAGAAAAAAAAACGCAGAAACTAAGTAATCAAATACTTAAAAAAAACTTACCACTTCAAAATCTGAAAACTTAAAATTTGATCGTTATTAAATATACGAAAATCATGAATAAAAACTGGCATTAATAAATAAAAAATAAAAATTTAGTGATAAATTTAGTGGATTGATTTTCAAATTAAAATAAACAGTAAATAAATTTTTGATGTTTTTTTTTGTAATTGCCCAATTTTATATAGTTGCTGTACTAATCTCCGAAACAAAGATATCTCTCATGATAAAGAAATAGATCTCTACCAATTTGTCTAAGTGAAACCCTCCCAAATTCTCCCTCTTTAATGGTGTCATGACATTTGAAATTGAAACCTGGTCAAGATTCTACTTCCACGCCATATATTTCAGCACAAACCCACAGCATTGGATCGAATTTGGAAATTTCATTAGTCGTTATCTAGGACATCAGAAATGGATTTATTAATTATTCAGTTCCTAACCAAGATTTATTATTTCATAAAGAACAGAGAACAAAAAAAGACATAATGGGACATAACATCCTGAGTAATAATTCACAGGGTGCCTTGATAATATATTCACTTGCTGTGTTACGATCGTCCTTAGTATCGGTGGCGCCACTGTCTATATTTGTTAGCCGCAGGACATTAAGTTTTGTCCTACATTCATTGTTTCGAACCCACTCAAACGCAAAAAGGATTAATGTTCTGAAAGTGTACTGCCACCGATGGTGGTGTTATTGAACATATGGAATTTATCGCCGTTCTTCGAATCTTAATAAAAGTGTAATAGCAGGAAAGAATTGGAAACAAAAACTGAAAATGTGTTCAGCCTCTACAAAGACTCATGCAAATTTTTGCTGAAAACGAAGTCTCGTGTTCTGAAAATTGCTTTAACTAAAAGCTTTGTAAATTCAACTTGGTTGAATATTAAATATTAAACTCAAACGTATTTATCAATAAAACAATTTTCTAATATTGTGTACAAGTTATAACAAAGAAAATTTATGACTGTTGTGTTGTTGAAAATTATGGGGTAATCTTGTTGGTGTTGGCTAAGTTACAGTTAATTTTATCCAAACAGTACGCAAAGACTTACATTTTACTACCGGAACGTTGAATATTAAACCAATAAATTTTAAAGAGGTCACTCAGGTGGAAAATTTTGCTTGCAACGTTGCAGTGCTAATTTGCATATAATGACAGGAAATTTTAATTTTTTTACGAGCTCCATGCAAAGAAAACTTGGACTATTTGCGGAAATAGCAGCTTTGCATAATATTGCATCATTCCAAGTTGAAACATCAAAGGATAAACTGGTAAAATGTGGAATGTTACTAATATGTGACGTCTGAACCACGAATATTGCAGTTTCGGTGGTTACACTGTGAGAATGTGAGAATTATATGCTCCAAACCACAGCTAGAACGTTAAAGTTTTATTGATATGAGATATTTCTCTTTAGCTACGTCTATAACATTGTCCATTTACAGTTATAACAAAATTCACAAAACTAAATAACGGTAGTTTAACGAGAAAAATGCTTATATTCCGCAGTTATTATTTTAAGAAGTAAAAATTAACGCGTAGCACTAAAATGATATTATTAAGAACAAATAAAAATGTTTAACAAACGCTTGTGATGAAGTAATAGTATATTATTATACGAGCGTGTTATGATGGTTCTTATTCACGAGGATGACGTTTACCCACGAACGAGTTTGCGAGCGAGTAGTGTAATTCATCCGAGTGAATAAAAGCTGTAACATGCGAGTCATACTTTGCTCTGTATGCGACTCCGAATCTGTGTTGTTCCGACTTCCATTTAATAAATTTTGTTTTTTTTTCGACTTTTTGTAAATGTCAAAATAAATGTGACGTTTTTTGAAGCATATGGATCAATTGTTACTAACTATCAAATAATTATTATTATTTAACGGGTTGGAGTCAGTCAGGGCTCAAGATGAATTTCTTTATTGCATGGCTCTAAATAACGGCTATCACTATTTGGTTGAGTTAATAGATGTAATGAGACAATAACTAGTGTGTCGTAGATAACAGATATTTTTCTATTTTGCGTCGTTACTAGAGCCAGTAAAGCACCCGTTTGTTTTGTCGCGTTGGCGGAATGGTCGTAAAACGTCAACGTCAAATGTCTAAGTGTGAATGTGAATTCCCTAAATTTCAAAATTTTTTCTTTTATATAAAAAGAAATTAAGTGGTGCAAAATAGAAAAAATAGTATACAACACGCGTTTAGGAAGCTCTTCCAGCATTTGTTTGTTTCTCCACTCGCCACTACGCGACTCGTATCGGAATTGTAAACGCGTGCTGGAATCAATGCTTTCTCAAAAAAAAGTCATGTGTGCTTTTCCAGAATGAGAATTAAAATTCTGTAAGCACACAGTACGAAAATTTTCTGAATTGTGTTACATACAAAATTTTATCTGTTATCGCCTTGAAGAAGAATTTTTGTTTTTATTTATTGTTTGCCAAAAACTCTATTTTGTTTAGCGTGGGATAAACAGGACTTTCAGCTGAAATTATTGGGAAAATAAACCTTTTCAAACGAAAATAGATAAATACATATTTCTGTTATTGTGATATTATTTGCTTGTTTGATTTTTTAATTAAAAATTTTACTTAAGAAGTCAAAAAATTCTGTAGGATTTTGTTTAACTTTTTTATTTTTTGTTTTTGATATCTGCTTTTGTAAAGGCTTGAGTACATATAGAATAATTTTTAAAAATTAAAGTTGAGGCACAAATGTCAAAAAAAAAAAAATTTGCTCTTAATTAATTTAAATAACAATAAGTTTAAACGTGGTTATGTATTTCTAGACGGATAACTTTGGAAGATGGAGGAGAAAACAATTCAGACAAAATCTGTAAAAACAGAAAAAAAAACAAGTCAATAAAAAGTTATAAAGTTTTTTTATTATTATCTTTTTCAACAAGGGTTATAGAATCAAACGCGGCAATCTTCAAACGCTAAAATTATAGCAATTATTACAATAAAAATATTCTTTGATAATAATCGTTAAAATTGAGAGATTTTTTGTTAATAATTTAGTACATAAACAAGCTTTCATCTAAATAGAAATAATTTTGGTTTACTAATATAGATATTAGTTTTTTCTTAACTTTCAATAATTGGTTAAAATGGAGATTACTGCTTTTGATGTTATATGTCTCAATGTGAGTTAAAACAAATTTAATTTATTTTTAAATAACGTTATTATTAGTTTTTTTTTGTTTAAATTGGAAAATCCATAAATTAAAACCACAGAAATTGTAATAAAATAATCCGAAACGAAATAAAAATATTTGAAAACTTAAAAATTTTGTTAGCTGAGAATACAAGAACTTGAAAAACTCGAATAAGTTAAAGACTTTAAAAAATATTAGCCTAAAATTGCTTACTAAATTTTTGTTGTAGTTGTAGTTTTTTACATATTTTTAACATGAAATTTTATACAGACTTTTTCCTATCTGCCTTCAGTTTTTGATACAAAATATATTTAAAAATATATAAAATCAGACCTTTTTGTGTAATCAAATACGGTTACAAATGGATGTGTTAAAAATCTCATCAACAGAAACCCACTTCCTGCTAAAAGCTCCTTAAAACAAGAAATGCGAGATTTCTATTACTCTCTGAAAAACTACAGACATTCAGGCTTTTTAAGACTTGTCAGTTTCACATTGCGTCTTTTATAAAAAAAACCCTCTTTTTCATAGATCTTCCATTTAAACTAAAACAAATTTTATTTCCCGTTCAAAGAAAAAGCGACTTAAAGGCTACATCAGCACAACATTAGCGCCAGTGACGTATTTAGATCTCGCTTTTGTATTTTCTAGGTTTTAATTTCTCTCACGTTTTATCAGGCGATAAATTAATACAATTGCAAGAGCCAGCAAACTAGCACAACCAAATTAATTTAAATGAAATACGAAACTTACTTAGATGTAGAAATGAATTTCTAGAAATTGCAGCCTTGTCCGTTTCAATTAACTCTCTGCCGGTGCCATAATGGAGAATTCGTGTCATACATCTATCTTGGCCATTCAGAAATGTTTATAGGTCCATTAGGAAAAAAATACAGCGAACGCATAAATTGCGAATGCAATAAATTCAACAATGTTTCACTGTAACGAACAAATCGGTTAACAAATCGTGTGGATTAGAGTAGTGCCTGACTAAGCTATTTTTCTTCCTCGAAAATCCGACTATTTTCCTGCTGCGCCGACATAAATACATCAATCCGAATAAGAGAGAATGTATGGACAGCGAAGAGAAACGTTTTGACAACAACTAATTACCTTAGAGACAGTGGTGGGCTCTGACGTAGTTAGAATACGTAAATTTGACCCGCATTTTGAGGGAAATGGAATGCCAATATTTGATGAATGGTTTTTGTATTAAAACGGAATATACCATTTGTAAAACGTAAATAAATATTAACTTAATTTTTATGAGTAGATTGTTTACGAGACTTTTCCTTAAATTTGAAACCTGATTAATGTAATTTTTTGATTTTTTTTTGGGCCGGATTAATCAGAGAACATGTGGAAAAATTTCGAGCTTGAATTATATACGTATCAGAATTGGTAAAAAAAATCATTCGATATTTGTGTATGAAGTACGTATCATTTTGAACATAAGGTCCCAATGCTCGTTCTTTTTGGTAGACACTAATCTTTTAACTTTAAATCATGTAAATTTAGGTTTAGCAACTGAGAAACTGAGAAATAGCAGCAAAGCGTAACTAAACTATAACTGCTTTCATGTGAAAACACTGTTCTTTATACAAGCAGCAATTGACAAATGTAGTTGGAAATTTCTTAATGAAAATTTCAGATGTTGGTTGGTACATTACAAACTTTGGATCCTAAATTATAACTTTCCTCAACGAAATCATTTTAACTAACTTTGAGTGAACAATGCATATGTCTGTCTTAAATAACTGTAACAAAATTTGTATTTTTATCAAAAACTGTTTAGTACAGTAGATATAACTCTACCGTTTTTAGTGCAATAAAGTAGACTATAATTAACTAGTCAGTTCAAGATATTTCTTAAATTGTATACGAAAAAGTCTATCTATCTATCTATCTAAATATGTCTTGAAAAAGTTCTTAAGAAATTGCTAAAAAAAATTGGATTTGATTTAGAAAAAAATGAAAATGTAATTATTATAGTAATAAAATTAATTACTGCAAAATTTTACTGTTTTTATTTACTACTAATTGCAATAACAGTTTTAAGTATGAATAAACAAATATGGTTTTGTTCACTTCATTTTACACTATTTTGAAATTAGATTATATATATATTTTTTAATATATACATACTAAAGTAGATCTGTATTTAAAAAAAATTAAAGCTTTCTCCCATCTAATTTAGCTCAAAAATTTGAATTTAAAAAAGACATTTTTTTATAGGTTTCATTTTGAGTTCTTTGATTATTCCTAAATAAAGTAACAGTGAACATTGTGCGAAAATTTTGGCGAAACCGTGTCAAATTTCTTAACAAATTATTAAACCAGAATTTAAAAAAAATGCAAAATTTTACAATTTTTTTATTTTTAAATATTTTTTCTCTTTTTTTGGATCATGTGAAATTTAGATCTTTACTAAAATTCAAACGGTTTTTTCTTTTTACTACTTTTGTATCTTTTTGGTTCTCTAAATATTCGATTCATTTTTTTTCAATTTTAAGAATTTTAACTTCTTAAAATTTATTTTAGAATCAGGTTTAGGGGATTTTTGTTCAAATCTTTTTAGATTTTTTATATTTTCTAGATTTTGTAAGTTTATGATAGTGGACACTGATGCTCTTAGATTCTTTAGATTTTGAAATTAACTTAGCAACTTTTGATAATTTACATTATTTGTTGGTGTCATTTATATTCTTTAAATTATTTGATTATTTTGACTTATTTATATTGATTAAATTTTCTAGATTTCTTTAATTGTTGCATTTTTTATAGTTTTTTGAAGTTTTATCATTGCTAAATTTATTAAATTTTCAGATTTTTAAATTTTATTTATATATGTTTTTGATTTTTTCTTTTTCTTTTACAATAATGCACATAACATTTTGCATGGTTTGAATTCTTTTTACTGTATATTCGTAGAATTCTTCAAATGTCTAATCATGTTAAGCTATAACGATAGATTTTTCAGATCGTATTTTAAAAAAAATATATTTAAATGATTTAAAAACAGATATAAACTTTCGCACGGGCATTTAATAGATAACTTTTTAACACATAATACCAAAACTGTTCGTCATGTTAGAGTTGTAGAAAATAAAATGATTTTTGAATAGTTCTAAACAGATTTAATTATTTTATTGATTTTCGTTGAGGCACAGTTTTGTTGTTTAGAAGTTTAATTTTAGAAATTTTAAGATACAGGCTGTATAGTCAATTTGAATGTAAATATGCAAATTAATTAACTAAACTTTCGTACAAAAGCTGACGCAATTGCATTTTTCAAGTATTCTGATTTTTAATCATAAAATATACCCCAAAAAGAATATTATTTAGCTTTTTTCTAAGGAATATAATCGTATCTGCAGTAAACGAAAAACAACAGTAAAACTCGATTTAGTTAAATTGATGAAAGGCGATTACTTAAAAAAAAACGATTTGTATAAAATTTCCCTAATGGAAAAGATGAAATTATATATTAATAACCAGGAAGAAAAATATGATTTTCTTTGTATCAAAAGTAGCATTAAACTTAAGAAAGGGCTGTGTTATTTTATCATTCAGATTATAATTGAAATCAACATTTTTTTTCTTACTTTAAATAAACGATCCATTTTTTTTAGTAATTCATTCATCTTGGGTTTCGTGACACGTTCAAATTAAACCAGTTATACAAAATTCAAAAGTTAAAGGTTATTTCGTGTACCTTTCAGCTTTATCTTAGTCAAAGCTGAAGAGACTAGATATAAAAAGTACAGGTCAGGCAAGAAAAGTGAGACGTCAAGAAATACGAAAACCCGAGACAAATTATATAGAAATCGCAGTTACGACTATTATAAAAATTGCTTTAGCTGTGAGCGATTTTTTCTCGATGAGAGGGAAGTTTCCAATGCGAAACTTGAGCAGCTTCCATTTATGAAGATCTCATATCGATAACGAACGACATTATTTTTCTATCGAAGTGAAGGCGCGACCTTTTTATGAACTCTCTTAAATTTCAAATCAAAATAAAATCACAGTCCTACAGAACTAATACAAAATATTGACGGAATAAACTTTCAACTTTCAAAACAAATTTGCATGTTTGTGAAATAAAACGCACCGAGCGTATCCTCACGCAACTCCGTGATGGTTTATCTAAATTCTATTTTGTTAAATCATTAGTAGTTATTTAATTCCATTGTAAAATCGGAATCATGCAAACCACTCGAAATGGAAATATTTTCAGGACTAATCAAACCTCCATTAACATCGTAGAGTCAGTATTGAAGACCGATTTTAATTAATTGAAAATCTGATTCGATCACTATTTAAAGGAAATTTCACAAAAGAAAAATTCATTGTTTGCACAACTTTTCCCATTTTTAACTGGTATAAAATTAAACCTGAGAAATTTGGATAAAAAACACAAGAGGAATTCAATTATTTTCCGACGCTGTAATGTGACCAGATAGACACTGAGACTTTTCGAATGTTTACTCGCTTCCCTAAAACTTTAAAGTTCTTGCAGAATTGGCGCAGGCAGCTGAAGTTTGCAAATATCACGTTGCTGGAAAATTGTGTCGTGTGACAGTTTTCTGCAAAAAGAGCAAATCTGAGCATGAAACTGTATATTACTATGATATTGCCACATCATTTGATATTACGGATTTAAATTGCAAAATCTCCTAGCTCTGATATATATCCAAGTGTTACCCCGAAATACTAAAATGCGGAAATGCATCTTGTCGAAAACAACTTCCAGAGCTTAACATTTTTATTCAAGTTTTTTTCTCTGATTAGTGTGTTAAAAAGTCCCATGTGAACTACTGTGCCGAGTATTTGTAGCCCTTCCTTCGACATAATTGCACCACGAACCCGACAGCTTAATCAACCCTCCAACAATCAACGTCGAAGAAAAATCGGACACATGTTGAAGTCACATTCCTTCTAATTGAAAGCGATAAGAAAATGTTCGAAATTGTTGAAATTAGTTCGTTGAGTGTGACATGTGCACACGTATTCCCATCTTCACAAAATTATTGTCAAACTGAACAATGGAAATGTGAAATTAGAACGCGTTCGCACCGTCAAGTCAATATTTCAAACACTACAAGCTTCAAAGTGATTTCCGTGGCAAACTACATGTCTGAAATCTTGTTGGATGGATTGTTGCATACGAACTGAGGATGCTATTCATGTGCGACGTGCAGTAATTTTCCATCATAATGGAACCATCAAGGAAACCGTGAGTTCTCGAGAAAAATTCTCATATGGATGCTTATTACCGGTGTTTTTCGATAAGCACCCAATTTGCAAGAAAATTGGACTTTTATGCAAAAGTTGACGAAATATTGGACTTTATAATGGGGGTATATGCAGATACAGAAAATCATGATAACAAATGCAAACAATTTTGCGTTGGCTGTTTATAAACTCATCAACCAGTTAATTTGAAATTTCATATTTTTGTTGTTAATATTCACTTGTGTGTAATTGGAATTCACATCGCAACTGAATGTGGCTGCACAATCGACAAATATTGAAAACGGAAAAGGATTTTTTAATAATTAATTAACCATCATAATAGTACTTGTTTCAATTAAAGCGCCAATAATAAGCTGTCATTTATTGTACATCTCAACAAGCAGTCTAAATTATTATGATTTTTATTTTTGGAGTGATTAATCTTTGAAACTACTACTTCTCTTTGCTTTTAAATGTTTATTGATGCAGTAAAGCTGTTAACATTTATTTGATAAATTACACAAATTGGAAAACAAAAGAAAAAAATTGCACCATTCCAAATGTTCCAAACAGGATAAAAATATTAAATGTTACTTATAATTATTTTCTTAATTTAGTTCTGGGCAGTTTGTGGTTTACTAATCAATACCATAAATTTTATTGGAAGATAAAATAACAATGTATTTCTCGGCACCATATTTTTAATATACACCAAATAAAGCACAAGTAGTTGAGCTAGGTTAGTAACACATAAGATCACAGCTTTCTTATAATTTTGTTGTTAATTCCTATAATATCGATAATCTAAAATACAGTACAGTAATAAACAAATTTTTTAAGTATTTGTCAAAGCGGTTCACTCACCTTATTGAGTATTTTCCAGCTTTAATAAATTTTTAAAAAGTCTGCCAGCGTTGTCAGTTCAACCTTGTGCTCTTTGTGTCATAAATTCTCGTATTTGAACTGGTTTTATAGGATTTGCAAACTAATTGTTTCATGTGCCCTCAAAAAAAAAATCACGTCGATTTAAATTAGATGATCGTTTATCGATAGTGAAAACGAACGTGCCCGCGATACCGTTGTGAAACACACGATTCCGGTACACAAACGATTTTGTTGTTTGTTTTGTGAACAAAATAGTGAAAAATTTTATCAAGCAACTTTTGTATTTTTCATTGACGATTCTTGTGAAACCGAACGGTAAATTAAATTGTAAACTAAAATTCATGTGTGGAGTGTCAAATAAGAGGTTACGAAAACTGAAAAATGTTTTGTGAAAGTTTGAATTCTTGGAGTTTAGTATGAGTTTCTACATGGATTTAAATAACACCCTGTATATCATAGTTGTAATTACCAAATATATAACTACATTAATAAAACTGACAAAAGTTTTAAGATATGGAAAAATTGGAAAATTAAACAAAGCATTTTCTCAAAGTTTCTAATTTATATTTTTGTAAAAATTCGTTGACGTTTCAGTTAAAGAATGTAATTTTATGTATTTTTAATATTTAAGCAGAACTTTTGCTTAAGACTTTCTTCCAAATTCGAATTTTTCTACTAATAATAAAAATGTTAATCGAAATAAGAAAAACAACTTGGGCCAACTAAATTTTTAAGGTATTTGAAATAAATGCTTCCAAATTTTGTAATTACGGTAGGTTCTACAACAATGAGCACTCTGGTAGGAAAATAATTAAAAGAACTAGAAAAAAATTTCTTAATTTTTGAGGTTAGGTTTGTTTAACCTTTGAATTGTTAACTAGTGCTATCAATCTGTCTTCAGATGTATTTTAAAATTGATTATTTTAATAAAAATCTCGAGAAGTAACTTATATTGCTGACTTACGTATTGTATATTTAAAGAACGTATTAGTATTAGGTTTCCTGGAATTAACAAATTAACCTTACCACCCACTAACCCTATCTAAATCCTTTTCAACAAAATTAATTACTTTTTGTTTGTTTATAAAAGGAATATGAAAATTCTGATAGGACAAGTTCAAATATGTGTTAGATTATTCATTATTCATGAACAAAACCCTTGTTAACCAGTGTTATCGGCACGTTTATAAAATTCCACTTTTCAAAAACGTTACAATTTTTGTAATTTTTTTTTTCGATTGCCTTAAGCAATTTGATAATTTAGATTTTTGTTTCTTTCAGTTTTTCAGGATTTTTCATATATTTACAATTATTATTTATAGTGCAAATTTTTGATATTTTAAATGATATGTGTCTTGGATTTTTTTAATATTGCAGATTTTTACTTCTTTAGATTTTCTTGTTGAAACAACTCACACATGCTGCCTGTCAATTAACCACAACGATTCAATTTTAAATATTAGAAAATTGTCCTGAAAGGTACTTCTACATCAAAAGAGATATTATTTCGCAAAATACAAAAAGTAATCTCTTTGTTTTTCCATTTTTTGTATTTTTTCTATTTGTTCTATTTGTTTTTTTTTTTAATTGTATGTTCTTTTTTATTTTTATTATCATTAAACGAATTTATTAACTTGTTTTCACATTTTGTTTATGTTATATTCTTGTCTATTTTTACCTTCTTTTTGTCGTCTCTTTGTTTTTCTTCATATTTCTCAATTTTTTTAAATTTTTGTTTGCAGCTATTTTTTTGACTACTTTTACTTTTACCGCTATTTATATATAAAATACTATTACTCTTAAACTTCTTAAATTAGTTGACTTACAAACTATATGCAAAAGACGCCACAATTTTATTAAATCTGTTCTTTACATGTGAATGTCAATAAATGTTTTTTGTATTGTGTTTTATATATATTAAAATTGTAAAAATTCTATCATATAAAAAATTAAATAATTTAATTTCCGTCTCGCTCAGTAAAAAGCATTTATCTGTTGACACATTTTTTTACAATAGATTTTTATTTATATTTGTATTATGTAACAAATAATCAATGTTTAAATTCAAACAACGAAAGCAGTCCAATATTGGATTATCATGATTAATGAACCACAAAATATTTTTCTGAATAGACCATCAATAATAAAGATAAAAATTGTCACTTTTAGTTTTTGATAAGTTAAAAGCATGTTTACTCTTTTATTATTGTACTTTCGTATATATGTATATGGCTAACATGATATTGTCATATGATCGAATAAACGTGTCTGAGCGAGGTTTACATTTGAAGTTTATTGCCTATGTCAAACAATCTCTGTCAGTTTGAGGTTAAATATTAATCTATGTCACTATTGACAGTTTTGAAATATCAAACTTGATAGACAAGCAGGCTCCCAACCCATTTCAAAATCCAAAGCTTGCTTAGACGCCGTTTTTATTTGATCTAATAATATTGGGCTCAGCCATTGTGAAAAGCTGTAAAAGAAAATTTATCCACAATCAAAATGAGCAACAATACCTGTAGAGGATCAAACTGAACACTATAATCAATAACACAGCATTCAAATTTAAGCCGTCTTAGACAACTGCTTTGAAACTAAAGGTTGGACATGAATTATTACAAGCGGAATTTATAATAAATTACTTCCATATAGTTGATTTAGACAGTGCACGATAGATATAATTTTTTTTTTAAGTTTTTACTTCCAATTGTCTTTAAAATATCTAGACGTTTTACCACAATAATCAGATAAAATTCTGACTGCCGTAAAATATTTTATTGGAAACCCAATCTGAAAGGTGAAAGGTTGTAAAACCAATAAATGCGGTTAACTGTTCCGCCACCCGACATATATTCTAAAAAAAATTAATTTCTTCATGAAGAACCAATAAGCAGCGAAGCGTTTTTGCGTTTCAGCTCTGTTAAAGTTAATCTAGAATCAGAGCGTAATCTGGCTTAGATGTCTGAACACGTATTTCCAGCAAATTTAACAATCACGAAGCAATTGGTTCGGTTCAAGAAGGCGTCTTGTGTACTCCTAAATTGAGACTTAAACTTATATTCGAGGTCTTGGATTAATGTCTCGTAACTGGGATCTTCAATGAAATTCAATAAGAGGATAAAGTTAGAATAGTTTTCATCTAAGTTTTATTGCGAAGAAATTTTTCAACCGAAGCCACACATTTCCATTTAAAAGACCTCGAGGCGAAACAAATCAACTTTTTTACTGTCTCCGAATATTTGTGTTTCTTCTTTGAAAGCTGGGACGAGCATATTTTATTTAAACTGATCATAGAAGGAAAGTTTTTTTACGTGAGAAATATTTTTAGTAGAGAAACGAGAAAAAAGCTAATCATGAACTTGGTCGCGACCTACATTTATTCCCGTAATAGTTATAAAGCAAATTTACAATAAATCTCGTCTCCCATTGTAGTTTATTCAACCAAAGCTATAACATTTTATCAAGTTATGAGATAAGAAGAGAAGCCCCATAAATTCTCACATTTCAGCATTGTTGCTTTGTTCTCTGCAATCATCCCAAGATAAACCTCTTTTCATCTACAATCAATTGATTTATCTTTCGAAGGCGGTCCGAAATTACCACAATAATCTCCAGTGAGCAAAAATGATTTATTTTGATGGTATTATTCGAATATGTAAATTTACACCACTTTTCGAACACACCCTCTGGCTGGAAATACTAGTCAATCAATCATTAAAACAAACAATATGGCAACCGCTCGCCGAAGTTAATAAAAGCTGATATTAACGATATTGGATGTAATTTATTTTGACAGTAAGTCTCCCATAATGGCAGTTTATTGGGTAGATAATAACGTTAACGAATGTCGGTGGTAACCCACAGAGACTAATGTATTGTAACTGTCCATGAGTAATTAATCAAGCGCAACAATAAACTTCAATACGATTATGTCATTTTGATAATTAGTCGTTAAATCAGATTTAAATTAGTTACGGCAGACGACAGTAAAGATATATTGTACCTATACCATAGAATTTTATAAGACAGAAGGAAATTATGTTGTCAAGAAAGAAAGGAAATTTACAAGCCGTACACCAAACCTATGACAACGAATTTATTATCAACTATCGATAAGGATAAGTTCAAACTTCTTTACTCAAAATGTCTTTTCTGCAAGTTTATTTGGTTTAGAATAGCATTCAATTATTCTTCAATTATTTACTGCCTATTGCCAGAATTTTTTTTTATTTGTAGCAAAAACAACTTTAAAACTTTATTTTAGAGAGTGATTGCAGAGTTTGAAATTAACATTTTTCTTACGTAAATACAATTATTGTTAAAATAGTGGTTGCTATACAATTTAACTAGAAGTTAAATTTAATTAAAAGTTTTGTAATTGGTGGAAAATGAAATAAAAATCTGTTGCGGCTTTGCGTTGGATAGTAGACATAAACAGTATGAACATTTCATTAAAAAAAATTAAACTGAAAAATGAAATAAAAATAATAAATATTTTAGCATTATAAAACTCGATTGGTTAAAATAAAACAATGTAAATTTCCAAATAATTTGGTTTTAATAATTTTCTTTAATTTATCTTGAATTTTTTAATTTTAAAACTAACAAGTTTAACATTTAAAAGTTTAAAATTTTCAAACTTTTTACTAAATTTATTTGTACCACGTCTAATTTTTAACTTCTAAATTGGATAGTTCTTCTTGGGTTGACAATTGTATCTAAAAATGTAACTAAAAATTAAAGTTAATGATAAGCAGTGCTTATAGAACTTTAAAAATTAGATTTTCTAAAATGTCTACACTTAAGCTTCAATCTCACTCACAATACTTTAATAATTTCAAAGGACTTTAGTCTTTATGGAACAATTAATAATGTAATTTAAAAATTTAACTAAATACGGTAAACCAGAGGGACGAATTCAAGCATCTTAAAAACTTAAAAAAGAAATGCTTAGATGGTAAAAAAAAACATTTTAAGAATATTTTTTGAAGAGACATGATTCGTAAAGGTGGAGAAATACATGGGAGTCAGACATTCCAAAAGAAGAGCTCGAAATAAAAGAGAGTGGAAGAATAGAATTGTTTAGTATTTGGTTGTAAATAAACTCAAAATTAAAAACGTATGCTCTATTCTTTCTTGGCCTATGATGCATTTGTGCTCCATTGTTAACTAAACAACTAATTAAATTAAGAGAAAGCGTTGGTAAAGTTAAACTTAAACTTTAGATTTAGCATCGACCACAGCTCAAACAATTTGATCCCTAAATTTCAATTGATTAGAAGTTCCTTGTTCTATTTTTAATCCTACGAAATCCGAAATTTAGGGTTATCACCTTGTTAAAACAAAAATGTTTGTTCTTGAACATTTTTTCAAGAAATTTGGTGGCTTTTTTTAAAAATTTACAGAAACCATAAACAAATTTCTATTTTTTTTACGTTTTACAATTATTGCTATTTGCTATTTTATAATTTAACTATAATTAATAAGTTTTTCTCAATTTTACCATATGTCTCTTTAGATATAGAAGTAATTTTTAATATAAAAAATGCAACCACTGCTTTTTTGTAGTTTGCTTTTTTGTTACTTACTTGAAAAGTCACAATTTACTAAATAGCTCTCTACCTCATTACCTTCAGGTGTAGATTCTAATTACATTCACATTTTTATTGTAAAATAACTCAACTACCCTAAAACTGTAACTTTCAGCATTTTCCGATGGCACTGATATAAAAACGCTCTTTAAGACTAAACGATTTTGCACATTGTTCCCCAAAGATAAGGTATCTTCTAAGACAAAGTTTGCAATGTTATCGTAAAAGTAGAGACTAGGGCGGCCAGAAAGTGAAACTCTCATCACAAATGTGAAATTTGTGTTTTGTAAACTTTGTATATCATGGGATTGTGAAAGGTTTTTGTGTCTTTTTTTATGACCACAATTTTAAATTAATCCCTAAAATTATTACAATGGCTGAACAATGTAGAAAAAATATAGAAAAAAAGTTTTATTTTTTGTGACGATGTAATTTAGCAAACAATTTGCTATTGAAGTGAATCGAAATGCTGTTAAATTATACACTAACCCTAAAATGTAAACCATTATTTTGTTTGCAACAAACCTCCACTGAACAATCGTACATTACCCAAAATTTATGGCCCTCTTATTGCAAACACACAATTCAAGTACTCTCGACACAAACTTTAAGGAATCGTCGCAATAATGCACAAAGTTTCGCACTACAAATTACATTTTGTCATCCAATGCACTAAAAGCAACAAGTTATGTAAAAGGAGCGCTTTCGTCGGAATTAATGAGTCACGTACATTGACACTGCTTCAATTTTCCATCACGCTTAAATGACGCTATTATGAAATCGATGGATTCAAGACACGTGAAATGTGCTAATTTATTAAAAAGCTCTGGAACTGACGCTAAATATACAGACGGTGTCAGAAATGACAAACGATATACAAAGATGTTTGGAAGTATTACGCTTGGTGCCGTAAAATCGCTATTGGAATTTTAATAATAAATGAGGTTGACGAGCTTGCAATTTCGTAAATGGGACACATGGTGGAGATATGTTAAGAATTATGCGTCTCGGAAAATATAATTTGGTAAATTAAAGTATATCAAGCTGTACGAGATATAATTTTTAATTTACTTTTTCTATTTTGCGTCGTTACTAGAGCCAGTACAGCACCCGTTTGGGTGCGTTACTGAGAATGTGGATGTTTTACTACGGCTGGTGTATTTTAGTTTTGTCGCGTTGGCGGCATGGTCGTAAAACGTGTTTAATAACCAAATAACTTAATCTCAATTGTTATGTAATAAATAATATTAAATCATTTTACCCAACCTTGATAAAATTCCCTAAATTTCAAAATTTTATTTCTTTTATATAAAAAGAAATTAAGTGGTGCAAAATCGAAAAAATTGTATAAAACACGCGTTCAGAAAGCTCTTCCAGCACTAATATACTATTATCACAATTCAGATTTAATCAAAGGTGTTTTATGAGAATTAAGTCATATCGCGTAGAGTTATATATTCAGTGAAAATTCTGTAACATGTAGGCTACATAAAAAAATTCTGTTCAATATTACATTAAAAATCTTTTCCAATAAACCTCTGACCTGTAATAAAACACTTCAAGGTTTCACCGGGGTCCGGAATTAATAACATAATCCTCTCTTCTCTTGGTTCTTCAAATGAATATATCAGTGCCAATACTAATCGAACTATTTCTCAACCCTCGTAAATAGGGTTTTCACACACGAATTAGTGCCTTAGATGTGCAAATATTAGTGTAACCCCTAATAAAACACAGTCGTAATTTCTACTATACTCTCGCATTAATAAAAACCGAATGGTTATTAGGTACGTTGTAATGGGTCTCAGCGACCCAGAGGGATGAAATAGTCGCCTTTTACCCGACATTTATGCACGTTTTTCACATTTATCTATTATATTCTCTGCTTATGACAGCACAGTTTGGGACGAAAAACATTATTTTTACTGTATTGACGGTGGCTTGGAACGACATTTGGACCTGCTGTTTTACTAATTAATTAATTGTTGTTTTTTTTATCAAAAAGTTTTCATATCGACCTGACGGTTTACGGTTTGCATCTTAATAAATTTTAGCACGGAGATTCAAATTATGTAAATTAATTTTATGACAACCGGTCTGAGCTAGAAGCAGAGTGATGGAAAGTTCGTGTTTAGGTCTCATTTTTATTGCTGAAGCAAAGAGTAAAAAAGTGGTAATCGTGGTAACTTCTACGACGATAATACTATAAAAATATGCAAATATGTCACAGGCAGAGCGATTTTCTTGTCACAAAGTGCTTTTATTAGATGTTTACAAATAAAGGTTTTACTTGGTTATTTAATAAAATTTATGTGGAAATATCTGTTCAACAAACATCTTTCTAGGTGCAGAAATGTTTGTGACATGTAAAAATAAACTGAAAACGTAGATAGGTTGTGATTTCACTAAATTGCAAAGTTTTCTTAAGACTTAATACGATACATACCGATAAAAATCAAAACAAACAAAACATTTTTTCTTAGCTTAGAAGAGCGTTTTATTAAAAAAAGTGTTACCCCCATGTAACTGGCTCTTTTACCTCATACTTAAAACTTGCTTACTATAACAAAATTGCTGCATTCCTTCAAGAAATATCAATTAAAAGAAAATACTTTACGTGCTGCATCAAACTTTTTACGAGTTTAAAATTCACGTTTTCTTACACTGAACATTTTATTAAAAGATTAGTATGTAGGCACATATTTTGTAAACCCCTGAGCAATTTGTGAAAAGCGGCCCCAGTGTCACTAGTTACATATTTTTTTCCATCAAATCACGTAGTAGCAAAATTACACAAAAGAACAAGCCCAGGCCTGCCACAACTTTGACATTGTCACAAAATGAGAAACAGCCCCCGAATTTCAATGGAAGACAGAACAAATTTCCTCTTAGTCTGGTGTGTCATATTATCATTCTATACAGTGATACTGAATACGTAATTTGTCTTCACAAAGGGCAAACAATGCGTGAGCGTACTATTCAAATTTACTTTCAGGGCATTTCCATCAAAAATAAATCAAACGGAGGCAAAGCTTCACGCTTGACATACGACCCGATTTAATTTATAACGGAATAATTTTTTACCTGAAGTTTACGGATCAGTGAAAAAGAACGTTTTTTACAACGATGTCTGCACCTAAAGGGCAAAAGTAAATATTGACTGTTAAATAAGAACAATTTTATTTTATTCCGCTAGTTATTTATTTAAGATTTGCAAACATTTGTGTTGTTTGTTTATGGTTTAATGAATGAAACGAAAATTAAAATGTTTGTGACTTTGATAAGATAAACGTTAACGTCGCTTAGTTAACATTTTTTCCAGTCAAGTTCTAGATTTCATATTTTTATTTATTTCGTTTGATGTCGGCAAGTTTGCGCCATGTGTTGAAAAAAACGTCAATAATAGAAGCCTTATAAAAGAAGTGAAATGGTAATACTTAAAATTAAATTTGAAACTGAACAAATTGTATAAATAATTATAAGTGTGGAAATATGTAAATATAATTCAAGTCATAAATTATTATTACTTCATTTATTTACTTTAAAATAATTTACAATTTGGTACCAAATAATCAAACGTTATGTTTAATTTATTACCAAACAAAGCTATAAATTTCACTGCTTTTAATTTATTCAATAGTTTTATTGAAATATTTTTATTCCAAGTAAAATATGATTCGGAAACAGGATCATAATTTAAGTTTTTTTTTATCAAAATATAACAAAATAAAAAATATTTATTCATTGTTTTGGCGCTTTAACAATTTCAAAAACTAATTGGAATTGTTTCTAGTTATATTTTTGATCAATATTTTTATTAAATCGGTTGCTCACTAAAATGTTATAAAGACGATATTGTAGTTAATTTAATATTTAAAGCACACATTTTTTTATAATTTTTTGTTTTTAACCTTTCTTCAAAAAGAAATTAATTTTGTCTTGATTTTTTAGTTATTTTTTTTCTTTACCAAATATCCATACATACATACAATACTTAAAAAGTTGTTTTTTTTTTTTGTTAGGTAAAGTATTTTTATATTCTTGTTCCGCTTTGATTTAAAATCGGATTGATTATAATTGAAAAACATTTTTATAATTTTCTCTTTCCACTCTTTTGTTTACAAAAGGACACTCAATAAATTTGTTAATTCAATTAAGCAAACTTTCAAAAGCCTCCAGTTTCAGAGGAGACCAACCCTTATTATTTAGTAGGCCTTTGATTACTTCCTAACTAATTTGACCTTTAATATGCAAGTTAACAGTTTGCTATTTCTGGAACACTAAATAGTTTTCTCAAGCGAAGAAAATCGAACCGAACAAAAACCCCCCATTAAATGCCCATTTTACTTTAATTACATTTAACAATCAAAATTCTTAAGCCTACTGATTAGCAAAAAAAGACTAAAATCCCTTTTCTTAGCCAAATTCTCTATTCTAACTTTAACAATTTTAGCCCTGCTGTAAATTTCGCCTTCTCCAAGCTTTAATGGAGCTGTAAACACCCCAAAATAAATCAAGCACAGTAGTGCACGAACAAACCCCCATATGAAAATCGTCAACAAATCACTCACCCTCTTAACAATGTGATTTCAGTAGCATCAGCTGTTTCGTTTGTCAGTTGGCACTATCAACCCCTCAGCAAAAAATCGATGTCCACCACAAAATCAAAATTGAAAACGTGTGTTGTAAGCACGCCGGATCGCGTGCTTTCTGTCGTTGCAACGAAGGGTAACAAGTCCCAGTTGCTAGGCAGTATCCCAGATGAGACTGAGCTTAAATCTCCAGCGTGTGAGCTTTTACGTTCACGAGCAGATTCGTGTGGTTCCGTCTACAGTCGATTTGGGAAATTTGCAACTCAACGTTGAACCTGTAGCCGTTACTCTCGCCCGGAGTCCGTCCGGAAAAGGGCGAGACGGGCTGTGACGTGCGCCCGGAAACTTACGGATTTTGGGATAGGCCGTAGTGGGCCATATGCTACGGACCCGTGAGAGGCAGCGAAAACAAAATTTACAAAGAATATTATAAAAGGCGGTGCATATTTTAGCTAGACTATGTCAATTGTAGAAAATTCTGAGGTTAGTTCAAGGTAAACTAGTTAACGCAGGGAAAATGTTTTCTACAAACTTTTCCACTTTACAAATGATGCCTTGAAGAAAATAAAATTTAAACCTGATTGTTATAAAATTGTATTTCATTTGCAATATCCTTACAAGCAATTGCTATGAACAATTTTAATTTTTACTGACTTTTGAAAAACTGTAGAAAAATGAAATTGATTGTTACTGGATTCTTCTTTATTAATTATTTATGCTAAAAAAACATACTTTAAAATATTTTTTAGTAACGTGACTAAACATTAAAATCTGTAAATAATTATCATTAAATTTATTTATTAATTTAAATATTTATGGTACCTAAGTGTTATGTTTACAATGATCTTAAAACTAATTTTTCAAACGTTAAAATAACGGTCTATATTTACTATCTATATTTCCAGCTTAAAATATTATACTCTGTGATTATAAATTATTGTAAGTTTTTTTCAGGTTGACCACAAATTTTAAATTATGTATTGCTTACATATATCTATATATCTTCAAGATTAATATATTTCTTGTTATTACATTAATCATAAAGAAAAGTGTTAAAGAAAACTCCAAAATTTTAATTTAAATGTTACAGTGAACATTTGTGATAGATTTGTAAAAACTGTAAACCTAAACCATCAACTGCAAAATATTTGGAAGTTCAAAATATGCACTAAATACAAACTTAAATGTTTATGAAATTTTTGTTTAAAATAATATTCATATTTTCAAATTTTTACGAATTTCTAACGCTATTAAAATCTTATTTTTTTTAATTGTAAGATTGTATTTTTTTCTAATTTAATTGGTTTTTAGTTTATTTTTAAAAATTTTTTTTTTTTAATTTCAATAATTTTTTGGATTGTTTAGTTCTTTAAAATCTTTATTACTTTTGAACACTGTATATTTTTCGTCTCCTCTGTCTTCTTCATATTTTTTATAGCTTAGAAATTTTCTACATTTTTTAATCGTTTTTGTTTTTGGAAGTTTCTTTATTCTTTAAATGGATTAGTTTTAGTGAATTTTATTCTTTTTTCCTTCCTAAGATATTTGAGATCCTTTAGGTTCGTTAACTTTGACAAATTTGATAAACATTTTACATTCTTTACATATTTTAGATAAATAAATAATCTGTATTTTATATTATACCTTATATTATTTCAGGTTATTTAACTCTTTTTCTTCAATTTTTAGATTTTTTTTGTATGTTCCTAAGTTGTTCGTTCTTTTGTGTTTCTCGTATTCTATAAATCTTGAAATTTATTATTTAGATTGTGAGAACACTTTCTACGTTTTTGTTTCACTGGATCATTTACATGCTTTGGATGCTTTCTACTCATTAGTTTTTACATTTTCTTAATACGCTGTAGCTATAACCTTTTTATAAAATATGAAGAAAACTTAAGTATACATAGAAAATACATAATAAATAAATAAATAATAAATAAATTAATTAAATTATAAATACCTGTAAAAAATACTTATTTAGTCAACATTTTTTTAAATATTCTATTACGTAGTATAAACGTAATAATATTCCAAATATATTTATAAATTATATCTTTTAATATTTTATTTAGGAAAAATGAGAATAGTTGATTTTTAAACTTTCAACAGCTTTTTAAACAAAACATTTGATAATAGATTTTTTTTATTCCAATCACAATAATAATCGATGATTTGTAAATTCCACTCGTGTTGTCGACTGTTGTTCGCATGTTAAGTGGTAATTCACAATTTTTGAATCATTTAAATATCTCATTTTTCATTTTTCATCTGACTCAATAGAATCTGATGGTCCTGATAAAGATCAATATCTACTAAAAAATGAACAGATTATTTATCGTACACATATTTAAATATAATTTGATGGAAAAACTAAAAACAAAAAAACATTGTTGATTTTTATTCTAAAATCATTAATTAATATCTCATTCAGTAGATTATATTACATACAATTACATTAAATGTAAAATTTGCAAATTAAAAAATAAATAAATATAGGCTATTTTTATTACTCTAAAATGAAATATAATGAATATTAAGTATTTATATAATTTATAAATACATTTGCAATAATATTACATTTATACTGCGCGATAGGATATTAAAAAAATTCCCGATTGTTTTCTGCTAAATATGTTATTTTATGTCCAAAATAACTATTTTTGTTTCGTCATACGGGCAAAAAATCGATCATTGTATTAAAACCTGCATATTAAATTCTTGCTTAATTATTTTTACATAATTAGACATTTTTTGACCTCTCTAGTGATGAGTGAGAAGCAAATTGGAACTTGTAATTCTTGAAAATAATCTTGAAAAAACTTTAACCTTCTTATGTTTACAAGTAAATCAGTAAATTATGTTCATATCGTTGTTTTCTTGGCGTGCATATAAAAACGATGTTAAATTTACATTTGGTATGTTAGATATGTTTTAAGTTCTTGTTTATAGCATGCACAATCAATAAGAATAAATTGTATTACACAGTGAAACATTAGTGAAGAGAAAAATGTAAGTTTCCATAATTAGAAAAAAGAAATAATTAATATTATAAAAACAACAGTTGGCCAAAATTTGTCGGCATTGTAAACATTGTTTTAATCTGTTATCGATTGTAGGTTTAAATTTCAAACAAATATCAAGCAAGAGCAACATTACACGTCTCATTTTTTTATTATATTTTTTTGATTAATTATTAGGAAATTTTATTAAAAATGATAGTTACAAATTTTCAAAGATTTTCTAAATTTTAAAAGTAGTACAGTACAATAGTACAATCAAAGTTTATGATTTTCAAATATAACAAAGTTAAAATATCTATGCTTACAAATTCTTATCGTTACATAAGCTGCAAACTCCAAGGGTGATGACAACGTCAGTTTTCTTATAACTAACCTTTGTCTGCAAATACAGTTTCTGAAGTTCCTGTTTTCAAATGTCATTTTGTTGTAAATTATAAATATAATTCTGAAAAACAAAGGGCTTTAATATTGCATTCTGCTTGTTAATCTCAGACTTGGCTGTTCCATCCAATTTATTTTCCAACTGTAGTTATTAATTTGAGTTTTGTGGTGGAGATGGATGTCAGTTGATTTAGAACAACCCTCTTTACGTTTTTCAAAGTTTTTGTGACGGTTGAAGTAGGACTCTCAACATGTTGAAAGATAAAACTGGGCGATAACGTAGAAGATTAAATTACACTACAATTTTACAAATTTCAGACACAAATATTTAAAATGGCAGCAAGAATAAAAATTAATAGATTGATAACAGGGAAAGAGTCAGTGTTTTTCGGATAGATGACAACAAAAATTTAGTGTTTTTCAGAATGACAGTTTCTAATTGTACTAACTACACAATAGTTATAAAACTGGGGAGTTAAAATTTAGTCCCCCATAAATATTTTGTTTATTAAATGCAAACTGAAATTTTGCTTTCATATCTTAAGAATCGTAAGTCGACCATGGTTACAGAAAACGTGTATAAATTTTGTATTTTATGCAAATCTTTCTTTTATTCTCATTACGGTTGCTGAGAAAACATTTGCAGAAGATTGCAATGATTATTTTGCCCATTTTTCGTAATACCATGCAAAATACTTCAAACAACGACAGAGATAAGGATAAATTTGAAATTCAAGTTGGGTCATCCATTCTAAATAATATCGCTTTCACTGGGATTGACGATCATTGATCGAATGGAATATAGGTGGTGAAATTTATGGCATATTACGACCTACGGCAATTTAACCAAGAGAATTATGTTAATTGAGGCAGAGGCGTCGACAGGAGCGTAATCTCTAGATAATTCACAGTCGAGAACGGAACAGAAATATCAGCCCCATCTTTTTAAGTAAATATTAAGAGTAAGCAGCTAAAAAAATACGTTTACACTTTACATTGAAATTTGAGTGCAAACTAAACACTTTCATTAGCTCACTATTATACTGTTGTAGAAGTGGGATGATACTGTTGACAATCACAACACCGTCAAAATCAAATCAATATCCTTGAAGTTCTCGAACACGTAATTATTCACGTGTTCTGCCTTCGCAAACAAAGCCTATTGGACACTCGATGTAACTAAAGTCGAGTATTGGTGGAAAGTTGCATAGAAAGTCTTTGATGAACTGGATTTACATTTTAAAGACGCTTTAAATCTTCTGTTTCAAATTTAACTAATGGCAGAGAAAAGAAATTGCATATTTAAAGAGACAATTAGAAGGGGTAAAATATAAAGCTGGTTAAATGTATAAGAGCGAAGTTTGTGCAAAAATTTAAACTCGTACAATAACAAAATCCACAAAATTAAAATGAAATTTGCTATTTAAAAAAAATAAAATAAAAAATGAGAATACCCACGCTAAATTTGTAAAAAGTTGTAGTTATATTTTCTTTATGATCCAGTCAAATTAGACATTCAACTTCGGAAAAACTCGCATAGAACTGAAAATTTGCACATTATCCCACTTCGGTCAAAAAATTTCTTCAGGGTCAAAAATCAAAAAATTGTTTTTTCACAAATATTTTATATAAATTTTGTAGCTATGCGATTATCTACAAAAAAAGTTTAATTCATTTTTTCGCACGAATTTTTGTTTATGAAATATCGCGATTTTAACTTCCTTCGTTTGTCTAAATTTTGGAATTTCGGAAAGGATCAGGATGATGTCTGGAGAAGAGTCGATCTTTGTAAATGCCACAGCGTAATCAATTAAAATATGACGTTTTTCGAAAAAAAAAATACTCTTGAGTTTCTCTTTGATATCTAGTATCTTTTCTTTTAATCAATAGATAACTGCCTCATCAAGCAAGTTTAGATAGATCATATAAAATAAAATCACCAAGTACTCCACTTCGACGGTGGTACGAAACAGAGTGCACATTTGTTTATTTTTTTTTTAATTGTAACGTTTTTTAATCTCATGACAATTTTGGAAACTTATTCAAATGATAGACCAGTAGGCAGTTGCTCTTCGATTTAACACAAAAATCTATGAGGTTTTTTTTTTTTAACTCCGTTTCTTGTTTTCTGGATACATATTCTCTGCTATGAATACGCATCTTAAACATTTCAATTGAAGCACTTACTTTAACGAAAAGTATGTTTATTATCCAATTTTAGATTCTTTACAATTTAATAACTTAACGCTTTAATTTTTTTTTCAGGCACTCATTGGAAATGGACTACATTTCCTTATTACAAATCGTAAAGAGAGGTATTTCTTTACTTTATAGCAACAAAATAAACAGTTATTTATTATTTATTGGAATTATAATAAATATTAAACGTCCACGTATTGACGTTAGAGAAAGCTATAGATACTTGAACACTGCTGCAAGTGTAAATCATTAAATGATAGTGACGATTTTAATAAAACCTCTTGATAAACTTTTTTATTTAAAGCAGAAAATGATAAATAAATAAACCAACTGTAACTCGTAGGTTCTAGGACAAAATCTGGTAGGTTCCGGAATCCACTGTCTGATGGTGATGGCTGATTAAAAAAATTCAGTTCTGGTTTTATTGTTAATGCTTTCTTCTATATATATTCTTGGAGTCATGTTTGATCGCCATTCTCCATGATTTTAAGCCACCTGATGTTAGCAAGAAAAGTAGTTAAAGTTCGACGTAAACAGTGTCCAGTGTGACCGTCTGGGTCAAGTAGTTTCAAACAATGGATAATTTTCTTCGGCATCTTGTAGCAACTGTGGATCCCTACAACTTGTACTGTGCTTTTATTGTTCATATAAAATTTTACAAGTTTTAGGTGAATGATATATTTTGGATGTACACTTACATATTTCCTGTACAACTCAATATCATTAATTCCTCCCACATCCGTTATAACGATAAATATGCGCTTCTTCCTTCTCTTAGTGTCATGGAAGATGACAACCAAAATAGAGCCGGTGTCCGCGATATCCTCTACATTTAACTTTCTCCAAGAATTTAAAATATTTTACATCTTATATTTATTTCGTGATTTCAAGAGTAATGAACTAGCAACAGCTTTAAGCCGATATTCCAGAATGATTTTTATTATTTATTTCCATTTTTATAAAATTTCACCCTGTCACATTTGAGAACATTTTTGTTTACTTATTTTTATTTGGTTACTGCAGTGATGCAAACGGTAATTTGATTCTCGCTCTTGTTATTCATTTTTTAAATAAGTTCTTATAAAGTGTTATCTAGTTCCATTCAAGTATCTGATTTTTTTAATGGATTATTTATAAGGGAACCTAATATCTTCTTTACTCATTGCGTTTCTTACTTTAGCTGCGCCTGGATTACAAAGATCGCGATTCGTAAAGAAATACTTTTGTTTACTTATAACACAAACTATTCTCACCTGGTAGAGCTGCACAGCGGTTAATTCTGTATATCAAGAAAATCCCCGTTCTTTTATCTTGTTACTCTCCAAGCTGCATATTGTCAAAGCAACTTTAATTAAGCCATTTCTTTGTCTTTTACAATGGTGAAACTTTTGGATCCAACTGCTATAGTTTTAAAAGCTTTCTTGTATAACAGTTCTTTTATTTTAAATATCGTCTATAAATCTCTATAACCTGATCTGTCAAAACTTTGAAATTTTTGGAAATGTAATTTTTCAATTTATGTTTTATAAATACAGTAAACTTTTGTAAAAAGAAATACATATAAACGTTCTTATTAACTATTAATGTTAAATTAAAAAGAATTTTCTTTCACAATGTATTGACACTATATATAAATTTAAAAAAAAATACAAGCAATAATGTTGTAAATAGGTAATACATTGTTAACATACCAATAATAATATTTAAAATTATTCCATTAGCACTATTTGGTTTACGACGGTAACAGCATTGTTTAGTTTCCAGTGGACAAAGCTTCAAATTGCTTCGTGTAATTTGTTTTCAATTTTACAGGCAACAGATTAACATTGGCCTCTTTCGCTTGAATTTAAATATTTTACTGAATATTTTTTACCCTGTAGTTTGAATTTGGCATTTTACGCTAAATAATTATTTTTTTATGATCAAGTAGTCTGATATCTGCCATTTGACACATTCAAATTTGTCTTTAAGAAGGAGTGCCTCGTGAACTGGTCGGCGTTAAGTAACTTGAAATTTTTCTCGAAATTTGTCCAAATGTATTAGTTCTTACGGTGCATTTATCGTTATTATAATACAAACAAAACTTTTGAAATTTAACATATTCTTGTCGCAAATTTCGATATTGTTTAATCAGTTTAATATAATCAACTCCTCCAATTTCAATGTGTTTTGATGTTTTTAGCAGTGTAAGTAAAAATATTAAAAATGGTGGATGCGCCGGGCTAATTTTTGTATTTTATGTTTGTTCCGATATTACTAATACTTACTAATAAGATTTTTTATTTTCAAATTTAGATAAAAAACATATATTAAATAAATGTAATATTTATACTATATACTTATAGACACAATATTTTAAAAATCTACAGTATTGATTAAACACCAGTGAAACTAAAATCTTGGCATTATTATGAGGTTAAAACGCAATAAATAAAAAAAACACTTTATGGGTTTTATTTCAATCTGCATAAAAAGCATATTTCAGTTATTCCATTTGCTTTTGTAATTACGCTTTTAATTTATTGTATCAATGGCACAAACGGTTTTAGGGTTTTGGTCGGATTTAATAAAATTTTTAATGAACGACATCTATATATTTTAATAAATGCACAATACATTCCTACCTCGCAAATTGTGTTTTTTGTGCGTGACTGTATGTACTGGCTTAATTAAGTTCAGTTGGTTCGAAAAACCCGAAATTTGAAACCATAATTTATCTTCGGTTAGAAATCGACACGCCTGCACTATCAATCTGCGAATTCGATAATCAAATAATAACCTGGAACTGACAAAATTCCACTACCAGATCCCTACATTACATTGTCAATTAGACAAAACCCGTCACTTTTCATTATCCAGCACTTTCCAGTATCTTGAATTTTTTATTTACGGATTAATCCAGAGTTACAAAACGCGGAAAGCCGCTAATAAATTATTCTTATCGCTGATTGAAATCTCTCATTTAAAAAGGAAAATCGATTATTGAAACCGGAAAATAGGACGTTTCAGCGATTTTATCTGACGATTAGTGCGCCGAACCAACCAATGAACGAGTCCTTTTATCCCGTGGACAATCTGTTTATCTCGTGGACTGTGTTTGAGCTGCACCTTTTAATTAATGTTGGCACTAACTAGCGCCGGATTTTATTTACCGGAAAGCGTTTGTCGCGACCTCATGAAGCGGACAAACTGCACGGATTTTCGTTTCTTGTTTCGTCCTTACGACGGAATTGGCCTGAGGAAGGATCATTCATTGTGGGGCGTAATACAAATTAGATAGGTAAGAACACGATTAAATTAGAGGGTTAATGAGACAATCTAATTTTGATTCTGGTGATTAATACTGAGAGTAATTTACATTTAAGTGTCTAGGAAATTTACTTCAGTTTATACAAATTATAATTTTATCACGTTATTTTCAAAAAGAGAATTTAACTGCTAGTAAATATTTTATTTTGTATCTACTTCCTGGTGTTTCTCATAAAGAAAACACTATTTGAAAATTTAGCCTATCTACCAAAAATGCAAAAAACTAAAAAACTTTTTATTATACTTACAGTAAAAATTTTATAATTACAAATTGTCATGATCAAATATGCTCCATTTATAAAGACTCCGAACGATTTCCAAGATTAAAACCACGTGAATGTTATTAAAAGTATTTTTTGCCTCTAAACAAATTTATTCTATTATCAATAGAGATTAAATTCTACTCATACAGAAGTTAAAATCTCCATATCTACAAATTCTCATCATCGCATAAGCTGTAGTAATGAATGCTGCAATTATTAAAGCTTAAAACAACGTCCATGTTAAAATTAAAATTACTCTTTGTCGATATTTCTCTTTGTAAAATTCATTTTGTTTGTAAATTATAAATATAATTCTGCAATACAAACAGCTCTGAAATTTCATTCTGCTCGCTAAGCTCAGGCTTAACTGCTTCACACAATTTATTTTTATACTATAGTTATTGATATAAATTTTGAAGGTGGAGGCATATGCCAGTTGATTTAAGACAACCTTTTTTAGGTTTTCAAAGAGTTTTTTGTGACTGCAAAATAGTTTTTTTTCAACATGTTGGGAGACAAAATCTGTCAATAATATAGAAATTTAAGTCTTTAATTTAAAAAAATATACCATTTGTTCGTGGATTTATTGAATTGCATTTTTTTAAGGTACAAATGTACTTTTAAATATTTTTCTAATAAATCCATTTAAATCTTTGTCTTGCATTAATGTTAATGCATTAAAGTTGACTTGACAAGTTTGATGACAAACTAAATAATAAGTCGTCCTTCTTTCCAGCAACAATGGTAACAAATTAACGAATAGCTGTTGCAACAAAAAGTCCCAATTTTAACATAAATTTTGAAAAAAAATTGAATAAAAATTATTCTCGGCATATATATTTGTCCCTACAAACAAAGTTTGGAATTATTAATTATTTATATTTAGTAATTTAAAATTACCTCAAATGAAAAAAATGAGCAGTTTATAAAAATCTCGAAAAGTTAATGGCACATTATTTAACAGATTTTACCTTTTACACTTTTCAAACATGCTTTCAATTAATGTTTAAAATTTTATTTTTGTAGAAAAATTCTTTACCAAAAGTTAACCAGGACCTTTATGGAATTGTTTTGTTACAATTTTTAAAATATAAAATTAACAATTTGTTAATTATAAAACTATTAAAGTTGTAAACTTCGTTCCTCATCATTTAGCGTCAACTTTTTGTTTATTTTTATATGAGTAGTATTTTTAGTTGAGTAATTTTGACAAATCTTTAGAGACGTGATTTTCTATTATCCAGCTTACTCAACCTTAAATTTTCATTAGTACAAACGTCTAACACGGGGAAAAATATTTTCTCCAAACCTAAAAAACACCTCTAACTGTACAATTAAAATTATTGGACCGAAATAAATTTAATTAAACCGACAAAATTTTGTTCAACAAAAACTAAATTTCTAACTAAATTAATTTACACAAGAAGTAACAAATTTTGTTGGATTTTCGTTCCCGACTATTGAAACTCTGCAGCAAACCTTGAATGGAATGGAAAGTGCACCTCGAGAATATTATATGAACATTATTCAGCAATTTGCAAAATTTCATTTCGACTTCGTAGTAGCATACCTTAAACGAATGAATTTTTTTAAGACACGATCACCTCAATTTTTCTTCATATGGCTCAATTGACTTCGTGACGGTCGAATTATGCTAATTCAAGAGCTCTTTTCTTGTGTTTCTTTTGTTAGTTTAGTTTTTGTGCAAGACCCTCTCTCTTTGTAATGACTAATTCTGGCTTTGTTGGATAAAGTAGAGCAAGGTAATTGTACGAGAAATTGTAAATTTTTTAGTGTTAGTAACATAATTAAAGAAAATTATAAAAGAGTAAAGCTGAAGAGATTAATTTTCTAAAGTGAGCTTTTTGTTTTAGGGACTTTTGTGAAAAATTAAAAGCTCAATTGCTTTGTTTAGTTTACAACTGTTGTGTTATTTCGCGCTGGGAACTATAATAATTCTTGTTAGAAAGCATTATTAAAGCTGGGTATGTTTATCTTGGGTCATAACGAGCTTTCACATTTTATGCTTATGTAAAATTTCTACGTCAAAAGCGCACTGGAACCAAATGCAAGTTGTTAAGCGTCACCTTTGAATTGACTCGTATTTTTAAATGGAAAGGTCAATTTGCAAAGGTAACAAACAAAAAGGTCGATTTTTTTAACCATAATTAACCCGTTTCACTCTTTCACAACAATGATTTTTCTTGCACTTAATTTTCTTTGTCGTTCTTCTACGCAAATAATTCTGACACTTTCTTGTTTACTGACATTCAAATAAATCATCAAAGCTTCGTTTCGGTCTTATTTTATACCTGCTTCAAACGCCATCTATTCTTGAGCTTTTGTGTTTTGTATCTCTAAAGGAATATATTTTAATTAAGGAAGGCGATGCTGTTCCTGCGTGTTATTTGAATTATACTTCCTCGCAATACAACGAGCTTTTGAAAAATTAATATTAAAAAAAAATAACTGTTGAAAGAAAATTAAGCATATCAAGGTGTTTCTTCTTTACTGCCTACGGTAAATTTATTATTCCATAAAGATGTGAAAGTAAAATAAGGATATTAAATTTCTATAATTAAATACAGCTGATACAGTTCCGACTTTAAATACGGGAAACGATTTTAAATGGAATGAGATGAAAATACGTTTATGGCGTTTGTTTAATCAAGTTACTTGCTACTGCTTTTTTTAATTACCAAAGTAATTTGTAGTCTTTTAATTATAAAGAGAGAAATTAAAGTTAAAGATTATTTTTAATACCTCAAGCGCTGGGTATAATAAAGCGTTTTATTAAATTTTGAACATTTTGTCAATACATAACCACTTTTTTCGTCTCTATGCAAATTATTTTTGCTTGTATAAAACTCGTAATATTATTTTAAATATTGCATTATAGACAAAATTACCACAAAAAAAATTGTTGTTGCATTTACAGTATGATTGAGTGGATACTCTGTAGTTTAATTTAACAATGTTAATTAGAAAAATTATGTTCCAAATAATGAAACTCCTTCGTTCTAATTTCAGCTAATAAAAAAGTTTCAGGTTATTAAATTTACTTTTCCAAGCTTAATAATATCGCAGTTGTTGCTTGCAGAAAATAAAGTCTCAGAAAAGTATCGTTCCCGTTCCCATAGAAAGTTTCAAACAGGAAAATTGTTTATCACGAGAAAAGTTTTATGTTCGTTCTGGTAGGCTCGACAGAAATAAAACGAAACAACAATATTATTACGGAGTTTATTCAAAATACAGACTAGTTAAATAATTAATATTAATTTAAAGTAAATATTACAATTAAGTCAATATCTTTAAAAGCTGGTTCGTTAAAATTTTCCATTTTTCGCACGTAAGTTCAGATTTATGGTACAAATTACATGCAAAATGCGCTGCTATTATTTTTAATCGTTTATTCCGATTCTGAAGACATTTATTACTATAATTAATGGCCGTCATGTTAATTTAATTAAGCTGGCAGTAATTAAATTACATTAGTATTGCGATTAAGAAGAAAGTGATAACGTCGAAGTAATGTTGCTACAGCGAAAATTTCAAAGGTGCGTGCTATAATTTTGTCTGGAAATAATTCAACATTATTCTACGTCATCGCTTTCGCTTTTGAAACGCTGGCTTTGCAGCCAATTTTTTTAAAGAGTTTACTGTGCAGATGATCTTAGATGAATATTTTATCACAGACATATTTACATAACTCGCAAATTCCAATAATCTGCACGGTTCACTTTTTATTTACAAAATCAATCTGAACAAAGCTAGAAGCGAAATTATGGTTAAATCGAAGTTGCGTCCTGAAGACGAATTTTCAGCAACAATGGAGGTGTAGGGACGCTCCTCCTTGGTTTCTAAACTTTTCAGATTGTTATCGTCGAGAGTTTTATAAAACCTGCTATCAGTTCTTTGATTTCCTATGATCAACTTCTTGTTATTGTATATCCTCGTCTGGTCTTCAACAATTTCCTCTTTTTCTGCTCCATCTTCATAATCGACTTTTATGAAAGACGTGATGGTTATTTCGAATAAGCCGTTCGGACTGTTGGGATTTGAAGAAATGGCGCGTCGCTTTCTACCGTACCCAATTTGGCCGTCGCTGCACTCCACCTGCAAACATATATTATATTCAGAATTGCCAACAAAACTAAATGGTATTTTAAAGAATCATTTTGTTAGAGCGTTTTCCTGTGTTTAAAAGTGTGTTTCTCGGAACGTCACTAAAGAAGAGGGATTAGGTGTGAGCTCTTTGTCTCTTATACTTCCTCTTTTTATCCAATAAGTTCGCGTCTTCTAACATCAATAACTCTTAAGCCGAATCCTCATACAGCGTCTGCGACTTTTGTAGCGCATAAAACAGATTTCCTTTCTCAGAGAATGTTCGTACACAGCAAGCTGAGTTAACAAACCAACAAATAAAGAAAACTTTCTTTCCGTGAAGCTCGTGAGGAAGTTTAATACTTTACGCGCGCTTGCATTTTAAAGGTGTAGTATATTTCTACTGGGTGTAAAAATTTAACGACTTCCAAATTTGCTGAAACTTAAACATTCAATAAAAGCGGAAAAACATTCAATTTAGGACTGTACTTAAAAAAAGAATTTTAGTTTAAATTTAATTATGTATTAGAAAATAATTATTATTATTTAACAACTTTCTAATTTTTAGTTCATGAGTTAGTGCCAGTAAGAAGACTTTATATTTATGTTCTTTTGTATTAATAGTAAAAAATAAATTTTAATAATTACTTTGAAGGAAATTTTTTTCAATATGAAAAAAGAATCGATCAAAATTATGGACCCAAATCAAATTATTTAATTAATTTAAAATTGTATCATTTGAAATTGACCCTAATTAATACTGGGCTACCAAATGAACATAAACTAGTTTTGTGGCAAAAATCAACAGAGTGCTAGTTCTCTTCTAAATAAATATTTCATAACAAAAGCGAGTTTTAACTGTAAAAGTGACCTTCAATAAGCGACATGTTTTTTGAACTTTGTAATGCAATACATAAATAATTTATAATAATACAGGTTCATAGTTTTGGCCATAAAAGTAATATTAACATTTAGTTTGAAATAAGGTAAAAGCCACACATGTACGCTCTAATAGTGATAGTTAAACTTTTAAAATTTTACATTAGTAGCCACCCACTTATTTGTACTTTACGTAACTCGTAAAAGGTGAGCTATTATTTAAATCACTCTAACTTTTGATTGATCGGTTTATCATTCACCTAAAGTGTCACATTAGTCTTAGAATTTTATAGCAAATTCAAATTTCAAAATTTAATATAAATTTAATAAGTTTATTTTTGTTTTTACGTAGTATTTTTCATTATTTTGTAAACCCCAAATACGAGTAATTTTTCTTTATTAAAAACATTTTTTTCTAATTTTCTAAATTACAAACCTACATTTGGACTTTTGTATATCCACAATTTAACAAAACTAATCATAGAAAAACCAAGCGCCTATGAAATTACCAAATTTGTATGTATGCCCCAAAAATAAAAGAAGTTTATCAGACTTCAACTCACGCTCCACGTAACTAAAGTTGCGCCTCGTCGGTTACGGGTTAACTTTTGAGTTTGCCAAATTTAATCTGAAGTTTACGTCAATGTTTAAAATTCTCTTAAGTTATCATCCAAAAATCGTTTACATTTCAAGAGGAAAGTCATGTCTCTTTGATGGACCCAGAGTATGAAAATCGTAGAGTGAAAATTCAGGATTGTCGAAAGTCTCCCAATACAATTACGAAGGATATTTTGAGTCCATGAGACAGTACGTGGTCACACACACGCCTTACTTTGACTTTTTGATCGAAAGGATGGTTTAGTTTTGTGTAGTATTGCTTTAACACGATGTCACACTGTCTTGACAAAGCAGAACTTTTTGTTCTAAATATCTAAATAAATACTAGGCTCTACTTGTAATGTTAATTTTAGGTTATGTTTGTTCAAAAAATCTACAAATAAACATTAACAAAGTAAAATTATGCTCATAGAATTTTTGTAAGATATGATTTGTTAAGCAAAAAAACTGGGAATACAAAGACTTGCTTATTGAAAAATAACAGTTAGTGAAGTCACGAAAAACCTACAGCATTTTTTACAAATACATTTTGTGAATCTAGTAGAACTTCTCGCTTGGAGACAAGCAATAACTCAAACTTTCTGACATCCATAAACAGAAAAGTTTTTTACAAATTCTTTTTCACTAGCTATAAGTAAGAGCAATTTATCAAAATAATAACTGTAAGGCGATATATGTATTTACTTTGTATTGTACTTCTAACTTGTTTTATACAAAATTTAATTGAAATGTTATTAAATGTCTAGTGTCTGCTAGTCTTCTCAAGAAAATATTGATTTCACTTTTTATGAATACCCTACTATATAATTTCTTGACGGCACACTTGTACTAAAAACCTTTCTTTGTCTTAAATTAATTTTCGTCTTACATCTTATTATATAAGAAGCACTAAAAAAGATTTTAAAAAACTGACATCTAACAAATCATATTCAATTTAACCCCCCTAAAATTCTGATGTAAAGTGCGAAATTAATTTTCAACAAGTTTGTCTCTTTTACTCTTATTTTTATAATATAATAAATAATGAATTTAGTGATGTATGAAAAAAAAAATTTTTTTGGACAATATTTAAAAATGCACATTTACAACTGAGCTGTAATTCATTTCAGCAACAAGAAAGTAGGCACATGGAGAAAATCATACAACAAAAAACTGTTAGATTACATCGTTTTGTGTGCTTGTTTTAATTCAATTTCTAGATGTTTCTTAAATATGCGGTGTTGCTAAAATTTTGTCCAAAGTTTCAGCAACCCCACCACTTATTGTTTTTGTGGTGTACCTATCCGAAATTTGTAGTAAACTTCTCACATTTTACCTAAAGCCACAAGATCCTCTTTACACCTTATGTAACCCTACATTAACGTTTTAATCTGTTGTTCCATCGGAAACTTTAATTAAAACAAGTTTTATTACAGCAAAAATTGAATCCCTTTATGTGAAATTGTTTCCGAGTGAATATAAACACTAATAGGTAAAGGGACGCTAAAGTTTGGCTACGATCTGAATATTCATGTCAACGACAATAAAACAACTACTCCCCTGCAATATTATTCGCATATTTATGAATATTCAAATGAATCCGCAGGTAATTAAAATTTCCTGGATGCACTCACCCCTTTGCACTTATCGAGACAAACGTTGACCGTCCCTTTGAACTGGACATAGGTGGACTCCGGGAACTTGAAAGCTCGGAATTTAGCAGCTAGAAAATCTCCATCCACTGTGTTGAAGTTTTCAAATAAATAGGGATCTACCGAACACCTGAAAAATTATAACAAGCAAAGTTTGAACGAGTTCGTGATTAATTGGCAAAGTTCGAAAATTACCCAGAATTATAATTAATAGTTGACGAAAAATTACTAGACGTGAATCCTTCTTTGTTCGAGACTTAAAAATGTTTCTTCCAACTTGTTTAATGTTAAGACTTTAAGTTTCAGACTTGTCCAGACAACTCTTGCATAATTAAAAATACATTAAAGAATTAAATTTCTAACTGAGCGAAGGAAAGCTTAAGACCTAAAAGTGATTATTTTGAGTTGCTGCGTTATATTTTAATCAAAAAGTTAGGCTTCTTCATTAAAATTAATAAAATTTTACAGATTAGGACTTCATTTTCTTGTAAATTTATTTTCCCGTTATTGAAAATGTTGTTTCACCGAGGGGAAAAATAGCTCGAGGATACTTTATTCGGTGCACTCACGCACTCGAGCTTAAATCTTAAGCAGGAAATAATTAGCAAAAACATGGAACAGAAAATGAATACTTTCAAGCATGTTATCTGCTGACTTATGTTCACTACCTCTTAATCGTAAATAAAGTTTGTGGAAAAATGTATACAGTGAAGCATTTTATTAACAAAATATGTCATAAGTTGTAAATATTTCATTCGGTATTTATTTCGTTTAAAATATTAGACTATTTTCTACAATCTGAACAAGAAAGTTTTTGATTTTTAGTTTAATAATAATAAATAATAAACTGGTTTGAATAGTGTAGTCTTAAGAAATAAAGTTAAAAGTAGTTGGTAGTCCACTTTTTGTGCCCAAAAACAAATCAAATCAACCATAATTATAAAAATTGGAAACACTTTGTTTTTTATTGTAAATTACAAATGTACATTTTTTATTATTATTACAAAAAGTATTAAGATTACACAGCTATAAAAGTAACAAATGTTATATAATTGCTTAAAACCTTCTAAAAAAATAATTAATTAAAATATGACCGCTTTTGACTCCAGGAACAAGTCCCGTTAACAAACAAATCGTTAAACTTACATGAGCAAATAATTTTTTTTAAACTTAACATTGTAGAAAAACAAAGTCATCATAAGTGATCTCATCAAAACACCCATTCACGTTTGCTCTTTCCATTCTAGCTGTCCTCTCGAAGTCAAAAACCCCATCATCCTATTAAGGAATATTGGCAAATACCACAACCCACCACCCGCCCATGCACTCACCCATTATAGATAATGGTTTCCTCTTGCGAATTCGTATCAGTGACTTGCATGTGTGTCACCAAAAGTCCGTAAATAGGTGCTGAATTTTTGTCCAAGAAAATCTCCATTTGTAGTGGAGTTCCGGGTGAAACGTTCAATTCTCCAGTAACCAATTTTCCGGCTTGTCTGACTCCGACTCCCAAAATGGGATCTGGAGCTCGGGATTCTGAGATATTCATAAACTGCAGATCCGCATCTCTATAAAAATCATTGTTATTTCGTTAGGGGGAATTAATTTACAGCTGCAGTTTACTTACTCTGCTTCCTGGAATCCTGCAGGCAAAACGTCTCGTTTGTCAATCGTGTGGTTTTTTATAGACAAAATCGAACATTTAACATGAAGGAGTTCTCGACTTTGTTTGGGTGTTGGCAAACCTTCCACATTTTCTTCGCCCTCTACTACTAATGTTTGGTAATAAATTTGCTTGCCCTGAAAGTAAAGGAAAACGAAACTTACATTAATTTTCCCATTCGGTACGTCAAAACACTTAATCAATTATATTGGGACAGGCGAGGTTCCCAGTTTTATTTATCGGCGAAACAAAATTCGACGGCTATTTTTGGATTCAATTTTCCACGAGCGTTAATTGATTGCTTTTTAAGTATATACTTGGAAATATACAATACGCAGAAGAGCCTACAAAACCTGTACGCAAAATTACTTTGGACAATTTGTTTATTAAGACGTCGAACCCCTCTTAACATTTTCAATAATATTCAACTGCAGGTAATTGAATTTTTCAGAATAACGAACGTTGTTTATCTTGTAATCAGCTCCGTGTAAACAACCCAAACTTGCAAATTTAATTAAAATGGAAAAATAAAAAACAATGGACCGAAAAATGTACTTAAAAATCTAATTTTAGCAACTTTTTAAAAAAATTTAATTTGTTTTTGAACACATTTTTTTGTTCTAATTAAACTATCTAAGATCACCTTTTTCCCCCTGATGGCCCAATTTTGCCTTTGACTTTTCAGCACTTTACAAGAGCAATCTAGTTAATGCATGTGACGCTGCACTTCAAGCCTGACCTTTCAGCTGAACTTTCAGGTGCGAAGTTTAGAACAGTCTGCAAAGTTTTCAAAGAAAAAACAACGACCTCGCTTAAATTGCACTAGAAAATGTCAAGGTTTATGTTTAGGTTTACATCAACATCTATCTTCTTTTAATGAATTTTTTTCGATGGGATTTACTGAAACGCCGAAACGCTTTCAAACGTTAGGGATAAACCGATCGTCCAAGAAGTTGATTCAATTAGAGCTTTGGCAGACTTGCATACGTTAAGGGAGTTTACAGTTACGTGAAATGGGTTTTTCCGGTTTAATTATTATTTATTTAGAAGCGAAATTACACAACTGGAATAATAGGATTCGATGCTCATTTCAGATAGTTTATTGAATGAAACTGAATCAGAGTTGGATTACTGATGAAGTTGAATAGATTAAAGTCCAAGAGCTGAGGAATCATTAATATTAAATGCAGTTTAATATTCTTGTGTATAGCTCAGAGCTGACTGAAACTTTAACTAAGAATTAAGTGTGGTAGGAGCTTCTAGCTTGAATAATTCAATATAATTACGCTTCATGTTACAAAGAAAAGTATTAATCGGATTCGGATTTGTAAATTGAATCTATGACAGAAATTATTATGCGCTGGTGTTTATTTTGCTGATACACCATAAACTTCAATTTATTAATGTAATTGTTTGAACGCTCGTAATTATTACACATACAATTTTAGTTTTGTGCGTGCAAAACTAATTTTCTTAGGTACGATAGTCGTGACTGGGTAGTTTAAATTGGTTTAGAATAAAATACGGCGTATCCCAGCAAAGCATTGCAGTGAAATTTATTAATGGTACAATTTTGTTCACATATACAGATTAATGTTTCATAAATAGCTTTTGTTCATATATTACTACAATAAAATAAAACTATAAAACCACAATTTATTGTCATCTTTTTTAAATTGTAAATGGCATTGTTGTGTACAAATTATTCAAAACATTATAAACCAGTAAACTGAGATGCAACACCAAACTATCAAAATACGTACAAAAAATTACTAAACCGAACTTTGGCTAAACACTGTTTTGGTAATACAAAATATCTATTTTCATCCAAATATTTCTAAAATAAATCTAATATAGGTCAGAGAATTTCACAGAAGTTTTGTGCTCAAGGTGAAAATGCAGTTTTCAATTCGTTTAAAAGTTCCAAAAGATATGTTAAAAAATACAACACAAGTAAAATCTAAAAACTTGAAGTTCATTAGATAAAAATTTTATATTTTTTAAATTAGTGAAAATGGTGCATGCGCTAGGAAAAGTTGCTATTTTTTAACTTGCTAATTAAGTTATATTAAATTCTTGACTTTTTTTCTGTTGTCTTGAACTAGATATCTATTTTAGTTTCAAAATAGACAAAAAAAGCTCATAAAAAACACATAAAACTAAATTAAATATAAATCTAATAAAATAATAATAGTAACATTAAAAATAAAATGATAAAAACTCCTATCGATTCTACTTTAATCTTCCTTTTTTTTTAAAAATTATTACGATTTTCATTCGGTCGCTTGTACAATTTTGAAAACAACTATCTGTTACTCCTTTGCTTAATTTTTTTTTTCAATAACGTCACAAGTTTACCAAATTTGTAGTAAACCTTTCACTAAAAGCAAAATTGTTTATCTCAAAATAAGAGACTGTAAAAAGCGGAAAATTTATAAAAAAAAATTGTAGAAATATGCTCATAAACGTGCACTATCGACATAAAAAAATAACGCTAAAAGTTACAATTAAAGTAAAATTAATTAAAATTAAAGTTAAGTTAAAATATGCAATAGAATGATAATATAGTGTTCATATTTTTTTATCTATGTTTTTTTGAATATTTTTTTTAACATTTTATACCTACTTCTAGTTTTTCTAATTTAACTAATTTAAATCTAATTTCTACAGATTTTGTTAATCTAATATCTTTGCTTTATTTTCTTCATTTTTTAAAAATTTTTTAGAATTGGCAGATTTTTTTTTAACTAAATATGATTACTTCTGTTACTATTATAATAAAAAGTAAAAGTAAGTTAAATTTTATACTCCTTGAATCCACAAAATATGTTTTTTGTTTTTTTTAATGTAATAGTTTTTCTACACAGTCTAGATTTTTTAGTTTTTCAATTATTTGTTTTTAATTCCAGATTTTTAATCTTTTAGTTTCTTAATTGCTTTGACTACTTAAAAACTTTAATTTATTATTATTTTTACTTCTACAATTTTTCCGATTTTCTAAATTCTATAGATTTTATACAATTTCAAATTTGATAATAACAGAAAATAAAATGCAAATTCACACTTTACTGAAATCAGCATCAAAGCATTTTTGTTGCCTATCAGTTTTCAGTAAATTGTTAATTTGTTAAATTGTGACCAGTGAATTTTATTTAGTGTTTTGTTTTCGATCAATTTTCCGGTATCAATAATGAAAAGTATTCCATTTTCCGTATCGTCTAAAGGTTGGTCAAACATGCTGCACATTTAAGAAAACAAAAAACAGCACAAAAAAAGTATATATATTTCATGAAAAATAAATAATTCAAGGTAAGTCTCAGAATTCTTGAAATGCATCAAGCGTTGAAGTTTTACTTCAAGTTTTTTCTATCTTTCTCTCTTTTTTTATCTCATTAATCCAACTTAGATTGATTAAGTAATAGTTGTATATACAATTTCTGCAGAATGCAACGTGATGTGCATGGTATCTATTTTAGAAAAATCTGTCTAGACTTGAAAAAGTCGAAATAAAAATGTAAAGCCTTCTATTACAAGTTTTCTGTCGTAAATACTAAGAATCTGTCGCTGATCCTTAATAAGCTCTTGTTTTTATTTCCATGCCGATCCTATTAAATTTTCTTTATTAAAATATAAAGCGGTGACATTTTTGAAGAAGATGTACTCATCGATCTCCAGAGGATTTAAACCGTAAACGGATTATCTTCTTCACAGAAGAGCTTACACTGATGTTTGCAAAAACAAAAAGAAACTGAATTAATGGAAGAAAATCGTTTGATATGGATAGGCCGGTAATCTTAAGTATTAATTTAAACTGGCTGCCGCAAACGGTGCACTTCATGGCTTGAGTGAAAATAAAAGAATGAAATTATTGATTACATCATGTTGACCTCCTTCCGAATCACTTCAAACTAATGTAATTGCTACTTTAACTCATAGTTTTTTATGTTCTTTTCCTCGTAGGAAGTACTCTTAATATTACTGTCTCTCTAGAGTGGAAACAGATATAGATACATGAAACCAATTTCCTCCTATGCATATAAATCGGGGCAAAGAAAGCAACGCGCTTGGAATAATAGGGATTTTAAAAGGGATGATCCGGACCAGGTGGCGCTGCTATCGATTAATTGAAAAGAACACTCCTACCGTCTGTTTGTTGATGACTCTGGTGACAGCGCATCGATAAACATCCCTGAGGTCGAGCTCCAAGACAGCCAGAGTTCCCGAGGGATCCGTATGGGCCCGGCAAGCTGGATCGGGATAGTCTCGTAGGCCATCCAGGTAAACTTTCTGCGTTGCCACCGAAATAGGAATTTCCACCCTCATCGTTTCAGGGGTGCATTTAATTTTGTAGTTTACTGAAACGAAAGACAACGATAAATCATATACATTCTACAATAACAGCCTTTGTTTGCTTTGTTTTGATAATTAGGTTATTGTGAGACTCAAATGAGAAACAAATTTTATTGCAGCGCATGGTGCAACCAAGTATTGCATAAAATTTTGCATAAAAATATCCACAGATTTCACTCGTTCTCAAAGCCCCAATTAGTAAAAAAGAAGGTCAATGGGAAAGTAACACGGTCTAGACTAGAATTATATGTGTATTTAACAAGAGTGATTAGAAAAAATGATGATTACAATGCACGGTTATTATATATTACGTTCTTGTTACAACCACACTAAAAGTAATTATGTGGATATTACTTTGATGTCAAGATATAGAGCAAAAAATGAAAAATGGTGTTGCTTATAGTCGTTTCTATAATAAAGTTAGCATCCTTGTATTACTGGTGGCCTGCACCCATTACATTTCCATTGTCTCCAATTTCTACCTTTTTTTCCTATCAATATAACGAGCTAACTTAGGTAAATCCCAATATGGATTTCGCCTTAAAAGGCTCAAACTAGGTCAGGCAGTGTAACCTAACCTTGTTGTCTTTGCGTTATATTAATGATCTGTCTAACCGTTCTCTTTACACCTCTTACTTTCTCCCCGTTATGTTCGAGTTCGCTTTCGCGTCACCAGGGAGGTCTCGATGGGAAAATACGAGGGAGGCTTGACCCACTTTCAAGGCAACTTTCGGACAAAATTGCTTGAAAAAAGTTTTTCCCCTTTAAAGTATTCAAGAAGGATAATTAACCTAGATGATTTATTTAAGTCGGACCTACAGACTTCTCGAGTATTATCACTTTCATTATATTTGCACTCGGGGAATTTATTTAGTGGTAAATCAAAAATTTAATCATGTTCTACCCACGAAGTTGTTCAATTAGGAAATTCCTTTTAAAAGATGCTACAGCTAAAAAGTTTACTTGGTGACGATGGGAAAAGTTAATTTGGCAGTTTAAACAAGCCGGGAAAAAGATGTTACAAGAAAATGATAAATTGATTTATTTTTCATATTTTGCTCTTATAAAGACTTAACTTTCTTTTAGGTGGCAACACCTGTGTAACTAGGGGAATGTCAGTCAAGTTGTTTTACCACGTTTCAGCTAATTCACATTTTAAATAATTTATAAAATAAATATATGTACATAAATATTAAGTATACATATGTATTTTTGTTTGTGTATAAAATTAATTTTCTTGAAATATTAAAATTCTTTCTTGGAGGTGTTATACCTATTAGTTGTTTTCTTTGAATTTTTAAGTTTCCTAATATTCTCAGATTTTCTAAACTTATATTTTAGATGTACTTCAATTTTTTTTTAAATTTCTCTAAAATATTTAAATTTTTTATAACTCCTTCAGTTCAATAATTAAAAAAAATCTCTATACAAAGTTTTTTTTTTTTGAATCTTCAAGATTTTGTTTCTTCTTTTTTTTAATATTTAAATCTAGACGTTGGCTAGTCTTTAAAATTTTAAATTCTGTTTAAAGTTTCAGAATTTTTAGATTTCTTAGCTGTTTTCAGATAGCTTAGATCTTTCAGAATCATTATACTCTTTGGACTTTAGATTTATAGATTTTTAGTTAAAGTCATTCCTTGTAGTTTTATTACATTTTTTTATTTTATTTTTTCTAGATTACGTTTAAAATATTGAGATGTAGAATCTTTAGGATTTTCTTCGATTATTTATATTTTCTAGATTCTTTTTTTTATCAGATTTTAAGAATTATTTGTCTTATAACTATGTAATTTATGGACCTCCTTGTATCATTCGTAATTTGTCTATATTTTTGAAAATTCAGAGTTAGAAAATGTTAAAAAAAAGAACTTTGTTTAAAAAACTTTTTTTTTCAAGTAAACATAATTTGTATATATATATATATAGATTATTATATATATTATATAATAATAATCTAGGTTTGAGTCTTGATTTCTTCAAATTTATAATTTTTTCTAGCTATTAGTTATGCGTATCATAAACTTTTGAATTTTTTTTAATATTCTTTCAGTTTTTTTTTTAAATTGTATTTTTTATTTTAACAAATTTAAATGTATTTAAAAACAAATCGTTTTAATTATATTTAAAAAAAAAGAATTGAGAGGTGTGAGCAAAAATTTCTACATACTTAATTCAAAAATCAAGGTTTTTAAAAACACCGGTGTAATTTTAGCACCTATAATTATAGAAACATTAAGCTTTTTTGGCAAGGAACCATTATTTCCGACATTATTTTATAAAGATTATCTTATACTAATTACAAAAAGAGAAAATTACATTCGTATTCTTCTGCTTTAAATAAATATAATAATAATGACCGATAGGTAATTATTCTATTTTCCCAAACTTGTTTCCCACTGATTTGAACATAGTACATCCTTCACTTAAAAGAAACGTAATATTCATCCTTATTTTTTGTTAATTACGCGCTCATAACCATGCAATTTTTAGAATCATCTTTAATTGTGTGCAGTTAACCAGCCACATCCTTCCCAAAGAACAATCAAAAAAAGCTCACGATAAATTTGCAAATTACAAAATAATAACCTAACTGTAAAGAAATTACCTTGCAGTTCTCAAAACTTAAATCATTTAAATTTCGTCGATTTCAGGAAACTTGTTTCTTATTTAAGCAAAACTGGTAATAATTTCAACACCATCAACACCGTTATAGTGATATTCTCCAAGAACGAACATTTGTATTTTTTATGTTGCCACCTGATAAGAAACAAGTAAACTTCTAAAATATACAGAAGGCGAATATTGGAAAGTAATTTCAGCGCTATCGAACCTGAAGAAACTGAAAATTTTATACACTTCTCTTGAAGATTTAATAATTGATGCGAAGTCAGGCTTTTTTCGTGTCAAAAATTTAATACTTTCTCACACTTTTTTCCGCAATCCAATCACCAATTGTCTCATAAACAAGCCGACCTAAATTAAATAAGTTTTAGTTGAATGGATCAGTTCGTCGATTCGTCACACACAATTAAAGTGTAATTAACACCGATAGATTGAGAGCTTAATTCTGACACGGTTGATGAATTGTCGAAAATATTGTAGTTCTAAATGGGACAGAACTAATCTGAAGTAAATTAAAGGGCTGAGATAAATGGATGAGGGTTTGTTGTTTCATTGTTTATCGCTACTTTCAAACCATTGGATTGTAAAAACATAATGTGATTAATTTTGTTTGCTGAAAAAATTATGAAAAAAATTATTATTAATTTACAAAATATTGGTTTTATTAATTGGGAGTTTCGGTTCTTCTACTAGTGGCAGAGGCTAATTAATTTGTCATCAACAGAGATTGTGCACAAGCAATTGTTGCAAAGCTTTAAATTAATAAAATTATGTGTAATTGAATCATGTGGCTTTCTCAATTGCAATGCCGACAGGACAAATTTATGTGTCATACTTATCTGCAGGTAAATGTTTGATAGATACTTTAAATTTCCTCAAAAAATTAATTGTCAAATCAAATTGAATCGATTTAATTATAGCTTTAATCGCCTGAAGTGAGTTGAATTGAGTTCGTGTTATATACGAAAAGTATTCAAAGGACAATTCCTTTCAGATTATGAAACTCCGCTAAACTAAAAATACATTCGTGCCTCACGAACGTTGCTCTCGCCAGTTTCTCAATTTCCACAATTTGGAAAAATTACTTCTCCAACCATTGTTTCGCTATTCAGTTCGTCAATCTCATCTTTCAAAACCTGCTGAAGTATGCAGAATTATGTAGCATTTAATCGCAGTCTTTGTACTCTGTTGCACATGGTATACTTTACTAATCACAGCAATTTTCTAAGATAATATACACTTTACGTCTACAAATCTGTCTTGGGAAAAATATTGCTCGTAAATGCAGAAGTTTTTCGGAACACCCCCTACAACAAAAACCTCTGTTATTACACTTTAGATTGGTGGCAAATTAATTCGGTTGAAAGTCTTTGTGTAAGCCGACAAACTCACGGCTTTAATAAATTAGTGTGTTGAAAAAGTTATTGTACTATTCCAGGGCCGGTAATTACTACTCGAGAATTACACTATTTGCAGATTGGTAATTACTACATGTAGCCGATTTTAAATAATTTTTTTGAACGTGGATCTTTAAAATTTATACCTTTAAGATGAGCTTGTAAATTATAATTAGTGGCACGTAAAAAGAAATATACGCCGGTCATACAAAGAAACTGGGAAAAGTTTCAACATCCAAATTTTTGAGGTCTTTAAGGTTTTTTACTTTATCACATCACACATTTTTGTACAGCTTTTTACGTGGAATTTTTATTACAGTGCTTTTCAGTGGTCATTAATATTGCTAGATTTTAGCATTCCTGTTGCGAAGTCTCCTTTTATGGTGCATCTTCTCCTGCTAATTAGCAACCACCATTTATTTTGTATTCAGTAATTATAGATAATTACCAGCATCAAGTTTTGATGTTTTATAATTTAGCTTAATTATCGCAAATTTTAGACTCTGGCAATTATAGATTGTAGACCTGGTGTGAATAATGTTTAATAAAAAAGTGATAATAATAGGGAAGCACACCAACAGATGTTACAGTTATAATTCTGTTTACAAGAAAATCAAACTAATTTTAAACAGTGATGATCTGTGAGGCAGGTGTTGTAATAAAAATACATGAAACAGATTAGCAGTAATAAAAAACATACTTTAACTTAAATTACAAAATTTAATGTTTGGTAGTAATAAAAAATAAAACTACATAAATTAAATTACTAAAAACAAACAAATTCTTAAAGTACTTCGAAAAACAAATTGACGAAATTTTAATTTCATGAGACGGTTCTTTTTTTCAGCAAAATTTATTTTATTTTTATTTATAGGGTTATTAAACTTCAAAAAACTTTGTGAATTGAAGAGCGTGTTATAATGTTATTTACTAACTATTTTCGTTTATTGTATATTTCCAACTTAAGATATCTCTAAAATAAATATCTCATGTAAAAAGAACTCTATAAAAGTGCAAGCTGTTTAAAATTTTCTGCTTCTTTTGTAAAACTGATAAAATTAAATTTTATTCTTAAAGATAACTAACAGTTTTACAGTGATTAAGTTATCATTTGTAATAGCAAGCTGGATCATTGCAATGAAGAAAAAATGAAAAATTAGCTTTTTTCGATAAAAAAGTTTTTATTTTTAGTTTCTGAGCTTATAATACTTAACGATTATTAAAGACTTATTTATTGTATTACATTTTAGCATATTTTAAATATTCTATTCTTATAAATAAACTGCATAGAAACACAAAATACCAAAAACGCAAAAATATAGTACAGTAAAATAAATGTATTTGCTAATAAATCATAAATAACCCGTTTTCAAATATTTTCAGGCTTTTTTTTTAAAAAACAACCGAGCACTTGTTTTACTTCTTGCTGCAATTACAAGTCATTAAGAAAATTCAAAAAAACTAAAAATACAAAAATCTAAAAGTTCAGAGTATTAAAAGACTGCAACAGATGTACATAATAAAAATTTAAATAATCATAAAAATATAAAATTCCAAAAAATACAAAATTTTCAAAAAGTTGAAGTATGTTAAGAATGTAGAGAATATCAAAAAATTAGAAGAGCCAGGGAAAAATTTACAGAATCTGAAAACTCAAAAAAGAAAAGTATAATGACTAATAACTCTGATATTATTTAGTACAATTTGCTCTTTGTTTTTACACTTAATTTTGTTACTTTCTAGACTCTGATTCTCTTCAACAGAAAAAATATAACTGCTATAAATTATAGTTTAAGTAAAAAAGTGCAATTCTATTTACAAACTCAGATAAACTATAATTAGTTTTGAAATTGTAATACCACCTTATTAATATTAGGTAATTAAGTTTTATAGTTTACGGTTTATTTTTGACGAAATATACTTTTTTTTTAAATAAATAAAGAATTACTACAAAAAACAAATGCATTTTTAACTACACTTAAGCAGTAAAAACAAATAACCAATAAACGACGAAAACCAAAAACACCGTATTGCATCTCATACTACATACTATGAAACAAATATACCAATAAAATGGCCATATAGCATAAAAATAAAAATACCTGTCATTGGCAATCAAAATTTAAATAATCCAATCATAACTTTTTACTCGAAACGTCAAAAAACATGACATTTTGTGTTTCGATCAGCACGGCGCAAGTTTTTACTTAAAGCTAACGGTACCAAAAAATACTTTTTAATGGCGTTGACAGTCGGCAATTAATACTTATAACGTTCTTCGCGCACCTCAACGATTTTTTTTGACAGCATTTTGTACGTTTGGAGAAAAAATAATATCGGAACTAGGTTATTTTTCTGGCTCGTCTGCTATTAAACAAACTTTTTTAAAAAGCTCTTCAAAGAACAATACAATTTTATTGCGTTTACTTTTGTTAATGCAAAGAGTTATTTTGGGCAGAATTGGCAACATCGAAAATGTTTCTCTTGTAGACTGATTGCGACATTTTTATTTTTAAGCAACATTCATTTTTTGTTGAATATCTTCTAATTGCAATGTTTTCATATTGTACCGAGCAGTTTCATTTAAAGTAACAGACAGGAGAGCTAATTTTCTAATATGTCAATTCATCACAAATGAGAGTTTATGATATGAGGTGTTCGAAATATTTTATTGTGATTGTTATACCTGACTCACTATTTTTGCCTCTAAAAATACTATTTTTGGTCATTTTAACTAACTATATATTAAGAACTCAAAGTTCTAAAAGCAAAAGTTTGCATTTTTATGCTCTTTTAAGTGGAGAATTTTAAAATCCAAGAGTTTATCTACGAATTTCAGGACATTCTGTACAAAAACTATTTCCTTACATCACATTTAGATGAATTGAACAGACTGTATTCATATAATCAAAATAAGTTCATTCTACAACCAGTGTATATTTTACCCAACTACGGGAATTACAAAAAGAAAAAAATTCAATTTCAACGTAACATACAGATATCTCTAAGTTCAACGAGATTGTGATGGACACGATTTAACTGATTTAAATTAAGTTATTCTTAATAAAAATAGACTCATACCGAGACCAAAATTCGTTTGAAATATAATTTTATAAACTACAGGTTTGAATATTAAATGCGTCGCAGACAAGAAAAGAAAAAATCGCCTAGGTATTGTATCACGGACGATAAATTCTCGATACTTACGTTAGAATTTAATCAAACTATGAAATGTATGTATGAAAAATGCAATAAAAGATAAAGTGCAAAATTACCCATTCAACATTTCCTCAACGGTTTTGAAAAGAAACACCTTTACGCTGCAATTATCCTGTAATAATAATTTTATGATACAGCATTTCGTAAGAATGTTATAAAACATATAATAAGACAGCTTGCCATTTCTTTAAAATAATCGCTAATTATATGTAATGTTTGTAACACAATAAGTTGTAAAAATCTGGCGAAACTTTGTTTGAAGGCAGGTATGTGAATTTTTGAAAGATAAAGGCACCAAGAATTAGTTTTCACATCATTTTACTACCTCCTTGTGTTTATCAGTTTTCCTAATAAGTGTTCTAAAAAATCTTTAAAAGGGAAATTTTATATTGAATGTAGCTCGGGACAAAAAGAACAAAAACCGTAAATGCATTAATTATATTTTACGAGATGAAAGTTTTATGACTGAATTTTTATAAGGCATCAAATTTCTACTAACTTTAACACATAAACAAATTTAGAATATCGACTTACTTACAAAATTGCAGTTAACAAGCCAAGAAGAAAACTTGAAACTTTATTAGTTATTACTTTTCTAGGATAGTTTAATAAGGAAAGATCAGATCTCTCGTTTAAGAACTGATAACTAAATCTTATTACAATTTATTAAGATTAAGCGTTTTATAATGTCAACATAATTTAAGCCTAATTCACCTTAAACAGTTTATTGGTTAAGCCATAAACGTGAGTGGAGTTCTCAAACCCAAACCTCAACATAATGACAGAATAAAACAATCAAAATCATTACTTACAATTAAAATTGATAACAATGTTTTATTCAGAAAAATCAAGTTTTTTTTCAAATCTTGATTGGTTGGATATTAATCAATAAATTGTGATTCTGGAAAATTAAAGACCGCACTAAGAATTGTGGGAGTCAAACACACCATAAATATACTTTTTTTTAAATTCCTGTAACCGAAGTTTAATAAAACAAATTATAAATTAACCGTGAATAATACACCATTAGCCTTGTAGATAACACGATCCACCAGCGACGATAACCATATAAGACTAAAAGTAAAGATTCTCTTGTTCACACCTTTATTTTACCGCTATACCTATAATTAAGTGTCCAATAAACACTTTCGTAAACTGTAAACTCCAACTCAAATTTTTCACAAATATCATCTCACATCATACCAAGTTAACGAACCTAATCTCTTAATGGTAATGCTGTTGAAGTTAAACCCGATTTTGTTAAAAAGTAAAATAAAATTAGTTAAAACGAATTTAACCTTTTCCAGAGAAGAGTCTCTCTTTAATCCTGTTACTGGAATTAATGGTCCATAAATTTGTCAAGGAAATCTACTTAGAAAAATATTAAGTCTTTCGGGAGATCCTCGAATTGTTTAAATTTGCTTCATTTTGTCGTAAAGGTTCTTTTACGATTCTAATAAAGATAAACACTTACCTTACACTGTTGCAGACATAGATGAAAAAATCATTACTGTTTTCCGGAAGCAAACTGAATTTACTATTTGCAACGAACATGAGCCATAGATTGTTTAATACTCCGCTGATCTATTGATAGAGTGAATTGCAGCTATTAGGGTAATTGTTTACGTTAGCGTCAGCAACAGTTATCGCATTAAACCCCAAAAAAACACAGACGTACAATTTTTTCCCTAAATCTTGTTAAGTTAGATGATCAGCATAAACGTTAAGTAGCTAGTTTATATTCAAAATAATTTATATTTTTACATAATGTGATCTTAATTAATTATCCCTCAATGATAAAGACAATTTTTCAAATAATAAAAAATAATCGTACGTGAACTGAAGAAGTCGAAGCTGTCTGATCGGTTCGGCTAATTTTATGCATGGGCGTTTCAGTTCATTGACCAGTGCTGAAATTTCAAGAGACAAAGGAGAATCCTTTTGCAGATTATTTCCAATAAGGTCATAAGAAAAGCCGCAAAAGGGTTTATAATATAAATAGAGCTTCAAGAAAGGAGGTGTTAAATATTTCAAAATAGATCAAGCGACCTGAAATAATATTTCAAAGCTCTTAGAATAACATTCTTTGGCAAAAATGCGATGTGATGGAATTATTTCGTTTAATTTTTTGGGGATATAAGATATAAGATTTTATGATGAGTTCACTGCGGATGTTTATAAATTCAATAATGTCACTAATTCAAAAATACACAATTTCAAATAAGTTATTAAAACGTGCCAGTGTTTAATCTAAAATGTACAAAACCGATTCATAAAATGTTTACTTTTCAATAAAATAGTTTAAGCATTATACATTTAATAATCCATGAAAGCGGAATAACTTTGGGTAACAAAGCTACAGCAATAATTTTCATTGCCCCTGCAAAAGCGCATACAATATTTAATATTAAAGACTAATCTAAATAAATAAAATAAACGAAATTCAAAAAATGTACTCCTAGATAATATATAAAAATTTACTAAACTTTTGTGAAAAGCTCTAGGAGCTTATAAAACTGACGTGAAATGTTTTATTTATTCCAACAAAATGAAAAATTTAATTTATTGTATTTTTATTGTTTCATATGTGCATGCTAAACAAATCCCACCTTAAATAATATTTTTTCCCTTAATTATTTTTTCAACGTTTTCATACAACTTGAATGTACTTCTAAATACAATATCTAACAAAACATGTTTCTTTTTAATGCTAAACCTAAAACATGTATTGAACCCTATAACAAACGCAAAGTAATAAACAACATAAATAACAAAAACGAAATGGTTGAAGTGTACAAAAAGGAAAGGAAATAAAAAGTGAAAAAATAAAAATTAAGAAAGCAAGAAAGCAAAAAATATATCATGAATAAAATTTGGCGAATTACAGAAAGAACCAAAAATTACTTTATGATGCTTTACACCAGCTAAAACAAAAGAAGAAGGTATAATATTATCAGCATAAAATGCAAAAAAAACATTATGATAAAAGAAGAAAACATAATGGACAGATGGCGACCACTTTTCAAGAATGGACAGATATAGGCATAGAGGAAGAAAAAAGAACCGATGAGAAGAATGTAGTACAGAATCTAGAAATAGTACAAGAAAAACATTTAATGTGATCATACATAAATAAATACTAAAAGCGGAGTTATAATAATATTAGCGATTTAAAAAATAGAAGACAATAACTATTAACAAATACTGTTTAAAAAAATATCGACAAGCATATTGGAGAGAAAAATAAAAGGAAAGATCGAAGATTGCACAGGAAACACCCAATGTAGAAGTACGAGAGGAAGAGCCATACCAGACCTAATATTTGTGTTAAGACAAGCGAGTAAAAAACTCATACACAAGAAGAAGAAAATACGTGTTTGTTTTATAGACTGTGTAAGAAGAAAACACATTTTGAAAACTTAACAAAAAAAAAGCATACAAAAGAAATAATGAAAATTATGTATTAATGTACAGTACAGAGTGATAAAAAAAAACAAATCGAAAGTGCTTTGGAGGAATTTGTTTTATCAAATTGTATGTGATTTCTTGTTGTATATAGATTTGTTGCAATTCACACACAGATGGTTAATTATCATCAAGTAATTATATCAGAAATATCACCCTTTATAGTTTAGTAAAGCAAATTTATTTGTAAATTTTATTTGTAAAGCAAATTTATTTGTTTTTTATTTGCATTTGCAATCAGTAATAATTGTACCTAATTATACAAAGTGTGTAATAAACACTTGATATTAAAAGGATTAAAATAAACAGTGTTTATGTTGTTTTATAATTTGAGAAAATAGAAATATAAAATGAAGCAAACGGTTTTCTTCCTAACAAATTTATCATAAGAGTTTATAATTAAACTATTTTCTAAATTGGGCATACATAATCAAGAAATCTATTAAACAATATTTACTATTTACATATCTAACTGTAAGCACAGAGTGATCAAAAAGAAAACAAATCGGGAGTGGTTTAGAGGAATTTGTATTGTTAAAACTTATGTGTTTTCTTGTTGCATTTCACACACAGATGTTTAATTAACATCAATAAATAATCTTAAAACAGGGCTCCTTATAATCCCTTACAATCTTTTTTCCACTTATATGAATAATCACTAATACCAGAAAACAAAAGTAAATTTGTGGAAATGGTCGAATTAAATTTTAATTTGTTTCTGAGGTTAGCACTATGTCCCAATTATGTGACAGTGGCGTCTATGAATTTGAAGTTTTTGTTCAAGAATACAAATACATATACAAATTTGAGCAACTTTAAAACAGGTGGAAGATTATAAATATTTAAAAATAATATAAATTATGAGAAAAACGTTTGTAAGAAAAAAAAACTGAAACAAATCAAAACAGAAACATGATGGAATCAAATATAATGTACAGCAGCAGCGTACGTGCATATAAAATTTAAAAATAAAACCAAAAGAGAAAATAAGACATAGATACAGAAATTACAGATCAAACGAATAAAAGAATATATAATATTATATTATTATTATTATTATTATTATTATATTGAAAGAAAAAAACAGATCAATTGTATTGAGTGGCACTAAAATTACGAAATAAAACAATGTCTGATTTTAGTACTGGGTTCACAAAACAATTCAAAGTTATTTTGTTTTAATATTTCAAAAAAAAAACGTCTAAATGCGGAAAGCCCCATTTTTCTGAGGATTTTCTTAAAACATGACTAGCACAGTTGGCTTCTCAATAATTTTCCGCCAACGTACTTCGCACATCAAAGCAGCTACCACAAACCACCTAAGATTTATGTTATCTATGCAAACGAAGCAAGCCTTTTTTTATTTAGCTAAAGGCTTATATTTATGATAAACAACATGACATAAAGTTCACTACACTACAATTTTAGAAAATGTAACTAGCACTTAAAAGAGTTACTATATTCCTTGGAGCTCTGTGCTGAAAAACAGCATGGAAAATAGGTGATTATGTAGTATTATGTAAAATGGTAAAATTATAATTTAATGAAATACTTATGGTACCATCTTTGTTCGAAGTTTTGAAGTTATGTTTATTACTTCGGTTGATACGTTAATTTAATTTTTATGATAATATTATTAGATGAAATATTCACATAAGGAACAATGTTGGAAAATAAACAAAAACATCCGGTGGGAGATGTTTGCTTTCTTAATAAAGACGATGAACTAAATACGAGCATATTACATTCTTGAAGACGACTTCATTAAAGTTGTTTGGAAATAGCGTTTATTACTATAATGTAAGTTGCCTAAAACTAAAAGAATTTGGAGTTTTCCTACAAAGTAATAATTTTCGCATTACTGAGTACAAATGTAACCAACAATTTGCCGAATTCTAGTTGCGCACTTCTTTCAAAATTAGTTCTACCCTACAATAAGCAGTTCTCCTAACAACTAGTAGTCCAAGAATTCCTTGAAACTTGGATGCCGAAGTTGCCATACAGTTTAAACATCTTGATCCAAAGTTTCAATCTCAATTAGAGGTTTTACTAATTTAATCATCTTGTTCAAGCAACCAACACAACTTTTAACACGCTATTCTCCATGAAGGAAAATTAACAAACCCATACATATATAGTGAATTTTCCATGACGATTTCAAGATATCCGTAACTCATTCGCCGTGTAAACGTGGCATGTATCGTTCAGGTCCTTGAGAAGCATACAAATTAAATGTTTTACCCATATGGTGTGTTTCCTGTCCAGTTCATGCGAACAGAAAAACCGTCTTGCGGAAAATATTGGCCTCCATTGTGCATTGTTAGTGAGACGAAGACACCAAATTAGTATACTCTTCAGTACTTTTATTATAAGTTAAAGCAGGACCAGAGTCACAGAGCTTGTCGCTTTTGTTACAACTGAAAGGAAACTATTATTCTTAATGCGTGTGTAACCTTTTACTTTCGTTATAAACTGCAGTTCCTTTAATGTAGCGATTAAATTAATGTGGAAACATTCCAATTTAACATCCTACAAGAATTTGATCAGATTCTTGACAACTCAAACTATGCTCAGTTTATCTTCCTTCTAATTAATAAAATCAACCAAGTAAAAGTTCACAATTCTAAAAGTAAATACAACACCGTTTCAACGGCTGCTTACGACGACCTTTAAAATTATGTAATAGTTATATATAAATTTGAAAGTGAAGCATTGTTCTTGAGAGGAACCATTCGTAAATATTTGTTTCGGAGAAAAAGCGTTCACACAACCATAAACTTATTTGGCTACAACGAACCCTTTGCGGAATTCTATCAATTATTTAGATGAGAGAGTTGAAGCTTTATACTCCTTGAATATTTTACAACTTTAAAAATTTAACTAATAGGAGTTGTGGGCGGATTTCCTCGTAATTCAATTACAAAATTATCAAAAAGCTAATGTGTTCCGGGACGCAGTGCTAGAAAAGAATGAGTAAAGAGAACATAAAGTGTAGTTAGTTAATCGATAAAACAAGATAAGTATTTAGTATCTAAAACTGCAATTGCTATTTGTGAAGTTTAGTTATCGTCTGAAGAAACATTAATTTACGTAGTGATATTATGATGTCAAGATGTTTAAAACAAAACTGCATGGCTTACGGTTAAAGCAATTCCTTTGACTACAAAATCAACTGTTAAGAAGACTTAAACCTAAATTCTTTACATATTATTGACTTAAATTTTAGTTTCTAGATACAGACATAATGAAAAGCGCAGAAAATTAGATCGTGATTATCTTGTTTGATAAACTTTAATTAAATTCAGAGCTTGATAAGAGGCATAAACTGTAACTATTAGTGTGCGTATAACTCTTGTTAATAGTTCATTTTTATTTAATTAGGATTTCTCCAGTAGAGTAATTAATGTACCAGAAATGGGTTTGTGTAAACGACGGTCAATATTCACCAGAGTTTAATTATGAACTTTAAAATGAACAAATTTTACGTTTTACAGAAATAGTCTAATCGTTAGCAAAATATAATTATTTATAAAATATAGAAATGTAGTTCTGTATTTTGCCCTTTATGACAAGCACATGTAATAACGACGAATGAAGATAATTCTGTCAGGTAGTTTGATATAAAAGATGGTGATTACAAAAAAATTCAAATAATTACGACTTTCATAAATCTATGACAATTTACAGAAATATACATTCGCTTTTATCTTCGTTCTTCTGGTATAATATTTAAAGTTGCATTATTTAAATAAAAATATCTAATTCTAGAAATTATATTTGTATTAATAATTTGTTGTTCGGTTCGAAAGTTTATTTTTAAAGTTGCTAAGTAAAACCTTGCTGTCCTGGGCGTTAACAAATATAATGAAAAAAACTGTTAAAAACGGTTCAATAATTGCGACTGAAAACTTGATGTTTGACATCTCAATTCTAAATTATAGCTATATTTGCTATGATATTGGCTGAGATTTTTTTCCTGGTTTTAAGGCGTTAAATTGTATTTATTGTATCTTGCTAAAAACCAAATCCACTTCTTGGAAACCTGCATCTTTTTAGCAAAACTTTAAAAACTTTGCCAGTTTCATGTTCATCTCGTCGTAAACGCATTTTTAGTTTGAAAAAATTCTCGTTTACACCTTGGAATCCAAAAATTTGCTTGAAACTGTTTGTCGTGTGAATTTTCCAACCCGACAGTCATTTACCATCCAACACGTGTAAATTCATTGTGTAGGGATAAAAAACCTCACAGTTTGTTGTAGTATAAAACGTGCCATAAAACGACAACTACAACAAACACACCGTCGATTTCATTTGAATTCTTCTCCGTCTGGACAAGATCATGAATTTTAAAGAATGCAATCCTGTCCGATAATGTTTTTTCTTCGAACTCAAACTTATGTTAATTCTTTTCTGAGTTTGTGGGAAGAACAAGCTGCCATTGACTTCTTAAAAAGGCAAAGTCTAATCGACCAAGCACCCACTTCACATGCGTCATACTCCGGAACCGTTACGTTGGTCAAGAATCCAGAAGAAAAAAATCGATTGCGGTTTTAAAACAAGCTGAATTTCTGATGCAGGTTTAACAGGCCCTACACGTATCACGTTATTATCGGACACGTGACCGTTGATCACGTGCATCCGACGTTCTTTTGCTTCGTCCGGAGCCGCCTTAAGCAGGTGCTTATGTAAATTGTGTGCAGAGTAATACATAGGTGGCCCAGAACTGTTATTGGGTGCTTAACTGATAACTTTCTCTCTTTCAAGGTTTTGGTTTCTGTAATTGTTGAATTAACATGTTCATTCCAATGAATTCAAGTACAAGGTTTGTGTAGTTTGTAATGATTTTTATTATCTGGACTTTTAAGTGTGATATTAGAGATTAGCTGATGTTGAATAATTTTGCTGATAATTAATGAAGAAGCAAGAAAATGAACGTAACAAGAAATCAACAAAAAATTATGTTAATTACAAAAAATTTGAAAGTAGCTTCGTAAAGTTAAGATTAAGTCGTTTTAAACTAGCTCTTTTACAGTAAGTGCGAGTCTCTCCATTTCTGCATAATTGCTCGTGTAGGCGTAAAAAAGTCACGAAAATTACCGTCCCCGTTATTTACTTTTCCTTAAATAATTCTCACTGTTTCAGTGAAAGTATTTCTTGTTCTTAATCCCAACTTGGCGACACAGGAAATTCCATTAGATTCTCGTAATCCTGCTCACAGTCAAACCTGGTTCCGCCACATACATTTGAAATAAATAAAGCCAGTGAGCAAAACTTAAACACTTACAGTGTGAGCATTTTGTGTAATTAGGATTAAGCTGCTTTCGCTTGTAGCAATGCACTTTTGCCCGAAATCAGTTCCCGGAGCGGCCCTAAGGATCTGTGGTGAAGCGAACAAAAATCTGTCTTCATGGGATCATGTCCTTTTAATACCGATGTACGCTTCATTAACCCACTTACTTTTAAACCTAAAAAGAGAGTTCTCATCTTTTTTAGACGCCGCCGAACCGTTAGATCGTTATTTACGTATTGTGCAGCACAAGTTTAATTGGTTTTGTTCGAAAACGCGTTTTTCTAACACACTAGAGCTATTGTTAGTCATGCAATTACTTAAGTGGGTTTCAGCAGTGTCGCGAAACTGGTTTTGAATTATGTAAATTGTTAATGAAATGTGAATAATTAACGGTAACGTGTTTGCTCTACATACATTCCGAATCATAATCGTGTGAATAATTCACATACGACTTCAATATTTGCATTTACAGGAGCATAAAATTTAATTGTGGCAGATCTATTAGAATGCGCTTATGTATAATTTTTATTATTAAAGTAATAATATTTTTTCTCGAATTACAAGTAGACAAGCAAATGTAATGTACATGATAAGGAAGACCACACACGTTGGGTCGGCTCTATTACCTTCTTAAACCATAAAAGTGTTTTAAATCATTTTTACAATTATTGCCCATGAAATTGTTTTCGTAGTTTTTTCGCTTGGGTTTTCATTTCTGACATTTAAATATAAGTCATACATATTATTACCACCATTTAGCAGCATATACAGAAGATAATATTAAACAGAATAATATTCTAAACTTGAAAAACAGAAGAGTTGAAATAATATTTTTCAGTTACACTGATTCCGAGCAATCTTTTAAACTTTCTTAGATCCACATTAGAAGGTAAAATAAACCAATTTAACTTCTCAAATTTAATTAGAAAAACAAATATGATTTTACTATAGTTTTGGCGCTACTCTGTATAACGAGTTAAACTAAGAGTGTGGAGCCCATTTTCTAATTAGAGATTGCTAAGTGCAGCAACATTTGCAAACTAAGCAAGTTATCCCTAAAAGGGAAGTTTCAGTTTTTAGTAAACATACGAAAATGAGTTTGCAAGAGGTTGAAATAAATTTTTCACTCCACTGCTTTTACCTGTCGATCTCCGCCTTTTCAGGATTCTTTCATTAAAGGGATACAATTTCACGCTCTAAACCTTCGTCAGATCTATTCACAACTCCAAAGATAAATAAGCTTTTTTAACAAAAAAAAATCTTGACTTTTTTAAATGTTAGCAAACATAAAAGGAGCGATCTTTTCAAGTCGACATCCATTTGAAAACTGTAAAGGTTGGCAGTATAATCATATTTCCAAACCCGTTGTCTTGGGAAACAAATGTACTCCCACGCGCCAAATTTAAATATTCTCCGAGTCTAATCCAGCTTAGTGCCTTTCAATGCTACCATAAAAAATAACCTGTAACCTCTAAACAATTCGTTATTTATAGCGATAACCGTTAGTAGTCTATAAATGAACGAATGAAAAATCTTGCCCATTAATTATTTTTCTGTGCACGGTATAACGCGTGAATTTTTCGAAATATTTAATTGGCCATTTTCTCGTTGATCGCAGCTTTAATGCCGTAATTAAGTGTAAACTAATCCGCGGGGTTGCTTAATTGCATTCTCTTCACACACGCCGAGAATAAATCACAAATATGTAATTAAAATGAAAAAAACGGGGTCAAAAATCTCCGACCGCAGCATAATCGAACTTCAATTAATTCCTCACGGGTGCTCCACTGCTCTGATTGACTGCATTCACAAATTTAAAAATCCGGGATTCCGTAAACGCTCCGAGAGTGACGGAAATGTAAAAAGTGACCTGCTAAAAGCGAGTGAACATTTTAAATACTGGTGTCTAAAATTAGGAAGTCGATTTCGTGCAATCTTAAAGCTAACGAAAATTGATAGAAATTACAAGAATATCAAATGTAATTTGGTGTTTCGTTTCCAAAAATAAATTTAGCATGCAAAGGACTTCGAACAGGCAATATCTGGATTTAAATTACCTGCCATGTAGGGCGTCGAGGTTAGCGGAGGTGAAGTGTGGGCTTACCTGAAATAAAAAATGAATTATTATTCGTAATACGGGTGGGAGAGGTTAATCACAGTTTAAATTTTAATTTAATAATTTTTTCATTGTCAAGAAAACAACATTCTTGGAGGTTTTTCATTTTGAAGTTTTATAGCGGGCACCAGCTGGGACTACAATGTTACAACATTTTAAAGAAGTCATCTTACCTGGAGGTCAAAAGTGACAAAATTTAATATCATTTCTAGTTTCGAAGCAGGAACTCTGTTAACAAGGAAGATGTTTTTTATCAGATTTACAGTTTTCAAGTTCATAATTTTGTGAATTTTTATTTAGTTTGAACAATCAAATTATTCGTTGATTAAATTGCTTTGGCAGAAACCAATTTCCAATTAAACGTTAGCGACATGTTTACATGCATTTGCGTTTGCACCTATAAACTTACCTAGATAACATCAGACTTGAGAAGAAAAATTGTAACTCCACGTGAAAAATTTTAAATATAAAGATTTGGAGCGTAATTTATCAAAAAAAGATTTTTGGTTTAGACACTTCATGTTACAAACTTCTAGTTTATAAATAGTTTTGTAGGTATAACAAGTTACTACGTTTCACTCATTTTTCGAAAAATGCTAATGATTAAAGAATGATAAGAACCGATCAAAAAATTATTTCCCTATAACTAACACGTGCTCCATCTAAATTGCTTTTTAATAAATCATTTGAAATAACAGCTCGCAGCGGTTTTATTGTCGGGCTAGTTATTACCAGTTATCTGATTCGTTATATTGAATGTGATTATTATGTATTATTATTTTATATAATTTTTGCATGTATGGTCGCGGCTTTATTAAAAAAATATTTTTTATCGATCTGTGCTTTTTATTTCAGAAAAATCAAACGAACAAGTGTGTAAACATATGTGTTTGTTCTTTTAATGAAAAGCACATAAAGCAGGTATTTTCAACAGGTGAATTGGTTTGATATTAAATTATTTGTTTTGATACCATCTGTACATTAACGTGACGACTGCATTTTCAGTCACATTTGTAAATTATGGAAATACGTGTGAACAGTTTGTTTGCTAACAAAATGCAATTAATGTTCAGCTGTCACAATGTAGAAAAAAAATCCATATTGTGGCATAACTTACGATTATTATCGTTAAACTTTGGTAAAAATGGCTATTAGAGAAGATTCGCTCTCACGGGATTTGAAAAGTAGATGTTCCTTGTTGGTAGGTAATTTAACGCTTTTGGATTTAAGTAGTATGCAAATAAGTAACCATTTTACCGAAAATCATTACAGAGCTGTTAAAATTTAGTTTATAATTATCCTTAAGTTTTGTAGCCATTTTTGTGTCTGCTTCAGTGCTTGTGTCCAATTTGGATTAATGGTCATTGTCTTCGCCCGTATCTCTTGTTTGCTTAACTCCATTGCATAAAACATAAATCTCACGTTAATGAAACCTCAACTCCTAAAAAATCATCAGATAAAAGCGCAATTTCCGCAAGACAGTTTGTTTCATTTTTCAGACCCTGTAATTACAAAAACACATTTAAGTATTCTCACAGTTTGAAAAATGGCGAAAAAATTATTAACCTCTGAACTTGAATATTTTCACGCTGTGATCGATCTAAGCAGCCTTTAGTCATGGATTTGTGAAAGTTTACTATGTTATTAGAGGAGCGAGATAACACACGCATTATTTGCAGTACGAACAAGAATTCTAATTTTTGTCTGATTCATCACAGTTCGAGGAAGACGCTGGTCTATTAATTTTTGCCAATACATCTGATAGATACAAGATTTATTACAGGACGCACCCCATCTTTACATACTGAGATTTATTTTCTTCAAGTGAAATACTCTTAATTGGAATGCTATTATCGTGATATGTTGCATGTCAGTGTCAGAGCTTTTGCCAGTTAGTTGCTTGTATTTCTCGGGAAAGGAGCAGGATTTGGGTACCAAGCTTTGTTTCGGCCTTGATCGCTGACTGTGCAATGTGACGAGATTTTGTGATAAGAAAGAAGTCACGTATAAAGACATTTAGTTAAAAATCTTATAAATAAAGGTCACTACGCAAAGTTTACGTAATTTTTGTGTTTGAACGCTTAACATTGACTCTTCTTTTGTATATTTTTTGCAATTTTTATTTGCCTAGGTGTGAAATTTCATTGCGACGAAGGAAGCCATAAATTGAACAAGTACAAAAAAAAAGATCATTGGATATGTACAGTTTTACAACCGCCTAAATGTCACACGTCATAAATTTCAACGAATGGAATTTGTTTCCTATTCATACCTCCTTGGTACAATGCAATAAAATTTTCTTGACCCTTGACATACCTTTGAAGCGCCTAGATATAACCTTGAAGATATAGAGAAAAATAATGCACATTTTTAACGAATACATGAACCATACAAGTCGTTAATTACATCACAAAAAATAACAACATTGTGTTGAATTGTACTCCTGAGAAATTAAAATATTTTTTTGCCAATTATAGTCGCGAACACGGACGGTATCCTTCGAGATTTATTACAAGTTCAATATTTATTGCTGTATCGGAGAATGGAATAATTGATATCTTTTTCTGTACAATATACGAGCAGCCACTACTGTACAATAACTTTAAAATTATAAATATTTTTATGCGAGTTTAACATTTTATATTAAAGCGCAACAAAATCTCTCTGTGCCATAAAAATATTTTCTCCAAGTTTACCGTCATCATTTTTGTCAGATTTAAATAAATTGGACCAGAGAAACTCGACGATATGTAAATACAATATTTGCGACTAAATTGAACAAAATAACTCCCAAAGTAATCTAAATAAACTAAAAAAATCCTCATTAAAATTGGAATAAAACAAAAATGCAGTAAATGAAATAAATAAATTGAACTAGGTAGTTATATGAAATTAAATTACATTGATTAAAACCACCTCGAATCATAGTATCAAAATTTCCGAAAGAACTAACTGCTTTGAGCGGAACTAAATCGGGTTAATAAGAAACTTTAAATTAGGCGAAGCTGAACAGAGCAGCAGCAATATTATTCAAACCCAAACATTGAACATTTCCCTCAAATTATGTTCGTAGTGTTTTCCTTTGCTGCAGTGGTTTTCTTTGAGCTCAGTTTCACTTCATAATAATATTTTTTATCAAATTTCGTCAGTCCGTTTGTCGGTCTTTTTTTTCGCCATATATTATTCAGTTTTCAAATATTTAGACACTTTTTTTAATGTGTCAATCCACGTTAAAATAACGACTTTTTTATTGAACAAAAATGGATACTCTTAATTTTAATGTTGTATGGTTCCCTATATCTTTTCCACATGCAAATTTAATCTAGAATCTGGAAAACTGATAAAAGCTCCAGACGTCGAAAATCGAAACGAACTGGAGAATCTAATAACCTAGAACAAAAAAATTGAATCTACAATTTGATAGCCTAAAAGTTTTAACGTGGTAGAAAAAACACTTAATTTTGCATCGTTACCTTTTGTCTAAGAATTTTGAGACGTGAGACACCGAAAATGTAAAAATCAGAAAAAAACGTTAATTTAAAAATCGAGGAATATAAAACTATCATCAATCGAAAATTTCGAGAACTAAGAAGTCAAGATCTTAATAATAAATTTAGAAGCCTGAGAATATAAAAATTTAAAATCCTAAAAACCTGAAAATCTCATCTGAGAATCTAAAATGTCAGAACTTTAACGCGTAAAAGAATTTGAGAAACTGAGACTAAAGAATTTGAGAACTTAAAATTTCAAAATGTATGTACATGTACATGTATGTACATGTATGTACATAAAAGCCTTAAGCTGAAAGCTAAAACTAAAATCTGTAATTTCAAAAAATTCTAAGTTCACAATTTACAAGGAATTTCAGAACTAAAAAATGATAAGTTGAAAAAACGGAAATGCAATGATTTATTTAAATTTTAATAAATTTATTCATTTGTTATAGGTTAGCTGTATTTGCAATCAGAATAATTGTACCTAATTATGCAAAGTGTGTAATAAACACTTGACATTGGAACCAATAAAATAAAACAGTGTTTATGTTGTTTTGAAGTTTGATATTATTATTATAATTTGAAGAAAATAAAAATATAAAATGAAACAAACGGTTTCCTTACTAATTAATTTATCATCAGAGTTTATAATTAAATTATTTTCTAAATTGTGCATGCATAATCTAGAAATCTATTAAACAATATTTTGTATTAACATAACTAACTGTAAGTACAGAATGATCAAAAAGAAAAGAAATCTAAAATCCTTTGGAGAAATTTGTATTATTAAAACGTGTGTGTTTTCTTTTTGCATTTCACACACTGATATTTTTAATCTGATTAATTAATCTGTTTTGAAGGTTAGCGTTATGTCACAATTCCATGACAGAAGCGTAGCACTTGGGCATAAAGTTGATAATAAGCCCTCTCTTGAAAATAGAAAATGTAGGTTTTATTTATTTTATAAATGTGTTAGACAATGATAATAATGCAAATAGCTATAATTTCAACCTTAGAAATTCACGCATTATAATTTCTTACTTAATAGTTTTTGAAACCACGAGTTGTCGGCGCCTATGAGTTTGAAGCTTTTGTTCAACGAAATTTTACTACGACATGCCTGAAAATTTATAACGCCTGCTTCGATTTCGATTCTTTTTGATCACTCTGTACATACATACATACAAGCAAAATGAAGCTACTGAGCGATCCAAAAGTCTTTCTATCAAGTGCGTCATGAAAGTAAAATCGTATGTCTAATTAATTGATATTGCTAATAGTTTCACACTTTAACCTTTTTTATGGTACTATAAGAAGACAAACGTTTTTACTTGGATGACCCACTTGATCGAAAGACGAATCCCTCGGCAACAAAAATAGAATAAATTTTAAGTAGTAAAACTACACGTTTTACTTTCCTCTTAAAATTTTATTTCACATCATTTTCTTGTTATTATTTTTTTCATTATTATCCAGCTGCTTTAATTTTTTTTACGTAAGAAAACAAAGTAGAAATTTTCGAAAAAAATGACAGATTAGTATTTGTATTTTCTTCTCATTTTCCACCTACTTGCACAAGTCAACTAACACCAAATGAATAATTTTTCAAGCATAATTTGTTTGAAACAAATTAAATTAAACCCTAGAAACAACACACTAATTGATACAAAAACATAGACTTGTATTGTAAGTTCCTCATTTTACACTGATTGCAGCAGATGTAGTGCAGTAGTCATCTTTTTATAGCATTTTTGTAAAACTGCTTGATGGCTAGTATAATAAAACAAAAAATATTACAATGTATACGAAATTGCAACTCTATTAAATCTACTTCTTGTGCGCCAACTTGAATCCAACAAAGCCTCTGTAACGGTCTGACTCGTACTACAGCTTCAATCGCCTCATTCGTTTCATTTTGTTTTTTTTTCTATTTAGCAAGAAATAGGATCTTGTCGCACATGTTCATACTTTACATAATTAAATGCCATTGAATTACCTCCGTTACCACCATTCTTATAACACGACACCGAGTGTAATGGTGCATTAAATGTCACAGAAGATGAAAGTGACTGTACCTCTCCAACATTAGAAGGTTGCTTAGATAGCCTTGTTCCACTCGACGAACCAACCCACAAAAACTCATATCCATTCCACCCCAACCGAAAAATGTAACGATTCTCTTTCAAATGAGAAAGTTCTAGGATGTGCAAAAACAAGAACTGGGCCACAATCACCGACTCAACCTCCATTAAACTTCTAATTTCGTATTTCCTTTATTAAAGTCAGACTTGCCGTACTGCTTGTCCTAAGCTATAAATTGCACGAGATTTGGACAGGGCGGAAAGAATATTTTGTTAAATTTTTTGGAGGCGGCGCGGATAGTGCAGATGCTTCATGGGAAATTTATTGTGCTTTTACATGGCCAGTTGCGGCGGCACTCTCCTAAGCCGCTATAAAATTCGGGTGTGTAAATTTTTAATGGTTTTTTATTCAATTTTTTAAAGGTCGTAAACTTCGCTTAGGTAGGGATTTTCAGTTTTTATGTCGTCTGTTATAACTCAAGTGTCAGAAATGATTTGTTTCAGGAGATTAAAAATAGTTAAGTGGAAGAGCTTTTATAAATCAGTATTAACTTTACAGTTTTCATCAATAACAATTACGAGAGGTCAAAGAAATAAACATTATGCTTTACCAACGAAATTATCAACATCCTTGCTAAAACTGCCTATTACATACAAAAAACACCTTGTAATTAGATAAATTAACAATACAAACATTTAGTGGTTAAAAGTGACTACTTTTTTCTAACTTGCTTGCCTTCTGATCAAGAGTGATGCATAAGTCATTGCATCATTTCGTTGTTTGCGTTGGAAAATAAATATCCTTGACTGTTTTGTGATCATCATCTGACCTTTTTATTCACAGATAATTACTTATAATTATCCTAAACTTTTATTATTAAGAAAGTAAGTAAGTTTTTAAACATGTTAATAATATTTTCTATTAATTCAAAAAAAAATTGCTAAAAAGTATGGATATTTATTTGCTTTTTTATATTTATTTAATTCTTCAGATATTTTATACGCCCTACCTTTTTTAATTCATAGTTTTTTTTTTGAAATTCTTAGATTGTTTGGAATCTGTATGTATGTTTATATAGTGTGGACTCTTTGGATGCCTTAGATTTATTGTATTCCTAATATTTTTTGAATTATTTACGATTTATACCTTTTCTAAATCGACTTTTGATATGATCTGCAAATTTTAGAATTCTACTTAAAATTGTTTGCATTTTTATCACCTATGTTTTTCTTGTGAGTTGTTTGAATTTTAATTAATTATATTTATTCACTACAAATATTATCTATTTTCTTTATTTTCAGATTTTCGTTTCAAATTTTTTAAACTCATATTTTTCAATTTATTATTAAACTTCCGTTATTTTAGATTTGCTTGGGTTACTTTAATTTTTGAAATTCTTTGCATTCTTTAGATTATTTACCGAATGTTTAATTGTATACAATGTTTAGAGTCTTTGAATTCTTTTTTCTTTTTGGCTGGTTCGGATGATATAAACAATTATTTGTTTTCTCAGACTTTATTAATTTTTTAAATCTCTTAGATTTTTAAGATTTGTCTTGAAATCTCATAGATTATTTGCATTTATTTTAACATGCAATAGATGTGCAGTGTGCTTTCAGATTTTTTTTTGCGTTGACCTACAGGTAAAAATTTTTCTTAAAAAAACGTCTTATTAAAAAAAGCAACAGTTGTAGGTAAGAATATTTTTTTTGTTGCTCGTAGCTATAATATGATAAATATGTATGAGCAAACCCGTCAAATAATAGAAGCAATTATTTTTTTCTACTCGAATAAAAACTTTAAATTCTGTACATTTTACATACCGTTCTCTTCAACTCGTTATTAACAAGATTAATTTACCTCCTTTGTTGATTATTACGTTACAAACTTAACTTATTGTACATTTCAATATAATTATCCGTTCAACCATCAATTACTGATTTCCTTGTTAAATTAAACGAAAATAATTCCATGTTATCTTGCAATTTTACGCAATTAATAGCCATTCGTACAGACAGCAGAATTACAGTAAACTCAAAACCTCAATGTCAACATTCGATATCCATATGTCGCCAACACTTAAAACTGACGTTTATTAAAACACAAGAATTCAGACTTCCCGGTAGTCTGAAAAAACAGTTTTCCAATCCCAATTACACGACGTCTTATCATCATCTGAATTAATGAAGACGATAATTCCAAGAAACGTCGCTGGAGAATTAATTTAGCTGCATGATTAGTGAATGAACGTTGGTTTTAATTTACCAGAGGTTGCGGCTAAGGATGTAAAAAGTAACCTTTGTCAAACTACGTCAGGTTGAAATTAATATTCACAGTAAAAAAAAAACAGTAGCCGACAGTTTGCTGACATTTATTATACTGATGCGATTCGAAAGACGGAGAAAGATTAAAAGAGAATTTTAGGTATTTGTAAGTGTTCAGTGATGACATTTTCAATGTTTTTTGAATGTTTTTTTTCAAATTGCTGTTGCAAAAGTAACTTAGAAATTGCTTCTTCTAAAACTGAAAAAGATTAATTTTATCTTTATTTTTCAATTGAAACCACAGTTTAATTTAAAATTTCATACTCTTTTATTAGTGATGTGGTTAAGAACTGATTTAGATTTATATGCAGGAGTAGTCATTAGCTGTAGTTTCTCAACAGATTTCTACATCTATTATATTGTTTCAATATAATAAGATTGAAAGTGAAATCTGAAACAAATTTTCTCTTGTGACATTTCATCTTTTTGCTGCAAATTAGTGTATAATCGATTTTTACGGTTTGAATCCGATGAGCTTTTTCTTGTTCCGGTTAAAATAATATAAATAAAACTTTTGTAATCGCTTAAAACTCGATAAGGAAAAGACGGTATTAAAACAGTTTCTACATCATTGCAAAATTGTGTGCCAACCGTCTAATTGTCTTAGTTATTTTACAAACTCTGCTTATGTAATTTTAAAGAAGCGTTTTTTAAAGACAACACGAAAATTAATGTAGAATCCGTTCAATTCCATCGGTAGATTTATTTAGAAACGTTTATTATACCCATTAAAAAATACTATGCTAAGTAGAAGACTATAATTTATTTAGTCACGGTTTTAATAGCATTATACATGATCATAATAATGTTAATGCTGTTTGTAAATTAATCAACATGTTTCTTGCTTTGTAAAAAAGTCAAACATTTTTTTTTATTTGTAAAGTGATGAGACGTAACGAGAAATAAAATTAGCGTTATTTTTAAAATCGGACAAAAAATGCAATTTTTCAGCTTTTGCCTGATTTTTTAAACAGTTTTAATTTTACTTATAATTTTAATTTTAACTTTGTATATTTGTAAAATTGTACTAAGATAAATTTGAAATAAGTAATCTCTAGTAGAGAAGCAACGCAGGTGAAGATGATTTATACAGAAACGACAATCCTTATATTTTGATAATTGGAAATAAGCTTTATTCTAAGTAAATCCCATTGCAGTAATTCGTAATTAACATCGCGTGTATTTTTCCACTTACTCAACCTTATGCAATTGCATTTAATCAGTCTCGATTAAGAAGATTCCCTCTGAGAAAACGCATACTTTATGGCTTTAAATCGTTTCACACAAACCTGTCCATCTAAATTTTAAATGAGTCTAGTCGCTACCTAACGGCTTTAGCATGTTCACTTTCACGAACAAAACGCAACCCTTCTTCAACGTCGCGTTTAACACAAACTGATCGAGAGTTTGCGGAAACGCAAACGTGTCCCAAGAAAATTTATCATGTAGACAAGAAATTGTTGCAAAAATTAATGTTCCAGCCTTTAACCTTAGCGGGATTCAAACCCGGTTCTGGATAACACAAATGCGTCTGACGCGACAAATTTATTGGATTGCGCCGAGTTGGATGGAAATGCCGACTTGCTGGACATGGAGGAAATTATGCTTGCAATTTTTGAAGTGGGTCGATAAGCGGGATTTTCTACACCAACAACTATTTTCCGGATAAAGCCGCCTCCGACCGCATTTATCGGATAAAATGTTGGTGTAGTCAATGCAAGAATCTCTTTTAGGCAATAATAATAAAAGCGGCTTCTGGGAAATTCGATCTAGTTTTGCCATATGCACCTGACGTGTGCAAAATTTTGTAGAAAAGTACTGTACATACCATTAGAAGCACAAAGACAAAATTCTTTGTACTGTATTTAATATCCATCTAATAAATAATAAATGCATTCCTAGCTGTCAACCAGTTTCTCTAACTCTTTGTTTCCCTATAATTTCCATTACGTTATATAAGCTCGTAGCATATTTCCCTAACAGAAAGCGCTCTTTTAAACATTTTAATTTTTTGTAAGGCGAGTATGCGCAAGGTTTAATGCAATTATGCAAATGATTTGCATAATCCAAGCCGAAACCGTTCGGCTTTATGGATTTAGAGGGAGGTGCTGAGCGTGTTTTGCCGGTAGAAATATTGCAAAAACCCAGAATATAAATAATGTGTGATGATCGATCATCGACTTTAATCGTATTATGCACAGATCCTGTTCGATACGCAGTTTTTATCCTTAATTAAAAGCTTCACTGCAAAAATTGGATAAACCAAAACTAGTATTTATGGGCATTTATGGACTCGCAAGATAAATTATGGCTGTTTTTTCTTACAATAAACTTAACTATATGTAATCATCATATTTTAAAAAACAACGTGCTTAAATTAAGTAAGATTTTTTTACAAAAAATTCAACCTCTTAATCTTTAGCTGCTACAAAATTAGGTTATTAATAAAAATGTGCTCAAGATATTAACGAATTTGTCAATTCATATAAAAATTCAATTAATACAATTGTTCGTATTTATGTGGCTCTTTTTAAATGATAAGTGATTTTGTGATTTAAGGACAAAGAACTTTATAAAAGCCGATTTCAGTCAAATCAATTAGTGAAGTGCTTTTAGAAGCCATTAAGGGACTTAATGTCGTCAGTTAAAAATAAAAAATGTGAATTTTTTCCCCAAAATAAACGTTTCTCATGGAATATTTGGGTTAAGGCTTAAGGCTACGTTTAACGTACTTAAAAAAAATATATAGAAGCTTTAAATACGCGCTAAAAGCGAAATACATTACTCCTGAATATCGTAACAACTTTTAACGTTTATATTTCGTAGAATTTCTTATAAACAAAAATTACCCATAATGATTGTAACTCTGTCAAGTTTTAAGGATTCTGGAAAACAGTAGGTAGATCCAATTTAAGGCTACAATATTTAATTAGCTTTAAAAGTTGATGAAGATGAAATCAAAAATAACAAATAAAAGTTAGAAAATTTAAAAAATAAATTAATAAAGAAAGGAAATGTTTCAAGGAAGTTCCTAACTTAACATTACAAAAATTTGAAAAATGATCTAATGAAATTGTAACATTAATTAAACGAACAAGTTGTTCAAGAGAAATGTCAATGCCGTGCAAAGAATTTTCTCCCAAATGTCGGCAAACCTGCTAATCATTATGTAGGTGAGGACGCATTACATCACAGTGCATAATAATTCAGATTATACAACAAAAACACCAGTTTCCGCGTATACTCGAAGAACACAATAGAATTGTTATAAATACCCGCAACGTCATGTCACAGCAGTCAATTTAAAACTCGAAGAAACTTTGTTCTTCAGGAAATAGATAATTAATTCAAAAACAAAAACATCTCGTTATGTAATATAAACTCAACTCAAAACGACAGAAACTATTACCGGAACGTCAGCCAGAACCTCCCCATGTTATTTCAAAACGTAAAAATATACGTTCAAAGCACACCACCTGCAGCAAGACCTGCAAAATGCAACGAGGCGTCGGATATCCAACCAAACTGTTTTAACTTCTTGCAAGCTGTCAGGCCTTTTACTATTACTACACAAGCCGACAACGACAGATTGCAGAGTGGAGAAGCCAAAGGCCACAAAACCAAACATTGAGGTTATTGTAACTTATGTGGATATTACACAGAAATGAAACAAAGCGACGCAGAGGTAATTTGGACATGGCGGTGCCTGAAACGAGCAAAAATTGAGTCTGTGTAGATTCAGATATAAGAGAAGTTGTAACGGGACTAAGCAAGGTTATCGAGATAAGTTCATTTTCGGAAACGGAACTGTAAACCAAAAGCAACTAATATTTATAATTAATAAGAAGCACCTGCTACAGCTGCTACAGCTTATATCCTGTGTTTTTTTTTATTTTATCAGTTAATGTGGGTATTTACAATGAATATTGTTTGTCTTCTTTTCATTTTCTTTTAATCAGTTACTTTCACAGTTTAGTTTATTCACCCCGACAAATTTATTTAAAAATACTAAATTACCTACATATTACATTGATTTTTAAAAGTGTAATCTTGTGACTGAAAAACTTTGTTTGTTTTTTACTAAGATGAACAGATCTAAAAAAATATTTTTTGTATTTGAAAAGAAATAGGTACTAGATGACAGCTTATGTCCTGTTCTTATTCTTCTTGTGTTTTTATTAGCCATTGTTCGCAGGCATGTTGTGCACTTTAAGGCCGCGCTAGATTTCCACTCGTAATTATTAATATCTCCATGTGATGGATGACTATTACACTTTCTCTAGCCTTTGCCGGCAATTCTAAGCTCGTGCACATCTCCCATATGTTTATTCGCTTAAGTGTCATCAGTCCCACTTTCGTCTGATTAGCAAAGACACACAGCTTAACACACGGCATCGAACAATCATGCATAAATATTTATAGCCTATAATTCTTATGAAGAGGTGCCGCAAATCTGATATTTTAGTGCGTCTCGATCCCATCAATTTCTTTACAACTAAAATAAATCTGTAGATGTACACAGTTTATTGTATGTGTTACAAGTCTTGTTAGTTAAGTTGAACGCCGTTTCAGCTCTTAAATCATCACAAAGACACGGAAAATGCTTTTTTGAGAAACCACTGAAGACGCGCATATTAAACCGAACGAAACGAAGAAGTAAATACCAATGAGATGGGTATTAGGGATTTTAACAGTTAGAGATCCATTAATTACGCGCTGTGTTCGGAGTTAATGAATGATAAAACAACGAGGTACGTTATGGAAATGAAGCTTTTATCTTTGTATGGAATAATACTCAGACTACCGGTACAACCACTGGACGTGTTATTTCGCCTCATATTCTTAAAAAGGAGGAATGATTTCACTGAACTTGTCCTTCGTTTATATGATTGGCATCGTTTCTTCAGTACAAGCATATTTGTTGTTGTGTTTTTGACTTTTTGTGCATCGCTTATAAGTCTTTTCCGTTGCAGTAGCAGAAAATGCTGGTTTTTAAAGATGCAATAACGAGCTCACTCCTGCTTGTTATGAGAACAGAACGTATAAAAACCAAAAGTGTGTTGTGCAGAGTCTATTATAGAAGTGTCGAGTTACACACTTCCTAGTTGGTTGAAAATTGGTTATCGACTTTTTCTAATTAACCATTTAACGATTTAACGTTTAGGTTTAAATGATCAGTCTAGACCGCTTATTAATTGATAATGACTACGCAGGCATCAGTTGCTAGTAATTATTATTTTTAAAACTCCTCTAGATGTTAACATATTTATTTAGAAAAAAAACGGTTTAAAGACGATTAGCGGTGTTCAAAGTATTAGTAGACAGATGATTTGCAACCGTAATATTGAAAGCCTTTTACATGATAACACATAGTTTGTACTAGAAATGCTCATTAAACTGGTATACTTCAGAATGTACATTTTCTTGATTCTAACAGGATTTATATGGTAGAAATTATTAACTGGTAAATAAAGATGATTAGTTGGTTACAAAACATCAGATTTTTTTTTTAATCTGAGCATACAGAGGCTGCAAATTATTGCAAAGTAAGCAACATCTTTGAATTCTATAAATAGATTAAATTATTGTAAACTTTTTAGGATGATTTAATTTGTTTAGATCTTCAGGATCCTTGTTTTAAAGCAGTTGGATGAGTCTCATCTTTCAATCTATTAGTTATAATTATAAGTTATTTAATGCTTGGATCTGAAGATTCAATTTTTTTCTTTATGTTTAAAAGTTTATTTAATTATGTTTTTTTTTTAAATTTATAGATTCTTTAAACCTTTAAAAAAACAAAATACTTTACATTGTGTAGAATCTTTTTTGGGCTTTATTTGTTTCAATGTTATTAAATTATGCATATTTTTGAATTCTTAAACTCCTCGAGAATGTTCTACATTTTAATTTTTTTTATTGAATCTTTTGGATCCTTTATTTTGTTCTTTATTTCAGAAACTCCTCACAATATTTTTAACCTTACTATTATTTTTAGAACCTTGTATCAAATGGAAACCTTCTATACGTTAGAAGGTACGAATCTATAAAATACTTTTAATTGTTCATAGTTTCTAGGTTTCATAAGTTTTTAATATATTTTCGATATTTTTCAAATGTCAAGAAATTCTAACGTAATAAAAATGGCAAAAATCATAGGTTGAACTTTACATATCATATAGAAAACTGAAAATAGGATGAGTGTAAAAAATGTAAAGTTGCGTGAAATTCATAAATATCTCAAAAATGGTTTTACGTACTTTTACGGTTCTTAGATTCATAAAATAGTTGAAATTTTAAAAATGTGAAAACTACATTGAAGAAATTCTAAGCGTCACATGATATTTCCAAAATTTGAAAATAACAAATGAGAAAAATTTTTAGGTGTGACAAATATTAATAAATCTAAAAGTATAAAAATTATTATTATTTCAAAAGCTCTACAAATGTTGAAATTTAAGATTACTTGTGAAAACTCTCAAAAGTAAAAAAATTCCAAAATATTTTGAAGATACAAATGTAATTTTTTATATGCAAAAAAAGCATGTAAAAAATTTATTTATTTAAAAAATATATAATATTGACATATATTATACCGTTTAGTACCCTAAAATTTAAAAAAACATAAAATAGTTTACAGTTTTGGAAGTTACAAATTTATCAAAAATAACAGATACTATATAAGGATAAAAACGATTTATCTACTGTTTAAGTAAATTATTTATGAATTTTTTATCTCTTTATCGTCAGTACATAATTCTCATTCAAGCAGTTTTAAAAATATGCAAAACAGGCAGTTTATTTATATAAAAATTTAAATAAAAAATTTTGTTTGTTTACTTTAAATTTTATTTTTTCAAATTTATAAGTTAATATTTCTTGCTCTAACACATAGAAGCTTGTTTTTTGTTAATAACATATAATGTTTATATATAAAAGTCAATTTGTCGTCAGGTACTAAAATAAATATTTTTCGCTCATACATAAAAATTTCTAATAACACGTTCATAAATTAAAAACAAACTTAATAGCGTCAATTCAAGGCGGCAGAGTGCTGCCTCAGCTCTGTTTTAGATAATTATCCGGCATAAATTATGTCCTAATCGTCTTAATTGAAGCTTAATTAATCTAATGATGAATGCTTCAGATTAAATCATTCTGTGGGCTTCTCGGTAATGTCTTCAGAATCTCTCAAAAATACCTTAGACAGTAAAACTTGTAAAACCAGACCCGATATAAACATCTTCGACAGGAAATGTCTGCATTGAGGCATTTTTCATCGATCCGCTTTAGAAAACATCGACGCTACAAAGAAGAATGATTAATAAATTCATATAAGAACGCAGCAGGGATTAAAATAAAGCTGTAATATACTTTGTGTATCAGCGAGCTTTGCTCTCCGCTTAATTGCATCGGAAGCATTGAGCTTTGAACACTGATGGAAGAGATTTGAAGCTCAAAATTTGTGTGCATCGTTGACGGTTTGTTTATTACCTTGAACTGTTCGACAACGTAATCGTGAAAACGGTAAATTTATTTTTAAATTGCGGACGAAGTCATCGTTGTGATATTCGCAAATAAACAAATGAGATAAAGCGAACGGGCTTTGTCGTAAATTTTCGATATAGTGTGTTTATGAAAGAAATTTCTTTTTACGAAGTACTGTTATCGGAGCTCCAGCCAGCTCAACTGAAAATGCAGATATTTCATATAGTAAATAGCTTAAGGTCTATGACGCGATGCACATTTACATTTACATCGCAACAAAGAGTAATTTTAGTAGTTATACATTGATTGCAAATTAGAAATCGTTTTTACTTTTTACTGGCATTTTGTAGTAATGATGCTTATTAAATGTCACAACCACGTTATAAATTACGATGTATAGCCGGTCGGTATTCTTTGAATACAAAAAACCTGATTTTATATAACGATGACGGAAACTAGCAAAATTAGTGAGTTTTTTTTTTCAAGAATTTACGATGACAAATTTCATTCGTTATAAACATCTGCTTTGGACCTGACTTATCCTCAATAAACGTCAAACTGCAAATAACCCACCGGACTTGAATATAAAAGCAAATCCGTGCATGCATCGGCTCCGGAAATGTAACCGGAAACTACGGAAATCGCTACAAAACATTTTAGGAAGTTGACTTTGTGTGGAATTTGGTCTGGAGCATATAAATTAAACAACGCACTTATTCCAGACGGTATAAAAACTTTCCGTTGTACAAATCCTCAAAGATTTAGAATTTGAACTGGGAAACCGGGAGCTGCGCCAAAAAATAAAAACACAGTAAAAAATGTCGCTAACGAAATTTACTTGGAATTCATGTTACGCAGCAGACTTTTCATGCATTCAAAGTAGTCTCTTGAGTTTTTCATGTATTCTTGTGAATCGATAGGGGGTGTTGATATCCAACAGTGTGCGGAATGATTAGTACATCAATTGCTTCTGCCCACGTGGTAACACCATGGTTAATAGTTGGTAATAAATCAGATATCCCGCAGAAGTTGCGTAATAAAAGGAAAAGTGGTTGGGAAGATCATTTTAAGTGGAATTGTAAAAAGAATAGAGCTCTTAACTAATGAGTTAATTGCTAATTTGATGTGTAATTGTTGCTAAATGCAGACTATAGTAGAAATCAGCCATCCACAACAGAGCTAAAGACCGGTTTTGTCTTGTTAAGGGTTCATTAGTTCGGCTTGTCTGAGTAAATTTAATTTGTTGAAAAGATCTAAAGTCTGTTCTCATTTAGTATTTTAAATAAAATAAATAGTAAGATACATAAACACAAAGTACTAATGTTGACGTTAAAAGTAGCACGTAATAAAAAACATTGAAAACATATTTCTTGTAAGAGCAGGTGGATCAAACACAAAGATGGTGCAAAAACGTAAAGTCAACAAAGATACGTTTTACAATAGAAATTTTATTTTCAGCATTATTTTAAAGCCAAAGGTGTGATTTTTGGCTTAATTTGAAACTGTTATCATACACAAAATTTTGTACGAAACTTAAATCTCACAATGTAAAGATGATTCAGTATAATTGCATAATAGTATAGTTGCATAATAAATTAAAACTGAGCCAGATTAGCAGATTTTTTTTAAATGTCTTAAAACTATGAAAATGGTTACTATAATTTATGGGAAGTTGATTAAAACTTAAAATTAATGTTTTACTACAGTCAGATATTTTCGCTCTTAGATTCTCAGGTTTTCAGATTTTCATTTTTCTAAACTATCTGGTTCTTTAATCTTTAAACTCTAGAACACCGAGTTTCTCACATTTTCAGGTTTTTAGGTCCCCAAATTTTCAATCTCTCAGGTTTTTAAAAACCAAAATTTTTAGATTATTACATTTATTTCTAGATTGCAAATTTTTAAAGCTTCACGTTTCCAGGTTTTTAGTTACTAAATCTTCCGTCTGGCATTTTTTTAACTCATCAAAGATTTTCAGTTTATTTTCTGATCAAAATTTTCTGTTTTTTTTTTTTAATGTTTTCTGAAGATTTTGAACTTATCTTTTAAATCTTTAATGGAAAATTTATTAGGTTTTAATATTTTCTCATCACTTAATTTTTTAAAATTTTATCAGCTTGTCTGATGTTTAATTCTTTTGATTGCCAAATTTTCACATTGTACCTAATGTTTTCAGTTCAATTTTAATAGTTACGAACTAAAATTTCTATCTCTCCGATTTCATATTTTCAAGAATTTAAAGTTTGTCCAATTTCAATTTGAAAAAAAATTACCCCAATTTTATGTTATTAGTTACTAAATTTTTCAGGTTCAAATTGGAAAATCTTAGGGTTTTCAAGTTTTTAGATTTCTAAAGTTATAGCTTTTCTACCTGTTGTTTCAAAAATTTCCCGATTTTAAGATTTTTTATTTTTAAGTTTGTTTCGTTTTTAAAGTATTATAATAGAAACTTAGATTCTAGAAAATTGATAATTTGAAAGTTTTGGGTTTTCAAAAACTGTTTTTTTTTAACTTAGAATACTTTAATTTAAAATTTAACTTTATGTCAAGAATCGCGTGCCAGATACCGTTATTTTGTTTTTAATTTAGTGTATTTTTATATTTTGTTTGATTACAGTACAAAGCTTTCACTCTTGTCATATGCAAAATTAAAATTTGATACCTATGAATGTTACAATAGTTATTTACCTAACAAAGTTCGGAAACTTAATTTTCCCGCATGAACACTTTGTTTGCAGCACGACTGTAAGGAGTGCTGCTTTTAGTGCGAATGCGGGGAAATTCTTTCCGAAAGAGTTAGGCACAATATTTTTTGTAACGAATATCGAAATAAAAAAATTAAGTAACTTAGTTTTTTTTTTAATGGTGGGTTGGTAACATGATCTGTCTACTGTAACTTCCTCCTAGATTTTTAAAATGTAAATCAACTGTCATATTTTTGTCTTATTTATTAACAAAAATTGTTAAAACGAGTGAGAGCAAAGAATGTATGTGTACCCCTCCCGAAGTACAACAATGTGCCAAAGAGACCGTTTGGCGTCTGCTGCTCGAGAAAAGTCGCGAAAGCTATAAACGCACTTATCAAAAATTGATTGACCGGTGTCCTCAAAAAGTCGCAATACCAACCGTATAACGCAAATATCCTTAGCCGCCAGCGGAAACTAAAAAACACCGGGGTGCGGGAAAACAGTTTTTCCGTGCATCGGGATTAAGCGGAAAAATTCTGTTTCCGTACAATGAGTACAAAATAGTTATTTACCTAACAAGTTCGGAAACTTAATTTTCCCGCATGAGCACTTTGTTTGCAGCACGACTGTAAGAAGTGCTGCATTTAGTGCGAATGCGGGAAAATTCTTTCCGAAAGAGTTAGGTACAATATTTTTTGTAACGAATATCGAAATAAAAAAAATTAAATAACTTAGTTCTTTTTTTAATGGTGGGTTGGTAACATGATCTGTCTACTGTAGCTACCTCCTAGATTTTTAAAATGTAAATCAGCTGTCATTTTTTTTAAATTATTAACAAAAATTGTTAAAATAAGTGAGAGCGAAGAATGTATGTGTACCCCTTCCGAAGTACAACAATGTGCCAAAGAGGCCGTTTCGCGTCTGCTGCCCGAGAAAAGTCGCGAACGGTATGAACGCACTTATCAAAAATTGATTGACAGATGTCCTCAAAAAGTCGCAATACCAACCGTATAACGCAAATATCCCTAGCCGCTAGCGGAAACTAAAAAACACCGCGGTGCGGGAAAACAGTTTTTCCGTGCATCGGGATTAAGCGGAAAAATTCTGTTTCCGTACAATGAGTACAAAAAAATATTTTCGATTGTTCTAAAAGTAAGATAATCGGTTAGCTTTTCTAGAAGTCTGAATAAGAAATTGTTTAGGGAAAAATATTTCTAATTGTGTAGTTTTATGTAATACAGTCTTTTTCTTCAGAGCATTCATTTTACTTTCATATATTTTAAAGATTTACTGTTTTATTACATAAAAATCTGAAACATTTTAGAAAATTTGTCAAATATTTTGTTGCAAAATTATGTATTGACCCGTCTCAAATGAAATAATTTAAACATTAATGTAAAATTTAAAATTCCACGATATATTTACAAATTCATAAAAAAAGGATTAAAAAGAAAAACTAAAAATATTTTCTTAAAAATAAAACAGCACGATACAGAACATATGTGTTTTAAATTTTTCCATACTACTACTACTAGTATACCTTTTGATATAATAAAATTTCCACGACGTGATTTGGCAGTTTTTTCAGGCTTTCGTTTTAAGTCAGTCAACTGAAACTTTTAAGGTTAAATAGGTCAATGTAAAACCAAGCTGAGTAGTTTAAAGAAAATATTTTAAACACTTTTTGATTATTGATATTTGAAACTTTGAAATAAGGAAAATAATTTGTAAGAAAATTAAAAGTGGCTACAAAAGTTTTAAGAGTTCAAGGAGACAGCATATTATGAAATAACCTACAAGATTTAACGAGAACGTGTTTAAAAACAAGATCGTAAGTTGTAATATGAATACATGACCGTTCCCTATTTTCTACCTTCAATATTTTTGCTCGGATATAAATAAAAAAATGAGAGTATACAAAAACCTGTTTAACGAGTGATGCATAAACGTATTCAGCGTGGAACTTCGTATAAAATGCGACGTTAACAATGAAAATTCAACGATGCTAAAATGAAGATAAATTTTTAAGCCTCTAATTAAAATGGTAATAAAACTAAATAAAAATGGGTGCTTGTCCGCATATGTTTATGACTAAAAACTGTATTGTATAAAAGCAGTGTATATTAGTGTTTAATTTCAGTTTAAAGCTTTTTCTGAGTTCCTGAAAATTCTCTACAAAACATCCTTTAATTCAAGAAGCTAATAACTCGCTTGTCGCAACCTCCAAAAGCGCTTCCATGCAAAATCAGTCTAGAAATGCATCTGACCGGATCTCTGGATGATGTATGACTTCACCGTTGTCCACGGAGGTTCACCTTGTTATGTAAACTATGATTTATGTCGTGGCGTGTGGTATTTTGGAACGGGGTTAAATCTCCGGTTTAATACGACCTCTGAAACGTGATCATTTCGTCCACGTATTATCTGTACCACGTGCATCTGAAGCAGACGTAATGACCGATTGTTATTTTGGACAACGGTAATTGAATATGTTGGAAATCATTAACGTTTCGGTCATTGTTTCTTCCGACAATTATTGCTGTACCGCGGTCAATTACATTAAATATATATGGACACCTGAAGCACACTACCGAGAACGTTGTTTGCTTAGATAGTTGCCGATTCCCAGATTTGTACCATCGGCACAGCAGAAAGTGGACACTCGAAGGCATTTGCAATTATCATCAGAGAAATCTCGTAAAGATCACAGGCTGATTTATACAAAGATAGCACGAGTATTTTCTACATTAGGAACAATGCGTATTGTAGTTAATCTACAATCTGTGGGTATATGCTGGCTCATTTATCACACATGATGGTGATTTTAAAGCAACATTAACAGAGCCCATCTGGGAGAAATATTTATTTGATTAAAACACTCCTCAGGCAATTTTCAGCTAAAAATAACATTTCAATGGAGGAAAAAACAATGATTTCTTTAACGAGTTTTCAATGGGCTCATAAATTAAGAATGGTAGCTTGCTGCGTTGGGCACTAGTGAAAAAAATTATATAGTGTTAAAACTATACATAAATTTAGAATTACGATTGGCTCATTTGTCAGACAGGTGTAAAATAACTTACAATGAAAACTTAATGAAGACCATAAAACTATAACTTTCTTCTTGTCTGAAGTGTTTTATCCTATCGCAAAGAAAAAAGATTGTAAAGAGTACAAATGAAGAAATTCATCTAATAAATCTCAACAATTCAAAAAAAAAATCAAATTCCAAATAATAATTTCAAAAATTTTAAGAAACTAGAAAGATCTAGAGAAAATGCGAAGATTGTAAACAATCAAAAAATTGCAGCGGATAACTACTGAAAATAATTTAAACAATTCAAAAAATTTAGAGAATGCAAGGATTTCAACGGTTTGGCCAACTCAAGAATTCAATGTATCCCTGTAGAATTTAAAGAATTCGATCAAAAAGATCTGAAAAAATAAATAATAGTGCAAACATTTAGTTGTTCACAATTGCAGATTTATATTCAACTTTAATTTTAATGTAAGTAAAGGTAATACAGGTAAAATTTTGCTTATCATTTTGAATAGTATAGTAAGCTTCAAGATTTTACAAACTACCATAAACGCGCCTTATATTACATTGTTTATGATCGACCTATTTTGAAATAAAAAAATACATCAGGGGCACGTGTTCCCGATTCCAAAATTTAAAAAAAATAGAAATGTTGAAAACGCTGAGAATGTTAGACATCTCTACAATTTCAAAAATATAAAAAGTACACCTATAGTATATGAAAAATCTAGAAGATCTTGGGGACTTTCAAGATGTTAAATATTTTAAAAATATAAAGATAAGATAGAGGGTCTGTACTATTCAAATAATAGTTTGCATCCAAGTAATAAAAAAATCAAACAATTTGGTCATAAACAACCCACAAAAATACATATAATTTTAAAATGTTAGAAAGAAAAAATAAATAGGAGTCAGAAGGAAGTGAACAATCTAAAGAATATAAAAAATGTAAAACGTTTAAGAAAATACAAAAAAAAAAACAGTTTAGGAAAATTAAACAATATATCCAAATTAAAATATCTAAGACCTATTGCATATTTCTGCATATTTTTAAACTTGTAGCTTTAACAACAATTTGGTTTAAATATTATAAGCACATTTTTGTAAACTTTATTGCATATTTTCCGCTCTGTAGTTTCGTTATTTTTTCAACAAGGCAATCATAACAAAAAAACTACAAATAATCTCAGAATTGAAAATTATTGACCATAATAAATAATAGATTAATCGATAAGGTTCTGTTGATTGCTACAAAATGCAGTAATGTCTAGATTATTTTTCAGACGTAGCCATTCACCTTATAACATGACATGCTTCATTTCTTTTCCTGCTGCGTTTCCTCAGCAATTACAGCGATAATCTTTAAAAGTCTGATATAATATGCATATAAAAAATATTATTTATTTATATTTACGTAAGCTAATTAAGTAATTGCACTTTACTAATTATTGTTGAAAAGTCTTGATTAAAAATAATAATTGATAGAAAATGGTTTGCAAACTAAATAAGTATTCTCCGGGCAAACATTCTACCACAGTCTAGCATCTCATTTTAAAACGATTATCGACAGTAACGCCATAAAAGCGTTTCTGAAATGTAATTAATAATAATAAAAACGCATTAAAACCTCATAGTGAAGAAATTCTTAGGCGTGCTTAAGTCGATTAATCAGTGCATCGATGTCTTACAAGCTCGCACTATTAGCCTTACACGTTTTAATTTAACACGGTATGTGCCGTATATGCTACAAGTCAAGATGTAGAACAGACCTTAATTAGAGGCGTCCAATTAAGATCATATCTCAATAATAATTGCGAAAATATCTTATTAAATCAAGATTCGGTCTTCAAAATCGTTATTCTCACAACAGTGCGAATTATTTGGCGCCTCTATTCTCCGAGAAGACTCCCACATTCCGTTTAATTTCGGCGGTATCAAAGTATGTCTGAGTGTTGAAAAACTATTTTACCGTTAATGATTGGATACAGTACTGTTTAATATTCAAACACTATTAATTTATTGTTCAGTTAGTATAAATAATTGTGGCAGTCTGCCACCGAAATTCGAGGTAATGAGCTTTTAATGGTTTTTAAATAGACCGACAAGGAATTTTCCGATGGCGTAGAGATGCTACACTTGTTCTGCCAAATAAAAAGCGCAGAATGGAAAGTAATTACGGTTGGTTATGTTGAATACACTGGCCTAAAACGATAATTACGGTGCCGCTATTCGAAAATAAAAGCAGATTCACTGAAACCGAACGAAACCAGAAAAACGTACAAGAAATAACGAATCCCAAATCGCTAATTTCACCTTAAAAGTACAAGAACAAAGTACAACTTTTTCAAGCTTGTTAAGTTTCTCAGAACTTTATAATGCATCCAAAAAGAACACAGCTCTGCAATCTAAATTAGTCATCAGACTTGAAATAATAATGAGAAATTGTTCTTAAAAATATTAATTTAAATTCACCTCGCGACGTCAAACGACAGGTCGATTTTCGAACAACCTACTCGCTTCCGAGAACTTTAGCGTAGGCTATTTTTTTATGTAAATCAGGTGACATTTCGATCTGATATAGATAATTTTTTGAAACCCACACTAACGGTGCTTTCCTTCGCTAAATACACCTGTCAAGTTATTTTTAATCTAAATTCATCATCGTTGATTTGTGGCGAGCAAAGAAAATTAATCGTATCCAATTTAGTGAGAATCAAATTAATACGTGGCATTTTTTACGTGTCAGCACTTCTCTCTATATTATGTTAATAACAGCCTATGACTTGATTAAGTCTTTCTTTTATCTTTTGACACGTCGGAAAATGTAGTGGCAAACCAATGTAATTACGTTTTCAATTAATGTTAATGCACAAATTAATGGTGCGGATTGAGATTAAAAAATTTCATTAACAAGATTAATTTTCTCCCAAAGGCATAAAGTGATTAATTTCTTAAACATTCAAACCGATATCATAGCGTGAAAAAATTCGTAATAAACGAGTTTTTAAATTTGGCTATAAGAAAGTATAAACTGAATTTACACTAAGCTCCGTGAAATTAAAATGTTTGTTGTTATTAGTCACTAATTTTCTGTAATAATTTATTAAGGTGCAACATTAAAGGACGTTGACGCCGAAAACCGGGCTATGTTAAATAAAAAAGTAATATATTTTAATGGAGGTTTTAATTGGACCTAAAAGCTCTAATAACAGCATATCCAGTTTTTTCTACCTTGATGTAAATTAACGAGAAGTATACTTTGGGAAAAGTGACCTTCCGTTATATTGAATTGTAGTTTATTGCATCAGCTTTTTTTTTATGTAAGACAGTCAGATAAAAGAAGGGAAAAATATATTTCCACCGGAAAACGCGATAACGCAACTTAAACTTTTAGATTTATCATGAAATAGTGTAGGTTATAACACGCAAGCCAATAAATAAATCTATTCAATGTTTAATAAAGTAATTAGTATAACGTCTTAGAAGGAGATTAGAAAAGTTGATAAGAAGACAAGATTAATTTGTTCCTGAACTTGCTTCACGAAAAAAGGGGATTTATAAGGGTAGCAAATTGTAGAAAAAAACTACATATTAGTCTGACACGCAATTCGAATCAGTCCCACTTTTATTTCTTCGAATTTTCTTCTGCTCTTAGGAATGTCCTCCATCGTGAGCAAAAGTAGATCATCATGATGCATGATACTCCGTTTATTTTTGCTGTCTTTAAATAATACATCACGTCTATGTCATCATTTTTAAACAAAATAAATCGCTACAAGTCGAGGCATTTCTTTTTTTTTAAATAATTAGTACGTACCTGTTCAAAAAGCAATTAGTTGTGCACCGAAAAATGATTGATTATAGTTATTTATAAAATTGTTGAATCGAATTAAACCTGTAATTTCTTTATGCTCACACATTATACATGACTTATGAGATTTGACTGCAGTGGGCCGAGATAAGAGCGAGGAAAAACACGATTTTCAAATTAAAATCGATTAAACTGCCACCGGATTTGTGTTAATGGGTTGGATTATTGCCACTATGTGATTTCAGAGGTCGAGTTTAAAATCGCTTGGAAATTATTGAAATTTCCAAGAACGATACGGATATTGATTTAATCACCCATTTAGATAATACTGGCCAATTTCTTTGTTTCGTTTTAATTAAGGTACATTTTGATCATTCTGATATATCAAATTGTGTCACGAACAGTAGGAAGGTATCAAGTATGATTAAAAAAAAAAACAAAATAAATCGCACTTTTATGTAACCTTTTAATTAATTGGAATGAGCTGGGGAATTTTAAGATTGATCGTTTGCGCCTGCTTTAGTGTTAAATAATTCAAAAATATATCATAAGTTAAAAATAATAAGTACGTAGGTACCTACTGTAGTTTTTTTTTAGAAGCGCAGTGTGTTTAAAATTTTCATAAAAAGTAAAATTAACGGTTTTGCTAATATATAAAAATAAGTTACTCATAATAGACCAACATTTTGTCTATGCTCAAACTTTTGATTTTAAAACAATTTTTAACAAATATTTTTTATTGTTATTACTCCATTAACATTTTTTTCAGATTTCAAAAGGTTTACTGTTTCCAAAATAGAAGAAACCATTAGGATACACAACAGTGAAACAGTTTTAGAAGATCTTAAATAACTAAAGATTGTTAAAATTGTTAAAAAGTGATAAAAAAGAAAGTGTGGAAATTCAAGAAAATCTAACAAAAATATTTTTAAAAAAATAGAAAATGTCGATAAACAACGATAAAAAAAACTAAAAAAAATAAAGATACCGAGAAAATATTGAAAATCTAGAGAATGTAGAGAAAAATTAGAAAAATCGGTAGCAGAAAGAGTGTATCAAAAATTTATATCTTATTTGCAAAATTTAGAAGATATAAAACATTCAAAGACAATAATTGAAAGAAAAATCTTGTATAAACTTGTATAAACTAATTAAAAGTTCGATGGTATATTTTTGCATTTTTAAATTCTTAACATTATTAGTACTTTCGTAAGTTTTGCAAGACTACTTTTCTTTCTTTAATTATATTTATTTTATTTAACATTACTTTAATGTATTTAATGTACTTCTTAAAGACTATAACTAAACCTGAGACACTGCACTGATTACTCTTTTCAAAGATATGATAAATAAAACGGAAAATAAAACAAAAACCGCCAACGGAAGTTTGTTTTTTTAGAATTTTCTATGCATTTTCATAGCATGGAGTGTTGATGACATTTTAATGATTTTATAACAAGTCCTTGACAAATAATGATAAATAAAATTAAAACCCACTAAATGTAATTACACCCAACGCGTTTCATAATACGTCAAAGTCTACTTAAAACAATCCAGTAAAATTGAAAAGTGAGATCTGCAATGAATTCGTTACAAAACGAGAATATCGCTGGAGAGGATTAAAACAGCTTACCTTATAAAGACATTAAAACCGAGTTAATTTAATGTAGTAGTCTGAATTTTTTCCAGTAATGCATCCGTGCAAATCTGTATTCCATTATGTTTTTTATGGTAATATATTCTAACGGTTTTCTGTTTTTACACATGTTTCCTTTCGTTTGAAACGTCGTTGAATTACATAATGTTCTATTTATATTCCATGGAACCGTCGAGCTTTCGTACACTCATATCTAATCAGCTTCAAGTTGTTACAAGGTCAATAAGTGCAACATTTTTCCTTTCTCTATTGGTATTTTTAATGGATTCAAACTGAAATAAAATATTTCTTTCCACCCGGCTACACAACCACATGCCAGAAGCTGAAGCGCGGTCTTCACTACTCACAATTAAACAAGTTGAAGTAATTTTTACGTCGTGCTCTCTTTACTAGAAAAAGTGCAAAAAATAAAAATCCATATCGTGCTCTTGTTGAATGAACACAACAAGGTGCAAGTATTTGGGTCAAGAATCTGGTGAATATAAAACTGATATAAATGAGCTAAAACTTTTGGAAACTAACGAGCTGGAACGGTGTTTCATTAAACAATATACAGGCCGTGAAAATTGTTTCGTAGAGAAAAGATGTAGAACGAGTACATAAGCGATGTTGTATAAAACCGGTACAGGGTATAATCCGTGAAATCAATGATGATGATGGTGTTATTAGGGTTTGGCATGTGATATAAATCTGCCGTTAAAAGAAAATGGGAGGAAAAACAAAAGTGGGCTAGTTGGGTGCAGACGGATGTGAAGTTTGCATAAGAAAATAAAAAGTAGAAGTTCCACATATCATGTTACTTAATTACTACTTAGGTCTAATTAAATAGTAATTAATTGGTTATTGATTTGATTTACCTCTTATCACAACCTTAAATCTTGTTTTTAAACACAAAAAAATTGTTTATGAAGTTTACATTGAACTTCCAAGAGTCAAACCGACTTCATTTGATTTCTCGAATATTGCCCTATTACCTTATTTTAACATGTTAGTTATTAATTTTTATTTCAACAGGATTCCGGGTTACAAAAAATGACTGAATACAGAAATTGATTGTAAACAGAAAGTTTTAATTTTGAAAAAAGTGAAGGATTTTTTTATATAAACTTGGTGTATTATTGTTAAAAAGGGAAATCTGTTGTTTGGTACACTGCTTAGTATGCACCAGTTCATAATATTTCAAGGTAGTCACTTTATATTCAGCCTATAGATTGCATTAGTGTAATTTAAACCAAATATTAAAATGTATGCTTTTTAAAAACTCTACAAGCATAAACAATTTTATAAATAAAATTTATTTATTATAGAAATGTTTTTTTTTTTGATTTTATCAATCCATCGTCTTCAACATTAACAAAATTTCGAATGATTCCCACAGTATTATATAATATTTTATAAAAAAAATAATAAAATATAAAATTTATATGCCCACAATTGTAGGTACTTTTAATCTAAATACTCAACGGAAATGTATAACCTTAAAATTACAAAAATGTCACTAGATTCAACAGCAACGAAGGAAAAATGTAAAGGTCAGGCTACTTTCTAAAACATACAAATCGCTAACTAATTGTTATCTTTAAAAAATTATAATAAAATAAATATATGTTTGCATGTTACGTTTACTTCGGTTTTAACTTGCTAAATATTTTTAAAATAGCCTCCGTGGTTATTATTATTTTATTTAAATTTTCTGCTACGAAAACAATTATGAATCAGAACAAAATAAGCAAACATAACGACAGAAAAGCGTAGGCAAATTCAAACTGACGGTAAATCCAGTCAAATCATTTACTCGTAATTTTACAGAAGTAATACGTTTTATTGAAACAAGTAATTCGAGTATATGTATATAAGTATATTTAATTGGATTTTCTGGTTCGATAAATCATCGTGAATAATAGTTTGCATTAATAAAACAAACAGAATGTAATTGAATGCAAAATGAAACTAACAGTCAGCTTGAATAAATTTGGAAATACATATATCTAGTTACAACAGATATATTTATATCGTGGAAAGAAGCTACAGTTTTAGGAATCGGAGAACTAACCTCCTAGGTACAATTTAGAAATTTTTGTATTTCAAGAAACAAAAACTTTTTTTACATTTTTTTTTACAATTATGTCATTCACGTTCTATTCGACATACTTCTACAAAAGTATGTAATGTACCATAATGAACAGTGCAGAGGAAATTAAAAAAAAGAGAAATAAGTCAAAAGTACTTAACTTCAAAATTACTTCCATTACGCGGCAAATTAAATTGAAACATCCCTTCTGTATGCGCAGTGACATGCCATTGTTTTCGACGCAATTTCACACAAAAGAAGTAATGACTAAAAAGAAATAAGACATAAAAAACTAGATTAAAAGTCGTCGTTGTTATTATACTTCTAGTTTATTTTACGCCATTGGTAGTTAAAACATGTTCTGTAATGAAAAAGTGTCATTTAGGCTGCTGAACAATTTCTAGGTGTCATATTGGCAGCTGAACAATTTCTGTATACTTATTTAATTTAGACTTCAAAGTCTATAGCAGACAGTTATCTAATTTTCCCTACACATGTAGCTTGTAAACATCGATAAAGAGATAGGTATAATCAATTCACTTTGATTGATTGCAAATGTGGTACAAGAAACGAAGTGCGTTTTAATTACAAGCTGAAATCAAATTTTCCTTCATTTATTTTATAGCTAACATTACTCTTTTTTAATTAAGAAAACGCTCTGTTTGAATAATTGTTCAGTGAAAGATGAATGAGTTCTACATCACATATTTATTGAAACTTATACCCAATTTAAAAAAAAAGCCATTACTGACAAAGAATTGCGACCGTTTTGAGACACCGTGTATAACGATGCAATCGAAGAATAAATAAACTAAAACATTTTTATTAGAGAAATTTGTGAGGTAACAGAGTACCAAATTCCAAACGATGAAACTTTTTAATTAAATATCGAGATATAAATTTTTAGAACAAAAAGAAAATGATGGTGTTTAAAGAAATTTAAATTTACTTATATTTACACTAATTTTTTTTGTTATAAATTATTATCTGAAGTGTTATTTTACCAAGATTTTGCTTGAAAGTCTTTGTTTATTTAATGCTCAGACACCTTCATAAAGATGTTATGACTTAACCAAATTAGTACTCAACAATAATTACTAATCATGAAAATAATTGATCTTGTATTGCTATTGAATAGGCTATAAAGCTAAGAATTACTCAGTTATAAACTTACTGTTTACTGCTTTTTATACTTCAAGAATATGTTGATAAAATAAAGAAAAAGACAATAGTTCTGGTATTTTATTATCGTTCTAGATACTCGCAACAAAACCTCAAAAAAAGTAAAAAGATATGAGAAATTTAACTCTAGTTCCCACTTGTATCACTTAAAACACTTTCAGCGTCGGTCTTTTTTGAATTTCAGCTTTCGTGTGATTGTACTATTATAAAATTATCATAATACCAACGCAAAATTAGCATAAGGATGACTACTTATTGTGTACACTTATGGTACTGCCTACACAAAAAGAAAAGCCTGAGAAGGTACTGTTAAAGCAAGAATCCAGCTTTCGATGACAGAACAAATATCCATTAATGTAAAGTTACAACCTTCCATTTCTTGAAGAAATAAAATAGAAATTACTCTTCTTATTATACGCACTGGGGCGGTACTTCAATGACAGCACCTGTACTTAAGTGCAATTACAATTTTTGTATTTGATAATGGAAAACGAAACGGAAATTAAAACAATGACCATTCTGAACGTAATTCTTAAAAAAAATTCGGTACCATTGATGAGTATCACGCAGAACAGGGTTACTGTCCGTAACAACGGTAGTTACTTCTAAGAATCTGGTCGTCATAGATAAAATGTAATTAAAATGTGGTTTTCAACTTAGAACTTACATCATTCCATGGATAATTTTTTGTAGATATTATGTTAATGTAACATCCAAATTTATTTGATTCTCATGCTAATAGACTTAAGGCTATGTTAATTAAAATGGTTCTGTTAAATAAATAAATAGATTGGTTGCAACAACGTAACAGTTATCTGCATTTCAGAGATGTTAACACTCGCGATTATGCATACAAAGAAGAGATAATGGAAGAAAAAATGCTCGTCATCGCGGAATTTTCGTAGATCGCTTACAATGTAATTAAGTCTCAGTCAGTGCAAAAACACATCAAACGTTGTATTATGCTGATATTATAGCTATTGTGGATCGTGACAGCGATCACCAAAATCACGAGCACGATAGTCTTCGTCATAATAATACAAGAGACCCATTTTAAAGAAATGGTCCAGTCATCAGACTCTTAACGGAACCTTTGTTTTGGTACGATCGAGTCATTCCGGCAAGGTTTTTATCATTTTTAGAAGTAACGACCGTTGTCAACAGACTACCACCTTGAGTTCCTTAACAAACCAATCAAGTTTCAACTTTGGAACCTTTCGCAATTTAAAATAAGTTCTATTGCCACTCTTTGACCTTAGTACAATTAGTACCAACTCAAATGTCGTTGTTATCTTGTGCAGACTCACCTTTTGCCGAACATATCGCCAAGAAGGTGTAAAACAGAAGCACTTTCACTAACATGCTGTTATATTTCGATGGGCACTAAATTTGGAAAATCACTAAGTTATAGATCACTGCCAGCCGTCACTTTTGAGAAACTGTTTGAAAGTGAAATGGTCACAATGTTTGTGTCATTTCTTTGGCACGGTGTGAGTGGGTTGCTTAGCTTAAGTGACTGAGATCAAACTGAGTGTGTTTAGCAGGTTTGGTGGGCTGTTCTCTCTCCACTCACCTGGTCTTGCTGCCTTACCTTGCCTTGTGTTAGTGTCTTTCTTGTTTGCCGATTGCCTACCTGCGCTGTATACAGGATGGCCAAGTAGCGCCGGCGGGGACACTGTCTGGGTATTTTGTAAACATTTTAATCAATTTGTGATAATTTTAGAGAGAAGGAAAGTAGATCTAGTGATAACAGAGTAGAGATTTTAATGATGGAGGAGAACAGATACTGACACACCCAATTACTATTATATTTATGTTTTTATAAAAAATAATTTATGCATATTTTTCTTATAAAAACTGTTAGGTGTTCTTTCAACCATTGTTAACTTTTCTTTGATATGCTAACTTCGAACGTAAGGTTAACATTTGCGATCCATGCTTTTGTTGATGTGAGAGCACGAACATGTGGCAATATAAATTATTGTATAAATTAATAACTTGAAAGCAACAGTCACGTTCAAACACTTTCAATTACTGTAGTTGTTAGACTCAATTTTTGCAATCCCATACTTCTTTCAAGACAGCTTTAATTATGCTGTCAATATAAATTTTAAAAACGGATTTTCTCCTATATTTGGTGTTTGTTTATTGGCAAAAATGTATTTGCTTCATTAACATTTTTTATACCATGTAGTACATAAAATTTAAAAAAGTAGGCGTGTTTTGAATAAAACACTTTTAATATTTTGTCTTTATAAAATAAAAATAATACTGTAAAATTAATATGTGATTCTATAGTAGGTAAAGGTTTAACGACTTTAATTTTTCAAGTGTCACAATAAATAACACTTCTGTTACTCAATGTTAGTCACTTGGTGTACCTACAGATATCAAAATAAATCGCTAAGATTGTGACACAAAAAATTTAATTAACATTGTATTTTAAAAAATCTAAATTTTTCGATTTATAGGTAATTCTAAAAAAAAATTCTATATTTGTCTAACGTTTAAAATAAATACAGGACTTGAGTAGAAGTTCGATGTAGATCGAACATCAAACATTTCCTTGTATGTACTAGGTTTGCTGACAAATATGTCTCACATTCTATTATTTTTTGCATGTATAACATACCAAGTGTAGTTCATAAACTGCAAGTTCATGTTGCAAAAAACTAATGTACCGACCTAGTACACATGTAATCGATTGAGTAGGATTATGGCTCATAACGTATCAGTTAATTGAAAATCTTTACTTACGTTGTTAATCGAGAATGGAGATTTAAGATTAAAAGTTCAATCATATACTAATCAACATGGGATAGTGCCCATTAAAATAAGATGATACGATTAGCTCAAACTATTTCTTTAATTCCAAAGCAAGTTTCAAGTTGGTATAATCTTCAACATGATTTTAAGCATTAAAAAAGCGTCATAAAAGTAGATCAAATATGAACGGAATGATTTGTTATGATAATTTAATACCAACTAAGGTCTTTAAAGTGCTGTTGTAAATAATATAAGTTTACAAATATTTTTTTGCTTCGCACGGAATAAAGAATATTGATTTCTTTCTGCAGTTAGTGGTCGTGAAATAATGTCTGTCGTAGGGCGTCAAATTTTCAATATTCATAATGTTAAAACCTGTAAACCTCAAATTCTGAATTCTCTACAGTTATTAAATCATACATGTATCTACTTGAAGTTTTTTTTCAAATTTTCATACATTTAATTATAAATTACTACTTCCTATAATTTTTAGTTCTAATCTAATTTCTAATTTAAATTAAATGCAATTTTAAATGCTTTTCTTTACATTTTAGGTTAGTACAAGTACAATATGAATTCTCTAGCTCTAAATTATTTTTTTCTAGTTTTTAAATTATTTTATCTAGTCCAACATATTTATCACTAAGATTATAAATATTACAATTAGATTATCGGATATTATAATATGTGGTCAAATTTTTTGTTTGAAATGCTGGTGGTTCAAATAAAAAATTCTTAGATTCTCGCTTTTTAGCAGTCACATTCTAGTTTGATCTCATATTTATACATAATTTAAAAAAATTAAGTCCTAAATTGTTAATGTAATTAATTTGAACGTTTTAAGATTAAAATCGTAGATTCGAAGAATTTTTAATTAAAAATTGCAGATTTCAAACTCTTAAAACAAGATTCTCATATTAGTTTTTAAGATTCTTATATCTTATAGTTTTTCATAGTGTAGATAGTAAAGGTTCTTTTTTTTAAATTCAAGACTCATATTAGACCTTAATTTTTTCCAAAACTTTTAAATACTGATTGTTTAAATTCTAGATTTTTTATTTCTTGAAGTTTCAAATTATATATTTCCAGATTCGAAAATTTTACACGGTCCCAGTATACAAGTATTTTATAATTAAAAATTTCTCAAAAAATGTCTTAAAACCTAAAAAGCACCAAAATTGTTATTTATGTTAGTAATGCCATAAATCTTAATTTATAAAATAACAGTGCGTTAAGGTTTGAGCACGAGTATGATAAGAGTACACATGTGTAATATAAAAAAAATAATCCAGGATTTCGCAAAAGTAACGCTTTTAGATTTGATTTTAAATCAAATAAATTTAAAAACTTACTTATCACTACTATAGAAATAAAACAATTTTTACTTTAGAATTTTACTTTTTTTTAACTTTGCAATTTTTAATGATTTTGTAGTTAACACAATAAAAGTTGTCATTCCTGTAACATTAGCAACAATAGTAATATTTTTCGGGCTTTTCTAGCTGCTGTATAATTTAATGTAGAAGTTTTAAAGGCATATATATATATATACATATATATATATATATATATCAACACGCCATCATATATAAAGCAAAGAAGTGCATAATCTGTAAATATTTTATCTCAGACAAGGTGTTTCAACAGTCTAAGAACGGTCCTCGACTTAATTAATTAAATAAAATTCAAAACTTTCTATGTGTCTAAAGAATCAAAAAAGTTCTATGGGTACAAAAAGTATAAAAAATTCAGAGCAATTGAAAAACCCAGTCTCTATATCATTTTTAAGCATTTAAAAAAATTCATAACAAAAAATGTGTGTAAGTCCTATTTCGAAAATTTCACACATTCCTGAAAATCATTTTCAGGAAGTTCTTGGGCCAAATCTATATGTAGGATTATGTTTTTCGACATACATTTTATTGTTGCTGAATCTAATCATAGCTTACTTTTGACGAATAATTATAATTTTTAAAAGTATAAGTTTTAGGTATATCTTACACTTAACAAAAATAAATGGCAATATAAAAAAGAATCTGATGATATAAAAAGATATAGAGTGTTCCATTAAAAAAAAAGTTATAGCTGTTTTAATATTGTACAAGATGGGAGTATCTAGTGAACACCCTGTATGATAATATTAACTAACATTGCTGTCATACGAGAGAATAACGTTTTTTTAGCTTCATATTAAGTTTCAATAATGAATTACTAATAATAATGCTAAAACGTATCATAATCGAACCTTTGTATTTTCAAAATTAAAAAAAGATTGGTAATATTGCATTCAAAATTTAAAAAAAAAACGCACTTAAAGCGTTTATGCAAAAATAATAAATAGCGTTTAATTTCTACTTCTTCTTTCTACAGTCTTCCAACGATAATTTGACCACCTCCCACAAAAACTTGAAAAAAAAAGTTTTCAAATAATCTGGAAAAAACAAAAATTTAGATTTTTAAAACTTCACCTTCGTCGGGTTAACAGGAGCCTTTTCAAAAATTTTAAATAGCTCTAGAATTTATGTGATATATCATTTTCAAGGTATACGGAAGTAAAGTTTGAAAATTAAATTTTATGTTATATTTTGTCTTCTTTAAAATCTAACATGACGTGTTACGCAGATTATTTTATGTTTTTTAAAGTTTTTAGGAGGATTCTTAATGAAAGACTCTATACATACATATAGGCCAAGCCAAAATGGTCTTTGTAGCTAGAATTTTTTTCCCACTGCATTATGAAATTTTACAGGCTTCTTTTTTAATTAATTTCGTTCATGGGATTTTCTAGCAGTGCAACAAAACAGCTTGCGGCAGCAAAACTTATAATGCATTAGCTTCTAATTTTAAGAAAAAATAGGATATTTCTTAAATCTATATTTAGTGCGGTGTATATTTTTGGTGCCAAGTAATCTGCCAACAAAACACTCTCTGTTCGAAATTACTTTAACAACGTAGCTGCTAGTATAAAATACTCTCTTTCCATATGATTCAATGCCTAATTCTTACTAAACCTCTCTATATATTACATATATTACGAGTATATGGACCTACTGTAGGTCGTCTGGGTCTTGAAATCAGTGGTTGATAGCTAATAAAAACGAAAAAAAAGGATGACTTTAAATTAATTAAAAGAAATGAAAAAATTATGGAAGAAATAGAAGAAACCTTAATAAAGACGAAAGTGTAGGTCAAGTAGTCTCTCTGAACAATTTAATCAAAGCTCTTAAAGTTTTAACTATAGACTATTAAAAAAAGGGCTTTCTAGTAATTTAGTTGTTTTTCTTATTATCAGCTTCCATGATCTACTACTAACAATTAACAGAACAACTTTCCTATTTAGGTCGCAAGAAACGCAGAGCGGTAAGCGTGATTTGCAATCGGAATTTGTGTGTAGTAATTGAGTGTATTCTCTGTTTAGAACCTCTAAAAAATGACACTTTTAATGACAAAAGGTGTATATGAGAACCTAGTATACGTACATTCTTAGTGTTTTTAGCGGATGTTGGTAATAAATTTAAAGAGTGAAGGAGGTGTCAAAATTGATTTGTTTACTTAACATTCTTAAGCATAGCAAAGTTACTGTCATGGATGAAATGGAAGCGTGTGTAAAGTATAATCCCTAAACTTTATTGTAATTATCTGCATTCCTAAACAATTATAAATAAACGTAAATCGTTAAACATTATTAACACAGCTTTTGTCATTACGCTGTCGTTTATCAATAATATGAATGACAACCTACAAGTTGTAAAAATATCACACTTTAGACAAATTTTGACATTTGGACCTCAGGTTTAAAATAAATAGAGCGTAGAAATGCCCAAAAATGTATTTTAGAATAAAAAAACCTCTACATAAAGAATTTATTTTATTTTAGCCTAACAAAGTATTAAATAAATTTCCGTTTCTATTTGTTTTCCCTCTAGTTCATAATAATTTATTATATATTTATTATTTGTTATATCCATTAGTCTATCCAATTTCCGCATCATTGCATTTTACCTTTTTACCCCTTTGAAATCCGTTAGGACTCAACAAGAGCAAAAATCTTTTTCCAGAGTTCACGTTTTCAAAAAATGGAAACCTTAGTGATCTACTTTTCCGCCATTGTAATGCACATAAAGCCGCTAGGATCAAACGTGACTGTTCACGCCATATCCTCCGTTTTCGTTTAAAAACTGCCATCAAACGTTGCGACCAATAGCAAAGACCGTCTTATTCACTTGGGTTTTTAGCGCAATTCCGACAAAGGCACGATTTTTTGTCTAAGAGGTATCGAACGATTGACTCAGGTTGATGAACGACAGCTCGTCATCCGATAAAAATAACCGATGGCGCAATTAAACGGACATGAAATATTTATAACCTTTATAAATACGTGATTAGTAGGTAAAAAAAAGATTCAGAACCAAATTGCTGTAGAATTAATTAAATCATGTTGTCAAAGCAATTTGTGGCAGTCGAGTTTATATCATAATAAACACCGAAAAACAAGATGGGACTGTGGGTAGAGGCCTGAGGGAATCATTACACCGGATGTTGGCATTTTTGTTAAGTGGGATATATTGATTCGGAGAAAATCGAATCGAGTTTGTATTTTTTTTTTTCTAAATAATGGCGCAAGAAGTCGATGACTACTGTTCATAACAAAAAATGTGATATGAACGGTGTCGAACTGACAGTATTGTTTAACTTGGATCAATTAACGTGTTATAAAAGCACTTAAAGAGACACTCCTAGAAAACTTCCAATAAAAGAATCGTAAAAATTAACGGGACATTTTGGTGAATTACCATGGGAGCACAGCTTCTTAAACTTGTTTCAAATTAGCAAATGAGTGACGTCAAAAAGTTGTTGTAGCTAAATTTGGAGCTGCTTTCTGCTCATTTTCGTATTCTCCTTAATTTTGAATTTCGTATTGAACTGAAGTTGTGCATATTAATCAAACGATGAAGATTAATCGAATTGAAGTTCTCAGGTAATTGCACTGTCGAGTATTATTACCCATCAAAAATTCCCATTAACCCATCCATATAAAAGCCCATTGGTCAAGTCATCTCGCAAATTGTAACTCATTCCAATAAAATTTAGCCAATTTTTGCGATTTTCTCGTTTACTTAAGAACCTAAGATAAAGCGGAACTATTTTTCAGACGTCAACAAAAAATACCCAGAAAAGATAACTGCATCCTTCAGCCTGTCTCAGCGATTGCGATTTATTTTCCTCATAAACGAGGGCATCCTGTTGGCATTTTTTCAGATGTAAGAAGATTATTCAGTGTTAAGGATAAATCATTTATACTAAATTATTAATTAAAGTAGATATGAATAAAGAAACAGTTACTTTAACAAGTCATTAAATAGATATCTTTATTAATAACGAAACGGCCGTGTTTGAATATTGAATTTCCTACTGTGATAAATATCCTTGAAATGAGGAAAGTTTTAATTGCAAAAATTTTAATTATTTTGTTGTGGTGGATTTGTTATAAATGAATCATTTACAAGGATTCAGTAAATAATTATATGATATTACAACCTTCTCCAGCTGCGAAGAGAATCCAAACATGGCAGAGAAGCAACTGGCAACTGTAAAATGATTCGAATCAATAAATTAACTATAATTTTATAACCTAATACGGACCAAATAATCCCAAGTGCACAACTTTACGTAATTGAATTACTGAGACGACGTACTAAAAACAGTTTAAAACTATAAAGAAAAAAAACCACTCTCGTTATTCAGTGACCTAAATTTATCAACAATTTTCTGTGCAATGTCGGCAATGAAGACTGCAGTTTCTGTAAAATCTAATATTAAGAAACCATTCTCGAAGAGATAAAACGTCTCGTTATAAATTTATTGCGCATTTTAGAGCCAGCAGCGGTCTATTGTGTTACATTTTAACTAACCTACATAAATTTTAGAACAACACAGAATCTATAAAATATGTAAGGTCTTGTTGTGGAAGTAGCGGATTTTTACCACATTTTTAGTATGTACTTCATGGAGCCATTTTTGCATTGTAATACCATTTTCATTTATAGCTCAACATTTTCATGTAAATTGGATGTTTGAAATTAAAAAACACACTAAAGACTGATACCGAAAATATTCAAATTTTGAGAATTCTACTAGTGCGCTAGCGTAGGATCTTTTGGTTTATTACGAGAAATAACCTTTACTAAACTCTTTATACGCAAAACAAAAAATCGCAGTCAAACACCAAAACGATTTTCATGACTGCTTTAAAGTTTAAAAAAACTGTTATAAAAACTTGTGTATTCTCTCGCGTGTGCCCAAGTTCGAAGAAATTCGCCATTCGTATGACTTCCGCTAGGATGTCATTTCCCTTTTTTCTTAAAATACAAATTACACCTATTTTTACTTATATAAGATATAATTATATTTAATTATGTAGTCACGAAATGAGATGCCGCTCGAATAACCAAGAATATAAACCAATAATTTTTTGGAAGATTGGGAGAGAGAACGACAGTTACTACACATACGGGAGCGTAATAATACCAATTATTACTATAAGCAGAAGGCTAAATGTTTTAAAAAATGTGTTCTGCACTGTTTACTGATTCTACGTAGACTTGTGGGAAAATTTAAGAGAATTAAGACTTAACTCATAAATATTGCAAATTTGTAGATTGTAAAGTAATATTTATGTTTAATATTTATTTTACCTAAACTTTATTGCAAAATAAATAAAGCAAAATTTGTCGGCTTTTTAATTGTTGTTACTTATGCACTAAAACTTGTGTTTTTTGACTCTCAAACAGTACAAAGTGTCAAATAAAGAGAATTAGTGTTGTGATTTATCTTTTTTTAGAAGAGAAAACAGTGAAAGAAATTTATGAAAGATCTTTTTCTACTTTAGCTGACTCATACCCTTCTTTGGAGACCGTACTAAATGGATAAATAAATTCAAACAAAGAAGAAAAGTTAAAAGGATGGATCCAGTATTGGAACTTCAAAAACATTTGTTACGGCAGAAATTGTTGACAAAGATCATGTTATGGTTTTAAGAGCTAAGCGAGTGAAAGCGCGTGAGTTAAAAAAGCCACGGTCTTTTCAACTAAATGAGCATTTTTTATTTTAAATAATAAAATAAATTTGAATATGCTTTGCGGAAGGTAAGTGACGCATTTGCTTACAGCGTAATAACGTTTAGCTCGTTCAATTTGTGTCGCTGAGCAAAAATTGGCTGTACAGAGGTTTCAAATTCTTCCAAATTCTGAAACGTTGGAAGTACTATCTGTTTCTGTTGAACAAAAACTAGAACCAAACAATGAGCGTAAATAAGTATTTCAGGGTTATCATGACTGGTGGGTATTTTCCAAGTCATGTAATCTTTTAGATTAGACACTTCAAAACTAATATCTAAAAATATAAAAACAGGAGTTAGTTTACGGATTTCTTAATGTCTCTTTAATTTATCAAAATATTATTAATATTAATAATCCTTATCAATAATTATAACTTTTTCCGAAACTTATTTATTACACCTATAAAAATATATATGGTGCTAGATTTTTATGACTGACAGTTATTACTCTTGCAAAATCTCTAGAGAATGTGCGTGAACTGTAAAACCCTTCATACACCCTTTTCATAACCCTTTTACACTTTTTATATAGTTCGGCTTAAAAAAATTGGACAGTACTACTATATGAATGCAATAGAACGAATATATCAAAAGTTATAATATTTATATAATATAATTATATATTATTTTTATCCAAACAGTTGTGATGATACTATTTTTTTTGTGATATTTGATTCTTATTCTAATATATCTGTACTGTCTCCATGGCTGTTATGACATCGATAACGATCGTGATCGTTATTTAACAACACTAATATCAGCAACAACGCTTTTTTTATCAGTCTTTATTAATTAATAGTGACAATAATTAATTAATTATCCAAACAAACTTAACAAAAAAGTACAATTTGAATTTACAGAAAATACGAATGTGCTTTTTATTTTTGAGCTGCTTAAAATTTTTGATTTTTTATTACTTCGACATATTGTTCTGGTACCGCTGAAGGTTTCCATCCTCTAAATTGTTTTAATGTAAGAAGGTCGTTACCGTTTTCTACCAACATGATAACACTAAACCTCCAAAAACAATGTCCTGTAAAAAAAATGTGTTTTTCAAATTTAAAAAATTCTTCTTTTTTTTCGGAAACCCTCTCATTTTATGCGCTCCTACGAACTTTTCTATAATCGACACCAAACCGGCGACTCTCCAAACCAAAAAAATTAAGCGCTGCTTATTTTCTATATAAACCACAGCCTTTGAATGGCGTATCATCTTCTGTAATTGTAAATCTCCCCGAAATTTTGTTTTCTGTATCTTCCAAAATAACTGTTATAATTTTACCAGTATCCTCAATGTTATCAACACATAATCTTACGAGTTCTTCACCTCTACAAGCTCCATAAGCAATAAAATTTCTTTTACCAACAGAAAACTTTCATCTGATGCTTCCACAAAAAAAGTTTTAATTTGTTCAGTTGTTAACACTTTTGCTTTCTTGGGTTTGTGAGAGTTCGACTGTCTTCTCAGAAATGTAAATACTTTTCCATACTCATAAAACTTAACAAGTTTAATATAAATTTTATCTAGAAATTTCAATGTGTTGCGGGAGCTTCAAATAAGTTTTCAGCATTGATATTTTAGTCCACAAACTGTATGGAGCAAAAGTTTTTACCAGTCCTAACAAATAAGAGAGTAAAACCTCTTCGTTAATTCTTTTTTTCCTCCACTTGATGAATTCTTCATATTCTTTCTCCTTGTATTTTCTATTTTCAAAGGCAGTAAATCTTGAGTCGCTGCACCCTCTTCATCGAGAAATTGTGATAAATTTTAGAAGGCACAATTTTTACATTCCATTTTTTAAATTTACTTTTGTTTTTGTAAACAGACGTTGCTACAGAAACAAAAAAAACTCGGAGGACTACTTGCGCCTTTGTCATTTTGATTATAAATAATTTCGTCAAATTATTTATTTAATTAATCCTTTAGTATTACGAAAACTATAAAAAGACATACGGCCGATATAGATATAACAGTCTAGAACAATAACTTCTTCACAGTCCTTTTTTAAGCAGTAAAATCTTAAACGCTTGAGAGATACTGTAAACCTATCAATGATCTTCTAATTTGTCGTCAAGAGAACATGTTTAATCTGGGTCCACTAAGACTCTGCGTTGATTACAGAAGCTATTGGGAACTCCCAATCAAGTTTGGATCTGTTCTTAGAAGATGTAACGAGCAATGTCTCAACAAGGTATCAGTTGGCGCATTAGAAACATTTTAGGAACTAACGGAGTAGGTAATTATCAGAGAGAGGATAAAGTTTGGATGTGCATTTGGAGGATGCAATAAGCTAACTACGTAAATTTTACATTTATTCAGTTTTTCTCAACGGGATTAAGTCACATTTTAATTTGTTTCATACAAAGAACTTGGTAATGTATACTGATCTATCTATCTAGTTTTAGTGATAGTCTTACTAACTTGACGAGATTCTATAATATGTAAGATTTAAGTGGGTTTCACTGAATTATATAGTAACAGTATGCGATTATGTTAAATCTCTACCTGTAATCTGTAATAATTTGAAAATATATTGAACACTTGTGGAGTAGTTATAAGGTAACTTTGTAAGGAAATGTGAAGCACTCTCTATCACCATGCGATATTTTTACGACGTATCAAACTAAATAAATTACCAAATCTTTTGCTTGTAGGAAAAATTTTGATTCAAGTAAAGTTCACTATTCAAGTTATACAGTTCACATCTGAAAACTAGGTCATTCTGGTGACAACTTTATAAAAGATCCTCGTAAATTCTGAACTGTGTTCATGCTAATCTCTGGGAGAGTCTTGTTTTGTGATTAATTAGAAATGCACATACAAAAATTCACGCTTTAAAGTTCTTGTAATTCCAAGCAACATTGCAATTTCATTGTTATGAAAGACAACGTGAATTTTTGCTGAAAGGTGTGTTAGCCTCGCACAATATAGACACCTGAAGCCTATTGTTGCTTTATAATAGCAGATTAGTGAAAGTGGTTTTAGCCGAATTACACCGAAAATACCACCACGTAATGGCCCCGATTCGTGCTTGAACCATTGCCATTAACCAGCATTGTTTCGCTCAACACACCGTTCCTCTAATTACTTAATTGTAAATTCTGCAGGCACCCAATCACAAAAAAACTTCCGCGTTTGATCTGTAATTAAGCTTGATGTATCCAACGCAACGCACCATTCATCTCCGGCGAAGAACGGACAGGTCAGACAAAAAACGGACAAGCTGATTCAAAACTTGCCCTAACAATTATTTACCTATGTAATTGATAAATTCTCCGATACCTAATACGTTTCTTTTGCAATTAAATGTTAACTGTAATGTAAATTATTTTATAAACAACACGATTACACGACCTGTAAAATCAATGTATTAATCAATTAGCACACATTGGGATGTTGACCTACACGTTACGCAGTCTAATTGGTCAACGTAACTGTAAACTGACTAATTATTTGTGATGTTGATTTCTGAAATAAAATCGATTTTATGAATATGGAACCAGTCGGTTTACGATAACGATGCAAATGCGAGTTTTGTTCGAGAACCATAGAAGATTAGCAAGGTTAATTTTTTACGAGACATTGATTATTCATTCGATTCATTGTGTTTACATAATCGGCTGGATAAACCGACGATGGATTTGACCGTTTCCGCCATAAATCTGAATATTATTCCACTTTGGAAGATCTACAACAACGGCTGAATTAAACAAAGCTCAATCGCTTCAGGCTTGAAAATCTGATACGAGGTTTGTACAATAATTTTAATTTTGTTAACTGTTCGATGCGGCGACGAGCTTCAAACGAAAACTGAAATTTATTTAATATTTGCGTTTCACGATATTCGGAGCTCAGATTGCCTCTCAGCTTAAAGCTTTATCAAGGAAACGAAGGAAAATCAACAATAATTTTATTCTCTTCAGTGAAATTGTATTTAGGTATTTCAGCTTTCGATGTAGCGTTTGGAGGGTTATTGATGTACTCGATTTAGAAATTAATATTCCGGGCACGAAATAAAAAATAATTACATTAATGAAATGAGAGAAATTAAGCGAGAAGAAGCGTTGGATTTACTGGAACTGGAGTCGTTTTAGAAAAAATATGCAATTATGGTAAAAATGCCTGTCAAATGAAAAATAAGACCGCAATCAAATTAATGAAGCTCTAAACGAAAAGAGCATCAGATTTAATTTTATTATAGTTTTTTGTAACTGTCAACGTGGAAGTCTAAACATACAAATTATTAAGACTGACATGAGTATATTTATTTCGATACTAATTTCAATTTTATCAATAGACGTGTAAAATAAACCATTTTCTAAAAAATTGACTTAAAAGCAGTATTCGTCCAGTTTGGAACATAAAGCTTCTGAGCACTTTAGAATTTATGCATTACGATAGTACAGTTTATGTGACGTTTCTCTTTAATTTTTAATTAACATTAAACCAATTTCTTGGTATTTAAGGCAGCATACATTGCGATAATACAGTTTATGTGACGTTTCTTTAATATTTAATTATGTCTTGCTCTTAAACAATGACACAATAGAAAAACGTTTAGCTTTACTACATGAAACACTGTTAGGTATAAATACAAATAAACTGAAAATGTATATTTTTCTTTCAGAATCTTTACCGCAAAAAGAAAAGAAATTTTCTACCTGCATACAGATATTCAGTTTTAATGACTTTTCTGTTCTTTAAAAATGTTCAACATGTTTTACACTACGAAATGCAATAAAATTTTTGAGATTATATCTTCGTATGCATAACAATCTGTCAGTGGTTCAGATTCTTTGGATTCTTTGGATTTTTCGATTTATGTGACTTGTTTAAAATAATCATTTAGATTCAAAATCATTAAATTTTTAAAATTTAATTTTTGATTTTCAGGATTTTTAAATTTTCTTGGGCTGTTGAAATTCTTTAGATTATTTCTTTATCTTAAGTTGTTATAGGTTACATTCTTAGGTTGCTTTGAATTCTTTTACTCTTCAAATTCTTCAATTTTTTACATTTTTTAGACATTTTAAAGTCTGATTATTTTCTCATGTAGTGCAATGTCCAAATCTTACCATCTTATCTTCTCATAATTGCAATTTCTTTAGCTATTTTTTGTCACTTTAAACTTTTTTTATTATAATTTCAGATTAGCTATATTCTTAGGTTTTTATAGATGTTGCTGAATTATTTACGTTCTATGGATTTTTTGTATCTTATTTTTAGATCACTACATTTTTCAGTTTCGCCATGCGCTTTTGGATTAATTTTTATACTTTTCAAGTTCTATTGGTTCTTTAAACTTCTTAAAGTTTTGAAGTTCGTTACTTAAAATGTTTTGAATTTATTAAATTTTTTGTATGCTTTGTAAATTTTGTGGATTTTTATGGTTATTTTGGAAAATATATCTTCATTGTACTTTGCGTAATTCTTTGTACATTTTAAATGGTTTGTACTAATTGATTTTTTCTTTATTAAATTTATTTTCTGAATTTTTAATATTTTATTCAATTTACTAAATTGTTCAAACTTTTAAATCTTTTAACTATATTTCAATCAAGGATTTTTATATGGTGCTATTTTTCGTTCTTTTGGATCTTTTGTATTTTTCGAATTTTGTAAAGTTTTTGAATCCTATGTGCTTTTGAATTTTGCATGCTTTATATTGTTTAATTTATTTTATATTTATGTTTCATAAATTTATTAAACTTAATTATTTCTAATTTCTTAACATATTTACAAATTTACAAAACATAATTAATAAAAACACAGTTCTCTCAAAAACTTATCGAAAAAAATATTTCTGGAACAACATAGACCCACAAAAAGCATTACGTAAAAAATGTACTTTTGCTCAAACATCCTATCATGTGATATTGATCATTTTTCTCCACCGTAAAATATCTTAAAACCGAAATTGTGTTTGTAATATGACTTCTAATTATGACTGCCTAGAAAATTCTTTCATTTTTCTAACCTTTAATGAGAATTTATATTTTCTTAACGCAAATACCAAAAAACAATTTAAAACACGTCCATTTAAATACTTGCATCTAGTCTTTATCATTAAAAGAAAGTATGGTTAAAACAATTTATTACATTTCAATATTGAGACTAGGTACGTTTTTTATTAGTTCTACGTAAATCTCGAATTATGTTATTGTCAGAACTTTAAACCTTTAATTTTTAAAAGAGCATTGTTTTAAGGGTACGTAACATGCAGAATATGCAGTTTATTTGCAAAATACAAACATTTCCAACGTGCCAATATGCAAGTTTAAAATAAGCATTACATGTTTAATTATGTAGAAATACCTGAAAACTGACGCATATGCATTTTTTACAAAATGCCCTATTTTGCCGTTAATATAATCCAAACCGCTCTTTCATTCCCTTGGTGGCCACAAAAATGTGATTTTTGACCACTCCTCGTAAATCTTAAACTAATGATGCTCCTCGTATCCGATGACGCAATAATTAATGATGCTATGCGTGATGATAAAAAAACAACCATTTATAGCGGATTTTTATCTTTTTTTGCAATGTTGTTTTTCACCAGAAATGTTTGTTGTGTCATTTGTTTGACCATAAATTAGACTTCTATTGACCGTTATAAAGAGTATCCTAGTTGGACGATATTTCAGTCATCAAATTTCCTCAATATCCTACATACGTAATTGTAAATTAACAAGGTTATTCTGGATATGCAGTGCACGTGATAATCACAAAGTCACTCATGTAGCTTTATTGAATTACAGAGTATAGTTACTAAGATATTTGATCCTCAAAGTCACACTTTATTAACTCTGAAATTGAAACTCATTAAAGTTTGCCATCTTATCAAATTTCACGCAAAACTGTGGTCACCCTTCCAAGTTAACTATGCAAAGCGTCAACATGCACAATTACGGCTACTGCATTTAAGTAATTAAACTACACTCTAATATGAAACAATCTGATGTGTAGAAACATAAATTTAGAAAAATCTCAAGCAATTACGAATAGAAGTAATAAGTCAGTAATAACAGAATAGAAAGTGTTCGTTGGTAATTAAAACTAAAAGATCTTATCTGTAACAGTACGTGTCCAGAAGTTCTAGTTGAATTTTTACAATAATTACCGTATTGTACCACAAAATTTAACCGTTGTTTTTCTCAATATTCTAAGAAACTGGCAAATTATCGACAATATTCAAAACTATACTGTGGGAAACTTTCAGGTGTTGAAAGAACAATGCTAAGATTAATTGTCAGGCAAACATGCGAATGAACGAATCAATTATGCCAATTTGGAAACCGAGCAGACGTAACATGAATCCTTTTGTACAATTATTTTATTGTTAAACTCATTCTGAGTGGAAGACGTAATATGTCTATTACAATTTTAATTAAAATTTCTTATTCCCCACATCATCCAAGCATTCCTTCCAAATAACACAAGACGTTATCTTACCCGAATTAAGATAATTATAAACACCAATCGCATTTCATTGTCTTTTCTTAAATAATGCCAAGTCATTAAAGAATTAATTACACCTATATACCTGCCGGTATCTTAGTAAAAATCTCAATAATTATGTGAGTGTATCGTGCGAGACACAAATTACACTTACAACTCGTATCTCACTTATCTCGAAAAAAAACAATAAAAATTTCGTTGCAAAGGGGGCCGGAAACAATTTTAATGAACAGTGGCGTGCTACCGTTGATCTAATTAAAGTAACAGAACTGTATTGTTGTTATTCATAGTAAAATCGCTATATAATCCACATAAATAAAATTGGGTGCAGTTATGCTCTTATTCGAACCAAATATCTACCTTGTTGTAATTATGATAGATTGCCTGCAAACGAATAACGGTGTTGGGGCCTTTTACTGAATTTAATAAGTCGCAAATGCCCTCAGATTACACTAACTGTGAACGGGTTAAATGTCAAAAAAAATTCGTTTTTGCGAAAAATTAACTCGTAATGATTCCTCACTACTAGTCATAAAATTCAAGCACGCTCGTAAAGGCTGATGGTGAAATAAAGTGCCTACTGGTACGTCATTACTTATTATAAATTATTGTTATTATTATTTGACTACGATAAAATAATAACGGTGGTTCTGTCAAAACTTGTTTTGACTAACTTTAAAGACAGATTTTTTTCCGATTGGTTTTGAAAGTAGCATAAATTAAAATAACGTGTTTATCGAAATTTTATTTGCATCTTATTTTCATATAGATAAGCTGGGAACAACGTCATTAGTCATGGTGGTAGATTCCACACTAAAAAAACTGATTTATGTAAAAAAACTGACTAAAATTTCTAACTTATATTTTTTTTTAAATAAATATAACTCTATCATGATGAACATTCATTACTTCATTAACAGATTTATTTAGAATTAAAGAAATAAATTTTATTTTATTTACATAGGTAGACTTGGACCACCCAAAAAACGCAGATCTGATTATGAGATAGAATTATTCATTGCAGAGGTAGGCTACTAAACAAATAAATCTCACTTTTTACTCTTAGTACCAAAATATACCGACATATTGATTAATAAATTTAATTACTTGAAAAGGTATTTACACATTAATTATAGATCTAATTATAATTTCAAATATGTCAAAATATAGTAAAATAGATTTTTGCATCAAGCATCAGATGCTTCTCATAGGATAAATTACAGATATTATTTATAGGATTTTTTGTTCGTGTTATATGTCGTGGTTAGTTTTTTTTTTTTTCCTATTTTACCTGGTTTTTAACTTGGACTGTATCTTAGCGTCAACGTCGACTTTATAAATTTTTATTTACCTTAAAAATATTGATGAGTACCAGTGACAAAGTTACATCTTTTTTACAGATGAATAAGTGTACCAAACAACTAATTTTTGCTGCTTTTTGCACCTTTGGACAGTTCGGTCTTAATTCGGTTTAAAGCTCGTTTTCAATTTAACAATTGTAGCTACACCAAACTTAATTTATTCTACATGGTCTTTTAATATTTATCCCGAGCTCGAACAAATATCAGATGCTAAATTTTCAAACTGAATCAAATTTTATTTATGTTGTGTGTACAACACATATATTTTTATTATCATTTATTTGGATTTTAGATATATGTAAATATATGTTTTTCAATAGATTTTCTTCACCGCATAAAGTAGTATTCTAGAATTATTCTGTTACATGCCAAAGACTAAACTTCTACAAAGAAATCTGCAAATTGTGACATAACGGAGATTTTAAATGTAATACAATAAATCTTATATTTCAACCAAACTACATAAATTATAGAGTAATTATCATTTAAAATATTTAAATAATTTTCACAATTATTCGAAAATGATCTATTAAGCAATTATAGAAAAAATATTGTAAAAATATTAAAAAGATAAATTATGTAAAAGTTTGTTGTTGTTTGCGAAATCTTAAATGTACGCACACACCATACATAGGTATATTTGATTTGAATTGTTCCTCTAACAGCATTAAGTTCCAAAAAACTCACCGTCGGCAATTTTTGGGCCTGTCAACACTTATGTTTAACCCTAAAAACTTTTTTAATTATTAAGTTATTAATACTATTTTTTTACACATACAAGCAATGTGACACTTGACACTGCCTTAGCACCTATTTTCTCTATTATGAACCATTTATAATGCAAAAATCCTTTTTTCAAAAATTAAAAATGATAAAATTTTGCAAACTCAACCTAGCTTGTTTTTTTTTAAAGCCAAAACTACAATAAAAACATTGATACATGAATTAAAACATGTAGTATCGAGAAATTTAATTATACCTCAATCGCTTCAGTCTTTAATAAAATTATGCCATTGACTAGTATACCATAAGTTGTCCCTAAATTGATTTATAACACTCAATATTTGTACCTTTATTAAAAGAAAGAGCAAATAGGTATTAGCCGATATCCAGGGTCAGGAAGAAAACTTTTTTCGGTACCGACTGATTCACTATTCCTTTTCAGTAGTAAAAGTAGAGTTATGCTGATAGAAATCCATTTAATAATTCTATATAAAGTTGCAATTCAGTTTTCAAAGAGCAAGTTACTCAAGAATTCTTTTAGTTTTGTAGAGAAAATTTAAAAAAATTTAATTGACAACATTTGCAAACTTCTAATTAACCTGCAGCACTACGCAGAACGGTTTCAGACACTGGAAGAAAAAAAAAATGATTAACCAGACTGTCATACATGAATGTAATCAAGCAATGGTTTTAAACGTTGCAAAGAGCAATGTGAGCATTTAAGAAATCAGAGTACAGACACAAGTACAATCTATTCCTCGTACCACTTTACCAGGAATTGCATGGAAACGATTATGACATCAGAAAAGAATTTTGCTTATAGATACAAGAAAACTTAAGGGAAAATAAAAACAATTTCTCAAAAGAAAGTTTTATTTACTGATGAGTGTTCGTTTAAAAGCACTGGTCACGAAAACAAACTTAAATTGTATTTCTGGGCTTCTCTGAATTCCCACTACATGCGACAACAGAAACATAAAAATTATTAAATGGTAAATGTTAGGGAAGGAATTCTAAGACCAATCTTTAATTGGACCCTTCACTGTCATGGAACATTTTATACAACCCTTTGAAAAATGATAGATTGGTGGCGACGTCGGGCCTGATTCTGTGGGTGCTGTCAAAAAAACCGTTAATCGCATGTAACTACCAACAGCAAAAGAGATGAGGCAACGAATCAAAGATGCTTTTTTCATGTGTAACGAAGAAAATAAGGCCACAAGAACAATGGACTTATTCAAGATCCGACTGCAAAGTGTATGTAAAATGTGCATGAACACATTAAATAATTAACGAAATGTTCAATCATTTTTTTTGCAAAATTTATTTTATTTTGTTTCCAAAATTATTATAAGTATGAACCTGAAAACTATCTATCCGATTGATGGGTGACACATGCTTACTATCTGCAAACTCTGGCATCCTTAAAAAGACAGTAGTTTTTTTATTATGCACTTGATCTATTTAAGGTTGAAATAATATTTGAAAACACCATTGAAAAATTTAAAAAAGTAAATTTATCTAAAATGTGAATTGTACACATGAAATTTAATAAAGCCATTCTGTTTAAAAAAAGAAAGGAAATGGTCCGTGGTTCTATATTTACAGACATTTATGTAAATAGCATAATTTTTAAATTGCGTGCTCCATTTCAAGCATTTTTTTTTAATTTCTAGTGAATCAACAATTACGTCGAAATTCGTTTTTATATTCGTGTATTTATCTAGAGGTGAACATTAGTGTTGCCGGACTTTATACCACTGTCACATAAAATCAAGACAGATTTTTTTAATAAAAAATACCTAAAACTTTTTAAACGTGAAACGAAATAATAAGCATTTAATAAAGAAGGACATTAACTAACATAAAAATGCTCTACTTTGTATTATTAAGTATTCATGCTTAACCATTTTACACGCTTTCACATTGTTTTAATATAAGAAAAAACAAAACGTAGTCTATAAAATGTAGGAAGCAATATGTTTCCTTATTGCGCTATCGTCTTATACTTCCTAACAGATATTGACTTGACAACATTTATTGTGTTGTTTTATCGATTATTAATTTGTTATTTTAAATGGTTAGTTAGTATAAGTTAAGTACTAAACAACGAGATAAAATTTACGGTAGCTTGAAAGATGAGATGTCTGCCTGAAGCTATTTAACTAGTAAAATTCTTCACATTTTCTCTTCTTTATTTCAGGAAGCTTTAAACCTGCAATGCACATTGCACCATTCAATTTTTATCGCTATTTAACGAACGAGTGCTGCAGAAGATAAGTTTTTATCACTCGTGTGCAATCTAGCTAATAAAATAGCATTTCCTAAAAGATTTTGATAACTTAGCAAATTCTCCAAACTTAACATGCTAAAACGAGCGAAAGTTTTACGATTCTTCTTATCCATCCGTCGCTGCCATCAAAATTAATGGCAAAATATTCCGGAAGCCGTTCCTTACAAAGTAATTTATTACGTGTAATGAACTACATTTGGTAATATAGTGAGCCTTCCAAAAATTTTATTGTTCATTATTGCGTCGCAGTCAAATTTATGCAATTGTTATTGCCTCTAAAGATTACTAATGATTTCCAGGACTATAAAAATAAAAAAGTTAGAACTGAAGATTTTTATTGCCGTTTTCTCCACATATTATTAGTCAGTCAACTTCGCTCCAGTATCAGTCAGATCAAACTCTTCTTGTCAATTTATATGACCACGACTGTAGAAACAAACTGAAGTTCCCCTTCTTGAACAAGTTTATGACCAGTTTACAAAACTTATACACAAAATAAATGTCGTAAGTATCACATGATTCGGAGTCCCAAGTGTCCCGGAATTTGTGGGGATGGTTCTACATTGTTCTTTGTGGAAACCACGTATAAAAGTTTTACTGTCCCTCGCCAACAAACAAATTTGGTATTCAGTATCGTTTCCCTTTTGGCGTGTTAGGTTAGCACCGATGTCGATCTCCAAACTTCTTTTAAAATAAGGCAAAGTTACTTCATACGCGATGTTCCGAGGATTCTTTATATTCCTGACGACAACGTAAGGATCTGCTATATCGTCGTTTCGCAACACTCTCCATTTTACCTTCAACTTATTCTTCTTTCTGCAAGCACACAAAAGGAACGTTTTGTAAAAATACTAAAATTACGAGCGAGATGTGAAAATGAGTGTTCAGGGGTGTGATGGAAAATCAATTTTTCCATAATGACATCCTTTCTGACATCGTGGAATAGAAATACACTTTTTCTTTGATCCCTTCCATTACGATATTGAAAATCGTTTATTAATGAGTGCTATTAATGAATGACTTTAGGACTTATGACATTTGAGTTTTTTAAACGATTTTGTAAAAATCTATCGAAATAAGCTAATTTTATTGCCAATTTTCCCGTAAACTTTTTTCAGGCCAGGCAAAAATAAAAACCCTACACATGTTCTCCCACATCGTAAATTATCCTTACAAGCTGAGTTCCCTGAACCGCAAATCTGGCGTTATATCATATTCTCCCGGCTGTGTCTCCATTATCCTTGAAGTATTAACATTAGTGGGGCAATTTAGTCTGTCATCGGGAAGTTCAAACAATGTCTGTCCCGACAGGTAAGGTGGTCCCACGCACTTTATAGACTTGTAAAAGGGCGCCAAAAACAACGTTGCGTCAAAATGACGTTTCAAAGGTCGCAGGAAGCAGTCGCAGTTCAACGGATTTCCTGGAACAGAAATAGCATCGTCTGAATTATGAAATTGTTGTTGTGTTATTGTTTAGTGATGTAGTAACCCCGGGGTAGTTCCTTTTGTAACACTGTAAATATTTAAACCATGTCTCACGAGATTCTGAACATAGGGAGAGACAGGTTTGGGGTTCAGAAATTATCTTCCGGGATTAATTAATAAATAGCGAGAAAACCGCAGGGCAAATCCCATTGTTTTGGCGTGAGTTTTGTTTAAATGAGAATGTGTGTAACACGTTTTAGATCTTCACGGCGCTGTTCTATTTTAGAGTTGTAAATTAAACGAAAAAAAATAGCGTTCGGAGTTAAACGTTTTAAATTAAATTTATTCGAGTTCATTAAATTTGTTTACGTTGATTTATAAAGCGATATGCATCAAATATTAATATTCTGTCTAAAATGCATTAAGCTGATATAAATTTAATTACTTTGATGACATTGGGCCATCAAGCTGTCAAAAGACTAAACTGAAATTTCATTTTAAAATTAGATTACAGTGTAATTTATTAAGTTAATAAACATCAAATATTGACTCATTGAGGCTCTTGTAATTACTGTTTACTCTGCAAATCAAAAAATATTTAAACAAGAAATTTAAGATAAAATAAATAGTACATGTTACTCATACACTCTCTTTATCAAGTTTTCAATTACAATTTAGTGACATCATTAAAATAAAACTGTTTCTTGAAGTTAAAATGCGAATATTAATAAAATAACAATCAATTCATCAACTTATTTGTAATTTTTATGACAGTTTTAACATAGATATTAAAAAAATTGTCTGCCTTTTGTTGTGAAAAAGCTTTATTCATTTCAGTTAAGATCAAGATTCAAAATCTAAGGTTTAAAATATTAGAACCGGAAAAATTCAATTAAAATATCTAAAAAATAAGAATAATCTCAAAATGTACGATTTGAGGACCCAAGAATCTAAAAGTTGGGATTTTGGAATTTCATGATCTAAGAATTTGTCATGTGATGTTATAGAATCTAAGATCTTTTCACCTTTTCACCTATTATCCTCAACATTTCAAGCTGATAAACAGTTAAATAAGTTAAGTAGCTAAGTGGTAACTGAGCTGTTTATGATATCATTTAAAATTGCAACACACAATTTAGCTAATAAATTAGAAATCGTTGTTGACTAATAGGTACATATATTTTTTTTTATTTACGTAGGTACATATTTTACCGTGTACCTTCTCTTCTCTTTACGGATTTTAATAACTATTCTATTTAAAAACTGTTTAAAGCGTGTTAGTTAATGCCAAAAAGTTTTTTTTTAATAATTAATTAACACTTAATTGTGAACTTCAAGTGTAATTTACTAAGTTGTCTATGACAACTAAATAGTTATAAATAGTTACCTTCAAAGTAAATATCAATTCCCTTAGTTACAAACGCCGTAAGTTCTGGCCCAAATCCTTCAAAAAGGTTATTGCTAATATCCAAAAGCGTCAAATTAGTAACATTTTTAAGATGGTTCCAGGGCAACTCGTGCAAAACATTATTTCTTAATCTCACTTCAGTAACACTCTTTGGAAGTCTTAAAAACTCCGGGTCGCTGGAAAGGTCTTCAATTCTGTTATACGATAAATCCAGAGAGATCAGACTCGTTAAATTCCCAATAACTCCTAAAATTCTCTCTCGATTAATTTGAAATAACACAATTAGTCTTTTGTTCACCTTTTCTCAAATCCGAAATTGAGTTGTGTGATAAGTTGAGTTTCTCTACCTTGGAAGTGCCGTAAACGAAGTCAAAAGTGACAACCGGCATCGAATTATAGGACAGATCGATCTCCTTTAATTTGTAAGGCACATAAGGATTGCTCGGAAAGGTCTTCCTCGTTATAAAGCTGATCTTATTGTGACTCAGATTCAACTGAAAAAGCAAAATCGCTTTACAGATAAAAAGTGGGACCAAATTAAATTTCACCTACTCGTTCTAGAGATAAGCAGTCATCGAATAAACCGTGTGTTTTGTTATCCAACTTCTCGATTTTATTGTGTGAAAGATCTAAGGTTTGCAAGGCCACCAATCCTGAAATAACAAATGATTCATCCTGTCGGAAAAACAAAGGGGAGATAACATAATTCCAGGTTTCTGAAAGTGCAAAGAGCTTTTCCTGCTTATATTTTAATTAAAAGCATGAATAAGACAAAACCAGACTTTTGTTGGAAAGTAAGGAAGTAAATTAACTTTGCTGGGGGGACTCACCTTGTAAACCTCCATTTGGAATGTGACTTATGTTGTTGTGTGTCATGTTCAACACAATCATTTGCAACAGTCCGTCGAAAGCTCTTTGGCTTACGTTCGATATCTGGTTATAAGCTAAATTCAGTTCGAAAACGACAGGCAATTTGCCGAAAGCGGCCCTGCTCAACTTAGTCAGATTATTTCCCTAAAACACAAAGTCAAACGAAATGTTCACTTCTCTGTTCCAGCGTGTGGTAGACACCACATTGTTTGGCAAAAGCTATCATCACAAATTAGTAGCAACATAAATTTCTTCGCATAGAAATTTAATTTAAGATTAAACTTAATTATTGCTTATAAACAAACAGTTTAACAAATAATAATTTAAAAATTAAGTTACTTATGTAGCCAACTTACTTCTGTAAGTTATTTATGTAGTCAACACTACGCAAAATACACCTGCTCATAATTTCTTTCGGTCAAAAATTATTCAAGATTGTAAAGTACTATTTGAAAAGATTTCACAAACCCAAAAATATAGAAATAAACGTTTTAGAAAGCATTTGCTAGAACTATTTTTTATGGCTTTTCAAAGTAAAAGATATTCACAGAAAAATACTTAATCGTTGAATCTAAAAATTTAGAATTTTAAGAACTAGCATCGAAATGCTTAAATACTAATGGAAGCACATAAAATCTTAGAATTTTAATTTTTTTAAAATAATACTTAAAATTTAAAGTTTGGAAAAAACAAGATCCAAGAATTTAGCATCCCAAAACTAAGAATTTGGATTTTAAAGTTTAAACCTTAAATTTTTGAGCTGAGAATCTAAGATCTGAGAAAATTAAGTATAATTATGAAAATTTTAAAATGTAAGTCCATATAAATATGAGAACTTATAACTAGTAAATCTGAAATTTTATACTTAAAAATCTTTAATTCTAAAATTTAAAATTCAAAAAGTATAAAATTTGTGAATACTGAATATCAAAATAAAAAACCAAAAACTCTCAAATATTAGATTACCTAGTAAGAAATCAATATCAAATCAAATTCTAAAAATTTAAAATTTAAAGTATTAAAATTTCAAAACTATAATAATTTAGAAGCTGGGCAAAAAGAATTCGAAAGTTGTTAATAGTCTAAGAAACTAAAGAAATCTGGAAAAATGTAGGTTTTGAAAATCTCTTAAGAATCTATATTTTGTAAGCCTAGCAACATTTAATTTCAACCGTTTAAGCTTAACAGCAGATTTTCTAAAGATCAAACATTGGTAAAAACTAAATGTTAACATGATTACTTAATCTGTTATAAAAACTTATAAATAAAATTTTTGTAGATGTTATATTATTTTTTATTGACTCTGAGCCAGGCTTTAAAAAAATATTTAATCCATTTAAAGCAATAAATTAATAAATTTAAACAATATTAAAAACTAAAATGTCAAAATGTTACCAGAATTGGAACAGAAGTTACAGTAATTGTAGAAAACTAATTAAAATTCAGAAAAAGAATTAACAAAGATTCAGTGAATTAAGTTTCATTCTAATTAAAAAAAAATAGATTTTAGAATTTGTAACGTAGTGTTTAAAAATGCTACTAAATAACTCAGTTATTACAACAATTATGTACAACTATCACAAAAAAACTAAAAACTTTTTAAATATTTTTAAATTACCACAGAAATGCTGAAGAACACGCGGCTAAACTATAATATAGCTTCAGTCTGTTTTAGGTATTAAAAACAATTAAAAATTAAACGGTAAAGATTTTGTTCCTAATGAAACGTGAACAGTCATAAATCTTTTTTGTTAAAAAAATTAGTTTATGATATAAAATGTCTCTCAAATATTTATTTCAAGAGATCATTATTCTTAAGCGCTTAATAAACATACAACTTCAGTACTCACCTCCATATACAGATATTGCAAAGAAGAAAGTTCATTCAAAGCCGTCCACGGAGGATTCGAAATGCCATTATAATTAAGATTTAGTCTCTGTAATGTGAGTAAATTGGTAAAACTACCCTCCAGTAAACTATTCCCTAATCGGTTATAACTCAAATCCAGACTCAACAAGGAGTTCATACTAGGCCAGAGCTTTGGTGGAAGTTCTTCAAATTCATTGTACGATAAATCAAGATGTGATACAGATATCGGTAATATAAATAACTTGCTGAGTTTATTATGACTGAGAGTAAGCTTTCTAGTACTTGCAAGACGAGTGAAACCACTTCGTGCTACATCTCGCATTTCGTTGTAACTCAAATCTAGATCCAAGAGTGTAGGGAGTGCTCCAAAAGTGCTCGGTTTGATCGTTTGTAGTGAGTTATGACTTAAATCTAGAGTTCTCAAAGAAAACAGAGTCTGAAATACCGAGTTAAAAACGTCGCTCAAGTTATTATAAGAGAGATCTATCGTATGAAGCTCGTAAAGTTTCGGGAAACTTCCTTTCGGAATTTTTGTAATTGAGTTGTGAGAAACGTTGAGAATCTTTAGTCCACTCATATTTTGTAATGGTACTTGGTCGAAAACTGTTAGTGAATTGTACGATAATTGCAGCTCAGTAGCGTACGTCGTCTCATCAAATGCTTTTTTAGGAATGGAAGCGATCTTATTGAACGATAAATCCAATTTCGTGATGTTGGCGCAGTTCTTGAAAGCTCCACTTTCAATTTTACTAATATTGTTCTTGGATAAGTTAATATTGGTTAAGTAAATATCCTTGAAGGCGAGTTTTTGGATTTCCGTCACGTTGTTTTCGGAGACATCTATTGTCTAAAATGGGGGATTTTAATGAACGGAGGAAAAGAAGGGTCGTTGCTTACGTCTATGAATTTCAATTCGAAGAACATTTGATAGTCGAGTTTTTTGAGGAAGTTCCGAGCTAAATCGATGGTTCCAATTTGAGCCAGAGAACCGAAAGTGCCTCTACCAATGTCCGTGATTGCGTTGTCAGAGAGGTACAGTCGACGCAGAAAACGCATTCCTCGGAACGTATTTGAATCCAAACGTTTGATTTTATTCCCAGACATGTTAAGGACCCTTAGAATCGTGTTTCGTGCAAACGCACCTCTGCAATTTGATTTCGGTAAACAAGAAAAATCTTTCAAAACTTCAAGTTTAATTTACTGTCAAGAGCAGTGGAAAATTAGAAGCTTGCTATTCAGCTTTAGCAAAAACTCTGAAACGAACATCCCGAGTAAAAAATTTCCACAGCTCTATTCATCTTCAGATCCTCATGCCTACCTCGTCAAGTCCGTGATATTATTATGTGACACGTTGAAAAACGACAATTTCGTCAAATCCGCGAGATGGCTCGAATCCACCTTTCTAATACCATTATGGCTCAAATCTACAATTTCCACATCGCGCAATCCCTTGAACTGGTTTCTTTTCAACTCCGTGATACGATTCCCGTGCAAATCCAACATTTTCAGCTTCCGCAAAGGTTGTAAACTTTCTATAGGTGGAGTTGTTAAATATCCATTAGATAAGAATAGACGTTGAAGTCGACCACTTATAGGGCTTTCGGCAAAGGCATCCTTCGGAAGCGTGGTCAGGTTATGGCCATCTATTTTCAGAACTGTCAGATTACCCAATATCTGGAAAAGTTTATGAAAGTTTTTAATTAAAAAGCTCTGAAAGCACCAGTGGCGTGCAGTTGTAGCGGCAACTTGATATATGTCAGAAGCAAAAATAAAGTTTCAAAACAATTTTTACAAATAAAATTGCTAGAAAAAGAACTGGCGGTAATTTAAGTATATCTAGCGGTAGTCACCCATAAAATAAAGTTACTGTCTAAATTATTGAAAGAAGTTGCAACGTGAAAGTTGATTTTGAACCTTTGAAGCTGCAGCAAAAAACAACATATTTGTGTAGTCTATAGAAAGCGACCAAAATTTTCGCCAAACACTTTTTTTTCATAATGATTTTGAAGTTCACTACTCCTTAAGTTTAGTTCCTCTGATATTTTAGTTGGTAATTTGTTAATCCTAATTCCAAAGCCTGCAGAAAACCACTAAACTCTAAAGCCGAACCTTGAATGCCAAAGTGGGAAATTCCTTCAGACTTGAATTAATCAACTGTAGTTCATTCAAAGTCTCATTTACACCCAGAAAAGTGTGTTCCTCTATTATCTCAATCGGCGTGTCCTGAATCAGTAATGTTCTCAATTTTAACTTGTAGAGGAGGCTTCCAAAAAGTCTAGCTACAATACTCTTCTAATAAAAGGATCTTGAATCTTATTAAAAATTTACCAATGTGGCTTTTGTATATTGTAAGCCTCTCGATGGGCAATCTAAACGTGGCTAAATTATTAAGAGCCACACTCATGCTGGCCAAATTTGTGTTATTGCAGCTCACGTAAATTCCTTGGTCAGATTCGATGTCACACGTGCAAGGGTGTAAAAGCAAATATTCCTTAGGGCACCTGTAGAGAGGTCCTGGTGGAATGTAACCGCCCGTTGTGAATTTCCATAGTGTTAAACTTAGTAATAAAAATAGTATTACTTTTGTCATGTTTTCTGTAATCAAATTGCAATGAGTTTTTATAAAAACTTTCTTCTATGCTCTACTTAAAGTCTGACTTATCTTAAGTAGGTGATGTACTTACAATGTTTATAGTAACTCTCAATAAGACACATTGTAACAAAACTTATTTATTAATAAAATTATTTACAATATTTACAAACACTTTTCAAGAACTGTTAAACTACATTGCACTTCTTACTCATGTCTTGACATTTAACTTTTACCTCGCCAAGGTAACCAACCGGAATGTAGTTTAGAGGTGACTCTCCAACTTCCTGCTAATGAGAGAACTTTCTATTCATCAAAACTACGTTTTCTTAAGCGGATGCATGCGATGAGTGAATCGTGGAGATGACATCAATTATGTGAGATATCTACGAAAAAACCTCATTATTGTTATAAAAAAGCCTACCGACGAAAGAATGTTTTGCAGGAATTCGAAAAATTCAATAACCGCAAGAATTTGCCGTGGCGGTTAATACTGCGCCATCTCTGTGGCTTTGGAACAACACAAAGTTTCGAGTTTGTTCAAACAGAGGGCAGAGTAGTTATAAAATGAAGAGTTTTATAAGTAAACATCGATCATATAGGAAGTTATTAAATCAAGGAACTAATAAACTTTTGTAATTAATAATCTTCTGCCACAGTTGACTGAACATGTTTTTGCCAAGTTGGGCATAACTTTGAATTTGCGTGATAGTAATAATAAAGATAATTTAACAGGTATATAGTGGGTGATTTGAATGATGGAATGCGGAAAAGAGTTTAGTTATTTCATAAGAATTGTGCTTTGATTAACGGTGCGCTCTTTTAGTTAATTAATATAAGTAGACTCTTAGTTGAAACTTACATTAAGTAAACTAGAAAAGTTTCTCAAGAAAACTTAATTAAGTAATGCAAAATAAATTTAGCTCTTTTTAATTTATTAGCAGATTCTTAAGTAGGTGTACCTACAAACTTTTTATTATATTACTTAATTAAATTAATTGTCTAAAAACAAACACTCTATCTAATTAAAAAAGGCTTCTGCTTCGTGCAATGCATTTCAAAGATTACTTCATATGTATGGTAAAGTTAACATATTCATCTTTCTCTTTCAAAAGTCGTTAACTACAAATTACGCATCAGTTTAGATTTGTACTAAGTAATAACCCATTACCAACTTATTACGAAATCTTTGCTAAAAATATGGGAGCCGGTTATAATTTCACGATATTTTTAATGAACCTGTATATGTACGTATGTCAAAATTACATTTTAATATTGAGACATTGAGAGGTGTCTATTTATAAAAAGTTTAATATCTTCCAAAGGAAAGTTACAAAAGGCATCTGTAAACAAAGCGAATTACGTTAAGCCGGAGGTATAAAAATAGCAATAGACGTACACACAATAGTACGTTGCCCCAGAGAAATGTCTTAAATTTTATAGATTAGTTTTATTTTTGTATTTGCTCGTTATTAATTCTAGATATAGGTACCTATAAAATAGCCATCGTAAACCTGTTTACGACATAATTGCTTAAGGTCCCAGCGCCTCTGCTGAGTGATTTATTTTCACAACCTTAAAAGTATTGAAGAATTTACTGTAAATATGAACTGCTAACAAATAAATCTAGAAAATACTATTTTACCATATACTCTTAATGTAAAAATATAATTTGTTTGTTGTTGTCTTGTTCACAAATTTTTAGAGGCAACAATTTAAAAATCTGTTTAATAGTGATTACTTTATTAGTCTGTTACCTCGAACAATTCTGGTGGTGCAATATTCATTTCAGTTTATTATATTATTACATGTGTTACAGTATTCCTGTGTGTTTCTAATCACAAAAAAAGTTTAGTTTTTGTTGATGTACTTGATAATAATCTCTAAAAAATATTTATATAAAGATTATTTATTGTTAAGAAGAAGAAACTAAATTTAAAAATTAAAAATAAAATTAGATTTAGTTAAATTTCTTTACATGGAAAATTCTTTATAGTTTCAACAGTCTTTTTTCACGTTTAACAGTTTTTATCTAATGTGAAAATAGAAGTTAATGAGAACTTAAAAATTTTTTAACGTTAAGTCAATTTTCGTATATGCACAAAGAAAATGCATGGAACATTTTATTAGAATAAATTTTTCATAACTACAATCTATTAATTCCGATTATCCTGAACGTTATTTTATGTTAATTGTTAATTAATGTTATAATAATCACTTTTAATAATTTGACATGTATCTACGATTAATTTGTCAGGTCTAAGAAATCATTTAAAATATTATAAAACACAAATTTCAAGTCGATCAAAAAAATAAGAATCCAATGTATCCGATGATTCCAAAGGTTTAATATTTCCAAAGATTCCGAAGACTCCAAAAATACAAAAAATAATAATATTAAATACAAATATTATATTCACAATAGAGCAGCATCTTTATAAAAAACAGTTAAACAAAACGGATAGATACAATTTTAAATAGCAATAAATCTTTATTTTCGAATGGTAAATAAACGATACTTTTGTAATACTCTAAAGTCAACAATCAAATTAATCGAAATTTTTAGTTTGGAGGTAATTTCCGATAAGGAACTAACTAATCGATTTCATCCAGTTCTAAATCTGAGATTAAAAAAGCAAACATTTAAAAAAAAAACATCTCAGCAAATGTCAATAAACACAAATTTGAATAAAACAACTAAGATTTTTCAGTATATTTCAGCTGTCTAAACAAATAGTAAATAAAAAAGCAACCGCTTAAAAATTGAGGTGCACCTAATTGTGTAAATAACAAAAAATGTATTGAAAATAGTAAATTCATGTTATTATATACCTACATTGTAATAAGCAAAACATTGTTACAAATATGTCTTGCAACAATAATAATAATTTGAGCTCTTCAGCCAATTGCAGCTTGATATTGGATTTGTAACAAGTCAAACTAAAATATAACGATGTCCAATTCGAATTTTTATCACCGTATTGAAATTTGCCATGTTCCTTTTGCCTTTTGTAGTCACTAGATTCAATTGAATATATTTCTTAAATGATTGATTCGTTTACTCACAGTTAAGCTTCAAACTCGACATCAAATAAATTTTCGAGTAAAATATTGTACGATATTTTAACAACTTATTCAAAATTGTCACGTTGCTGTTACCGAGATTCATGATTTTGCGTTATTGTCAGCGTTTGCATGCATCGGAACTCAGATTTATGAAACTCGGATTAAGCTTCAATCTCAATCAATCTGTCTAGTGAAAACCGACTGGACAAATCTGAGTTTAAAATCGCCAGTTAAACTAATCCCCATTTAAGTAAACGACCGTTGAAGAGTAGTTGGAGAAATCGGGCCTAAATTGTACTTTAAGACGCAAAAGCTTAAATGCCACTGTAGTAGCAACGGTTTGATAGTCCGCAAGTATTTTGAATTTATGAGCTCATGTCATTTAGGCTGGTTCGTACAATATTTATTGGAGTACTTTCTACAGCAGGAGTACTTAAATTGCTATCATAGCTTCCATAGAAAAGAATCTAAGTGTCAAAATTTGTATTCTTTATAAATTCTTCTATGTAGCCTCAAGCGACCGTGTTTAAATTGAATTTTCTTCGATAGTTTAATTTCACCTCCCAATCCTTAAAACTGTTGCAATAGTTCTTCTTATGCATTGACCCGTGTATTCTTTCCAGTAAGAAAGTTAAAGTGCATACATTGCCACTTTTTTTGCCGATTCCGATTTTATGAATTTACACAAGATGTCTGGAATATTTTCATCTAGGGGCATATTAAGAAAAAGACTTCCCGGAGTATTTTGTATACGTAGGCATATAGCTGTATATTTTCTACTTACCTACAGATTTCCACTACTGCAAATGATTTTTTTTTGCAGTTTTACTTACTTATTTTTTACTTACTTGTTACACCTTTGTGGCCCAAACAAGATAACAATTTTAAAAATTTTAATATAATTTTTGTTGTTCTAAATTCGTTAAGTTTACTTTGGTGTCTATATATTTGCCAAAAATATTTTAGCTAAAAAATGTAACGAATAGTGTTTTTTAAAGTCAAGATGACAGACTTTATGCACGATATTTTTTTATGTGATGCTGTTTTATACAAATGCACAAAAATTCACGTACTTTAAAATATCCACTTTATGTCTTATTTGCAATAAAAAATAAAAGTGGAAAATAAACTGAGTAAAGACTCCGTAATGAAGAGACTGTCAATTTCAGCAGGTTTTAGGAGAGAGGTTTCACTATTGTCTTCAAAAATTGGGCCTTTTAGCATCAAGTAAAAAAATTCTTAGAAGTCTTGAACATGTTGTACAATTGTAGTTCCCAGCTACCGTTTCTATGGTACTTCACAATATTCAACATTTCAGTTTTTTTATAGAAATCTGCCAATATATGACGTTATATCCATGCGGTTGAATGCAAATAGCATATTAAAATACAAGTTTGAGAAAACATTGATTCCCAATTCCGATACGAGCCGCGTAGCGGCGAGTGGAGGAACAAACGAGTGCTGAAAGAGCTTTCTGAACGTGTGTTTTATACTATTTTTTCTATTTTGCAGCACTTAATTTCTTTTTATATAAAAAAAAACAAAATTTTGAAATTTAGGGAATTTTATCAAGGTTGGGTACAATGATTTAATATTATTTATTTCATAACAATTAAGGTTAAGATATTAAACATATTGCTCACATTCACATTTTGACATTTGACGTTCACGTTTTACGACCATGCTGCCAACGCGACAAAATAATAATAAAATACACCAGCCGTAGTAAAGCATCCAAATTCTCAGTAACGAACTCAAACGAGTGCTTTACTGGCTCTACTAACGACGCAAAATAGAAAAAATATTATTAGCTTGTCAAATTAATTATAATTAACTTACAATATGACATATCGTATAAAAAAATCTATGGATAACCAGAATTAACTCGATTAGCTTTTAAGATGTTTTGTTCAGGTAAAAAAAAACATCTTTTCAGGTACCGCTAAAATCCTACGCGGAGAGGCAGTTATAACTTCCTCAAGGCTTGATAAAATATTTTGATGGGAAATAACTTTTATTCTCGTTAAATTCTAAGTTGTATATTGTGGGAGAAAACATAAATAGTTTACAGAACTGAAGATCAAGTTTAATGAGAAATTAATATAAAAAAATATATATAAATATTTATAAAGTTTCCAGAATATGGAAATTAAAAAAAAACAAATTGTAAAATTGTGAATGTATGAAAGTAAAGCTAAATGAAACTCGTATATTTACGAAATCATTAACATCTTAAAAATTTCGGTTTAAATATCTAAATTAAATTACCCTAAATTATAATAATAATTTATTATGATAATAATTGAGGGTAATTTAATTAAAATTATAATAGTTAGGTGCCTCAGCAGTCGGTAGACAGAATATTATTTTAAAAAATTAATTGCAAAAAATTTAGAGAAAAAGTATTTAGACAGTTTAAAAATATGATATTCTAAAATATAAAAGAGTGCATTTAATAAATTGGTTCCTCGGAGAAAAAATTCTGCACCGATAAAACACAACAAAAAATCTAAATTTATTTAATTTTAATCAACAAAAAAATAAAAAATAAAAATTTTATTACATATTTTAAGAAAATTTAAATAGTTTGAAAAGAAAATACCAATTTCATCATATTCTATTATAATTTTATCTAATATTGTAGATGTACATCAAATTCAAGTGAATAGGAATCTAATATTAAAACATGATGTAAAATTCTGTGGCAGACATATATGTTTATGACTTTTAAGATAAGACAAAACTAGTTTTTATCACTTCTCCCATTTATCCATCCTTTGACAGATTTGAGTGCCAATATTTCGAAATTTCACCCTTATGCACCACCACATCCATAAATTCGTCGAGTCATATTTGAATCCGCAATGTTTATGTATATTGTCTATGAATCATAGGAATTTCAAGTAGCCTTCCTAACCTCCAAGAAGCACTTTCATCGGTCAGATCATCCATCTACAAGTTATGACTCCGGAGGCAATGCAGTTTTTTAGTTTCCGCATTTGAAAGATACATTTCGGCGCCGTTTTCCCAGGCCAAGCGGCGTTGGCGCCGCCCCCTTCCAGGATCGGTGGCGGCGATGCGACCCCAACTATCTCCGACAGTAAAATAACAAATTGTTATAACCGAGCAAAAACATCCCCAACTTTTTTGGTTGTGTCACTGTGCAAACGAGGCGGCGAAAAGAAGAATACGTCGTAAAAAAAATCGAAAAGGGGGGAAAAATAGAGTTTTTGTGGGAAATTTGAGCTTTTACTCTTCATGGAAGTTAGGAAGTTTTATTGTTTTTAGTGTAAAATTTGTAGTATGTCATCCACATATTACATTTATTACACAAATTTGACACTGACAAAAAAAATATATGTGTCTAATTGAATTTATTTTAAGTTCAGTTTCTATGGAGTTTTATTTCGTATTTTACACAAAACCAACACATTTTTTTTTTTATTTGGGCAGCTTTACTAAAGAATATTTTTGATTTTTATATGAAATTGAAAATTTTTCGCAAATTTTCTCAAGTATGAAACTTCGTTGATTATTAATTAGACATATAAAAGTGGAAAATAATTCATCATTGATCGGCCATGTGGCCTTTAAAATTTTAATGGAAGTAATTAAAATGACAGCATTTTTAGCGCCAAAATGTGAATTAAGTAAGTTTTTAGTTTTATAACATTTCAACTGCATACTATGTAATATTCAGTCCCTAAAGTCCAATAACTCCTTTGACGGTTCCATCATGCCATAACTCTACCAAGTAAATTATTTTAATTAAACAATATTTAACACCCTCTCCCAAATACAGAAATGTTCATAAGCGTATATTAAAGCTGTGAACGCTGGTGCTTATTTGATTTCAAAGCTGGAGAAATGTCCCATTTTCAAGGTAAATTCTAGTTAGAATTCAACACAGATGGTTTCCATTGACGAAAAATATTAAGTGCACTTTCTCAACAACAACTTAAATCGATTTTAGTAACTCATAAATATTCATCTCACAATCACCTTCTCTCATAATTAAACACCTAATGTATTCGCTATTCGTAAAGGATTAAGTTTGTAATTCTGATGATGATGTTGTCGCCTCTAATTATCCTGATGTTGTCGTAAAGTGGAAAAATGGCCTCAAAAGTACCAGAAACCATAATTGAAATAATAAAGTGTTAAAATGCAGCTACTTAGTCGCTTTAGTCTTAATAATTTCATCACTTCTTCGAATAGGATTACTTATCGGTACTTCTCTTGACCAACATTTTAATTACATTTGAAGGTCTCTAAACTCCAAAAATTTGATAAAGTTTTTTAAAAGTAGGCATACTTTTTTGTTTCTATCGGGTAATATGTGTCAAAAAAAAAACTACTTTAACTCTAAGTTTGACGGTCATAAATTATTTTACATTTTTTCCTGTGTAATATATAGTAACATAAAAGTATATACCTGACTTTTTACTTAACTCTAAGTTTGACGGTCATGGTTTGTTTAATTTTTTAAATTATAATATAACATAAAAGTACATGCTTGAATTTTTACAAACCAATACTAATAACATACTTATGTATTCCTCTAGCAGTCGATGAGCTAATTAACTCGCAAGAAATCTCTCAACTTTGTAAAATTATCAACGAATTGTAACAAGGTATTTTAGAATTCTGGATTTATATTTAATTTATTTTAGGTAATATATAAGTAGAATTTAAATTTCATGACTTGAAAATTTTCCATAAGCTAAATCTTGTACAGTTAGTAATTACAATTATTTTTTCAGCTCTTCTTTAGCAAGGGTTCGAACTTTTAGCCTTACCCTTGTGCTTGTTATTCCAAGTCAGTTTGACTTTGGGATTTGTGCCAAAAAGTTGGAAGCGTGTTAAGGTGTTTTTTATGCCTAAATTGAGACGTAAATCATTTTCTTAACTTGATGTCTTCTTAAGACTTTAGAATGACAAACTGAAACATGTTTCTATGAACTAGTATGTCGATCAAACTGACACGACCTGTGAGTACGCAAAAAAAATTAAAATCAAAAAAATGCACTACATTTTTTTTTGAACATGCAAAGGGTTTTAATAATACTCAATATTCAATAATAAAGGAGTAATTAAAACGTTAATTTGAAGAAAAGACTCCATGCTTTCAAACAAATTACAAAATGCTGAGAGGCCAAAGCTTTTGGAGTTTGTCCAGAAGTCGGAATCAGTCTGTGCTGTAGTGATTAGTAATAGAATTAATTTATATATATATAAATATATATATAAAAATAATTTATATTTTATATTTCTGTTGGTATAACTGTTTTATTTAGTTTGGCGAAAACTACATTTACTTTCGTTAAATGTAAACAACTCACCTTGTACATTCAGGGTAACTTATTTTTACAAAAAATGTTCGAAATGTCCATTTTTGGTTACTCTTTCACGCAATTTCTCAACGGTGTCCACAGAAGTTGCCTACACTAATTGTTTAAAAAAAATCTAAGTATTTAAGACCGGGGAACAAAACGAGGAAGGCACAGCACTGGTCTTTGTGCATTTTAACGGGTGTCAAAGTTGTTTGAATGAGGCGAGCATCACCGTCATGTTGACGTAGTAACTATTGACAAAATTGTACCCGAAATCAAATCTTCAAGTTTCAAGGTCTGGACACTTTGGACAAGATAAGAATAAAAACCTTGATCATATAAAATCCTCCAAATCATAGAGATAGGGGTTTTTGAAAACTGTGACTGAAGTACATAGGTACTGCCGCAGGCGTAGTTTTTTAAAACGAGTTTTTTATATATTTTTTTCTAATTCGCATATAAATACATTTTTTTATAATTAAAATCAGAATTGATAGTTAAAGAAATTTTGTGATAGGTAGTTGGTGAAACTTTTATTTTGACGTTGACATTTGAAATTTAAATCAAATACATAATTTTCTCAAGTGAAACTGCAAAATTAGCGTTCCAAGATAAAATCAGAAATTTCCTGCACTCCGCTAGAAATATCGCAAATTGCAAAAAATGCCATGGTTAATTTGCTGTCGATGAAAATTTTCTCTTGAAACTGTAAATTTAAATTCACACTGTCATTTGACATTTCGTCAATTGTTGCTGCCAACAGACAAAAAGTTCCTAGACTTTTTGAGTTTTTTTTCCTTTTCTTGTTTTGGTGCATTTTATAAACGTACTGTAGTTGTACTGTATTATTGTACCTACAAAAACATGACATATTTGTGTACCTGTTAAACAGATAGATCTCGTTCGGTTAATCTGAAAATGGCCGTGAATCTAGCCCCACAACAAGCAAATATAACTATTAATTGGATAGCAAATAATGCTTGGTTCTTTGAATGAAACTTTTGCTTTCAATTAAATAGAAAACGGAAATATAAGAAATCCGTCATTCAATTTCAACCTTGCGTACAATTACTGACAATTGAAAATATTAATTCTCCGTGCAGTTCGTAGAACCTTGAATAAATAAATCTAATTATGTTCAAGTGACTTAAAATTAGCAACTAAGTTGTTTAATAATATTAATTTTTATTTATAACTAAAAACTAATGTGAATAGCAAGTTTTTATAGTGTACAAAAGCTTGTCTTTGACGTTAGTAATTTTGGGAAAAAGTTGCTGTACGCCACTGACAATATCAACAATTTTAATCATTTATACTAACCAAGTCGATATTAATTTGTTTTCATTGCTCTTAATTATAAATGCTGTACCAAATTGGTGTGGATAATGCCTTGATTAAGCCAGTTTCATAACTCATATTAGTCAATTTTTTTTTCAAAACTGTCTTTCATATTAAGATGCTTTTTTATCTTTTGTTTATGTTTATTATTGATTGGCATATCTATTGTTTTCATTAAAATGATGCAATTTGATTTATGCAGCTCACACCTAGCGATACCGACAAAATAATTTAAGTATAATTTCTATATTTATTAATTTGGATGAGTTTGTTGACAAAAAATTTTTTTTACCAAGTTGATAGTAGTTTTTGAATTTATTCTAGCGGTAATTTTATAGGTTTAAATTTGTAATCTGCAAATTTATCTTATGGAGATTTTTTCGCACGCGTTTTCCGTAGAATATCTAAAACCGTCAAAATATGTACTTAACAGTTTTGCTAAATTTCACGAAACAATTTTTTAATACTAGTTTATATCTTGAACAACTTATAATTTGTTTTTAATAATTCTACAAAGTGGTTAAAAATTAGGTTACATTTTCTGAACCTTTTCTGTGAATACTTCAAGACCCCTCTAAGAACAAATAATAAATATTCAAAAATTTACAAAAAATATATATATATACTGAGAATTTTAAATCGTACGAGAGATCATGTGATACTTCATTTTAAATCTATATTTATTCTCTTTACAACTACGTAATTAAAAAAACACGTGAACAATCTCGCGCCGGCATTTAAATTTAAAATTAATTATTTTTTTTAATTGCAAACCGGCAAAATCTGGGAAATAATATACATGGCAATGCTTTCAATCGATTCTTAATTTTTGTGTGGGCAAAGTTTAATTTTTATTAGTTTTGGCTTAAGCATCATCAATAACAGTGTTTCTTAATTTTTATGTAAGCAAAATTTTAAATTTTAATTTTTTGTAGTTCTGGCACAAGCTTCACTTAGATTATTATCAATAACAGTGTTGAAAAATAAATGCCCGCTAACTTCCTTGAAATTCAGATTCAGGACATAAATTAAGCAAGTCTAATGCCACTTTCCAATTAAGTATTAACTACATATTTTCAGCGCTCTTGCGAAAGTCCGAAAGAACAAAACTTTCAACCCCCTGCTATAAGTCATCATAACCGGTTTAATTCAGACTCGTGATTAAATGGTGCAGTTGTTAGACAAACAGCAGTAGCACTTCAACTATGAAGAATTCTGGCGTGCATGAATGGTGGTTTCTCTAATTTCAAATGATGTCTAAGCCTAACGACTCTATAATCATAATGAGTTGAGTTGCTAATGTAATAAACCGACCCCAGCAATATCGTTAAGTAGTAACCCTTATGTAAAACCTCCCCCGCATTCAGAGCTAGGAGAGACACCCCAACACCGAAGGGCCATTCGTTGTATTGTTATTCATAATTCTACGGTTACGAAACTTTTATAAAAAATTTATGAGCTGGAGATTCATCGAGGCTGTTACAAAACATCGCACTTTATTTATTGGGCGATTTTCGCCAAAATACTTGTCGCAGAAGATATTAATTTCAGTTGTAAAAAAAGCGCTTGAAAATAAAATGTTTTTTTAATTGCAACCGAGGTCTAGTACATAATAATATTTTAGTAAGAATCTTAAGTTCGTGGATTATTTTAGCGCTTTTTGGAGAAATAACGGCGCTAACCGGGCGAGAAAAGCAATAATTTCTTTATCGTCTAAGTTTTTGTCTGATGATTTCGATGCAGTGCTTCTACTAGTAAACAAGTCTATAAAAGAAAATGCTGAATATTATTCTGAAAGAGGGGATCCGCACTTTCGCTATTTCTGCAGCATTTCCGCTGCTGACGCACTTCCGGATCGGTTTAGTGAACCATGACTGCCAACATCATGGCGAACTCGACCAAATCTTATAGAACTAGTCATTGTCATTTAAAGTAGCTTCACACGAATGACTCAACCATAAAATCATTCAAGGAGAACTTTTAACAGCAGCGATTACAATAAATTGTGAAATTTTGACTCTACAACTTAATGGCGCGCTTTAATTCTCGGAAAGCTCGTTTTTACTTATGTGTGCATACAAGCTATGTGTCCTTTCTGAAAGCTTAAAAAACACTGTTAATGTAGATGATATTCCCACTAGAAATTGCACACTTGTACACATAAGTTTCTTCTGTTTATCAACGAACTAACGTTGTCGCTTAAAAAAGCTTCCGGAGGACATCTTGCAAGACAAAAGCTCTTTCAAGATGTTTCCCACGCTTCACTCTCGCTTTGTTATTTTGACAAATGCCATTTTCGTATAGAGCAGTCGAAAACATCCATAAATAAAGTAAATAAAACTATTATCATCTGACGGGAATCGTCGGAGAAAAGAAAGATCTGCAGGGGGTTGTTTGAATGCATTTGGTCCTATCCCGTTCTAAGAATCCGATGGATACACATTCGCGAATCGGGCGGGATACACCGAATGGTCGGAAGTTTGTTGGCGCCGAACTCAGGCGCCGCGGCGCCCTAGTTGGAACCGCTATGTTTTAAGAGCAGAAGCGATACTGACAGGTATTGAAGTGCTAAGTTTTTTACAAAAATAATCAAAAAGTTTAAAGGGGTGTGATTTATTTCAATGTTAAAGTCCGTAATTTGTTCTTCACTTCATTTTTCTTTCACTTTGTAGCTGGATATAAATGCGTGTAAGAAGAAAAAAAAAGCTTAAGGATAAAGAACAATGCGCACTGATTAAAAAAATAATAAATTTGAGATTTTTTTTTCGTTTTTAAATCTTTTTTTAATATCAAAACTGTATTACCATGTTTTTTAAAAATGCTGTAAACTGTAAGAATCATTTTTTGTATTAATATCTATCTATTAACATTTATTAATAATCTGTGAATAAGAATTAGTAAAATTTATGCGTCTTTAGTCTAATTCATCACTCCAAATCGAAAAAATTTTTTTTAAATTTTGTCTAATTAATCCACTGTATTCTTTTACTAATCCAACCTAGTTTTTAATATAATTTTAATTTTAATTAATTACGCATTATTTAGTCTAATTTAATGGATCAGGTCTTGTGTAACTTAGTTCACTTTAGTCTATTGTCTCCACTCTAGTGCAATCATTTTTATCCTGTAATTTGCATTTTGACCTCCAGGGGAGATAAAGTGATACTTTAACATCAAGAGTAGATAAAATATTTTTATTTAATTCAACTTCGGAAAAATTAGCACAGAACTGAAAATTGGTACAGATCTTAAATACACCATTACAAATAACAAATTAAAAATCGTTTTTTTGCATACATGTCTTAAACAGTACGTGTTATCGTAAAAAGAGTTATGTATATTACGCGATTCTATACAAAAAAAGATCTTATTACTTTTTTTTACGAATTTTCATTTGTGAAATATCGCTTGTCTAACTTTGAAAAACAAATGCCTGCTACTTCAGCTTTTAAACAAGTTTTCATAAATGTCATAAGTTTGCTATATATGTAGCAAACTTTCAACTAAAAGCAAAATCATTTTTGATTCCAAACAGTAGAAAAATTATTGTCTACATAATATGCACTTTTTTCCACACCACTTTCAAGGAAGAGTATTTGGAGTATTTTTTATGTGGTTTCTTCTGATGGTGTAATAACCCCCCCCCCATCTACTTAAATTTGTTTGTACAGACAGTTTTCAAATAAATTCAAAAAAGTTATATTACTCAAAAAACCTCACGATTTATTTGGTTGCGCTGAAGAATCAGGATGATGTCTGGATGATGTCTAGAGAAGAGTCGATGTTTGTAAATACTTCAGCACAATCAATTAAATCAATACAAATAATCTTAATTTTTTGCGTTTCAGTAAACAAATGTCTGATCAATCAATTTTAAATAAATAAATAGTGGACTATACCTCCAAGTGACACCACATAAAAAAATGCGCCAAGTACTTTACCTCGCGCGGCTATTTATTTAGATTCGTGAAAAGTTAAACGTTGAAACGCGTTGTTCTCTTTCATTATTATTTTTTACTCACAAAAGTAAACATTTCAAAAATATTTTAGTTCTTTTAAACGGTTTTAAACGCGGGTTTTATTAAATTACCATAGTATAATAGAACTCTAAAACAAAAACACACTTCCGGAAAAACTATTCCGCGAAATGTTTTCCTTTAAACTTGCTTAATCTAAGAAAATCACATAAATCAGATATTTTGTAATAAATTCCAATAAAGTCATACTGGATCTTTTTAACCTGGGGGACAATAAGTTCAGCTATAAAATTCTTAATTAGAACTGAGTTAACTGAAAGAGTTATACATACTTATATTTAAGTTATACATAAATAAACTACAACAGAATGTATACCTACAAATTTATCATTGTAAATTGAGTAGTCGAACTTTTGAGCCACTGCTACTCGAAAATTAAGGAAACTAAATATATTTTTTTCTGTAAACGTTTGTTTTATTTTTTACTTTTGATTACATACTTTTTTCTGCTTTTTATTATTGCTGAGCCTGAAAATGAATCGTTACGTTGCTGATGGATCCAGAATTTTAAAGAGAACTATAACTATATCCAGGAAAAAGTTGATAGTTAATGGTAATTAGAATAAAAATTGATCTTTTTTGTGGTCTTGTAAGACAAAGAAAGAAACTATTTCAAACTCATTGAAAAACAGAATTCAAAAAAATGTTATTCGAAATATACTGTTTTTTACTAATTTAAATTCAGCGATTTGAAAAATTTAAAACAACTAGACATAGACTAAAAAACTAATACATACATTGAAAGAATAAACGAAGAAGCTTTAGTTTAAAGAATAAAAGAATCCGGAAAAACCAATAAAACGGGACAAAATAAATATTTCTAGAAATTTACATTTCTAATAACATTTTGAAAAATCTACAAAATAAAAATAATGTAGATCTATAAAGAATTTAAATCTAAAATTTAAAAATCATATAAAAGATTTTATGTGTTTTACAAAATTTAGAAAATAAGAAGAATTAATTGGAAAAAAAACTAAAGATTATGAAAAATCTGAAGCATCCAAAATATTCAAAAAATATTAGCAATTAAAAAAATCAAAGCATACAACGGCATTTCATCACTGTGACGGAAACAAAGATTGTAAAGGTAATTTGTAGGATCTAACAAATTAATTGGCAAATAAAAAATGTAAACTAAGACTGGAAAAATTTGGAAAACATAAACAGAAGCAAAAATTTCTAAAATTTATGAAAAAACTAAAGATTGCAATAAAACTAAATTCAAAAATATTAAAGATGCAAAAAATGAAAAGAAATTTCTTCAGAACTGAAGGATCCGAAGTAACTTTATTCAACATTAAAAAATTAAACATAATTTAAAGACCCTAAAGTATCTCGAGAACCTGGAAAATTCAATTATTTAGAGAGTTCGAAGCTTTTAAAAAAATCCCTAAGATTAAAAAGATGTAAATGGTAAAAAGAATCTAAAAGTTTTTTAAGTGTCAAAGAAATATAAGTGGGTATTTATTATTTTACTTGTTTATATAAATCGATTAGATTTACAGCACAGTAATTTTTATTCTGCAAAGCTTACATTTTTTGTAGTTGAAGAAGCCCTCTTTTTTGTGATATAAATCTAATTTTGTTTGGCACTGTCCACAATGATTTTTGTCTGCAGCAATTTCTTTAAAAGCTGCCTCGGTACTTTCTTTTTAAATTTATTAACTATTTTACAAGGGAAAATATTTTTCCTAGTGCTTGATCTTTCACCGCAAGTTAGACAGCTTTAATTGTTTTCTACAGTTCACCTAACAAAATAATAAAACCTTTTCCATACTGCATGAAATGGCATACTGTTGTAAAGAATGTGCAATAACGTATTGCTATCAAATTGACTTGTACAGCTCGTTGATTCAATATCTTTACTGAAGTCCTCATTCAAACTGACACCCTGTAAACACACCGCTGTCCGAAAACACTTTCTGCAAAACTCCAATATCTCACTTTTATCCTTGTGTGATATATGATATCACTATAAAAGATTGATTTTGTAGCCAAAAAATATTTCACTTCGGTTTGTTTTAATCTAGTTTGAGAAAATTCAATTGATTCGGAACTCTTAAGCTCCCCAGCATCGACATAAAATCATTCATATCGATAACATTCGGGGAAGATATATGAGTATTGTGTAGGCACGAATTGGACCGGGTACTTCACAGATTGATTGATACACACATTCGACGATTGTAAGCCTTAATCGTACTTTATTTTAGCACCAACTCGGCGTGCTTTTGATAAAAACTATCGCAATTTCAGATATTGCAATGCGGGATGTTCGAACGACAAATTTGGGTGGTGATAAGGATTATTTATGAGTATGACTCTGACAAATCTGATGCACTTTAATGAATTAGGGGCCATTTTTATGTTTGCACAATATTAGACTTCCGGAGCCGGATATGTTCGACGACCAAGTGCCAGGAGGAGTAATGGAGTGGAAGAATATAATAGCAAAAATAAATAACAAGAATTTATCGTATACAGATTTAATCTCTGGTTGCGCACGTGTTATAGACGAAAGAAAAACTACACAGCTACTAAAAAGAAAAAACACTCCAAAAATTCTTGTCAAATTTTACTTCCTGATTATGCACACATTTAGTTTTTGGATATAAATTTAAATACTTTTCTTACTAACACTTAAAAGTATTTTTTGCAAACTTAGTATGTTTTTTTGCAAAAGTTGTGCAAAATTTTTGCTTAATAAAATCAAATCTACAGAGACTTTTTTGCAACTAGTTCTAGTAGATAGATGCCACAATAAAATATGTACTTTTTTATTATTTGAAAGTGTATTATTTAAATGTTACTACATTATGTCCTGTTCCTGCTAATTGTAGTAGAAAATTGTTAGTTTAAATTAAATTCTTAATAAACATTAAAGTTCAGAGCAAATTTTAAAATTAAATTATAACGAAGAGTAAACATTTTCCGATGTGTTTAATACTGCTTTATACTTAATCAAAAATTTAAATTCAAACAAGGCGTTTTTTGCTTTAGATCTGATGGGACCAAGAACACAAGATTTATTATTATTAATCTACATCAAAATCTGAATTGAAAAATACTACTATAAGTATTCTTGAAATGCTTGTATAAAATAAAGATGGTGAGGTAGATTTGCTAAATATCGTCCCCCTTTAATAATATTACAGATATTTGAAATGAAAAATCGTGACATATCAAAGAAACTACTATATTCTATTTTATTTATACTTTTAATGAAATCATACAAAATATTTGTCTTCACTCTGGCAGCTTAGTTTTAACAAAATATATAATTTATAATATTTATAATTTTTAAATTTTTTTTTGGGTTCCTAATTTAGTCTCCGGGGCAATATTTAGATCACAGTTTAGTTTAAATTCAGTTTATTTTAGTTTTCCTGACAGGTTGTTCAAATGAATTTTAGACCTGAATCTTCAAGACAATTTTCATGCATCCTTTGGAAGCACCTATTGTATGTTATCCAGTTTTCTTCCTTTTTTTCTAAGTAAATTATGTTGTTTATGCCCAAATTTTACATGAAGTGTAAAACACATTAATTCTGTTATAAATCAAAGTTTATCAGAACAAAAACTCACTTTGCACATTTTTTTTTATTTAAGTAACTTTTTGCCTTGAATGTCTCAGTATGACAATTTGTCATAATGTCTTATAATTTTATAACTCTAAACTTGGTAGCATTAGTTGTAGCAAAAAAATTTAGGGGGAAGAAATAAGGTTCGGGGACGAAATTTGACGACCCTACCTTAATAGTATATTATGAATAGGGTTTTAAAAAAATCTAATAAAAGTCTTTTTGTTTCCAGGATAAAATTAATTTTTTTTTACATTGTCGGTGCGCCAATGAAATAATACTTTATTGTTAACCGAAAAATTGTTGTGGATAGAATTGTGAGAATCACAAACAGGGCAGAATTTTTAGAACAGAAGCTTTTTATCACAATGCTAAGCAAGTTGAAATTTCCTATTTCGTTATATTATGAGTTATGACACAGTAAAAAAGTCATGTCTTTATCAATGTGTTCATGCATTGGCTTGTATGGAAAACTCAGTTGAAAATGTGCAAAGCATGCATTATTTCTCACTACTTAATGATTTCAAACTTGTCATTTCTACTCAAAAACAATTGTCAACCTTAATCCCTCAGTATAAGTGACGCTTGTCAATATCCAATTGCTAAGATTTAATTCAAAAATAATTAAGCGTGGCCAATATTTGTCGGTGCCATAGAAAGGGCGCGGAATATAGTTAATTTTTCCGTGATATGATTAAAAATAGTGTTATGTTACTTTACAGTACATTCTAAGTATGTGGTATATTTTTATGTAATAAAAAGTTATGTAGTATAATATATTTGGAGATATACTTTAAAAACATCCTGTATTTTTATAAAATTACAACTGGCTTATTATAGAATATATTATTATTTAGTCCATCTGGATTATTTTCTTTTGCTTTACCACCACTAGTTCGTTAATCTTTTGGTTCTGGAATAATAGAAATCCTGACAACATCAGAAAAAAATAAAGAATGCAAATTGCTTTATAAATTTTATATACTTATAGTTATTGCAAATTCAAAAGGAATAAATTAAAGAAAAAAGAGATAAATTTACAAGAAAAAGAATCCAGAACTTTTAACTATTGTCATAGACAAAAATAATCACAACTCCATTTAAATTGCCAATGATTCTTATTTTAATAAATATGATGTATTTTTATTATTACTCAACATTTTTATTTATCCTCAATTCATTCATAAGAGTCTTAGATTTGGTTTAAAGATCCTCATGAGCAAAGTTTGAGTTGGCAGAGCGAAACAGCGAAATTCGGAATTATTTAGAAGAATTTAGGCCAGAAACAAATAAGTTTTAAATAAAATTTCAAAATCATTTGATGATGACGTCAGTACTGATAGTGGAAGAGCATAGAAAATGAAATTATGTAAAAATATAAAATTCATTTTATTTCTAACAAAAGTGTGTTGAGAACTCGTTTCGTTTCGCGATTTGCTTATTTCTCTCTTTGAAGTGGCCATAGAAAATTATTATTTTTTTTAAAAACAGAAATCCTGTCTAGATAATCGCATCTTCTGTCAATTTTGAGAAGTAGCTAACTTTTGGCGTGTCAATCTTGGTATGTTGAAAAACATTTGGCTTTTGTTAGAAAATTAAAATCAAAAACGCGCTCCTCGCTCGACATTTAAGAATTATTTATGATACATTAATAACACATAAAACACTTTGAAATAAAAATTTCCATATTCTAATAATTGCCTCTGGTGAAAAATGACCGTCCTTAAAATATGACTGGTAAAATTCAGAAACTTTATAAATTTCCGAGATGAATTTATTTATGAGCAAAAGTTCATGCACACGATACACACGTTCCAAAAACACTTGACACATCCTCTCTCCACTTACTTGAGCATAAAATCCGCATAACGCCCCTTTCGAGCCCTCATTTCTTGGTCAAGTGCTTTTTTAGCATGCGTTAAAATTTCCCTGGACAAATCTAGCTTCGTGCTTTGCGGCGAAAATCTTGTGAAATTTATGTCGTATTTTCCTGAAAGTTTTTCGGACGTCTATAAATTTCATTTAGAGAGACACAATTGAGTCTGCTATATCGATTAAAGAAGAGCAGGAAGAATCGTTAGAGGGTCTGCTGCATAACGGCAATGCTAAATGCACATCGACGAACGAGCAATAAAGTACTATGTGTAGTGAATGCGCAACCATAAATAACCCATTAGGGATGTGCTGTTGCGACCCTTCACCATCTATGACAAACTGGAGCCCTTCGAGACCACTCATGCGGAAATGCTGCTGTTTCTGCCCTCGCGATGTCTTCTTGTCAGCGAGGATCGTAAAAGAGATTCACATTACTGATAAATTGGAACGACGAATTGGATCGGATGACTAGATATTAAAATTTATTTATTGTTGGGAGACTGTAAAGTTTTTTTGGCAAAGATAGCACTGAGGGCTCTCTAGCAATCGCACAAATGAATGCTCCCATTTTTTTATTCAAACAAGACCAAGATGAAACATTTTACAGATATATTACAGAAAGAACGGAATGTTCAGCAACACACTATACACCTCATGGGTGAAAATGATAAACTGACAATAAATTATTTTACATTCCTCGAACAGTTTAGAAAAAGATTGATCCGAATCATCCTGATGCAGACTCAAATTTATATTTCTTACAAAAAGGGTGTAGAATTTTTTTTTCAAAAATGATTTTTCTTATTCATACACATATAAATTAACTCAAACAATCTAAAAACAATAAGTCAGTAATAAATAGAATAATCAATTTCTAAACAAAAACCTGATTATTACATGACAAAAATATGATGCATTCAACAGAAAGGAGATCAATGTCGCTTTTGCTTCAGTTTTATTATCGTGTGGATATGTCGTAACTTAACTGACAGTGACATTATTGAGAGTGGCAGTATCCTTTGTGGTTTATACTTCTAATAAACATTTTTTTTTAATTGTGTTTAATTTGATTTCTAAAGTCTGTGGATAAAGTAAAGCTAGGAATACAGTTAGTTAGTGTTAATATTATTTCAACATGGGTCCTAGAACAAATTTTACAAAAAAATCATAGAAGACCTAAACTTAAAAATTTAAAAGTTGTTTAACAGATTCTTTATTTGATTTACCTAAAAAATAATTAAAAAATGATACAAATAGAAGTTGAATAGTTTAGTTTTACATTTTCAATTTTTTTTTTCCGAATTTTTGAGATCGTCTGTAATCTTTTGAATTGTCTAAGATTGTTTAAATTTTCTATTTTCTCTCAATTTGTTTTCTTATTCCTTGACTTACTTAGATTTTGTAAATTCTTTAGATCCTTTAGATTTTTGATGTTTTTTCGTTTTTTACACTTATAAATGTTTTGTATTTTTTATACGTTTTGTGAGATGTTTTAAGTTTTATAAAATGTCTATAGTCTTCATTAATTTCAGATTTTCTTTAGGTTATTTAAGTTAATTAAATTTTTCGGATTTCCCTATTTTTTGTAGCTCTTGTTTATTCACTCTTTCAATATAGTGAATATGGTATATGGACATTAAATTAAATTTTTAAAATTTTTCTCTCTTGAGATTAATTTAAGCTTTTAAATTCTTTTATCCTTTAGCCTATGTACTTAAATCGTTTAAGAATTTAAAGGTTTATGTACATTTATATGCATACGCTTTGTCCCAGAACTTGATTTTAATGCAAAATTTTTGGTCAAAATCTGGGACAACTTTTGAGTTGCACAATATCGTTAAGATACAAACATTTGAAGTAGATTAATAAATCCGTTAAAATTAATCTTTAATGTAAATTATACTAGTAGTCAATTGCTAGGTAGGGAAAAAAATATTTGGTCCACTTTATAGTTTTTTTTTCTAATTTTTTAAACGTACGTCACGTAGTTTCGGTCACATCTCAGGAAAAATGTATGGAATATATTACAGAATTTTTTAATTTGCTTTGCACCAAATCGAAACTGTTGGTTCCCAAAACCGCGCAAATCAACGCAACCAAATTCACCATTAAAATAAAATATAAGTACAAAATAATAAATTAGATATAATATTAATTCAAATAATTTTATGTTAAAGTAAACGTACATATACTTTTTTCATAAAATCCGCTTTTCCAAATTCAATGTACAAAACAGTGCTATTGCAGAAAACTTTCAAAAATTAATTTCTTTTAAACGAGTTTGTGAATCAGTTTGTATTTGAATTAATTTCATCTGTGCGGCGTTTAGACAAAAAAGCTTCGAGACACCCAATGACCAATATTATAACAACAATGTTTCAACGATTTAAATAAATGTCTACCTCTAGTAATACAGATTGCCAAAGTTACATTCACAAAATATGTTTGCTAAATAGTTATTAAGGTATCAACAAGCGTTATAAGACAAATATGTGTGCACGGCATCTTCGGCGTGAGACAGACTTAAACTCCGTAAAGACAAACTTACACTACTAGATTTTAAAATTATGTAGTTGTGGTAGTTGTGACTTTTTTTTATATAATATAAAACTGAATATTAACATGGCCTTTGAATTCAAAGTTGAATGACAGACGTTTATTTACACCATCAAAATTTGAATGAATGAATTTTCTTGAATCTTACTTACTTGGTGTTCACAACACTTTACAAAAGCACTTGCTAACCCACACACAAAAAATTGTTGGAACGGCAACAAAGCTACCATTATCAGAGCGATAATTTAACTAAAAAAAATGATTAAACGATCTAGTCTTGCTGTCAAAAATTCACTTGAATGTATTAACTTATATTACTTATTAATTTATTACCTTTTATTAATATTTGCTTATTACACTACAGCTGAAGAACCTTTGCAGAACTTTTTTTTTCCAGCATTAGAGTACGGCAATTGACAACTCATTGTCACCTTTCATGGCTCAGCTTTTCATGAGCCGTTTTGAAAACGCTCTTGAGTCTGAGCTTGACTACTTTCCAAAGACATGGATTTATATATGTGTACGATATTTTTGCCATTTTTGATACAAACAAGTTAAGTATTGATTACTTTTTAAAGGGCATAGGGAGATAACAATGCTAAAATTGCCCCCAGAGAGTATCTTAACGATACTTTCAGGATATGTTCGTACTATAGAAGTACTTTGATTCTGAAGTTTTTAGATCTCAAGGTTAACTAGATTTTGAATAATAATAAAAAAAGGCAAAAACAGAAAATATTTTTTTTCTCTTCATAGACTAAACCGATTTAAATAAAAATTTTATGGTAATTTAATATCTATAGAGATACTCTTTTGATAAAAATTTCAACTATATAGCTCCACATTTTCATAGAGAAAATTTTTTTTTTTCATGAAAAAGTGATTTTTTATTATAAAACTTAAAAGTACAATTTTGAAAATATTTTTTATGAATTCTCTAGCAAAAAGTACATAAAATATATTTTTTCAAATTTTTTGTAATGGTACGCCATATTGAAAAAATTAAAAACTGTCATGTTTCCGAAAAAAAGTTTTTTTTCAATTTATACTCTCTTTCTCTCTTTCTCTCTCTCTCTATATATATATATATATATATATATATTTACATATATATATCTATATTTATATATATATATATATACATCTAAAAAATAAAATTCTGAGAACGCAATTGCTCTCTTAACCTCCCAGCCACCCCCGAGCACTAATAACAAAAGAGCATGATTTAAGTGTACTTACGCTTGAACATTCCCAACGTGAATATTAATATTAATTTTTGAAAAATAATGTAATCTAGATTACAATTTATTTAACATCATCATCGCATTCTTAATTAATTGTTACGTTAATATTATCATCATTAAATAAAATAGTTTCGAATTTTTATAGAAATTTTTTTTTCGAGAAAAATTGTTGAATTGTGCAATTTTAATTTTTTTAAAAAATTTTAACAAAAAATACATAAAATACATTTTTTCCAATTTTTTTTATAGTAGAAATAGAATTAGAAATTGTTCTAACATAATTCTGACGTCTTAACTAGATGATTATTATCTTATTAAAAAACGCACCGCTATTACTACTTAGAATAACACCACGAGGGGGTGACTTCCGATTTAGATTTTTCTGATTTAATTATAGTGAGAATGAAGTCCATTAAAACATGTAAAAACACGTTGGCTGATGAAGTGAAGAAAAATGGTCGGTTTTGTAAAAAACCTTCTTTTCAAACAATTTCAGTTACAGATTTTCCAGAAATGACAAAAAGAATTGAAAATTCGCTTCACTGGGTCATATCGATATATATAAACAATCGATATCAAACCTAGCTGAAATGATGGATGAATCGAACATCATAAAAATTGAATATGTAAGACGAAAGTAATATAGTCAAAGTTAAAGTCTAATCTCGTCATATTAACAAAATAGAATATATCCTTTTTATTTTTAGTTTTGATTACAAACCAAATAGTAGAGAATATATTGGAATAAATAGATATTGCTGTGAATGTGCAAATGGCAACAGAATCGTCAGTTGTTCTTCACATATTACAGCAAATTATTATTATTTGGCTCATGAACGATACTTGACCAAAATTGCACGACTAGTTGAAGTTCTAAGCCGATTGTTTAACGATGAGAGATAATATTAACGTAACAATGAATGAAGACAGCGATTATGTTTAAATTATCTTTCGTCAAATTTAAGGTTCGTTATTATTTGCTTAACATAGTGTTTAAATCTAAATTATATTATTTTACAAAAATTAATATTAATATTCACGTTAGGAATGTTCAAGCGTAACTACACTTAAGTCATGCTCTTTTTGTTATTTGTGCTCGAGGGTGGCTGAGAGATGAAGTGAGCAATAAACAGTTAATGCGTTCTCAGAATTTCATTTTTTAGAAGTATATACATACATCCATATATATATATATATATATATATAAAGAGAGAAAGAGAATATAAATCGAAAAAACCAAAATTTGAAAAAAAAAATATATTTTATGTACTTTTTGCTAGAGAATTCAAAAAAAATATTTTCAAAATTGTACTTTTAAGTTTTATAATATAAATTCAATTTTTCTTGAAAAAAATATTTTTTTCTCTTTGAAAATGTAGAGCTATATAGTTGAAATTTTTATCAAAAGAGTATCTCTATAGATATTAAATTACCATAAAATTATTATTTAAATCGGTTTAGTCTATGAAGAGAAAAAAAATATTTTCTGTTTTGGCTTTTTTTTATTATTATTCAAAATCTAGTTAACTTTGAGATCTAAAAACTTCAGAATCAAAGTACTTCGGTAGTACGAACATATCTTGAAAGTATCGTTAAGATACGCTCTGGGGGCAATTTTAGCATTCTTATCTCCCTATGCCCTTTAATAAATAATCGTTTTACAACAATCAAATTTACCTGCAAAAAAGAGAAAAATGATAAACTACCCTTTTTAAATACATTTGTAATTAGACATAGAAATAATTTAGAGTTGAATGTCGTAAAGAAAGTATGCTTCGCTACATTACCTCAGACTCCCATCATTGTTCTCAACATAAGATGGCGAGTCTTAAGTTTTAGTTCTTAAATTTCCCCTTAAATAAAATCAGATTTAAAAATAAATAATCAAAGATGCAGCGAGGTGTAACGGTTTTGACCTTGTCTTAGTTGATAATATAGTTAATTAGACAGGATAAATTAGATAGGAAATTTTGATTTTAAAAATTAGTCAATGAATGTTCTACTTTTCATAGAACAACCGAAAAGACTTCGACGATCTCTTTTGCACCTTCAGTGACTAAGAGGCTGGAAAGAATTTTCCAGAGCATTGCTCTGAAAGTAGTGTTTACTTCCGGACTAAGCCTCTAAAGTCTCCTGGGTAATCCGAAAGACAAAATAGCAACTAATAAAAAGTCGGGCATTTGCAAAATAAGAAGTAAAAATTGAAATCAAAAATATATTAGGCAAACAAAAAGAATAATTTTGACAAGAGGCAAAGAACATTTTGCTCATCAAATTTGGAAGTTTTGAAAACTCATTGTTGCCCAACATATTTCTGAAAAAGACCACCATATAGATAATTTCTATCTTAGGCTAATAAAAAGTATAAATAATCGTAAATTTCTAGACATTTTCGAAAGTTTAGAAATAAGGAAAAACAAAGGTGTAATCATGAATGCTCACAATATCAGTTCTTGACAATACTTGTTCTCCCTCTTAAAACCACTAGCGAGCATTATGGGCGTCAACAATTTTAGTACATAAGGTAGTTTAATCATGATTATCTTTAGTTTAATCATAGCTCTGATGAAGAGAGTTTTGCTGCCGAAACGCGCGTTAGCAAGGTTCTGACAATTTTTAGTGTGTGGATTAGCATGTGCGTTTGTAAAAAAATTGATTTGAAATCTAATTTAAAATCAACATAAATTTATTAACGGTTGCCTTAATTAGACTTACCTTTTTATAAGTTTTAAAAACTTACATGCCACATTTTACCATAAATTTTTATAAGAATTTAAAAGTTTCTTAGCACTTTTTGACCGCGACTGTACGTCGACGTGGCTGTTATGCTCATAACGTCCGTGGTTTTTTCAACGTGGTTATGGTTTATGTTCGCGCAGAGAATGTTAATCAAGAAAAGGTTATTAACAATATTTTGCAAATTTTTGTCGATGAGCATGTAGTAAGATTTATTACTTAGTACACCACAAATTAAAGTTGCTATAGTAAAAATAATAAAGCAGTATAAAATCAATTTAAAATTAACTAAATTTAAATTAGCGAAGACCATAATTTATTTAAGAAATGATATACGTTATTTAAGAAACAATTAAAGTTACTGACTAGAAAAGTAATGTTAGTATGTGAAATACCAAGTTTAAAACATCGTTAAAATAGTAAATATGATTTTTTGATTGTTGCGCGGTCAAGTTAGAATAGATCGCTTTGTCAGCTAAAAAATATTTTAGCCACAAATAAGTTGTTTTAACAGCAAAAAGTAGTCCTGTAAGTTTTTTTAAAACTTTAAACTTTAAACAAAAATAGTAAATTAATATTAAGCAAAAAGAATTAACAAAACTTGAGCAAATTCTTCAGACATTTGTCTTAAAAAGTGCATATTATTAATAATAAATCATCACATACATAAAACCCACACAGATGGTTGATGTTAGAAAAAAAATCCCTTTTTCTTAGATTTTTCAGTACAAGGGCGTCTTAATAAAAATAAGAAACTAAGGTAAGCTAACGTCAAATAACTTTTACTTTAACAATTGTCTTATATGTGAAGTTGAATTTAAATCAATCTGTCATTACGAACGCCATCTTCACTGCAAAAAGGGAGAAGTAAAATTGGCAAATGGGTTAAATAACAGCCTAAATTTTGTCCACAAGACTTACATTTAAAGCAGTTATTAATGTAAAAGTGGTTATAAATGGGCAATTATCTTATCAATTGCTCGCATCCAAAGATAAATTTTTGTAAGTAACTGGCGTCAGTAATCACGTTGTTTTGTTTTCTAAATATTTTCCACGTTTTCTTTCCACTTATCTTATCACTCACATTTTATAGCTTAATCAGATATTTTGCTTTTACAATCTTGAAAATTTTGCTGTGTACCTAAATCCAGGCCTTTACTGAGTTTGGTTACAGCAACAATGTTTAGAAGTATAAAAAAGTGGGTGTATTCGTCTGAGTTTACAGCCAAGGTTCACATAACATTTCATAGTTATCACATTAGTTAAATAAATGGAATTTTTATTTGTTTACTATTATACCTGTGCCCTCTATAAATATACTTCTTCAAAATTCTCATTTTATTTTTTTACGTTATTTCATAACGAAAGAAAAAATAGAAAATACTACACAAAACCTTGAGAAACACCTGGTAGGTAAAATTAATGAATAAACTGTGTTTACGTTAGTCGGTAGGCTTACCAATTTGGACTGTGAGGACCATAAACTGTGACGTTAATCCAGAAGCAAATTTACAACATCAATGATACTTCTATTGTATTTGCTTTTCAATTTTTGCCGCAATCATCAACTTAACTAAGCAAAACATAGTTCCTTGGTCTTATTGTTAGTACAAAACTTGCATACAGTAAACCAGATGCAACTCCATTTAATGAACAAGCTAAAAGTAAATTTAGTTGTTAAATCCAAACACTTATCTTAAGCAGACAATATGCCCAGACCAACTTTAAACATGTAATTCTCCGAAATTGCTCAATTTTTATTCGTAAACACAAACAACGCTTTATCAGGCTATTAAATGCAGAAGAAATGTCACGCTTATGACGTCAGTGAAGGTTTTTCATAGGTGGCCACCATCAGATAACGCATCCGGGATATTCGTGGTGAGGGCTGCAACCGTAAATGGTTAGTTTTTTTTTGGTCATGCAATTTTTCTTTGATTAGTCAAAGAAACAGTTTTGATTTTGGAACCGAATCACAAATTTCGAGTAAAATATCAGTGTCGTACCATCTGCGCTCTCACGGTAAAAATACCATGGATTAATATAAACAATAGTATTAAGTATTTCGTAATTTTCTCCGTAGAATTTGTAATTTCAGAATGACGTTTTCCCACATTCCCATTTACGTATCATCAAATAAGTGCACATCGCAAGTGGGTGTAAATAAACCCAACTACCTTTATCGACCCACAGCAATCGAAAGTTGTTATAGACTATACCAAACTTGCGTTGGCGCGGTAAAATAGGACACGATAATAACAGCACAAGTGCATTCTTTCGAAGTATTAATTCATACATTTCAATAATTAAATATGGCACACTTTCAAAGAAATAAACAAACCATTTAAAACCGATGTCCGGCTTTCATGAATTAAGCTATAAATTCCACGCTCCCATATTTGGAGATTTAAAAATCCAAATGGGAGAATGAATAATGGAGCCATTCATGACTGTTAATTACAAGAATTGTAACAGCTTGAGGAAGATTGAAATCACTTCCTTATTAACTGTTTATGACACTGTCTGTAATAAGAATCACGTGTGATAAAAAAAACAGTTCACTGAACATTTTGTTTAAAGAAACAGATTTATTCTGACGTCCCTTCAGGTGTTGCACTTAACTACGCCACTGGTGGAAGCAGCACCGTCAGGGGGCGCCACCTAATCCCCATCAGTCGAAATCTATCCAAGTGAATTGGGCGTGTTTTGCAAAACGGTCTAAATTAATGTGTTTTTTATCGAAATGAAGTGACTGAATTTTCACCAAAAGTAAGTAATTTGCTTTTATTTGGTTCTAGCTTTATTGTAAGCGAGTTTGACGTTTGTAAGTCGTGCATCATCCGCGCTGTGACCCTTTAAAATTGCATCTGTTTTGGTAGGAGCTAATCGCGATAAAAATAAGTCTTATCAGGAAACAATTGTTTACAATTTTATCGATATAAATGCTTTTGACCTAATTTTTATGCTAGATGTTCTGGCCTTTTTCTCAATCACCTTGTATGGTAACGAATGTAAATAAAACTCAGTGGGCTTTGAGTTTTGACAGATGGATTCGACATTGATTTTCTCACAAATTCAATTTGTTAATTACAATTTCTAAGTAAATAAATCGGATTTCCGACAGTTTTCGGTCGAATTTCTTCCCTAATCAATAGTTCTGACGGTGGCTTTATTTATATTGTTGCACTAAAGCCTGGATAAGGGTTGCCAGTGGCGTAGGAGTATTTTAAGGGTGTTTTCATCCCCCCCCTTGATGAAGTAGTTCGGAATTTTTGCGGTTATCATTACTTCCGCCTGACTAACATTTTAGAGGAAAACCAGCAAAATAGATAAGCTAAATGTAAATATCTGTCGATATAAAACGTTGAGTACAAATAAAATATTAGCTCATCGAGTCGGAGCAAACAAATATTTAATATAAATCCCGCCAAAAATCAATAATCGTTTAGACTGTGAATAATAAAAGCGATTAAGGAACTCTGACAGCTTCTTCTGAGATAAAAACGTACTGGAAGAAGGCCAGGAAATGGAGTTCATCTAAATTTTTTTTATTGATTTACAACTTGGCCCCTCCTTTAGTAATTGACCAGAATAGAAAACTGACCTGATAGAAACAACATTGAATTTTCTAGACTTTAAAAATAGATTAGAACATCGATTCTTTTTATCATTGATTTTCGGTCAGGAATGCTGCAATCAAGATAATTGTGTAACTCAAATTGCACACTTAAATTTTAAGAACTGCTCAAAATAGGAATGCTGCTATCTTATTGGTTGATATACTATACTTAAAATTTAAGTACAGGTAGTGCAGTTTTAATGAGAATGTTTCAGAACCTAAAATTATGGAGGGCACTGTAACATACAAAATCTTTATTTTTAATGGACGCAAGTCTTTTACGCTTTTAAGATTGTAAATATAATCTCGGAGCCCTATGTAACACTTTTTTTTTAACTTTTGCAAATGTTTTTGCCAATTGTAGCGCTTGGGGGGAAATCTCAAAGTTTTTTTTATATAAGAGTTCTTTAGGCGCAATTTAAAATGACGTCAAACTTTTGTAATTGGATAAATACAGAGTTTTTAGCGATCGCCTTTTGAAAAACTTTTCTTTGAGTTTTGCTAGGAAATTACTTTGTAACTTTGAATACACCTCATGTTGAAAATAGTGCTTTTGTAAGTATTTTCATATAACTTTAGTTGAAGTGAAATAATGTTCTGTGGGTTAATTAATAAAGATTTATTTATTTTTAACACGATATTTTAAAGCAATGTTTGTTTATATTAAACTAAAATGAGTATTTTTACGTGAGCAAAAAATAAATATTGTGCTTAAAAGACGTGATATAAGAAAAATATCTACTCTTGTATTAATAACAAATCGATACATCAAAAGTTAAAGTCGACGTAGTCCTTGAGCAAATAAAAATGAATACTAAAATGTTTTTTTTTAAAGCTTGTACTTCTTAATACCATGCAATTTAGTCTTACCTTCAACTCACTTATCAATTTTTACGTCTACTCCAATTTTAGGAGCTGTCTTTTATATGTCACGTTCTACAGTACGAAGAATAGAAGAAATAATATAGCTCGACCAATAAAACGTTTTCTCAACCTTGGAAATGAAGTTTGCTCATCTACATTTATTATTGATTTACGACTCTAACAAATTCGCTTGGCCTCTCCATCAGTAATTGACGAGAATAGAAAACTGCCCTGGTTGAAACGTGAAATTGAAATTTTTTTACATTAAAAACAGATAAACCACGAGCTCATTTGTCATTGATTTTCTGATAAATCGAAAATCACAAGAATGGTGTAATCAAGTCACAATTCATCTCTGGAAATAGTGTAATAGTCTAATTGGACTATTTCTGAACATGAATCAGGGCCAATATACAAACGCGCGGACTGCTACCAAGCCATAAGAATTAAACCGTCTCGGTTTCGACAATTTTCATCAAATTTCCCATTGTCTACCTTTTTTCATCTAACTGCTTCCAAATTGGTTCATTAAAAGTGAAGAAAGCAGTCAACACTCTCTAATTACATAATTGAATATCATACAGTTTTGGATGAAAGGAAAACGAGCGCAGGTCTGTTACAAACACAACGTCTTAATCGAATTTTAGAGCAGTTAACCTGGGAGTTAACCAAAAATAAACACCAGAGCTTCCGGTGTGACAGATCCGTGTGTGGATGATACAAGAAAAACAACTGTGTTACATCAGAGTTAAACACCTATCGCAATGTCTATTTATTGATCAGTCGAATGAAAAATGAAAGTTTCGACTTGTTCACCTCCTAAAATACCGCTTTACAACTTCCCCAATTTTTCATTACCAGTTTAGGAAAAATCTGTTTTAAAATTGGATTTGAGAGTGTCTTGAACAGGTGCCAATGTTTTAATGAATCGAAACGACTCATACCAGGTAGTGAGGTAAACAAACTGTGACTCAGATGGTTCTGTTCTAATCTGGGAATGAAAGGGATGCTTGCTGATCGGTGACGACCCTACATGTTGTGCAAACAATAGGGCGTTAAGTCTGGTTTTCTTCTAATCATTAATTCTTCAAGATTATGGTAGGGGCTGGCTTTGAACTACCCACCACTTTTTGAGTGATGCATTCATTAGGATGAAAAATTATCCAGATGCTGATACGATGCAAATAATATGGATGTGCTAATATCCATCAGTCTTTTACCAGGCAACTTTGTAACAACACAAATGCAAATATTGCTGATTGATTGGTTCAGAAAGAAGCTCGCCGGAGCATGCACCAAAATAACCGTCATAAAAACATCCATTAAAAACTGCAAAATGATATCGACGTGGGATGATCAGTGGCGACGATTTATACGAGAAAGCTGTAATTGTGAAATCGCTTTGATTACAACCATAACTAGTCTTTCCACTTGTATCTTATTAACTCTATATTTCATTAAGTGCAACTGGTGGGTTGATACGACACATGGTTTTGATCTCTTTTTTTAGTTGCATCGCCGCCGTATGGAAATCCAGTGCAAGTTCAATGTTACACGGAGTTCATATAACAGGAAGAACTGAGTCTATGTCTCGCTTCAAAAAAGAGGTGCTATTTTCAGGCATTAAGCCATGAAGGGAGAAATTGCCATTTAACGATTTCTTAATTGCATTTAATGTTCTGGTGAAGATTATTTACGATAAAGAAAATATGAAAACAGTTTACGTACTTTTCACTGTTGGTTTGTTCTGAGGATTGTTTATTTGGGGAAGTGTTAGTTATTGAAGCCAGTTCCTTGAAAAGACGTGTGTTTTACTGAATGCAAACTGTAATTATAGTTCTACACTATTTGCACTTGAAGGTGAAAAGTTGAAACAGCACGGCTGCTACAGTGGCTTATCGCAGCAGGTTTAAGATTAGAATTTTAATTTTTTCAATTTTCTACCGTTATTGTCTCAATTTTATCGAATCAAAGATAAAGTTAATGGTTTACTTGGCGATAACTTGTACGAAGAAACAAAAATATTTGAGCTTTGAGCTACAGTTTATTTCAAAACAAAAAATATTATTATTTTTAGAAATTAGAAAATAAAATAAAATAAAACAATACCTATTTATGCATTAATAAAGTGCGAAAATTTTACTATCTTTTACAATCAAGTCAATTTTGAAGTCTTGTTAAAATAATGGTATTTTCTGATAGTTCGCACTTGATTTACTACAATTAAAATATCATTTTTAAACCTGGAAAAGTTTTATAGCTTGTTAGAAAGAGTATCATCTGCTCAAAAGTAGCAACGCAATGCCAGACTTGAAAATCTTTTTTTTTTCCTTAACAAAAGCTAGTGGGTCATCAAAGTAAAAACGTATGTCGTCTTATAACATTCTAAATGAATAATAACAGATTAAAATATGTTAAAGCGTCAAATACCTAACAATTTCAATTAATAAGACTTTGATGCTTTAAAAAATATTATACATCATCTTACTGTGTACAAAACGCTTACTTTTCGTCCATGTGCAACAAACATCTTCATAGAAAAAACAGAAAAGTCAGCATTGACATGCGATTGTAGACAGAAAAAAGATAGATCAACTTTCAGTTTTTCAGAATTTCAAGTTTCCCTCTTAAATATAACCACCATGTAATTTCGAAAATTCAAGTTATGGATAAAATACTTTTGTATGAAAACATTTATTTTTTTAATAGCCGTTTATATAACGAGACCGTAAGGACGATGATTTTTTGGAAAGGCCTTCAAAATGATCAAAGCAAAATAATATCTTTACGCCAGAAGTGCTTACAAGTTTTTTGGGGTGTCCCAAGAATCTAACAAAATGTATTGATGTTCATCAAATTCATCTTTACAGCCGCAAAAGTCTTTCAGTCCGTAAAGTATATTTTGACAAATGATTCCATAAAATTCATCTTTACGGTTCCAAGAATCCGTAAAGTAAACGATTATAGTGTCGCCTTAAAATACTATTTAAAATGATGCTACGGTTACCAATGGTTGACTCGAAATTTTTATACGGATTTTTCTAATACTTACAACTCCAGTTTGCAAACGTACAAATAATAATTTTTTACGTTTGTCATACTAAAATTTTAATCATTTTGCAACCACAGTGCAATACAAAGAATAAAGGAAATGGTGCACACCTCATAGTCAGGAAATGATGCACACCTCATAGTCAGGAAATGATACAACCTTGTCAAAAAAATATCTCCTCCATGTTGATTTTTTTTTTCCTAAAATTGAATCAGTCTTCGATAAGTCAGTTCCATCCACTTCAGTAAGGCGTGGGCCACTACGTTCATTTTATATCTTTCAAACCTCGGTTTAAACTACTGTCATAAAAGTTTTCTTCGCGCAAGGTTGCACAATATTATCGACGACATAAATAAAACGAATGAGAGTGTACCGGAATTTGCATCCGGTCATTGCATACCACGTAATGCATCATCAAAAGATATTTTAAAACCAAATAAACTGCATTAACCTTCATGGAAATTATTGGTAGAAAGGATCACAAATAGAATGATTCGTCGCTAAGTAACATTGTTATACGACATTTTATTTTTGACATACGCTTGGTAAATTGGACTTTTTCTGGAAGCTGACGCTGGAAACGTATGACATGACCGTGATTATTATGTTACAGCACGCTTGGCTAGTTGGGTCTTACTCAAACGGACTTAATTAAGTTACTAATATCAGATTATGTGAGCAAGCTGCATATAAATGAAATGATTGTTATCGATCCCGCTAATATAACAAGTTTCGTGAATATTTTATCTGTGGTTGTTAATGTTATTCAGATGCACTTATTTCCGATAGCGAAACCTGTAAAATTGAAACTAAGAATGAAGCTGGAATAATAATAAGGAAGTTACTTCATTTATATGTAGTTATCAAGTAATATAAGTTATTTCTACTTTGGAAATGGTGAAACATGATTTCCATTAACGTGTCCTTTTTCGTCTTCATAGTTAAAAGTTTAAACAAATTACTTTTTTCAAGGTTTATTTTTTCTGCATTTACTTACCACCCTTATCAGCGTTTGCCAGACAACTTTGAGTAGCTATTTATCTTTTAACGTAAAAAACTATCAATGTCAAATGCAACAAAAAAATTTCGTTGATTACTAGTTGCTTATCAAAGTTTGAACATTATTGTCGGTTGCGTACATCCATTGAGCTACTGTGCGTAGCTAACTTTCGATTCTTGACAGACCCTCTAACAGCAAAATATTTTGTAGCACAGTTTAAATCGGAATAAAAAATTGAATGATCTTCGAAAAACAAAAATTAATGTTATTATTAATTTATTAATCAATAGTAATAATGATTAATTCATTATTATTTCTATTGCTCACTTCAATCGTTTTTGTGGTCTCTCGTGAAAAAATCTCCCATGCACAGGTTGACATCTCCGGACGATTCTCTAGTTTCTCTATTAACACAGGATCCAGAAGTCAGTCATCTCATTGCCAAACATCATCGTTGTACATAAAAGAAAGTTTGGAAAAAAGATTATTTTGTGAACTGTAATTTTCGTATATTTTCATACAATGCCAGACGACATATGATCGCGTAATGATCATTTTAACGGCTTCTGCCTCAGTTAATTTTTTTCTTAGTATCATGGCATTAACCAAACTTTACGAGATAAAAAGAAGAGAGATTTTTTCCCTCTTTAAGCTTCTAAACTTTCAAGGAGGTAAATCCAAGATATCCAGACATTCCACACACAATTATTATTTGTTTTAATTTTTGATTACTGTCAAACTGCCCTGTTTTGCAGAAGTCCTAAGACATAATATTTAAATTATTTCCTTTCGCCCTCACTGAATAAATGAACCTCAGTAGTTATCAGTAAAACCCTCCGCATAAAAATTTAGCGTAATAATATTTACCTTTTTCTTTTGTATTTACATTTCACAATCTTAGTGGAAGACCCATGTCTATTTTATGTTTTCCAGTTCCATTTATGTCTTTTTTTTATCTGTATTATCAACATTCAAACAATTGTGTTATTACAAATTTTAGGCTTTCGGAAAACCGCAGTATCTCCAACTTCCAGGTGACAATTATTTCACTACCTCCGGTTTACCGCTCTAATCCGGAACAAATAACGTAGACGTGTACTTTGCGATATCTTATCGATAACAGATACAAACTAGCGCACCTACCCAGAGCAGGACCAGCAGGAGCATCATGCAGGGATATCGTAAAGGAGGACTGGGCGGCGACAGAGGTTTGTTGGTTGGGTTGCAGGAGGGTTGTTATGTTCGGATGGTGGAAGGGGTCGAAGCGTCCGGCGCCCGACTGGCGGCTTCCAAAGCAGTCCGTCGTGCAGCTTCCCGCACTATTCTCAAGCTTTCATCCTGTTTTTACTTCTGCCGAAAGCCACCAACACGCCAACGGACTCCCGAATTTTCTTTCTTCACGGTAACATTGACTTCCTGGCAACGAACGAAAGTAACCGGAGTGGTTTCTTTCTAACCCGTTACGAGAGCAAAACGAGAAAAAAAAGTAATTGAAGAGATTTATATCACGGCAAAGCAGGAAGGCGGAATAGGGTGGTTACTGCTGTAGGAATAATTTAAATTATATAACAAGAAGTGTTTTAAGGGAGATAGATATTTTGCAGGAGATGGGTAATCAAATTTGTTTAGTAAATAACCTAGAAAAAAAGTTCATGACTAGAAAAAATATATAAACATCAGCGGAATATCTTCCAACAGACGATGTTAAAACGTGATAATAAGATATTTTTAACAATCTTTTTGGAGTGTAGTTATGACAATTTGTAAAATTTATCAAGACAAAAGAGCCATTTTGGTCTCCGGTGCATAAATTTATATTGCCTGACGGTATGGGTACAAATCTTTGAATTTTGAAGAAATAGCAAACTCTAATGTTTTGTTTTATTTATTCTTGATTAATTTGTTACTATTAGTTGTTTTTTGAAAATTTCTTAAATAATTTATTATTTTTTTTACCTTTTTTTTACCTAATTGAGAGATTGATCACATGAGTGCATTTTAGAATTTATCAACATTTGAAGTAACTTTTGAAAAATGATTTTAAATGTTTGAATTTTCGTAATTATTTTCCAAATTTACAAAAAAGTTTTTCAAGCCAAAAACCACATTTTGATTTTGAGTTTTTTTGGGCTATATATTATTCAAAAGTTCAAATAATTACAGATTTTCTTATAGTTTCTTTAAATTCTTTGGATTTTTGATATGCCTAGATTCTTTGGGTTTTTCAAGTTCTTTTTAAAGTAATTACATTTTATGAATGATGAGTTCTCTGAATTTCCAGGACTTTTATTGACTTAGATTTCTTCTTCATCTGTGGAATTTTGTCCCTTGGATTGTTTTGGATTCCCTGGAAATTTTTTGGATGCTTTAAATTTTTTGTTATCTTTATTACTTTTCAAACTTTCAGCTTTTCTAAACTCTTTATTTTTCCTTTTTTTTATTCAATTTCTGTATCTTTTTTTTGGGTACATAGGTTTTTATGTTTTCAAATAATGTTACAGTTTGTCAGTGTTAAAAGCTTTACGCATTTTTTTTCGATTTTTTTGTTTTGTTAAGTTTGTCCTGTATCATTATTAAAGCCTTTTGTTTTATCTTTTTGATATGTGTTTGACGATTTTTCTTTTAATTCGCAATGCAAAAGCTAAATAATGATTTTTAGTTTTAATTTACTTAATTTGAAATCATCACTTAATTCTAGGTCATCAAACAGTCTAAGAAGAAAAATAAATTAATACCGAAACGAAACGTGAAAATTAAGATTCATTACCCACTTCTCATATCACATTATTTTTGTAACGGCAAGGTCAATTTATTTTAATTAAGAATACATTTATCTGCTTTTAGATTTAATAAAAGCCATCCGCTCTTAATTAGATGTTATGCGGCGCATGTCTGCGATTGAAAAATAGTTGTCCAAGCCTTTCAAATTCATGAAAGTTTGCCTACAATTCTAAATTGTCATCGATTTAAAATCGGCCGCCCTTTCCTAGAAAAATTCGCAATTTGTATGTCATTTTCTCCCTACATTTATGTGAAGGCGATGCTATCAAAACGTTGAATTATAGAAATTGGCCTCTATCTAAGCCAATCAGAATGTCAACTTTTACAGATTCATTCTATTTTATGATGTTCCGTTTTATGAAGAGAATCGAACGCTCACCAATAACAATACATGAGGTGTTCGAAGATACAATTCTCTATGGTTTCAAAAGAGCTTGTAATTTAAAGAGAAGCTGTCTGAGCTTTAGTGCCATATTTGGAAAGGGGTTAATTTGAAGAATGCTCGGATATTTATATTTGGTTTTTCGTCATGTGATTTACTTTAAATCAGTACAACGAACTTCAGACAACACCCACACGTTTTATTGATGATTCTATTATTAGTAATTGTGCTAAGAACAATGAGTTATAACTTATAATGCTAAAACGGATGTCGAGAGACAAATGTAAGCAAGTTTACAGACTTTGTACACAGAACTTGGTTTAAACCACCTCTGTAAATTTGGTTGCATAAGTTTGGAACCCCGTTGAAGAACATTTTCAAAGGAAAAAGGAAGAAATATTTTTCATCGATAATGTTGGCAATAATTAACCGGTTTCAATACCTTAAATATTGGAGGAACGTAGAAATTAAATTTAATTTTGGATTTTGCGTTACAAAGGAAAGTAAAATAGGGGTAATAAATACCCTAAAATTGTTCCACATCTCGGAATTATTTCGTGGCACCATTTAATAACGTCCAGTAGACGAAAATCCATTATTCGTGGTTTTATTGTATCTTTTATTACCAGAAGCATTCTTTTAATTTTCTTGCTTGTTTCAGGAACCGGAAAGCGCCAGATTTTGTAGAAACTGAACCTCAAAAGCAAAGGTAAACACCACCTCAAAACCAACATTTTTTTCCGGTTTGTTTGTTTTTTTCTGTTTTTTGAATAATCCAAAGAAACTCTTTCGCTTCTGTAAATCAAATTAAACCCATCCTAGTTTGTAATGGATAGTTTGAGAAACATTTAACTGACGCGACAGTTTGGCGCCGATTTTCCTCTTTTCTCGTTGGCAGAAACCCTCTAATCCCAACCCCCGCATTTACCCCCGCTACTCGCCGCCACCAATGGAAAAGCTCGTGGTATTTTGCGACATGTTAGGGGTTGCGAATGTACAGATATTCTTGTGTTACATCTGAGTTGCATCATTCTAGCGGTGAAACTCGGGCTGTTCAGTTTGTTCGACTCTTCAAAGAACTCTTCAGCATTGTTGATAATAAACTTGAATATTTGGATGTTGACGCGAAACGAAAATGGGCACTAACATGTAAGTTCTCTTTTATCTTCTAAAGTTGTCCTTTTTTTTCTCACATTGTCAACTGAGTTTGAAAATTTGAATGATTCCACGGTGTGTACACTAGAAAGGTTAAAGTTAACGCGCTTGCTCGACCTACATATCTCACCCCATTAGTACCCATTGAGAACTTTGCTGCCAGATGTTTTAGCTTTTTTCTGGGGATGAAAATGAAAGCAGGAGGGCGATATCATGTTAACTTTGTAAAGTCAAGAGCGTTTGTACTTATTTTAAAGTTGGTGGTTGAAAGTTCAAAGAGTTGTGGTTGTCATTTTTTTGTGGATTGGCAACACTGGTGGATGACAGAATAACCTGTACGTTTGGTGAGATGGTAGGATAAAACTTTTCATTGAATATTGTGCGATGCAAAGTTAAATCAATCGTTTTCGAAGAAGAAAATAAAATACTACAATAATCTAATAATACAAACTCGGTATTTGTCATTTAAATGCTTAGACTTCTACTTAAGAAAATTGTGTTTAAATTGACTAACCAATTTTCGACCAGAATAGAAGTTCACGAATTAACAATCGGCCGATTCATTGTCTGCAACTACTTTTTTTTTTCTAAAACTATGTTCATATTTATGTCTATTTTAATCCGGTTAAAACAAGCTTACAATCGATTATTCGGTGTAATTCCTTGCCGTCAGCTGATTTTGACAGTTAAGTTACACGTCAAATAATGTCTAGGAATATGGAACGTATAATTGCGATCAATAAATTTTAGTCGATTACCTTATAATGGAACACTTGCTATTGTATAAAAAGTGACATTGACGACCAGACTGACTTAGTTCCTTTCATTAAATTTTGAGAGCTATCGATTCAATCATAAAGCATTTACAGAGAAAAGACCTCTTTTTTTCGTATTTCTACTTCTTTCAAATGTGAAATTCAGTGTAGCAAGTTATAATGTCAACGTGGCAACAATGGAATCTTTTGCTATTGATAAATAATCAGTAAACAGGAAAGTTCAATTGCAGCTATATTTTCTCTAGTGCATGGTCAACCAATTTTAAGCGGAAAATATCGAATTATACTAACATTCGTCGTTTGATGACACAAACAAAAAAAGAAAATGACAAGTTAATTATAAATGCCAATAAGTTTTCGGTCCTTTATTACTTTACTTTAGCTTTATTACTGAAATCAGGAACTAACTAAAGGAAAACTTTACAAATTTTTTGAAAGTTTAAAAAGTTTATGAAAACTACTGTAGATAAGAAAAGAAAGTAAAACATCAGCACTTGAAATTTTGTAAATCTTATTGTACAAAGTACGCTTTACGTGATACATTCTCAGATTTGTGCAGTGTTATCAATACAGGTAAGATACCATAATATATGGTAAACCCCTAAATATTTTTATAATAAAACGAGTGTCCAAGCAGGGTTAAGAATTTAAAATATGTTGGAAGCTGTATTTGCTTTTTCTAAAGCACCGGTTTGACAGTTTGAGGTTAAGTGTGAATTTACATGCAATTGTCATTGTTGACATTGTATTCATGACAGTGCTGAAATGACAAACTTAATTGACAACGTAGCTGCCTTTATTCATCATATAATTATAATACTATTATACAAAGTTCTGAGAGAAAACATATTTTGCAAGGACCTTTTAAAAAAGAGGATACACATATGTATATAGAAAATCAAACAGTTATAGTGTTGGAATGAATGTACCAATTGATCCGACAAAGTTATCACATTAATAATGATGCTTAAGTTATTTTCTAGATAACTAATAATCTTTAAACTGGAGTGAAGCTGTATGCAATTATGTGATAACATTATTGATTTTTTAAATAAAAAAAATCATATCTTATTTGTTATTAATATAAGGGAATTATGTAATTTTTATGTTTCATGAGACTTGCGATAATATCATTAAAGTCCATAAACTTCTCAAACGAATTTACTGAAATGCCGTTAAATTCTTTTGGGTCTTTCGGTTTAAAAAATGGCGATTGTTGCTTATAAACGTTGTATGGTTCATAAACCTCGTAAACCGCTAAAAAATAACTCCAGCAAATTACCCAGCTGACATTTTTCTCTCGCGTTGATCATTTATTGTCAAGAAAGTCTCTTCCGTCATCAACATTTATCCTTTTGTCCCATAAATTCGCAACTACACGTTAATAATTTTTTTTATGACTTGGAGCGGCGTCCAGGTCCAACGCCGGCGTCGCCCCATCATCCTTTTGTTTTTCGTCACACAGCGAGCCACGCGAGACCTAATTTCGCTGTTTTTGAGCACGTGTTCGCGGCCTATCGATTGACGTCGTCGGTGTGGAGCGACGCCGAAGAGACGCCGGCTAGTCGGACGCTACGGTCGCATAGCAACCCAGCATCCCCCACTTCTTGTAAGAGAAGCACCCCCGTTCTCTCGCCGTTGTGTCGTGCATGATTCAATTATGTGACATGTTCTACTTCTCTCCACCAGTTTATTGACTTATTTCTTAAGTTGTGCATGGATTGATTGGGGTTTCACGCGTGTCGGTGTGGGCCCTAGACTATAAACGACACCATCATGGGGGCCTCGGAATGTTCGACTGTTTGGTTAAATTGGGTGATTTGCGACACGACCGAGAGATGGGGGAGAGGGTCGCTTTTTATGGTTTTCATTAAATTGTGGAGGTCGTTATGGTCGAATGGACTTCTTAATAAAATGCAAATTTTTTAATCGTAGGTGGTGCTAAATTTTAGTTCGTAATATTTGGTGTGTTGAATTTTTATTTCAAAATGTTTTGTTTTTTTTAGATGTCGCTATCTCTCAAAATCTACATCGTTGAGCATAGTGTTACGAAGACCATCGTGTTTGACCCTTCGACCACGGTCTATGATGCCTGCAGGATTATCCGGGATAAATGCACAGAGGAAACTCTGGGAAATCGTAAGTGCTTTCTTTTGCTTGGGTTAGTTGAACAGAATTCTAGAAAATGAGATTTTAAATTAGAATTTGATCCGCTGAAATTATTCAACACCAATAAATTGGAACTATAAATAATATTAAAAATAATAATTATATTTGGCTTTTTATGCAATCACATGGCAAATTGTTTGTGCAAATAAGGTTAGACTCCACTAAATCTACGGCTATGGGTGGCAATATTCTATAATACACTGTTAAAATCGTAAAATTTGTAAATTCTAATTAAATTTTCAATGTTTTTTTCACTTTTATTAGCAATTAAATTGTAATAATGTCAATGTGTGTTTAAAACCTTTAAACCAATATAGATATAATTGAGAAAACATTCACCGAGGTGGTGATAATATTGTCAACTATAATTGTCAGTCATCAAAAAGAGCAGTTTATTCTTTTTCATTAGTTTTATCGCAAATTTACTTTAAAAGTTGTATTAACATAGGTTGTTCAAACAATTCTAAGAAAGCTAGAAGATCTTAGACATTGAAAAACTGCACTTACTGAAATTTATATTCATCAAGTAAGTGAAAATTCGATAAGAAATAAATAAGAAAATTCGTAGTGATCTACTAAGAGTGACGCTTCTCACTATGATCATTTGCTTTAAACTTGAGTGGTGAGAATGAATGAGAGAATGAGAAATGAATAAGATCAGTAAGAAGTGTAATCTTCTTCTTAATAAAGCGCGACCACATTTGACTTAACAAATTGTATTGAAATCAGAATTTGCATATATATACGTACATGCATCTTTGGAATATCATGCTAAAGGCCATTCTTATTCAAAACATCTTGTAATTTGTTTCATTTTTTGAGCCTAAAATTTCATCACTGAACGTCTAAATGTTTAACAAATGTGAAAATTTCTACAAAACTCAAAGAATTGTTGGTTATTGCTTTACCCTACTTCAGACCAACTCAGTACCAACTCGTGGCCGGAGTCGAAGAGACAAGAAGTACTGCTTCTTGTGGGGATTACTCTTCTTTCTCTTCGGCGAACTTTGCTAGGTGTGACGTGTTCATGTTTTGCTTGAAATTAAATCATTCAAAAAACTACTCTACACTTTTCATTTTTTTTAATGTACAGCGGAATGTTTTGAACTAACACCTCGAGTAGGAGAATACATATTTACGATGGTAACTACTTAATGCCATTATAATATTTAATTTGAAATGACATTCTATCTTTCTAATTCTTTATTTGAAGAACCAAAAGTATTTGTTGAGTTTTTTTAACAGTGTGCAACTTACTACTTACACCGGATCTAATGTCTTTGGAAATCATCTAAAACAGTATTAGGTTATGCAATACGATTTCTTTTGTTCAGAAATTTTAGAAGCAGAATTTTAATAATAGTTAATTTTGTAAGGTTTATATTTCAGTGGTTGAAATAGCATAATTCATCGAACGATAAGCTTTTATTTTTATTTGTCCGTCTTTTGGTAAATAAACTTAGATTATTTAAGTGAAAACCATGGAATTTATTATAATAAAAGTTTCATTACAGCGCTATACATAAGGGTCATGAAGTCCGTTATCCTGTTAAAAGTAAATTACGAATTAAATAATTGAAACATTTCTGAATAGTATAGTAAATATTTTTGGGTCTTCAGGGACAAAAAATCAATTGTTACAGAACATCTATTTCAATACATTATTTTTCCTGGGATCTATTTTTAGCAAATTAAAAAAAAAAACTACTTTTATTTAACTAATTTTTAATTGTTATTTTCATATATATTATTTTTGTGTAGGCAAAGGAAAATATGTGTTATAATCAATGTTTTGTATAAATTTGGTTTCTATTATTAACACAACTCTGGCAAAAAAATCTATTTGTTGAAATATTAACTTATTTCTAGAATCTTCTGATAACAAATGAACAGAAAGTAAAATCTCAATCTCAGATTTTATACTTGTCATCTAACTATTGATTTTGTCTTTTCTAGCCAAAGACTATGGCCTCTTTCTCACCGACGACGACAGCAGGACCGGAGTATGGTTAGAACCGGCAAGGCACTTAGAATATTACATTTTGAGGAACGGCGATATTGTGGAATACAGGAAGAAATTGCGAACATTGAGGGTTAAGATGCTCGACGGTAAGATCCATTCAAATCGTTATATTTTTAGCCACGCGACGGTCAAGATTTCACAGTTTCGAAACGTGTTCATAGTAGCTATTTAAAAATGAAAACATTTCGATGATGAAGCTCCATGTTGTCCTCTTACGTAAACTATCCCTGACACGATTTATTATACGAAATTGCACGTCTGCACTCATTCTACTTAAGTCGAATGCAAATAATTGCAATTTATAACTCTACAGCATCTTAAATCGTAGTAATTTATCAACGACAAAACTTTGTTTTTATTTAGGCAAATTATTCCGCTTCAAGTCATCGCGGTTCGGTTTGGTTCTTGAGTTTGGAATTAATTGAGCGCTAGAAATTCGCAAATGGTTTTATGTGCGTTAATTAAATATGCCTGTTACGGGGTTTTTGTCTCGGTTCAAGGGTTCACTCTGGATTGAAATTTAAAAAGCCATTCGAATACGTTTTACGCGTACACTCTTTGATAGCGGTTGTGTTTACGAGGGTTTTCATTTTGTCGTGGATCTGTTAGGACGAGTTCACCTCGTAAACGAAAGAATGCCCGTGTTCAGTGGCGTAACGTTAGTAGAATTGAGCAATAAATTTTAGGGTAGAAACCAAAGTTTAACGACAGCAAGAAACAATCCGCAGTTTAGAGGAGCAACGCTTGAAATTGGTGAAATCCAGTTGACCGTTCTAAGCTAAGGCTGTAAAAACCTTGTTAGGGTAATTAAGTTTTCTAAGTTGACTTCTCGGCAATTAACCATTACTGCAGTTTAAAAACAATAAAAAACTGCTACTTAAAGGAGACAAAATCGATTACAAGATTCTTCGTTGATGTCTCATGCGTTGCATATATTCAATGTTTCTAATAAAAAAAAAGTTTCATTTATTTTAAAGCTTTGATAAAAAGAATAAATGAGTGGGCTTCTACTTTGCTTAAAAATTATAAAACCCTGAATATCGTTGCTAAGCATAATTTAGATTTCAGCTCGTATAATTTTGTGTTTTTAGTATTTTAAAATTAAAAAACCTTGGTCGTTGTAAACACATAAAATTCTTCGTTGCGCCACTGACCACTCCGTCCGTGAAATTCCATCGTTATCACTTTTTCTTTCCCCGCTTTAACCACCGCCGTAAAAAATCGCCATTAATATAATTTTATGGACCGTTCTCAGTCTTGATGCCGACATTATTTTTAAAGGTTCGGTGAAGACGATGTTGGTCGACGATTCTCAGGTCGTCGCTAATCTGATGGTTGTAATTTGTACGAAACTTGGAATAACAAATCACGACGAATACTCTTTAGTCCTTGAGGATTTAGAGAACCAAGAGAACATCGATAACCGAAACTATGGGACACTTACTTTGAAACGAAGACGAGAAGAGAAAGAGCGCGATGCTAAAATGGATCAGCTGAGAAAAAAGTTGCATACGGACGACGATGTTAACTGGTTGGATCCTTCAAAAACGTTGCGAGAACAAGGTATCGACGAAAACGAAACGGTTTTGTTGAGAAGGAAGTTTTTCTTTTCGGACCAGAACATCGATTCTCACGACCCTGTACAACTCAATCTACTTTATGTCCAAGCTAGAGACGCCATCATCAATGGCACTCATCCAATTACTCAAGAGAAGGCGTGCGAATTTGCAGGAATACAGTGTCAAATTCAATTTGGGGATCACGTGGAGACTAAACACAAACCGGGATTCTTGGAGTAAGTTTATTTAAGGGAATAAGGTTACAGCAACCATTAATCGATTAAAAAAAGGAACAAACTGCAGTGGTGTGCAGTTGTTAGGAACCTTTGTCTAGCAACTTCAATTTAACTTAAATTCTTATGTTCTTTCTACGTTTAATGGGAGATTCTTTTTCACTCACTTTAATGCACTTTTGTCTTAAACTTTAAACGAACAGAATATATTAGAATTTGTTTGGAATATTTTAGAATAACGCTTGTCTGGAAATTGTTCTTATACAATTTTTTTCTTAATCCAGTCTGAAAGAATTTCTACCCCAATCTTACATCAAGGTAAAAGGCATTGAAAAGAAAATCTTCGCCGAACATAAGAAACACTTGGGTAAAAATGAACTAGAGGCGAAAGTTACCTACACCAAGAACGCTCGAGCTCTCAAAACATACGGTGTCACTTTCTTCTTAGTGAAGGAAAAAATGAAAGGAAAAAACAAATTAGTACCACGTTTATTGGGCGTTACTAAAGACTCAGTACTTCGTTTGGACGAAAAGACCAAAGAAATACTGCAAACCTGGCCTTTGACAACAGTTAGAAGATGGGGTGCGAGTCCCAACACGTTCACTCTTGATTTTGGAGACTATTCTGATCAATACTACTCCGTGCAAACTACAGAAGCTGAACAAATCCAACAAATCATCGCTGGATACATTGACATTATTTTGAAAAAAGTATGTCCTAGTTTTATGATCATAGAAAATTTAACTGATTGTTTTAGAAACAAGCAAAAGATCACTACGGAATTGAAGGTGATGAAGGTTCGACCATGTTCGAAGAAAGCGTTGCTCCGCACAAGTACGTGTTTTCGTTTAAATTAGGTTTAAAATAATGAGTGTTTTGTTTTAGAGCGACAATTCTCCAGCACGAGTTGAGCAAAGTAGGAAAACTCAACACCGAATCGTTGGCTAAACCAGCTGTGATGCGGGCCGGAACTGACGGTGAGTTCTAGGTTCCGCATTAGGTTTTTTTTTTTTAATTTTCTTTTATGTTCTTTTCGTTTCGTTGGTTAGGTGAGAAAACATTTAGTACTGGCATGATGGGTGGTGCTCAACACACTATTGTAAGTGGACAAGTGAGCGTGGGTCATGCACCTCCTACGGTAAGAACGCGTTACTTGCACACTTATTACTTTTACTAACAATATATACGCTTTTGAATGCTAGGAATCGATCTTTATCTAATGGTATTGATTAAAGTTGTTGTTTCATGCTGATCTTTGGAACTAGAAGGCAGAGTAGGTACATAGAAGTTTGTACATAAAAACTATAGATAGCTGTATGATGTTGTTTTTTTCCTGTTAATACCTAACACAAAACTCGTCGTTTTTTTTTTGTGTTTGTTTCTGACCCTGCATTTTGACACTAACTCCATGTTTTTCTCTCAGCACTCTCTAGAGATCTCACGAAGTTTTATTTTATAGATTCAACAAACCAAAGTGACATCAGTCCTTACGGAGCCTCAGAGGGCTTTACTTTCCACTATATCCGCCACTCAGACGAAAATAAAAGAGTCAGAAATAGAACTAGAAGGAACACCGCGTTTCCCAGAGCTAGGCAGCGATCAAAGCTCTCGAAAATGGAAGCAAGTTACTTTAGACACCCGCAAACAAAACGTCGGTTCTCAGATAGCTGCAATGAACGCCGCCACTGCCCAAGTTGTTACTCTAACTTCTGGATCCCAGGATGAAGTTGATCATAACGCAGTAGGAGCTGCTATAACAACTATTGGAACTAACCTGCCTGAGATGACAAAAGACGTGAAAATGATCGCAGCTCTCATGGATGATTCCAATATGGGAGAGAAATTGCTAGATGCGACCAGAAAATTGTGCAGTGCTTTTAGTGATTTATTGAAAGCGGCGGAACCAGAATCTAAAGAACCAAGACAGAATCTGCTCAACGCTGCTTCCAGAGTCGGCGAAGCCAGCACCAGCGTTTTGGCAACAATTGGTGAAGATACAGCTGAGAATAAAGAACTTCAAGATATGCTACTCGCGTTAGCTAAAGCTCTAGCCAACACTACTGCAGCTCTAGTTTTAAGAGCTAAGAATATTGCGTCTACTTGCGATGACCAGCAGACTCAGAATAGAGTCATAGGAGCTGCTACTCAGTGTGCTTTGGCGACTTCTCAACTTGTTGCGTGTGCTAAAGTAATAGCACCAACTCTATCATCGCCTGCTTGTCAAGAGCAATTAACTGCAGCCGTAAGAGAAGTGGCTAAAGCTGTCGAAAATCTAGTTGCTGTTTGTAACGAGGCATCCAGTAACGATGAGTTGATGAATCAGTTGAAAGTAGCAGCTGGTGAAGTTACGAGGACTCTGAATGATCTTCTTAACCATATCAAATTGGCGTCTCGTGAGCGCGCTCAGGAAACTGTTCAAGAACATAGCGTTGAGGAGATTTATACAGCAACTGATCGGCTATCGGCCGCCTCAGGAGATGCAAATGAAATGGTAAAGCAAGCTCGTCTTTTGGGGCAAGCTACGGCGCAACTGATTCAAAGTATCAAGGGCGAAGCTGAAAAAACTCCAGATTCAGATATTCAGAAGCGGCTATTAGCAGCAGCAAAGACTTTGGCTGATGCTACAGCGCGAATGGTGGAAGCCGCAAGACAGTGTGCTTCGCATCCTCACGAAATTCAATACCAGAGCTTATTGCGTAAAACTGCTGAAGAACTACGAGATGTCACGACTGTGGCTGCTACAACTCCAGCATTAAGAGCTAAATTGGTGGATAGAGTGAAGGTGTGCGCTAGAAAAGCCGTGTCTTCTGCCACTCAATGTATCACTGCAGCGCAAGCAAGTCATCCTTACAATTCCAACCATATGACAAGAGAAACCCTTATTGTTGAAACTCAGGAACTCGCGAAACAGATCCCACCTCTCGTCGGGTCCATCAAAGCAAGTTCAGCTAATCCGGAAGACACCAAGAGTCAAGTGGATTTGATTTATGTCGCTGATGTTTTTCTTCATGTGAGTTAAACAACCCAATGTTTGTAGATTATGATTTACGATATGTTTACTTACAGCCTGCTACTCATTTTGTACAAACCTCACAATCTGTTTTGCCGACAATCCATGAACAAGCAATTACGGAACAGCTTTCCGTCACGAGTCAGAAATTGAACACTGATTTGAGCGATTTGCGAGGTGCTCTCAGCAGAGCTAAGCCCGTCTGCCAAGGTCTCGGATTAGGAGCAGCAGCTCAGCTAATCGCCGATTTGCAAGACGAACTTAATGAGTTTGAACGTGCTGTGAAAGCTCATAACCTTAGACCTTTACCTGAAGACACCGCAGAACGTGCCACCGAAGATTTATCATACAGCAGCAAAGCTATCAACCAGAATGTCGCTCAGTTATTAAGTGCTGCAGCTCAAGGCAACGAAATTTATACGGACAAGGCTGCCAGAGACACGGCCCAAAGTTTGAAGTCTTTGACTGGAGCTGTCAGAGCTGTAGCAGCAACCAGTAACGATAAAGACGTTCAATTAAAGGTTATAGGTTCTGGACAGGAGGTCCTTATGCATTCAGCCAAGCTCGTAGAGGAAGCGCAGAAGACTCTTCATTCTGTTGAAGTAACGCCTGGATTACAACATGCTGCTAAGAATATTACTAACGCTCTAAACCAAGCAATTAGCTGTCTTCCAGGTAAATAAAAATTGTTGTTCTACTTTGAATTAAATGTAACCACTAATTTTCGTAGGCCAACGAGATGTGGATACTGCCATCACCAATATCATTGAATGGACAGCCACCATCAACTCCGGTCATTTTCCTCATACCAACAAAACCTATGGCGAGCTGCAACAAGAGCTAAATACAGCTGCTGCGAATTTAAACGAAGCTAGTTCGGTAGTAGTCAGTTCTGTTCGCAGTCCAATTCAGCTGTCCTCTTCATCAAAAGATTTTTCTGCTGCTTTCCATGATTTGTTAGGGGTGTCCATGGAAATGGCTGGTCAAACAACCGATACCGACATTAGAGGTCAGATGGTGCATTCCTTGAAAAATGTGTCGACTAGTTCGAGCACGCTTTTAACCACTGCCAAATCTCTTTCTGCGGATCCGTATTTGCCAAATGGAAAGAATCAATTGGCAGCGGCTGCAAGAGCCGTCACTGATAGTATCAATCATTTGGTTAATGTATGCACTTCTGCTGCACCTGGTCAAACGGAATGCGACAACGCTATTAGAAAGATCCAAGCCATGAAACACTTACTGGAAAGTCCGACGGAGCCCCATAACGATTGGAGTTACTATGAAGCGTTGGATTCGGTCATTGACAAGAGTAAGGTTCTGGGAGATTGCATGACTGGAATAACAAACAGCGCCAAACAATCACAACACGAGAAGTTTGCAGAACATATCAATACGTTTAGTAACTCTATTTGTAGTTTCATTGAAGCATCGGCTCAAGCCGCTTACTTGGTGAGCTATTTAATTACCTCGCTTTTGTAGTTTCTAACGTTTGTTTAGGTTGGCGTCTCTGATCCTTCGAGTATTGCTGGACGACCAGGATTGGTAGATCAGTCTCAATTCGCTCGAGCTTCTCAAGCTATTTATCAAGGCTGCACAACTCTGTCTTCACCATCAAGTCCTCAAAAAAAAATCTTAGAAGCGGCTACATTAATTGCGAAACATACAAGTGCTTTGTGCAACTCTTGCAGAGTGGCTAGTTCAAAAACCACAAATCCTGTAGCCAAGAAACAGTTCGTGCAAAGTGCGAAAGCTGTGGCCAATTCTACAGCGGCTCTTGTCAAAGAAATTAAAGCTCTGGATCTTGATTATTCCAACGAGAACAGGCAGAGGTGTGCCCAAGCAACAATTCCACTACTAGGTGAGTAAATTGGTACATTGGGGTTACATATATAACTTCTTCTTTTTTTCTAGATGCTGTTGAAAACCTTTGTGTCTACGCTAATTCAAGCGAGTTTGTCTCAATCCCGGCAAAAATTCCTCCTCAAGCTCGACGAGCTCAACAACCAATCATCGATTCGGGTAGCCGTCTGATCGACAGTTCCTGCACCGTGGTAAAAGCAGCCCGAAATTTGGTCGTCATGAATAAAGATCCATCGACTTGGCAACATTTTGCGAGCTCCTCGAAGGATGTCTCTGAGTCAATTAAACAATTGGTGGTTAATATCCGGTGAGTGTACAGATGGTGTTTTTATCGAAGCTTATGTAGTATTTAATAGCAATGGTGCTCCTGGCAAAAACGAGTGCGAGAACGCTGCTACCATTCTCACGGGCCATTTAAGGACTCTTGATACAGCATCCATGGATGCGGTGTCGCAGTCTTTGGTGCCTAGAAAAGGAACTACTTTACCAGTGTACAGCCAGCAAGTGGAACGTGCTGCTGCTGGTCTATTTGACACCATTGAACCTCTTAGACACGCTGCTAAGAATGAGGCCGAAAATATCGGTCATACTGTCAGTCAAATGGTGAGATTGTGAGTTTATCTCGGCGTTTTGTTAAATTTGTGGTTTTAGATTCAATATTTTGAGCCATTAGTCCAAAATACTATTGGTGCAGTGTCTAACATGACGAATTCTAAACAACAAGAACAGCTTCTTGATCAAGCGAAATCGGTGACTGAGTCGGCGCTTCAACTCGTCTATTCGGCCAAGGATTGCGGTGGCAACCCTAAGGTTAGTTCCACTGTTTTTTTTATCTGCTTTTGTCTAACTTAATAGTGTTACAGGCTGTTAACATTCATCCGGACATTGACGAGTGTGCTAACTCAACCAGAGACACATTGCAAGAATTAGTTACGAGCTTAGAAACCATATCAACACAAAGCGGAATCGTCTCGGGCGTTGTCGACAATCTGACAAGAGCCATGACACGCTTATCTGATCATAGAGCTTCTTTAATCATATCAGACAGCGACAGTTACGTCGATTATCAAACCCGCATGGTCGAATACGCCAAGGAAATTGCGAAGATAGCCGGTGAAATGGCGACCAAAGCTTCGAGCGACACTCAAAGACTCGCCTCTCTCTCGGCTGATCTTTCCCACAGGTACACCCAACTGGCTAATGATAGCATTGGCGCAGCAGCGGCTGCAACCAACGGCGAAGTATCAATGAGACTCAAAGAAGTCGTGCAACAGTTAGGCGGTGCTTGCGTTGAGCTCGTCCAAGCCGGAGGCCAATGTCTCATCAGAAAAGACGACATTATATTACGAGAAATCGGAGATTGCTCTCGAAATGTGACAGAAAAGGTGTCGCGGGTTTTGGCGACTTTGCAGTCAGGTTCACGTGGTACTCAAGCTTGCATCAATGCTGCGTCAACAGTTTCGGGTATCATCGGTGATCTCGAAACCACAATTATGTTTGCCACGGCTGGAAATCTAAATCCTGAAAACGATAATGAGTCCTTTGCAGACCATCGTGAGAACATTTTGAAGACGGCCAAAGCTTTGGTGGAAGATACTAAGACTTTGGTTGCTGGAGCAGCGTCTTCGCAAGAACAATTAGCGGTGGCGGCGCAGAATTCCGTGTCAACCATTGGTAGGTTTCAAAAGTACTAATGAGGTGGCACTACTTCAGTTGTTTTTACAGTTCAGTTAGCGGAGGTGGTGAAATTTGGGGCGGCTAGTTTGGGCTCTGACAATCCAGACTCCCAAGTTATGTTGATAAATGCCGTCAAAGATGTAGCTAGCGCTCTTGGCGATTTGATTCATGCTACAAAAGCAGCCAGCGGTAAGCCCATCAACGATCCGGCTATGGCTCATCTAAAGGAAAGTGCTAAGGTACGATTTATCAAAGTGCTTTAGTGTGTGTTTTGTGTTGACTGTTGTTTTCGTTGTTTTTGCTTCCTATTAATTATTTTGTTAGTTTATCACATCATTTAGACCATTTGTATTTGGTGACACTTTGTATATTTTTAGGAGTTGTAGGTTCTTACTGTATTGCTTGTTTTTGCATGACGTGTGATGTACTAAAATTCTTTTTTGTATTAATTTGGGGTGGACTTTAAAACGATTAATGTGGTTGATAAAAAAAGTACATAACACACATGCTAAAACTCGATAATAAAGTTAAAATAACATTGTAAAATCAATTAACATGAACGGAAAAAAAATCAAAACATGTGAATTGTTTAAAGTCCACCTGCCAGTTGTCGTAAATAACCGAAGGAGTTTTCATTAACCGAAGCTTTTATCAAAAAGGTGGCGGGTTTTAACACATGTTTTGATCATGACAGGTTCCTGATTCTGATACTGATTGGTGGGTTTCCGACCAAGAGGAGGAGTTAATTCGATTATTAAGCGACAGCAAAGAAAATATAGCTACAGAAGCGTTACAATCAGATATAATCCCTTGTCTCCTCATTACATAATAATCCACTTGTGCCAATGTCTCTAGTCTCGATAGTGTGTGTTCATTATATTGTATTCATATTATTTCTCAAAGCTATTTTTGATGTAAGTTTATTATATGCCATTTTATTTTTTATCTTTATATTTATCGAAATTATTTTCATATTTATTTAGCCAATAAATGGTGTGGTAATCAATTTTATTTCTGTTATTAAAACACGACCTTTGTTGCGTTAAGGTTAGTACTTTTAATTTGTGTTGGTTTGGGTGGTCGCTCTTCACTTTTTCTTTCTTTCCTTAGTTTTCTTTTTATTTTTTTAACAAGTTTCAGCTTACGTGGACTTAACGCATGATGCTTATATGTAGTTGTTAATACGGATGTTAACTTATTTGGTCGCAGGTGATGGTTACCAACGTGACGTCGCTCCTCAAGACCGTGAAAGCAGTGGAAGATGAACACACAAGGGGTACCAGGGCTCTAGAATCCACAATCGAAGCAATAGGACAAGAAATGAGGGTAAGATTTTGCATCTCCTTAAAGCATTTTCTACTTTTAAAATTACAGGCTTTGTACTCCAGTGAAGGTTGCAAACAAGGTGTCACCGCCGAAGACCTCGTCCGTTGTACGAAAGCCATCACCAAAGCCACTGGAAAATCAGTAGCTGCAGGTATTAGTAACAAACAAGACGACATTATCGCAGCCGCCAATCTCGCTCGCAAATCAATTTCCGACATGCTCGTTATCTGTAAGAGTGCTGCATACAATCTCGCAGAAACTACAGAACTTAGAAAGAGAACTTTGAATGGAGGTCATGAATGTGCCCAACAGTTCCGAGAACTTTTGATGACAATGTTACAAGGCAATCCAGCTGATGCTAAACATACATTAACAACAATTTCGCGAAGAATTGCACAAGCGGCCACTGAGTTGGTGAGCGTAGCCGCGTTGCTTAAAGGTTCCGATTGGGTGGATCCAGAAGACCCCACTGTTATCGCCGAAAATGAGTTATTGGGAGCTGCTGCGTCCATCGATGCTGCAGCGAAGAAATTGGCCAGTTTGAGACCAAGAAAAACAATAAAAGTAAGTACTTTTTATGTGTCAACTTGTGTGTTTATGTTGCCTAAAGTGGTTGGTTTTGGGTCGCTATAAGATATGTTTGATATTCTTGGTTGTATTTTAAATTCACCCAGGAGTCAAACATATTATTATAGAGGCACCATATGTCGTCGAAGCACTTACAGGTGAGCTGTAATTCTAACAAACTTGTGTATGCAACCACTCAAATTTGACTTTTGTTAATAGACACAAGATTTGGATGAATCCCTCAACTTTGACGAGATGATTTTGGAAGCAGCGAAGTCCATCACGTCTGCTACTTCTGCTTTAGTAAAGGCAGCCAGCGCCGCCCAACGCGAACTGATAGACAGTGGAAAAGTGTCTCGGACTCCCACATCGTCGTCTGACGATGGACAATGGTCAGAAGGGTTGATTTCAGCAGCAAGACTAGTTGCTGCGGCTACGCATAGTTTGGTAGAAAGTGCCAATGCTCTTGTCCAAGGTTTAGGCAGTGAAGACAAACTTATTTCTTCGGCTAAACAAGTAGCAAGCTCTACTGCTCAATTATTGGTCGCGTGTAAAGTTAAAGCAGAAGGTGACACTAATGCCACCAGAAGGTTACAAGAAGCCGGAACAGCCGTTATTAGATCCACGGATAATTTGGTGAGAGCCGCACAACAAGCGAAGAACGTTGAAGAAGAGAGGTGTCTGGTACTTAATAAGAGAATGGTTGGTGGAATTGCCCAAGAAATTGATGCAAGGTTTGTTTCTTGACCGATTTAGAACTTTATAAAACTGATCGTTTTGTTTAGATCGGAGGTGTTCAGGATAGAGCGTGAGCTGGAAGAAGCTCGTAGCAGATTGACAGCAATTCGTCAAGCTAAGTATAAACTTCGAGGGTACGACACATCAGGTGACGATACTGACGGATATATAAGTTCAGCGCAAGATGGTGAAACTTCGCGGTGAGTCCCAGGTGTGTGTTTAACCCTACTAATCTCTTGTGCTTGTTTTTGTAAGCTTCGGTTGTTGGTGTTGGAGTGGAATTTTTGTTGCTTTGTACTGTTCGATCGCATTCCTCTGTAGTGACGTTCACGAGACATTTCAGATTTCATATAGACTAACAGATGTTTTTTATGTGCATGTGCAGCGTGAAGGTAATTTTTACATAATCACAATCGTGGCGATCGCACTGTTGGTAAGAGCACGCGAAATCATTTTTTTAACAATATTAATACTTATTGCTTTGAGTTACTTAGTCTTGTTCATCAGGTATCTCATTGGCCTCTAAATGCTCATAAAAGTGCTCAAGGCAATTATTTGGGACTTTTTCATATGTCAAGCTTTCGTTGTTACGATAGCATTTTTAATTCTAAAGAGACATTCAAAGAACCTTTCACGATGGACGTAATACGGTTTGAAGTGGATTGTGGGTTTTGTTTATTTTTGTCTAAAAGTTTTTTGTTTCGTCTGTGCTCCACAAATGTATCATTTGAAATTATAATAATATAAATATCACTATAGGTTCAGACAAACAACAGGTCGAAATATTCTTATTGAGAGCAGGGAAATTTCTAACACCGAGCAGTTGCTAAGGTATTGAATTTATGTTGTGTGCGTCATTGCGCGTAAACCAGGTCCTACATTCCATTTATTTGAGAAAATACTTTTTAGTGTAAAGATGACCATATTTTGCCATAAAAAGAATAATATTTGGAGGAACATTTTTTTTACAGATCGACATGTTTAAACCAGTGTCCATCATTTTGTATGTCCTGTTCGATGGATATAAAGTTGAGATTCTTTTATTTTCCACTTTAAAAAATGTTTTTCATATGCATGTTGCTTCAAAAATATCAAAAGTGGCCTTATATTATCATCTAGAAATTGACGTATGGAAAAGCCACAAAGGGCATAGGGAGATAAGAATGCTAAAATTGCCCCCAGAGCGTATCTTAACCATACTTTCAGGATATGTTCGTACTATAGAAGTACTTTGATTCTGAAGTTTTTAGATCTCAAAGTTAACTAGATTTTGAATAATAATAAAAAAAGGCAAAAACAGAAAATATTTTTTTTCTCTTCATAGACTAAACCGATTTAAATAAAATTTTTATGGTAATTTAATATCTATAGAAATACTCTTTTGATAAAAATTTCAACTATATAGCTCTACATTTTCATAGAGAAAAAAATTTTTTTTTCAAGAAAAATTGATTTTTTATTATAAAACTTAAAAGTACAATTTTGAAAATATTTTTTTTGAATTCCCTAGCAAAAAGTACATAAAATATATTTTTTTCAAATTTTTTGTAATGGTACGCCATATTGAAAAAAATTAAAAACTGTCCTGTTTCCGAAAAAATGTTTTTTTCGATTTATACTCTCTTTCTCTCTCTCTCCCTCTATATATACATCTAAAAAATGAAATTCTGAGAACGCATTAACTGTTTATTGCTCTCTTAACCTCCCAGCCACCCCCGAGCACAAATAACAAAAAGAGCATGACTTAAGTGTAGTTACGCTTGAACATTCCCAACGTGAATACGAATATTAATTTTTGCGTTTTTCAATAAGATAATAGTCATCTAGCTAAGACGTCAGAATTATGTTATAACAATTTCTCTCTCAAATAATTTTATTTGAGATATTTATTTGATTTATTTTTGTCAAAAATAATTGAAAGACATACACACACAAACACACACATATATATATATATATATATATATGTGTGTGTGTGTGTGTGTGTGTATTGTTTTTTTTTTTTGTAACAAAGACATTTTTTTTCTATGTGGCGTACCATTAGAAAAAAAATTAGAAAAAATATATTTTATGCATTTTTTGTTAAAAAATTAAAAAAAAATAAAATTGCACAATTCAACAATTTTTCTCGAAAAAAAAATTTTTTTCTATGAAAATGCGAAACTATTTTATTTAATGGTGATAATATTAACGTAACAATTAATTAAGAAAACGATGATGATGTTAAATAAATTGTAATCTAGATTACATTATTTTTCAAAAATTAATATTCATATTCACGTTGGGAATGTTCAAGCGTAACTACACTTACATCATGCTCTTTTTGTTATTACTGGTCGGGGGTGGCTGGGAGGTTAAGAGAGCAATAAACAGTTAATGCGTTCTCAGAATTTCATTTTTTAGATGTATATATAGAGGGAGAGAGAGAAAGAGAGTATAAATCGAAAAAAACATTTTTTAGGAAACAGGACAGTTTTTAATTTTTTTCAATATGGCGTACCATTACAAAAAATTTGAAAAAAATATATTTTATGTACTTTTTGCTAGGGAATTCAAAAAAAATATTTTCAAAATTGTACTTTTAAGTTTTATAATAAAAAATCAATTTTTCTTGAAAAAAAAATTTTTTTCTCTATGAAAATGTAGAGCTATATAGTTGAAATTTTTATCAAAAGAGTATTTCTATAGATATTAAATTACCATAAAAATTTTATTTAAATCGGTTTAGTCTATGAAGAGAAAAAAAATATTTTCTGTTTTTGCCTTTTTTTATTATTATTCAAAATCTAGTTAACTTTGAGATCTAAAAACTTCAGAATCAAAGTACTTCTATAGTACGAACATATCCTGAAAGTATGGTTAAGATACGCTCTGGGGGCAATTTTAGCATTCTTATCTCCCTATGCCCTTTGTTTAAATTTTAGTAATAATAATAACTCAGAAAATTCTTTTGACTAACTTTGTTTTTTTTTGGTCCAATTATAGATACGGCCATTATCAGTACGACAGTTCCCATTCGAATTATTCACCCACTGTACAAAACACATTATATAACGACACATACAGTCAATTAGAAAGTCCAGAAAAAGTTAGTTCGTTAGAACGCAGGAAAAACTTCTTACAATCTCAAGTGAACGCTTTAGACAGCGCTGTCTACGGCGCCACAAATAGCTACGGTCAAAATAACCAGGACCATCAAATTAACTACAACTCTTTTGGTAAAAACGCACCGAAATTTTCACAGCCTCCGCCTAGACCACCCATGTACAGTCCAAAAGAATATCAAGATAGTAAACCCTACAATCCTACAGCAACAAGCCCGCAAAGTCCATATAAACTTCTTCAAACTAGTGTTTCCTCGCCTAAACAACCGTCTGGTACTTCGTCCTTTGACTTTTCTAGTGCGAAGCCTAGTGGTCTTGTAAGTTTTGATAAATATGATTCTACCAATAAACCACTAGAGCTTGGCGATTACAAGCGACCAGGAGATGGTTATTCAAGTTCTGAGTACACGACAAATACGTATAAAATACCAGGTGGTTACAAAACAGATACTTTCAAATATGAATCGTACAAATCTTCATCGCAACCGACGTATTCCTCTGCTACTGAGAAATACTACACGAGCACCCCCAATGCGAAATTGCCGTTGAGTCCTTTTGATAAGAAGAATTTTGAAACATTCAGTAACGGATCAGACAATCAGTACCAATCATCTTATTCGACGAACGTAGAATATATTAATGAACCTCCTGTAATGAAAGATACCGACACATTGGAGCAGAAAATGTTGAAGAAGTCAGTAACGCAACAAATCATAGAGAAGAAAACTGTACAAATGACGAAATCCAGTAAGCAAGAATCGTCCACTAGGAGCTTCAAGTTTGAATAGATTTAGCGGGTTATTTTAACTAACATTTAGGTTTCAGTGATTTCTAATCTAAGTGTCTCTATTTATTGATTTGATGGTGCTAATTTTATGCTTCTTTTTATTAACCAAATATTTTATCTACATGTTTGTTAATCGTGCCAATTAATTTAAGCTTTTAGACTAAGTCAAATTTTATATATTGTTTTGTTTTTACCTTAAGACAGTGCCAAAATTCATTTACTAAAAGCCACAGTTACTTAAAAGTGCCTCTTCAAGTGTTACTTACTTTTGAGCTATAATACGTAAGTCCTAAACACAGTGCCTGATTTACTGAGAATTTTATTGTAATAACTGTCGCTTTTTAATGTATTTTACGTGAATTTAGAGGATTGTTCAGGTATTATACAAAATCTGTAATTATTTTTTTATCCTGGAACTCTGAAATCCGTGGGTGCGCATTTTCCAGAGTTTCAGAATAAAGAGCACATTGTATAAATAAACTAATTGAAAAGTTACTTAATTGTATCGTCTTGTCCCAAATTTCCGGATAATTACCAAGATCAGAAGGATCATCAAAAATATTTTCTCATTAAATTAAGATAAGAGGAGCAATTTATTCTCGTCGAAAATCAAATTGTAATTACGGAAATGGAGAGCTGAAGATTAGTTCGAGGAAGTTGACGTTTAAATTATCAAGAAAAGTTTGTACATTCAAGGGATGTAAAAATATTGCGTTTGCTTTATTTTATTTACCATCCAACGTATACATTATTGGTTTCGATATATTTTTTCAACCATCGGTAAATTGGATTATAGTATTCCAAAAATGGTTTGGTTGAAATTTGGGGAGTTCCGCTTATTATTTGGAGGGCGTCGGACCAGTGGATGCTTGCTCCTTTTTCCATCATAGCCCTGAAAATTTTTTTATTAACTATTTGAATCAGAAGCCAGCAGATCTCATAATATTGTTAGTATAAAGAATTGCCAAGTATTCTAAACTTACAGTAGTTTCTTCCCCGCATTTTTAGATCCATAAATATCGCACTTATTCAACGGCAAATTCTCATCTCCATATTGTCCGTCCGACGTTTGTCCATAAATTGTTAGTTCACATAAACTTCTAAAAATCTGCATTTGTAGCAAACTGCTCAAAAAATACCGAATATAAGGAGTGTTGTCAGGAATATGGAATTTTGCGCCCGCATCAAAATATTCTTCACTTCGTCCTTCAGGTGCAACAATTCCTCTATATTTCTCATTGAGCTGCCAATAGTATTTATTCCATTCAATGTAAGGTACGTCGCCGCTGAAAATGTCCCATCGATATTTATCAACAAGGAGGGAGAAAGGAATTTCTGGAATTTTTGATAGAGCTTGGTGGAACAAAAGGAATAGTTCCGTATTATTATCGAGCAACTGATTGTCGGTTAGAAGATTCAGACGATGGAGATGTTGAGGCGTCATGACGCCATGCATGATGGCGTCTCCTATGCTTTCATGGAAGGCTGTTGTGGTCCCATCCTAATAAAGCGCAATTTGCAAGCTACATTAATATCATACAAAATGTGGAGAAACAAGAAATTACAAAGTCATTTTTACCTGAAATATCGCTGGTTGTTCTTGGTAAGCCATGTAATATTCAATATGCCCCATTTCATGGTGGATCACATAAAAGTCATCCATGTTCACACGGCCACACATCAACATCCTAAACAAATCATAGTAAAATGGTTTTTTTAGCCAACCTTACAACCTAAAATCGTCTTTGCTGTATAAATTCGCTGCCGTTCCATGGCACAATGACGTGTTGTCACCATCTTCAAAAATAGAATATCTCCAAAATCTATCAGTCATTTTTGGGAGGCTGAGCGAAATATAAAAGTCTTCAGCATCAAGCACCAATTTCTTGACACTGAGTTTCTTGAAATGTAATCTATCATCAAGATTGATATCGCTGGAAATTTGAAATAGGTCCAATAGAGGTGACCAGTCTTGTCCCCACATGTTACCTAAAACCGAAAGTTACAGTTTTATTTCGGCAACATGTAGCTAACACCTAATAAGTGTATTGGAATTGGTCCTTTCGGGTCAATTTCTGATGATCCATATTTCTGGTGCAGTTTATGTCGGACTACAGCGTGTAACATTGAGTAAAGAGGTTCCACTTCTTCGTATAAACCAAAAACCAATTTTTCTAGGTCAGGCGTTTCTAGTTCTTCGCGCCAAGCTTCTCCGATGTTGTTGTAGCCTTCAAAAATGAAAAAAGTGTTTGTTGAAATTTGTGTGAAATTCTTTTGACAACTATAGCATATACAGGGTGAGTAAAATAATGCGATATCGGTCGGTCCTGCCTTTCTCGTTGATGGTGTGAGACTGTTCAATAGCAAAGAAGCATATTCTAAAAATATTTTATTTTATACAGGGTATTCCAATAGTCCAGAACCATAATGCTAAACTTAATTATTTTAAGAGGAATGGTATTGTTCAATTATTCATTTTTTTACAAAATTTAGGAAATTCGTTTGTACATTCTTAGCATTATTAGTAGCAATTGGTTACTGAAATTTGATATAAAACAAAAAAATCATTGCTCTTTCGTGTGACCCTAATATAAGTTGATACTATTATATGATACAGGTGTTCAGTAGAAACACTAATTTTGTACAATATTCAAGCAGCTATAACTTTGTTTTATTTGGAATTAAAAAAAAAACAATTTATGGCTGTATAAATATTGAACAAAATAAATTTCTGTTTCTAATAAACAACCTGTAATATACCAACAACTAATATTAGTGTCATACGAAAAATCCACAATTTTTTAGTTTCATAACAAATTTTAGTAATCAATTGCTAATAGTAATGCTAAAAAGCTAAACATTTTCTAAAATTTTGAAAACATTTTACATTCAAAATTTAAGAAGAAAGTAAAGCATTTAATACAACAAATCAAAATATGAAAGAAAATAAATAGCGTTCATTTAAAATAATTAAGTTGAGTACGGTCATAGACTATTTAATTTTTAAGGTAAAATATTTTTAGAATATGCAGGTCTTCATTCTTATATCTTGACTGTGAAAAGCAGGATCGACCGATATCGCACTACTGACTCACTGTATAAAGTAAAAAGACATAATGGTCCCCAAATTGTAACACCTGTTGCTTTGAAAAAATAAGTTCCAGTAAGAACACTGACCATTATTTCTCGCCGCGATGTTCTGAAACTCCACGGCTTCCCTAAACGCCTCCTTCACTCTGGGCCCCACAGAGTCATGCCAATTCAACCAGATCCACTTCAACTGCTCAGGATCCAGATCAGTCCGTTTTATAATTCTTTCCAAATCGGGCTCCCCGTACAAACAGTCTCCACTTTTGGGAAAATTTAAAGCACTCCGGTTAACTTTAACTGGACTTCCGCTTAAACACACCTCTGCATTATATTCCTCCGCTAATCTCCCCAAAACTTCCAAATATTGTCTACAATACATACAAAAAAAGCACATTCAAACCTACTCAATATCTAGAAAACTCACAAAACCATATCGTCAGTGAACTTGGGCCCTCTACACATCAAATACATTTTCCTTCTCTGCTCTGATGTCATCCATTCGTTTTTCAGAGTTGATTCGCACACCTTGTTTTTCCATCTGTTTCTTGCTTTTCCAAGCTGGCGTGCTTGCTGTGAAGTTTTTTCATCAGGAGATGTTGATAGCTTCCAAGTTAAATGGGCTGCCAATGCATTGAATTGAGATAAATCAGAATCGACGTTATTGAGCCATTTCTCGACGTGGTACTGGTAGTCGACTGAAATAATTACGTTTTGATGAAGAGCTTTAATTTAATTAGAGGTGAAGCGGCTGCTTGGTTGTTTTTAGCCACTTTACGTTGTAGAAATGCTTATAATTGTATTTTTTCTCGTAAAAAAACCTTTTATGCAGTAAATCATTTTTAATACCGACGGACTGCTAGAACAAATTTACTTTTGAAATTGTGGTAGCAGCTTGTACAAAGACGAGATTTAGTCGTTGCTTGTTAGGAGAATTGTTAATTTAGTAAATAGGGGAATCCAGTTAAACTACATCACGAAATTGAGACATTTAGAGTTAATTGAATATTAAAGAGAAATATGTCTATGTGTAACGGTTCATTTTCCTTTAAAAGCAAAAAACGGAGCAAAATTCTACATGCGTTATATTAACTTTTAACGAGGTTTGAATTGAATTTTACAGAATTGCCCGTAGTCGCCGGTTGGTTTATACATGTTTTTTAAATGTAGAGCAAATTACGTATGTAAGTATGAATACATTTATTTAAAATAATAGTTGTTTTTAAAACTCATTTCTTTCCATTTATTGATTATGGAAATACTAATAATAGTTTCCACAAATAAAAATTTGATTTCTTTTGTTGCGTTTTTGTGTAAAAAAAAAACGTAATTCTAAATTCATTTTAATTTCATTTTTGGAAATCGTAAATCCTTACTTTTTTTATGAATTTGAGTACCACATTTATTGAAATAAACGGCAAAATCCTCGCTAAGAAATTTGTGGGCTTGCGAGTGAGTTGACTATATCAGAAGTTAGGGTAGCAGTATAAAATTTTCATTATTTTATGCTGAAAACGAATCAATTTTAGGTAGGTGAGCACCAATATTGATTAGTAAATAAATATTGCCCTTGAGAGGAATCTGTTGTCTAATCCTTGCAATAAAAATGTGAATTAAAATTTTTAGTACACAGCTCAATAAAACCGTGTATTTTTTAACGAAAATGGGCTCACTTCGTAAGCACCTACTTTTACAATGGTTATAGATAACTTCTTATTTACTATTCAAAAACGGAAATGTTTTACAGAGATGTGTCAGAAAATCTATCAAAGATCTATTTTTAACAAATATGTAACTGGAAGCTTTTACAACGAATAAATTCGTAGGTGATTCAATGCGGCACTTTATGTGTTACATCTTTAGTAGCGAGAAATAATAAATAAACGATAATACTTAATTTACGAAATAAATATTTAATATCTGCAAAATATGTCCTCTCTTTGAATATTTCAGTAAAAATTTTATACCAATATGCTATATTTCTTAAAGTAATATTACATAAGAATTTTCATATTTATTTAATACTAGCTGTTTGATCCCGCTCGTCTTCTGTTTAAAACGTAAATATTTTAAAAACCTGGTACATACATGTTGGAAATTACTTTGGGTTAAATCAATTTTGGTCCCGTACAGACCCTCGGAATTTTTATTTTTTTTAATTTTAAAAGCGTAATATTGTTGCATATTTTATTATGATACAGTTTGAAATTTGTAATACGAAGTAATTCCGTTTAAAGAAAAAATCCAAAAACCGGCGGCTCCACCATTATTAATAGTTTCATGTAAAAATTAAATAAATGAAAATTTATTTTAAGAATCACCGGTGACGGAGTACATAAAAGTAGATAAGTTTTAAAATGTAAACAGCTCAAGAACCGACACATGATTTGATTTTCAATAATTTCATGTAGAAATATGTTTTCCATTATTTTACATCTTTTTGAAAATGTGATCTTTTCAGAAGATTTTTATTGTACTGTTGTTGTTTATTATTTAATTCAAACCAAACGTTAAGATTCTCTCCAACAACTTTAAAACTTATTGTACCTAGAACTAATAGGGTGGAGAAAAATCAATGGATGTTTTAATTTAGAAATAACCTTTTCTAAATAACATTTAGAAACCACGTAGTTTCCCATAGGGTATCCATTTCCAAAGAGTAAATTACAATTTTGAAACCTCTCCGAAGACGATAGATTAGCATGTATTTTTAATATTACAGTATGTAAATTTTTGCTATTTTAATTTGTAAGTATGTGAATGGATGTTGATGAAAATTTATTTATTGATTGTATTTAATTTTGTTCAATATCAAGCTTTGGTCTTGTAGGTATTATAAAATAAATACCTTTTTTAAAGTCTCGTGATGCTTGTTGAAAACTCCCACTTGCACAAAGCGCATTCAGTAAACAGAATATTTTCCACATCTTAAAACGGTTTCATCATGTGCTGAGAAATTAACCGTTTGTAGGTATTACACTAACTAAAAGAATTTTTATAATTTTCCTCCTTATACACGTGAACTCTAAGCATGCGCATGGATAACATCGAGCAACAAATGAAAACTTGGTGTTTGACACTGTAGCTTTTATTGCCACCATTAATTTTTCAAGGGATTTTAAGAAGTCTGCTCAGTATTTCTCACCAGCTGGGATTACTTCTTATTAACTTGTTGTAAGAAGTTTGCAAAGAGGTTTAGAAAGTTTAATCCGTGGAAGTTAGCGCTTATTTTTTCTATTCGATCAAACTAATTTCAACATGGATTTTTGATGAGTATTTCATTTGACAGGGGATTATGATAATCAATTTGAAACATATGTTTATGATATTATATTCTGTCAGATTGTTTTGTATCATGCATTAAGCGAAAGAATTAATCAATTGTTCAAACAAATTACGTAAATTTCATCGACAGAATGTGTCATTTGATTAGGTCTTCATTTTGTCATGAAATAGAAGCAGGAGAGATAATAAAATTAAATGCAACCAAACTGGTAATTCGAGAGTGGCAGATATTCTAAACCTACGACGCTTTTAAAAGACGATTAAATTGGTTCTGATTTGAACGAAGTAGGAGAATTGTGTGCTTAATTTTATTTGGTGGAAATAAAAAATTCTACAATCACTTCGTGTAGTTGAAAACTATCAAAATTTAGTTTGTACCTTTTTAGATTATCACCTGGTAGATCTTGAGATTTTGACTCTACATTCCAATAAATAATCCGTCTATATTAATTTGGTGAACTATGAACGGTTATATCAAAAACGTTGAAACTGTTTGCTTTTTGATTCACTTTGACTCATGATGATGATTTTGATTCTATTTTCCAATAATCTTCCAACTTTATTTATTTATTTATGGCTTACCTGAACCTAAACCTTACGTGTAGTAGTGATTTATTCTATTAATCTTTATTATGTATATTTTGAAGAAAATACGTTTACGTGTGAAATTTGACCGTCGATCAAACCTGATGTGTTGACTTTACATCCCCACAATACTTCATTAAAAATGATTAAAACCATATATGATAATTAAGGAATTGTTTACTTCAAGAGTATATTTTGGCCGTTGCTTTAATGACGGACATTTATAAATTTTAAACATTGCATGTTGGTGAAAAAATTGTAAGTTTCACTCCACCTCTTCTTTTTGTGGTTTGGCTTAATAATAAAACGCTGAAATTATTTACAGCAACATAGAAAACCTTAAATTATAACAAATCATTCCAATAACCAAAGGGTTGTATATCCATAAATTATATTTTTACGTAAGAGTTGGTAGTGATTTTTGAAATTTACATTCGAGAAATTTCTCACTTTTAATTGCAAACATCTAAATATTTTTTTGATTTTTACAGTTTTTTACGAAAGTGTTGTTTCTTAGCTTCTAAAATTGTGTTGCTAAAATTAGGGTAGCTTTTCGCAGTTACATTTATATAACTCTATGTATAATTAGATCCACTGCAATAAAGAAACATTTTACAACGATTAAAACTTAACTCGAACAATCCAAAGACGGTTAACACTTGTAAAAAAAATCAGAAATCAGCTTTTTAATGTCTCATACATGGCTATTTCAACCACTTTTACTTAATTAATTAATCTTATTTCTAGTTAAATACTTTTCTTCACAACTGTATCCAGAAAATATAGCTTACTCTTAAAGTTAAGCATAAATAGTGTAAATGCCTATGAAATTGCCAGTCTTTAAGGCTTACGAATTTCCAAGATTTTCTCATTATTTTAAATTCTTATCTCCCAATTTATATTTTTTTAGGTTAACTTTTTAATGTGTTACATTTCTAAATTGTCTAGTTTCTGAAAATTCAAGAATTATCGATTTTCTTGCTTCCACACATTTTTATAAGCACTTTAATTCTTAATTCATACCATTTTTCAGTATCCTATATTCCTCAATTTTTCCTGTTTCACGTTTCAAGTTTTTAAGTTTTCACGGTATCAGATTTTTATTTTAAGTTTACAAGTTTTCATGTTTTTAGATCTTCTAGACGGATCGCCTTTCAGGTTCTCAGTTCTTCAATTTTTTAGCTTCATAAAATGTTATTTAGGTTCTGAAAATCCCAGATTATTGATTTGTTATAGCTTTAGGTTCTTAAATTTGCTCTGGTTTTTCAAATTTTAAAGATGACTGCTCTTAAGATTAAAAATTTAGGTCACATTAATATTTTTAAATTCGTATAATTTTTGTATCTTAGGTTCTCTTACATATTTTTTTATTCCTACAGTGTCACCAAGTCAAGGTTTTAGATTCATAAGTTTTCAGATAGTTGAGAGCTAATTTACAATTTTAAAATATTAAATTATTTATTGATTACCTACAGGCTTAAGATTTAGGTTTCCGAATTTACACTTTTGCTGTTTCATAGAATTTAGATTCCACTTACACTCAGTGTTAAGTCAATCAATCGACTCAATTGTAGTCACTTTGAAATCGAAGGGATTGTAACTGCATGTAACTGCGTGTTTGAAAAGTTAATAAAATGCATCTAAGCGGATACAAAATTCTACACTTAAAAATCATATAGATGCAATTTTTATCTTTTCTAAAGAATCGTTTTTACAATGACAGCATAAACGAGAAAATAACTGTTCCCAGTACCCGTAGTATAACCTTATATTTGGAATAACGTTTGTTATTTAAATACGGCCCTAAGACTTTATGATTTTAAAATGGAAATCGTTAAATTGGTCAAAATTACAACTCCTAGAGGATAAATAAAGCAATTTTAAACAACTCTAAATTATTATGAATGGAGGTTGCAAAATTACTTTTTAATTTTTTTTAAGACAGAATTTTTTAGTGTAGAAAAATATAAGTTCAATTTGTTATTAAGATAGTTGTAATTGTTAATCAACTTAACAAAAAAGCTCCTTGTGTAATTTTATAAAAAAGAAATAACCAGAAACTGCTATTTAATTTACTTTTATAAAAAAAAAATAGAAATATCGCTGCTATATAGTGTTTATTTGGATTATTAAAATAATACACAAGAACAAGAATTTTTTTCATTAGGGTAACTTTTCGCAGTTACATTTAAATAACTCTAGGTATAATTAAATCCACTGCAAAAACATTTTATAACAATTAAAACTTAAGTCGAACAATCCAAAGACGGTTAACACTTGTAAAAGAAAATCAGAAATCAGCTTTTTAATGTCTCATACATGGCTATTTCAACCACTTTTACTTAATTAATTAATCTTATTTCTAGTTAAATTACTTTCTTTCACAACTGTATTCAGAAAATATCTTATTCTTAAAGTTAAGTAAATGCTTATGAAATTGCCAATCTTTAAAGCTTACGAATTTCCAAGATTTTCTCATTATTTTTGATTCCTATCTCTCAATTTATATTTTTTTAAGTTAACTTTTTAATTTGTTATATTTTTAAATTGTCTAGTTTCTAAAAATTCAAGAATTATCGATTTTCTTACTTCCACAAATTTTAATAAGCACTTGAATTCTTATTTCATACCATTTCTCAGTATCCTATATTCCTCAATTTTTCCTGTTTCACGTTTCAAGTTTTTAAGTTTTCATATCAGATTTATATTTTAATTTTAAACATTTTGATGTTTTTAGATGTTCTAGATCTTCTAGGTCGCCTTTCAGGTTCTCAGCTCTTCAATTTTATTGCTTCATAAAATGTCTTATTTAGGTTCTGAAAACCCCAGATTATTGATTATAGCTTTAGGTTCTTAAATTTTCTCTGGTTTCTCAGATTTTAAAGATGACTGCTCTTAAGATTAAAAAAAAAATAGGTCACATTAAGATTTTTAAATTCGTATAATTTTTGTATCTTAAGTTCTCTTATATTTTTCTTATTCCGACAGTGTCACTAAGTCAAGCTTTTAGATTCGCAAGTTTTCAGATAGTTGAGAGCTCATTTACAATTTTAAAATATTAAATTATTTATTGATTACCTATAGGCTTAAGATTTAGGTTTCCGAATTTACACTTTCGCTGTTTCATAGAATTTAGATTACCAACAGTGTTAAGTCAATCAATCGACTCAGTTGTAGTCACTTTGAAATCGAAGGGATTGGTAACTGCGTGTTTGAAAAGTTAATAAAATGCATCTAAGCGGATACAAAATTCTACACTTAAAAATCATATAGATGCAATTTTTATCTTTTCTAAAGAATCGTTTTTACAATGACAGCATAAACGAGAAAATAACTATTCCCAGTACCCGTAGTATAACCTTATATTTGGAATAACGTTTGTTATTTAAATACGGCCCTAAGACTTTATGATTTTAAAATGGAAATCGTTAAATTGGTCAAAATTACAACTCCTAGAGGATAAATAAAGCAATTTTAAACAACTCTAAATTATTATGAATGGAGGTTTCGAAATTACTTTTTAATTTTTTTAAGACAGAATTTTTTAGTGTAGAAAAATATAAGTTCAATTTGTTATTAAGATAGTTGTAATTGTTAATCAACTTAACAAAAAAGCTCCTTGTGTAATTTTATAAAAAAGAAATAACCAGAAACTGCTATTTAATTTACTTTTATAAAAAAAAAATAGAAATATCGCTGCTATATAGTGTTTATTTGTATTATTAAAATAATACACAAGAACAAGAATTTTTTTCATTCCATTTTTTAATCGAACAATTTAATTAATATTAATGTAATAAATTTTCCTTATTCATTTATTTGTAAGAGAAAAAGTGTTTTCCAATGGTTTTTTTCGTATCTAATAATAGGATTTTTATTCAATAATGCATTTAATTTTTGTTCATCATATTTATCCCTTTTTATTCTTGTTTCACCACTTTAATTTTATTATCTTTATACTCAGTTTCTACGTCCATTTTTTTGTATTGTTTTAACTGCAACAGTTTCTAATTCTTTTGAAACCACGTTTTATATATACAATTAATTAGATGCCTCAATGCAGTCTTTTGTTATTCTACTGAAATTAATTTTTATGTGCGTCATCAATTAATGTCATTATTAATTCGAAAGAAAGAAAATTTGCATTCTCATCATGTAAATGTCAAGAAATTCGTAGTTTTATTACAAATTTTTATCAAATTCTTTTTTTTTTTCGTACTTCTTAGTTCCAGCACCTTCGTAATTTGATTGAGGGTGTGTGTGCATGATTTTTGTTTAGATATAACTTGTTTTTGTTTAGTTAACGTTTCACCAGTGAGGAATTTTATTTGATTTCTAATTATATTTCCACCAATTTTATTTTCTTAACCAAGCTTTTTTAAGATAATATTTTCAAAAGTAGAGTCTCGTTTTTGTGCTAAAAAAATTAATGTTAATTATTTGATCGCATATTATTATTTAACTGATGGAATACTAGACTCTGTTAAGGTGTAATCCTTAGCTCAGCTTACCTTGTTGTTCCCTTTTGACATTGAGTCATTTATTATGAAATATCTTTCTAATAAATGGAACGTAAAGAACGTCAAATAGTAGATGAACAAACTTCACCGTGATTACCAAGTTAGGAGATCCAAAAAGTAAGTCATTATTGAGAAAATGTTCGATTTGTAAAACTACTACACCGCCTTCAAAATCTGTTAAAAGTAAAAATCACAAACATGGAATTGGACACATGTGTTATGGTTATTAGTAAAAAAAGATAAAAGATAAATTTACTTGTAACATATGATAACATGATATGATAACATACCAATATGATTTAAAAAAAGACATTGCAAAAATACATGACTTGAAAAATTAGAAAAATATATTAATTACTTAACAGGTAAAATCTGGCAAAAAGTTGAAGACGAAGTTAACTCTGGAAAAATTGAGCAAAGCATATTATTGTGAATAATTTTTTCTCTGCCAACTGGAGATACAGAAAGATGTTTTTTAAATGCGTCTTGAGGAAATTATAAAACTTACAAAAAGGAGGTGAAATTATTGAACAAATTAAAAAAGATGTTTCCCCAAAATTGAATTTGGCGTGGTCTCATGAGAAGTCTCCCAAATTCCAGAAACGATATCGATAAATATTTTTTATCACTACCGTGAGTGTGTACTAAATGAACTAAGTTTTAAATAAATTGAATTGATTACAAAAAAAATAGGTTTATTTCAAAACTAAATCAAATCTTATTAACTTAATTCTAGAAGAGCTCAATGCTAGCGATTGGTTCAATAAATTAAGAACTCCTGATATTTAAAAAAATATTAAAATCCATTTCTGAAAAACTGAGAGTACTTGATGGACTAAAGTCTGACAATGCCAGTCTGGAGTCAGACGAAGTCGAATAATAAGTATGGCAAATGTAAATGATAATGACAATTTAAAATCTCTGAAAATTTCTGAAAATATTAAAAACCCGTGGCAAAAACAAACTTGAAGCAAACATTAAAAAACTAACAAAAATTGCTAAAGATAAGAATATCAAAGGTTATACAAAAAATAATAAATCAAAATTAATGCAAAGGGTTGATGACAAAAGTTTGCTGAGTAGGAAGACCAGTCTAGATAATAAACAACGTTTTGTCTTCAAAGATAAATATTTTTCTGAAAAAGCAAAACTGCAAAAGTACTTCTTCAAAATTTATAATAATGAATGATCCAAAAAAGCTGATAGATACAATCCAACTAATTATAAAATGATATTAAAAGGAGAATCTTGGAACCAGACCATTTGATAAATATCGCAGTTAAAAAAATGCGAATTTTTACGAAAGCTCCGAATGAAATTATTAGAATTGTTAAAAATAGAACAAATTCCATACAAGGAAAATTTAATTTTTATTATACAGAGTATATCAATGTTGAAAACTTTTAAAATTTTCATAATTTTAACATGTTACGTGTTTGTCTAAAACGTGACTTTATTAGGTTTTAGATGTGTAATAACAATTTTTGGAACACCTCCTTCGAGTTCTTTTTTTTCAAAATTAATAATTAATTTTTAACACAAAATCGAATTAAAATGCGTCTGGCAACACTATATTACATCATATCGTATCAAGAACAGTACCTTAGAAGACGACATCCAAGTGAAAACACATTTCGAAGACAAAAAATTAAGGGGACCGGCAATATTATGCCTCAAGGAATTCTTGGTCGTGAGCGTCCAAGAACTGTTCGTACTCCACAAATGGAGGAAACTGTTACAAAAGGTACAAAAAGAATCTCTCAACAAATGGGAATTCAGCATAGTTCAGTTTGGAACATTGTTCACAAAGAGTAAATTGCATTTTTTACTACCAGAAAACCACAAAAGACGCGAATTGTTCTGCAATTGGCTTTTAGAACAAGTAGAAACAAATGCAGACTTTACTCATAGATTTCTTTGGGCAGATGAAGCAAACTTCAGCAGGAATAGGATGTTCAATCAACATGCTTTAGCGGGTGTATGAAAATATTAGAAATAGAGCTCAAGCTTGTGCTGGTGGTCGTGATTTTGAACAATTTTTGTGGTTTTTTAAAATAAATTTCCACATTTGAAATGCATACCATCTCGTAAATCGTGGGAAACAGTCAATTTTGCTATTGTTGCTTTTTTGAAAGACCCCTTAACAGCGTACCATCAAGTTCTTAAGAAATTTTTGATACTTTGCAGCACGACAAAATGCTTGAAATTGTAGTAATTATAAAATTAATTATTATATTATTTCAACTTCCTCACTTTGTACTCTGTGGGGTTTAATAATTCCTTTATTGGTTTTAAAATTATTAACTTCGGAGTTCGAACCTGTCTCCTCTGCTTTACATTTACATATTCATTTCCTATTTAATTTCTGTTGTTAGATACCTTCCGGATATTACAAATGAACATATTTCGCTGACAGATCATTACTCTCTTTCATATACTAGTTCCATTTATTTAAACCTCTGTAAATGTGAAAGAGAGTGCAAAAAAGAATCCAATTATTCGTTTTTGTTATGAAATGATCAACGTGACTATTGTTATACTATACATTCATTAGTGAAAACTTTTTATGTGTAACAACTCATATTACACTTTTTCGTGTTGATTTGGAGTTGTTATTACCAAAATTTAATTAAACCGAATCCATTATTCACATTTTTCCTGGAGGATTGATCCAGTCTGCACAAATTTATTCATGACGCACAAAAAAAGCTAAGCAGTATTAAAAATTTACGTTGTTCATTTTTTACTCGTGTTTGCTTTTTTGTTAAATTATTTACCTTCGATTTAAAGCCTATCCAAATAAATCAACCTCAGTTCATGAAAATGAAAACCATTCAAACATGGAAATACTAAACCAGTTTTTGTCTTGGTTCGTAAAACTGGAAACCGACTCGTTGTTTGTTTTTTTCATTAATTAATCTAAACAAAAGCAACAATCTCAGCTTTAGTGTAGTTAACAGAATAAATACAACTGCATTTTCTTAATGCGCTATTGTAATTACCTCCGGCAACTTAATTAATTAAAATTTTCATAAACATAAAAATATTCAACAGGATTAGGTACCGACTTTGTATTAAATGGATCAAAGCTTTTTGTGCTTCACTGAACTTTATTCAGAGCGCAAAGAAACAAACAATTTTATTAAAAGCTTGAAGCTCTTTGTTTTCATTAGCGGTGATCTTGTGCTGATCCCACCAAGACAGAAAACACAAGCGAGTAAAAGTTAATTTGTTTGATCTCTGAAGAGCACCTGAGCCGGTGACAAACGATTTCCTCTAAACCTACACTCTTGTCTTCTAATACTGACTTTTCTTTATACCAAGGAAAGAAATCTTACGTGAAAATGTAATAATTAGTGATATCGCTTTCATCTCGTACAATAAATGGATTATATAAACCAATTTTTGCGAGAATATTAAAACATAATATTGTTACGAAAGAAATGTAACCTTTCTATTGCTGTACGTGTACTTTCATCATTTTCTTTTTACAACTTTTTAATTTTGATTCAATAAAAATAATTAAAATTTTTCTTAGAATTACTGTAAAGGAAGTATATAACCTGTCTTTTTCATGTCTCAGTTAGGAAATTCTTACCACGCTTTTGATAATGGATTTAGATTTTCAAATGCCATCTAAAAATAATCACCTATTACATCAAAGAACCTACATACTAAAGAACCAGATTTCACTCAATTATTTTAGCGACACAACTTTTCTTAGATTTTGTAAATAAACGTGGGCTGCTGCAACTACAATGTCTGTATCTATTGTTAGATAATAAAATCTCACATAAATTTATATTAGTGATAATCTCATGAAAAACGAACGAGATTTTTTGATAATACATGGAAACCAAGCATAAATCAAGATGTATAAATTTCTAATTAAGATGAACGAATCTAAATCCATCAAAGCTATATCCAAAATTATAAGAATGGAGAAAAATATAAAAGAACGTTAATGTGTAAGGGTTTGAGAGATTTTGATAATGATGACTCCATCTGTTGAGGTAAAGCAGCACTTGAAATTGTCCTGAATTTATTGATTTACAGAAGTTTTCACATTCAGCTAAACCTGTAGTCTGTAACCGAGAACAACAGGAGCTGAAATCCTGAATAACAAGAATCTGCTTTATCTCAGTTTCAGATATTTCAAATTTGACCAAACGTTTTCTAGAAGAAAAAAAGTTTTTAATACCTAAAGTCCGAAGTGTAATACATTTTTGCATATTCATAAAAATACTAAATATCAATTATGCACCAAAAGGCCACCATTTTATCCAGAAATATACCAGATAACCTCAGCAGTGTGTTTAATTTCACCTACGTCAACTGAACTTTTAAGAAATTACGTTTTGTGTCGAAATAGCTACAAGGACCACTTAGGACCAACTACTTATTTTACGTCATTTGGAACTGATTTTTATAACAATTATTTTTCCATTTTAATTTGAATATGTAAAAGCAGCAACCAGAGAACAAAAATTACATCATAATGTTTTAATTCAAATGAAAACTTGTGTTAACGAAAAAATCTATTTGGGGATGTCCTACAACGATGCAAACTATAATTATCAGAAATGTCTTGTACAGAATCCGCCAAAACTTATGTCTCCTCTCAAAACTTTTTAAATCAGATTGCAAGGTCACCTAAATTTTACTTTGGACTTTTATGTACATTAAGACTCAATAAAAATACTAAAAAACTAAAACCTCTCGAAAAATTGATAACTAGGATTTGCTAAGTTAGATTTATTATCTTTCGGGCTGTTGTACATTGCTCGGAAATTTCCTTAAAATTTTGAAAACATCCAAACTATTAAATCAAACATAATAACTGATCAAATTTGTGGTGTTTTACTTAAAGTTCCAAAGTTTTAAAAACCTCTCGACATATAATAGCAAATACAAAATGTGCAAAATCATACATCAAAAAAAGGGTTCCTAACTGTGCTACAATCAATGATTAAAATATTTCAAATCTTCCATATCTTAATTATGCAGTCTTAGTCTCCGTATTCTCTTAACTATAAATATTTTAAAACATTTTCGTATCTGGCTTAAAAATAAAATTTACAGGAAAATGAACAATCTTATAACAATAAAAATTTTGAAACAACTTATAAGAATAATAATAGCTTGCGTTTTCAAAACAAATGTACAAATTCTTTTTTTTTTTTTCAAAAAATTCTTCGTTTCTGTATTTAAGAAGATATAATTTACGAGAAAATAAACATCGTAAAACTAAAGATCTTAAAAATATCTATTTTTTTTTTGGTTGCTAACTATAAAAGAAAATAAACTTTGTAAAATTACAAATTTTTAGGAGTAAATAAAAATTATGTTCTGAAATACAAGTAGATAAATTCCGCACCAAATTTTAAAACTCTTACTTTTTGGAATCTTAGGAACTTTGTAAACAATTAGACACCATTTGCAAAACTGAAATTTTTATAAGCAATAAAAAATTAATTCAGAAAAAACAGATGCACCAAAGTTTAAAATTTTAATTTTTCTCAGTACTGTGAATATTTAAAGAATGCTTCGACTTGAAGGAAAATAAGCACTCTTAACCACCCCAGACAGAATTTTACATCAAGTTTATTTCTCAAACTCCACCTTCTCTGCCTTTTTTGTTTTGTTAATAGATTTTTGCAAAATTATGTGGTTATGGAGGGTAAAACGACCTAATGTAGCACATGACCCCTCGTGCCATTTGAAATGTTTAACACGGCTTCCAAACGGGAGTAATGAAGTTTATATCAAAATATGTGCCCCTTAAAATCCAAATTAAAGTGTGGGTGTTTTTTTAAACTATGATTTTCAACTTCTTAATTTGAAATTTAAATATTTTTTGTGCATTATTTTCGACAGCTACTAACATTTTGGACCTCATTTTATCGTCCATTGCGAGCACAGCGAGCGAGCTTCTCAACAAATTATTGTTTTTCCATACATTTTTTTTTCGCCTCTTAGGAGGGTGCTCATTTTTATTCGACTTACCTTGCTCGAAAACTTTATCACACACTTGTACAGGCTAGCAGCTTGATTAATCAAGATTGCCTGATACCTCAACTGGGGGACTAGGCCGCCTTTAGTTAGGGTCGTCTGGTAAAAGGGTCTGACGGACAATGACATTTTTATTGGAAAGTTTTGGAGGGGCCGTGGGAAAAATAGTGAGCCTAACTGGTCCGAAAACTATTTTTCAACACACGTGGGACTGTTTAATTCGTTTTGGTAGTATCAGCATCCACTTACATCGTTACAAGTGTAAAAAAAGAGCAAATATTATGCGAACCAGTTACTAAGAAACATCTTGTTATATGCGAACCATTTTGTTCCGACACCAGATTTTTTGAAACTACCATACTTTTATCTTTCTCTAACAAACTAAGCAAACAAATTTCTTATTTTTCTTTTTACTTCCGTTTCATTTGCTCCAGAAATTTCAATTAACTTTGTTCATGCATCTTGCTTCATATTTCGGCATTTGTATTTTTGCTCTACGTTACTTTGGTGTGGATTCAGCAACATTACGTGATATTTTAATTCGTGTAGTTTCAGAAATAGGTATATTACCAGGCATTACACAAGAAAAAATAAAAAATCTCCCTTTCGTTTACATTTTTAATAATTTCTGCGATTATTGGATCTTTTAATCTCTAAGAATCTGAGGGTTTTAAAAACCTTTCTTTGAATTTAGAGATCTTGGAATGGATCTGCATAAATTGTAGGGTCCTTATAACTTTAGAAAATTAGCTATGATTTTGATATCTCAATCGATTTTTAAAATGTTTGTTTTTTTAATATTTTTTGTAAGACTTATTGTGATTGTAATGATTACAGGTACTTTTGTTTTATATAATACACTATTAGTATTTAAAAATAACTGAGTATTTCAGACTAAATTTTTGAAATAACTTATTTTTAAATTCTGAAAATTTTAGGTTTTTTAAGGACTTGAGACAGTTATTTTACTTTCTTTTCATTACTACAAAATACTTTTTAATTTTTTAAAGAGTTTAAACTGTAGGAGTGTTAACCATGTTGTTTTTAAAAAACTTTCTATGTTAAGTATTAAACAATATTTCGTATTAATAGAATTGAAACAAAAAATAAAATTAAAGTAAAATTACTACAAGGAAATGCGATATAGGGTGTTATGAAAGACCATCTAGAAGTTTTAACCACCACTGCAACTCATACTAAACCTCCTTTATAATAACATAAATAATAAAGATCTTTCATAAGTTGCTGATATTATAGGAGTTACAATAAAAAAAATATTGAGAAATCACTGATCTTAAAGTGTTACTAACCCACCTCAACTGCTTACAAGTTGTGCTTTATTTGATGATGGTTTTTACCAAAGTAAAACTATTTGTTTATATTTATTTGGGCGATTTTTAATTCTTTACTTTGAATAATCAAAAAAATCCTAGGCGTGTTCGATTTTTGGGGTTCTACTTATAATGTTAACTTTAAAACGCCTTATCAGAAAACTTCTTAAATAAAAATCTTGATTCTTTTAAGAAACTTCCTTTGTAGTTAAACTTTCTATGAATACTAAAATGACCAATAGCAAATTAAATGTTTGCAGTTACAATCTAATCAGTTTATATTAAAAAGTATAACTTTCGAACTTGAATTCTTCAACACTTTTTTGATCTTTTACTTCTGAATAACATAACCGCAAATTTTGAGACAATCGGTTCAGGTTTACTGCAAGCATTTAGGAAATGTTTAGGTAAAACGAAACCAAGAAATTCTTTTAGTTTCGAATATTATTTCTTCTCCACATACACGCCAATTAAAAAAAAAATGAACAGAATATTTTGTATTTGCTTAAAAATTATAATTGCTGTTGCACTTACCTTCTTTTTCGTTTTTCTTCTGGTATTCTGTTTATAGAAATATGTACCTATCACCTTGTTTTTTTCTTATGAATAGTTTTCATTACCTTGTGAAATAATTTTGAATTCGACCATAAAAGTCTGTACCTGAGAGCACAAAATGCATACATTTTTAATAATTTAGCAAAAAACTAATCCAAAAAAAAAAAACAGAGAACAGGATTTCGTGTTATTTTGGTTATGAAGTCATATGTATTTCCCCGCTATGCCCCCGCCCTGTCAGGTACTCAATAATAATAATAATAAACATCTAATTAACATTTTGAAAAAACTCAAATTAATTGAATTACAATTTAGAATTAAACTATTTCCTGATTATACACTAGGGATAGGAAAAGTAAATAAAACCAACATGTATACAAAAAGCTTTTAATAAAATGAATTACTAAGAATGTATATGTACATATTTATAATATATTTAAAAGTTACGATTTACCTACTCCTAAATACATATTAGTACATACAAAACATGGCACATGTGATAAAATGTATAAAATACAAAAATAGTTCTAATTACTGCTAATTTTAATTATGTACAATATAATAAATATGTATTATAATTTTGGCCCTCCCACCTCCACTTCCAACAACAATAGCATATTTACTCTTAATTACCTTTTTTATTTCATCGATAGTTTTATTTGACTTAAATTGTCATGACATCTAATAACTATGGTTTGATATATTGCCTATTGCTTATGAGTAATTTTTAACTTTGTATTTATTTTAATTATTATATTTTGTATGACCGGTCATTGTTTCAACATGGAATTTGATATTCTCATATTACTAGAATAAGTTTTAATTATTTTTTTTTTGTTGGACCCTCCCACCTCCACTTCCAACATTTTGCAATAACTTGATATTCAATTCTATATTTGTATCATTTTTGTATCCATCCACCTCCACTTTATGTTTTTAATAAAACCAACATTAACTTTATTTAACACAAATTCAAAAAAGTGACTTGGTGATAAATGAAAATTTTGGAAGATACGACCTACAAAGTATATGGAACAAAAACTTAATCTACCCGACCGGACCTGAGCTAGAACCGCTATAAACGTTCTATCTAAGTTCTTGCTTTGACACTTATGTGATATTAAATCATTATTTTATTCATTCTGATTTTTTCTTCTTCTTTGATTGTTATTGATTTTGGTTACGATGGTTCCACAACCTGTTGATCGTACCTAGTTAAAAAAGGATTTGAAGAAGCAAAACAGTCACTTTTTTGGATTCTGCTAAATTTAGCAAGATTGGACCAAAATAACTGATTAAATTCCACAAGTCTTTGACCATTTTAAAAATATTAACCTACACACATATTTCATTAAATATGAGTTGACATGAAACACATTTTTTAGTTTAGTTAAGGATCCGTGTCCCTTTGTATTTACTAGATTTAATTAAAAACTTATATATTTTTCCCAATGGTCTATCATACATTATGTATACACTTTGAGCTTTAATTAGGCTTAATTGCAGAGATTTTACCAAAGATAATAAATACCTACGTATTTTAGGTAGTTACTTTATAAAAAGAGATGAATTTGGCCCTCCCACCTCCACTTCCAAATTTTCAGATGGATGATCTACAATACATCCAATGTTCATGTTTCAATGTTAAATATCGTTGTCAATAAGAGTTCATTAACGCAAAGACCGCATTAAATAGTGGTCATTTTGTCATACAGACCTAACGACTATTAGTCTTTTGCGGTCTTGAGACTGGTACACTCTTTTTCTCAGACAACATACGACATAAAATACTCCACACCTCAGTACGTGGACAGCGCGTTAGGCGGCAGTACCGCCATTACGTGGACAGTGCATTAGGCGGCAGTACCGCCATTACGTGGACAGTGCATTAGGCGGCAGTACCGCCATTACATGAACATTTGAACATTTTACCATTTCATTGTGTACCTACAACGTAGGTATTTACCTACTTGTTTTTTACATAAAATTCTAAATACCCTTTACTTTTACCACATACATAACATATGATTCTCAAATACCACTCTAGTTTCATTTCAATTCATTCGTCATATAAAACCATATCATATAATAAATGTTACACAGAAACACAATGCCTAATTTAGGCAGTCTTTTATAACATTCAAAAGTTTAAAATACCTTCTCGCTATAAAACGCCGCTCTTGTATTAACAACATTTCAGTAAGTTTGGTTCAAATATAATAGACGCAACGGGTAACGTCGACATTTAAAATTATTATTGCAATAATAATTCACACTATTGTCACATATATTTTCGGTACTGTTCACTTTTCAATTATTGTCATTAAGAGATATTAACGTTGTATCCAGCTAACCCATTAGTTCATTTCCAAAATACCAAATTGTATAAGGCCCTCTTTGTAGAGCACTTCGTAAGCTGAGAAATCTTCCAAAAGTTTAGCCGTCCCACCTCCACTTTTCAACACATTTTTATGTTAATAGAAATTTATAATTACATAAAAGTCACCCATTTTACACACTGCAACACACGTATGTACAAGAACTTCAGTTTTACGCTTAAAATCAAGTTGTACAACCACTATCAATGCCTAAATACAAAACCCATCTTAATTCCAAGTACACTCATTCTATTACTTTTGTATTTAGTCAAAACAAACCTAAAGCGCAAATTACAAAACATGAACACATCGCAAACAAATATCAGTCCACAGCTTAATACCATACAATAAGTGATCAAACAACGATGATATTACTATAAAAAATAGTAAGCCTCTACACTTCAGGCATTATTATTCAACTACAACATAAACATATTGTTAACATACAAGAACCACCAAAAAATCACTCCTCATTCTATACCACACAAGCAAAACAATCAGTTTTAGGGTTGATACATTGGGTGACTCAAAATGCCAAACTCATTCTGAGTTCAACGAGTGCATTGTTAGCCGCAGGCATTATAGAATGCGAGCCTTACTTTGTGCCCATCGAACTCATCATGATTCCCAACAATAGAATGGAATACATTATTGGTAGCTAGCAATATCGAGTCCACGACGGTCTTGGAGCCCATCGCTTTACTCAAGGTATCAATCGCAAGGTCTAACCAGATTCTGGGGCCCTAATTAGAACCTTGGAAAATCGAGTCCCTTTTAGGGCTTGCTCTAGGCTAAGATCAGGGTCAGCCCTGATCAAGCCCTTTGGGTCCTCCTTGGGTATTTAAGGTTGAAGTCACTTCAGTCTTTTGTTGAGAATTTTCCGAAGGGTAATGTAGGGGATGTGTCTTTTTAACATTAATTTCTACATGTAGACTAGAAAGACTGGCCCATCGAAGAGATCAGCTATACTTTAAAAATATTTCATAAATTTGTATTTATTGTAACGCGAGTTCAATTATTTTTTTTGGCCCTCCCACCTCCACTGTCTGTTATTCGATTTCTTATTTCAATAAATTATTTAGCCAAGATAAAAATCTAACAGCATCTACAAACTAGATGTGAATTTAAAAGTTTTAATATAAATCATAAATTGATTTTTAAATTTCAGATTTCTAAGAGATCTTTTCTGCGTTGTATTTTTGTATGTCGTATTAACACTATTAAAAAAAAAATTGCATCTATAGCATCAAATGTCGAATGTTTTATTAATAAATTGTATTTTTCAGTTTAACAGATACTGAATTCTCTAGTGCCTACTTTTTTAAATTATTACTAATTAACTGCGACCTTAAATTTATTTAGAAAATTGAAAAACTCTAGAAGGAACTTTATAATTCTATTCTAGCAAATCTATTTTTTGCTACGTAGGAACTACCAGCGTCTAATTGCCATCAAACCTTAAACTTTTTAACCATTTCATTTCACAATTAGTATTGTTGGTTACAAGTTTATTTGGTCAAAACCATGTCTAATATTCATAGTTAGTATGTTACTTAGTTAGTTACTTTTGTAACACGTTAGTTATACAGATAAGCTATAAAGAGGTGATTTACAAATATTTTATCTCTACATGTGCAAAAGGAATATTTTTGTATATTTTTTCAATGTGCAGTTTAGAGGAACTACAAAAACTAGCCAAATATTGTTAAAAAAATATACTTCCATTATTTATCACATTTTGATCGATCATTTATATTTGATGTTAATATCTTCCACATTTCCTAAATATCACGACTTTTATTTCGACACAAACACTGATAGCTTGTTATTCTGATATAAAACACCTTCACAAGTTAATTAACACATTTTAAAAATTTACATAGTTAACACAAATTAAGTTTTGTTTTTAGAAATCATTTATTAATTTCACGAAAAATTGATTTTTAGAAATTTTTAGCTAAATAAAACTCAATAACAAAGAATAAGATTTCAGTTTTAATAGTAAGAAAATTGTCTACCGCCTCACAACTATATTTTCCTTTGGATGAATTTTACACCGACTCAAATTATATTCACATTGTCGTATCACAAACTGGCGAATACTCATTTTGTTTATAAAATTGTTTTACGAAATTATTAAACGTCACTTTACATGGAACCCTTTGTAACCCAAATTTTAATTTTGATTTTAATATCACAATTTTTCTCTACGCGAAATGTTTGAATAGCTACACAACATATAAATTATGCTTATTTAAAATAATTTTAATTATACCCATTTCATGATTATACACTATATATAAAACTTTTATTTACCGCTATAAAAATTGATACTTCAATATCTAAGGGTATATTGTCAAACTTTTTATACTACAAAATATACAAAAACAATCTGTATAAAAAATATTTATGGCAAATAGATTTTCATTTTACCGATATATTTAATCAAACATCGTATTATCCCGAGTTTTTAACGAAACCTTAAGATTTTAAAATTTTACAATCTATTTTAAGTTATTATTATTCACCATAAAAATAGCGCACAGAACAATATTACTAAATCTCCAAGTCTTATGCAATATTTTGTCTACAATTTACAATCGAGTGCAGAAACATTAAACACTGTAATCACAAAAACGTTGTAAAAAACTTTGTTCACATTAACCTATTTTTATCATAATTTTGATTATATTAGCACCATTTGTTTATTTTCGATCTGACAAACATTATTATTTTTTACTGAAACTAGAAAAAAACACTTCACGTCTCACCGTTCACCATTTATATTATGAATTTCACTCACTTTCACCTTTTTGGTGATCTTACGTTCAAAAAAACACTACTTGGATTTTCGTGTTAAATTAAATTTTGTACCCCTTTACCGTTAAATATCTATCTTCATGTTTTTCACTTTTTTATTATCTTTGTTCACACATTTAGCATTTGTATTTTCCCTACCCTTATCATTTTTACGTGAGACTGCTAAAAAATATATCATTATGACTTTTATTACTACAATTTAAATTATTTTAAGGTTCAATTATCTAAAAAAAAATCATATTGACACGCTGATCATGTTGTTTCATTTAGAGAATTTCAATTTATTTACCAATAATTAGCAATTAGTCAACATTTAATGGTTTAAAAATGGTACACAGGTGATTGTAACTAGAGTTTATTTAGTTGACCACTTAATACATGTACTATTCAATTGTTACATTTTAATCTACCTTTCTCGTTCTCTCGTCTGGTGATTTGCGATTTTCTATTGTTCATCCTAATTAATTAACATGTTAAATACCTTCTCAGTTTCCAATATAATAATTCAGATATTAAAATGCTGACCATTACCTTAATCAACCGCTGACACGTAGATACTTAAAACACTTATTCAGTTTTTCAAATTTATTTCTGAGGTTGTATATAGCATAATACCGACTGATGCTAACCTTTGCTTTCATTTCAGCACTTTTTTGTTACAATATATATTTATCTAATTGTTCTACACCGCTACCTACTATTTCGATTTGATCACCATTTCCCAATATTAAATACTTGTTTATTAATTAATCGAGCTTTTCTATAAATATAATTCTTGTTTTTTAAATTTTCTTTTTAAGAATTAATCATTCGTTAGTTATCATTTTTAATTTTCGTAGGATTATAGCTTTAGTTGCAGATTTTGATAATTTATCCGATGTTTACCCAATTTTTACCTTTGCATTATAACAAAGAAATGTCACCTCATGTTTTGTTCGTCCCAAAATTTGATGTTAAAAAAATATATTAACAGGTAATATTTCAGTTCTTATTATTTTTTATTTTTGTAGTTTGTACCCTTTTTGTAAAATTAGGTAATTCATTTTATAAAACTAAAGAACCCACAAATCTATTGAAGTACCAAATCTAATAACTAGATATTCTTGCATATACCTTATGGATAAAATTAATATTTAGAACATTTATATCAATGTTTGTACCAAACCGTACTCTAGTTTGTTTTTTTATCAGATTCAATTTTCTAGTTCTTGGAAAAAATAACAATAAATATATGAATAGCCACCAAAAAGTGATAAAAATCATCTTAGTTCATTTTAACCGCACTTCAAATTTAATTTTGTCTCCTATATGTATCAGTTTTGTTTTAGGCAATTTCCTACTGTTATAATGAAGCACATCATGAGCTGTAGATTTACGGTATTGCTGTTTTAACCCTAGTAACAGCCTTATTTAACAGTTTATCTCAATTTTCATCACCATTTCTGTTACATTTTTTTATTTTCTTTGCAATAAGTACATAGAATTATCAAATTTTGCACCATTTCCATTCATAATTTTAAATACAAATTTATGAATTTATCGAGAACTACTGCACAGAAAAGTTCGTTTATTCTTTTCGGAAGAAAATCATTTCTTGTAGCATAATAGTAATCTATTTATTGTCAAAACATACTTTCTTTTTATAGTTATATTTTTGTAGCTTTCACCTTTATATGCACAATTTCTTAATATTCATTGTTCTAACTTTTAAAACATACAAACACAACTTTAGTTTTTTCGTTGTTTTTCTATTTTAAACGTCTGAGATTCCGATTTTTCCATAAGTTAAATGAATCATTTATATTATATTACATAATGCACCAATTATTTTTTATTGTTAACTAAAACTATCTCTTGAAATTTACCAAAAATATACAGGGGCTAATACTCATTATTAGAATCATAACATCTTAACATCACACCATTATTAAACTTTCTTCGTATTGTATTTTGTTTGGAAATTGGTTATATATTTATCAGCAGTCATTTTTATTTTAAAGCAAATTTCTTTAAATTACGAAAAATATTACACTGTTTTTACGCACCTAATTTTCTAACAAAATCCTTGTATCAATTAGTACATTCTACGAGCGTTTGTTGGTTTTCTAACAGTATTTGCTGTTAAGCAATTGAGGGCTCTATTAAATTCACATTTTTTTAAAACTGTAGACGCTAAATATAAAACGTTATTAAGATTGTTTACACATTTAAAGAAATGTAACAAAAATTATTGTAGTCTCTTTTCCGACTTGTTTAACACAAGTTAAGTTCAACTAATCTTATTATTTTACAGTACAAGACCTACAATTTGTTTAGTTTATTTTGCTTCGATACACTTTAACTGGTTTTTATCAAACCGTATTTCAGTTCAAATTATTATTTTCGCTTTCCTTTGCACTTCTTTTTCGGTAACTCGTTTCAACGTATAAATCTTGCTTGCTTTGTAAGTTTGAAATGAGAGTAGATATTTAGAGTGTAAAATATATTTAAAATTTAAAACATTTCTGTAAATGTTTGGTCGACAGTTAATTCTAACAGAACACCTAAATACATTATATAAAATATAGATCTTAGCAGTAAGAATAAAACAAAATATAAATCACAAGTCTTAGTTCATATCGGATTTGTTTATCGCTTTTGTTTATTTTTGTACTCGAAATATTAAAATTTTATTAAAAAATAGGATAAGGTTTACCTATTTATTTTTGTTATCGATCTACCAACGCGTATAATAATAAATATATTCTTAGAAAGGAGTACCTTGGGCGTTTGATATTTAACTGAGTTCTTTATATTTTAGTATTTTGTAATATTACCTTACACTTATGTAGACTTGAAATTCACCGTATTAAATACCTATTTATCAATTAATCGATTATTTCCGCACAGCATTATTCTGAATTTTCGCCTTATGTACTTTTGTAGCACAGTAAACTGATTCAAAGTTAAATAGTTCCGTTTATAGTATTATATGCTTGTATTTTATGTAGACACCTTTTTTATAAACATTTGACATTGATTGGTCCAATTTATATGGATATAGCAGACTACCAATATTTTAGATTTTTAACTAAAATTGTAAAATTTTGTTGAATTTTTACCTTAATATATCTAAAGTATAAATACAAGAGATTATGCTCATTATTCGACCTAATGAGTTTATACTTGTTATTAATCCTTTTATTTTTAAGTCCTATTGGTCATACTGTACATAGTAGATAGTAGTATAGTATAGTAATCTTACCCTAGTTTTATTATAATTGTGTAAGTTCAGTGTATGCGCAAACTGTTAACCAGTACTAAGATTAAATTTTTTATATTATTTTTTCTTTTTGATTTTGTGTATACCTGACGGTAATTGTAGATTTTTTGCACTATGTAAAATATTACACCATAAAATGTTTTTACGCATTTTTTAGAAGTTAGTTTGTATAAATGAGCTCGTTCTATCAGCAGCTAGATTTCCAAATGTTCTACCAGGAAATTGTGTTTCTACCAACATTTCAAGGCTTTTCATATAAACCTCATTATTTCTATTTACACATTTAAATAGATCTAACAAGAATGATTCTGGACTCTTACCCTTATTAATTTAACGCATTACTTCTTATTACTTGTATATCTTATCAACCAGTTTTAAAATTATATTCCGTTTTTGTTTTTTTTTTTTTTGGATTACATACTAGAATCAACAGATAATATATAATGGTAATACACATTTTTTCCATTGTATGCTCTAATTCTAGAATGTTTATTTGGTACCAATAAAATGTTTTCTATTTTTTGTTACTTTTATAAAATATGAATTCTTGAGTTTTTTTTTTTTTTTTGGAATCTTGACGCTTTAGTTGTAAACTCTAAAAATTAACCTAATAGGATACAATACATTGTATTTTCTAAAATGTTCTAAAATTTGTGTAACTTACTTTGCTTTGGTAACTTTATATCAGTTCAAACCAGAGTTCAATTTAAATTATTATTTTTAACATTTCCCTTTATCGTTGTTCGCTTAGTTTTGCAAGTATTTATAATATCTACTCGGCGGGTTGTATCCACCCTGTAAAAGAAATCGGTAATTTTATATAGCCTTTATAGAAATAAAAATAATATTTTAAAATGATAATGTTGTATGCTTTAGGCATGGGTTTTGTTATTAATCCATTTTTGCACATCATTATTCTTTTGTAACTCGTATAACGTATTTTTGCACTTTTAGGCTGAATTATTATTATTGATTTCTAAACACCTTTGGCTTTTAGATTATAATTAAAGTTTTCTGTTTTTTTTGTCCACATTTAATATTGGCATTTTACAAAAATGCTTTTTTGGCTTTGCGTGTAATTGTAGTTATGGATTCGTTCCATTTTCATTATTAGACCATAAATGTAACATTGTTTTAACGCATTAATATATGATAGTATAAATTCACAGCTAGTTTTCCAAAAAGTTTTAATGAAAAATTTGTATTATCTATTTCCATCTTTGCAACATTATAAATATAGATAAAGGGAATTATATTATACTTATTATTTGTTTTAGTGGGTTCTTTATACTCATTGAACCTATCTTGAGATAAATCGTGTTGATATGATTACATTTCAACAGTTTTTTTTTGCATATTTGAAATGGGTAATTTACATTTTTTACCTTAATAATTTATAAATATTTTGCACTCTTTAATATATAAGGCCATAAAACTAACATTATTTGACGTATTTTAACAATATATTTGTACTATCTACTTAAAGATTAATGTATGCATTTTCACCATTCTAATTTGCTTCTCGGAGAACATTTTTTGATCTTTTACATATTAAGCAAGAATATAACACGAATTATTATAGTCTTTTAACATTATTTATTCAACACATTACTATTTTTACAGCAAATATTAATGACAGTTATTGTTAGTAAAAGTAGTCACAATATATACAAAATTATTTGAAAAAGTACGAAATATTGTGCTTGGAAAATGAAAGGATATAATAATCAAGAAATTAAAAATATGTTAGCTTCGAACAGTAGAAGCAAGAAGAACCAAAGATGATTTAGCATTTCGACACCAACTAATAAATGAAAACGTTAACTACTCAAATTTGTTGTCATTAATATGCGTGAATCTTGTAAACAATTTCAGAAAACAAAATATGTTTTAGTTTTTTCACCGTTAGTGGAACGTTGTAAGTGATTAATTTAATTTAATAAAAAATTATCTATCACTGTTACAGCAAGTGAAGTTTTGATATTTCATTTAGTGTAGTGTTATGTACATGTACAATAGGTTATCTTTGTCGTCAATGAAGGTAATATTATTAAAACCCTCAGTGCAATATCAATAGGAGAAAATATAAATTAGTAGTACAATTTACGTGATTTAGTTCATTTCAATTTTGTGCACTACTTTTACATAAGCTTTTGTGTGTGCGTATATTTTTAATTTAAAGATTATTATTTTATTATAAAATATACCAAGCTATGTGGGGTATTTTTGAATTTTTTAACATTTTCGCTTCTGCTGAAAGTGCATAACACGATGCCAAATTATGAATTACTTCTAAATTTAAGAATCCTTATTTTCTTTGGCATTTGGATTTTACCTATTTTACATACAATAAGTCAACGATATTAGTTATTCACTTTCTGTTAAAAGACGTAACACAAGTATATCAAGTATGAGTTGCTATTTATATAGCTTTAACTCTAACTTCGCATCTAAAAATGCTTGAAAATCTTTAAAAAAAAAAAAACTGAGCAACTATCAAATAAATACAACACATTTCGTTCATTTTGATTTGCTGTTGATGTGACGCACTTTTTATTTTAAAAAAACACTCGTTATTACACTTTAGTCTTAAAATATAGTTCTGTTAAATTTAACTTAAATACCGAGTTCAACAACGAACATCAGGCATACATGTTTAAAGCCTGGATATTTTTCACAGCCTTGAAAGACTTATATTGAGATTCATGTTCCGTAAACAAATAATCCTGTCAATTTTACTACCTTGTGATCTACTAACAATTACAGTGTTGTTTCTGAGAGAGTTACGAGGTAAGCGACAAAATACTTTTATATATTTGATAACAAACTATGCTACATCTGCATAAAAAAAATTAAATATAGTATGTAGAGTATTAATTTATACCTAGTCATTGTAGGAGACCATAAATATTTCGTACCAATTTTGGTATCTTGTTACCTTTTGTAGCTTAAATTGTAATATCTACACGACTGTGTTGCAAACCAATTACCCAAATTATTTTACATCCATATTTCAAATATGTAAGGCACTTAAAATCATAAATTATAAACTTTCTTGCTATTAGCAACTATATATAATAAATTGTAAAGCCTTAGTTGTATTAATAATACATTACTATATCTTTGTTTATATACCATCACGCATAAGCAATGTTAGGATATTCCAACATTATTTGATTACTCCTTATATTATATTAAACAATAGTAGACCTATAGAATTCCTGACATGTTTTACCTTATTTTTCTCCATAATAGAAGTTGTATGTATTAACAATTTTCAATCAATCTTGAATGGCGATTATCGTGTTACGAGTTTTAATTATTATTTTACTTATTATCACTTGTCAATTTTATTTGATGTACCAAGGATTTAAATAACCATTACCTACTATTTATTTATGGAATATTTAGACATAATCATAATATACCATAATTATGTCACCACAACGCTTCTTATATAAAAACACAAATATACCTACAGTATGCATAACATTACTGTTGCTTTTCTACGTATGTATCATGCCTATAAATAAGCTTAGTGCCCACCACTATGTGCTACCCCAGTTTTACGTTTAATCAGAACTTATGCACCAATAAAATATGAACCAGCGAAAATACACATTATTGTATACATATATATTATTGTTTTTCCAATATACACAAAATATACTTAGAAACGCTTATTACAATCCTAATACTAGTTCATTAGATGTATTATCTGTACAGAAACGCCATGATTTTATTCTCATTAAATTGTCGTTAACCTGCGATTATTCTTAATTTTACGACGTTATTGGAATATTTACGTCCAGTAAAACTTTTGTCACACTATATCAAGACCCTTAACTTAATTACTAAAGTTGTGTCCTAGCTCTAGACAAACTTTTTACTCAATAAATGTCGTTTTTGGGTTTTCACTTAGTTGAGTTTATACCCTCCTTTTACATACAAATCTATCTATAAAAAGTTGTAAAATGTCTGATCCATTTTTTAATTTGTATACAATTTCTCTATCGCCCCCCACTTTACTTCATATGTGTTTTTTACACTGTCGTAATTCATATACATCCGTTCTTTGTACGTTTTCTTGCAAGTATAATAATTTCATAAGCTGTTTACCTTTTACCAATACAAAACATTTGTAATAATCGTTCGACAAATATTTACGCAAATCTTGTACTCTTATGCGCCCACTTTTCTAGGCTTCACATATGCGTACAGTTATATTTTTAGTACGTGATACGATATACCAATACCAAATGTGATTTACAAGATGCATAGTTTTAGCTGCAGTCGCAAGATACAAAAGCTTTGGAATGATCTGTAAATTAGTCGCAGTAGTAAACCAACGTGTTATAACATTTAAAAAACAATGTGCATTTTTCATATGGGCGCCGGTTTCGTCAGTACCACCCGGTCCACTTAGTTTACATTAAGTGAAATCAAATATCATGCTTTACCTAGTACGTTAGTAAGATTGAAACTACAACCATAGTCATGTATAATTCGCATTAAGAACATCAAAATTCATTGTTAAACACCAAATTCCATACCAGTTTCGGTCGACAAATTGTATCTACTACCATTTCGATGAAATTCCATTCAAAACTACAAACGTGGTCAAAAATTGAACACAACACTTAAATCTCAAATGTGGATTAACGAAAAGCAAAGAAATTTACAATGAGATTTAACGATAGAAAAAGCATTAAAAATTGAGTGAAGCCTCGATTGTGACTACGGGAAAGCACAAAAATGTCTAAAGCTCCAAAAGTTTGCTTTAACGTGCATGAAATTGCTTGCTTGCTCGGATTCGACACCAATAGTGAAGAAGGGAATTAAACAAACAGCAAAAATATATATAATATAATGCTCGTTTTGATCGAAAGAACAGTGAAGAACACTATTTGCTATGCGTTTAGTGCCGACAAATTTTAAGCGAACACTACGACTGCAATAGTTACCTCAAAGTTACCATAATCATGACCTTAGCAAAGTGCTTACCGATTGAATGTGATCCAAGAAATGTTAGAACCCAACTTAATGTTAACGATTATATTGTGCATCTGAAACTCATGAAATATTTTCAGTAGCCAAACTAGTCAAATTATGTATTGGGAACTTCAGTATGTAAATCGCAAACTTTATTTAAGATTTTACCGCCAGTTTAGTCCAAACAACAGCTTTAAATTAAATATGCTACAGCTTTGTCTTGAAAAATTAAAATGAGTTAAATAATTGATCTTCTTTTATGTTTATGTATACCGCGACGGTCGTAGAGTGTTGTATTGCTGTAGCTTTACAAATTTCCCAAGTAAACCCTAGTCTTTTAGTGACCAAAATTAACGGATAAAACCACAAATAAAGCACTAAACAACATGACATTTTAGTCTGAACCATTTGAAAACTAGTTTTGACTAATAAAAATTAAGTCACAATTTTAGAGTTTACTTAATGATATAAGTTGTATATTAAGCATATACAGAAACGTGAACAATGCTAATGTAAGTCTAGCAAAAGCTTTCAAACTCACACACAAGAATAAATTCATTCACAATGTTTCCGTCAAACACATTCCGTGTAAAATATACAAAGACACCACAAACCTTGAGATAGCATTCAACTGGCCATAAACAATTTTGCTAAAAACTACCACACTTTTTGGCGGACACTCTAAGTATAAATTTTATAACGTCTTTCTAACAGAGCTCAAGCAAAATTAACGAATAAGAAGTTAATTGTTATCTACGATCAAATACTCAAACTCGTTCCACATTACTATCAAGCTTTCTCCGTAAGCCACTGATGACAATTTATTTTGCAAAAGCAACACGAATTTGCAAAGCATTGCATACAATCTACTAACTAATTAATGTTGGTTACCGGTCGGAGCTTTGTATTGAATTCTGTCAATGTTCTGTTTATGTATTACACCAATCGAATCATATTGGAATAAAATAAAACAAATCGTTCTTTAAAAAACAATTATTTTTGCAAAGTTACACATACAAATTTTTATTTACCTATCTAACTTATACTTGCGCAGTTGGCAAAATAGTCGCACAGTTATAAACAGTCTAAATGAATTCAATCAAGATTGAAATGATTTTTCCAAACAAAAATGTCACTATGTAATCACTGCAAAATAGATAAAATCACGATTGAAATTTTTTCAAACAAAAATGTCACTATATGTTATCACTGCAAAATAATCTCACGATTATCACTCACTCTATATGAACAGCATTAGAAAAAAAAAATCACAAAGATATTTAATAGTAAGTTTATCTTTACACGTATTTCTCCAATTCTATTAGGAACAACGTTCATATGTAGGCATATTAAACCAGCATAATTACCTATTTTTTGTGTATTTTATTTTTAAAATTGTGTATTTTATTGGCATAATGGGTAAGTATTTCAACGAGAATATGTAATTTAAATTACAACCTTTCCAAATCCCTTTCCATATACCTACTAATACTATATTTCTTATAATCTAGACCTTATCCAATTCTAGATTTTTTTACAAGACAGCGAGCTTAATTACAGTTAAAACAATAATCCCCTGTTTGGTTCAAGTTAAAAAAAACACTTGTCTCAGTGTTAGTGCTAATATTTTTTAACTAAATAAAAAACATAATCCTACATACAAATGATACTTTACAGTTTCCATTATAATTGATATTAAACTTACAGGCTAAGTCATTATTGTATTCATTGTGTTTTTGGTATTATACACCTTAGTACACATAGTGCGTTTTCTATCATATAACCAACATTCAAATTTAATTAGTAAATTTCTTTTATATGTGATAAATAGCAAATCGAGATATCCTATGCAACTATGGTATTTACCATGAAATTGTTAATTTTGTGCCCTCCCACCTCCACTTTCATTAAATTTTATATACATTAATATTTGCTACTTTCTTGCTCAAATAAAAATACATCTGTTCTAACCTAAGAGCTGCCATGGTTCTTTTCAACATTTTACACAACAAAATTTTTAGCAAGTTTTGCAAAACGATAAGACTATAGAATAAAATATTGTAACCGTAAACAATGTTTACGTCTGTGTTTGTCGAATTTTAAATTTAGCGATTAAATGTAGCATGCAGCTACAATTTTTTTCGAAAATTTGTCTGGTAAAAATATACTTTTCAACATTCATAGATATTTTTGTGACGTAGTGAAACAATTGCATTTATTGCTAATGTAACGGCGTGTTTAAAAGATAATACGTTGCAGGGCGCTAATTTATCTACAAGAGTTAAACTAAAAGAAATATACCTGTAATATTGTAGGTAGACCATAGAATTAGGACATAGGCCGCAAGTCTTCTAGGGACGTAATTAGTGCACTAAATATTAGGAATTGATTATAGACAATACAAGACTTGGAAACATATTTTGAAATTTCATTTTTTAGATCAACAGCATCGAAGTTCTAATAATTTATTTTCATTCCTATTTTATGATTCAACTTTCTGATATACAGAAGAGTTATTTTAAAAACCTTATAACCTATACAATAACACTTATAACACTTTATCAGATTATTCAGAAAGACACCTATTTTATAAGAAATATTCGTCTCCGGTTTGTGAGTATATTCGGTGATCTTATTTTATATTTTTGTTACAGCAGTACCTTAACGAAAATTCACATAGTAGTACTTGCATAAAAAAAGTATTTTGTTAAACAAACTTTACTATTAATTATATATAAATTAATTTTGGAATGCATAAAGTTTGGTACGTCGAACATTAAAATACACTCTTATATCCGTGGGTAACATTTTTGATAAATTTGATTATATAAAATTAAATGACAAGATTTTCTATCATAATAATATTAAACATATAGTACCTATCCGCTAATAACGACATACAACAATATATTCTGTACAAGAAAATAATCGTCGCAATTATTATTCTTATGAAATTATTAATTATCAGTTTTCGAAAACTTGTTTATATTCAATTCAAACCCAACCTACATTAAATTTTAATATGTACATTTGTCCATAAAAAACACATATCAAACATAAATGATCACATTTATCATGAACTACACGTAAATATAGTTTGTACAGCAGTTGTATTTAACTAAATTTGCAAAAAATTATTTTGGAGGACATTATATACATATATGACAAATAGTAAGAAAATTTTGTAATTTTAAAACCTTGACATTTGACCTTTAAACAAAAAGTAGCTTAAATTAAATAACAGCATACCTTAAATTCTGTGTGCGCATTTTCTCGCCATAACTTATTAGTTTATTCTACTGTCCACTAATTCGTAATAATACAAGTAATAGACGGAACACAAGACTGATATTTCTTTTATGATGTTGCAATAATACATCCAAAACTTTTACAAATATATCTACATTCATTTCATTCTGCGATTTAAATTATATGCATAATAAGTACTTTGAAGTACTTGCAGAGAATTGTGATTTTATTTCCATTAATACACAGCTCTAATTTTCACAAGGCACTAATTAATGTATTTGAGAAATTTAACAGTTAAAATAAAGTAATGAAAAATACTTTGGAGAATTTTGTGTTGATTACGTGGAACGTTTTGTTAAAATCTAACTAATTTGTAATTCTTTTCCCAAAGATTAAAAAAAAATACAATACAAACTCCAGTAATTCATAAACGCATTAATTTAACAAATCGGTATCTGTGCGATAAAAATGGTGGGACACTGATGAAAATAAAAATACATCTATAGCAAAACTAGAAATTACACTTAACATGTAATAATAATGAACTTCGTTGTCTTAGCACTAGCTAGAAATATGAACGCTCTGTATTCGCCGACGTTAATGTTTGATTTTTAATTACCCAAATCGTCTATTTTTTATTGTCTTTTCCATAATTACTGATAATAACTATTCTTTGAATTAAATATTCAGTTTCAAACTAAACAATCGCATGTACATATTTATAGGAAAGTCGAAAAATTCAGTAATAGTTTTTAATGCATCAAGTAGTGTGGTTGAAATTTATATTCATGTGTCACGGTTCTAATGTAATTCATCAGAAAGTAGAAAGTATATGAGAATCTATAAATTTGAGATTTACTTAGTGAACCTATATTTAGGTAAATGGTTTTGTTTTTGTCGATTTTATTGGGCATCTATAAATATCGTTGACATTTTACTACAAGTTGCAGCATAGCACTAAACCACTTTTCTAGCAAATGCATACATTTTGGTACCACGGAGTAAAATATTAAACTAGAAGATAGATCATTTGAAAACTGTATTTTGTATGAACGATAACTTCTTAAGTTTACGATATTAAATAATTTTTTTGTTTTTTTTACTTATTTACACAAGCATAAAAAACTTGTTGGATTATTGTATATAGATTGAAACGAGAAACAGGTAATATACACATATTTACATGTAGTTTTCACTTATGTAAAGTAGACCACCGATCAGATTGAACTTTTTTTTCTAGGTACAATATTTGAATTTAAACATTTAGGCCTTTTATTGAATTTTTTATTTGGAAAGTCACTGGTCTAGTAGTAACTATTGTTAACACAAAATTTCACAAAACAATTTTTAGATTGCATTTACTTCTCAAAAGGCAAATTGTATTAAATTTCACACTACTAACCTTGTAACGCATTGATCAAATCCACAGACTAAAAGTATAGGCATATTTATATCTTTTATCGAAATTTGTTAGAAACGATCTCAAATCACCAACATTAACGCTGCATCTAATGCATACCGCTGCATTTTCCCTTTCATTGTTTTAAATAACGTAGACATTTATAAGATATTAACCTAATATTCGCAGCTGTATTGAAGTATTTTAAGCATTTAAGATTTATAATATGTTTATAACATATACTTATACATCTTTTTTTTATTAACAAATTTTCGACGATTTATGTACACTGATGACCATGATGCTAGACAACAAATTTTGGTTGTTAAAACTAGAAATATTTATTATAATATAACAAACATTTAATTTGCATTTATTGAATGACAATAGGTTTACCAAACAAACTCTATTTGAAATGAGATATGCATTCAGTTAATTCCACTAATAAATCGCTTCAAATATTTCAGATTATGGTAGATTTAGTTGTTCATTTTAGTATAGACAGCCTAAAAATTATTTGTCACCTATATAAATTTCCTGTAGGAATATTAGTTTTGTCCTTTGTTGTGCGCGTAATTCGGTATCTTAAACAATCTAATTTATTATCCCTTTACTACAATCTAAATAATGCAATTAAAATGTGGAATAAAATTAAAACTGTTTTGCTAAGCTGGACTATTGCAAAAATGTAACTTCGAACTGTAACGCTTAGATTAAGTAAAAAGTACCAATCATTAAGAAGTAAAACTTTAGTAACTACCTAGAAAACAGATCTTATCAGTATTTGTGCGCATTTTCAATTAATGATTTGTCAAAATTACTTTACTACCACTTTGTAACAAATATTTGCTTATTCTATTAAATTTTCAACCAACAATAAGTTAGATATAAGTTTTCGCATACATTTAAAGCATTAAATGGAGATCTTCCAATATTACTAGGAAATAGCAAAATTTTATTGGACCTTTCCATACTCATATTTAATTATTCTAGTAAGCCTTTAAGCCAAGGTAATTTCAAGTTTTAACAGTTATCTTAAATACTAAGGAGAGATTTTCCAAGTAGATTAGAAATTTTAGGGGCAATTCTAAACATTGGGAAGTACATATGGATACTGTGATTTTGTTTTCAAAAAATACGAAAACAATCAACTTAGATTTCTCTTTGTTTTTTATAATCTACATTAAATTTGCCACTTTTTAAACTTCGATTTTGTATAAGTATTATTTTTCAACTAGTGACTTACTTCAAATTAAAAGTGAAAACTTTTCTAATTGTAGTATTCAATTCTAGTTCATTTGCCGGATTTTACTCTGAAATAAAAATTATTAGAAACCTTTTCATTCAGTAGTAATATCTTAAGATTATCCTAAAAGTAGAGAGTTCAAAATAGTTGTAATTAAACATTTCCTACAATAATAATTAGAAATAACATCGCCTTTATCTTCTCCTCACTCATCTTTGTACATTTTTGTATACTATGATGTGTATTAGAACATTTACAATAATTCATTATGTGCGACTCAAAAAAGTTCAAATTTAGTCTATCTTTCTGTTGTGCGCAATTTATTATTTTGTAAGGGCATACCGTAAGTGTGAAAGCAGATAAAAATGTCACTCAATGTTGGTTAAGTATCATTTAAATAAACAACCCTTTTTAATATAAATAGCCTTTTCTTACATTTGTGCTATCCTATCGATCTGAAATTTTAAAATAATTACTCTATCGCCTCCTTTAAGTTAAAAAATGTTTTCGCCACAATTTCGAATTTCTTTCAGTTTCGTAAATTCTAGACGTATCGATTTCTTGATAAGGAAATACAATTTCAAAAACTTTTATACAAGACATAGATATATTAATTCACACTTTTGTTTTACTGCCTTAAACAAATTATTACTATTGTTGTTCACATCTTAATAAATCCACAGTTTCTTCTCATTGAGTCATACATAGCAATTATTTGCACGCTTTTTAAATACATTTACATCTAACTAAATACGTCGATGACTTCAGATTTAAGTGTGTTAAATACCGCTCTTAACCAATAAATGAAATATATTTTTTTCATATTCAACTAACGATACTGCTGGATTAGTTATTATAATTACGTACGTACCTATTTACATGTTTTATCTTTTTCAATAATTTGTATATAAGTGTTTTATATTCTACGCCTACTATACAATAGATTTCAAAAAATTAAACCGTTGTCAAGTTTGTAATACTCCCTTAATATGTCTACCATATTTATCTGAGTTTTAAATTTTTTTAGATTCGATTGTATTCTTTTTGTCACTCCTTGTGTATTATTAAGGAAATATATCTATACAAATTAATTTTCAAAGAAATACAAAAATCTTTACCTCTAATTCTAAGTTGTTCTTTACATATAAGCCTAGATGTATATACATACATATATTCAACATATTTATTTATATTATTATATATTTATTTGTAGTATTAACAAAACTATCGTTATTTGCATTTACAAAAGCACATAACTATTTTTTCCTCAAAAGTTACTCAACACGTGTGCGCATTTATGAAATGTTGTATATTGAAGGTAACATATACTACGTCACTATCTTATGCCTTAAAATTAATGCTTCAACCAAGTTTCCGTGTATAAGGCTTTTATTTATCGAAGATTTAATTAGGTATACCAAAAAGTCATCTGACACTCCAGAACAATTTAAATGATATTATGTAGATGTTATTCAGAATTATGTATATCTGACAATTTCATTTATAACTGTGACAACACAAATAACTGTTGTTAAGTATATTCGTAACGTTGCAGTTTGGAATATAATATAATATAATTCTGCATTTTTGTCATTTACAATACATGTGTTGTAAGATTTTCGGAAAACTTTCATATACACTGTAAATAATACTTAATGCATCCAGAGATGTTTACCTAAGCAGTTTATTTTTAAACATTCCAGTTTCCAGGTATTTCTACCGCACTGCAAAAAATATCCAACTCTAAAAATACTACATTTTCATGGTAACATTATCGATGCGAAGTTTGACTAAAAAACTTTAATTAAATTAGATATAAAATCGTTAAAATTTGAAAACTGCTGTTATTTAATTTAGCACATTAAATTGAGTTCTTAACATACGTACATACTTTTAATATATTATTATTGAATCGCAAATAGCTTGAATTTCAGCGTACGAATAACACCTAAAACATACAAAACTATGTACAAATTTATGTACCTATACACACTTATTTATATTTTCTGTACATTTCTTAGAAATTGTTTCACACTGGATTTGCACATTTTTTATTTATTTAAGTATTACTAAGTCTGTACCAATATTTATTTAGGTAATCTTTACTTTGTTACGTTTGACTACAATTAGAACAATATTAACTTTTTGACTAACAATATTCACCTTAAATTTCAGAATCCCTGCCACCACATTCAATTACATTTTGTACGATGCTTTGGTAAAGTAAATTTAAAATTGGGATTTTTTTTGTATTCACATTACTAAGAACTAAAAGAAAAATCGCTTTTGTTATTTTTGCTTGGACTCATTTATAACATTTGTAGGTATATGGACACCAGATTTGGTTTTTGTGGTAACTAAAATAGCATTTAATAATTTTTGTTTTGGAACTTTAAGTAAGACCTATTAAAACACCTGATTTAGTTTTGGCAAAGTACTTAGTAAATTTATTAGCACTAACTAGAAATCACTGCATTTTTGCAATTTGTAACGATATTTTTTCCTACTTACTCCGCTCGCCGTTAGTACTTTTTATGTAATTTACAATTGTTAGTAGTTTCATTTTACAAAAAACTAAAAACAGATTCATATTTAGTTCAATAAATATTCATAATTAGGAAGATTATACAAAATTCATTTTAGCATCTGTTGTGCGTAATTAAATACTTTGGCGCATTTAAGTACCTAGATACAATTTTCGTTTGTTGATTATAAAAACTTGTAAAAACAGCATTTTTTGTTTACCATTAGAGTCAAATTTACGCTTTTATTTTTAGATTTTATCACCAATGTTGTAATTTACGTAGATGTAAACATATTTGTACATAATACATATTGTAATTATTCCACGATCAGAAAAACAATATAGAGGTCAATGCAACTGCCCTTTAGCTCGATTTCGGTTAAAACTAATGAGTATTACAAAACTTATGTTTTGTTTCATTTTATAACGTAAAATGATACCTTCAAATCTTAAAATCTTAAAATCTTAAAATATGCCTCAACTAGCTTCATTTATCGAACAATTTAACTAAGTATAAAATATTTTAATAACATCGATGCATTTCTGACATTCTTAAATTCACTTCACATTATTTGTAGAACGTTAAAGTTGAAACATATTAGAGGAAATATTTTTTATTACTATAACTGTCGCATATTTTTGTAGAATTATTTCGCATAGCCTGTTATGTGTGATTGAATAATTTAATCGCATTCCTAAACATTAGATAAGTAACTGAACAGATATTGACCGCCTGTCATTACAATTGGCTGAAAAATGATTATTTTTGGAACGGTTCAAATTCTGTTAATATTTTTGGCTGCCCATTCATTAGGAGACATCTTAATCTTTCGAAGTACACTTTAATTTCAACTTCAAGTTTTCGTTAATTCTGTAAAATTTCCTGCATTACCGATTAGTGAAAACAGTGAGGTAGGTAGGGGTCAATAAGTGACTTTTAGTTCGTTTTTGGCATTAATATTATTTAGTTAATATACAATATTAAATAGTTAATACAACATATTAATTACTTAATATTAATGAGTACTTTTAATTCAGGGACATGTTACTTTTTGAAGCTCTTCTTCAGATCAAATCAAATAAAAACCAACGTTTTGTTTTAAATTTTATATGCGTAACCTAAGAACTGTTTTTCTTACATGAATACCAGATTTTGTTTTCTCAAAAATTCCGTTTAAAATATAGTGACGATAACCGGATTAAGTAACATACTTTATATATATATATATATTTTTATAGAATATAATTTTTTTTAATAAGTATTGCATTTTCTGTAGTTTATGTTTATGACTGCAAATAATATTTTTTCACTTAAGACAAAACAAGTCAGTAAAACAATGTTCATGTTTAGTAGGTTCTTAATTCTTAACTTATACCAATTTAAAAATTTACGACCACTTTTCTGAACTCAAAACAACATTTTTTAGCCAGTTGTTTTAATTACAACGATTGCAACGATTTTGTTGTAAACTTTTCTGATATCGCTATACCTTCTTGTGTCAAATCATATTTCATATTTTGACTTTCAACGACTCGTAATTTTTCATTATTTCTGTAAAATTTTTGCACCACTATTTAGTTAATCAAACAATTGGGTAAATATTAACGCCAGGGTCAGCAGAAATGAAATTTAGCTCGTTTTCAGTATTAATATTAATCAGTTAATATTAATATTAATATTAATTAGTCAATATTAATAAGTACTTTGATTTTAGGGACGTGTTACTTTTTGCAGCTCTTCCTCAACAAAAACCTACGTTCCATCTTATATAAAATATGTAAAATAACTAAATAACATTTGTTTTAGTTTTGTAGATACCAGACTTTGCTTTATTAAGAATTTATAGGAAACTTAGTAGGACAATAATAATCAGAAACTATAGTTTTTACATATTTTCGTATAATCGCATTTATAAATTATTTCTTATACAGTAGATACGGACAGATATGGACAGGCTGCCAATATAATTGAAATAAAAAACGAAAATTTGTTTGTGTTAAAACATAAAACGTTCGCGCTTTTCAGCTAACATATTAAATTATAATAATTTACTTAGAACGACATTGCATTTGGTCCCTTATCTTAAACGACTTGAATTCTGTTAATATTTTTAGTTCGTTCTTAATTCGGAGAAATCTGCCTTTTTGCAAGCATACCCTATGTTTTGTTTTATACAAAATACGACAAATTAATTTCTCATCAATATAAATTCAAATATTAACAACTATTCCTGCGCCCAGATTATTATTTTTATGGCCAGTTGCCTTAACTAAAACCATTACAACTTTAAATATTTGCAATTTTATTACCAACGAATTTTTTTTAAAACATTTTTGACTAAGCATATTTTTATCTTTCGCTTCCAACGACTATTTGGCATTTCTTGTTAATTTCATAAACAATGTAAGGACTACACGCAGCTCTTTGAGACTTTTTCGTAATAATATTAATACGTATTTCAAATTTAGAGATATGTACTTTTGGCAGTTCATTCTCAATTTAAATTAAATAATTAAACATCTACTCAAGGAATTTGTTTCTCCGAGATGGACATCAGACCTAGTTAAAAACTAGCAAGATGATAAACACATCAAACACTATCAAACACTAGCTCCTCCAAAATTTTGTACATTGTCTTCATTATCTTTTCATACTTCATACCCATTTCAGGCGCATTTCTAAACTTCCAATAAGTGGATACATATATTGACAGGCTGTCGATATAATAAAATAAAAACCATATTCTTTAATTCGCCCAAAAACCTAACATTATAATACACTGTCATTTTAAAAAAAATCAGCATTCGTTAAAACAAAAGGGTTACGCTTTTATCGTAAATATTAAATTTCACATAGAACGCTTAAATCAACGAAAATAACATTTCATTATTTAAACCAAGTCTTATAAAAAATTTTGGTTGGTTCTTAATTCAGAGACGTACGTAAAACTATGTTTTGCATTGTACAAACTGTCAAATAATGAAGTAAAATTATAAATAAAGATTCCATATTAGCGCAAATTTAAAAATCCGAGATCGTTCTTCGACTAGAGTTTATTCTTATTAACACAAATTTTCCGAGGCGAATCAGTCTTCAAAATATGAACCATATTTTTAATTTTGATTTGCAACGACTTTGAGGCATTGCTTATCAATTTCACGTTTTCGTTCATTCTGTTTAATCTTTTGTACCACCTTTCAGTTAAAACTGTTAGCATTTTTGGTTGTTTCTTAGTTCGCAGACATTTTCATTGCAAGGATACCGCAGGTAAGTATTCAATCTTTTTCATTTCGTATTAATACAAATTTAAAAAAAATTAGACCATTTTCTCAATTTAGAGCATTATTCTTTATGGCCAGTTGTCTTTAAGTAAACTGTTGCAACTTCAAAATAACTGTCAATTTTTAGTTTTAACAGAAAATTTTCTGTACTTTTTCCGACAAAGTATATTCATAATATGGACAACATTTAACGACTTTTTTCTTATTAATTTCATGTTTTTGTTAATTCTGGGTAATTTCCTTTCACTTAAACAATCAGGTAAACATTAATGTAAGGGGGTCAAAGTGAATCATAGTTAATTTTTTTAATTGATAAGCAATTTAATTAACAATTTATTTAGTCAATATTACTAAAAAGTACATATTTGAGGGACATATTATTATACTTTTATTTTAAACGCATTTCTAAACCTCTGATAAGTACAAATAACATTCCACAATTGTCGTTTTTAGAAAAATCCGCAGATATAAATTCACTCGGAACAATCGTTGGTAAAAATGAATTTGACTTAATTTTAACCTGGTGGCGCTAATTTTGTCGAGACTGTCTATTGGTTCCTAAATGAGGGGTTATGTAATTTTTGCGTGTCAATTCCTGTTCTGTTTTACATTAAATATAAAATGAGTAACGTTAAATAAACTTAAATTTTGTATTGTCAACCTTCTTTCTTAAACTCAAAACCTTTTAATAGCCAGTTGTCTGAACTAAAACCATGGCAGTTGAAAAAAAAAAAACAAAATTTCGGATTATTAATTTTATAGAAGCGTAACTACCAATATGCCTCTTGGGCATTTATTATTAATTTCAGAAATTCGTCATTTCTGTTAACATTTCCTGCACCACAAAATATTTGAGGTTTCGCAAAATCAATTATACACCGCAACTTTTGCATCTGTTCCATTTAAAGACATTCGGTTTTCCACAACATTTTTCTTTGAAGAAATTATGCGTATACATATTATAGCCTCTTTTACAAAGCTTAATTATTATTTTCCACACGCTTAATTCTAAACGCATTTAAGTAAACCTTAACTACTAAAACATCCTGTAATCGCCAATCTAAATGTAATATAGATTTTCAAGTTATATTTTACACTACCCTTAAACGAGAGCGCACAAATTTTAGAATCCCATTTGATTAATTGACTTTTTCGCAGTACCCAACAATAAACGCAATGTTTTTTTTTCTTCTGGTATTGTCAATAGTTTTGTGTAAGCTCTACACATTAAGTCATATGCGCAAGGATCTATATATATCCGCAATATATATAAATATAAAATTATATTGCCGCCAACGTGTTTTCCCTGCCCTCTATTAAGATACTAGATTTGCATTTACTATATAGGAAAATATTTTACGCATGACTGTTAATATTGTCTGGTCTTATTCTGAGCGCAACCTTATTGTAATTGTGCACAAGTACCTCTAAGAAGTGCAAAAGCTGTGTACTCTGCTTTTTCAGAAAAATACAACACTTCACATGCAACAAATACTTTAGAACTCAAGAACAACCAATAAAAAAAAATTAACATAAAGGGTTTTCAGACCACATTATCATATAGGGGGCGCTTATGATCGTTTTTAACGCATTTTTTGGAACTGTACCTTTGCCTTTGACTTTGCATGCATGCTTATTATTTTTAGCGCCGTAAAACCTTAAAACTAATGTTAATGCTATCCTATATAAAACATAAATAATAAAGCTTTAAGATTATAATCTAAAATCAAGTACTTACTTTACAAGTTTGGCCCCCTTTTTACAGATGATTTCTTGGTCAAATGTAGGGGACTCGGGAAACTATTTCCGTTAGTCCCTTTATTTACGTCCAATTAACAATTCATTTTTTTTAATTTTTTTTTTTCTGTAATTTTTGAGGCAAGGAATTGGTAATATTATTGAACTTAGAACTAATTAATTGTAAAGTAGTATTTATGCTTTATTAAAAGTCAATTGGTTGTCATCATACAAACGCCATCAGTGATCACCTAAACAAGTTATTGTAAAATAATATTGTATGGAATAATAAGTGTATAGAGGGGTGATAGAAGAGATGTTAGTAGTAATAATAATAATAATAATAATATTCATAACAAAATTGTAACATTGAGAAACACGTCACTGCATGAAAATTTCAAAAAAAAGTCCAGAATTCATCGTGTAACGAATAAATCACAAATTAGCTCGAACGGGGGCTCTATGTCTAACCAAGGGATGAATCCTGTCCGAGTAAAATTAACCCGCCTTCCATTTACTTCAACCGTTGCTGACAACTTATCTAGAAAAATCTATTAAAAAATGGGACGGCCGACCATGAGGCCGATGCCGAATTTCTCTACGTCTACCTTTTGACCTTTTGCAACCTTTACTACACATAATGAAGAAAATAGCCCTCTCTCTCTCGTTTATTGCGTTATTGATCACGTGACTATCGATTAGCATGAAGGCGACCGCGCCCTAGGCGCCATATTGGATTACGATCTCTGAAATTAACCAACAAATTCATACGGAAAAAATCGGGGGCAAACTGTTCAACTTGCTAATTTTGCATTTTCGAAGGGTTACTAGCCCCTACAAACTGCGTCTATTCAAATTGGCCAGATTTGGACAGAGCAGTCACAACAAAATTAAAGCAAGCGACGTGGAAAAACATAGGAAACGCAATTCGAATTTTAGGAAAATGATACCAAAGAAATACAAAGCCTATAGAGGATCCTCTTCATCCAACGACGCCATCTTGGACTGGACAGCTTCTGGAGAACACACACACTATCGTACGTACGATATCACTGGGACTGCGAAGGTTTCTGGGTAAAACTCTCTTATATAGAGCCTACCCCCACCAAGGACAATGTTCTAGAAAATGTTGTTGTCTCATTGGCCCCCACCGAGTATTGATTCAGAATTCTTGGAAGCACGGAATTTTTTTTAAACGTCACCACTTTCGTCTCTTTTTAACACACCAAAATTTTATCTCTGTTTCTTTCGACGTGAACTGGAAAATCCCACCCAAAAGTTACTGCGTATGTTCTGGAATATTCCATTTGCTTCTCGAATTAAAAAGCAATAAAAGAACTCATCCATTATTGAAACGAGATTATCGGTAGAATATTCATGCTATAGATAACAATGCAGCTTGAATAAGACATAAACAAATAATTTTACTGGATTTTATTACAATATGTCACGCCACTTTCCCCAATTTAGATGATTCACTTTATGATTCGTCATTATCCTTTTTTCTATTTTTGCGGTGATTTGTAATCAGTACTACTCATCAACAGTAGCCTCGTTACTTTGTAGTTTTATATTGTTTAGATAAACTCGATGATAGATGAGAAATCCTCCCACAGAGACTTTTCTAAATTCGGAGCCATTAAAAAACTCCATGTTGGAAATTTGAGTGTACCTTGTTATGGAAATAACGAGGGCGACCTCAATTGTCTGTAAAAGAATATTATTTGACATACAATCGTAATTTAGGCGATTTGTCATGTAATTCTTGGTAATGGTTATGGTAACAAAAGTTGTATCACAAACTAAATAAGTGTTTGTATCACAACGATATATTTAGATGAGAATTCTCACGCAGAATTGTTATCTAAATATGTTATTGTTACGTTCTCGAAAAGTCCTCTTAGAATTTTTCCCATATTATACAAACCAGCTAGATTTACTTAAGATATTTTAATTTTAAAGCATTAATGCAATATTAAGCATTATCATATACTTTCTTGTTCCTATAAAAAACTTTTTTCCCGATTATTCTAAATTCTTTTTCCTGACCTTGCAATTACTTTGTGGATAAATATTGTTAAAAAATTGACCCAAAATACTCACATTCAGCTTAAGAGAAAATTTTCTGTGTTAGCTAAACTTACATTTGTAGGTTATGGTCAGTACTTTCTTAAAAAAAGAAGTTTACTACAATCTTATTGTTTATTATTCTATAAATAATACTTACACGTGTATTCACAAATAGATGTTTAAGCTCTGGCAAACAACAAATTAATTTTTGTCATTGGGGACAACAAATTTACTGTTTTTTACACGATAAAATCCACATCTACATAATTTCACTTTATCAAAATCTTCAAATGAGTAAAATCTAAATTTCTACGACTCATTGGAACTTTTAGGCAAGACTCAATTTTCTAAAATGAACAACCTTCCATTGATTGTTAATAAAATTCACACAATTTCGTTTGGTACAGAGAATTTCTTCAGAAATTTGCCCCTTGAGTGGGGAAGAAGTGAGACTTTAATCAAAAATAGTGACAGTTGTTGAGCTCATACTTAAAATTTACTTACTGTGTTTTAGACATTTGAGTAACTTATCTCAAGTGAAATGGACCACTTATTCTGTTTCGATTCTAACAAAACAATTTTATCTTTTAGAACACACTACAATTCTTGGGTTTCATTAACAAAAGCAATAAAATGAAAACAGATGTGGAAAACTTAATAGGAGGTTATAAAAATTTCAACAAAAAAAATAGATGATTTCACTTTTTAAAAATTCACATTAAATACATTTTGAGAAATATTTTTTAACACTTGCCTACATTTCTACGATAACTAATCAAAATATAAATTTGCTGGACTCATCAAAAACGTAGTTAGAACAACATCTGAGACATAGTTTTTGTATATTTCTACTTTTAATCACTCAGGACCAACTATGGTGAAAATGCTATAATTTGAGTCCCTATTTTAACTATTAAAGCTACAGCAGTTATGACTTTCTTAACTGCTGTTATCTTAAAAATCTTCATAGTTACACAGGTGTTATTTAGAAATTTAGTTTAAGAAAATATCAAGAAGAAAGATTCGGGTTATAAATGATACTTGGTTTATTTGTTAAGGAAGATATTTTATTGCACAACATATATGAAATCACTATCATATGCTGTTTTCATTAAGAATAAACAAAAAATGTGAGAAATTACTATGTTTAGTTTTTCTTTAAATCATAAGTTATCAATAATTAATTAAAATCAAATGGATATTAGTATGCAAACTATACTTAATGTGGTGTTTTCAGTGACGCCATGTTAGTTTAAATAAATAAAAAATAAACCTCTGATAAAACATATGTATTCTTTCCTTCTTTATGTAAAGTTTACTTACAAAAAATTAACAAACAATGTACCTATAGATTATGAGGTATTAAGTTATAATTTTTGTAAACTCTCTATTTTCTGTAGAACAATTCGCAGTTTTAATACTACAAATACACGTTAAATACTAATAATCTTTAACTAACATTTTCAACTTTGTAAAGATTATTTTGGTATTTAGAAAAAAATAGATATCTTAACTATATTGTAGTCGTTAAATTTTTTTTATCAAATATATACTTTTTTTACCAACTCAATTGTATTAGTTTGGAGTTTTATAATTATAAACCAAGTGACTTGCTAAAAGTAATATTTTATATTATGCAATTGCATTGTTGCATTTAATAAACGCTAAGGTGAAGCATTCTATTGTATGTTTTGTTACTGGACGAATTTTCTGGAAGCCGGAGTCGAGAAAAATCACTATGCCCGGGATCGACAGCTCGAATGTGCTCGACCTCAATGGATTTTCTAGTCCCCGTTTTCCAGAAAGTTCGCTACAATAATGATAAAATGTAAAAGAAAGAAATGCTCTCTAAATTACTTTATTATTACAAAATAGAGCATGTGAAACAATTTTAAGTCGTACTAATTATCTACGGTTCTAGATCAAATTTTAAGTATGCATTAGAGTCGTGCAATACACTTTATTACTATGTTTGCAGATGCACTTTCCACTAAGCGCAACTAATTAAAAGAGAACGTAGCTAATTATGAAATATGTAATCATTTTAGATATAAGCAGACAAAATTACTTTTAATATAGAATAGAAATTCAGGTTATTGATCTTTAGTACAGTTTCGTACACATTATTGATTGGTTTAACTACCCCAAATTTGTAAAAGCAACACATTGTGTTACACTTCATTTGGTTTCCTACTCAGCCATAAAATTCTATCAGTATTTCTTAATAGTTTTAATCTTCTAATTTTAGAATGCTGAAAAAGGTAAAAGCGTGGCACCCACGTCTCGTTGATGTAAAAACTAGAAATAACATTTACCACCATACTATTGTTTTTATGATTACTCATTTTACCACCAACTTGCCATTATTCATACTAACCCACAGTTTCTGCAACAGCTGTTATTGTGTACAAAAATATGCACCCCTATCGGCATAAAACAGCTGCCATAGGACAGATGTTCATTATATAAAAGGAAAAAATAATACCTTCTCTACAAGGTAAACAACGGGATTCTTACTGAGTAAAAAAGTAGATAAAGTAAATAGGATGACCTAAGTAGCATGAGACATCAAGTTCATTGATATTTGTCTAACTCATTTGCTCACATGAGTCAGAAGTTAAAATATTACAATCCGATTAGTGAAAGGCGATTTTTCCTGTCGGTCAGCGTTCGACAATAATTTGATTTCAATCAAATCTGATAAACCATGAAATAACGGCACCCAAGAGAGTCATTTTCAAGGAAAAATTTCCAGGTCTGCTCCAGATATTCAAACCGGAACTTTCAAAATGATTAAACGCAGCATTTACGAGTCTATCGTTCCCAGTATTTATGCAACACTCCTCTTGGGTTATTCACCGATTTATTATAAAAAAGTAGGCAAAAATGTGACTCTTCAAACTAACACCTTCTGTTCGTTTATCTGCATGGTTTATTTGGTATTATTTGTAAGTATTGTGTACATAGCGTCTTTAGAATATAACCCCGTCACTGATGGTAACATATACAACTTCAACACCCTAGCAAAACTCTTAATCTTAGTAGTCACTTTGGCTGGTGACTTTGCCACATGTGTGTGCCTTATCCAAGGCTATTTCCAAAGAAACCTTTTGAGAAACATCTTCAACACAATAGCAAGCATCGACCGTACACTGTTAAAAATAGGTCATTCTTTTAATCACACCACAGAGTTTTATATTTATACAGTCATGAATTTCGGTGGGCCTGTTTTAACAATTGGAAATGTAACCATGCAGTTGTGGAATATAAGACGTGGAGTTGAAGAAATCGACGCTATTCCATCGGCTTTATTGTTTTGCCATTTGTACACTTTTACTTTGATTCATCATGGTGAAAGTTTGTTTGCTATAAGTAATGTTATTTTACAAAAAAGATTTGAAGTGGTTAATTTAGTTCTTTGTAAATTAAACGACAGATGTTTTATAAAAATTGAGCATGCTAACAATGACAAGAAAATTGGTTTTATTGGAGGTAGGTTTTGTGATCTGAATTTGAACACTTCTTGCTTTCATGAGATTATTTTAGATGCCATGAGAAAATCTAAGAACGAAGCGAAAATTCTAGATGTTTGTATACAATGTCATGACAAGCTTTGTGACTTGAGTCTTCTAGTTAACAGAATTTTTGGTTTTTTGATTATTGTTGGATCCGTGATTCAATTTAATACGATTGTTTTCGCATTTTGCTACTGCTATTTCAATGTAAGTGTCTATATTCACATAAATCATATCTATACCATTAAGGATGTTACAAAACTTTATATTTTCCGATCTTAGTGTTAGATGTGTCTATAGAGTGTAGGCAAAGCTTAATTCTGTTGAGCGTGTAGGAAAATTTTAAATATAAATCTTAACTTTTAGATCGTAAACAAAATGGTATGATTTATATAGCTTTTGAGTCATCACTGACTAATACAAAGTTTTCTGTTTATTATACCTCATTATTCACACATCAATCAAAACATACCCAGTGCAGAAAAAGCATGGAAAAATTTCATCTAGGTCATCATCTGAGAATACGTTTTTTTATCGTTGAGAATTTTTTGCTTTAACATCATTTGATTTACATATTATTAATTAATTAATAAGTACTAAAATATATTTTTTTTATTTCGCGTTCATAATGAAGATATTTCCATACGCGTTTGAGCGTACATATTTTGGTATCGTAATGGACCGTGCCAATATTTCCAGGGGCATTTATTTTTCTTAGCTTTGCAGCAGGCAAACCGTCAATGTTGACAATTTAGATTTTGGTTTTGATAAATCGATCAATAGACGATTATTTCTTGTTGTACTTGGCTTCATTCATCGGAGAAAAACTCTTTGGGTTCAGTGATACTTGTTCGCAAGAGAACCATCATGACCATAAAATGGGGCGAAATAGAAAAAATAGCGTATGTACTTGTTCATAATGCATTTTGCCGCACTTACTACTTTATGCGTTTCATAATATATTATTTCAAGTATTTATTAAATAGAACGATAATGTTCAGTGCATAATTACTAGATCTTTTAGATTTTTACCCACCCAATTTCTTCACTTGGATGGTTTTTTTGGGCATTATTTCGCATATACGAGTTAATTAGAAAAGCAGTTACAGCACACTTGCACACATGTGAGGTAAATTGTATATTTACAAAAGAGTGAAAATGAAGAAAAAAATGCCTCACTTAATATCAATATTTTAGGCTCAAGCAACTCTACAATGGATAAAAAAACTAATGATACATTGCAACACACATACCGAAGAAAAAGTAAGTAAATTAATGTATGTGTGTTATCATCATTTACAATGTGTTCCAGTTAAAAATGTTTGCTCTCCAAATTAAACACAAAAGTAAACCAATCACTGCATTGGGTTTATTTCCAATTGATGGTTCTTTCGCATTTACAGTATAATCTAAAGTTGTTTTTTACCCACTTTTACAAATGTTTTCAGCTAATTGGAGCCACTACTGTGTACATCACGATAATCTATCAGTTTCAAGTCAACAAGATTGATTGTTAATGGATAAAAAGTTCAGTCAACAAATCAGCATTTTTTGTCTTTATATGTATTTATTTTTCACAACTTCTAAATCGTTCACAGCTCACACAAATAAATTACTTATATAAATTAATAATTCTATTAGCTTCTCTAAATCCAGTTTCAATAGCCCCATGTACTGTTGAATAAAAATATGGATGAGTGGCTTCTCCTGCAAATTGTATGACTGGACGTCCATAACTGTTTATTAGAGGTTTAGCTAGTTCTATCTCTGCAGTAATGCTATCTTTTCGAGCTTCTGGCGTTTGGTAAGAGTAACTGCCTCTAAAGTGAGGATTAGTATACCAAGAGGTCCTAAAATAATTCTGAATAATGTTCTACAACATAGCAAAAATACATTATTTTTCGTACCGTATTATAGCATCTGGTCCAGAAATGTTGTACTTGTGCCCCAGAAACTTATTGAAAAGAAATTCTAGTCCATCAATCATTGTTTCGTTGGCCATGGTTTCAACCTCAGGAACAATATCACCGGTTAACCATGCTAGAAGGACATTAGGATTTCGAGCTACAGTATAAACCAAATAAAATTCGGTCAACCAAAAGCGACCCTCCTTCAACATTCAAGTGTTTCTTTCAATTAAATCTACTGTAACATTTTACCTTCATTGGTCCTTCTGGAAACTCCTTAATGACTGCGTGTTTGTCTTCCTCACTCCAGATAAAGTGAAAACCTGTAAAATTCCTTTCTGATTCCCACCACCTGTGCTTGAAATACAGAGCGACCTTCATGACAGCTCCAAATCCGATATTTTTTATCGCGTTTTTTTTGCTTCGGGGCAAAGATGGTGAAAAAATACTGTTATGTTTATCTTTCAACACTCCAATTGATGGCGTGAAAATAACGTGATCGGCTTTAAACGTCGTGCCATCTACACAAACAACGCTTACACCATTTCTTGTACTGTTGTTCCATAATACTTGAACTACTTCTTTATTTAATAATACTGCTTGCTCTACTGGTAACTGTTTCGAGGGATCTGGAAATTTTTTCATCAAAATTTCCAAAGCAGTCTTATATCCCATTCCGTTCCATTTCAACTGCTTGTCACCCTCACAATCCGTATAGTCGCTCTTAGCTGATGGCTCAAACCATGAGAAGGCTCCTTCATAGTCTAAAACAATATGGCGCAACAAATCCATAGAAGATTTTGCCACTTCCAGCTTTTCAGGTTGTTTTTTGTACTTATCGTGAATAGTCGAATTATATCTAAAGCCAAAATAAGTTCCAGTTTGAACTAGTTCTAATACTTACTTCTTGATGCAATAATAACCCAGAGTTTTTCCTTCATCTTCATCTCTGTGTCCATCAGGACCATAAGTTAAATCAATGAGAGTTATAATTTCGTCCCCAAATTCCTTATTGATATTTTTTCTTGACGAGTGATAAACAGTCCTTGGAGAGTCGTCATGTCGCAAAATGTTGAAGTCCTTGACCATTTGATAGACGATATTATCTTTAGTCCCGTGACATGATTCTGCCCCAAGATCGATATATGCGTCGCCGAAAAAGACACTGTTAATTCGTCCACCAATGCGATTTTCCGCCTCCAAAATTTTTACATTGGTGTAGTTATTTTCAAAGAGACGTGTTGCAGCAGCGATTCCTGAGGATCCTGCTCCTATGATGACTATGGCAGGGTTTTCAAAGGATGCTTCAGCGTAGATTTGTAGAAAAACCACTAAAACCAACTTCAGGAGTTTCATTTTAGTAAATTTAATATATTTGAACACAGCTAAGTGAGTAGTGATAATAAATTAATGAAAGCAGCAACAGCTGGATATAAATATAAACAGATTTGCGGGTCATAGGTTAAGGGTATGTTATGTAAATGCTTAACAATTATGAAGATTTCATCAAATTTATTTTGATTGTTTTTTTTTGTAACTGTGTAACAACAAAAACAAGTATAATGTTTTGATTTTGTAGCTTCTTCAATTTTTCTTTAGGAAAGATTAAGATTTGTGGCCCCATATAAAAACTAGAATGCACAAATTGGTTGACAAATTCGTCTGTCATAATTTACGGATTTTGTTAAGTCAGCTTCTATATTAAGGATGGCAAAATTGTTTAAACGTTCTTTGCTTATCCGAGAACGTAGGTAATTTTTTATTCTTCCGAGTACGGAAAATGAACGTTGTCACTACAGTGCAGAAGAACATACGTTATGCTATTTCTGTATATAAAAATGCTTCCTTCAAATACTTTTGCTTAATAAATAGGTTGAGTTGCCTTAATCTCATTTTGTTTTCATGTGACATCAAAAACTGTTTTAAAAGAACACATTCTTCTTGTAAATCATCTGTACGACTATTTGGGTATAATTTTGGGAGCTTTATGGCACTAACTCTAACTTCCGCCTCAGTCATTGCATCCAATTTACATAAGAATGCAAAATTGACGATTATTGCGCCATATAAAAATTTGCGTCTTCTCAACTCGTCCGATAATATGGCCGTTTGTAGAAAATTTAATTGAGATAAAAGTCCTATCATTTCATTTTTTACCAAAGCTTTTTGGTGAACAGAGTCACTTTTCAGAGCTTCAAAAGGCGCTATTATTTCGTTCCAATCTTTATCAAGGCTGACACAGGAATCGTCTATGATGAAACATTTTTAAGTTTAGTCAAAAGGATTGCAGTAATTTTATACGTTCCGTTGATGCTGAAAAAATAAAAAGTAGATATAGATTATGCAGCAACCCGAAAAACTTTGTAGCTCCTGGGCAACATTCAGCTGATCAACTTTGAATATGCAGCGCAAGGAACGTATGTTTCATACTGACATTTTTTTTTATCTTGGCCTGTAGGCCGTTATACTGCCCGGCCATATTGCTAGCATTGTCATAAGATTGACCTTTGCAGTTGTTAACGTCGATATTCAGTATTTTGATGGTGTCCATAACGGCTAAAGACAGGTCTTCTGCTTTGTGACCAATGTTTGGCAGAAAGCAGAGGAATCGAATCGTTGAACTAGCTCTGCATTATCTTGAACAAATCTTACAATTAACAAAAGCTGATCTACCAAACCATCGTACCTTTAGTGCTGTTATGCAGCGCCTACAAAATAATTTCAATAGTGACGTGACGCCAGGACTTTAAAGAAAGAGCACGAAATTTAGACATTGTTAGGTTAATGAATCATACTCATTGTAAATGGCATCATAACCGCCCTCCGGTACCTGCTACCCTATGTTGTACAGAATTTTGGTGAAATCGACATTACTGGTTCAGCCTCCAGACAAGACAGTCCGACTGTAATATAGAAGGAAAAAGCAACTGTTTGTGTTTCATTGTGTTAGCCCTTAAATCAGTATAAATCGAGGTGAACCGAGCTTCACATGACAAGTAAGATTACCATACAAAACAGAAATCGTAGAAAAAAAAACCTAGCATTTGTGTCCGGAGATTGGCATATCAAGTTGAGATCTCCCCTTTTCACTGTTAATGTATGAAACTTATTAGTGGTTTTTAGATGGGAACTAGAAAATCTGTTAGAGGATGTACATCCAGCTATTCGAAGAGAAATGTGGTACCTTCAAGTTAGAATCCCTGCACATGATGCCTTAGTAGTACACACCTGATTAAACAGAAACGTTCCACAAAAGTGGACAGAAAAGAATGATCTTGTGATCTGGCCTCCCCGTTCTTCAAACCATAAATCATGTGACTTTTTATGGTAATCTTAAGCAGCTACTTTATGCTAAAGATGGCCATTTTCGGCAGTAGTGTTCTAATTTCGGTGGCCACTACCTGGCGTAATTTGTAGTACTGAATGGTGTTGATGATATTATCAACATAGCAAAACTTTACTGGAGCTACTCGCTCGTAAGTTAGGTGGCAGGTTTTGATCGTATTGTTCATCTCTAATCCTCTATTGTAGTTGATGGATGTTTAGAGATTTGGATCCGTTTTGGCAGGATAAAACGTTTATGAGGTTTATAATGCTTGTGTTGTTCGAAGGACCAATGACTTGTTTAGTTTTAATTAAGTGTTTATTTGAGGCGACTGGTCCCTTTGGACTCTTACAGAATTCTGTTGTCCCACCCTTATGGAAGAACCCAGGTAAACTTTTCGGGACAATCCCCCTTCCTGGTTCGCCAACCGAGCTCTTCCGAACAGCGGACAATTCCGAACAATGGATTTTAATAAAATCTGGATAACTCTTTATGGACCAACCTCATAATTGTCGTACTAGCGTTCAAAAAAACAATGGTGCTAGATATATGAGAAAATAATAATAATAATCAAAATTAAATCTCAGTGACATTAATGATCGTCTCAAAGTGAGGAAAAGATAGAAAATAATGAAACGGCGTGGGACGATTAAACTCGGAGTATTATTTCTAGATTTGGAAATAATCGACAGTTGTACTTGATTGGATAATCAAGTCAAAATTGCGTAGAATGAATGTTGCGACTGCAACATTATTTGACAAAATTATCAATTTGAGACAATGGTTCCATTCATTTTTAATCATAAATCTAGTTTGTCTTTTTTTTTTGTAAAATCTTTATCCTAAATTTGCTGGTTTTTCCAGAAAAGTTAAGATGAGTTTACTGCAATTTATCTAAAGCTACCTACCATATGATAGAAACGAAGTCGAAGTTAAATTAGAATTTAAAATGTGTTTGTAGCTCTTCATGTTATTTCAAAACATCTCTTTGGCAGTTTGAGATTAAACCTTTTTATACCATATACCAAGAAATATGCAACTAAGAAAATATGGATATTTCCTTCAAGGGTTCATTTATACGACGATGTCTTTGACACCAAGTTTTACTCTGAGATTAAAGTGACGTCTAAAAATGTATCAAAAAAGTAACAAAAAAAAACTTGCAAGTCGCTACTAAGCTACTGTCTAAATATTCAAAGTGAATTAAAAAGAGTAAGTAAATAAACAATAAAGACAATTGTTACTTTCATAATATTCATAATTGAAATAAATAGAAACAAACATTTTTATCAAAATATAATATAATATATAATATAAGAACATTGTTCAATGACTTTTTTAAATAACTGAAAAAACTACTAAATGTATCCATTCTATTTTCAATCAAAAAAGATACAACTGACTCATACATTTATATATCACTGGGTAATTCTAATTATAATTATTACTAACGTGCAATTTATATGTATTGTAATAATAAATTTAGCAAACATACAAACATTTTTGAACCAGAAAACTTTTAAATTAATGCTGTTGTTATAAGTTATACTCTAAAATAAATAATTTAATAATTTTATAAACACATGACAAAACAGAATGAGATATCTATATTTTGCTAAAAGACTCATAAACAAAATTAGAAAACATAAGAATTAATGCCAGTTATTCTATATATCCATCCAGTGCGCTACGCCACTGTTTTAATACTTTTGAAAAGCGTCTAGGGAATTTTATCTTTACAGTTGGCTTCTTAGGTTGCGTTGGCAGCAACTTTAACTTTTTGTTTGATGTCAAATTGTCAAACTAGAAACCGAAGTTCGTTACAATTCAATCTTGCAATTGTATACAAACTGGAAAGTTAATGTTATTTTATTGAAAAGTGACTATTGCTGTTTGTGTATATCGGTAAAAAGGAAACATATTAGAAAAGGTAAAGAGAGAGTGATATTAATTTGTAATTTTCGTCATTAAGACAAAAGATACCGCCAAAGTATTGAAAGTATGAATTCGGTTATTAAGTTGTGGCCACTCCTTGTTAAACCAGTCCCAAAAGGTAAAATATTTGAGTAAAACAATGCGTTTTCAGATGCCCCGGACGAAAGCTGTCAAAAAGAAGCCTATTGGACAGACTAAACTTGTTCAAACTTTGATAAGCAATAGTCAGTCAAATTTTTTAAACAGTTTGATTCTTTATTTATCTTTAATGTTTTAGAGGAATCAATATTAGGTGAATATGAACGTGACTGTGAAGGTGTTTTAACGCAACTGAAACAACAAGTTCAGAAATCTAAATTGGAAGTTGCAAGGCATATTCTTAATATGACAATTGGAGAATTAGTAAGTGAATACAAAACTTAATGTTAATATTATTAACCAAAAATTATTTAGGAGCAATTACCATTAGACTGGTCAGGAAACACTACAAATGCATCAGTACAAATGCATCAACTACTAAACGCCACAAAAGAAATGACTGTGAAGAAGAAAAGAACTTTGAGAAGCTCTTCAGTTGGTGAAGATGAAGGTATGAACTTTTCTACAAACAAATCAATTGCTTTACTTTTCACTCTGTTCTGAATTTTAATTTTATTTTTATTGTCATTACTAACAGTCATAGTACTTTAACTTGACAAGGGGGCTTCTACTTTGGAAAACATGTAAGATCTTCCATGTTTCATTTCACTTTTGAACATGTTTATCAATTACTGTTAAATGTTTTTTTTTTAATTTATTTTTAAAATTTACATTTTTTTAAAAAGTAGGAGCTCTCTTATGCTTTTATAAAATTGAAGTTCTTTGGAGAATGCGGCTAATATCACACAAACCATCTAATTTGGGTTGGGGCTTACTTAGGGTACCTTACAGCAGAAAGTAGTAAAAATACTTCAGATAGACGCTCAAGGGCACGTAGTCGCGGGATTGAAAAAACGCTCCGAGCTTCAAGATCGGTATCAGCACGTCAAAAGACAGGAAAGTACAAAACCCCAGCTAATAAGATGCCTCCACCAAATTATGGAACAGTGACGCCCAAGGTGACTTTTCTTTCTTACTTGAACTTTTTTTTGATATAAAACGACATATTTAAGGTAAAGCCCAACACACCGCAAATCGTTTTACGTCGACCAAACATGGGAGAAGTTGCTCTTTCTTTTCAAGGCAGCCCTCTTTTAACAGGGGCTTTCACGACAGATACTTTTGCCAACATAAATATACCATTGGAAGATGGACGCATGCTTTCAATTCAGCCCCAAAGAGGGTTGCGAATGTCACAAATTCCTAGCTTGAATTTGGAAACGAAACGCCAGTTAGAAACACTTCGAGACAACTTAAATAAAGTTTGTGCGCTTGCTGGTAAAAGATAAAGTAATTTTTTAATATGTATTTTGTATTCACTGTTCATTTATTATATACAATCATGAATTTTATTTTTTTATTATACCCTCAATGTGATGTTCAATGTCCTTGATGTATTGCTCTGGGATTTGTCTGCTCCTATAAAACAAGCAAAGGTAATACTATTTTTAGTGATGTTTGTTGGTGCAAAGTATTTTCTGTTTACCTAAAACTTATGTTACAACTCTTCAAAAAATAAAATCGATATTTACCGTTTTAAAAAATGAACAATTTGTTTCCTTAATTTACCGATTTTCTTGTTAAAGAAAGAAAATACTTGCACCAATTTATCTAAATACCTCAAATCGTCAATCTTCCTTAACAAATGTTCTTTAACATGTTGGTCTTTACGTTTTTGCTCAAGCAACTCTAAATTCGCCTCCTCAAACCTCTCTTTCTGCATGAAAATCCTTTCTTTTTCTTTCTCATTGATTTGTTTCAGCAACTCTTTTCGATGTTGTTCCGCCTCTTCTTTCTTTTTCCTCTTTTTCTCCATTTCCTTTTCCCAAAGTGTTCTCTGCACCTTCGCCACTCTATGAAAGTCCTCTTCGTCTCTAGCCAACTCGACCGCTGCTGCTCTTCTCAAATCTTCAATCTGCTTCTCTCTCTCAAGTTTCAATTGTTCTTGTTGGAGTTTCTTTGCTGTAGCAGCCGCCATTTCCTTTTCTCTCCACTTTCTTTCTACTTCTTCTTGGATTCTCAGTGCGTTCATTTCATTTGTGGCTGCTTTCATGTCCATTGATCTTTGTTGTTGAGCTCTCATTCTCACAATTTCTTGTTCTTTTGCAGCTCTAGCTAGAGCGAGTTCTTGTTCTCTTTGTAATTCCCGTTGCAACTTCTGTTCCATGAATTTCTGAATTCTCAAATCGGCGATTCTCTGTTCTTCTTTGTGAACTAGTTTATAGCGATCTAGATCATCGTTTGCTTTCTTCAACTCGTCTCGTATTTTCTGCTGTGTTTCTTTCTTTTCTTTGATTTTTTGCTCTTCTTCCTGTTGGATTGCTAAGAACGCTTTGTTGATCATTCTACATTCTTCTTCTATTCGTTCAGCTTCTATCATGCGCTCAATTTCGTTCAGTCTCATTTGATTAGATAAAGATGCTATGTAGGTTTGTTTCTTCTTTTCTTCTTCAGCTTTATGTTTTTCTTCTTCTTCTAGTTCTTTCTGCAGTTTTTGCTCCATCATCATGTCCAAGCGTTTGTCTTCTTCTTGGAGTTGTTTTTGTATCAACTAGATTATTGTAAGCTAAGTTTTTAACTTTAAGAAAAACTTACTTCTTTTTCGGCGATTTGGGCATTTCTAATAGCTCTACATTTCGTCGCTAAAATAACCCCATTAGCCCGTTTAACACGATTATCTTGTTCTTGGATTAAATCAAAAGACCTCTTTAATAAATAAAGGGTCTTTGATTTTGCTGCCCTTTCGATCTAAAGCAAATTTTAGCATAATATATAAAGCGATTCTTAACATACGTCATTCAAAGTCGTCCCACTTTTTGCTTTTTGTTTTATCTGATTATTTTGCATAAGTGCTTTCCGTTTCTCGCTTTCTTTTTGGAGCTTGCTTTTCTCTTTTTCAGCGTTGTCCAGCATCTCTTTTCGGTCTTTTAGAGTCACAATCTTCAGCATAATAATTAATAGTAATTAAACAGGGAAGAAATTGATATGACGTACTTACATGTGCTTGATTTTTCAAACGGTTAAACTCTGAAATGGGAAGAATCCCGGGAATATCAATGGGATTTCTGTCAGGTACCATGAGTTTTCGCATTCCATGCACATCGTAAGCAGTGACGAATTCTTTAGTTTGATTCACCTTTTTGAAGCACATTTTCTCGTCGATGACTTGCGCTCGTGGGCTAAAAAGTTCTTTTTCAAACCATGTAAAAATGAAAAGGAAATATACTTAGGCCCCTTGGTTAAGGGTTTTTTAGCACGGATGGACATTATTCACGGAATGCTTGTAAAATAAAAAGTCAAATCGATCAAACACGGATCTATAGTAACGGGAGTAAAAATTTCAGCTTTTATGCTTCCAGAAATAATTCACAAGTTGTTTATAAGACTTTTATTTTTTTACAAGTTACAAATAAGTAGTACCCATTAAATATGGTGTGCAGTAATGAGAAGGATAAAACAAAAAAACGTTTTGTAAAAAAATATTTATTGTAGATGCGTACCTACATAAGAGCTGTACAAAAATAAAAATCTAATAACAAAATTAAAGCCTAAAGCTAAATACTAACAAAAATATCACGATTCGTGTCGATTTTGTTACAAACTTGTCAGTCATAAATATAGGTCAGTGGGGTACTTGCACTGCCCTAATGACTCTACGAGTGACTACACTACGGCACCAAAATGCAAGTACCTCATCGTATGACAAAATGGTGATATTGTATAAAGTTGTCTTACCATCGCTCGACAAAATAAGGACCTAGATGAATTGTATCCTGCCTGATTCTATGATAAATCATAAATAAAAACCACGAAGTACTAGCCGCTTGTCGGTGAACCTGCAAAATAATCACAAAACATGCAAAAATACTGAATAAATCTAGAGAAGCAAGCAGAACCCAAGTGCTAAATAAAAGATGATGTTGTCTGGACCTGAAACAAGTAATCGAAATCAGATTACTCGTTCAAATCAAAGGGCACCAAAAATCGATCAATTATAGAGCAATAAATTCTAGCATCCATCACACAAATAGAGAACATAATAATTATCGCCTTACCTATAAAAGCAACAACATATTTATGGAAAAGTTGCAAAAACACACCCGAAATAGAATATATTCGTTTATAATTCCACCAAGAGTCTAGCACGTCTTGGAAGAATTTCTGTGCACGGTTTTAGAACAGTTACTGAAATAATACAGTAATTATGCGACAAAAAGAAAGAGTAATGACTTGTTAATTTAGGAGTGACTACAAAATTACTGTTTCATTTCAGCTATAGATATATTTATCAGACAAATATAGTCAGATGGAAGTAAGACGGAAGAATCCCATTTCGCTACTGCTATTATAGCAAAAAATGCACCTAGAATAGATTTCAAAGGAAAAATCATTATTATCTGGCGCAGTGAAAGCATGGGCATAATTGAACAATATAAAACACCATATAAAAGTGGACCATCAAAAAGGCGTTTTAATCGGATACATACTATACCTTACCTGGACTCATCTGAAAATAGAACAAAAACAACAGACACAAGTGGTAATAGGTTATGTTTAATCAATGTAAATTAATACAATTGCAGTCTAACTGCAGTACATAGTGGATTACAATATTATCAAAACTAAGAATGAAGTGAATACACATTTCTGGGAAAAAAAAATATCCAAAAACGAACGATTCTGAGATTTTTTATTTGATCTGGACGAAATCACACAAAATTTGTTTACCGGTCGAAACCCAAAATGAAAGGAGTATCAAGTCGATGTGTCAATAAACAAATTTTGCTCATCTGTACCCCAAGGAAACGTCGGCTAACTAGGTGAAAGGAATGATTGAACTCGTTATTGCACTACGGATGGAAGTGTGCATTTCCTTCGGGCACAGCTGTATAAGTTTATTGATTTTTCGTAACAGTGAGCATATACAAATCATACATCGGCATTTACAACGATAGCCTTACCATATGTCGCTCCGACCTCCTGGAAAGCCGTCCTCACTTATCCTGACATACCCTATAAATAACAAGCTAACACACAGGTAATAACCTATTCACTACAAAATTTTATCATATAGATTGGAAGCTAGACAAGTCACTAATCATAATTTCATCAAAAAACAATCCAAAACATTTCCAAATGAACTAAAATGTTCGTTATCGTTATTTTTATGCGAAAGTGTGTACATGATCATGTATTTGAAATTATCCTTATGTAAATACTGCGTTATGGCGATAAAGGTGGAAATAAAAAGTAAAAAAAATCCTCCGAACAAAAAACCTTATTCTACAACAATTTATAAATCTAAATTATGTTTTTTTCCGTTGACTTGTTTCTAAGACGGCGGCACGTTTGCTCCTGATAAAATTAGTCGCTTATAACTAAGATGAAAAAGGTTCTTAACGACTAAGAAAAATGACTCCCGCAGATGCTTGCCCATCATTAGTAATTGGGGACCACATTTAAAATCTGTAAATGATATAAGAAAACTGATATGTCGCTGCCTCACACCACCTGCAAGATGACCTGTCCTCTTCACACAAGTTACAGAAATACGCATCAAAACGTGTGAAGAAAACAAGATTTCAAAGATAATAAATAAAAAACACTACAGTGAAAACAAGTAATCAAAGAAACGTTTGAATAATTTTAGTTTCCTGGAATACAAACACAAACGATAAAAATGGAAAAATAAAATATGCATGTACATGACGGTATGTGTAAAATAAAACAAAAGAATAGTTCGAAAATAACAAAGACGACATTGTTTTCAAAAGTAGTAAAAATAAATCAAACAAGATAATAAGCACATCGTAGTTTATGGAGAAGCGAAAGAACTATACTTACACGTAAAACGAGTCTTTAATTTTCGGAGTTGTTGGGTGGGGCTGCTGGGGCGGGTGCTCCATATCCGTACGCTTGGAAGCCATAACCGCCTTGTTGGACGTTTCCAGGGACTCCACCTTGAGGCTGTCCACCGTAGTAACCTTCGGAAGGCACACAATTAAAATCCGAATAAAATTCTATCAGTTACAGCGCAACTGCTACAAGAAAACTGATTTAACCAATTAATTAATGATAGAAAACATCTTTTAGCAGTTGTACATTTGGTCTGAACAATGAGATGAATAACACACAACATAATATAAATAAAAATAACGCACCACTGGGAGCTTGATATGCACCGTATGCTTGTTGCTGGTAACTACCTGCGGGCGCCTGTGCAGGACCGGACTGCGACGTCCCCTGAGCTCCCTGCATGGACTGTACGTTTGCCTGGTTTTGTTGCTGCAATTTTTAGTTATTTGTCATTTTATTCATTTGACTCAATAGCTTACCTTCGACTTCATCTGTGCCTCGATGGCTTCAGCTTCTTTATGTTTTCCTATACTACGATAATACTCTGCCCACTGTGCACTGTAATCCGGTTGGCCGCCATTAGACGCTGCAGCCGTTGGCGTCGCCGCGGGTGCTGCCCCTGGTCCACCTGCTGTCGCGGCTGCCTGAGGTTGACCCGGCGCTGTCGAGCTCACTCCTTTCGATTTTGCCTATACAAAACGATAATGTTACTTACAACAATATTACTTTGAACTAATATCTTTCATTGATAAATTTGGTAAAGTAACATGTCCAGTAAAACTTAACGTTCTTACTTTAAAAAACGATATTAATTTATTCGTTGAATAAAACCTATTTAAGTTACTTTGTTTACAGACAGGTAACTGTATACCGAAGTTATTTCTAAGCTTTCAAGATTTCTAGGTTTTTTGGTACGATACATGAAATTGCTTACATAAACTGAGAAAACACACCTGTTGCTCGATCATTTCCGCCTCCCTGTGCATTCCCAACGATCTGTAATACTCTGCCCACTGCAACGAGTAATCGGGCTGCCCCGTCGTTGGATTCACTTGCATTGCGTTTGGTTGAGCAGGAGCGTCAGCACCTTGTTGAGGAGCGTTCCACTGCTGTTGGTAAGCTGGCATGCCCCAATTTTGAGGATTATATCCTTGGGGCGCCATACCCGGATATGCCTGAATAAAACAACAGTAGATCGATAACTTATCTCTATCAATTCACTCACAGTTTGCATGTTGTTCGACATGGCTGGACCGCCAACAGGTACAAAGTTGAGAGGCATTTGGACTTTATCGCTAATAATTCGTTTTGCTGCTTCGATCTGATCGGAGTCCCCGCGAATAATGAAAGTTTTTTCGTTCGAATTCTGATTGTTTTGTGACCGCCGATCCAACTCACAATGGGCACCAGACTGCTGATTGATCTGCTTAATTGTTTCTCCACCTGTGATTTGTTTTTGTTGTGATAAAAATAGACGTGCCAATGACAAGGTACAGTCTTTATTACCTCTTCCGATAATGACGCCACACTTCGAACTAGGAACAACGAATGTCACTTCCTGTGACGGTTGCTGCTGCCTCCGGTCATCCCATCCACCATAATCCTGACCGCCACCGTTTCTATTACTTCCTCGGTTATCATATCGGTCGCCGCCCCTTCCTCTGCCGCCTCCTCGACCTTGTCCGGGGCCGTCCCCATCTCTCCGATGGACGCTGTCTATGAGTTCTTCTATTCGTTGCCTAGCCTAAAAAACAAGTGTCAAAAACTTCAAAGAAATGGTAATTTTACTTACTTGTTCGACTTGTTTGGGAGTACCAGAGAGATAACATCTTCTTTCTCCTGGCCCCTCCTCACGAGCTTGCTGGAACTGCACGCGCGCCCCAGTTTCGGCTTGTATTTTCTTTATCATATCGCCCCCTTTACCGATAACAACGCCTACCGCTTGCCGCGGCACTAAAACTTCAGCTTCATTACCGCCACCACCCCCATAATCATTATATTGTGGTCTGTCGTCCTGTCTACCACCGCCACCACGTCTATTATAGTTTTGCATTTCTTTTTCTGCAATCAGATCATACACTAACTGTTTGGCGTATTCGACTTTGGAAGGATCGCCGCTGATTCTCAAAGGTTTTTCTTGTTCCTGGTTAGGGCCATCTTGGATCACCACCATTTTTGCGCCGCTTTTTTCTTGCAATTGCTTGATCGTCTCACCACCTTTACCTATGATGAGACCAACTTTCGGACCAGGTATCATGATTTCAACGAAGTTGCGGCCACCGCCGCCGCCACCTCCGCCGCCACCCATTCCTTGGTTCATATTATTCATTCCTAACATAGAAAATTATGTCAATTAACAAAGTTAGTGTGTCTGCTGAGATATTCAGCGAGTAACGGTATTATCGCTCTTTCAACTAACTAAAAAACGTCCAAAAACAGCAAATAAAGTAAAAACTACTTGGATATCGATAATTTCGTTAGTGTGTGCAAAAAACGCTACAAGCAGAAATGTACATGAACCACACCTGGAAGCACAAATCAACATCAAACAAAATATACGTGAAATGTTAAATAAGAACTCATTATCTAGCATGCAAGTGCACATAAAATTATTGTTCAACCTGAGTAATTATTGTGGCCCATGTTAGGGCCTAGATCGAGCCCACCCAGCCCTTCCGATCGGCCTCTTTGATGAACGATATTCATAATGAGCTCCTTGGCTCTATTGATAGCCTCTTTTGTACCAGATAACGAACATACACGGTCTGGCATTCCCTGTGAATCGGGTGCCATTTGGATTTTACAGCCTGATTCGGACTGAAGTCGAGTGATTTGTTCACCTCCACGACCAATTACTGCAAAACATCATTATTCAGTACCATCCAAAATGGAAGAAAGTCGTCAACAATAAAACTGTCATTTGCAAAGAAGAAAGCACGAGGAAGACGACTTGAAGGGATAATTCATTCCTTGAACGGAAATGAAGTGTTTTTAGGAGACGAATAGGGGAGGAAGTGGATAGATGGAAATGCGACCTAGAATGCTTTTATTACTTCGAGTTTACGGTTAAACGATGTATTTTTCGTCACGAAACGGTTATCGGTTTTGTTTTTTTAAATTAAAAGTTGTCTTATTTACATTATTTTTAGCGACTGTGTTCGTCTTGACTTTTTGGTGTGTTTAAATCAAAATGTCTATATTCTAGCTTAAAAAAATGCAATACCAGGTATGACCAAAAAAACACGGTTATTGGTTTATAATTTCTGTAGCAAACAATACAAATGACAATTTAAAAGATGTATCGACTGTTTTGGCAGAGTAAAAATCAATTTGTAACTTTCGACTGACCCCAATCACGGTTGAAACAAAAACTATTAAATCACGAAAAAATACACGAAAACCCTCTCTTTCAATCAGCTGGAACTTTTCATTATAACGATTACCTCGAAAACAATTTGTAAACAATAAATACTAATATGGAATAATTAAATAATTATGATTTATTGAAAAAAAAAACATAATTTTTATAGCTCTTCAATATATAAAAGAATAGGATAAAATAACATTACAAGAATTACCAGAATTATGTTTTAAGTAACTTTTAAACTAAATTTTGGTGTTTATTAAGATAAAAATATGTGAATAATACTCGACCACACAAAAACAAAACAAGGAACATAAAAAAATGAATAGCAAACATTATCATAATTTTCTTTATGGTAGTTTATTATGTAGCCACGCGTATTAACAAGGAACCCAAGTGGTGGTGCTCAAAACATTACCACAAAGTCGAACAAACCGCTAATATTTTATTGCATATACTCCAAAATTAAGTGCGGGCACGCTTGATTACCATGATATATCGACAGTTTGGCGGCCGCCAAAAAAACAAAAATCCCTTTTTCGTTCTATTCATAGTAACATAAACAAGCATTTAGCGATATGATAGAGAATTAAGATTCTTATTTCCACCCTTTGAATCGCATTAGCTACCAAAAAAGTTAGCGTAAACCCACAAATTAATGCAGCTTACGTTTTTTTAATAATAAAATATGCTGCGATAAGGTTCGAAAGTAGGAGCATAACTGTTTATTAGATACTCAAGTAATTTCCTTCTAAAGCCTATAATGTGACTAATGTGATTTATTGGATTAAGGTACTATATGTATTTTCGACATACATATTATTTTTATCAACGTACAATTTAAAAAATCTTAATACGTTGGAAATACTTTCATGGCCTTTCTCCTAAAAAGCTGACAGAATTATTAGTCATTAAAATTATCGATTAGCAACATTTGCAAATTTATTTTAATCGTTTTGGTCAATTGTGGTAGATTGAAATCGTGAAAGCAGAATAAAAATAGCGAAAATAAAAGCGTTGACAGAATTTTATAAACTTCTACTGCAATGTCCTCTAAAATAAATCAAACTGACTTAGAGAGTTATTTTTGATGGGTCAAAAATAGAAAAATGGAGACTTAGTATTCGTTTTTGCGTTCTTAACATAAAATGCGATTAGTATAGAAATTAATTTTTGTTGCTTGTGGAATTTTTGGCAACGATGTTGACTCGCACATTCACATACATTGTCAGTAAATTATTAGAAATGTAAGTTTGTTTTCTGTTTATATTTTCTTTAATTTATTTATTTATATGTGGTAGATTGCATGGCCTATTGATAAAATAAAGTTCAATATGACAACAAAACTTTGGTAAAAAAGAAGCCAACAAGAACATAAAAGCAATGACCATTCTTTATCACAATGTGGTAACACAATATAGCGCTCATAGTTACAAATATCTAAAATAGTTATGTGTGCAATCACAAATGCAAAATGTAACAATTGTTTGTAAACTTGATCTTCCCATTGTTTTCATAATTATGAGAAAATAGAACAGTGTAGGCACCACAAACCAAATAAATATCACGTCAAGCAAAAATTGCACTGGTTTCTTCATATTACTTACTCAGCCCAACCATCTTATCTGGTACTTTAATATCCTCATTTAGTTGTGGTCCGCCGCCCATCGCCGGTCCACCCATGCCGCCTTGTGGTGGCGGCGGTCTGCTCCCCGGTGGTGGTAACTGAGGGGGTGGTCCGTTATTGCCTGGACCCTTTTTCGCATCCGGCTCTAAGGAAAATTAATTTTATCAAAAGCGTAGTTGATAACCCCAACATACCTGGACCGTCTTCTAAAGGTCTCTTCTGTCGAGGCTCGTTGGGATTTGTGGTACCTGGATTGATTTTGGCGGCGATCTGGAATATACATTTGAGTTTTATGTTTGTTGTGGAACGGGATAAGCCGATCAGGCCTTTGTTGTTTACGGGTGTTTTCGTACCTGTTTAGCGCGTTGGAGGGCCGCCGCGAAGGCTGAAGACTGGTTGAAGTTCTGTTGAGGTGGCGGAGCTACCGCTGAATAATCACTCATTTTTTATCAACATTAACAAAATTTTGTCCACATATAAAACATAAAATGGTGGCGCCCAGTCGCCCGCGTACAAACGTGAACGACAGCGTTGGAACTAGAGATGGTGGAAAACGAAGTGCCAATAGATAAACAAATACCCTAAAGGAGCGCGAAATTCAAACTAAAATCTCCTCGAAAATTTATATAAAATTTAATTTCTTTATACTGTATATAACAGTATACAGTACTGTTACTACAGTGTTCATTACAATTAAGTTATAATTTTATATTTCACATAATTTAATTAATATTTTGAGCTGAACGTCTATTAAAAAACAAAAATTTAATATAAATTTGAATATAATAATTTAGATATCAGTTTTTCTAATGTGTAATTATAATTTAGTACTTATAAATTTTAGCCTAAGTATATACTGTGTGATTGTAAATTATGGTGTGTTTTTACTGGGATGGCTACTGTTTCAAAGTTTTATGCGTGTTAGGCTACACAACTTTAATTTTACTCAACCGACTGCTCCAGTTTATCGATATTATATGGCCATTTATAACTTTACTGGTATATGTATGGAATCAAATATTTAAAAATAATCATGACAATTTGGCATTATATTTTGTAAATATTTGTTCTCAGTTTATGAGATTTAACTAACAAAATTAAATTTTATTTATATTTTGTTTTACTTATTTAACAAAAAAAACTCTTGTTATTGCTCTTGCTATCTAAAAACGGATTTATTATTATTCTCTTGCGTAATGTACTTTTTCTTTTCTTACCAAGCGCAGCCGTTTGATGGCGCTACATGTTGTATTTTACTACTCTTGCTTTGAACATTTGGAGATAAAACATTGTGCAGGGGAAGTTTTGGTTATCGCTTCTCGGCCTTATGGCTAAGATCAAAGTGTAGTATCTGTTCTTATCAGCTTAATATCTGATACGCCCCGCATGCGGGGCCAGTATATTAAACTGATTTTTGGAAATTGATGGAGGCTAGGGGCTTGCTCCACCTCCGTCGCGGGTTGGCCCGGCATTGCAGTACAGTCGGGATCGGCCCACCTAACTTAATTTTAAAGTATAAATCATTTTTACAATTTGTTGCATCATAAAAATTCTGGTATATTGTGGATTTTTGTAAGGTTTATTTATACCAAAAATTGCAAACCTCAAATCAAGCAAAAACGTATGTCTGGTTATTAATTATTTTGACACTTCAGTCTTATTTAGTCATTTTTTATTTATGGTCTTATAAATAAGACAACATACGTTTTTACTTTCATGACCCACTATGATAGAAAGACTTTTGGATCGCTCAGTATTAATGGCAATAACGATCATAATCAGCATTTCCCAACTATAAATTTCGGATAGTGCATTTAAAAATATTAAATATAAGCTTTACCCACATTTAATGGTATATATATTAAAAAATCTCCATTAAACTTATATTAAGGCACAGATCCCAGTTTGTAGAACGACTGTTAAGGAAAAAACCCGAAACAAAGGTACAAAAAACAAATGTCACATGTGCTTAAAAAAATTTGACCGAAAACAAAAACAAGTTTGCTCAAAATGCCAACAAAACACGTGTAATAATCACATATTAAAAATTTATCTTATTTTAATGTATTTTTTAACTTAACTTATGACCTGTATTTAATAAATTCATAAAAAAACGCAAATTTTTAATGAAAAGTTAAAATAGAAATATATAGGGCTAGTCATGTAAGGGTATTTCTGAATTTATTTTGTACGCAACCAACAATACAAATAACCCTAACCACTTGCTACCATATTAAAAGTGATTTAATTTAGTAATCAAAATAGGTATTAAACGCGGCTGACAACGTCAAAATGACAGATGATTAATTTATTTTTAATTTCATCAAACACAACAATATAACAAACGCAACAAATGTTCAAAGTGTGCTCTATTAGCCTTAAGTCTATTTAAAAATGATCGTCACACATTTCTTAATGTCTTGTGCTTTTTCAAAAAACTCGTATGACAAGACAATTAAATATACCGAGCAATCATGGGTACAATTAATTTTTTTATAATCGTTGTCGCAAATTGTATTGCTGGTTGCGGTAATAAAAAAAATCAGAAATACAGATGTACAAAATAGCATCCGTTCGTGGTAAAAAAGAAAACTATAGGCACAGGCAGATAGATAAATGAGAATATCTTGTGTTGTATAATAGAAAAATTATTTATTTTGAGACCAACAAGTGCGGGCTGCACGTCCTGGTACTGCATTCAGTAAACCAAAATATTACACAAGATCACAGCTTTAAATTTTACTTAACGAGTTTTTTGTCATTTTTTCTAATTTGCATATCAAATACTTTTTTTTTTACAAATAAATTGAAATTTGATAATTTAGGAAATTTTGTGACGGTGAAACTTTTATATTTATGTTGTCCTTTTAAATTTAAATAAAGTACGATCCATTAATTTTTTTTAGTACGGTTAGATAAATAAGGACCATAAAATGAGATTAGGAACTGCTGAAGTAACATTTCAATATGATCCGTATGACACATACATTTTATCAACAGCATATTCTTGTTTGATGTGTCCGTAAAGTTTGCTTAGTATTTAGTAGACCATTTAATTATGTAAGTATTATTGTTCATTGTTCTTTTTGTACATGAAATACTCTGTATGTATGTATAAAGTTTATTGTTGTTCAAACTTTGTTTGTTTTTGGGTGATATGTTATGTATTGCTTAATTTTTTAAAGATTTTTATAGAGTAAATTTTTATTTTTATTTTTTTGTATGGTGTTTTAAATTTAGGTTTTTTGTTACATTCATATACGAATAAAAATCTGAACAAATGGTAGTTGTGTTTAAATATCCCGCTAAATATTAGTTTCTAACTACCCCACGTGGCAGCACCCGTAAAAAATATTTTTAAGTTTAAGCATGCGCGGTAAGCATCTTATATTATTGTTTTATGACGCCAACGGCCAGCGCCATTTGTTAACAACGCTGGTTCATCCGTAATTGTGGTTTTCTTTACTATTGTGTGTTGAGGTCCTCTTCGTTTTCGCCGAATTGTGGAAAATTCTGTTAGATATAACCGCTTCGTGATACATTCAAATCAAAGATGGGTGATAGAGATTCCTCTGACGAGAAGGACAGGTCCAGGGAACGTTCCCGTAGGGAGCGCCCCAGCCGCTTTTCGGAGGCAAGCCGAGAGCGTAGTTTAGACAGGGGTCGTGAAAGAGGCGGCATGAAATCTTCAAATTGTCGAGTGTACGTATCAAATATACCTTATGAGTATCGTTGGCAAGATTTGAAAGATCTCTTTCGGAGTCAAGTTGGGGATGTACAATTCGTTGAGCTGTTCGTTGATGACAACGACAAATCTCGTGGTTGTGGCATCGTAGAGTTTTCTGAACCCCAATCCGTTAAAAAATGTCTTGAAGTTATGCAGCGTTTTGAGGTTAAAACTCGTAAGTTGATCATTAAGGAAGACAGTGGTAATATTCGTGATAAGCATGGGAATATCATCGGTGGATCAGGGAATAAAAGGGGCAGAGATGAGAATCGGTACCGGGACGAACGGTACGATTCTCAGCCGAATTTGTCGAGTCGTCCAGGTGGTGATGTGGTTGAAAATAAGTGGGGTAATACATATGGGCTCAGTCCACAGTTTTTAGAGTCACTTCGAATTGAAACTCCACTTTGTAACCGAGTTTTTGTTGCTAATGTAAGTATTATTAATTTTTTCAGTTGGTAATTTGTTTTTATTAATGCCTCGTGTTGGATGGATGGTCTTGTAATTGCCATTACTGGAATATCTTGTGTTGGTCATGGTTCCCACTCAGTGAAACGTTAAGTTGTGTTCTGGACACGTGGTGTTAATAAAATTATTCCAGACAATGATTTAAACTCAAATGTTGAAGAACCTTGTGAACCCTTTCTAGGATTATCTGGGGAATTGAGGCATTAGACAGTAAGATGGGTTGCTACATTTGGACTTGAACATCATCACAAACCAATGTCTTTTCTTAAATATCTATGGTCGTATAGAAATGGCTTGAAGACATTGAGGGCTCTTTAAAATTGTCTGTTTTGTTTTGGGTGTTGACTGTCACAATAGATTCATGTTAAAACCAATCTAGCCTTATACAATATAATGTATTGTTTTATATGTTTTTCTGGAACATATTCCTCTAAACTCTAAAAGTCTATTGGTTATGTAAAGTGGTAAAATTCTATAGAGTAATTTGATCTCATCACCTGTTTCAATGACACCATTTTTTTAAAGACTGATGTGTTTAAAGATTGCTTTTACTGATGTTATCGCTTGATTTTTGGCAAGATTTTGCTTCAAATATTGTCCTAGTATTCTGCACTAAAACATAACAGATTTACGTTTTCAAAGTTAAGCGATTTCTAGATTTTTAATACGTTGTCTAGGAAACTGTACGTTTTGTCTGAGACGTACAATGCGCCTTTGATTGTTATTTGAAGTAATTCCTAGTGGTAGTAGATATGCGTATCTATTTCAGTTTTTATAATTGAAACGCAAAACAAATACGACAAATTTTACATAACAATTTGGAAAAGTCGCCTTATCTGTCCAATTTCTTCCTGATTTTAGAATGAGAGGTAATAAGTTGTAGGTATTTTTAGGCAAAAGGTTTTGGGCCATTTTCACCTTCTTTTAAAGGCTTTGGGCTACAGCTTCGAAGGAACAAATAAACCGATGTCAAGAATTACCCTCAGTTGAATATAATCTCATGTTAACAATATTACAATTTTAGTCTCCTGAACAGTCTTTCGCATCTTTCAACAGAAGCAAATACAATAAAACAATATCACATTGTAACAGTTTCACACTGAAAAGTTTTATGGCGATATTTATCATAAAATTGCATCTCTAAGGCATCAGTCGACTTGCTAAAACGAAAAATTTAATTTTATGACTACTGCCATCAATTTATAAGGTTCAGTTATATTTGTCGGTGGTTGTAAATAACCAGTGAAATAAGAAAACTGCTCTTGGTAATAGTAACTACGAGTTGAGTTGTACTTGATAAATTATGTAGGTGTTCTTTCAAGGTTTTTCCTGTATTTATCACTCAAAGGTCGTCTCCATTTTAAAAGATAGTTTTAAATAGTCCCTCATTTTTTTACTTAGTCCCATTTGGTCTGTACTCTTTATTTTTTACAAGCCTGGAATTTTAATTATAAAAAAGGGTTCACTTAAGGTCTCCTTTAGCGTATAATGGGCTTGGAAAATGGAAACAGGAGAGATATATGTAGCGGGCACGTGGTGATGGATTTTAAGTTCCTCTTTTTCTTGAAAAAATCGCTGATATGTTGGATGTAAAGTAAGGGTATATAAAACAATAGATAATTCTTTTTTGACAGTCGTTTCCGTTTGTAAGTCTTTAAGTTTCTGGCTTAATCTTGGAACGATTTCAGGTCGAAATTTGTTAAATAATAGTTCAGATTTTCTATTTATGTTGGCCTGTTTGTACCGATTGTTTGAGTTTGAATAGGAGATTTTAAAAATATCACCCGCAGTTGAATATTGTCCTGGCCCGTTATCACTATATCATCTGTGTGATTTTACACTTTTGTAGTTACACGTTTATGTTGTTTTTTTACAGTTGGAATATAACGTAGACAAGAAAAAATTGAAAGAAGTTTTTCGCTTGGCTGGTCGCATTATCCGTGTTGATCTTCACACGGACAAAGATGGTCGTAGTAGAGGGTTTGCAATTGTTGAATATGATCACCCTGTTGAAGCAGTCCAAGCTATTTCAATGTTCCACAATCAAATCTTAAACGATCGTCCCATGAGCGTCCGAATCGATCGTGCAAACGAAACTTTGAAATTGCCTGATGGACTTAAAGGCATCGGTATGGGTCTTGGTACAAACGGCGAACCTTTACGAGATGTGGCTCGTAATCTACCATCCATTGTCAGTAACACTCAACCCTCTGCGAATAGTGGTGCAGGTATTCTCGGGGCTGTTCCCAACCAAGCGTTGCAAATGGCTAATGCTCTCAGTGGACTTAACAGCGTTGTAGGCGGCTCGGCTTTTGGGGGCTTAGGAACAAATTCTTCAGTACTTCAGGCTGCTAACTTGGCCGGAATGGGAGGGTTGGCCAGCAATTTGTTAAATAGCGGTTTGAACAATGATCTTTCTTTGGCCAGCAACCTCGTTTCCAATCCTTTGGTTCAGAACAGTTCACAGTTGGCAGCATTAGGCGGAACCGGAGGCTCGAACAGCTTGGGGCAAAATCTTGGCAGTAACAATTCCAGTTCTCAGTCCTTTTCTCGAGAGAACAATTCTTTTGGGAGTAACCAAGGTGGCAATTTTAATCAAAATCAGAATTACAATAGTGGGAGGACTTTCCAGAACTATGATTCTAAGGGGTCTTCAGGAGGAGGATACTCTTTCGGAAGTAGCAATAGAGGAGACGGTTACGGCTCTTTGGGCGGTAGCATCGGAAGTTTAGGCGGTGGAAGCACAATGTTGCGGAATCAAGGTTCAGGAGGCAATATGAAGGACGGCGGCGGATTTTCCAGAAAAGTTTTGGTTACCAACGTAAGTAAAAGTCGTTAGGGTAATTTGCAATAGGTTCACGGATATTTTAGTTGCCTTCTTCGGCGAGTTACAAAATGTTGAGCGAAAAGTTTAGCGAATTTGGGGATGTCCAACATTTGGAAGAGAAGGCTGCCGGAAGTATGCTGATTGTTTACGCAGCTGATTGGCAAGCCGAAAGAGCTATTAGTATCCTTTGGTTCAAATTTCATCTTCAAAATTTTTATTGGTCGATGTTCCTTTGATCAAGGTCTGTTTATTGGATTTGCCATAAAATATCTTCCCTCTTTCTGTTTCGTTGCTGGTTCTGGAGATCTTTTGAGAGGAACGCTACTACTTCTCGAGTCTCTTAATTTCGAAAAATCTTTTAAACAGACCTCAATCTGCGGGATTTATTTGTGTCTACTACGATCACTCCACGTTTTCCTTAACTTTTTTACAGAAAACTTGGATCGGGCAAGGATCGACGGCCGAACAATCGACGCTCGTTTGTTTTACTAAAATGTGACAAAAAATGGTTGTTCATATTTAATATTAGAATTAGGGTTAATTTCAGTGTATTTTCGTTTAATTTAAATGTTGGAACAAAACTGTCCAGAAACTATGTTGATGTTCCTTTTATATTTTTCAAATAAAACTGCGTTGATCATCTTCAGAACAAATACATTCGTTGCTAATGACTCCATTCCACTTTTTTGTCAGGACCAAAAGGATAATAGTGAAATGAAGCGTGCACTCTTCGTAGTTGAATTCTTAGGCCGTATTTTGTGGTGTTTTGTGTGAGGACCTGATGACTGTAAAATTTTACTTTGTATATACCGATTTTAAATATGCTTTTCTTTTCAATTATAGAGGCTGACACCTTGGTCGAACTAACGAATAATTGCGGAAACAGAATGTAAGATGTTAATTGAATGTGAAAAATTTATATTTACACGATTTTATTTGTAGTTGAAACGGAGAAATTCACAGGTGTGCTCGGTAATAGAATTGTTTTGATCTGTCGATGTTCGATGTCTTCTGTACTAATAAAAAAGTGAAAATGACTAATTTGTGTGTGATTCTTTTTTATACCATTTGTCTGATTCTTTTTCTATGCTTTTCAGTTTTTAAATTTCGATTCTAGTATGATTTTGTCTTTTTACATTTCACGTGAGCACCGATTTAAAAGAAATACATAGCCGAAATTGTGACAGTACAAGTAATTAATTTCATTCTTATACTTATAATTAAAGCTATAATACCCTTTATTTCCCAAGAACGAGTAGGAATAGATTTTATTTATTTGCAAAACATATTGTAACAAATACAAACAAACAGGTGTAACAAAACTCAGTGCAACAAAACTAAATTATTAAAATAAACAATATACAATAATAACAAGACAGTACACACTCTAACGTATTTAGGATAACTTCTTAATTAGATGCTTACTCATACCTCAAATTCTAGTTACGATAGCTAAAGTAATACATTTTTATACATAATGAAAAGAAAGGTAACTGAAAACCACCATGGGCATAGTCTAGAAATTAACCTTAGAGCTAAATGAGCTACTTATAGTTTAAACACGAGTGTTTTACCTTTAATACATAACAATTTAAATTAATTTATTACTATCCATTATTGTAATAAGTACTAGTTCAATCCTGTGTATTTTACTACACGTGCATCTAATCAACAGAATAATCGTTATCACATTTACATAGCAGAAATAAAGAGAGACGAATCGCGATCTACCGTAACAATCACATGAGAGACTAGAAATCTAATCAACGGTCAACCTCTTGAAACTTCCATCGATGCCAACACCGAGCTCTTCATTCATTTCGGAAACCAGGGGACATGTTTTTTCGTCAATTTCAATGTACATGTCGTCCAAAGCCAGAACTTGTTCGCGTCTCTCTTTAAGGGTAGTTTTGAACTTGGCCAACATTTCTTCGAGAGGGATTTCTCCGCCGTATTCTTTGGGGAGGATCTTCTTGTCGACTTTTTCGTACATTTCTTCAATGTTTTTGTAGATCTGTGAAAGGCTATTAGAGAACTGGTGATTGGAATATGCTAAAACTTACAAAGATTCTGTTTTTGAGCTTTTCGTTCAAAAGAGAAATTGCGAATTCGATTAGCTTGATCGCGCTCGAAGAGATGTTCAAAAAATGATTAGCTTTGTGCCTCATAGGTGTAGTATTCTGAAAAGTTAGTTTTTTAGTCAAGGAGGAAGAAATAGTTTACGTGTGTTACTTGGATGCATCTCAGAATGTTCCTAACGTCGGTAAGCGACCACAACGAAATATGCGACATTTGGAAGCCGCTTTCGTCGTTAATATAGGTGTAACCGTTAATCTGGTTAATTTCGTCGTCCATCAGGGTTTCCGTAACCAAACTGTGGACTTTAACCATGTGCGCAGAGGTGAATTTATGAGGATCAAATTTACCAGCGCAACTAAAGAGGACTAGTCTTCCATTGTCACGGTCTAGTAAGGGCACTAGATATCCAGCATTGATAATTTCAGCCAAATCTGGGTCTTCACAGTCCAAATTTCTGAACCATTGCGGATACAACTGGCGGATGGTCAAATAGCGCTCAAGCATTTCACAAGCTTGAGGCACGCTGAATTTCCGGGTCCTCAAGAAACGCAACAGGAAAGGTGCATCTAAAAAATTGATTGAAAGCAACAGGTGCAAACAGACAGTGGTCACGTACCTGTTCTGCATTTCTTAATGTTGGGATGTTTATTGATCCAATCGCGCATCTGGTCCAAAGATTGTTCCCTGATATTGTCATCTTCACGTAATTCTTGCAATGCTTTGGTTCTCTCAGCTTGTGGTAATTGGCAGACGTAGTCTTGAACGGAAGAATCTTGGCCTCCTAAACCCATTGCTTTGTCTGGAAGTTTAATTTAACATTAATTAACACGTGCTACTTAAACTCAACTCAAGTATTATCAGGATGGAAGGGATAGCCATTTGGGAAAAGCTTACGTTTTCCTGTCTTATTAGGCTAAAGATGTACCATTGTTTCACCAACGGGTTTCAATGTTAAGGTTGCTTTGTGAAAGTGACGCGGAAATAAAGAAAGTAAAACGCTTTCTTCAGTCTAAATTGAATGACCCAATTGGAAATTTCAAACAATCTCATTAAAATTTCCAGAATTTTTAACAACATAATGCAAGGAAAAAAAAAACACAAACCTTTCAGCGACATTGCGACAAAATAATACTTTTGGTATCTAATACCTAGTAATACAAAACCATACCGGAATACGAATGCTACATTAGCAATTAGTTGATGAACATGGGTCGCGCCTTTAATTGTCCCGTCACAATAAAATAATTAAAGGAAGGATTAATGTACCATTAAATACCAACGTGGAACAATTTATTTTTAATTCGGTTAGTTTTCTGACCGCACGTTGCAATCACCGCATTATTTTAAACAAACTTGCGTCAGGGTAAATTATGAGAAAGGTCGGAATCGGAACTTACCTTTTGGTAAATTATAACACCGCACACCACAGCTGCCAATGTTATACTAAATACATTGCACTGTTTGTTGTAAAAAGTTAACTTTCTCCTAACCTACTTTACGGCTGGAAGAAATTTATAATGAGATTCTGCAAAAATACAGTCCGTCGATGACTAACGTTAACGAAGTTTGAGCACGCATTTGAGTCTTCAAAAGTACTATAGAAAGTAGTATTGCGTAAAAACCAAACACTCGTTTTTTAAGAATGGAAAGACAGACTGCTAAAATAATTGTAGCCATTGCTCGGACGTAAATTTCGCAATATGTGAGGTTTAAAATTGCGGTACGTGACGAGTGTAATTATCTAGCGATTATCATTGACGTGGGGAATGGATAGATTGTTTATTATATTTTCGTTGAAAAATCTTCTGGTGTTTTTGTTTACTAATGATTGAACTTGATTTCGACTTATTTTCATGATCGAACGAAATAAAAAGTGATGGCCTAGAATGCCAGTGACGGGTTGCAAGTCTCTCGTGCTTTTTAATTGTCTTTAGCATCAATGAAGATCCACATTTTGCAATTAGCTGTTTTTTTAAGATCATGTGTGAAAATGTTCATTTGATACTATTATATTTCAACGAACTATAAATAGTGCAGAACCTTATGAAATTAAATAAATGCTTAAACTTGAACTTTCTCCATTCATCGTGGTAATGTTTTATGAAATAAATTTGAGTGGTATCTATTTCACGGAGTTCCCATTGTTAAATTATTTGTGTTTGAGCAACTAAAAGTTTGAAATAACGGATTATTTACGGTTTTTTGGACACATGAGCAGTAATGGGCTTAATTGGGACGGGCAGTACAATATGTGTCTATGTCGAAAGGAGAAATCTAAGATTTTTATAAAAAACGGGAAAATATTTATTTTAAACGATCAAAATTAAGATTTGTGTTTGACCATATTTAACAAATAGTTTGACTGCAACATTATAAAATTTAGCGATTTTGGGTGTTTATAAATTAGGGCTCGAGTTAACTCAAGTTATGATTACGTAAAGTCTTGTGGTTTTCAGGTTTACATTTTTCTAAATACCCAGATTCTTATCAAAATTCTTAGATTTATTAGTTATAACATTTTAAGATTCTCAAGTTCTCAGATGTGTAGATTTTCATTAGCATATTTTAATATTTTTAGCTTCTATGGTTTTATTTTTTTTGTTTGGTTCCCAGATATTCTGTTTCTCAGATTTTCAGAATACAAAATATTTAGATTTTTACATTCTAGATATTTAAGATTTTAGGTTTCCAAGTTTTCAAGTTTATAATTTTTCAGAGACTAATAATGCTTGGAGATTTACGTTTCTTAAGGCCCTTAGATTCACCGGTTCTCAGGTTCTGCGTTACGTCGCCAGTTCATTGTCAAATAATATATTCAAGCGTTTAATTGCATCAAAGCGCATCAATGTTGTTCATATTTACGCATATTTTAAAATAAAATGGGTAAACATTATTTTGAAGCTAAAACATTGGCTAGCGCCGTGAAAAACGTAGAAGATATTTGATGCAGTTCTCACTACCTGCAGTATCCGCCACTGTAATTATAAACTGTTACTGTTAGTATAGCTTTTATTTCAAATTCCAGTTTTTCAGTAAAAAGTTTTATTTTCTAAATTATTCTGAAACCATGGAAATCAGATTTTAGATCCTAAGATATTAATATTCCCTGTCTGACATTCTTAGACGATATTAAATTCTGAGTTTCCTACATTTTTGATCCTAAAATTTGGTCTTTAAATTCTCAGGTTTTCAAGTCCTTATGCTTTCGTTTCCTAATGCCGGGTTTTAATCTCTCAGCTTATCAGATCGTGGGCCTCAAATTTGTAAATCTGTAGGTTTTCAACTCTTTCGATTCTCAAATTCTTAGTCTTAGTCCCTAAGGTTTCAAAGTTTTTAGATTTTTAGATTTTACTTTAAGTGCAAAATTAGTCTTACATTCATATGCCATCAAACTCAAATTTCTAGATTTTTAGATTTCCAAGGTCTTTAAATCTTAGTTTTATAGGTATTCAAGGTTTGACGTTGACAGATTTTTCTGATTATAGATTCTTAAATTAAATAAAGGCATACAAACAAAACACGAAGACTGACAAAATTTTACCTATCTTAATAAAATAATATAAAAAAACTTTTATTGTAAAGTGAAAATAATCGATAGAAATACGAAATCAATTTAAGTTTGTATATTGATTCAGTTCAGGGATATTTTTAATAAAGTAGTTATTAATAAATCGGATTTATAAAAATACATGTATACTTTCTCTGAAGTGATATTGGACATACCTACATAGTATAATTAATACAAGGCAATACTATTTATTTACCTGAATTTCAAATAAAACCAAATCTGATCCCACAGAAAAATGACACTTGTATTTTGACCTACAATTTAATGAAATAGGGGAGAGAGTAGTTAATTTAACTGAAAAATTTACATTTCATCATTTTATAGGTCCAAATTTTTTGATGCTTTATCCAACTTTGTATTTGCTGTTTTCAGAATTGTAATTCTTACTAACAGAAATTACCAATTAAACCACCAAGCTACGAAGTTTGGTATTTTATAATATTTTAATCGAATTTTTGAAATTAGCGATTTAAATAACGTACCTAAGAATATGGAGCTAAGTTTTGGTAACTTTAGTAGTCAGCCCAAATATCTTCGCGGAAATAACAGAATTTTCAATTTTTTTGAGTCTACATTACACCCACTTTAATTAGTCCCAGTTGAAAGAACAAAAAATTATAAAATTCAATCTATTTTTCATTTATTTAAATAATATTTAATCATTTTCTTACAGTAATTTCAAAGTATTGGCAAACGTAACACCATTGTAGTGTTACCACATCAAGGTAAATATGCCGCCATTTGTGGTTTAGGAAATTTTTATCGTTGAAATCCGCTTTACTATTTTCAATCGTTATCCTTAGATATTTTTTGTTTTTACAAGGAAACATCTTTTGGATGCCCATTTTTAATAGTTCTACTTGACATAGAACGCCTATTAAAAATAATACTTCTGTAATTTTAAAATATATTTAATTTTTTTGATGTTGTGTTGTGTGATCATAGGTGACATTTATGTGTTTTTTTATTAAAAAAACACAATGTTGATGTAATAATTACCTGAATAGGTATTGTGTCCTAAATAGAAATGTTAAAGCAAAGACGAAACAATAAGCGATTTTGTTTGATTAACTTACCGCTAATTTTCTTTTCGTCATCAAATGACGCATATTGAAAGTTTATGGGACTTTTTCCAGTGGATATCTTTTCATTTTGGCTTAAGTCATGAAACATTCTACTAGTGCCTCTTGTTTACATAAACGACTGTTTTTTTTTTTTGAATATTTTAAAATGTATGCATCTTACTACCTTTATAAAAATCTCGATATTTTTATCATTTTCGATGTTATTGTGCAAAACGTGGAAGTAGAGAATTAGTTATTTGACAATTTCACCTTCCCTTATTTGGTTCTCGCATTTAAAGTAGGTCCTCGAAAACCAAATAAATTAATGCATCGTTTAAATGCAAACTACTGATGTTGTTTAGTACATGTCAATAATCCAACCAGAGTTGCATATGTTACAAACAGTGTTGACTTGCTTTGTACATGGTATTTTTTTTAAACAAAATATTCGTTACGTCTGATGTACAAGTGCTAAAGGACAAAAAAATAAAAACTATATTTAACACTTATTTGTTGCGATTCGTTTTAATATAACGATAATGAATTAATCCATAATGCATCTTAATTACGAACGAAAATAATTATTCGTATGATAAATAAAACAGTAAAAGAATAATCCCTAAAAATTAAATTGTCCATTTACAATCACATATTTCCGCCACACTAATTGGTGCAAGAACTTATGTTGATTTATACCTAATTAAACGACTTTCCAAAATGGAAAAAATTACACGCTTGTTAACAATTTTTACCCAGAATAATTTCATATTGAACGTACATGCAATCCCCTTTAATTATGAAGTAGATACTTTAATTCGAACGCATATACTAAAACTGTAACATATTGTTTATAGGACTAATTATTTAATGATAAGGTATTTGATAAGAGCGTTGTTCGGATTTAGCGGTCTGAAAGGTAATGAGTAAAAGACAGTGTTTAGAAATGTTCTTTTATTTCTATAACAATAATAATTGAAATAATTGTTTTATTCTTTGTGTTCAAACGATACAAAGAAATTCATTGTAATTGTCATTACAATGGTTCTAACTCAATTATGTAACAATATACGAATTGAATACAAACAAAATTATAATAATCAGACTATGTACAATTACAGGAATAAAATTCAATAATTTTATCTCTTTTTAATTGCACAATATAAGATTTTTTGGCATGAAAAAATAGTTGCCCCGCTTACACTTCATATTACAATATATACACGATTCCATACTTAATAATAGTTTGGCTCAATATTCGGAATAGAAGAAATTCTCAAAAATACTTAACTATTTCATTTTTTGTAGCCCGCACTCCAGTTTATAACACCCACTTAAAATAGAGCAAGGTTGGCATAACTAAGATTAAAATAAATCTATCAACTTTGACTGATTGTCACTGTTTTAACAGTAAATTGACATCATCACCTTGATGAACCGTGACTTCAGCGCCTGCATTTTTTACATTTAAAAATAAAATACCCACACAATTTCTCTAACTAAATGAACTTATCACAAGTTTTTATTAAAGCATTAATTATTGTAATGACATTCGTAGGCAATTACTTCCGCCACGTTAAGTTTTATGATACGAATAATAAATAAATGCATAAAATGGAAATTTCTAATATTTAGGTGAAATTTTTACATAATGTAACTCTGCTTAAGGGATTAGTACAGAAGTGGACCAAAAAGAAAGGACTTTCTTGTTGGTACAGTCTGTGAGGATAGGCGACAAATGTCAAAATAATGATCAAAAATGTTACTGGCCTGATTTATAAGCCCCGCAACATAATGACGAAATTAGTATTATCATACAGAAACAAATACACGAATTATTTAAAAAGAAAATTCTTGTATATTTTTTTGATAAATCGTTTTTGCTTGATAAACGGCACAAACTATAAATTCACGATGTTCTAGATTTTTGTTTTTTACTTCAAATAGAGAATAACTTAAATCTGGTGTTGGAGAAAGTTTTTTTATTCTTTTCTGCAACATAATCAAATATCTAATTTATAAATAGAATTAATACATTTTTGAGGTATTTCGTCGTTTTTATAAGCAGCCTGTAAATGGTTAATAAACAGTTTATTTTGCTTAAAATTTTCAAATTATGGGGGAAAAACTGCACGTCCAGAACAATATGGTCGTTTTTGTTTATAAACTTATTTTTTTTGACATATGTCCCCTTACTAATTAACAATAACCTCAATAAAAATACCCAACATTTATTGCTTCAACAACATACAAACCTTTATATACAAAAAGTTTGAATTAATTAATGCTAGACAAGGCTTTCCTCCGTCTTCGGTGTCTTTTACTATTTTTAATTTCTACATTACAAACTTCATCTTCACTAACGTCGTTATCAATATTCGTCGCATTAGGTAATTTAGAATGACTTACAGCACAAATACCATTAGGTACAGTATCACTAGAACCATCTCCGTTATTATCTTTCTCTTCTGGCAACCCATTACATTCATTGGAATCTTCATTTTCCTCTACTTCTATCGGTTCTCCCGAACAATACACGCTTTTATCTATCGCGTCATTCTTCTCTTGTTTCTTCAACTGAGGTATAACGAACGTGTGTCCTACTTCTCCGTTATCGCTAGGTATACTCGATTCACTTTCCGTCCTCTGTAAACTCTTCGGTCTTAACCTCAATTCTGGTCCTCCCCCATAGATGTTGAAGAAGAAATTCCAAATTCCTTCGCTGACCTCGGCACATTCGTTCATATCTATAGAGTTTAAATTGATTTTGGAATTATCGATGGGTCCTGGTGGATCTGTCGTTTTCTTTTGAACAAACTTATGCCATTGCGTGTACCACGATGTTGAAATCAAATGAGTTAGTGGTAAATCCTGCGCCTGACTTTCCCGGTTTAATTGAACAAAAGTTTCCATCTCGAACAGAAGCCGTTTGTTGAACGCGAGACATGCTGGGCAAATGTTGATGCTAGTAACTGGTGGACAACCACCGAATTTCTTGTAGAGGTATTCGTAAACTGCTAAAGATACTGATACTGCGAGTTGGTCGAGGACTATTTCTCGGTCGGGATGAACTGAACCGTGTTGGCACAGAAAATCTGAATTGTCGATAGATCCTGGTTCCGCACAGGTGTTGAACCTGGAAGAAAAATGATCGTAATAGGACCTGAGCGGAGTGGTACTTTAAATGGTTTTAATACAAGGATTTTACGACTTAACACAAGGATTTTACGACTATCATTTACCTTCTATAGTTTCCTCACAAGTCGTGACTATAAGCTTGAAGCAATCAGAAAAAGTTCAACCGATTATAACAAAAGTGCGTTAATCATATTTGCAATTACATTCATTGTTGACATTTTGCTGCTATTATTAACATAAGTAGAAATGAATGTCTTTTGTTGCATGATACTTCTTAGTTTATAGTTTCGGGCCAGCTGGGATCTGTGAGCGGTTGATAAATAATTGCAAGGTCGTTCTGTTATTACCAATATCTTCAGGTTACACTTTAGTAGTCACAACTGCAAGATGTAACCTTTGGTTGAAAGGCACTGACCTTTGAAAATAATAAATATGGAGCGACCCTTCATTTGAACTAACATTTCGTAACAGAGTAGCTTTATGGCTACTGATTACAAGTGCGAAATTAAATCGTTAATTTAAAGATCATTATTAGAGGTGTCATTGAACTTTTTTTTGTTATACCTGCATTAGAATGTTCCATTAAAACACGCAAAAGCGTGCGAGATCCCTCCTTTAAAAAAACGACATGTTTTAATGTTGTCTACGTAAAATGAAATATCTCTTAAGATATTTGAACGACAATAATACAATACAATATAAGCAGCGTTGACAACAAGATAAACAATTGCTAACTATCTTTATGTAATCGATTAGAAATCAGAAGCAAATGCATTATTATTTTTGTTCCGATTTTTACGTTGTATTATTGCAGACATAATAAAAAAGATAGCGTAGGAAATGCGTGTATGACAGCCTTGTAGAGATATAATTATGTCATTATTGTTTTTAATTTTAGCTCTATTAACTAGAACTGTTTTTACCTAGTGAATTAAACCAGAATTTTTAATTAAGTTTTACGTTTTTAGTATGAGAGCCAGTATGTAAAAAATTCTAGTAAAATATTTAAGGCTTTGAATGTATTCAGTATCTTACAACAATTACCATTATTTAAGTAAATGGACTGTCACATTTATCTACTTTTTTGAATATTAAGCGTCGCAAGTTTTATTATTGAACACAATAAAGAAACTGAAATATATTGTTCAAGTATGATAACCAATGTTAAAAATAAATTTTAAATTACCTGCTTATCCACTGCTTTGACACATACGCAATTTCGTACGGCTCACTGGAATGCGTTTTTGCTAACTTGAAAGCTTTATTCCTAACTTCATCAGCAGTATTCGTCACTTTCCGATAGAACAGAACGTAAGCTTCACATGATTGTACTTTCTCAGGAGGTACACGCGTCACATATTGATCGTCAAATTCATACCACTGTCCACCATTAAGAGCGTAACATATATAATGACCTCCACCTGCTGTACCATAATGACAAATAACAGAAAATAATTCATAAGTGGTGACTTTTGAAACACAATCGGTGTGCAGATACGGGCGCATGTCGAGACCTTTTAGCGGGAAACTAACCGCTGAAGAGATCTTACTGCTGAACATTAATTCGTGGCGAAATCGTTTCAAGTGAATACAGAGGACTTCAGGTAGCTGCAAAACCTGTAATTACGAAGAATGTTAGATGTCTTGTGTCTGTTGGTTTAGAGAGACATACTTTACTAAATTTAATACCATTCCTGAGTTTATTGCATTTTTCGCAGCTATACATATTGTCACCTTTTAGCTCATCGGTGCTGAAGAAGGCCGCCAAGCAATCATGTAACGTAACCACAGGACCATAGAACCACGATTTTAGCCAAGCTAGAATCCAGGAAATCCAACCTTCGTTCATGGGAATGACGGCTTCGGAACACGTGGAACCAGGTCCTGTGGTACGACCGTGGAGTACCACCAAATGGTCCCGCGAAGGTATGGGTAGCGAAAGATCTTGGAATGTTTCAACACGACTAGATACCCGATCGCATGTCAAGCACTGAACGGACGATAATAGTTTCCCATCGAAGATATCCGAAATTATCGATCGATATTTCTGTTGTTTCTTGTTTGTACTGGTGGTGCTCGATGAGCTTGTACTGGGTTGCGAGTCTGGAATAAAAATTTTAGCCCCAAACTTTTTGTTTTCTTTTAACGTACCAATAACCATACTGTTGCTTTGTAGTCTTGTCCTTATCCTTCTACCAGGACTTGAAGATCTGCTCAATCTTCTCTTCGTACTACTTGCAGGTCTCTCTGTATCGTCGCTTAGACTAGATCTTTCACTAACTCCAGAATCGCAAGTTTCGTACTCCCCTTCGCTTGAATCATAACTTGAACTAAGCGCAGGTTCGTCCATTGCTAAACTAAAGGTGTCTGAATCACTCATGGACACGGTTTCAGGAGGCGCCACTTGTTTCAGTTCTTCGTGCAACTGGTCCATGAAATTCCGAAGAAACTCCTGAGTGTCGTGTTGGTAATAGCCTCTGAACATGGGGTGGACACTCCGGATCCCATACAAGATTCCTAAAGTACAAATACACGGGAGTTTAAATACAGAAGCAAAGACAACAACCAATACTAACCTGATGGCGTTACGTAACCCCCATTCTTCTTCCACATGTCCCTAATCAACATCTGATACGTCCTACTCAACCCCGGCTTTTTCCCTTCCGATAGTATCTCAACTGTCTTCGCGCACTCTAAGAAAAACCTCGTCAATGGTACAGCATTACTCAATGCTTGTAATGCTGAATTCATGTAACAGGTGTTGCCTATATTCTGAAGTCCTACGAGCCCTACGGGTCTGGTATAATCCGAGGAGTCTTCAGCATCACTGCCTTCAGACGCGTCGCCACTCATACCAACGTTAAGACCAACTGTCTTTTCGAAAGCAAAAACGTTCACCCTGTCTGGCGTATTGGCACGCAGAGTGCTATAACTTCCATGACCCGAATCCCGCGATTTGTATGTACAACCTTCCATCTCTGGGTCACTGTCGTACGACGATGGTAATGTCGTGGAGGGTTCCATAAACACTTCAGATTTACATTCATAACACCATATTCGTTTGGTCATGAGGTTCATGTGAATGCAATGTGTGGGGTTTTCCTGAAAAATAACGTGAAAATGTAGCCAAAGGGAAACTTTATCGAACTTCCACTTTCAACAAATTGTCAATATTTACAAGTGTAATTACGGAATAGCTGATAAAACCATTATAATTTCTTTATGTGTCGTTTGCGTCATCATTAAAAAAAGTCGTAAAACTAGTTGTAAATTTTCGATTTCAAGAAAGGATAATCACCGTCGTTTACGGTTTTAAATTTTCAGACTATTACATATTTCGCTTTCAGTTTGGAAATAGCAGCACAATGTTTATGCATTCTATAAGACTGTATAGTAAGAAAGAAAATTGTAAAGAAGAAAGCTGAACCTTAAACTATCCCATCTTCAAGACCAATGACGTAAATGCAAATTTTGAAGGTCGGAAACAGGAATCCATCGCTTACTATCTATAATAATTTATATTTTATCTAAAATAATTTCTTTAATTCGCCATTATTATTTATTATAGGAGCTTATCAACTATGACTGTAGAAATGTGATGAATTAATTCATAAATATGACAGTCCATAACTTTATATCATCACGGTTCATCCCCCTTTTTTTCTAAAATTATAAGTTTTCATCCTTCGGTTCGAAACAATCAGCCTATGCATTAAAATAAAAAATAGATAAATATGCACCCGCATTTGACATCTTAAAAACCCATATATCGTATCATGCACCATAATTAAAGCCTTTAAATCGTATTTTTCATTTTATGAGAAAAAGGCCCGTGCCGTTACGTCATTCTTACAACACATCCTCCATGTATAGGTTAAATAGATCGCAGGTCAAGCAAACCACCACGTGTAGGTCAGCAGTGGTTTTCCTCGTTACTAATGTAAATGTGATACTTGAAAAATAACGAAATTAATATATTTCCGGCAAAATGGCTTGTCTAAAAACAAGGATACGTTCTGTTTACATCACAGCATTTGTATTTAAATGATCTCTGAAATGTTCTTGAAATTTATGGAAATCCCAAAAATGCAGAAAGGATGTAACTGCGCTATTTTTTTTTATGTCTGGGATTCATTCTACACTAATTTGCATTCATAACAATGAAGAAGAGGTAAACAAACTTGTGACGTAAATAGTAGATTTGTAGAATGATTATTATAGTTTGTAGAATAGTTAAGCAATTATGCTAATGACGTAAATAAAAACCCAGAATATTTGGTTTCTATTAAATGAAATTCTTTTGCGTACACGAAAGATGACATTTAAAGTGACGATGAAAAATTAATAAAAAATAGATTATTTTCAATAACGTTACATACCATATAGGTTCCGACATGGTCAAGGTCATCTCATAAAATAAAATGAATTACAAATCAAAATCCTGTTAATTTGTCAAGTGGATCAGATTACAAACATGTTTGGAACAAATGTGGGAAATGCAAAATGTATTCTGTAATATATAATTTTCTATAAATGCACCTGGATTTTGCTTATGTTGTCAACAAACGGAAAAAAAAATTAAGCAATGTATGTTTGAATGCAATAAAAGCCATTATAACAAAAATTATGATTTTTCTACAAAACACTAACATTAAAATAATTCAATGTATCCTTTGCAAATTTCAGCTGTTATCGAAAAGCTTTAGATCATTATCAAGTCAAGAAAAAGAAATGAACTACTACTACAAGAAAATTAAAGAAAGGCAGGAAAATCCTTAATCGTAACAAAGATTGATAAACATGATTAGAAAGTTTGGAATATCCAAACCTTTGTTTAAAAATTTTGTTCCACTGTAATCACTAATAAAGTTCCTAGTTTCAATCGAACTTTTGTAAAATTCTTACCTGTCTTAAATCAACTTTAAAAAATAAGACTGGTTCAAGTAAAAAAAGCTCTGTCATCGTTAGGAAATAACAAATACAATTTTACACTAGTGTTCCAGGATTCTAGGTCAATCTAGTGTACCAGGCCAATGGTATTTATATTTTATTTTATTTTTTCATCTATGCTTCTTTTACAAGACATTTTTCATCTTACAGGCAATTTTATTTTAACATCACTTCAGCAATATCAGAAAAATTTTCAATAAAATTTAATAATCAAATTTTGATTAAGTACATAAAATAGTGGACTAATTTTTTTCACATAAATTTTTGCAAAAAATAAAGAAGTAGCTGTTCCAACAAAAATTACAGAAGTCTTTGTATTGCACCAATATTACTTGTTTTAACGCTGAATTGACAAGTACAATGAGTAATTTATTTGATAGAACATTTTTTTCGCTTAAAAATCGTATTACTTGGGCAGTAGCATGTCCTTTTGCTGAATAAAAAATTCTATTGGATGAAAACTAATAAATTAAACAGTCATTTCATTAGCTAAAATTTTTTAGGTTTAATTGTCTCTCAAAATTACTAAATCATCGCTTCCATAAGACAATCTGCTTGAGAGAACTCTTCAAAGTGGAGTACAAATTTTGTATATTTTTTTGGCTTAAACAAATTAGGATATAAATGATTCAATCTGTATATTCGGGAAAACAGAATAATCATAATTGTCATTTAGATCCAATATACATATAATTAATGAATGCAGTAATTTTATAAATTTATTTGGTCTTGGAAATAACAATCTCAAACCCTAACATTGCATTAGAAAGGTAATTATAAAACATATGAAAATTAGACTCTCAAGGTCCAAAATTCAACCACCATCATTAAACATACATTTAAGATCCAAAGATTATACACTGTAAGACTGTTATCTACGTTTGCTATGTAACAATTGAGCATATTTGATACTGAAGTTAGATAATTACATTCCAAGATCTTACTTTTAGATTACATTACCTACATCAAGTTCAACTTGCTTTAAAGAACTATAACAGGTTAAAAGCTTAGTTAAAAAATCTAAGATCTTTATCTGATGAGATAAATCTACAATATCAGCCTCTTAGTTTTGCACACTATTTTATGCATCTTTGATATTTGCAAGTGTTTAAATCAAGTGTTAGCTTACTGACGGATTTTAAATTATGATTCACCTACTTAGGTATTGTTGGTCTTTTGGGGGCGCCACGCTTTTATTACTGAATATTATCTAAATGATCACTGTTCTCTTTTTCAACTCATTCATTAAGGATTGATTACTTCAAGGTTACATTAAGTGATAAATGATAACTATTTCGTCAATGTAATTTTATACATACATTGTTATGAACTGTGCTATGGTCATTGAATTTTTCACTACATCCGATCTGGAGACAGTTCTTGAATAAACAGATCCATAGATTTGGCCCAGGGCAACCACAATCGGCACAAGCAGCTCTCTAAAACAATTCAAATAAGTAAATATACAGTGAAATCTACAAAATGCTACCTCTCTTGAATTTAATATGTTGGCAATTGGAATGTTAGTTACAGTGGATAAGTGGCTGCAGGTGTATCGATGATACATTTTTTCTGGAACAAAACATAACATTTCATAACAAAAATAAGACATTTAAATTAGTTAACGAATAAAGTAATTCTGGCACACCGACGAAAACAAAATTCGAATTACATCCAAAACAGCGCAGGTATTCACATTTTAAAATAAACAGAATAATGGGAAAATAAACACGAATTACATAAACTTGCACGTACTTCCTGATACTGTGTGAAATCGCGCCTTATCCACACTCAATTATTATTGTAGAAATTGGGGGAATTTGCTGATCAATGACATAAAATTAGGTTAGGTTCGATGAAATTTCTTTGTTTTTGGTTTATTGATAGCATATTCTTGCTTCTAAATACTTTTTGTCAAATTACCTGCTATTTAAACATCATGATCGTCAAAAATATTGGATGCCAAAGTCGAAAATTACCTTTTTTGAAAAAACAACACACCCACACTGTTCACAGCAAAAAAATACTACCGAACACGAGAAAATAATAAATGACAAATTAAAATTAAATAATTATTACATGATACTTGTGATTTATTGACAGAAATTCTAACAAGAATGACACTGACGTTTCACGTTTTTTCTGTCATTTATTTTGTTATTAGAGAAAACGTCAACGAAAGCGTCATCTGCTGGGAAAAACGACAGTCTCAAAAAGTGCCAAATTCAAATTAAAGCAAACTACGATCAATGAAATCATTTATTTATAACTAATCATAAAAAGTCTCCTTTCTGATTCCTACCCATATTTTTACAATACTCTCCAAATGAGCTGTCCGCGTAGACATGCCTTTGCTCTTTTACTTTAGGCGTTGTTTTCTTGGGAACAGGCACAGCTGGATTAAAAGCCATTTCTGACATGTTAAAATCACCATAAACTTGTTCAGGAGTGCTGAAAATCACCCAATTTAATACTCAAAACTCTGTAAGCTTTGTTCTTACCATTTTGCATATTCAGGATCAAGACTTCCCTCCCCTGTTGCGGGAACCCCAAATGCTATATTTTTCGCGTATTTACCAACAATAGGATGGTAATGTTTCGTTAACAAAATCAGTTCATAGAGTGCAGAACTAGCAGCGTTTGTGTATTCAGGATCTTCCAGTTCTGCTTGATACTTGCCATCACCAAAAGATGTGTCCATATCAAGCAAAACATCAATAGACCTATTCAATTGCATTAAAGTTTTTATGAGACTTAAACTACCCAGAGTTCCATCATGTAACAACTGTAAACTTAAAGTGGATACGCGCTTTACAAAGCTCAAAGTTCTCTTGGGTGTTACTTTTTTGCGTCTTTTGATTAGTGCGTCACTCAACGTTTTCAGTAATGTAGGAAAGTTTGAGGAATTTTTCGATGCTTGCGTCGTTAATAGACCTTTGTATAGATGGGTATAAAAACGGGCTGGATCGACGTTAAGAGCTTCACCTTGCCCACTTAGAATTGAAAATACTGTTTGGATACAGTGTAGTTGTTCCCTGTATCCTATCCAGTCCTCTTTTAGTAATCTGTCTAAAATATTTACAAGGTCCAAGTAAAAGTCAATATTTATACAATGCGCAAATCTAGAAATCAACATATTAAAAGTTGTCACGTTGAATAAATGTTTACTTACTTTGCCAAGCCCTCCAAACAAACTCCCAAAACTTTGGTGTTGGTTGAGCTCTTCAAAATTCTGAAATAGACGCCAAAAACTATTTTTGTGATTTCAGTTAAATTCTGCCGTTTTGCTTGTCTGTTTTCTTCTGCTTTTGTTTCCAGTAATTCTTTTTCTAACAATTGCAGCTTTTTCTTCCTCTACAATAAAAAATAAGCAACATTTTTTGGTGTGAACAGCAATTCACCTTTTTCTCTTTTTTAGACATTTGTAACACTTTCTGTTTCTTTGCCATCAACTTCTTTTGTTTAACATCTTGTTCTTTTTCACCATCTAAATTGACATCTCTCAAATTCAAGACGAGAAATGTTTCTAGCATATCTGGGTGTACATTATGAGCATGATTCTTAAGATAATTATTGATGATTCTTAACAACTGAAAAGAAGATTAGTCAAAAAAAATAAAAATTAAAAATATGTGTACTTTAAGTGTTATATCTTCTTTTTTATCCTCTTTGAAGACTGTTTTAACTGCGTTTTTTGCAATTTCTCTAATGTTACTTCTGGTATTATTCAAAAATGGTACCAAAGCTTGTGCAATATTTTGGGCATAGTTGAAATATGGATGTGTTACTAACAAATCCGCCAAAGCCTGAACTGCAATTTCTGCTAATTTAAATTCTTCCTAAAATATTATATAGTATTAAAAAAGTAAAATAGTTGTGAAATTATCATTATACTTTATTGAATTTTCTACCGTCACCTTTTTTCTTAATGAGAATTAAGCTATTCTTTTCTAGCTTTTGCAAAAATTTCTTGTAATAAATTACCAACTGTTCTTCATATTTCTGCAGTTTCAAAGTATCTTTCTTTACTAAAATTAAGGAGATTGATTACTGAAAAAAAGTCAAAATTACTAACATTTCACCCCATCTGGGTTAACTATTTTCTTAATTTCATAAGAAGGGAGAACGTCTTTAAAAACTTCTAAAAGTGAAACTGTTGCTAGTTTTCTAACAGTAAAATATACTTGAGGAGTATCTTCATCCATTAATTTTAACAATGTCCTCAAATTGGTGACTTTTTCCTCTGGATTTTCTAAGACACCAGCACTTAAAGTTCCAATGTGTAGTTTTTTCTCTCTTAAGATTCTGTTCCTTTCTGCCAACAACTGAGTAGCCGATATTGGTTTAGAGAGGTCAATTTTATCATCAAGAAAATCAAATTCCTCCTGTTGTTCCTCAGCATCTTCTTCATTGTCATCCTCATCACCTTTTTCTTCTAGTTCTTCTTCTAAATCTGCAGCTAGAAGGTATGATGTGTTTTTTTTTAAACAGTAAAGAAAGTTGAAACTTACGTGTTTCATCCACAATTTGTTGAGGTACAATCCCTCCTTTTGTTTTTATTGGAAGCAAGTTTCGCATGGGCACATCATCAATTGTTTGATCTTCATAATCTTTTTCGAGGTCCGCATCTTCATTGCTTAATTTACGTTTTTTCGCTTTAGGTCCTGAGACACTTTGAGACCATTAAAATAAATAAAGTGAATACTTTTAAATGCACACTTACCCCGTGTATCTCACTTTGTTGTAAATGTTGTAAGACTTTGAAGTTATGGCGTTTTTAATAAAATCCAAGTCATCTTTCTCTATCATTTCAAGCATATCCTCTCCATAGTCGCTGTCGTTTTCTTCTTCACTTTCAGAAAGTAGTTGTTTTTTACCCATTATGTAGACTTTTAAATGAAACACGTTGTCTAACCTTAAAAGTTGTTGTCGACGCTGTGAAATGTCAATGGAGGAAGTGGTTTAGGTTACATTTGGAGAGGTGATGACAAACTCAAAATTTGAGCTCGTTTTTTGGATTCCCATAAATAAAAACTCTTGTTATTGAAAATAAGATTTTGTTTTTATGTTTTTCGTTTACATTTTTTACACTAAATTCACTAGGGACAGTTTAAACTAAATAATTTATAAAGTCAATTTTTGCTTCATTATTGAGATTATATTCGAAAATGCTTTTTTCTTGTTTTTATTCTGTTATAATCGGATTTAATTTACTAGTGACGGTTAAAATTAAATAATTTAGAATTAAATTTTTTGATCTTAATTTTTCAATGTTTTTCACATGTTCAAACATCAGATAAAATTTAAATATTCATCTGTTTTTTATATATACAGTAACGGCCAAAATAAAGTGGTAAAAAGTAGAAAGCATTGTTTCAAAAATTTTGTTGTGTAAAGCGAGTGAACGAAGTAGACTTTTTGATTTTTACTGTAGGCTTAACGATGTCATTAATAAAACAAATGAAAAAATTGACATCGTTTAATTTTTAGTACCGATATATCATGATCTGACAGGCAGCAATAACTATATTAATTTATTTATCCAGATCGTGTAAAACAAAATGAAATAGCAACATTTCGGCATCAAGACATTTTCTAATGAGTAGGTCCATTAGAATTCTTATTAATTAATTTTTTAAATTTTTATAGGTTTTACATTTTTGATATTATCTAACTTTTTCCTTTTTAGGCTTTTTAAAATTGTTATAAATTTTGTAGATAGGTGCAATGAATTTTGCATTCTTTAGATTGTAAGCATAGATTTTTTCTGTTTTATTTTGTTATTACTCTACAAGTTTCCTACAGTTTCCGGATTAATAGATTTTCTTTGTTTTTTATATTTTTCAGTTGCTTTAAAAATGTTTTTTGCACAATTTAAAAGTGTAGAATAGCGTATTATATTCGTTTATAAAAGGAATTATTTCGCTACGCTCATGTTCTAAACTGTCATAGGTCAGTAATAACACCAATACAAGTATTAATCATTATTATTCAATAGCAAATGATGTGTAGGTGAAATGGAATAATGTACTCAGTTGACAAGAACTGCTCAAAATGATGTCCTTCTTGTCAATGCAGGCGTGAATTCGTCGTGCCATCGAATATCCGGATTTTGGCGAATTCTGTCAAAAACAGCTTTTACACGTTCAGTTCTGCCAGTGTATTAACTGGTGTTGCATACACTAACTGCTTCATGTGTCACCACAAAAAAAAAAAAAATCACAAGAGTTTAGGTCCGGTGAACGAGGTGGCCATAATACCATTTCTGCCGATCCATCTTCCAGGAACATGATTATTTAACCAATTGGCAACGATTCTAGCGTAATGTGGTGGAGCTCCATCATTCTTCTCGGAAGTGGTACGTCGGCCAAAAGGTCATACAATACGTTCCGCAAAAATTTAGATATCCAGCTCCGGTTAGAGGAGAAGGTAAAATGTACGGTCCGATTAATTGATTTCCCAGTAGTCCAGCCCACACATTAATAGAAAATTGTTGTTGAAAACGTCTCGGCCAAATTTCATGGATTTTCGTCTGACCAAATATGGATATTACGGCTGTTATAAATTCCATCACGCGTGAGTCCAGCTTCGTCGGTAAATAGCAGGTTATTAAGAAAATTAAGAAAATCATCGTGTATTTTGTGGCGTATCCAACGACAAAACGCCAACCTTCGTGGTGGTTTTCCAGGTTCCAAAACTTGAACACGTTGGATGTGGTAAGGACACAATCCTTGCTCATGAAGCTTTCTCCGTACAAGAACCGTTGTATAATATCTGAAAATTAAAAAAAAAATTGTATTTTTTGCGCTACCGAACCATTGTAACTCGTGTCCTGGGCTTATTTTTGTAGCTTTTAGCTTAACCTACTGTATTTCTTAATAGGCCAACGATAGCTACAAAAATTAACGTGCTTGTTTTTTGAAAGTGTATAAACTTTTTAAATAATTTTTTCTTTATGTCAGCGTAAGAATTCTTATACAATATACAACTTATGAAAGTGTTTTTGAACAGGCGTCAAAATAGGCAAAATTCAATTAGTTTTTTCTCATTTTTCTCATTTTGTTACCAAATGACTTACATCTTCATTTACTAATTAAATTCGAATTTAAATGTATACATGAGATATTTCTATACATTTTATTAAAAAAGTTCTATTGTTAGTTTGGTACGTTTGAATTTTAAAAGTCATTGTGTGAACCAAACATTAGTTACAAAGTAAAACAATCAGCTTTTTTGATCATAACTGGCACCGATTCTTTGCCTATAATTCATATTTGGCGCGTGTTTGACGGAATTTTTCAGGCGTCTGTTTCACCCTTCCACTGGAAAACGTCGTCGGCGTCTGGCTACATGAGAGATCACGGCAAAATCAGATGCTGTACAGTCGTCGCCGGATACGGAAGTGTGCTCCTCAACATAATTTCCTTTCGTCGACATAAAATAAACGTGCGGCAACTATTGAATTTTCTACCCCAACTATTTTCACTTTCTTGGTCCCAGTATCATCACCTCATTATCACACAATATTTTCTCACTTATTAAATTTGAACGAGTGTTTAAAAATGTGATTATTTAACTAAAAGTATGGATAAGTTTCTATCACAATGGGGAATTTAATGTGAATTTCGTAAATCAATGTAATAATGTAAAAACTGAATTTTTGTGACAACTGGAACTTTTTGTAAATATGTACAAACTGTGGTGTTGGCTGATACTTGGCGTCGCCGTAAGCCAAGGTAAGAACAATTTATTATTGTAGCCAAAAATAAAAATCGGAAAACGATAAAATAACACTCATTCGTACGAGAACGTGATTTATTAACCCCTAACATACTCACGTATCTAATGAATACTAATTGCATGAAATTTATCATTCCTAAAAAGCGAACAAGTAAAAACCCACGCCAATTACGCATTCAAACTTTGACTTGTGTTTTGTTGTAGATCGTAATCCTAAACAAAGATAAATTGGTCGTAATTAAATGCGTTCCGTCTTTTATTTGCTAATAATTTTCTGAATAAATGCATTGAATTCGTTGTTTACCACAAAGAAAGTTTCGTGAGAGAACGATAAGAAAATGGATTTGTGACAAGCTATACCTATTAGAAATTAACCCTTAACCTTTGCGCAATCCATTATAAACAATCTTTAAATTGATCATATCAAACGTGACACAAATTTCTAGAATTTTCGAAGGTTACCATTTATTCGGTTAAGTTTGCTTAAGGGTGTTGGGGCTCATAATATACCTATTTATCAATGTCCCATTTACTAAATGTAATATTAAAAATCAATAACAAATTTTGATAAATTCGTTGCTACGAAAAATGCATGAAAATTGCATGTTTGGCATGTGGGGCAAAATTTATTGCTGTTACACATATTTGAATGAATTAAAAATGATTCGTTCTCTGTGGAATAACACATTAAATTGCGGAATTGGAGTTTGAATTAGGAGAATAGACGGGGTATTAAAGTGTAAAATACAATTTACTTAGTTGAAAGCTCTGAAAGCTCTTACTTAGATCCTGATTGTTATTGTTATAAAATCAATGTCTTATGTGTAACTTGGTGGATACGTAATGATGACTTTGAAACTTCTTGGCGGAGCGTAAATTTAACAACGTAGTTTAGCTTGAGTAGATTGCGATTCCATGTAAAAAAAAACTTAATAAATGATGTTCGTTAAAATTATAATTTTTTGTGCTAGAATTTTAATATAAATGCAAATTTTAAACGTGTTAGGTAGATGTTGAGGTATGTGTAGTATCTATAAAATAGAAACAATTTAAATAAATAACTAACAATATATTTTTTTCAAGTTGATAAACAAATTCCCAAACTTTCAAAATGCGAAATTATAACAAAATATTTACAACTTCTATGTTTGCTGGTGAAGTGGGCAGTTTTCTTTATAGTAAAAAATAAGAGCACGGGCTTATCAAACAATAATTCCAAAGTAATTATTTTGGACACCTTTAAAGTTTTGTGTATAGCAAAACTTTGTGTCGTTTTTCTATGTTTTCTTTATGTGCTGTATATTATTATTCATCTAAATGTTTTTTGCAAATATTTGTCACATAGTTAGACTGTGATGCGCTAAACAGCCTAAAAGCTATATGACAAAAAAACGTGTTCTTTTCCGAAAAAATGTCAAGAGATAGCTTTTTTATAGTTATATTGTTAAGACATTTTTTTAAAATTTAATTTGCAAATTATGTATAAACAGTACAAAAGAAAAAAAAATCTGCTTAGGGAAATGATATGTTTTTCTCAAACATGAAATTATTAAAATTAACTGTAAGTACTATGGTTTGTAGAATGAAAATTTAATTCGAGAAAGTTCATAGTTTTGTAAGTTTCTCAGTTGAGGTTCTGAAGTAAGAACATTCACTTTTTTGTAATATCTCAGAGACCTGACTTGATAAAATAAAACGAGCTTTGGATTTGGAAATATCGAACGATTCTACTGTAGAAACGATTGTTCAAATCGCTAGTATAAATTTTATAGTAGTATCGTAAATGAAGGCGATGAGGTACCCCAGGTTGTTTGTCTAAATTGTTTATTTGCTGTTCTAACTGTATTGTTCGTATAAATCGAAAATTGTTTTGTTCTTTAAAGCTTCTGTGTTTATTATATTGTCGTGTTAAATTTAACTCGTAATGTGATTTACCGTTGAAGATATGACTCTCAAGCAATAAAATGCTTGAATTATGTAGAATATAAAATTACTATTTACATTTACGTATTTACTTAAATGTTGATTTTAAATAATGGTCAAACAAATGAGACGCAGATAAGAAGATTACTTAATTAGTTGCGAATAATAAATCAGTGTGCAATCAAAAGAAAGGTACACAAAGTTTAAGAATTAGGCGATGGACTTATTAGGATGAAATTGAAACTCAAATTTACAGAATTATGAAATTGTTGGCAAAATTCTCAACAAACAAAGGAAAAGTTTAGAGAAAAGCGAGATGTTTTCTCGGATTTTTTTACAGTAACATTCAGTTTTTAAAAAAAGTTCTGACATCCTGTCTTGTATGACAAATATAAAAGATACGCTTTGAAATAGTACTTTTCATTATTATTTGAATAATTGCAGCTCGAAATTTACCTCTTTTTTGTGGTCTTGTGCGGACCCGATTTTTCCAGATGATAAATTTCCAGCGGTTAAATTGTATTTGTATTTGCATCACTCGTCCTTTCTAGATAATGTTCACATGAAACACGCTCTTGTGTTTGAGTTATCATGATCGTCAACCCTAATTCCATTGTGATGGAGTAGATGTGGTTAACAAATTCTTTTCCGGTAATAAATTCTTCGATTCACATATGGTCAGCTCATACTCGTATTATCGAGAAATTTTCGTTTTATTAGCTTCGTTTAAATCCCATTTGGGCCTTACGTTTAGATTTTGCAAATAAAGCTCGTCTCGATGGCCGGAAGGACGATAAAAAGCTCTATTTGTTACATTTGATAAAAAGTTTACCTCGCTTCCTGTTGAACAGCGAGGAAATAAATCATTTTTATTATTAACTAATGTATCTTTCCAGCGATCGTAAAAAAGCTATTTGGAGGCGAACGGATAAACTTTAGCTCTTAAACCTATGTATAATGCTGTCTAAACATTGACGTTTATGGGACAAAGTATGAATTATTCAAAAGCAGCGACAAAGCTTACATATTTGGTTATAAACTGTTCCCAAATAAAACTTCCAAACTTGTTATTTATTTTAAGAAGGAAGTCTTTCATAGACGGTTTTTAGTTTACATACTAAAATCAAGAACACAAGATGCGATTTCCTCGCTTAACCATTACCTAGTCCATCATTTATTTTGCTTAAAACAGCACGTTTCAAAGTGAGTGACTGATGTGTTCGCTATTGATTCATTCTTTTTTCCCAGCGAAAATAACTTTTTAGATGTAAGAAAAACTATGCGTCGCTCTTGTCATATGATGGAGGGATTTAATTTATGATTTATCGTATTATCGTATTAACAATTATTTATTTGAAAAATTAAAAAAAAAAAATGTTGTCATTGTCATGGATAAATTTACCCAAGATCCATATTTTATAGTGGAGAATAATAAATCATGTTTGGATCAGGGTCTTCTATAAAGGACTAGTTTTGTGTATACGGGTCCCAGCATGTGCGCGCTTAATTTAAATGCTGTTAATTTAATAATTATTGAATGAGATTTGGAGGGTAATCTGACGCTTGATTTAAATTATGTATAGTATCAAGTTGCAGTAAGTGGTTTTATAATCATGTTAAAAGTTTATTTTACATTATGCTTAATAACATGATAATTAATTAAAGGCGGGTGTTAAAACTTTATAAGATCAAAATAATTACATTTAATTTCTAATGTTTGTTTTTTCTTCTATACATACTTTTATTTAACAGATTTTTTTGTCTAGTATATTCTATATCGCAATCATTACAATACTATTTCGATTACAAATTACCGTATAGTATTTATTTACAACAATGGTTATTCAAGAATTTGCATTTATTTTAAATTTGTTAATCTTACAAACAATAAAAAACCGAGAACTACACCTACAATAGATACCCAATATATTGCTCTTATCTTGTTATTAACCAATATAAATTTGATTTTAACTTTCTAGGATAGACTTTGTGAAAAATGTCATAAAATGATGAATAAATAATTCTAAATCTATTCATTGATTTCGCATCTAAATCTTTATTTTCTTGTAGTTCTTTAAAGGTAGGAACATATTTTTTTGTAAATTCAATTTAAAGAAAAAATAACAAATTTGCTTAAAAGTTCTGGTTATTCTGAGTTTTAAAAAATAATTAAGATTTCTTGTGGATGATTGCACAATAAAATTTACAAAAAATCAAATTAATACAAAATAGAAAACTACAGATTTTGTTTTTTTTTTTTTATTATTTGGATGTTTTGAATACTTTGGTTTTTACTTTAATTTTTTTAGTTTGTTTAACTAGTTTTTAAAATTGCCATTTGTACCTAGCATTTTTTTGATTTTTCAAATTGCACTTTTTTAATATTCAAGTTTATGGTGTTTTCCTGGTACACCTTTAATGCTTCGGATTTTAGATTCTAATTTCATTTGCACCAACATTTTTTAATATTAATTAACATGTACGTTCTCTACTAAAATTCTTATATCAAAAGTTTGATTGGATTTTAGAAAGCACCTAATTTTATCTCTGTCTGCAAAAGGTTATTAAGAATGCATAGATTTTTTGTATTGTCTAAATTTTCTTAATTTTTATTACTTCAATTTTGTTGTGGTCTTGGAATATTAGACTGTAGGATTGTCCAGATTGTCTTTGTCTTCTTCATTTCTATAGATCGTTCGAATGCTTCGAAATCTATACTCTTTAGACTTGTTTTTTTGCACACTTTGGGATTTTTAAATGATTTATTTTTTGTTTTTTTTTTAGTGCTCAAAATTTTCTAGATTGCTTAACCATTTTATATTTCTATATTTTTAATCTAGTTTGTATGTGTAAGAAAAATAAAATTTAGAATACAAAAAATATTTAGTATTTTCAAATTTTGTAGAATTCTTACCTTTTAGATTTTAGATGTTTTGAAATCTATTAAATGCTTCAATTTTTAAAGTATTCAAATTTCTAGATTTTTCTAGATTTTTAGTTTCGGTTGGATTGATTGGAAAATGTCAATCGTTATTAGAATTTAAAGAGTTTATGTATTCATTTTTATTTTAGAACAGGATTTCTAGGTTTTTAAGAATCAAATTTCTTTAAGATTTTTTAGATTTTTCGGGTTTGAGTTCTTTCGACATTTGTGCACTTAACATTTTCGTAAGCTTTGCATTATTTAAGTGCTTCAGATTTTTAAAATTTGTTAGTTGTTATGTATTTTATGTTAAAATCTTTTAAATTATTCCATTTTTTTTTTATATTCGAATTATTGTCCATTTTTTTTCTAAATTATTGTATTTTTATTGTTTTTGCAGATTTTTTTAAATTTTTCTAGAACTTGTAGATTTTTCAATTAATTGTAAAATTTACATAATATCATTTATAATAATAATTAGAATTTTCATTTTTAATGAATTAGATTTTCTGGATCTTTAGACTCTTTGGAAGTTTCGTATTTTTTATATTCTTTGTAAATTTTATAGAAAAGAGCATTTTTAGATATTCAAATTTGATGCTTTGGACGTTTGTCCACATTTTTTTTAAATTGTATGTGACGTTTTTTACATATTTTTTTAATTGTACTTGATACGTAGGTATGCAGGATATAGCGTTTATTTATAAAATATGAAAGCAACATGCAAAATTGTATGCAAAAATGCAAAATAATAAATTAGTTTTTTTCATATTTCATAAAGGTAAAAATTAACTCACAAACGCACCAGTTTTACCATTCTGCTGAAACAGAACATTTACAAAGTGGGCGTAAATTTAAATTACAAAATTTTTCTTTTACTTAAAGGTTAATTGTATAAAACTGATAAATTTCTATACTTCTAAAACTAAAAACGTTACGAATTTAGTAGGTAGTTTTTATAGTTCTATATAGATTTCATTTCGTATGAGAGCTTTTCGCTTTAGTAATCTCTTGAGAGAAACAAACAGTGAATATTCATAAGACGAATTCACAGAGAACGACAAAAAGCAGTTGACATGTACGATATTGAGGACTAGGTATCATGTAATAAACGTAAAACAATAAATAAAGATTTATTTCGATTTTTAATAAAAATACGTTTTAAAATAGTTAAGTGAAAAAAAAGTCGTCGAGTTCTGTAAGCACAAAAGTAATGAAATCTAAGATCCTATGTTTATAATTTGGCAAAGTTTACTTACTGAGTGGGAAAAAATCGCATTTTCTAACTAAATTAATAGGGAAAGTAAACTTTTTCCCTTTAAAATAGAGAAGATTTTTATCGTCCACAGAAAAGTAGAAGCAGATTTTTAATTTTTCTGTGATTTTCTAATTGTGATATATATATATGTCACAATAATCTGTATATCTATATATCTATATATCCTATATATATTAGGATTCATATATTCGTTCTCGTTCTCGTTTTTCAACATCCACTAGTGGTGGATTATAAAATTTGGTTCGTGCTCGTTGCAAATTCGTCTTTTTACATTAGGGGTTAAAATTTGTTTCATAACATTTTTAAGCATCAGAATTCTGTTTGTTAGCTTTCTGATATATATCTATTTGATTTTGTTATCAGTAACTTCTTAAAACCAGTTGTTTTTTTTTGGAAAAAAATTGAATTCCTCACTATTTTTTCAAGGCGGTGCCATTTTTATGGCATAAAATTTAAAGTCGATGAAAAAATTCGTGTTTTACTCCTGGAGACTTTAAGCGTTGTTGTTCAGTTAAAAATTGTTTTTATATACTTCTTTATGATTAAAAGGTAGATACTGAAGGAAACAGAAATCCGCTGGGATGTGCGTAAACTTGTGCATACTAATGTATAAAGTTTTATTAATTTTATACCAAGAAAAGTTTAAGTTTTTGTTTAGTAATTTACATGCACATTGCTGGTCGTTTGAAAAAGCATGATCGAAAGAAACAATCAAAAAATTTTTCAAAATGTTATCGTGTAAGATATGGTATAGTGAAAGATAATTTTCCGGGGTTTGTTTATCACTTTGTTCTAAAGATAACAAGTTTTGCGTACATTTAGTCTGACAGCAATTATTCCCTAAAAGCAGTACCATTTTTTAGCCGAATTACGTATTGCTCGTATTTTTTCACTCTTGCTTAAATGCCATATCATTTTGCAAAAACTTAATAAATTATTGTACGTTTTAATTTGAGCCTTTATTACCTAATTGCACTATAAAACGATCGCGCGTGTATTACTACAATAACTTTAGTTTTTATATAAATTTAACTCAAAGAAATTTCTATCTAAATTCAAGTACAACAGACACTATTAATTATTGTTTTTGATAAAAAAAAATATAATTTACTTACTTATGATGTTCTTCATTACAAAGACTTTCAAAGCAATGTCTTAATGTCTTAAGCATAATTAATAATCTAAAGTTGTGCTTGCAATAAAGAAACTAAACTTTCTCTCCACACGTAACACGCCGACCTTCACTTCTGAACTCCATCAGAAGTTCAACAAAAACTTTGTGTTGTTTCGAGGGACAACTCAGGGGTCTATTCCCAAGATGTCTTACCATTAATATCACGCTGGCAGAAGGAACTTATCAGATCGGAGGTCGCGTCGAGAGATCGGTTTTCCCCTTAATAAATATTTAGTTGATATGCTGATAGAAGCCCTTAAGGACCTAGATCATTTAATTGGAATTTGATAGTGCACACAGGCGGATAATTGAAACTTGCGATAAGGAGAAGCCTCAAAGATCTAATTAAACTACTTAAAGAAAATAATTTCGCCGTAATGAACAACTGGGGCACGCGGAAAACTCTCTGAGTTAACCAAAAATTTAAAGCTACCAATAATTTAGCTAGCTGCAAAAAGTGTATTGCTCGCGAAAGCTGGACTCATTATTGCACGCTGGTTTTGCTCTCATCCCGGATCGGGAAATGGTAGTGCTTTTACAGTTATGTAGCCAATTTAGCGGGAATACACCACTACATAAATAACGTTGCTGTATAATGCAGCAATTAAGCGCGAAATGCAATTAGTAGAGTAATATGATTTCACGGCGTCGACTCTAACTTTTACCTCGTCAACACCATGTGAACTTTATGAGGAGGGTTCACAATTCTATTTATAATATTACGCACAGCGTCTGGGGCTATAATTATAATTGATGCTCTCCAGAGGAGAATTAACACTGACAGTGCCAATCCGGAATTATTTTAGAGACTTAAAAGTGTTTTTTCTTATCCATGAGACATCTCATCAAGATCAGAGGAAATATTGTGCAAACATTATGTACCTACTAACTCTTTAGAACTCATTTAAAAGAAATTTGAATAAAATGGAGCAAAAGTTCAGTATAAGATGAATTTCCGTAAAATGTTTCGTTGTAGTTTACAATGTATTGCTAAATTATTGTTTTTTTTGTGTAGGATGATGGGTTAAGCAGTTTAGTTACAATTAGAAATTGTTTAAAGAATAAAGCTAACTGTTAAGCCAAAAAACAAGAAATTATCTAAATCTTAACTTCTAGACAAATTAGTCTGGTTATTTTCTTGAATTATAGTTCAAATCGCCAACTGCAAATAACTATAAATGACAAGTACAACATTTATCGCTTTATACTCTACATACTAATCAAAGAGAAATGCGATGAGAACTTTGTGAGTTATACAGTTAGTTTTTTTTTCGCTCATTGTTAATAACTGGTTTTTATTAATGCACGATTTTTGTCTTAAAATGAATAATGTAATGAGTATATCATAAGCAACATCTAATTCCAAACTTTACAAACTATCAAATTGCTATAGTCAGGAATCAAGTTGATGGAGGCAGAAGATGCCATTTTAACTTTTCCGAAGGTAGCACGAAGAGTGGAAATGATGTTAAAAACAAGTTTGTTCGCGTATCAAGACTAAAAATTCGTTTTCCTAATTTACATGGCATGCGATGACTTACATGATTGAAGTTTTTTTGTATTTCTAGTTGCATAACTTACTTTATAACAACTTGAAAGAATTTAAGAATTTAGTTTGTTAATTTTATCAAAATACGATCAATGGAAAAATATTGAAAATAACTTCTTTGTTAATAGGCGATTAATAATCTCAATTTAATCATAAATTTGTTCGTAAACTATTAATTTATGGGTATATTTACACGACGACTTGATGGAAAATTTAATGCCTACATATTTTTTAACATATTTGTATATGTGTTAATATACTTAGCTGGACCGAGCGAACGAAGCTCATCAACAATCTAAGAGTTTTATGACTGACTGCTCGAGTATAATAAATAACAGACAAATATTCAAACAGCAAATGAACTCCTATAGACAGTTCTAAAGTAAAAAAAAATCGTTCTTTTCATCATCATCATTAAAATCTTAATTTTATTTTCTATTGCAAATGATATTTATTAAATAAAAATAATACAGAAATCCATTTAAACAAATAAAACGACAGGTTAAGAATTAATGTGGAAAATATCATATAAACTTAATGAAAGACATAAAATATTTTAATTAGCTTTCATCTCCAAATCTTGTTAATTACATCTGCCGATGGTGTAGCAGCGGAGAGCAGATTTAATGCTAAAACATTAAAGCAAATTAGAAGTAAAACTATTTATGAAAACTTGAGATTAAAGTCAAGTGATGACATCACTAAACTTGAAGCAGTTTACATGAATGTCACAGAAAACGTCTTGAATGATATAAGAGTTTTTATATATGTACTTAGTTTAGAAGAATCGCTATAAGTTTATGATTATGACTATAAAACCATTGACTTCTTAGATAGAACTTTGAGCAAATATTAAGTACGAGTAACATGAAGTAACATAGCGCAGATTTTTTAGTTTGCAAAAATAATTCTGTTCTATGTTAAAGATATTTGGTCAATTATTTGTACATGATGCTGAAAAATCTGAGGATAGTTCATAAAGACAAGCAAGGAAGTGGTAATATAAATTCGTGGTGTCAGCCAAAATTTAAATATAAGCAATTTTTTCCAAATATTTGGCATTAAATATATAACTAAAAAGTTTGAGGCTTATACAAGTAGTGTTGATTTAGAATTACCAGACCATATACACAATAAAAAAAAAACTGAAATGAAAAATAAAGTAATTTTAAGAATTTACTTTTCGATTAAACCTTATACATGCAGCTCGTTAATATGCGATCAAAATAAATAAATAATTTTAAATTAGTATTTTCAACTTGGGAATTAACTAGTTTAAACTAATAAATGCTAATGACTGTCTACTGTTTTTACATAGAAATTACTTTTATTTTTGTAGAAAAATTAAACAAGTTGGCATTGTATTGACTAGCGAATAATTTTAAGCTTTCCATCTATACCACAGTGAAAAACTGATTAGGAATTCACACAAAAAGTTATAGTTCAGTAGCACTGGTAATAAAAATTAAACTAACACGTGCACTTTCGAGATCAGCTTTCAGAGGGCAATATCGATGGCTTTGTGTTATGTGACTATTGTGTCTTCAATTTATCATCAATCAATGATGACACCGCAAATTACTTTAAATAATACATACAAAATAGTTGGGCATATAATAACCAAAAAACGAACTGATACCTAAAGTAAAAGTATGAGAAAAATTGTACAAAGAAGGCTAAAAACTAAATTAGAACTCGCATTTCTCAATTCCACAGGGGCTTGCTTTAGAATGAACAGATCTATACAAGATTGGATTTTCGGAATCAGGGAGATAACAAAGAAAATAATGAACACACTAGAAAGCTTTTTTTATATGCGATTAATGGGGAGAAAGCGTTCGATATCGTAAGTACTAATGAAGAAAACAGAAAGCAGTAAGACATGTGGAATATTAAATATTGTAAGAAAAAGAGGAAAAACATCAGAGGGATTTAAAATTGGACGAGGATTAAGACAGAATGGAAAACTTTGTTTTAGGTCATTCATTAAGTTGATGGGTGAATTAGCACGTATAGTAAGACCAAAATGTCACAACACTGAAATTAGTCTTTACAAACTGATAACATAAAATATCTAGGAATAATAGTAGACAAAAAAAGAGAAACAGGAATTAAAAACCGAACGACGGAAATGTAAATAGCACACAAACACAAAGATATACAGAGTCTCCGGAATGTCGCGCACATTCTCGATGCTGCGTTTTCAAGAAATCTCATTAAGAACGAGAAAAATGTTTAAAAAATAATTATGTCTTTATTTTTTATACAATATGGTGGTTTAAAAAATTAAAAGAATATATCATTGAAAATGAAGAAAATAAAAACGAAGTTAAGCAAAGGAAATCAACTTACCGAAGAAGACATAAAGAATGGCAAAATTAAATAGGATAAAAAGTGAAAAGGTCAGGTATAAATTAAGGATAGAAAGCGTCACTACAAAAATACCAGCTCAGTTGGCGAAAGAGAAAGAAGTAAACTAAAAATATGAGATGAAAATAAAAGGGAAAAGAGGCAGAGAAATTCTAGGACGATGTGAAATGCAAAAATTTTAGAAGCTTTCGGGAGAGAAGCTTTACTTATTAAGAGGTGGGCAATAGAGTGCATAATAGAAGGTCGTGGTGAGAGATTATAATCAACACCTATAATATAAGGAATAATATATAATAATATAAAAGACAACAAAGACAAAACAAAAGAGCAAACTCAGAGATGGTTAAGAGAGGAAATGGTGTTACTTTTGAGCCCCATATCGATAAAGTTTTTGTTCAAAAATAAAAATAAAATGTTTGCAAAAACCAAATACAAAAGATTTGTTTCGTAAGTACGTATTTTTAAATAAATTTAATTTAAAGCTTTTGAAATTAATAAAGCTTTTAAAATGCTGTGATCTAAATATCAAAGTTCTGTAAGAAAAATGACATCAATATTAATATCTTGTTTTAGGAACAAATTTTATTTTACTTATATATACATTTATTCAATTGATATATATTCACTTATTCATGCATTCATTTTATTTGTTTCATTTAGACGAATACCTGAGAAATTGGGAACAAATTCAGACCTACTTTATTGGACGAGAGTTCTTGTTCTTTATAACAAACTCTACAAGATACAAAGTAAAGCAAGAATTTATCAATATTACTGTCAAGAGCTTGAAACCTCTCTGTCTCGCTAAGTTTAATTGTGAATTTATAACGTCTGATGCATTATTTATATCCATTGTACTCATGCGATATTAAATTTTTTTAGCATGTCAAAATCATTCTCAAATTTAATTTTAAAGTAAAAACATTAATTCCGAGTCAGTAACAGAGTGCTTACAAATTCATTTTTCTCTTTTAATTTTCCCCTGAGCCTGTGAGTTCATTGATTGATGACGTCTATTAGGGGATTTTGTCAACCGTCTCTATAATGTCAGCGTTGCGATGAAAATTTCTTAAATAATAATAAATGGAACACTTGCAAATCGAAGGTAATTTACAACGCCCTTACTCGACATATCGACGCGAATTTCTGAGGGTGAATCTTGAAGCTAATAGAGTGTTTCAGCTTCTATTATATTTAGGGGTTGAACAAGCGGCTGTTCGTATTTTGGTGCTTCGCCCGTTTATCTCGTTTTGTATTGCCTTCGTTTCCTTTCCTCGGTTTCCATTATAATGCGTCGGCGTATTTATAGCTGCTTTTATTATTATTTCGCTTGCGGTCCATTCATTCGGAAAAATCGTGCACCTATTTATACAGGAATGTAAGGACAATAATGATCCTGCTGCTTTGCAGCAGGCGTATTCAACTTTATTAGAAGTTTTATTTTTGTTTTTTTTCTTGGTTTTGTTCTTCAACCGCGACCAGATGAAAGAATTTTCTTGAAAAAAGCTTCGGAATTGATTATAATATTTTCAATTTGTCTGGAAGATGAATTAACGTAGTGCTGATGGTGGAAAGCCTTTGTTCTCCATGAATTCAAGCCAAGATTTAACGACGACTCTAAACAATTCTATCACAACGAATGAACCTAAATCACCCAAGGATTGTTTTTCTCTCATTAACTCCATCGAGATTGTTTAGGCAAATCTGGAACAGTTAATTACATTCTATTGTTCTGTTTCTGCACACTAGGAGTGAATTTTTAAAGCTGTTAAATATATATATATATATATATATATATAAAATTATATAAACCTGCTTTTTCCAAGAGAGTATGAAAATATCACATTATTACATATGGTACATTTTTGAGATTTTAATTAACAAGGCATATGTAGGAGTGCTTGGTATCTTCAGTTCTATTCAGCTTTACTCCACAACTTTAACACTTTTTTGGATAGATAATAAACTTGTAAAATTCTACTTATTTTTTCGTAAGAGATAATGGGGGCAAAGTAAAAACTTTTATTTTATAGTATTGCGTTTAATTTTGGTTTTATTTCCATAATTTTATTAGAGTTACAACTTCTGCTTAATATTCAGCAAAATACACTTAACAAGTCTATCTTAAAACCCAGAAGAGCAATATTGTAAATTAGTTTCCGTCACAGAACTTGTCTTTGGTTGAAGAAACCAAATTAGAGTTTCAACAAACGTACGCCGCAACCACAGCCGTTTGTATTTCGAACGAGTCGTTTCAAATATGATAAAGCAAGTTCTGCACACAATAATACGTTCTATAAAGGATAAATCAGTTTATTAGACAGAAAACAAACTTTCATAAACTTAATTTATACTACAATACGTCTAATAAATCAAAAGTCCCCATTTTGCCGTCGTAACACGCGGTCTTAAATCAAGATTTACCAACTTTTAAAAACGCATTTCTCTTTTCCGAACTAGTGCAGACCCTGTTCTGGTGAGCACATCATCAATTCTGCCACTTCAGGACTAAACTAAAAAACGAATTTGATAGATGCTGTGACAAAAAACGCTCAAGTCTGATATTGCGAATAGGATGTCAGAGCCAGGATAAAATAACGCAAGGGATCTTTAATTCCGCTAAAATTGCGAGAATGAAGAATTCAGGTGAATTGAAATGGAGGATTGATGTTTATTTCATCTCTGTTGCATTTCAAGTTGCACGTTTTTACTTTTTGGCGTCTCTTCCCAGGAAATCATTTCAATTTTAAATTTCATTGAAATTCTACGCTATCCGTGCCTCTTTATCACTCCATTACGGTATCAAATATCACCTTTTCAATCTGATAATGTCGCTTCTTTCATATCTTCAGCTCATATTTCAGGATTCGGGCTACGCGAGCTTTTTGTGGACTATTGTATTGATGTAAAACTGCGGCCTTGACCGGTTTTACTAAGGCTCATTCTGGAGTTGTATGCCTTTTTACTAAAGAAGACTATTGATCTCATTTGTGGAAGATAGATAAAATTATGTGTAGTGAAAAACTGCGGCGGAAAGTTGGTAAGACGCTTATTTAAGGCGATTAAGAGATCCCGAGTACTCTATATAGTACAGCAGCTCTCTAATCGCCCACTAAATACCGTGAGAAGGTTTGTACATAAATCCTCCAGGTTTCGCTGAAAAAGAGCTGTTAGTGTCGTTTTTTCCAGAGTCGAAGACATTAGTAGAAACTTGTTAGATATCTTAACTACGAAATTAACATTCAAATCGCTATCTTTTAATAATTCTAAGTGATCATTTCTGTGTTAGCGTAATGTGCAACTAACTTTTCAAAGCACTGTTGGGAATAATGCAAAAGATAGGAACTTACAGAAATGTAGAATATGGAAATGAGTCTCCAACTTCTCGCTAGTTGGGAGCTGTATTTCTTTCCACAAAACTTCGATCAAGTTCCACGGATTTATATTCAATACTTGGTTTTGTAATGATAGCATTCAAATAGTTCTGAATGAAAATAAGTTTATTTGAAAGTTTGAGGTACACACATAATAATATGAAAACTTGGTAAGTAGCTACGTTTGAATAGAAATATTCTATTTCGGTGTGCATTCTTAATTAAATTCCGAACATGGTTTTCTTAAGTGTAAAATTGTTAAATAAAAAACACAAACAGTATTTTATAGTTTTAAACAGTGATCAAATATTACACTTTTTTTAATTCAACATATACAATTTGCAGAGGTAGAAAAAATTGCGAAAAGTAGGTTCGTAGTGTAATGAATAATATATGATCCCTAACAATTACGAACACAATATAAATGTAAATTACTCTGTAATCTGATTGTTATGTGGGTACTATTTTCCACTACATTGAAAATTGATGATTTGAGGAAAATTATTTTCGATGCATCACATAGTAAAGTTAATTGAGAACAATGGTAGAAAAACCAACAACAGCAGCTTCATATTTAGTATTTTTTTTATTGGTTTCTGGTAACAAACAAAATTAAAAACGTACTGATAAAATAGTTGAATTTTTTGTTAATCATGTTTTACATGATTTTGTAATCCATTTGCAGCAAATAAGATTTAAACAATTTCAAAAATTAACAAAAATATAGTAAACAAAATTTGAATTTAAATTTGCAGTCTGTGATATATCCGTAGATAGGCGTTGTTTGGTTTAAATTATCTTGGTTTATTTGTAAATTATATATACTTACTTAAGTTGCTAATTTCCTAATTTGTTAACCTATAGATGAAATTGAAAAGTTTTGGTAAGTGGATGTTTTTCTATGAAATGTATATTTATAGAAATTTCTAATGAAATGTATATATATATATATACATTTTTGGAAGAATCTATAAGTTGTCCAATTTTAATTACTTTTATTAAAACGTAAATTTAAAAATTAAAAGAAGCGTTGAAATAGTGAAAGAGTGTTTGCCTCCTGTTAACCTAGAGGACAGCAATCTGCCAAACAGAAATGAAAGGGTTAAAACTAAATTTAAATTTTACGTCAAATTATCTCTTTATATATCACATATATTGAAGTTTATAAATTGTTAAAAGTTGTTTAACTAAAAAAATATTTAAAAATGATCAAAACAGCAACAAATCAAATCAACAAATTAAATAAAGTTTACTATTGTTACAAAAACTATTATTATTAAGTACTGGCTTTTTACTGCGAAATTCAGGCAATTGAGAACATTATGAAATATTTAAAAATCGTTAAAAAATAATCTAAAGATGACCTACAAAACCAAAGATCACTAAAATTGGGTACTTAAGAAAATGTCAAAAAACCTTTAAACCTTATTATAAAACTTTATTATTTATCAGTTTATTTGAAAAGAAAAACGAATTTTTAGTTTTGATCTAAGATAATTCAATAAATTTAAAAATATATAGTTTAAAGTTAATTGAAAAAAATTGTTACAGTTGTATAAAATGTTTTTCCACTTTAATTACCGCAAACAATACAAAATCAAATTTTTCAATAAAAGCAGATAGCCTTATAAAGTTCTCTCATACTTAAACATACCAAAGTAAAATAATTAAACTACTAAAAATTAAACGCGTGAAAAATCTATGAAAATAAATCAAAAAGTAAAAAACTTAAAAAGCCTTAAAAATGTTTTGTTTCTAGGTTACCGGCTAATGATATTTTATTTCTAAACCAAATTAATGTAAAAATTAGAAATAAACAACCGGAACAAATCCAAAATCACTTTAGACTTTTATTTTAAAACAATTAATGTTGGGTATCGCGCTTTGAACGTGATTCTGTGTGTAAATTCAGGGTTAAGGCATCTTCATTTTAAAAAATGTAGAAAAATCTTTTATATTTCAAATATCTTTAAGTGAAATTTTTATATCTCTATATATGTAATTGGAAATAAAAAACATTAAAATAATTTCTGTTTTTAAATATGTTGTTCAAAATAATAATAATAATGTGACAAATTGTTAAATTTTTTAAGGTGTCTCTATTTAAGACATAAAGTTACAATATAAGATTTTCAAATAATCTCCAGCTACTTTAATTCTAAAATGAAAATTCTATTTTAGGATGTTTAATAAGTGAGAAACTTTTATAAGATTTTACCACATTTTTGGACTGTGTATTTAGCTGTGCTAAAAATCTAGAGCTTTTTAGAGATTTTTATGTTTTATTTTTCAGTCTCACATTGAATTGATGGAAATACAATACCATTTATGTAGTGTTTAAAATATCTAAAATTGAAAGATTTTATTGTGTTTTTCAGTGATTTTTTCATACTGTAGCATTAAGATCTGAAATTCTTAGGAAGCATTAAATTTAAATTATTGAAATTTTTATTGAATTAATTTTTAATTTGTTATTAATCATATTTATTATGTATTTAGATTTTGGTAAATTCTTGTTCCACTAAGGCAGTTTATAGGATTGTTGTCAATTGTTTGTAAATTTTTAAATATTTTTGCACGTGCCTAATTATTTACCTTATACATATAATATATACAAGGTGTCTATAAATGATTCTGGTATCAAGAGTGGCTATGGAATTTGTATCGGAAATGATTTCAGCGCATAATTTTTATAGTGAACCGAACTATTGAAATGTCACTTCTGTCAACAGCGCATCATTTAAAACTTTGTTTCTAGTTTTGGCTTTTTTATTCAGTGTAGTGTTTAAAACATTTTACAAAACAGTTTTTATGTGACTAGTAATACAGTTCAAAATTTAAATTGATGGCAATGTCGCTCACCATGTCGTTTAAAATAAAGTTTATACCTTTTTGTAGGAAGCGGCACATTTTTTTTAAATTCCATAACCAACTAGGATACCAGAAACATTTATAGACACCTTGTATATATATATATATATATATATAAATATATATAATAAAATTTAATTCATTTTTTAGTTTTTATATTTCTGATTGGCTCAGTAAAAAATGTCATTAGAAGTTTTTAGTACTTTTTTGATAAGTTTTAAGCTTGTTTTTATGAACCTAATTTTTAGTTCTTACGTTATCTGAAGATATTTCAATAATATTTTTGTTTTCAATGGGTCTGCTCTAAAAGAAACCAATAGTGTTAATTAAAAAAATAAGTTGCAAAAAATGTATAATTTTAGAAATAAATGCAAAAATTTGTATTGTGCTTGTTAAACAATTAATAAATCAACCGTAAACTTTTTTAATTGACATTTTAACAATGGTGGATGCGCCGGGCACGGTTAATATAAAAAAATATAAAATTCTAATAAGAGTGATTTGGATTTTAAATATGTGTAGATATCAATTCAAGTAATAATTAAAATAAATTATATGGCACATAAACGCTACGGTGTAAACGTCCCTATAGAATCAAATAAAGTGATGGTATCAGGTTTTCGGAACTACCAATTTTGTAGCTCGTTGTAGGAATCCATTTATGCCACCTGTTTTAATTTTATTCTTTTATAGAAGCATAAAAAATCCTTTGCCAAATTTTTGCTGCATTAGCGTTTTCTCAAGTTTCCAGTTTTTATCTTCCATCCACGTTTGAGGTTGCCTGTTTCTCTCAAATCTGTGAAATCCCCAAATAAAGGAGTAAGTCATCCGCTTTAAGTCTCAAGTTTTCGTCGTCGTAAAAGTTAGGTCGTTTTTACACCCCAAACGAGGCCAACGTCTGGCTTAATTCCTTTCCCCAAATACGTGATTAACCACTCTAAACCAACAAACTAATGCAACCTCAATAAAAGTGTGTGTGTATTTAGAGCAAACGGTGATCCGACTTTCTATCACGTCAATTTCAGGGCTTGTTTGTAAAGGTTCGGGTACCGGAGCCGCAATAAATAACTTTATCTCTTCTGTCGGCTTTAGGTCTGAAATTTTCTCTGACGGTTATTCTGATAACGTTTTCGTGTTACATCCGTTGTAAAAAGGTTTGCGGCTGTGGTAATACGCCATGTGTTCCTATTTACCCAAAACAAGCCTGCTCTTTAAGCTCTCATTTTGCCATTTATAATGGACGACTCGCTGATAAATTTACACCCTTGTCATTTTACAGACATTCTTAATTTAGACTAACGAGCCTGGATTATCGAGTAATTTGCCGGAATGCTTGGGGTTAATTATTGCCATCTTGGGAAGGGTTAGGACCGGGTTTTATTCACTGGCTTACATTTGCGTTTTTGTAGGGGTAAAAAGTTGACAGGGTTTATGCACTTGTCAGACATAGATAAGAGTTATGTTGTAGTTAAAAATCTGTAAAAAAGTATTATTTATAATGATCAAAAATATTACTCTATGGGTAAGAAGTTCAAGGGTAAAATGACGAAATGTGGGAGTATCGGCTTTACGAAGATAAACTGAACAATTATTTAATTATTTTAGAAAATCATCTGCATTTTAACATGGAATTTCGGTGGGTACTTAGTCAGATAAGTTTTTCACAAAGCTTTGTAGCTTGCCGTTCGCTAAGACACAAAGCATGATTTATTCCGCCAGTTTGTAAAAGAAAACAGTTATAATTCAACTTAATTGTCTAAAAATGACTTACTTGAATATTTCTACTTCTTAGAGCGTTTATGTAAATTGTGTTTTTCTTTTTGCAAAAACCTCCATATATAATTTTTATTGCTCGTAATTCATATACTTAAATTCCAAATTGCTATCATACACCTAAAAAAATCACGACACTTTAACGATAAATTAAATCCCCCTAACAATAACTTTATTCTTCATTCAACGTGGCTTAAAATAGTAACTCTTCTGAAAAAGCCTCCTTAATTACACCACCTTAAGATGACTGTACTCCACTCCATAATTCACTCTTTTTACTTCCTTCCTCATTTTTTTTCTAGAGCGTGTGAGCACCCGGATTAATCCGGGATTTGATGAATCGTCTCGGTTTGAATTCGACACGCTTTAGTAATCTATTAAACTTGAACCACCAAATCTATAAATCTGTCTCTTGCTGACAAATTGCAATTATTTGACCACATTTCGTGTTTCAGCGTTGTCAATGCGGTTGGGGCGGTCTGCTACTCTTAGCACGACTCCAACTCCTGACGATGATGATGATGAATGGGACGAAGATGAGTCGTCGGAAATTGAAGATGATGGGAAGATTTATAAAAATCCGAGAAATTCACCGTCGACGCTTTGTCCGAGGGATGACGCACAAGCCACGCAACTGGTATTACACTTTTTATAATAACAGATGAAATTTAAAGGAAAATTGCACATTTATTAAAAATAAACTGTTTTTTGTAGTTTGTGTTGTTAGGTAATTTTATTACAAACGGTTTTCTAATTACCGAAACGTCTTTTTGTGACGTTTTCTTTTATTTTCAATTTTAAGTTTAAAGCAAATGAGTGGATTTAAACTGACTTAAATTGACGCTTTCTAATTATAAACTAAAGCTTATCAACGTCATCAAGTCTTAAATGTTGTATCATCATAATTTATTTTGAATTAATTTGAATACTCAGCAAATAGTTATCTTTCTATAGTTATATGTGTCCTATTGCTTTCAGTTATCTTATTTACAGTCTTATTAACTAATTTATTATTTTTTCAATGTAGCTTATGTCGTTTTTTTATTTCTACAAAATAGTTTAAATGTTTTTAACTAATTTCTTGGATAATTTAAAGTCTGATTTGCTGATAACTGATTCGCAAGTTACATCGTTTGCTCTTTGTAGAGAGATTTGTAGATATTTTATTTGTCTCTTCCGTCGGATTCAAAATAAGTACACTATTGGAAATACCATAATACGTGCTGGGCGTATTCTAGAATATTTCAACTTGGCTATCTATCAAATATGTAGTAGAGCTCTTAAACGCATTTACAATAAGAACACTTAAAAAGAATAAAAAAAATACAATCAAATATGACAGTAGAAAACAAAATAGTGTACTAAAATTTTGAAATGAATAAATTCTAGGTGTTTAAAAGTATACAGTATGACAATGGATGCATTTTTTTTACGACAAATAATACGAATCTAAATATTGCTATTTTACTTAATTGTGCTGGTCATATAACCGCCAAGATTCTAGTTGCCACAACTATATATGTATTTTAACATTATGGTAGTGATATATCTTAGAATGGAGAGCTGTTGGCAAAAGTGCAACGTCTTAGTATCAATTTTTAGTGGCTGGAAAGATTTTATCCTTTTAAATTTAAATACGAATGCACAATGAGTTTCAGGATAGCTTTATGTCAGCTCACAAGCAATAAGGAAAAAAAATGTGAGTCGTAACACAACGCTTGCAAATAAACGCTACTATATTTCACGATGTAAAATGATTTTGAAGAACAAAAACAGAAAATGTTTGTATTTATACAAAATAGAATAATAATATAATCAATGACCATCATGATTGCAGGTGAGAGTCAAATGAGTTTTCTGCGAGTTTAGATTATTTTCGTGTTCTGACTGCTTTGGAGCAATTAGAGAATAGTCATGGATGATGAAATAAAAGCTCAAAGAAGAAAACATCTAAAAATCCAGAACATTCATTGTTTTGCCACCCTCAAGTTTAAATAAACCAGATAATTTTAGAGCTTTACCAAATTTGGAGTCTGGAGAATTGTATAATATTTTTGTAAATGAAATTATTTGCATTTTAGCATATTTAAACAGTATTTTGTTGCTAGACCTCTGTGAAGTAGCCAAATAAAACATGTAATTATTTATCAAAACCAAAAAACCAGTTTTGTTTGCACACTTCATTCATGTTATTCACTAAAGAACAAACAGCGATGTTTATGAACAGTTGGTGCTGTTATGAATTTTAATCGGACAAAGTCTACCGCAAAAATTAAAAATCATGAAGTTTGAATGATCAATTTTGCTCTCACATTTTTGTAAGCGTTTGTCAATAAAACATTGAATTCTTGAATTTCATCATTATTTGTTCTTGAATTATTCAGAACTGTCTTAAATTACAAGCAGAAGCTTTTAGCCTACAAAGATGTGCAAGCACAGACGAATCAAATTAACATTTTGTAAAATAACTTTTCCTCAGTCCAGAGAGCGCCAGTTGTGCTCTCTGTTTTCCATTTATAATTTCTAAATCTCCTTCTACTTAATATTATTATTTTCAATTAGTTCTCTTTAACTCTCCGAAAAATCCATTAACTTTTAACGTTCGTAAAGAGAACAAAGAATTGGATCATAAGCCTTTAATCTAATTTCTAGGGTCATAGATGTCTCCGAAAGTGTTCGTCAGACGAAGACTGCAAAAGTAAGAAGAAGAAGTGCCTTTGTGACGGAGCCTGCGGAATGTCTTGTATTAAACCCGGTAAAAGTCGAAAGGGAAATTCGCAAACGGATATGTCTTCACTTTGCTTTTAGATAGAGAATGTCCAGAACCGGAGCAAATCCCTTTTGGTAGTGTTACGTACACTGAAAGAGTGTTTGGTGCCAAAGCGAGCTATTCATGTCAACACGGTTATCATGTCGTCGGATTACAAAGTCGAACGTGTCAAGCTGACGGAAAGTGGGCAGGGGCGGCGCCAGTTTGCAAGCAGAATAGTGAGTATGAAGGAATTGATGTTGGTGGAAAGTAGATTTCAAGAGATAAATATTTTATTTTACAATTTTTTTTGCACAAATTTAATAATTCTCATTTCAACAATTATTTTTCGTGCTTCATTGTATTGGAACTATCACGTCATAGATGCAGTCTTTAAATCTATAACTTTTTCAAAATTAACTATTAATTATAGATAAAAAAAATATTAACATATTATTTTGGGCATGATTAAAAATGTACATAACGAAATTTTACGATTGCATGTTTTTGACTCATGAATCTAGAAATGTCCTTTTAGATATTTGAATATTAATCAAATTAAAGATTTCAACCAAATTCCACATAATTATTATTTAACAATGGAAGTGCAGTTCAAATAAAAACACAATTAGAATTACTAAAATAATGCAGCCAGTTTTAAAGCAATGAATCAGTGAAAACACTAAATTTTGCTGCAAACGAACTATTGAAATGAAGCAAAATTGCACTCACAGTCAATAGGTTCAATACTGCCGAATTAAAATTTGAAATTGTGATTTATTGCCGAACAACAATAACGTAGAATTAGAATAGTAGTGGAATGAACTAATAATTATTGTTACACAGTTTCGACGTCAAAATTGAAATTTGTGTTCAAACTAATTTCATTGCTGTGGACAAATCAGTAAAACTTTTATTGTTTTATTTGAGGCGTTTTTTTCTGGAAACAAAACTGTTTTAAATAATGTTTGCATTTTTTTGGACATGCTCGTATTTTGTAATATACATTAAAGTCCTTGCAACAGAAAACATTTATTACAATAAAATAACTTTACATACGTCCGTATATTGAACACGTATCCATTTATTTCCGGAATATTTTTCAACAACGACGGCTCGGGATCGAGATGGAAATTCCCGTTGAATATTTTTGTTCGGAATCGTAAAGAACTTTCAAGCACCAATTCATAAGCAACTGCAGCCTTGAAGGAAGATCCGTGCATTCCATACAACACATATTTGAAGCAAGACTTATATGAAAGAACTTACAACAATAAAATACGCCGAGAAATATTTTGTTGTAGACGTTGGGTAGAAATTTCCAAATAAAGTCGGACTTTTCCCCATTTCTCATTCAAGACATTCATCGAATAAATCAAATCTTTTTCGTAGAAATCGAGCACGTTTTTAGACTAATTACAAAGTTCTCGTGGTATTATCGAGACAAAAAAACCACAAAAAAAAAACTATCCAACTTTTAATTGGTTCAAATAAAGTCTAGTAGTTAAATAGAGTTGTGGCGTCAGTAATTGGATCTGTTTTTTTTGACAAATTTATCACGAATTTTAAAAGCTGTGTCAGTTTGAAATAAAACCGGGATTAATATTATATGTCAGGCGAGTGACAGAATGATTGAAGTTCGGAGTGTTACATTTAAAAAATTCTCTTTCGGATACTTTCAAACACTTTATTGATAAACTCAATTGACCTGAATTATTGTGTGGACGGGAATGGTGGACTGGAAACTAATGTGGTTGCTTTCAAACGAATTCGATTGAATACTGGCTAACGACCAATTTTATCAATAATCGAGGAGATAGTGGAATAGTGGATTGACGTTATTTATTCTAAATTTTGGGTACTATTCAGGTTAAAATACTACGATATTTGGATACCTAGTTATACCAGTTTTAGTTTATAACCACTTTTGAGTTTTATTTTTGAATTGGTTTTAATAAGATTTTTGTATAATATTGAAGTGAGGTAGTTGAATACAATATGGCTATGTTAATAATATCGCCATAATGCATGTATATGACTACCAATATTATAGCTGTTGGTGGTCGTGAAAAACTGTTTATTTATTTTTTAAATTGGTTTAGCTGATCTTTATATAGCTCTTTGTTAAATCACCAATATATGATGAAAAAGTGGCAATCGAGTGAAGAAAAATGCAAAGTCATAGAAACTGCTGGAAATGAAATATCATTATACCTCCTGTTTGTTTAACTAATGCACGATGGCGATATTGCTAACACTCCTGGCAATAGCAAAAAGGAAAAAAAATCACATAAAAAATGTTTTTTAACGCTTGCATGATTCCGGGTAGAATCGATAACATTGTACTATTTATATTTTTCTTTTTTCAACGTTTGTAAAAAGAAAAAAAAATAATGTGGCGATTTTGTCTAAACTTAATGTACTTATTATCGTAAAAGTCTCAGGATAATTTTTGAAATAATGTAATATTTAGTGATTTCTTAATCAGTTTTGATTATAATAAATGGTTTCAAAAGTGCGAAATTAAAGTAAGAGAAGAAAACTAATAAACGAATTTAGCGAGTGGCAATAAATCTTGGCATTCCATCTAAAGTTTAATATCTGAAATGTCAAGGAAAAGAAAGTATGTTTCATAGCGTAAAGTCGAGCTTAATTTTAAAACATTCGTAACGTTGAAAACATGCTTTTAAAATGAATACTTATAAATCATGCATTTTTTTAACTATTATTTGCTTTTTAGACCAAAAAGTTGTATTTAACAAAAAAAAAAAAATGAAAATGGAAAATCGCTTGTGACATTAGGTTAATCCTAAAATAAAAGACTTTTCTAAGCAACGCATTTGCACATCAAAGAATTATATTAGATTCATATCTTTCTACGAAAAGATGAGATAACCAAGTGTCGATAACAAATTTAAGATATTTTTTTGTTCAAATAATTAACTTCAGCAAAAAAAATAAATAGAATAACGTCGAGTGAATTGGATGACTACTTACTCCACTCTTCACTAGAGCTTATTTGAGTCACTACCACTATTAGTGGCATTTGAGAAAGTGAGGGCGATTTATGAGTTTAATTAAAAGCAATAATCTTTCTTTAAAAATATTTTTTAGGCATTTTTTAGGGTTTTAGAAGAAATGGTGCAATCTTATGCAAAATATAAGTAATACTATAAATATCAATGAGAATGTTAGTATTGGGACTGCAAGTATTTCTAGAAAAAAAGCATACAGGGCATACTAAGGCGAAAAAGTCAAAAATACTACTGCAGAAAAAATTTGAAAATTTATTAATGACGCCCTGAATGAGATTTATTTTAACAAAGATAGAATATTATTTAGGTTGTTGACAATTTCATTATGCCTTACTTATGTTTCAAGTGGCATTAATTTGAAATACGGTAGAAAGAACTGTAGCAAACGAAATATGAGGGTGTTACAAATATAGAACAAACGGTTCGTTTTGATGAATGTTGTTTACAAAAATTTAAAAAATGAAAGGACACCGAATTTACTTTCATTTCTGAAAGATAAATATTTAAGTATATGTAATAGAAATGAACCAAATATAAAGACGAAGAAAAAAACTACTTTGTTTATATAAAACTACTTCGTCGGTTTTCGGCAACTCTTTTGGTAGATGCAGATCTAGTAAGACTTACAAAAATAAATCATTAACTCAATTAATATATCAAATAAAATATTGAGTTTTTATGAAACTCAAGGTGACTAATATTCCGCAATAATAGTGATAAAATCGCAGAAAAAGTATCATTGGAATGGACAAATTTTACATTTGGACAAACTCTCTGTAGAACATAACATTTTAACAATAAATTTAGACATCTTAATAAGCCAAAAATGTCTTTAAAATATTTTTACAACTGGCCGTTGAGTTATTTTAATATGATTTTTGTTTTAATTGAACAAAATTAGTAACAATGTATTTCATTTTGTATCAAAAAAGAAAAAAATGTTAATTAAAAGTAAATTCTTTATCCAATTTTTTGTTTCTGAAAATTTTAAAATATGTTGCCTATTGCATCGAAGAGTACTTACTAAGTGGCCTCTAAATTTAATTTTAGTTACAAGCTACTTAGCTTATGTTTTGTAGTAGTTTAATTGTGGGAAGAACTTAAAAAAATATATTCATATTATTAACAGCTTTATAACTTATCTTAAATTTGTAATTAATTATCTATGGGTGTATTTATTGCAATATATTGTAAAAATTACAATTATTTAAACAAAATTTTATTGTCGTTTTTTTTCGACTGCATTATTTATTACTCTAGATGACATAACTTTCAGGCATTAAGTGGCATTTTATAGCTTAGAGAATGATGAATAATTGATGACAGTATACATAATATACAATATACGTTGTTCCAAACATAAACTTTTGTATGCAATTCACACATAAACAAACTCTATGGACTCGTCTTGTTTGGTATTCTTGCTCATTACATTCGCTTGGTCATAAACTTGTGCGTATACTTAGATATCACATAAGTAGCTACTTACTTGTTAAGTCTTCGCAACAAGAGGAACGAAAACAGGTTAATTATCTAACAACTGACCTTGTGAAATTAGTTACCTGCACAAAAATAAATTTTGTATTGAAAACTGCTGACATAATTGTTACCTATTTATTCGTTTAATTAATTAATTTTCTAATTCTGGTAATTATGGTAGAATTACTCAAGTTTTCTGTTTATAAATTATGATTTGTTAGGATCACATTTGGTTCTAAATTTGGCTTAATTTTAAATAAATCCGCAAGTACGATGAACTAAATATTTCGCTATCAAAATAAAATTATATTTATTGGGAAATATAAAAATATCCTTGTTTTTATTTACTGCATTTGAATTATGAATATTTCTTCAAAAATCAAATGTGGTAAGTTCAGAATTATTTAGTTGCTTATGTCTGTACGCACAAGTAACAATGACTTTTCAGCAATTTTACTGTTTCTATGTCTTTTTCGGGTTTAAATAATATATTTGTAATACGCGACGTTAGTAAAAATTGTTTTCAAATCTAAAACATGAAAGTGCTTTTATTTAGGTGTGCATATTTTACTGGCCAAGTCCAATTTTAGACTTAACTAATTTTGTCTAGGCTAACAATAAACTAACTTGGACAATGTGTGTAAGTATTAAGTAAGTTCGACCTTGGCAGTATCAGTATGTCCTGACAGAAAATTCTCACTTGAGGCCAAAATAGTATCACCTAGGCTAAACTGATGTTAGTTAATGCTCTAAGAAATTATGATAATAAATTAAAAGTTAAATCTGAAATCAATTTGGCCGGTAACATATAAATAAATACTTTTTCATGACATCGCTTTGAATCAATTTTTTATCCATTAGCCTTGACGTTGATTTAGTTGGTAATATTGAATGTTATCTTTGTCAATCAACTTTACGTCCCCTATGTTTTTGTATAATTTAGCTTCATGGATATTCGTTTTTAGACCACATTTCCTCCTAATTACGTCTATTATTATTTCTGCAAATCACTTTATTATTCGCATATCAAGTTACTGATTGGTTTTTAATTCAGTTCTAATCAGTTAGAATCGAATTAATTAAATACAAATTTCGCATCCTATAATACAGATCCAGATTCAATTACACTATTGTTGATTAAATTTAGTTTTAATTTTTGTAATCCCAAACGTTTTTACGCATTTTTTTTAACGAGACAAACATTGAGTTTTCACAGTTTGTATTTTGATTTTCCTGCTTCTGTTTTACTGTGTTTATCCTATCTCGTTTCAAAAGCACATTTGAATATTTATGCGCTTTTGTTTGCTGTGGTCTACAGTAAACAGAATATGAGAAGTCTTAATCCGTGACAAAATATTACGTTACATAATCCCTATATTTAATACAAATTTTTCAAAAACAGCTCTGGGGAATGTCTTCCTCCAACACTCACAGTTGTGTGCAAATTTTCAGCATGCAAACTCAACAAATTTTTCTTTGACAACAATTTGCATTCAAGTGCGAAATTAAAACAGATGCGCTCTGGAAAAATACTTTGCGATTCTTGAAACGCGGCTAAGGTAGAAACAATAATTTCTTCTCTAAATCCCCAATTACAATCTCTGTGTTGAGCGCAAATAAGTCTGTTGTTATTGCAATATTGTAGTAAACATTGCTTGAGGAGCTTTCCAAATTTCTGTCTGTTCTTGATTAAGCCGAGCTTGGAGGCAGCCTTATATTAATATAATACCTTCATATGCTAAATGTGGATACCTTGAAATTATGTGTAATGTAGTAACGTTCATTTTCTTTATTTTTCGTGTGGAAAACTAGGTAGAACTGTGTAAAATGTGTTCTGATGTAGAAAGTGTTAGGGAAATTAATTCCCCCAAGACATTAATTATTACTGTGTTGAAACAGATTAAAGATCTTCCCGAGAGGTTGTTCTTGCTAGTTGCTACTCTTAAGTAAAATCGGGCAATTTAAAATTTGTGATGTTACGAAATTAGTATAAAATGTTGGAAGGGAACACATTTTCTTCTATTACAACGAAGTTGTTTAAAGTAACATGAGTTCCAAGAAATAAAGTAGGTTTCTTTGTTCGCACATCATTTTGCTCTAAGTGCTAGTTACAAGAACTTCGCAAAGAAGAGTTTAGTTTCTAGAAAGATTTAGATTTTTGTTGTGTTTTTATACTAGCGACAAAATTATACTTCACTTTAGCTTTGCTAGATTTTTACCTTGAAAGTAACTTTAAACTCAAAGGTTGGAAGTGAGAGCATCAATATATAATAAAGTTAAAGGCGAGTTTTGAAAGGAACTTTTGGATGATTTGTAAATATCGAGTATTTTTTTGGGCGGAGAAACTGTAGCTTATCGGTAAATATTCAGTGAAGAAAGAGTCAAGTGTTTAAATCTGGAAAGCAGTAAATTTTAATTAACTACATGAATGATTGATTTTGTGGCATATTTTATGCTCTTCTTGCTGAAATGATGTCAGAGTATATTAATTAATGAACGTGAGCTGTAGAAAGCTACATTCTTGTTCATCAATGTTTCAAAAACTAGGTTGGGAATTTAATATCCGTTTTTTATTCTTTCTTTGCCAGAATTTCTCGGTTTAAAAAATTATAATTACGTTTAAATAATAAAATGGTGGATGTTAGATTTTATATTCTATACATAAGTAACACTACTTTTAACACGGGCAATTCTTATCCATAGAATTTAAGAATCTGAATTTTATTATGAGAATCTCAATCTGAGCATTAAAAAGTTTTGAATTTTGAAGATCAACTTTTAAAGACGTAGAATTTAAAAAATCTAAGATTTGGAAATTTTAAAATCTATAGTTTAAATTAAGAATTGTAAGAAAATCTAGAATCGATTTAAAAAAAAAACAAGTACTAAAAATCTAGAATTCGCAAAAATAGAAAATATAGGAACTTAGGAATCTCTGATCTAAAGAATTTAAATATAAATATGAGAACCTCAGAATTTCAGAATTTTGAGAATTAGCATTTAAAAATCTGGTTTAATATATAAAAATCTCCAATACGAGAATGTAGAATCTGAAAATTTAGAATCCTAGAATTTATAATTTATAATGTCAGCATCTAGAATATAAAAATATGTTGAAAAAATCCAAATAAATATGAGAATTTGAGCCGAGGAAATTGAGATGTAATGATGTCCAAATTTTAGTGTTTAAGAATTTATTACAAATTTTTGATTTGAAAAATTAACATTTAAAGGAACAAATATAAATTATAAATGTTTAGTTGAGAATCTCAAATATAAAAATTCAGATTCTAAAAATTGAAGACTATAAAATCTAAAAATCTAGAATGATACTATTGCATCTAAAAATATTGAATCTAGAAAAATATAAATACTAAGAGTTTATGACCTTACTTGAAAAAAAAAAAATTGAAGTTGGAAAACTAGCATCTAAAATCCTAGGTGCCTAGATCTCAGAATCTTTACTTCAATACAATTAAACTAAAAATATAATTATTCGATGGATCAGCAAGCTTGTTGTTTAGAAACATTTTAAGCCTATCAAGAACTAAACCTTGGTAAAAATTGAATGTCAATAAATTTTATGTATCGTAAAAACTTGAAGTGCTATATTATTTGTGACGACAGATATGAATTTAAGAGCACAAAATGAAGAAATAAATTAGAGTTTCATATTGTGCGTAAAGGGGACAAAAATGTTATTTAGTGTGAATTAATGTTAGATTTAAAAAATTACATACTAGATTTAAATAAGCAATTACAATTCAATGACACAAAATTTTACAATAAAAACTAGAAAATGTAATTGGAGCAGTGTATCTTAAATTTTCTTATTTTAGCTAAGTTTCGGTTTTTTGCTCGAATCTAGAATTAGATATTGAGCAAATAAATCGTTAAAAACTGTTCTTGTATGATAGTCCTTCCAAATGTGTTGAAATCTAATTTTTTGTTGTAGAAATATTTAGATTAAAATAACATTTATATCGAATGATTTTGCCTGTAACAATAAAAAAAAATCGGGGTTGTCTTTACATGAATGTCCGCCTTGCTTGCTTATTTCCGCCCTTTATTGAAATTCTTGCCCATTTCTTGTCACTTCTCGTTAAATATTGTATTTCGTAATAATTCGCAGTTTACTGCTTGTCACCTCCAACAATTGATCACGCTCGACACAATGCCCTTCCGGAGCAGACCACTTTCGACCTCGACTCGACTTTGCAGTACTATTGCCATACTGGTTACGTGACGAACGGTTTCCCAAGGGCCAAATGTCTGGCTATTGATGGACAAGCTTCTTGGTATGGTCCGGATATTTCCTGCGAACGTAAGCGTATTTTTTTTTTTTAATTTACATAATAATGAAGTTCGTTGATAGCAAATTCCTGCGGTCCTCCGACCGACATATCTCATGGATGGCATGCGGGTGAATGTTACACATATGGATGTCGTATAAGTTACCATTGCGCCGAAGGATATGAACTTGTTGGGAAAAACGAGCGATTCTGTCAGGCTGACGGCACCTGGACTCCTAAGGAATTGCCTACTTGTGTTCGTAAGTTGCCAACTTTACGACGGCACCATGTTTAATATATACAGGCAGGAACCCGGAATAAATTATTTATCGCGGAATTTTGATGAAAAGTTGGGAATGAACGACGACGATGAGGGTGTGATTTAATATTTACACCAAATATGACAGAGAAATAAAATTGTTTTATATATGTAAAAAAACGGATACATTTTACCCGCCGCATCCACCATTTTTGAGACATTAAAAATTTAGTTGCTACCTGGGGCGATCTACGAGTATAGACAGGTTAATATTTGTTTGGGTTCAACATTCATACACATAGTATTCAAAGTTTCTTTTAATGTGAGCAGTGTAGGAAACACAAAACTTCATAATAATGAATTCTCTAAACATTGTTTGTTATAAAAAGTATTCAGAAGTTAATTTTGCTTTGCTTAACAACTTGCTCGCAAATTAATTTCACATGTATTTTTATTTTGACCCAAAGAAAGACAAACAAATGCCTATCTTAGACAATAGAATTGAAATAAAGGACAATGGGCAAAAACATATGGAGCTTGGTCCAAATTTACACCACTAATAAGACTTACATAAGTGAATGGTAAATACTGAGCAAATTTTACATACACAATAAACAAAAGTATGCTGTCAGTAAAAAGTTATCATTAAAAGAAAGAAAAATCTTTCTGTAACGCCCATATTGAAATGTCACTTTGACTTAACTATCTCTGTTCCTAATAGCCGGTACATCCTTACACATAAGTTTAGTGAAATCTTGTGTACAATTCAAAACTTGGTTTAGTTTTGACATTTAAACCTTCTAAATAAACAGCTAATGTAACTGTGGTTTTCTTTTTTTGAACGCATGATGTTTTCTACTAAAAGATTTTTTGCCTTTTTGACCCAAAAAGGATACTGAAAATCAATCTCTAGTTTTACACTGTTTGGTTTAAAAACGCATTTTTTGGGAACGTTGTAAAAGGAGGACCTAAGTATTAGCTACTTTCGCGCATTGAAGAAAAAAAATTTCTTTAATTAGTAACAGCATGAGTTTTTTCTTGTTACAGTGAAAAATTTTCAGTATTTATTGGACTATTAAATTATATAGGTCTCGTTAGTGACTGACATTTGGACCATTTTGGCCCATTGTCCTTAAAAGTAAAATATGATTTTTGATTTAATTTTTTGATGTTTTAGAAAACATGCAGTTTCTGTTTATTGTGTTTATTTAATAATATTCTGCCTCTGCGCTGCTTTATAGCTGCTCTCAGGCAGTAGGCCGTAACATTCCTATTTTGTTTGTGGTGTTCGTCTTATGTTGTTACAGCCGTGCAGTGCAGCCCCCCCGAAAACCCTCGTCATGGCAAAGCAATATACACCTCTTGTAGCTACAACTCCGTCGTCAGCTACGAATGTAAATACGGCTATACCCTCATGGGAGAAAGCACCAGACGTTGCGGTGCTGACCGAAAATGGTCTGGAGCTCAACCAATTTGTAAAGGTAAGCTGCATGGCAGTGTCGTCCATCATTCGACCATCACGTAATTTCTTTTGCGCATGAGTAGAAATAAACTGTGGACATCCTGGACGTCTCTGGAACGGATGGTTGGAAAATATCGAAGGCGGTACTGGTTTGGGTGCTTCCATAATTTTTCGATGTCATGAAGGAATGTTACTAGAAGGGAATACTTCAACGGTGTGTCAAATTGATGGAAAATGGAGATATCCGTTGCCGAAATGCTTGGGTGAGTTTTGGGGGTGCTGCTTATTTTTTCTCTTTTTGTCATGACCATGGTAGTATTTTTGGTGCTTTGGCAAGGCTTCTGGTAGCTGTGATTTTGCAGCACCCTGCGTGGTACCACATGTCAGTCAAGGAAGAGTTATTTTGGTGTCGAGAAATGATACGGCACCGACATCGACGGTGGTACAACATGGAGAAGAGTTGGAAGTGCACTGTGAGCAGCAGTATGAGTTTTTGGCAAGTTTGTCGTCGGTTTCTTGCAATAATGGGACATGGACGCATATTCCTAAGTGTGAGCCTGCCAGGTATTTTTAACAAACAAGAAAATATAGCTCAGATTTATATATGTCAATAAGACAAGCATACATTACTCTTTTTTCTATATTTAAAGATGTAAGCATTTGCCAAAGCCTCCCAAAAACGGCATGGTAATCGCCCCCAAAATGGATCACAGCATGAAAGCTCGCTTCAAATGTAAAGACGGTTTCCAAATTAAAGGATATCCTTTGGTAGAATGCTCGTTCGGTAACTGGACGGGAGAAATACCAAAATGTGAGGAAGGTACTCAATCTTGTAAACTGTATAAAAATGAGGCTATTTCACGTTATCGCCTGATTATGCTCTCGCGTGCGATATCAGCACAAAATGCATGCATCAGTAACTTTGCTTCCATTAACTTTTATCCATTTCCAATAACCACAACGTAAGCGGTAGTTGATAAAAATATTCACTTTCCAGTTTATTGCCCTTATCCAGGATCAGTAGCTAATGGTAAAATTTTGTTGGTCGGTAATATGGGATTGTATGATTATCGACCATACGTCAGAAAAGTTACAAATAATAAACAAATTATGTACGACTGTGACAAAGGATATGTTCTGGCGGAAGGTCCACCAGGAGCGACGTGTGTTGGTGGAAACTGGAGTCCTAATCAATTGCCAAAGTAATAAAAAATTACATGCATTTCACAGTGGCTTAAATAGGGAATGCAACTGGACAAAATAAAAGTAGAAATAATTTTTGCAATGAAATTCAAATCTTGAAAATATACTTGGAAATAAATAAATTTTATGCTATAAGTTAAAAATAGTTTTGTTGTTATGTACACAAATGTAGTAAAAGAAAATTAAAAATAAAAACAAAACAAACGTAGCAACACATTTTGTACATTTACAGAATCCCAAGTTTGCCATTTGTTGGTTCAGTTAAGTTCAATATTTAAACCACTACGCTTTTTTCTTTTTTAACAAAAACATTCTAGATGCGTCCTTGGCCAGCACCCAAGAATCCGCTGGAACCGTCGTCGCAGATCCATAGTAATGGAAAAATACAAGCGTGCTTTTATCCGACATCATAAGTTAATTTACGAAAACCGCGAAAAGCGATACGTACACAACTACATCAACACACATTTACGGGACGACGCTCGTCAGGACGCTTTGATTCGTTTAAAGCGCGCGTTGAAAGGTGGCAGCAGCAGTCGAGCTTTTGGAACGTCACATAAAAGCTCCAATTCGCATTTGAATTTGAGGAGAAATAATAAGAAAAATCAGTACTATTATGAGGAGGAAGAGACAAAACACGAGGAAGTTAACGTTAAAAAGCCAAAACACAAATCGAGAGGACCTTGTGAGCCACTTTCCAGCGAGCCATATGTTAATGTGGAGATTGTGAAGCATGGAAGAGACCCTAATGTGTCTTTCAGTTCCGGAACTGTGGTGAAGATGGCTTGTGGGAAAGGATATGGGTTGAATTTACCTGAGAATAAGACGGCGAAGTGCGTGAGGGGACGGTGGAGACCTATGAAGCCGACTTGTTCAATTTGTAAGGTCAAATTTTTAAATTGGTATTAAGTGTAAAGAGCACAAAAAATAATAAAGTAATAAGTAAACGAAATAGAATATTTGTATTTGTTGTATTTTTTGACTTTTTAGATTTTTAAAATTTTTATTTTTTTTAGGCTTTTCAGGGAATTTTTTTCAAATTTCTTTTTATTCTATGTAAATTTTAAAATTTATTTAACCTCAAAGTAAACATTGAAATTGTTTTCTTCGTTTAGATTTTTCGCGTTTGTATTTTACGCAAAATATGCTCTTTACACGTCTAGAGTTAGTAAACATTTTTATTCTAAAATAAATTCAACACCTTCTATTCTTGTTGCAGTACCATGCTTTGTCCCTGCAACCGAAAATGGAATCTTTAGGCTCTCACGAGCCGACCTTCCCTCTAACATTACTTTTGACCCCGACGAACCCCTCAACGAAACCACTGAAATTGCCAATGGTCAAGTGGTGGAATTTTATTGTGAGGAAGGTTACCATATTCAAGGTGCACGAAACTTGAGATGTTGGCATGGAGAATGGACAGTTACTAGTCTTCCCGAGTGCACAGCATCACCATGCCAGTTGCCTCTCATTCCTAATGGACAGTATCTAATGGGTTATAGAGCTGGACTAACCATTGCTAACGGTTCCAGTGTCACTTTCCAATGTGATAGCGATTACAGTAAGTCCACTGCCCAACCCATTCAATGTATTCTTGGAGAATTGTATCCCAAAATTCCGTCTTGTAAATTGGACGATGGGATTGATTTAAGTGCGAAAACTGTTGTCGATTCACCCCATTTTATTGGAGGAGGTGATATTATTAAAGGGGGTGACATCACAGTGCTGCAATATGGGTCTCCATCCAAAGCTTGTGGTCCTCCAGCTAAGTAAGTTTTATTATTTTTAGAATTCCAGTTAAAGTCTTTTTTAGAGTGCAGGGATCACTTGTTTATAAAAATGGGGAGCCTATAGTGGACGACGAAAATAATTTTCCTGATGGCACAGAAGTCACATTTAATTGTATTGAAACTATCATGGGTGAGAAAACGACCTGGAAGATCGTCTGTGAAGATGGAAGCTGGATTGGTCGCTCCCTTAACTGCGGTACTTCAATCAAAATTATTTATCACACTATTGTGGTAATTTGAATTTATTGTAGATGCCGAAGAACTGTTAGCTAATCAGATGATAAGCAACAACACTTGCGTTTTCCGCAACCAAGAACCCAATGTTATCTCTTTTTACAACGACCAACAGATACGTGAAGAAGTCGTCGAGTTTCCTTCTGGTGCTGTCATCATCAGTAGATGTATTGACATAGGGAAGTATGCAATGACAGGATCAAATAAGAGAAGATGTATGGGAGGAGACTGGGATGGAACTAAACCGGCTTGTTTTGGTTTAAACCAAGAAAATGATTATTCTATGGAGAAGCCTCCAACTATTTTGTTTAGACACCAGTTGGGGCCTATTGCTCAGTCTAATGATGGAAAGTTGATAGTGTACCCTGGAACGATCTTGCATATGGAATGTTTGTGGATTAGAAGATTTGGGAACCCTAAGTGGACGGTGAGCCATGATTATAGGTAAGGAAAGCTGAAAGTTTAAACAGACAAAAAGGAATCAAGGATAATTAATAAACAAAAATGTGTTGTATATTTCAGGAAGTACCCGGAAGGCTGGACCACAGATCCAGGACGGGACTCTCAACTGGAGTATCGGCTTTCAATTTTTCACGCTTCTAAAGATGATTCTGGACTTTTTACTTGTGTGACACCTGCTCGGTATACTCACTCTGTAGAAATAGAAGTAAAAGGTAATTTATGATTGAAACAAAAAAAAAATGCGATAATTTCCAAAGAACGAAAGGTCTGGAAATGTGTGGCATAATTTTACGAGTGTATTTTTATTTTTTAGCTGTCCATTGTCCCATTGTGCCGCAACGTCGCGGCCTCACTGTCAACACCCAAAATACAAAAATGAACACGCACTTAAAATTCTCTTGCGTGAACGGAAACGCTCTGATCGGAGCTTCAGATATTACATGTCTTCCTTCCGGAAACTGGAGCGCTCCATTTCCAGTTTGTGAAAGTGAGTATTTCAGCGTTTGCGTTTTTAGCTGAGCACGTCGGTAAAATTAACTTAAAACTGAATTGGCAAAAAACACGTAGGCTTCAGCTTGTGCACTTGTAATTTTTTATTTTCTTTCTTGATTTACTTGCTTCTCATGCATGTGTAGGTATCGAGTGCGGGGAGGTGGGAGGTGTGTTGCCACCTCGCCTTCGTGTTCTGGTGGTTTCTAGAGAGGTTGGGGGCCGCGCTGTCTTTAGCTGCGAGCCCGGATTTGGGCTTAGAGGCCCCCCCGAAACCGTGTGTCAACCGAATGGAGATTGGGCCATTCCGTTCCCAACGTGCGAAGGTTTGTTCGGCTTGCTATAGCAGAAATAGAATTAGAGATTTTGACGGGGACATAAAAATGAGAGAAAAAAACATTAGTAATTTTATCAGTTATCATCATATTACTTTTTCAATAAAATAATTTATAATGACAATTGTATTGTTAGAAAAAAAGATATATAATAGCTTGGTTTTAAAATCTTTACAAAAAATAATTGTCTAGAAAAAGCGTGAGCTTTCACTTTTATGTCGCCGTAGCATCTTTACCCCTTTCACATAATTTTATGCGAGCCCTTCGTTTAGAAGTTCAGTGTCAAAACCCGGGAAATCCCGAAAATGGTTACATGCAAGGAACAGGTCCTTTCAAAGCCGGAGACGTTGTTCAGTTTAATTGCAATCCCGATTTTATGATGGAGGGTCAACCAATTATTGCATGCCAGGATAATTCCAGATGGTCTGGGAAATTACCCAAATGTAAGTTCTAATCCTGTTTATAGCTTTAAATTTTGAGGTTGATTATAGGCGTCCAAGCGTGTTCGTATCCTGGAACTACAATTAGTGGTAAAATGTCATCAGTGAAGTTCTATTACAAAATAGGCGAAAACATAACGTTTACTTGCGATGAAGGTTTGAGTTTGAAGGGTGCAGCTATGCTGAAGTGTCTAAAGAATGGAAAATGGTCTAATGCTATCCCGACATGTTTAGCTGATAACAGTACACAAGAAAACAATTAGTTTGAAGTGTTAAAACTTTTGGAAAAAATATGAGATTAATGTGATATTGGTGATATCATTTTGAATGTCAATTTTAATTAAGAGTTTGGTGGAAATTTTTGTTAAAAGGACTAACTCTTGTCAACTGTTATCTCTCCAGACATATCTGTTGAATGTACGTAAATTTTATATAGACTAGAAAGTTTTTATAATTAAGAGTTTAATACAGAATTAGAAATAAGCTTGGTAGTCAACATTTACAAGAGCAAATATTGTATTTACAAAAAATATATCGCTGTAAATGACATAATCATTATTTATCAAATAGGTTTTAACCTGATTTTACCAAGTAACAGTTACCTATAGATTTAAGTACCTATACTATGTCACCTATGTCACCTAGAAACTTCTAATACAATATGATTTATTTAAAAAATGGTACTACGTAATAATAAATAAATACCGTTAAATTTTTATATTTTATTTACCCATCTTTTTGTCAAAAAAAAGTCTAGAAGCAAAATAAGTGAGACTAAAAAGCTCTTCACCTTTTAGTGGGATAATGAATTTAGTGTTCTGTTTTTATTGACTTTTATCAATGATTTTTGATTGATTTTATACAGGTTGATCATCAGAGGGACTAAACCAGTTTTATCATCGCTTTGATGATGACAGCTTTGCTGCCGAAATGCGTGGCATCACTTTTCTGACAAATTTTTGGTGTGTGGATTGACACGTGTTTTTTGTAAATGAGAAAAATGTTAAAACAAATGAGTTTAAGTACAAATGAAGTTTATAATAAAAGTAAGTGAACTTTTAGGAATGGCACGTTAAAAATGTGAACGCCTGGTAACAAATTTCAGTTTAAAATATGTACTTAAAAAAAAATCTTAATTTCTCACAATCAGATTTTCAAGTTCTCAATTTGATAAATTTCTGGCTTTTATTTTTAATTTTTTAATCCTTAAATTTGCAGATTACTCAGATTTTTAAAATTGTATACATTTACAAAAAGAAAACAAGAGGGGGCTTACATACCACGGTTATTAATCTGAAAGCTTTATTTGACACCATTGAATTTGCCTGAAAGAACTTGATATAAAACAAACATCTTAAATAAGTAATTAAAAGCACATGCAACAAAATAAAAACCCAAGTACAAATAAATATACACAAATAAGCTAAACTTTAAGATGAATTTTGAAAGGAAGCCTCAGTGTACTCCTCTTGAAGAAAGGGCAAAAAAGATATGGAATTAGTAAATAAATAAAAGAGAAGAAACGATGACCGAAATGAAAGACTTAACACTGGAATAGAGTGAACAAATTAAAATTTAATACTAATTCCTCCGACTCCTACAGACGGTACGAGACATCGAAATCGAAGAAAAAGAAGATTTTCAGTTTTTATAACAGTTTCTAGGTTCTGAAGTTTTTATAGCTATTTATATCCACGTTTTGAAACATTAGGTAGGTAATATTTAAATTCTTTCACTACAATTGTTTTCTAAGTTTTTAGGAATTACTTAATTTTACATAATGTCGATCCCTAAATTCTAAAACATTATTGAAGATTTTAAGTTTTTATGTTTACAAGGTAAAGATCTCATAGGGTACCAGTTTTTTTTTAAATTGTTTTCCATTTTCCTAAATTAGTAGTTTATTATACTTCAGATTGCTATGTAGGAGTTTCTTCAGTTGTAGATTTTTAGATTCATAAGTTTCCAGATCTTCAAATACTTGTTAAACAGCTAAAGTGAATTTATCAAAACTGTTAACTAATAAAAAATAAAATAATGCGTATACATTGAGAAAAAAACGGCTTGGAAGCCGAATAAACAATCTAACTTTTGGGTGAAAATTGCAAATTTAATAAGAGTATATACTTTTAAATATAAACTACATATTAAGTGCGTTGCATCATTTTGTTTTCAGTTCCTACTTTACGACCAAAAGTAAATACAGACCAAAAACAAGTTCTTTCGAAAGGTTTGTCATAAGTACTTCATAGAAAAGAGACATATCAAATATTAAATACATAATGATAAACTTTACAACCAGCGACACGTGTCGAGATTAAACAAATGTCAATATGACAATAATATTCAAAATAAACAGAACATATAAATTGTGTAATATCTGAAAAACTAATCATTATGTTTTAATTTACTGAGAACTAATGTTGACAATTGGGCTATAGATTTACATAAAGTATGAATTTGGAACAACATATGATGAAATGAGCAAACCTGTATAAATCCAAATTGAGTAAAAAAAAATCTATTCTTTTTTAATACTTCAACATATATAACACTAATTTCATTACTTTATTTTGTTGACAGGATAAAATACTTATTGTTTTTAATCCTTAGAAATAAAATGTTCTCTTATCTAAGGATATGAAAATAAAATTTAATCCAAAAGAAACGAAAAGTTTTGTTTTCTTTTCCGGGGTGTTAGCTTTATTAGAATATGTATATCATTTATGTTTTAAAATTTGTATAAAAGGAGCATACATGCATTAGACTTCAACCAAACAAGAACAATGAAGATTTTAATAATTCTCTTGGTGTTAGTTTCGGTCTACACTTCTCATGCTGTTCTTCCGAACGATCTAGTCGATGAAGAGTGGGAAAATTTTATGGTAAGTTTTTTGTTAACTTTAGTCAACTAATAGTAATCGATTTTAGAAAACTAACTGGAAACGTGGATTTGACCCCAAAGCGCACTTAAGAAAAAGTATCTTTAGGAAAAATCTGGAAAAAATTTACGAGCACAATGAAAGATACAAAACAGGTGCAGAAACTTACGAAATGGGATTAAACCCTTTGAGCGACAGAAGCGATGAAGAACTAGCATTCTACACAGGTTTAAACGCTTCTTTAATAGATATTAAAGTTTTTGTTAACAGTAGTGAAGCTGAAAATGAATACCCGTCATTTTTCTTCAAAGCAAAAATTCCTGCTGCTTTAGACTGGAGAAAACAAGGAATTGTCACACCTGTAAAGAATCAAAAACAATGCGGTTCTTGTTGGGCTTTTGCTGCAGTAAATATATATATACATATATTTAAATATTGTATTATGTTTTTTAACTTGTTCTTCTAGGTTGGTGCTTTGGAGGCTCAATATAAGCTCCGACGCAAAGCCACCGCAATCTTAAGCGAACAACAATTGGTAGACTGCGTTCAAGGCTCTGGCTGTAGCGGTGGAAGCAGCCCCAACGCCTATTCCTACATTGCAAGAAATGGTGGCATTAATTATAGCAACAATTATCCATACCAAGCTAGAAACAATTGGTGTCGTTACGATAGAAAAAAGCCGCGAGTTACCATTCGAGGATACCGTGTCGCTACCAGAAATAACGAAGAAAGGTTGAGACAAGTTGTAGCTACTCAAGGACCTGTTGTTGTTTATATTCATGTTGATGCAAACACCTTCAATAATTACAAAAGTGGGGTTTATTACAATCCTAGATGCAGTAAAAGAATAAACCATGCCGTTGTTGTTGTCGGTTATGGAAGAGAAAGAGGCTTAGACTACTGGTTGGTAAAAAACTCTTGGGGGACGCAATGGGGACAACAAGGATACGTGAAAATGGCCCGGAATCGTGGAAACCACTGTGCTATTGCAACCACGGGATTTTACCCGGTTTTGTGAAAAGTAATGGTAATAGTAATAACTAAGAGACTAAAATGACTGTTTTTTCGTCAACGTTCGAATCAATTATACCTATTTAAAGAAAAAATATCACTTTAGTTCCGACGTTATTACAAAATTTTTTGCACGTCTTGAAAAATATAACGATAAAAAAATATTTTGATATTTGGAACTCAAATTTTAACTGGATCTACAGTAAAGCCGCCTAGAATTTCTGATAGTCTAAAATGTCTTAGATGTCCTGTTTTAAAAAATTAAAATATATACATCACTCATTGTTAAGAAGACGTGCAAAATATATTTATAAGTTTAATAAGCACACATGATTTGTTTTAGTATAGTATTATTATTAATAAATAAAGTTACTTCAACAAACTGACAATTGACTTCATTTAACTGCCTCAGACTTACAGGAAATATAATCTTACACTTTTGTGTCATTTAGTGTTTTCGTCATAAGCAATTAAAAGTAAATCGGAGTCAAAATTGATCTAAATAGTCCAAATTTTTATATATTACGTCAGTTGTTGGGTAAATGTTAATAGTGTTAGGTAAGTTCTGGAAATACATCCAATTATAAGTAGCTGTTTACATCTGCTGTCAATAGAGAAGGATATCAGCAATATGGTTTAGCTCGAAATTAGCTAACAACATAATCAAAACAAATAGACGTAATGCTAATGCTACATATTTTGTTGGTTGCAAATTACGAATTTACATCTAATCTGCTGTTATGGAGATTATTTCGTGTCGTATGTTAACGCACTCAAATCAAAAATATAAGCAACACAATATTCTCTGAGTCATTTAGATGCAAGTCGGTTTGCCAAATCCGTCTTTGTTGAACGTGCAGATGGACAAAGTCACATTATGAAAATAAGGAGCAAAATTCTCGTGATTTTGTTTGCAACATTCTATACAACTCATTTTGTGTTTCCAAAACCAAAAATGGCTATCAACTGGAAGACATTTAAAGTAAGTTTTTTGCAAAAGTGTGAAAACCAACAACAAAAAGTATCTATAGAATTTACACAGGAAACGATTCGCTACATTAGAGGAAGAAAATTTCAGAAAAAACATATTTCAAAAGAAATTGCTAATTATTGAACAACATAATGAAAGATTTCGTAAAGGCCTCGAAACATACGAAGTTGGTGTGAATGAGTTTACCGATTACACTGAAGAAGAACTGTTAAACGGCATTCGAGCACCTTTACAGGAGCACTCTAGTTTCTCCTACAGCTGTGTTAAGTTTTCATCGCTAATAAAACTGCCGGATAACTTTGATTGGAGAGATGCAGGAATGATAACACCTGTTAAAAGGCAAAACGGTTGTGGTTCTTGTTGGGCCTTCGCGGCGGTAAGTTTTTTAACCACGTTTTTAAATATTCTTTATGATTTTAGACTGGAGCCATTGAGGCACATTACAAGATTTACTACAATACAACTCTTAGTTTAAGTGAGCAGCAACTAATAGATTGTGTTCCGGAAGCTACAGGTTGTGAAGGAGGCTGGATGGCTGATGCTTATTTGTACATTGCTAAAAATGGAGGTATAAATTATAGTAGCGATTACCCTTATGAAGATAAAGAAAGCATTTGTCGATATAATAATTCAATGCCAAAAGTTTCTATTAAAGCTTACAAAGTTCTCGACTTTGCTGATGAAGAAATGCTGAGATATGTGGTTTCTACAAAAGGTCCTGTTTCCGTAGCTATTCACGGTGAAGGTGGTTTTGTAGATTACAAACGAGGAGTTTATTACAACCCTTTATGTTTGAAGAATAAGTTTACCCATGCTGGTGTTATTGTTGGTTATGGAATTGAAAATGGGCAGGATTACTGGTTGTTGAAAAATTCTTGGGGTCCACAATGGGGACTGGACGGATATATTAAAATGGCAAGAAATCGAAATAACCATTGTGGAATTGCTAGCAAAGCTAGTTATCCAATTGTATAAACTATGGTACTTCTCTCTAGATAATTGGTTATTTAAAATATGTACAATATACTTATATAAATGTATCAATTAAAACAGAGACGAGAGCTTCTGGTTTGTTTTTACTTAATTATAAATAATGTCAGTGCAAATAGCCATAAATATCTTGGATTATTATTTTAAATTAAAAATTAAAATAGTGTCAAATTCTATCTGTTCAGGAAATAGTAAAGACTAGACAAACTATAAGCAAATTAATGAAGAGGTGTTCTTTTAAATAATTAATACTATGGACATAATATTCTGAACATCTTGAAAAAGACACAGAGATTTGAAGATTGTTTAATAATTCTTTCTACTGTGGCAAAATGTAAATAGAAGTATTTTAAGTTTATATCTGTCTTTGTTAAAATAATTTATGATTTCTGGCGCTTAGCCTTCCAACTTGCACAGTTTTTGATTAAGGATCAACATAATTTTTATGATTATTAGCAGACAGTGTTATGATGTTGATAGTGACAACACCTTAAACTTTTTATGTAGAGCGTGTATAATAAAATCGTGTTTTTCAAGATTTTTTGGATCTTTTGAATTACGTATAGCAGTAATTAAAAGTTAATTATACGTATAGCAAATTAAAGAAAAAAACAAAATAATGTTTTGGGCAATTATTATCTTTAAGCAATGTGTAAATATTATTCACTAAATTTGAAGCAATTTGAAAAAGTGGCAAATATTTAATTAAAAACAGTCCTGTAGAACAGTTGAAATATATTAATTTCACCATCAAACGTCTTAACAAGGAATTGGCAAGATATGGAAGTGAACGTATTGAAAAAGTACTAGACTATCAATCTCATGCGGCTGCGATTGATTTTTCCGTCGAAAATCATGTATAGTTGTTGAAAACCTTCGACCAGATTTAGGGTTTGATAATTACTTGAACGTTAAAGTAATTTATGTATTTCAATAATTCGTTTTGTTTGTCTTCTTAAGAGCTACTTAAGTTTAGCTTTTGGTTACACGGATTCAAATAACTGTTGTGCTAGAGCAATACAAAATTTTAGACAACCGCGCTTTTATTTTGAAAACTATAAGATGTTTGAGAACAAAAGAAATTTAGGATACTCTATATGGACTTAGAAACTATGCTTGCGAGTTTGGTTCAAATTCGTGAAACTTTATTTTACTCAACTTAATTCGACTTAATAACTTCAGAGCTTCTGATAAATGGCTTCATGATGAGTATGGAATGTTCTTTAGAAGAATCAATAAGTTTTTTAGAAACAAACAGAACTAGAGCTTGATAAGGAACCGAAGTCATTGTTAGATTTATAAATATAAAATAAATAGTACATACTTGTTGATTTGAGAGTTATTGTTATCATTAAAAGCTGTTCCATGAATTAAAAATTGTCATAAAACTTTAGATAAATAAGACAAAAAATATCAGTAGAAATTGTGCACTCAGAAAAGAATGAAGTTGTTTTTGCCGAGTTTACTATTTTTTAGTTTAGTATTTTTTTATGCTTTTAATGTTGTTTTGTGCACCACTACCGCTTGGAAACAATGGATGGACTTTAAAGTAAGAAATCTATTTAATGAAACTGTGTTTTAAATACACCATTTCAGAAAACTTATAATAAAGTTTATTTAAATGAAAAAGAGGAAAATTATCGAAGATCAATTTTTTTCAACAATTTAAAATTAATTAAAAACCACAATGAAAAATACTCCCGGAATTTGACTTACAGTATGGAGATAAACAAGTTTGCTGACTACAATGTTGAAGAACTCTACACACCGTCACGTCCTAGCACTAGAAGACAAGATAAAATTAAGAAATTGAAAGTACCAAAAGACCAAGTGCCCGAAAGTATTGACTGGAGAGATTTTGGTGTGATTACACCTATCGTGGATCAATTATTTTGTTACACCTGTTGGGCTTTTGCTGTCGTATGTACCTACTATATACAAATTGATATATATTTGTATTAGTCTTTAGGTTGCAGCTTTAGAAGCGCATATTGGAATCCATTTAGGGCAAAAAAAACAAACTTTGAGTCAAGAAAATCTCGCAGATTGTGTGTACTCAGATTTTGAATGTCATCAAGAAATGAGACGAACAGCACTCGAAGATTGTTATCAGTACATCATTGACAATGGTATTGACTCAGGAGATTCGTATCCTTATGATCAGAAAATAGATGAGTGTCGTTACAAATCGGAAAATGTGGTGGCTACAATCAAAGATTACGCCAATATACCTGAAGGCGATGAAGAAGAACTAAAAACTGTTGTTGGTACTTTAGGACCTGTTGCTGTTATGATTACTGTTAATCCTTCGTTTTTACTATATAGAAGTGGTGTTTACTACCAAGAAGATTGTAATAATGCTGAAGAACCTTATAACCATGCTGTTACCGTGATTGGTTACGGTGACGAAGATGGCCAAGCGTACTGGTTAGTTAGGAATGAATGGAGTACACTTTTTGGAGACGACGGCTACATAAAAATGGCAAGAAACAAAGATAATATGTGTGGAATTGCAACATATGCTAGTTATCCAATTATAGATAAATAAATATTTTATCATTCCATTGATTAAAAGTATTTTGATGCGAATTTAAGTGCTCACGTCATAGTAAAAGTCACAAAGCAGCTGATCAAACACAAAAGTATCACTTTATCAGTCGTTTAGTTCCTGCCATTGTAAACTATCATCCTTGATTTAAAAATCCTCATTTAGTGTGTACAGCTGTCAAATATGAAACTTCTACTTCTTTTTGTGCTGCTTTTAGTCCAAGCTATTTTTGCTGTAGAAGACTGGGACAGCTTCAAAGTAAGTAAAAAAACATTGATATCTCAATCTTACAACTAATTTTAAGGCTAATTTTGGAAAAAATTATGCAAATCCCAAAGAAGAAAGCTTTCGTAAAGAAATTTTTTTAGAAAATGTAAAACTAATTCAAGAGCACAACAAAAAATTTGAACAGGGTCTGGTTACGTACTCTATGAAAGTAAATAAATATTCAGATCGTACTAACGAAGAAATCTTTCCGTCGTCAAAAAGACCTAAGAAATACGTTATCAATGCGCATAAGAAGCCGTTGTCTAAATTTACACCAAGTGTCGAAGTTCCTGACACCATGGATTGGAGAGATTATGGAGTTATTACCCCTGTTGCTGATCAAATGTTCTGTGAGACTTGCTGGGCTTTTGCTGTCGTAAGTTGAAGTATATAGTAATAATGAATCTCAACGTTTATACTTTTGATTCGTTCAGGTCGGTACTGTGGAAGCTCACATGGGTATCTATCGAAATAAAACTGTTAATTTAAGCCAACAGAACTTAGTAGACTGTGTGAAACAAAATTTCAGTTGCTTGCAGGATATGGAAAGAGATATGATAGAAAGAACGTATCAATACATTATAGATAACGAAGGAATCGACACTGCCGAATCGTATCCATATGAATCTTATGTTGTTGGAGCCTGTCGTTTTTCTAGCGATAATGTTGGTGGTACTATTGTAAGTTACGCCAACGTCACTGAAGGCGACGAAGAAGAATTGAAAGCTATAGTTGGCACTGTTGGACCAGTGACTGTGGCTATCACAACCGATATGAACTGGACTGCATATAGAAACGGGGTTTATTACAAAGAAAACTGTATGAATGTTACTCTAATTTTTAATCATGCTGTTGTTGTTGTTGGTTATGGAAGCGAAGATGGTCAAGATTACTGGTTGATTAAAAACTCGTGGGGAACTTGGTTTGGACAACAAGGATATATCAAAATGGCAAGGAACAGAGAAAATAATTGTGGAATTGCCTCGATTGCTCGCTATCCAATTATGTGAATTCAATGACAAACTAAAATCAATACTCATTTAAAATAAAGCATAATAAAGACAGATTTTCAAACATTTTTACTGCTTAATATCTTTAATTCTGTTTTCGATAGAAAATCAGCAATTCATTGATCATAATCGTATCTAAATTTCCGGCTGTGGGAAATACAAAATTACTATTACTAAAAGTACTTATCTATATTTTTAACTCATGAGAAAGTATTGTATCATTTGATCGTTTTTGATTATAACTAATAAAACTTAATAATACTGAATGTGTTGCACAACATGTTTTCTTTTATTTTGTAAGTTTTACAAAGCAAGTGCAAACTTAATTCTAATCATTTAAAAAAAAAAACGAAGATGTGATCATGTAATTGAATATTTAGCTTGTTTGAATGTTTAAACGTTTTAGATGTTTTGTATTTCTCGAACTCTATGTCTTTCAGCATCTTTGGGTTCGTTTGATTCGTTGAATTCTTTAGACTTTTAAATTACTTAGAATTTTTCGATTTTCTGATTACTTTGGATTTTTCGATTATTTAAGAAATCTTTGGGTAATTTTAATGGCTCTAATTTCTGTTTTTTTTGGATTGTTAGAATTCTTTATATTTTACATTTTTTAAAGATTATTTAGGTCTTGGTGCACCGTATATCTTTTCAATTTTTTTGATCGAACTTCGAATTCTTCCTATTTTCTGAATTCTTTGTAGAATTTTTAGATTCTTTTTACATTTAGTTAAAACATTTTATATTGTTTAGGTTTTTCGTGCTTTTTTGAATTTTTAGACTTCCAAGTGTTTCATTTTTTTTCTAATTTGTATGCTTTTTCAACTGACTTAAATATCGTAGTCTAGTTGCTACAATATTTAACTTTTAATCTGATTATGGAGTAATTTCCTCTGTTGCTGATCAAATGTTCTGTGAGGCTTGTTGGGCTTTTGCTGTTGTAAGTTAAAGAACAAATTAAAATATTTTTATAAAATATTTGAATTTTTAGGTTGATACTATGGAAACCCATATGGCCATTTACAAAAAAAACAAAACATCAGCTTAAGCACACAAAACTTAGTAAACTGCGTGGATCCGACCTTTGACTGTGACCAAGCGATGGACAGAGATATGATAGAACGTACCAATACATAAAATAACAATGGAATCAATACTGCTGAATCCTATCCGTACGAATCATGCACTGTTGGAACTTATCGTTTTATTAGTGACAATGTTGGCGGTACCATCGTAGACTATGCCAATATTACAGAGGGCGATGAAGAACAACTAATGTAGTTGGCACTGTAGGAACAGTGACTGTTGTTATAACAACTAAACAAAATTGGATTTCATATAATGATGGTGTTTATTATAACGATGACTGTATGAGTGAAGCTCCAATTTTAAATCATGGTGTGCTTCTCGTTGGTTATGGGACTGAAAATGGTCAGGTTGCTTAAAAATTCATGGGAGCCCTGGTTTGGACAAAATGGTTATATTAAAGTAGCAAGGAATAGAGATAATAACTGTTGAATTGACGCGATTGCTCGATATCCACTTACACAAAGTTATCTTTTTTTAAAAAAACAAATAAAGAGTAATGATTATTTCCAATAGACATTATCTTGAACTTAATAACGCGCATATACTTGAAAGCATCATGAATGACAGCGTTTTTTTATTCATTTGATAAGATCAAAATTTAGTGATAAAAATAACAAATGTTTTGATAAATAACATCATGACATTCTTCCGATTCTATTTCAGATTGTTCATTTCAATTTTACCAGTTTAGCATTTTATCAAAAGCAGCATGAGTATTTCGATTTTAAATTGGTACAAAAATAATTATAACTACATGAAAAGATTTTATTTTTAAATATTTACCACCGCATATTATCTTAAGTGCAAACAATTAATTCATATATGAATTCATGTTTCTACAATATGATTCAATATTGTCAGCCCATTTTTCAAATCTAGTAAGTGGTCAAGTCATTGTAAAATTCTCATTTCTCTATTTAGATTAATAATTTCTTTATTGCATTGGAAAGAAAAGTAGATTGTTTAACAAGTGAAAAAAAGTGCTGGTTTACTATTGAGTGAAAACAGATTGATTTACAAGCGTTAGCAAATAAATTAAGTGTTCAAGAGATAGTAAACCACCACTTTTCTTACGAATTGAACATACTATTTTTTTGTATCCTTAATGAAAAACGTGAAAAACTTAAAAATATTTTAATAAAAATTGTTTTTCCACAATCTTAAACATAGTTGCTTATTACAAGTAAACCGTAGCAACGCATGAAGACAAATTAACCTTGGCAGTTCAAGGATCATGGATGTTTCATTAAACTAATAATAACTAATACATTCATTTTTTATAGAAATAAAAATTGTTAATAATTGTTTTTGTTAAATATCATATTTATTTGTTTGTGTGGTTGTGTTATTAATGAGTCAAAGTAAAGTGTTGCTAATTAGTAAACTAAAACATTTCCTTTTTGAATTCTACCTAATCAAATGACTGTTTTCCATTAAGGATACAAAAAAGTTTTTGTTTTATGTTTCGGTAATTTAAAAATATATCGCTATAGCACAGAGCTTCCTACACATAAATAAAGTTTAAAAAATATACTACGGTAGCATGGCATGTGGAACAATGAAAAATTCAAACAAAGAACTGTAATATACGTTGTAAATAATAAAATAAAAATTATAAATAAAAAAAAAGAAATGTTGGATCGAACTTGAAGATTAAAGAACACTGAAAAACACCAAAATAGTAAGATTATCATGCTAACATATATGAAAAACAAAAACAGAAAGGTCATATCTAGAGAAAAAAAATAGAAAAGATTTAATGTTGGAAACGGAAAAGTTTTTGACTGTAGACGTAGTAGACAGAAATACCTAATAATGGCAAATTACAACAAAGAGGACGTGTAGCCTTATAATAAAACAAATTAGTAAAAAACTTACATACAAAAGAAATTGTTAAAAAAGACGTGGAAAAAAATGTGTTATAATAAAACATGAAAAACCTAAATATTTACAGAAATAGCACATGCAGACGTTCATTGTATAATATAAAAAATCAATCAACGAATATGTAAGAATATATTATGTTTAGAAAAAATGCATATGAAGATAACTGGATAAAAAGACCGAAACAAAAGTAACAATAAGCAATACAAAGAAAAAACATGAAACAAATTTGAAGCAATCTAAACATAAAAATTACAAAAAGTTAAGATGAGAGTTGGAGCGGTAGCAAAAAAAAGCAAAAAGAAACTTAAGTACACAGAAACGCATTTCAAAAGAGTCGTTATACCAATATTTACTTTTAAGTGTAAAGTATAACTATAATAAAAAAAAAATACTGAAATAAGGTTTCGGAAAAAAGTAAATGTAAAAAAATGTATAAAATAAGAAATAGCGTATTTTAAAAAAATACATGTAAATCAATCTAAACTACAATAAAAAAGAGCTACTAAGCTGTTTAAAACGCGTAATGAAAATAGGAGATAAAATGTTAGTACGTACGAAAAATGTGTAAATCCAAAATAATAAACAGAAAATAAAAAAGAAAACCGAGAAAATGTGGAGAAAAAAGAAAAAAGTTTTAGCAGACAAAATCACATTAGAAAAATTATCTAAATAAATTATTATTAACTATTTGCATACATATATTTTTAAATTTTCTACATAACTTTGTCATATCATATTCTAAAAAGAAAATAGCATTATTGATTAGAATCTACTTAGAAAAGAAACAATGTTCTTTAATCAGCGATTGACAATATCAGTAAATCTAAAAAATACCACTTAAATTAAAAATATAACAATTGTTTTGCTTTATAATACGTAATAAAAAATTGACAAAGACAACCCCACCATCTTTTATTTTTGTATAAAATGATATTTTTTTCAGCAAATATTACACTTACCTTAGTGTAGAACGAGAAAATGAAAGTGTTTCTACTCTTTACAATTGCCATTTATGGTGCCTTCGCGGCACTTTCTAGCGAATTCGTTGCTTCCGAATGGACGAATTTCAAAGTAAGTTACTACAATTTTATTACCTATTTTTTGTTAAAAATAACCTTGATGTTGCAGATAAAGTTCAACAAGAACTTTGTTAATGTGAAAGAAGAAGCTTTCCGGAAACAAATCTTTCAAAAGAACATCGAACGTTATGAAGCTCATAATAAGCTTTATGAGCAAGGTTTAGAAACGTATACGTTGGGTATCAACCATTTTTCTGATATGACACCTGACGAAATTCTTCCTTACACTCATGGTCTCATTGAACCCAAAGAAATTCCCAAACCCACTATAGAAATTAAATCCAGACAAGATCTTGCAATTTCCGAAAACGTCCAAATTCCAGCTAGTTTCGACTGGAGAGATTCCGGTGTTGTTACTCCAGTGAAGAACCAAGGCGCTTGTGGCTCCTGCTGGGCTTTCTCTAGCGTAAGTTTTTAGCATTTAGAGAGTTGTTTGTAATAATTTATCTTTAGAGCGGTGCAATCGAAGCCCAGGAAAGACTTGCTTATGGTGCTAACCTCGACATTTCCGTTAGTGAACAACAACTCGTTGATTGTGTTTCAAAGGCTTATGGTTGCCAAGGCGGTTGGATGACCGACGCTTATGTCTATGTTGCTCAAAATGGTGGCATCGATTCTGAGAGTGCTTACCCATATGAAGCAGACAACAAAACCTGCCGTTTCAAACCAAATCAAGTCGCAGCTAGACTTACTGGTTATGCTTACCTGACTGAACCTAATGAAGACATGTTGGCTGATATGGTTGCCAATAAAGGCCCCGTTTCTGTTGCTTTTGATGCTAGTGGTGATTTTGGTGCCTACAGCGGTGGTGTATATTATAATGCTACTTGTGATCCTTATAATTTCACTCATGCGGTACTTATTGTCGGTTATGGTACTGAAAATGGACAAGACTATTGGTTGGTGAAGAATTCATGGGGTGATAAGTGGGGTCTTAACGGTTACTTCAAAATTGCCCGTAACCGTAATAACAACTGTGGAATTGCCAATAAAGCAAGCTATCCCGTTTTATAATTTAAAACAATAAAGATGCGTACAATGTACGGAATAAAATTATAATAATTATAATTATAAATATAAATTATAATATCATTTAAAACAGAACTTTGTTCTCCAAACTTTTTTCAACAAAATATGCCTAATATATCTTATTGGAACATCACAACTGCTTTTTTTTTATTATAACCTATGAATGGAAATGTACACAAATAAAAAGAAAATGATAAAAAGATAAAACCAAACAAAAGATTAAACAGCTATTAACCGAACAAAAATAAATGAGTCATTTTAAATAAAAATCTAAATTTAAACGTCACGCTACAACAGGTAGCACAAGTAAAACAGTTTATATGAAATAAATGGATATTATAACTTAAACAAAATAGAATTTATTAAAAAAAAAAACATTTCTGACACTGTCTAAAAGTATAGTTGAAAAGTTTCTCTTTGAAAATCATGACATCCAAATTATGACAATAAAAATGTCTTACATAGTTTGACACTTAAAATTATTGTGGTTAATTTCACAACAGTGGATGCCCATGCAAAATCCAAAAAATTAAAGTGATTTTTCTGACGGATTATCGATCACTGATTTACTGCCTTTTCCACAAAAATGGACCGAATATAAGGTTTGTGTTGATTATAAAAACTTAATTTTTCAATTAACCCTTAGTAGAAAAAATATAAAAAAAAATTCACAAATCAAAACGAAGAAACAGAACGGAAACATAGAGTCTTTAAGCGTTACTTCTTTATGCAAGATCTTATGATCTTTAATAATCTTAAATAAAACCATAGGTTTTTGTAATTTGCCATTATTGGCAAATTACAAAAACCTATGGTTTTATTTAAAATTGTTATCACACATCTGAGTGATCAAACTGAAGAAGAAATACAAGAATATTATAAAACTCATAATTATGAAGAAAATTAGGAACAGTTTAGGTAACCATACCTACATGTGGTATTTTCATTAACGCTCAATTTCAGATTCTTAAAATGAGTGCCAGAACTTTAAAGTAAGTTAATTAGTTTCTTGTTAAGTTAACATAAGTTTATTACTTTTAAGACACGGAAAAGGAAGATTTTTAAAACAAAATCTGAAAAAGATTGTGCTAAAATGTAATTTTCACGAAGACTAGTTAAAGTAAATAAATTAAGAAATGAAATGAATAAAATGGAGCTCGACTATGATACAAAAGATATAGATAGATACTGTGACCTATGAGAGAGTGCCTTGATATGGTCAGGTCAAATTGAAGCTAAGCGTCCAAAAAAAAATTAAACAAAAATTTTACAAAAAGCTATGGTTATTAGAAGAGTAGAGAAAGCAAAAACATTAAGAAAAAACAGATCTAGACGAAGATATCAAATAATGTAATTAAGCATCAAACTAAGTTTTACTAAATTTTGATAACACTAAAATGATGAGAGTTTCAAAATAAAATAAATTTTAAGAAAGAAAGTGGGTTGAAGTCACTTTTGGTTTAAATTAGTGACATTTTCAAGTTCATCATGTGACGTTTAAATTTACGTTTTTTCAACAGTTATGTTTAAATCAAGAAACCACAATGAAAGGGAGTCATTATCTATCACCGATTTACTACTATTTCCCAAAAAATGGAGCGAGTTTAAGGTTTGTGTCATTTTTTTTTTTATTTCCATCAATACATGCCTCTACAATAATTTTAGAAAAAATATAAAAAACAGTATGTAAACCAAGAAGAAGATGCAAGCCGAAAAAAAATATTTTTTAAACGTTACTCATTAATGCAAGATTATAATAAAAAAATAAATAACAATTTAATTCCTTTAAAAATTTTGCTCACGCATCTGAGCGATCTAACTAATTATGAAATTGAACAATATTATAAAACTAATCCTCCTGAAAATTCCACACATGGTAATACGGTGTCAAATACACGTCGTTTTACCCACTAATAATATTTTTGTGTGCAGGTACCGAAAACATTGAAGACGAGTATTTCAGAAACGAATGGAATAATTTTAAAGTGAGAAAACTTTATTCAACAGTGGGTATTATAACAACTTTAATTTTTTAAGAAAAGGAAAAATAAGAAGTTTTCATGTTATGCCCAAGAAGAAATTTCTAGGGTTTATTTTTTATCAAGATTAGTACGTGTCAACCAGTTTAAGGCCTCCTTAAGAAAGGATGGACTTGACCTAGATACGAACGACATAGACAAATACTGCGATTTTTCTAAATCTAAAACTCATAAATATACCGAATTTGATATCGAGCAATTGAAAACGAAAGATTTTCAAAAGCTTAAGCAAAGAACTCGCACAGGAATATGGTTGGAAAAAGTGGAAAGTATGAATCAACCAGAAGGTCTAGACGACTTCCAGGGCTAAGCTTCATAACCAAGCTCCTTAAGTACAAACAAATTAGTTGACTATGAACACGGCATGAAAAAAATATTGGAATTTACTTTATTTATTTTAAAAAATCTCACAAAACTGTCTTTATAAAGAGTAACAAATCTAAAAATTAATAGTACACAAAAAATAATATTTTATTCAGCGATAATCTCGCATTTACATTATGTCATTATGATATTATGATATAAAAAATTAACAAATTTTGGTTTTGGAGGATAAGATGCGTTGACATCTGAAGTCTGTACAATTTCCTCCGTCAATTTGTCGGACAGACTAGATATTTCTTTTAACTGTTGTTTTAAACCCTTATGATATTTTTCATTGTGTTCAAGTGCGTCTTGTTCTTAAATATTTGTTTTCTTACATTTTCGATAGGGTCATGCTTGGATTCCCAATAAAGACTCTAATGTCATTCGTGTTGAAAATATTCGATAAAATAAACACTTACCTTAAAAATATCCCAGGCAACATCGAGTTCATTATCTGTAACATCAGCGCAAGTATTGCAGACGGCCAGAATGAATATTACTAAAATCTTCATTTTTATTTTTCTCCCTTGTAATTTTACTAGAGTAGAAACTATAGTCACCGAGAATTTATACTAACTTTAAGTCATAAATGCGCTTTTAATGAGGTGTATCTATCTAACAATTTTTACAGCCTATTGCTATTTTGATTTATTTAAAAAGTACAATAGGGCAAAAGAATAATATCGCCTAGATGATGATGATGATGATGATGATGATACCCTATTCGGCAAAAATCTGAGACTAATGTTGAGTGATTAAAGGTTGACCACTACAAGATACCTACCTTAACACATCGCTAAGTAATATTTGGTTGCCAAGTTACTTGCAAAAAGTTGCTAATAATATTTTAGTTCACTTGTCAACTTTACAGAAATACACCCAGGAATAAGTTTAAAATTCGTCCAAGATGGGAGCTAAACTTGTCAAACTGTTTTTTTTTTGCTGAACCAAATAAATTTTACATTTTCTGAACCCTTTAAATATTACTGTATTAAATTCTTCTTTTACACGTAAAGAATAAATATTAGGGTAAGTGTATTAAGGGAACGAATTTTTAAGAGTCATTCACGAATAATGACCAACCAAGACGGCAAACCAAAATACATTTTTCATTGCGACGTTAAAAAATTGTGGGTCATTTATAAATCGTGATTTGATTGTTGATTTTACTGAAATTGTAACCTTGCAGTGTGTGTGCAAGTTCTTATCAAAAGGTATACAAATGAATTTACAAACCGTTTGCAATGTATATATTAGTTTTTTATTGCATATTAATTTGTGTAGGCCCCTCTTTAAATGATCAAATCAATCACCTTATTTTACATATAAACTATTTCTCTTAAATTTTAAATTTACCAAATAAAATATCAATGTAAAGAAAAATACGAACGTTTGTTCCATTTTCATGGTCAGTGAATTCTGTTAACCTATGTCTGAATTACTTTATTTGACAAGTAAAAAAAAATTAAAAGTCTTATTGAGATAAAAATTTAGGAGAAAATACATTTGGAAAAAAGCTGAAAATCCATGGCTCATACGTGGCACTGGCATGACTTTTTTATGAGCTGCACTAAAAGAAAGAATCGACGAAGACGGTAAATAAAGAGAGTGTAAACATTTTATTAGTAGATATAAAAATATACCTAACTGAGGTGATTGGTATTATGACAAAATAGGTTCACTGTTGGTGTGTTTTTTACAGAAAAATATTAAAACATTAATACCAAATTCTCTTTTTCACTACATTAAAAGCTTTTGATACATTTCTCTCAATTTTGGTGTTATTAACCAAAAATTGATGTAAAATTGATGTAAGTACTTAAAGTTGGCGTAATTCAGAATGAATCAACAATTCGTTACAGCTCGAAACACCCCAATTACGAAATAATTAAATTATTGAACCGTATATGTCAATTATTTCAACAATAGTTCATTAACTGTGCACCTACTCTATTTGATTAAAAGCAATTTAATACATAACCAGAAAATAGATTGATTTATCAAAATTTATCATTTTAAAAAATATAATGAAATAAGACATATTTTACTATACAAACTAAAATCAACATTTATTAGTATAAATACAAGAATTAAAACTTTTAAATTTGTCATCTTATGCCAACATCATCCGGGAAAGGTAGTATTGAGATGTATCAAGACAGTTCGGATTCCACGCACCTGGTTGGTCTTTTTAAATTATATTTTTAAATTAAATTAGTTTACAGTTTTATTAATTATTGAACGTATGGTATAATAGACATTAAAAAAAATAATTTTGATTTAAAAACACTTTTTGTATATCATTAATGCGCGTGTTCTATAGCAAAGCACATGCTTCTTTTGGGCTAAATTTTTCAGGTTCGTAATTTATTTTCAGGGAGATAATAACTGAAAATTGATCTTCAGCCATTTTTTATCGAATAAAATTTATGTGATGAACAATGCGTATTGATCAAAATTTGCCTAAGGTAAGCTCATAAAGCGCTTTCGACTTTTCTGGTAACAAAATGGCATAAGTAGTGGCCAAATTTGAGGAAAATCACCATTCACTTGACATTATTATATTATGTTTACCCAATGTAATTAGTTTAACGGAAAAAAATAACAGAATGAAAAAGAAAATTAGATGCCGTTAACAAATTGAAATTGTTACTGGCATTTGGTGAGTTTAATTTTTTTGATATTCATTGATAATTTTTAATGGTAACTACACAAATAAATATCTACGGCAATGGCTATTTTGCAACAAGTTACGGAATGTATTTCGTAACTGTTTTTTAGAATGACGTTGATTCTGTATTTAAAAATCGTTGTAGAACGATGTTATTCGTGAAAAAAATAAATTATTATAATAACGCAAAAAAATCGAATATCTTCCATATAACTGAACTAATCTTCTGTTTTTTTCTTTACGCTAATATTAGCTATTACAGCAAATTTATAAAAGTTAATGTTAATTATAAAATTTGCTAAAATTCTTGCTTTTAGTGTTTTTCTTAACAACGTACCTTAGCAACTTAAAAAACCGTTTGTTTTTGAATAGTAGATAAAACTTCCACGAAAATCGTTACCTGCCTATGAAGTATTCATCAAAGTAAATTACAATAGGTCAGTATCATTTAGCAAACATAAATTAGATTCACTTAAATGACATTTTTGCAATTAAAAATTACATCGTTCAATGTAATACTCATAGAAATTTTAGTAGTCATATTCTTACTAAATCATTGTTAAACAAGTGGGTAAACATAAGGTCTAATTAGCAAATTTTGTTTTTAAAAGTGTGTGAAACGAACAAATTGTCCAGAAACCAATTGTCCAAAAATCAATTGTCCAGAACGAATCATTATCAAATTCTCCACCCATACTTATTATTTAAAAACTGCGAACTATTATATCCAGAATCCATTGTTCACAATAGTGATAACCCTGAATGATTTTATTTATGTGACAAAAGAAGTATCCATTTCAGTTATTTTAGTAAAAGAAGTAAGTACTTACATACCTAAGTTAATAATTAGTTTCCTTTAATTTAATAAATTGTGATATATTAATAAAATTTTCATTAAACGGATACTTTTGTGCAAAGATTTTTTGTTATTATTTAGTTTCTTCAACAAGCCTAGATTTCGTTTTACATGAAACAAATCCATTTATTTAGAACTAGTTATTGAATGTCATGGAGTAGATACTGAAAGAAAAATGTGGCTCCTCATCTACTTCTTACACTGTTTGCCCCAAACTTACTGTCATTTACTTTTGTTGTCTAAAATTTGTTGCTTTTTATTTATAGAGCATGAAGCTCTTTATTCCCTTCGTCTTTGCCATGTTCATGTGCGCGGCCGCAATTTTGACCGATGCTGATATAGATGAGCAATGGGAAAAATTTAAAGTAAGGTAAATCCAATAAATATTTGGAGATTATAATCGTAAAGACAATCAGATTTATGAGTAGTTTTTCGGGTTTGGATGTAAGGCAACGTTCTAAGACTGCCTAGTTCATGTTGCTTTTTTTATTTTTAAAGATATATTTATCTGTCTCTATGACTCTTTAGCACCTTCCAAAAACTGCAAATAAATTTTAAGGATCATAATCTCCAAATAATATTAAGTAAAGAATGCATACAGAGTGTTTCACAAAGATATACATTCCTTCAAACCTGTATTAGATGCACATAAATCCATTTTGAAAATTTTGTGAAAACCGTTTGAGAACCACTAGAAGTAGGTGACTGTCTAAATCGCAGAGACGAAAACTGGAAAAAGCGGGAAGCATCTTTACTAGACCAGAAGAAAAAATCTTTAGACCGCTTTTTGTGGTACTAAAACAAAATTTATTGATAGTTATGTAATGAACCTATGTAAACATGGGGCTCAAATTTTAGCGTTAGAATTTTTTAAACGTCTTTCCAGTTACGCTTGTGGGTTGTTGAACTCGAGATTTACGAGGTTTAATTTTATGTACAACTTTGTGAAACATCCTGTACATCTATCACTCTAACATTAATTTTCAGTTAAAATTTGATAGAAGTTTTAATTCTACTAGCGACGAAAAATTTAGAAAAACAATTTTTACTGAAACTTTGAAGTCCAATATAGAACACAATAAGAGATACAAACAAGGTCTGGAGACGTACGAAATGTTTATTAACAATTTTTCGGACAAAACTGCGAAGGAAATGTCAGAAATAGGGTCCTGATAACTGTTTATCTATGTAAATGTGTTCTAATATAATGTAATACTATACAACAATGTTTCTAATTGTCTATGAACTACAGTTTCTCCTAACCTCACGTTTCTTCTTTATTTTACTACATATTTTTTCTCTACTTTTATCCAACTACATTAATTTTTGGCTTGCTTTCATCATATATTCAATTATTTTTGTTCCCCCCTGACACTTCCTACCTCCAACCAAAACTTCTTCATTCTATCCAGGTTTTAGACTATCTACCTTGATGCATTTTTCTCCCATTTTATCGTTTTAGTTTTATATATCTATACATGCATATCTACTTTTGTTATGATACTGATCAAATTCCATACAGTTTTTTAACATTTTTTTAAAATTTTTATTACACACACTTTTTTCGAATGTTTCCGCTCGTTTACATCTCTACTCTTAAATTGGGCACTTTAGTTTCTTCTTATATTATCTATTTAGACTTTTTTGTAAAACATCCTTTCAGATACATCTCTTGCAATCTCTCCGTTTTGTCATATTCTTTCCATTACAATATTTCTGCTCCATAAATTAACATTATTCTTTTCAGCTCATGCCCAAATTTTCTATTACCTCTATTTAGCACATACAATTCCTATAACGTTGTTTCTCTAATTTCTAAAAATCTATTTAATTGCGTTATACGCAATGACGTACCGTAGTTGCTGTAAAACGTGTATCCGAGCTAATTAAATACTTTTACGACTTCCATCTTTCTATTTTACTGCAACCATGTACTTCTACTTACACCAAAGTAAGATAACACCAAGGAATACTTATTCAATTAAATTGTTTTTTATATATTATATGCAGGTGGTCAAAACAAATAAATGATCAACATTAGAAACAAAACAAGGAAACGAACAGAAGTTAACATTACTAATGCGTTGCCCCCCATGGTGCTCTAAGCATTTCCTAACACGTCGTGACATTGAGTTGATGAGGTTATCAACTTTCTCCTGGGAAATTTTTTCCCATGCCATATGTACTGATCTGATGTACGAAGTAAATTGTCGTCTGCCGATAACATGTTCGATAGGGAGTAAGTTAAGAGATTTTGAAAGAGAAGGAACTTTCTTAAAATAAGCCAGAGTAAGTCTGACAATATGCGGCCAGGCATTATCTTTTTGAAAAACAACAAGGTACGAAAGAAGATGAAGTTGTATAATGTACGCAAGGTATCGTTGAGCATTCATGGTACTTCTAACGAACACCACAAAAGATCTACTGCCATACCTAATTGTCCTCTACACCTTAACAGTTTGCTTTACAATTGCTCTCCTAACCTATATCTGACCATCGTTCATGCCGATGCAAAATCGAGATTTGTTGCTAAAGACCACCTGATACCACTCTTCATCTTACTGTAACTTTTTGCGGCACCACTCTAGCCGTTGCATTTTGTGAGCAGCGGTGAGTGGTAACACAAAATGCGGCCGGTAAGAGATCTTATTCGGCTGTAGATGGTTCTAGTGGTTACTCTTCTACCTTCTTCTCCAAGCCATTGATCTGTAATCGAACGTGTGTTGTCTAAGACCAGCAGTCTTATCTCTTATCTGTCGGAAATGCCCTGAACGTCTGGCTCCTTGTTTTCGTCATTCCTCAGATCAAGCATGATCAGAGTTCGCCACAACTGACACTGTTCTGTTTAAACTGACTGCAATCTGACAAAAAAATAAACCCCCTTCTCAAAAGCCCACTATTCGATCTCGCTCAAAATCTCGTAATTGATTTAAATTGAATGCACAAAATTCAATTTCTTAGAATACATTCCTGAAAATGTTACAGTGCACCATATCGATAATCTAATCAAAATGTTTATTGTTGTGAATATTTTTTCCTTGCTGAATTATGATCATCAGAATGAGGGTAAAGCAATATAACGTTATTTTTTCAGAATCACTATACGTATGAGTTCTTTTTCTTTTCTTAGTTGTAAATCGTCTCTAGCTTCGTTTTTAATAAAAAATAAAGTTTGTTTCAATACCACTATCTCCATGTTTTTTTTTGTGAAAATTGACTCCCTGAATAGAACATTGACAGCAATTATCGGAATAACAACGTTTTGATTAAAAATCTCCTGTTTAATTCATAACAAGCTTGCCCATTTTCTTGCCCATTCCAGACAACCTGTATATATAAACATTTGTGCAATAATAACGGTAAATTAAAAATTTCTTGAAGACTGAGAAATTAATCGTATGAGGTAACAATTTCAGGAAAGCGGATTTCATACTTTGCGTTAACATTTCACAAAAAATCATTAAATACATAAACTTGATATTTAATGAGGTAACAATTTCAGGAAAGCGGATTTCATACTTTGCGTTAACATTTCACAAAAAATCATTAAATACATAAACTTGATATTTAATATTTTTTGTTCAGTTATTTACATGAAGATACAACAGGTGGACCCGCACAATGCTGTTATTAAAGAATAATAGAGTAGACGTTTTCGATTAAAAAAATGTAACTTTAAGACTTTATCATTTCTACAAATAACAAAAAGTAAAATAGGTCTGTATGTAAAAATTTAATACGTGGCCTGAATTAGGCTAAGAAAAATACCATATTTTTGAGTTTAAAAAAAAAATCTAAATTTTTTCTATAGATTTTTTTTGTGTTTCTTGGTCATTTCTTAATAAAGAACCTTTGAGCGACTTAACAAAACAAAAATTAAAAGCAACGTTTCTCATTTACAAACGGAAATGTATGCAAACTATAGAATACTATAGATAGTCATCAAGTTCAAACATAGCCTCACTCAAAAAAATCCAAAATGTTAACAGAAAAAGAAAACAAGTAACCCCACCTGTTATATTGCTTTTGTGGTAGATTTTATATAATTAGAGCAAATTAGTTTTAAAGAGAATAAATGATAAGTGCTTATATTGAGTGCTCCTATGTTCGACTTCGACTGCATTATATAAATATAAAATTTTGTATGCAAATCGTACCTAACTGTACATACATTTTTGGATTCATTTTGTAGATTGATATTATATATATTATAGATATATAAACACATAGTTGTTCATAATGTTATTCTTTGTTTGATAAGGATAATGATGTGAAAAATAGTTTTGAGATATTAACAAGACTAAATATGAACTATCTGAGATTATAGAAGCTATTTAAAAAACTTTTTAAAATTTTAGAGAGGGATAATATTTACACGTTTGCAGGTTTCATTTTATCGCATCATTTAAAAACTACAAGCAAACGTATTTATAATATTTATATAACATCTTCCTACTTCTGACCTCAAAAACCATTGTTCAATTACTGATAGCAGCTTTAAATATAGTATTTAATAAAATAAGAAGCAATGTTAATACCAGTTGTTACTTGGAGTTATTCAGCAAAACAAGTAAGTAAATTTAAAGTTATCAAAACATTTTAATTTTAATTTAATTTTTTAACACGACACAAATTATGTTAAAACTTGATGTCTTCATATTTTTGTAAATCGAGAAAATAGGATGTTTTTATTGAACCGGTCCTTGAATTCTAGAAGACCCGTGCTCACAAGTTTTTCGAATTAAATTATTATTTTTACTTATAGGTCATGAAAGTCGTCATTCTCTTCGTCTTTGCAATGTGCATGTGCGCAGTTGCGGCTTTAACCGATTCTCAGATTGATAGAGAATGGGAGAAATTCAAAGTATATACAGTTATTGTGACTGCTATATTTTAACGTTGAATTTTAGGTCAATTTTGGAAAAAAATACAAGTCCAAAAACGAAGAACAATTTAGAAAAGGTATTTTTCTTGAAACTTTGGAAGAAATTGTATCTCATAACAGGAGGTACAAAGAAGGATTAGAACCGTACCCTCTGCGTATATACGAATTCGCGGATCAAATTCCGGAAGAATGGAATGGAACTGATAAAGATATAACTGATGTTAACGAGGTGGATGAGCTTAAGAGTGGCAAAGCTTGACTTGTCTAAATACATTGAGATTAAATATGAAAATAAACATTTTATGGGTATTGCAAATATACACACTGTTGTGTTTATTACTTGCCACGGAAAGCTTTACCCTATACTAATAATCTTCTTAGTGTTTTGTTTACTTTTATATAATTAAATGCAATAACTTTGTGTTAAACGAACAGACTGCAAAAATTTGGGTCAAAATAAAATCGACTTGATAAAACTTCATAACTGTAGTTACTAAATTTGTAAACTGAGAAAAATCAATTAGCTCTCAACATTTGAAAGTTTTTTAAAAACGCTTAAAAAATTTAACTTTTCTTTAATAGTTATAGTTATAGTATAGTTATAGTTACAGTTAAATGCAATAACTTTGTGTTAAACGAACAGACTGCAAAAATTTGGGTCAAAATAAAATCGACTTGATAAAACTTCATAACTGTAGTTACTAAATTTGTAAACTGAGAAAAATCAATTAGCTCTCAACATTTGAAAGTTTTTTAAAAACGTTTGAAAAATTTAACTTTTCTTTAATAGTTATAGTTATAGTATAGTTATAGTTACAGTTATACTTTATAGTCCCACAACATTGCACAAATAAAAAATTGACTGAAAAAATAAGTAATTTTTTTTTAAACTTTTCTTCAAAAATATCAGTCAACTAATACCATCCGACGATTAGACGGTAGAGAGAGAAAAACAGGAAGCTTTAACCGTCTAGAAATTAATGCCCATGATCGAGGGCGTTCGAGGACAACCTGAACGCCGCAACTAGAAGAAGGTCTTACATTTGGTGCATAAATAAGTATAAGTACTCGTGAAACTGCCACTCATTTTGATGTTAATCACACGTTGGTACACAGAACCATTAGAGAAGAAAAGCTTCACCATTACCATTTTCCAAGGATGCAAGCATTGCTCTTTCAAAATATTGCAAAACGGTTAAATTATTGTAATTGGCTCGTGACACCAATTGCGCAAAGTCCAAATTTTATTGCAAATGTGTTATGGAGTGATGAAGTTCACAAGAAATAGATATTTTAACCAATGAAATTCTCATTTTTACGCGTTACTAAATTTCCATTTAGCCAGGGATGTGGATAATCAACATCGATGTTTGGGCCGGGATTTTCGGTAACAATTTAGTCGGGCCTTCTATTATTCCCATTCGATTGGATAAATCAGTGGATATGGAAAACTGGCCCCGCTTTATAGCCATCAGACTTAGACTCCTAGATATTTTTTTTTGGAACCACATCGAAAATTTGGTGTATCAAACACCAGTTGATAATTTAAACGTTTTAATTCAACGAATTCATGCAGTCGGAGCGGTAATTAATGCAAACATGTTCGCCAGGGTTCAAGAAAATGTCTTAAGAAAAGCACAAGCATGTTTAGATGCTGAAGGCATAAATTTTGAAGAGCTTTAGAATTGATGTTTTTTTTTTTAAATATTTTTGATTACCTTAATTGACATTAATAAATGTATTCTCGGGTTATTATTTGTTAAAAAAAGTTTTTGTCGTTAATTATGTTCAATGAGTTTAACTTGTACCGGTAGCTTCTGTTTACGGCGGAAACTCCACGGCACCAGCAAAACTTGCCCCTTGTAGATGAGAGAAAAGCGATATATACAAATGCTAAAACTGCTGTGCCAAAATTTACTAAGTGCAATTACAAAACAATTTATGAAAAGGACATTGTTTCATGTTCTTAAAAGTTTACCAAGAGTGAATTAGTCATTGTAGGGATGACATTAACGACTTTTCAGTTCAATAGTTTTTGGATTGATGGAGTATGGAGTATAGACAAAACAATTCGAAATCTGCAACATTCGAAGAATTAAATAGAGTTTCAACAAAGTTGTAAACTTGTAAAGGTTATCAACGTTTCTTCACAACATTTTCGGTGAATTCAGACTCTCTGGAGTGCATCAACTGCAGGCTTTTCAATAAGGTCACAAGCATACGCTTTACCTGAAAGTGCTTAACGTAGGCATTTAAAAATTGTTACAACTATTGGAAAAATACATTAGCACAATATTCAGCACTTTAAACAAAAGGGTATGAGAATAACAATTCCTCATTGGAACGTCTTGCTCAAATATGAATTCTCGTTCTTTAGTTAATAATTACTCTAATAATAATAATTGAAAAGTTGCCTATAGCGTAAAATTTATTATTAATCAATTTTGATTGAATATCACAACTACACCACTCTACGTAAACCTACTTGTAGTTTTTCTATTATTTCTTCTCAGCTACCATGACATGCAACGTTGCCAAATTAATTCTTTTAAAAGTTTAATTTTCTCGAAAGGTAGAAGCTAAAGATTTTTTTTTGATCATTTTTTTAACGCCATCATGGTATTTCAACCATGTACTGTGGAGCATATCCGTTATTTTAGATACACCCAGTATATGTATACATTTAGTGAATAAAACTGATTAGTAAAGTAGCATTTTTTGTAACTGTAAACATTTAAGTTTTCCCTATTTATTTTGGATCAGCATCTGCATTAATCGTGTATCTCGGTTACCATAAAAAAATCTTTTATTATGAAACATAGATACTACACTTTAAGTGTTATAAAAAGTCAAAAAGTCATCAATACATGAAAACAAACCAAAAATTCTAATTTATTGTTTGACAAGCTTGTAGAGTATACAAACTTCCCAAATATAATTAAATCTAAGGCCTTATAAAATCATAACTTTGCAAGATAGAATCTAGAAGAAGAATCTAAGAGTCTAAATTCTTAAATCTAAGTTTAAGAATCTAGAACCTAACAAATTTTAAATTATATAACTAAGAATTTTATTAAAATTGAAATAAAAACAATGGTAAACAAATAGGTGATTTTTTTATTAGAAATATTAATATAATATTAATATATTAAAACTAAAACCATGTTAAGTTTGGGCTTTTCTAATATTATTTTAGACATAAAAATCAAAGATGACGTTTGTGTTATTTTCAGAAATAAATTATTATTACATTTGCAACTTATACAGAGTGTGTCGTAGGTCGCGGATAAACTCTTGACCATCATGTTTGGGAAGTTAAATATAAACTATTCTTAAAAAAAAATGTCTACAAATAGCATATTTCTTGAGATGTTGAGTGCCATTCTTGAGCTAATTTGACAACACCGTGAATAGAAGGTATAAAGATTGACTTTAATAAATCTTGTTGCAAGCTTAATAACGTGCACTTGTAAATTCAGAATTAATAATGTACCAGGTCATGATTTATTTATTGATACCTAATTATTTCGTAGTACGTGGGTTTATAAGAATTTTATTTTCAAATTAATAAAAACGCAAGTTAAATTAAATAAATTATAAAAAGTGTCCGAATACTCGGCTCTGAGCCAATAAACATGCATCAGCTCGTCTACGTAAATTGTAAAAATATTAGATCATTAATATCATTAACTGTATCAAAAACTTTTTCCTGCATTTCTTCGAGATAGATTGATGTCATACGGTGTACTATGTCTGTCATGTATCCCCAGAAGAAAAAGTCCATAGGAGTTAGATCCGGCGAACGTGGGGGCCAGGCATTTGGTGAACCACGTTCGCTCCATCTATTTCCATAATTATTGTTTAACCGTTGTCTTGCAGGCAACGCAAAATGTGATGTAGCGTCATCCATCTGTAATCACACGTCCTGTCACAACCAAAGAAAGATCATCCAATAAATTATAATAATTTTGAAAAAAAATTAAAAATTCTACACCTTCCAAACCATTAGGTAATCGACGCTGATGACCATGTTCAAATGTTACATGTGGATTTTTCCTTGCATTAAAATGATAATTATGGCTATTAAAAATTCCATTCTAGATTTCATTCTTGGAGCAAGGTCTTTGGAAAGCCTTAGTGTAATGGTACGGATGTAACCTTTCTTCTCTAATAACTCGATTTATTATTTTAAATGGAACACAAAGCTTCCGGGCAAACTGCCGAACGCTAACCTGAGGGTTCGCATGCACAGCTTCAAGAATTACTTCTTTGATCCTTGCAGTTCTAATAGTTCTTGGAAGGCCAGGAAAAACTTTTTTTTAAATTTGGACTTACGTTTTTATTGCTCTTCAGCCTTAATCTTATAACGTTTATGCTAGGTGGTCTCCTCCTTGGATAATATTCTGTGTACAGTCTCTTGGCCCTCGAAGTATTTTCACCGCACTCTCCAAGCATTAGTTATATGTCACAATACTCATTTGCCAAGAATTCCATGATGTAAACAAAATCCAACCTTTCCAAAAGTCAATTTTTTTGTAGTACAGATATAAATTAAGTTTTGCAGTATTCATAGTTTTTTTTTTTTTTACAAAGGTGTGATAACATAGTGTTGCCATATTCTACACACAAAACCTTTTCTTCAAATTTAACATCTTCAATACCTAATAGTAGTGATGTTTTGTTTATTAATATTGATTGTATTTGCTGTAAATGATTTAAAACTTCATTATTATGGTTACGGCTTTATTTAAAACTTGCAGAATTTCATAATAAAAGAGTATTTGTCTGCTTATCTCAACTGGTTCTATCTTAAAAAGTGAAACTGATATGAGAACGAAAAGCACATTTTTATGTTTTTTAAAGACCTCTTTTATGAATTTGTCTAGATTATCCGCGACTTACGACACACCCAGTATAACTGCCAAAATTATGTTTAGTCCCAAGATTATTGCTTTTTTTTTTACAAGAGCCAGAGACGTTGATTATCGAATGATTAACTCAGTAATAAATTACCGAATGATAACTCGGTAATCGCTTAAATTTATAATCAGAGTAGGCGCTAATCTTTATTTCAGTATTGATATCATTACAAGCAATTGAATTTATGTAATTGTCAAATAGTTATCGCTCATTAAAAACGTTTGAAATACAATACAAAATTTTGAAGTTACATTAAGGTTGAAGGATACCTCTTTGAGTACCTTTTGTAGGTAGTAGCTCCATTGTTGTAGTGTGTATAATAAATTTTACTCTCTTTTGTTAATTAATTTATTGCTAATCTAACGCTAACTTTAGCACCAGTATGTGTCAAATTTGTAATGATTTACAGGATAATTATCAGGTCTTCCAACCACACAAGAAAAATACCGCAAAAATACCGCCTACTGTGGTAATAAATTCAAATGATTACTCGACACATTCTCTATCGTTTCATACACTTACCTTATTTGTACCTTTAGTATAAAATAATTGACCCCTAGTTGTAAGTAGTACTTTTTTATTTTTTTCTGATGGTTCTAGTAAGTAGAGTATTAACTTTTTATTTTGTATAGGGTGGTAAATTTTGGTAATTAGGTCAAAGCGTATCGCATATTGGTAAAATTTCCAGGTCGCAGGTTTCTTTTGTGAATCTTCATTTTAATATTTTGAATGAAATATAAGAAATAATTATCAACTAATGTGCTGGTAACTCTAAAAAAATGTCACATTTTTTTGTAGTAGTCTTCTTTGTTGTTTCAAGAAATTTACTCTTTTTGACACCAGTTTTTACAGCAGTCCAAGAGATAGGATTCTGACATTCTGAAATATAAAAAAATAAAAATTGTATTCATATTTACAAACAATTAAACTTAAACTAACTTCTATTCAGATTTTATTATTTTAGTCAATAATCAGATACCGTTCAAGGTAAAAATTATTTTAAATTAATTTATTAAAATTATTATTATTATTTAAGGTTTGTTAAGCTGTTGGTACTTTATGGAACATAAAATAAACATCAAAATATTGGACTGTCTGTTTAGCAAAATTGTGACTTTATCAAAAACTAAACTTGCCAATTGAATCAAAATAAAATTAATTAATAAAATACATTTAAATCAAAAATGTTCTTTGCCTCTGAATATGTTTATATGTTAGCAATTAGTACGAATATTCTCATGTTCAAAGTGTATCATCTTTTAGAAGATAATTGTTATAGCATCCAATTGTTAATCTTGACTATTACAGTTATAATAGAATCAGTTAGTCATTGCCTATAAAATGACCGAAGTAGTTGCCACTTTAGATACGCTGTAGATTATTTTTGAACCATTGAGTATTTCAACCTATAAGCAAATAATATAAACTTTATAGGCCAATAGATAAAAATATTAAATTATTAGTTTTTTCAAGACCAAAAGCTTTAATACCAATTTTCTATTTTCTTTTTCAACCCTTTTCGGGTTTATTAAAAAAAAAGTGTAAACACAAATTTTAAAGTTTCTAATGTTAAAGATACCAAATTTTCATACAGTTTTTCACGGGTTCTACATTTTCAAAGGTTGGTTTTTGAAAAAACACTAAAACGCGTTTATTTGAGATATCCAAAAATCTTAATATCAATTTTTATGTCTAACTTAAAACAAATGCGACTTTAATAGAAATTATCCCCAAATTCAGTCCCTTTAGGGTGAACTTTAAAGAAATGTAAAAACATTTATTATTTATTTCTAATAATAATAATTCAATCTCAAAGACATTGAATATTTATACAATAGTTTTTCATCTCTTTCAAGAATTCAGGAATTTAAAAAAATGCTAAAAAACGTTTGTTTATTTGTTGTAAGGCCCTATACGTAGATGAAATTGAAACAGCACTCTATAAGACACAGATCTAAAAAGTCGCACATGTTTATACGAAATTATCTCGACAATAATTTTCTAGATAGACTAATGACTTATACACAACTTTCCTGATAAAGTACTTCTCTCTTTGAGAATTACTTGACATTGTACAACTCGGTATGAGACAACAATTCGGCTCAGCTAAGTCAGCTAAAGACAACTCGATTGGCATTGGGACAACTCGACACACCACAAAAGCATTTGAAACATCTGAAATCTCAAAAATAAAAAACGTTCAGTAGTTCAGCCTAAAAAAATAGTTGTAATAATTATTAAGTATCTGTATACTAATACCAGCAGTTGAAAGTGATGTGAGTTTTTTGAATTTCAGACTATTAATGGTATAATCTCTGGGACTCTGTAAAAGTCGTGTTTAAGCTAACAATGTGATCAAGAGCAGTTTTCTTAACTACTCCTGCAACTTTTAAACAAATTACAATTCTGTAAACACACATACTGTTTAACAAGTAAAGAAAAATAATAATTTTCTAGTGATGTGAAAACAAATAAATTCACGAGTTAGAATTTCACTAACAGATTGACATGTTATTTTTTTTCTGTACTAACGGAAAATAGTGAATAAAAGCAAAATTGTATGAAAATATCACTAACGATTGAAATGAGACTTTTGTTTACTGATATTTTCCGATTAAATTTACTGTTGATCATTACGTATATAGAAAAACCATTTTACTAGTTGTCTGTTAAGAATGTCATAATAGCTGTAACATCACAGGTATTGATCCAAAATTGCACTTGTGTTGTTTTTTAAATGGAATATATTTGTGTCTGCGCTTATGTATTTATTTACATTTAAAACTATATAAGCTTAACAAATAGGAAAACTAGGTAGTTTTCAACTAGTTTTGCAAAAAAGTTACTACTAAAAATTTAAAAAACCATCCATGGAGAAAGACCTGTTTGGCTGTTGCATGGGTACACATCTGGAGCTGCCACCACGTCCAAGGCTTCAAGCTCGATGTCAACTCTACGGTCACTGTGTTGCGCTAATAGGATTTACGTTACGACACTTTACCCTGTAGTTCACCATAAAAAAGCCTCATGTTTTCGTAAATCACAATCCGGTCATGTACATATATTAGTACCACAAAAAATGATCTGAAGTTTGTGTCTCTTGGTCTAGCGATAATACGTCCCACTTTTTCCAGTTCTCGTCTCTGCTAGTTAGGCAGACTACTTAATTAAACCATCTTAAGCATGTGTTTTAAAAAGTATTGATACTCATTCAGGAAATTTATCGGTCTCCAAAACGGTTGACTCTAGTGTGTTCACATCTTCGATCTTTAGTATGTAAGAGTGGATCCCAACTTTGATTCAATAAATTCATTGTTGTTCTTGCTTTATTTTAATAATTTAATTAATTAAGTACATTTCACACAACATGATCTGATATTCACAGCACTAACAGTATCTCTCTTAGATATTTCACAAGAACTTAAAAATTGTTACTTTATAACAAAATAAGTTTAGTATTTTGTACTAAGGCTTCAACACGAATAGCAGCTTCATAGCGTCTAGACATGGAGAGAATCAATTGTTGTCCGGGGAATCTTTTTCTACTCTATTTTAAGCGTCTTTCTAATTCGTCTCTTAGTGCTTCAATTTTGGTCTGGTGATTTACTTGGCCATTCCATAAGTCTCACCTGGTAACGTCGTAACTACTCTTGTGTATCCGCTGAGCGATGCTTCGATTTATTGTCTTGCTGAAATACGAAGCCACGACCAAGAAAACGTTTAATGTATGGAAACATCCGCTCCATGTGAGTCCCCCCTCCGTGCTTCATGGTAGATATTTGGTACTTTGAATCAGCCCGCTTCCCTGCAAGTCGACAAAATCACTTTATACCATCACTATCAAACAGCAAAAACGTGCTATTGAATTAATGTTATATTGTTAATAAATAGAATTTTCTTTGCGGATAACTTTCAGATACTGTAAAGCAGGTAACGAAATTTCTCTAGCGTTGGAAGGTACAGGAAGGTTACGTTAAAAAGAAAATAGGCGGTCGACCGTGTTGTACCACTTGACTCATTGATATGAACATCATTTGAAGTTTTCAAAGTAATCTGCTTCTCACAATGCTGGAAACTACCAGAGAAATATTAACTTCCGGGGAACCTATACCATCCATATGAACCATACGCCGGTGTCTTCACGAGGTTAAATGGACACCGATCTCCGAAGAAATCATTCATTTCCTAGAAAAATTGCAAAATCAGAATCGAGTGGTGTAAAGCTCACTTAAACTGGACGCGGCAGTAATAAATTCCAGCATTGTTATTCTGTTAAAGTTGTGCTTTTTAAAGTACATAATTTTCTTCCATGTTGCGGGTGTAATTATGTTTTTCTTGTTTAAACATTTAAATTTGATTCTTTTGTCTTTAAGAAAAAGTTTAAATCTGTTGGATTTAATTAAAAATGACTAGATGATTCCACTGATTTGTAACAAACTGGAATTTTATATACTACCTTACCCGACCCGCCGTCATACAACGTTGTTTCTACCAACAACTCGTATAAATTTATTACTGAATTCACCATTGTATAATTAAAAAAAAATAGATCAAGCTCGTCTTAACCACACTTTTTTATCGTGTAGGAATTTTGTAACCTATTCACTCTTTTTTATAGTTCGTTATGAGTACAATAGTCAATACCATTGCAAATAAAACAAACATTTATATGCAAATACCGAGAGGTTTGAAATGTCTTTGGAAGTGCATTTTATTCAACCTAATAGAAAACTAATGTGTCTTCAATTATCTCGTATATTTAATTTTGAGGGGTTAATTAGATTTTGATGATCGCATCATCGATTACGACGATTGAATCGTGTCGAGTGTTGATCATAATGCACGAAGGCAGTCTAATTAAATGGTTGAGCGATTGGCGAGATGTTTTTCTTTCCGCTCACTAGTATTAATATATCTCCTCAGATGATAGTGAATGCTTTTGATAAAATAAAGAGGCGTGTTTTAAGTTGCACTGAAGTTAAAAGGGACCATTTTGACCACATTTTTGTAGGTAGTTGTATTGTTGTAGTATGCCTAATAAATACTTTCCTTTGTTTATTATTTTAATGCTACTCTAACTTTAATCTCAAAATCAACATCTGTCAAATTTTCAGTGATTTATAGAATTATTGTCAAAGCCACCAACCACACAAAAAAATGCCGGCTACTTTGATCATTATATATAGAATGTTTATATGATTATATATTTTCTATAGAATGCTAGAAACAACTTATTTTCCTATTGATATGAAAAATTCGGTTATGCTAAGCAAGTGGTACAAAAATCGCATAATTGAATGTCATCTGGCAGATATACACTAAGCAGCACGAATGAAGTCTGTTCTGTAACTCTTTTGTTTAATTTAACAGGTTGTTAATTAAAACATGGTATTTACAGTTCTAACAGATTGTTAAAAATAAACCGACTGTGAAAACAATGCAGAATAGACCCCATTATATTATTATTAATTAACACACTGGAGGCTCTACATTGGGTATTGTATAGAATAGCTAAGGAAAGTATGAAATAAATGATATTTGGTACATTATTAGAACGTTTTATAGAATACCGTATTATACATATTGGCACTAATTGTTATTACTATAATGTCGTTCAAACAGTTATGTTTATATTTTGAGCAAAAGTTGCTTTATTTGATAACGACAGTCAAAACGTTAAGTTGTTTTTGTGTAGTAATGAAATGTCAGAATTTGACAGTTAATAGATTTTTTATTATATATATATATATTTAGTTATTAAAAATTATAAATTCCATTGTAAAAATATACGTTTTAATAAGTGCTGTTTCAGTTCATAAATTTTTCTGTTATTATTTGGAATAATTTAATTGTTAACATAACAATAATTTATTGCATTTATTTAATAAACGTGAAAGTTTTATTGGCTTATTACTAATATTACCTTGTTATGTGTTCTTTCTGTACTCTACGTGTATAATCTTTGCAACTCCCAAAATTTCACTTTTAAACCACATAAATAATTGAAAATACCTTAGTCTTGTTTATACGCAACTCATTTCTATTTTATTCACGCTGTATTTAATTTTCTCAACCTAAAAATTAAAAAGATCACATTGTTGGACATGGCTCATGACACTGCGTCGCGATCTCGGTTTATTAAAACGTAAAATTAAATTGAACCCACCTAAGTTAGGATGATTCAATATCAAAATATTCTCAATCCCACATAAAATAAAAAAAAATATTGTTTGGTTAAAATGTTCTTAACAAATTCTAAATGTCAGAATTGTGCCTACAACAAATGAATTGTTAATTTAAAAAATGTGAAGTCATTAAAAAACTACGCCTCTGACCAAAATAATTTCGAACACATAATTTTTGATGTTTTAAAATCAATTTTTTGTAAATGTAAAAGTGTTCATAATGACAGTGAAATTGCCTTTATCTGAAAATGGAAGAAAAAATGTAGAAAAATTAAACTAAAAAAATTTGAAATGTGTATTACTTTCCTACTTTGGATAACAGTTTCCATACGTAAAAAATGTTTAACGCCACCCTCCGTTCCTAGATGGTTTCTATGACGCGTTTTCTACTAGTGGCAGACAACCCATAGATCACATAAATGCTCGATTGGATTTATGTCAAGATTTCAAACTGTAGACAAGAAATTTCAATTTCATATGTAGTTTTTTCTAAAACTGAGTGGAAAACAGTTGAGAAATAATCGTAGAATTATTTAATCGAAATCATTTATTTTCCTATATAAATATATATAATATATATATTCCTGTACAACTATTATTAATATCATTTATAAACGAATTTTGATTTGTTTTCAATTAGATAGAAATTATAATAATTAATTAGGTTTGAAGTTGAAACAATTATTAAAAAACTGCAATTTTGATATATTAAAAAAAATTCTTAGATGTCTGACTATTACTTGATGCCACAGTCGTTGTGGCACATGAAGTCGAGGTTAAGGCAGACTCTTCGATGGTGGAAATTGGCAGTGTGAGTATTTCTCATTTTTTTTAATTATGTTCAAATAATAATCACGGTTAAGTTGGAACTTGCAGTGGAGTATCAAATTGTTTTTAGACACATTACAATTGCTCGGATGAAGTAATTTCTTATTTTAATTTTTTTAGTGTCACACCCAATATTACCATTATGTTAATAATAGTGCATTTACTTTCGCCTAGTTTTTCTGCTCCTTCCTGATTTGTTATAGAATAAACTGTTTAATTCTACAAAAAATGCAATACAGCACAATTTCAACTTTTTGTTTCCAAATAATTTACCCGTTGCAATATTTTTGTTCAATTTTTCTTTACAATAGGCAATTATACAAGCAATTGCCTCTCCACTTCGCCATGCAAGTTCAACATCAGCAATTGGGTAGAATTTTTTGTCGTAGAGCAGACGAAGAATCCTCAAATAATAAATTTATAATAGATTGGTGTTCATCTCGAGTTAAAGCTCGAAAGCTTTACTTCATCTTAGTTGGATCCTTTTGCATGACGAGCATTCTTCGCTTGTTGAAATATTATATTATTGAATAGATCAAATAAAAGGAGTAAAAACAGAAAGCTAAAACTATGTGAATGAAGTCCTTGCATGTGCAATAAGTGATTATAATTTGAAAGAAATAGCACAACGTTTAAATGAGAAAAATTAACAATAATATGTAACATCTCCTCCTACACTTATCCAAGCCGCTACTTTTCTGAGCAAACTTAAAATCAAATGGTCTATAGTTTTTTGAGGAAGCTCATCCCAGGCTATTTAAAGTTCATGACGTAGTTCATCTAAACTGTTTGGGGAACGAGCTAACCGAGTAGTTTTCTGTCCATAATATCTCAGATGTGTTCTATAGAAAACAAATCGGGTGACCTGACAGGCCAGAGCTGTTCAAAAAATCGTAAAGCATTTTGAATTTAATTAGAACTATAAAAAACACAAAGGTGGTTTCCTATTGTCAAAATTAAAAATAAATTTTCTACAATAAATGGACGCGCAGCTATAAATTAATTGCTTTAATTACGTTTATTGTAAAGATAAATTCATTCAATTTATAAAAAAATATATTTGACAACTAAGTTTTATAATTGTTTTTCCACTAAACACCTTTGTTCGATAATATTAACAATGGCCTTGAATGTTCTCTTTATTAATGTGGGTAAAGAAACACCAGCTTCAGTTGGCAACTGTGAGCATTCAACAAGTAAATAAGTAAGTAAATAAGTTGTTGTCACATCATTGATTTTTTTAACGTTTTTTAATTTATCACAAAAATTTTTAATTGGTCAATTTTTAGAAAATACATGTTACTAATTTTAATTATTCTTAAATTATTGCAGAGAACCATTTTCAGGTTATATGCCATGATGCTCGTCATTCTCTTTCTTGCTGTTGTATGCACGATCACAGAACAAAATTTGAACATCTCAGAAATCGATGCACAATGGGAAAATTTCAAAGTATTGTGAATTAGTAGTGTATATAACCTTTAACATTGACTTTTAGACGCAGTTTAAAAAAAAATATAATTCGACTGACGAAGAACAACTTAGAAAAGGTATTTTTGCTAGTAATTTTGGACTGATTTCACAACATAACGATATGAACGCAAAAGATAAAGATCGATTTGTGATGAAAGTTTCCCAGTATAGCGATCAAACTCCTGAAGAAATTAGAAGAGAAATAATGAGACTTAAACCTTCGGACGATTCAGAATTGTTAGTATAATATAAAAGACTTTTTCATAATATTTATGTATTACATGAAGCAGTTAATAAAGGCGATTAATAAAGATACATTTCGATTAGCTCATAGCCCGAGATTACTCAGCACCAATTATAAATGTTTTTTTAAGGTTTCGTTAAACTCCATTTTTTTCAGCACGATTAATAGTGTATTATCGTACGAGCATGTTATGATAGTTTTATTTATCTACGACTACGAATTTATGGTTGTTCCGTCTTTCATTTTATAAATTGTTTAAACGTAACCCTTCTTTTCTCCGACTTTTTGAAGCTGTTAAAATAAATTTGATGTTTGTTTTCACCGAGCACATAGATGATTTGCTACGAATTAGTGAATAATGGTCATCATTCAACAGTTTGGAGCCAATCAGAGCTCACGATGAATTTCATTATTACAAGGATCCTATAACAACTACCAATATTTGGCTAAAACTACTGATGTGATGCACGAATAACTAACGTGTTGTAGATAAAATATATTTATATAACTAATAGGTTTGTAATATATTTATAACACAAGAGTTAAAATTATCTAAAAATTTAATTGCGAATTAAGTAAATCGTTTCTACTCACTTTACATAACAAAATGAGTTTTTTTTAATTATAATGAAATAAATTGTCAATCTTTTCTTTAACATTGAATTAAACTGCTTCCACTAATTTATCGGAAATTAATTGACAGTAAGATTAACTTTCTATTGCACACCAATTTTCCATTAAAAATATTTGATTGTATATATACTGTTCAAAATTGTGGCTTTATCTAATTGTTATAGGTAGATGATATGTATTTTATTGCCGAAACAAATTTAGGCAATTTTTGTTTATGTCTTGTGGATGCACGTTAGGGTACAATTTAATTAAAACTTGTGAGTGGGAAATATTAAAATAATATACTCACATTCTCCACCCTTTTTTCGCAATTACAATTTATATACAATTATAGAAAAAAATATTGCCTAAATTATTAATTCAAGAATAAACAAAGTATTCAAAATTTAATTTCATTTTTAGTTTACAAATTATTTTCCCGGCGCATCCACCATTTTGCAAGAACAAAATTGAAAGAAAAATTATAACAGTGAAACCATTGATATTTTTATGACACAATTTTAAAAAAAAAAGGATAAAAAACAATGGGTAAATGTATATAAAACTTAATCCAAATTTCCACCACTAACGAAACTTACATTAGGGAATAATCCACTACATATTGAGCAAATTTTACAGACACATGAAACAAAGGCATTCCTTCTGCATTCAATCTCCTTCTGTTGAGCGCATGATACCAATTATTGTTTCCTACAAAAAGGTTGTCTGCTGCTTTGATCAAAAAAAGATTTTATGTTGAAAACATAATTTGTGTTTAGTTTCACACCGTTTGGTTTGAAAATGCAATTTTTGGGAACGTAGCTAGTAGCGTCGTAAAACGAGAATTGTATCACGACTCTAAGAAATGCAGCTAGTTTTACACATTGAAGAAAAAATTCATCTTTATTTGGTCATAACATTTTATTGACTGCATCTACTGTTTGAATTTTTTATTGTTATAGTAAATTGTTCAGTATTTAATGTATTATTAAATTATATAGGTCTCGTTAGTGGTGCACATTTGGACCATTTTCGACCATAGTTCTTTACAATCAATTTCCCCATAATTACTTTTTTATTAAAGTTTTTATTAACATTTATTACAATGGCAATTATATTAACAATTGATTTTTATTTTTCAAGAAATAAGTAATTTGGTTATTAGAAAAGTTGGGTACTCTACAATTATTAATTTACCGCCTACAAACAGTTTTTAATGTGCTAAGAAAAATACCATTCAATAATTTGTACATTAATTTATTGAAGATTTAAATATCATTACTATAATATACATACAATATAACTATTTGTTGTAAGAAGGTACCTATTTTTAAAACGTTATGACTCCTGATAGGAAAATGTGTTGTTAATTGTACATACTATATGTGTTCTGACAGAAAAGACAATAAAATGAAAAATAATTTAAAACTAATTAAGAGATTATATTAATTTACAGGAAATGCTCATGTTTATAAAGAATCTACGAAAATAAAAGACTGCATGCATTGTGGAGTATTTGTAACGTGATTGTTATTGTTAGAAATCAAGGATACAGAATTATATTTCAACTGTTTTTGTTTAACCAAAAATACAAAATAGTTAATCAATAAATAAATAACGATTTTCATCGATGATCCTTTTATAAATTAGGTAGCACATAGAAAATGTTGTAGTAACTTATAATTCAGTATCGAAAGACAAACATCACCAATAATTAGAATATTGTTAACACTGCAATGTAACTATCGATGCACCCACAAAACAGAGAATATCCAATATCTAAAAAATTTCTGAAGTATAAAAAATAAAAATAAAATAGAAATTTTTTATAAAAATTTTATTTAACAGTTAAATCATCCAAACAGACGATGCCAAGAATTCATTACAAAAAATGACCAGTTTTTAACAAAATTCAAAAAACTTGAAATTTTTTACATTAAGTTAAAGTTTGTGATCAAAGAAAATCAAAATTTTGTTTTTCTACGTACCTCATTAGGTTTTGCTCAAACAATTAATGCCACGTCAAACTTTTTTAAACAGAATACATTTTCTTTACAAACATAATAAAAAGCTTTTTCTCTTTCTTTGTAAACGAGGCAACTAGAGGGTTTATTTATATACGAATTGTATACAAAATTTTGTGCTTCGTTACCTCTAAGTAACTTTTTATAAGTAAAACGTATCCAAATTAGGCGAGCTTTTTTTAAAACTGGCAACTGCAGTACTTATATTAACTTCTGATATTAGCAAGCGGCCACTTTACTTTATTTTTATGACCTAATAATATTAAATTTTTTACAGTTAACTTTAAAGAAAAAAAAGTCTTAATTTGGCATGTTTGACTTTCAAAGTCAAAGTTGGAATTACAAATTCTATTTTTAAACATGGTTTTGTCTGTTAAGCACAAAACATTTATTGTAACGAAGCGAATCGCAAAACGAAAATGGCGATGTATTCACAGCAGTCGATTATTAATCGTAACACCTAACTGCCCAAACTGGAACCGAACCATGAAACGACAAGTGATTCAATACCAATTCAATATCAATGTCAATTTCTCAGTGTTGATAATTAAAATTCTCTCAATCATTTCTAGTTACTTCGTGTTTAAACAATATCTTAATTTTTGATTTAATAAATTAATGAAACTAAACTGAGAACGTTTTATTATTATTTCACAGATCAACAACAACGTGTAAATTTCGATATATTGAAGCAGGTAACTGAAAATAGCCTTGAATGTACATTGAAAAATGGCTATGCAAATATTTGATACTTAAGGTTTTCCATCTTCAGGAAACACGACTTCAATTGTGACAAGACGTTACGGGAACAGTAAAATTTAATTAAATAATTTAATAAAGATAAGATAAGTTTATAAAGGATACAAAAAAGATACAAGAAATCCACACGCCAGGTCTTAATTCAGTTCTTATTCCACCTAAACCTGTTTAGAAGCTCCGTGAATAGGTGAAATATATTATTTATAGAACTCCCAGGTGGAACAAAATATTCTATCTACTACAAAGTATTTTTTGAGACAATTAACTAAATTAACTGTACATCTAAGAAAACCTCGACTAGCTAAAAAAAAGATATACACATTTAGATGAGGAATGCCTGGGTTGTATTTTATAGAAAAAAATTAAAAGGCTTGAGGTTTTTAGTTGAAATACGTAACTCCATTCGAGCCTACTCTTCTGTTTTACACTCGCTTCTCAGTATAACTGGTTGCATAGCCTCAGTTTACACTGCGTTGATAAATGTAAAATGTAAACAGAATGACTCGATTTCTAATAATATTAATTTATCATACACGCGAAAATGAATCATTTGTATGCACAGCTTTAATTACTCATGTATATACAATTGTATTCCATTATCTAGTGCTATTACAATCAAATAATAATTAATTTTTCTTAGGAAGAATAACGCCATGCAGGGATTTCTTTTCTTCGTCAGTTCGATCAGCAAACTGATTAATGCCCATAGTGTACGTCACTTCACCTTTTTCATACTTCTTGTTATGTGCCTCAATCTTCTTCAAATTTTCAGTGAAAAGACCTTTCCTCATTTGTTCTTCTGTATCGTCAAACTTTCTCCCGAACTGGGTCTAAAATTTTTAGTTTTGAAATAACTACATAAATAGTTATATGTACCTACATACTTTAAAGTTTTCCCATTTTTCACTAATCTCAGCTTCGGTGAAATCCGCCGCTGCACTGCACATAATGACGAATACTAATAGAACAACCAGCTTCATAACCTACAAACACAAAATGGTAGTATGCACTTGAAACAACAAATCTCGTGCGATAAAAAACAGATAACGAAGTTATTTAAAAATTGTTTAGTTGTCATCAAATAAATAATAAAAAGTGTATTCACGTATAGTCCTTACAGTTTTGCACCCTGAAAATGACGATTGATACTTTTTACAGATGTTAGCAGGATGGCGAGATAGGAATCCGGAATTAACACATTGTTTATGCGTATTCTTTCTACAATAAAGTGATTCTTAAACATAGACAACCCACAAACAGTGCAAGCGTTCTCTCACACCATAACTGTGCGTACAGCAGTCAAATACACACCCACCAATTTTATTCTCAATAAAATCTCGCATAGGGATACCAGATTATTACTATATTTCTTAAATTATATTAATGAAACATTCACAAAACTGTGTTTATAAAAAAAAAAAAAATGTGGATGTAAAACAATACACAGCCCATTATGATCCTTTTGTCGCATGGAAATGTTCATAGAAAAAACATGGTACACAACTCGAATTGTAAAGCCAACTTACCACTTGTTAAAGTCTTTAATGCACAATAGCAATAATTAATTCATTAGTTTTAACCGTTCTTTTTTGTTTCGTTCCAGGATTCATATCTATCCTATAAAAAGCTCGTTACAGTAAAAAAAAACAGGACACAATGTCGGTATCAATTTTTTTTGTTTCCTTTACCAGCATTGGATGAAAAGTCCTCTGTTACCCCATTTTTAAAATTTTACTATGAATTACTTATCACATTGAAACTCAGTATCTATTTCTAACTAAACAAGAAAAATAAGTCACTGATTGGCAACGTATGTCATGTTGACATCATAATTAATAAGTAGGATATATCTAGCAAATTATTTTAATGTGTTTGAAAAACAGTGAAAATAAAATATTTTTCCAGAAATCGTCTTAAAAACATCATTTTCCTGCTTATGTACGCGCAAACAATTAAAGTTCTCTGACTAGTCGGTAAAGACTTTACAGGACACTTTTACTTAGTGTCAACATAGAATGAATACTCCAAAGCCTTGAAGCTTTATAGACATCCTCTGAAATACCTAACTTTTTTAAATCTGCACCAAACTTTGAATATTTTGATGCCTTTTTATATCGCCCTCTCGATTTCCACAGTTATAGATCTTTAGTATTGATAACATATATATTTTTATTTATTTGTTTATTGTTTATAACTATATTGATAATATATATTTTTTATTTATTTGTTGTTTGTAATTACAGTCAACAAATTGACAAATTTAATTTTGTTTAATTTAAAAACATTGTCTAATTAGTGTTTTGAAATTATGATTTTTTACGAAACATGACAGCAAAATATCTTATTTGACTTAGAGCTTTAAAATATGCTCGGATTTCAACATAAATCCTCGTCAGTAATGTAATATTTTCCTTACTCTTATGTAAAAAACTATTACGCTATACATCCATTAATTAAATATTTTTACCGTACTTACGTACTTATACTTTCAGGATTCGATTATTATTAGTAAGAACAAGAAAATTGGACATCGAGGGCAAAAATTCTGGTTCGTATTAATTCTACCGTGAACTACAGTTAATTTGTGAACCGATCAGCTTTATTGCACGTGTTTTGGTACTTACTTGTATTGACGGAGAACAGTGAACATAAACTGCATCGGTGTTCTTTTTACGCCTATCATTATGCTTAATTGATGTACTCAAGGTCAGCATCAATGTTTATATTATTCACAGTGAGTTTAAAATCGAAAGTTACTCAGAGCAAAAATTTTCTAAGTGGATTCCTTAGAAATCAAACGAGGAATTTCCATGACCATCGGATTTTTCGTTCAGGACTTCAAATTTGTAAAGTTATTTACAATTTCTTGCATCTTCTTTGATTTAAAACATTTTTTCATTGCCTAAGTTGAATTTCAATATTGCGGCTTCAGATTTGGTATATTGAAAATTAGTACCATCGGGGTCAAAAAATTCGCAGACATGTTTCTGTAAATAGGCCCAAAAATGGAATGTTGATATAGAATTTTTAATACGTTACTTTTTGATTGTTAAAAATTTATCATTCTCGGAACTGCAAACTTTTTAAACTTATCAATTTATTAAATAAGTTTATCGGGTGATTTAAAACCACTAAAAGTTTCCAGTGTGAGAATATTTTGACCACTGGCTTTCAGCAAATTCACGTACACTTTAAAACCAACAATTAAATGAATTATTAAAAACTTGTAAAAATAGTACAGCTGTGGTAATTCAACAAACAAATTAAGTTGTCTGTGGTAATTTTGCCAAACAATGACATAATTTAAAAAAAATATATCAATAATTTGACATAGTTTTAAAATCTTTTTATTAAAAATGCTCCGGAAGTGACATGTTTATCTAAGGGATCATTAGTACTGTTTCCATAAAGCAATTTTCGTTGACAGAAAATATGCAAAAACAGTTAAAATAAACAACGTAAGTTTGTAAGTTACAAAACTACTTTCGGAGAAATGATAATATGGGAACACTGCGTTTCGTAAAAGCTCAAAATTTAACTCGTCCAAGCATGTTTGTGCATCGGTAACAATAGATAGGGCAAGCAAATTTCAAAACCTGAGAATGCAACACTGTTTCTCTAGGAAATTGGAAAATTTTCTCAATGCAGGAATTTTTTACTTTTTCTCAGAAGACGGATAAATCGTCATATTAACAGATTTGTGTGAATAATCTAAATATTTGCACTTTTGACTACAGATTCTGTTTAATATTTAAGTAATTATTTATAAAACCTAGTGCTTCATTTTCTGCACATCTGAACAAAATTTTCCTATTAGGAATTTATCGGCTAATACATAACGCAATTATAAAAAACCTCGTAATCATTTACCGGTTAGTCTTTTGACTGCTTTATGTTTCAAATACTTCTTTCAAATTTTCCACAAAAATAATCAAACATTTTAAGGTAGAATGGATTTAATTTTCTTAATTTTAGAGAGGTAAGGTCTACATCTAAATTCATTTTTTTTTGTTGAAGTTGCAAAAAGACCGGCAAAACCTGCTGATTAGTTTTTCGACTTTACAACGTATTTAGAATTTTGTTATAAATGGTCCTTGACAATGGAGAACCGGAACAATAAAACTTATAATGATTACACTGTTTTCCGTGAATTCACTTATAATTTTCGTAACTACCAGCACAGAATGCTTAATAGCACCAATTAGTAAAATATATTTTAAACATTATAAACAAATTAACATTTCAATACACTTATTAGAATAACAGTAGATTATATCTGTAATTAACAGATTAAATTATTTCAACTTCATTTAAGCTAAAATTTTGTGAAATAAGTTAACAAAAAGTGTATTTTTACAGATTTTTTTAATAAGTCTTAACAGAGTATTGGTACAGTGCCATGTTTCGTAGAAGGTGCATTATTCAGCATTCGCCGCATTGGCGCTGAGAGAATTATATTGGAAAACTAATTTACAATCTTCGTTATTTCAAAACATTGATATGTATCGAACAAAATTTTAACACTAGTAACAATTAGAAATTAAGTAAAAAAAATAAAAAACAAAGCATTCATATTCTGTTCTTAGTTTGGCAACAATATTGAAAGATAACTTTTCAACTCAGGAAAAAGTAAAAATCCTAATACAAAAGAATTTAGATTTTCTTATTGTGCAGTGTTTGGCAATCTTTTTTATAAAATATTTTTATTAAGTCATCAATTTTGAACCACTTTTTTTATCGCAAATATAATAATTAGCAAAAAATTGTGTTATGTTATTACAAATAAGATTTCTGTAGTGGAAACGATGTTACTAAAACTTTGGAAATTCATTCAATCAATCAAATAGACTTTGATTTTTTCATTCCATTAAAAACTTATGTTATATTTAAAGACCACTTTTTATTTGGATGTCAAAAAATTATTGTCTACAAAAAGATGCGGCACTAACGAAACATGCCTACCTGTTAGATTTTCTTCAAACTAGACCTAAAGATAGATAACCAGACCGGTTATGAGTTAAATTTGTCTGCATTGTTGTGACTCATAGTTATTACAATAAAATCACATTTAAACAACTATTAATTATTCAAATATTAGAACGTAACAAAGTCTACCCCTCTGACCTCAAATAGAGATAAAAATATCTATATATTCCTCACTTCCTGGTTCAAGAAGCAGTACAACACAAAACTAATCGATAGTTATAAGTTCGAGTCCATTGTTTTACGTTTCGTAGGAAACACCACAGTGTAGGTAAGCTTTTAACCGCCACATAAAGACAAAAAAATTATAACAAACCAAACTATATTAATTACAAAAAAAAAACAATTTTAGTTTTAATTTAGCATTTTCTTGTTCTTATGTTGGTGTGAAAAGAAGTTTTGTAAAAATATTTAATCATATCGATCCAAAACCTATTATCAGATATTGACATTTTTTGCATTTTAAGAGATTAAAACGCTGTTTTAGATAGAAATGTTATCCACAATACGTAATTTTTTAAGAAAATTTTCATTTACATTTAGTATTTTATTTGACTGCTATAGATACTGAAAATGTTCTTCATTTTGACGACCTCTTTGTTTAGCTCCATCATAACACGTGACAACATAACGTATCAATCGCAAAAGACATACGTTTTTGGTTTCAAGGATGACTCGATCCGCCTATTTTTTAAATAGACCGTAGCATGTATTAATTTTATATATTTTTCTAAAATAAGAAGATGAAAATTGAGGTAGAATGGATTGATTTATCTACACATTTTGTCTTTCCCTACTTTAGGCTTGACACTCTTTCTCTCTCTCTTAAATCAATATTGAAAGAAGAACTTAAAATTAGTTAAATATTTAACAACAAAAATTTTCCAAGAAATTATTTTGACAAATAAAAAGTATTTACGTAATACACGTGTGAAAATTAATATTTCATATTTCTAAAAATACCACAAACAACTTCGATGGGTTGATGTATTGAAATAGGTAAATAAAAGTCAGGTAAATACATATAAAAATCTCTACACAAATATTTGACACTTAAGATTTTTAATCTTCCCGACGCAAAATGACCTTCTGATAAGATGTTCAAGGTGCGGCCAAGTCTACCTAATTAAATAAAAAAATCATTTAAATTATGTAATTAAAATTGATTCACTTAACCACACAATCATAATTATTATTTTTTCTATTTTCTATATTTATTATTTTATCGTTAGCTCCAGACTAAAACAGGAACAATTCAAAAGACATCATGGAACTTGTTAATAACAAATAACGTGTTAAAAAACAGCAACATCGAATAAGTTGAAAATATTGAAATTTTGAAGTCGTGTCTTTGGTTGATTTTGCAATCACTTGAGAACAAAATTAGCCACTTAACTGCAATATTCTGATTTCACGTACACTTTGGTCTGTAGTTCTTACCATAGACCACTTTTACACCTTTAATTTCTAATCTGCGTAGCATGTCCAGCAAACCATTTCATTAATCATCAAAGTCAACTTTACCTACTGACTGGATAATTTTCCCTTCAGAACCCGCTGGAAAACAACATTATGTTGACCTTGAACATCTGCTTTATTAAAGACGAGAAACAAACGCCAGTTTAGTTGCTGTTGGCTGTTTTGTAACAACACGAGTGAGTACTAAAAATGAGAAAAAGGTAGCCCTTTGATAAATTAACACAGTTGGCTAACTCACGGTAGATTTAATACAAAATGGAACTTTTATCCTTGCCGCCTAATTTCCTTGTTTTTGTTAATATAATTTGCATAAACAACGTGTCACTTCCTGATTTATTGGTTAAATACACTGTCTATTATTTATTTGCTCACAACTTAACTGTTTGTGAATAACTTCGTTATCTGTTTTTTATCAAGCTAGAGTCCTGCTATTTTCTATTTACAGGTCATGAAGCTCTGCGTTTTCTTCGTCATCGCTGTTATGTTCAGTGCAGCCGCGGCTTTAACCGAAGCCGAAATCAGTGAGAAATGGGAAAGTTATAAGGTATGAAAGTACGGTTAATTGCACCATTTTAAATTCAAAGTTTTAGACCCAGTTCGGAAAAAAGTACGACGATAAAGAAGAAGAAATGAGAAAAGGTCTTTTTACTGAGACTTTGAAACTAATTGAAGCACATAACAAGAAGTTTGAAAACGGTGAAGTGTCCTACACTTTGGGTATTAACCAATTTGCCGATTTAACTGACGATGAGAAGAAATCTTACCATGGCTTAATTCGTCCTACGAAAAATTAATTTTACGTTATCAGAATGTAACACTTCATATTGAAATAAAATATGTGGTAGATAAGTAATTAAAGCTGGGAATAGATATAATTTCACATGTACAATTAAATAATATCTAAAACTTAAACTTTAGCATAAGTTAAGGATATGCAACCAATTATACCCTCGTCTTGGTAAATTTGCTGACTAACACAGTAAATTATTGATCACGGCTGTTATGTTTTATTTTTATATCGGCCTGAAATATGGGTTTTAAATTTGCTACATAATTCCAATAAAAACGTCTATTTTTGCCTCTGATTCTGTTTCTGTCAAGCCGCTCCGTACATTTATTTCAAATAGTTCCGGAGCTAAAAAACCGTAAAAGTTTTTAGTTTTTGGATGTCATGCTTTGAAATTTTAATATTTTAATTACACATCAGTATTAAATTACTAATCTAAAAAACTAATAATACTATAAAACAAAAAAAAACAAAAAATACATTAAATTGCTCGATATTTGTTGTAAAAAAGCAAGAACAACCATATTTAAATACAAAATAAATTAAAAAGGTAAATTGCATGTAAAATAAAATAACAATAATCGGTTAAAGAGTTATTAACAAAATGACTTCGAAATATATGCCTTCCATGAATATTTTTTTTTTAATATAACTACGAGTACAACCAGTTTTATACATATAAAATATCGCACAAATTTGATAAACATTTTTGTTGATTTTGCTAACTGCTTTTTTGCTTTTTTTTTAGAAATGAAGTCGTCGTAATTTTTTCAATTCGTTGCGGATTTGGACAGAACATCAAATTCTGATTCCGGCAATTTACTTTTGTACGTTTAACCGATAATATTGGAATATAGGAACAAAGTGGCTTTTAATACACGTACAAACTTGTCCTATGTCATACCAAAACAAACAAAATTTGATTGCCATAAGAATAAAAAAACGTTCTTGGATATCAAAATTTTGTGTATTTGATTATAATAAAAAGGTTTTAACAATTAATAACTATTAGTAACAATTAGTAACAAATAGCCTGATATAGGCAGGCAATCTCTCCTAATTATCAAAAAAGTAAAGATATTCGATGTAACCGAGTTTTTGATCGACACAATGTATAGGAAAACTATTCAACCGTTGAAGCGGAATAATTGATCACTAATCCAAATAGAATATAAACTATGATCAGTTCTGTATGCTTAGCAGATTTAACAAATGTCGCTAATTTTAGAAATTTTATTATATAGCGTCCACACAAAAATAATAAGAAAATACTACTACATTCTTTTGAGTGTAAGGAATGTAAAATAATATCTGGTGCGTATTTCTCTTTGGTAATAAAAAATATACAAAATTATCGAAATGTGGAATTATCTTGTTTGACCCTTAGTAGTGTAAAACTTAACCTGATCAACAATTTGACATGATTAAAACCATAAACTTTTTATGATATTGTAATAATCATTAATTGTCGACCAGATAAGAGCTCCGTATTTAAACCTATATTGAACAATTAAACAAAATGGTATACAGGGTGTTATTCAAGTCAATGTAGAACCTTCAACCACCAGCACACTAAATTCGTTATCAAATTTTCTAAAAGCATTTGAAATTCCGCACATAAATTTCACTTTCCATTTTATTTTAACGTTCGATTTCACAATAATCGTTAATGAAAAATACGAAAGTTTTTGCTTGATCAATTTTTTACACTTTTTTGAACAAAAAACTTATCGCTTGTGTCTTGTGTACCGGAATCATTAGTGTTCCACATCAATTTCACGAGCACGGTGGTTTTCACTATCGATAAACGGTCACCTAATTTAAATCAAGGTGATTTTTTCTTGTGGGGACGCATTGTACGCTATTCCACTTTACACCTATGAACAACTAACCGTTTATGTTACGCCAGTGGCCCAAAATATTACGGCAAATCCTCTAATGCTAATTTGGACATAAGAATTTACGGCACGAAGCTTGTCTTGACAGCTCTGGCAAACATTTTGAGAATTTATTGAAGCTGCAACAATAGTCAATAAGCTCAGTGAACTGCTTTGACAAACAATTAAAAAGATTAGGAAATTTTTACTGCAGGCTATTGATATTATAAAAATTACATTATGTGTTTAGCGTCAATTTTCAATTTTAACTCGTTATCGGAAAAAAATATTGATTCTTTTGACAAGTTCTCTTTGTGATGAAATTTTCTACATAGACTTCCATAACATTGTTGGTGATCTGGTCAATAAATATTCTAATCTTTCTAAAATATGTTCTAAAAAAATGTAATCATACGTAATTTTAGTATTTTTACGTAAGTTAGATGCCATTTCGCAGTTTGAATATATTTCAGTATTAGATTTAAATTTGAAAATTTTAAATATCCTTAATGCTACGCCAGAGAGATTATTATTAAAAAATAATAATATACTTCGGTTTAACTCTTTTTTTTTATTTAGTTTATTTAAGGTCGCCTTGCAACAACAAGGTTATTGACGACCACTAGATTAACTAATACAGATTATACCAATAAATTTTTTAAATGTCATTGATTATCATGATTTCTTCTAGGAACCGTAGAGTCTTATAGTATCCTCCTGCCGAGCTGAGACAGTCCTTGATGTTATTCGGTAGCTGGATTTTGTTTCTGGGGGAACCGAGGCTTTCATATTCGGTTAAAATGTGTTTGATAGATAGTTCCATGTTACAGAAGGTACAATTGTTTTTCGGTTCTCTGCTCATGAGGTAGGAGTGATAGGCGTGCCCTATTCGTAACCTTGAAAGTATAACGTAGTCTCTTCTGCAGAAGGAGTCCACCGGGTTAGGTTCTCGAGGGGACTTCAGCTACTTTGGGTTTAAATCTTATAGTATCCCAAAGAATAAAATAAAATATATTTTAAATGACCGAATCATTAAAATTTTTCGTCCAAATAAAATAATTAATTAAATCAGAAGTTCAAATGTTATTTTACATTGTCCCTCGTTGTTAAAGATCAAGATTGTCAACATATAGAAGAAAGTAGTTAATATTTGTTACAAAAGAACGTGTTGATAGAGAGATATCATGAGCTTAATTATATTATAAAGATGTCACTGTATAGAATTAACTCAAAAATCTATACAGAACTACCCAAGAAAATGCCACTATTATTTGTATATTATTGTGATAAGATTATAATGTATTAGTAGTGCAAAAATCCAATAAGTCAAATCAATAATAATAATTATTATAAACAGTGAAATGAAGAGTTTTTAAGATAAAAAAAAACGATTTAAATTCAACAAAAACTTAGGCGCGATTTTTCAGTTTAAAAAAAAAATACTGTCAAGAATTGCAGAGAAAAAATCTTTAGAACATTTTTAACACTTTAACATTTCATAAGGTAAGATATACTGGGCGTTTATTAATTATTTAGATCAAACATGGACGTGAAAATTAAATTGAATTAAATTAAATTGCCACATATTTCAACGTTAAATTTGGGCAAGTCTAAAATATGGTGTTCAGTGTAGAACACAAACTAATAATAATTGGTACATAGACATAAGTTCAAAATCCCATAGCATCCTTTGATCTAAATAATTAATGAACACACAGTATAATTCGACAATTTGTGTTCCTAGCTTTGCATTTAAAAATAATTAAAAACAGTCTACAGGAATAAATTAAATAAATACTATAATAAACTTAGTTTCTCTCAATTATCTGGTTTGCAACGACAAAAAAATGTAATATTTTGGGTTCATTTTTGCAGCAATAATTTTAAATTCAATTCAATTTTTTTGTGGAAAATTAACTCAAAGTTCTAAAAGAAATTGCAGTTCACATAAAGTATGTTCGAAATTGATATGATTAAAACACATGAACAACCAGCCAACTAAACTAAAAAGCCAAATAAAAACACATAAAAGTGATGACTTTTAACATACGGTAGCAACAGAAAAAATAATTAAACTTTTGTTTGACCTCAATAAGTTTGGACTACAAAGCTAAAATGTATTATAGTTATCATCATGCAGAACGTTACTAATTTATTATAGCAATAAGTAATCCATAAAAATTTATTTCATGGCCAGCTAACAAGTTAAAAATAAATACGGTTGTTTAAAAATAGTCCCAAACTATTAAATAAATAAACCGTCAAGTAACAATAATTTCGTTTTGTGTATATGCATTTTAGAAACACGTTATTAAGAGTTTCCTGTTTTACATTTGTAACCAGTACCTTGCATCCAGAACTAAAAATAAGCAATAACAAATTTCACCCAATTTTTTTTAAATTTTCATTAATAAATAATAAGAAACTATTATTAAAGACAATATATTTTACCCGGCGCATCCACCAGGATATGTTACAACTATACAAAATAAAATAATTAATAAATATTAAAAGAAAGCAACTTGCCAACCTTTCATTCAAAATTTAAAATAAAATATGTAAACAAATAAATAACGTTCCACTTAAAATAATTAAGTTGAGTACTATTGAATCACCTTGTCGAAGCTAAAATATTTTTAGAATATGCACTTCTTTGCTTTATTTATCATGACGTATTAAAAAGTCTTATATTATAAATGCGAAAGACAGATATCGACCGATATCGCACTATTGACTCATCCTGTATAGAGTAGTTTATTTGTCCAAAATCTAATCAAAAACAATTAAAAATTTAATGGGTTTAGCTTTTTAGTTTTTTAGTAACGTAATTTTTTTAAAGTATAACTTCCTAGTGTTTTTGACAAAGAATGTGAGATAAAAAGTGTGGCACTTCCAAATATTTACATGAATATAATTAATAATCCAAAATTTTATAACTGCCCCAATTTAATACTTCCTTAATATATTAAATAAGCTTTGATTACTTCAGGCGACGATTACAAATTTAAACAACGTCAAAAATCTTATGTAAGGTTATATTATATATATATATATATATATATATATATATATATATATATATATTTTAAATTAAAGTTCAAGAAGTTTTAATTTAAAAAACGCGTTAAAGTAATGTTGAAAATTTCTACAGTTTTTGCATCTTTACCAAATTAAGAGTTCCTTTTAGGAGATTATTAAGGTAAAACTTTTAATTTGAGTTTTTGACCATTGACAGTCTGTCCACAATCAAATATTTAAAAAAACTCAAAATTTCAGAAAGGCATCAATTGACATCAATGACTCCACTGCAGAGGTAGGTCATATTTACAACTGGAAATACCTCTGTTCGATACATACTTTCGACGTATCTTTTTATTTACTTCTTCCAAGGTAAAGAACAAAAAAGTCACACAAATAAACATAAAATAGGTTCGATCAAAATTAATCAGTAGAGTAGTCTATGTAAGTAACTAATTACTAGGCGATAGGCGATGAAAAAATAATAATTTGTTTGATTCAGTTAAATAAAAACAATTTAAGAAACAAAAACTCCCAAACCGACTTTTTCTGCTTAAAAAATACCACTGCAGAAACATTAAAACAAATAATTAATTTTTTTTTTCAATCATTTATAAACTTGGATTTAATAAATTCATAATATCTGTAAAATGCAAAAATTAAAGAATTACATTTTAAAGCAAATGGTGTGCCGAGATCTCTAAAGGTTTATGGCTTTCTTTATGGTTGCACCCCAGCTGGGATATTTATCAATTCGACCTTGGAGGGTTAAAATTTGTGTTAAAAAAGAAAACTATTGGCATAGGCAGGTACATAAAAGCGCCCTCTGTTACAAAATAGCAAAAAACTATTTAATTTATTTTAGGGATGACAGTGGGCACCACTTCCCAAAGGCATATTCAGTGAGTCGAAATTTATCTCGGGATCGCAGCGTTAATAGCATTTTTAGTTAATGAAAAGTTAAAAGAGAGACGGAATACAGGCTAATGTTTTGAAGTGCGTCAATAAAATATTCCATGTCTAATGCCTCCTGAAAAATTAAGTTTTGATTTTTTTTTATTACACTGTTATCTACCTAACAGCAACGTTACCTAAAAAAGTACCATATATAATAAAATTAAAATAATGTCGACGAAAGCTTTTAAATTACAGTTATATTAAACAATGTGGCAAATAAGTAAATGTCAAATTTTGATGCATAAATTAGAAACCACACCAATATTCAGCGTAAAATTTCCTGGTGCAAAAATTCGGTGTTTCCTTAACAACGTAACTCATTCGGCTCATGATCACTGCACAGTTCAGAAATTAATTAATGATTACAAATCTGCGACGAATTTTAAGAATAATGTCTGTCATTCCAAACAGTTTAAAAATGCCGAAGTAATAACATTTAATTTGTCCTCTCTGATATAGGTTCCGCTAAACCAATAAGAATATATTTAGAATGTGCTATATTTTTAAACTTCAAAGAGTTTTTTGGCTTTTGCTACAATAAATCATTCGTGTGAACAATTTTTTTAAGCAAAATTGAAAAATTAATCAAGCATTTTTTAAAATTTCCTACTTAACACTTCTTAACTCTTAACTCGATCTACAACATTTTTATTATTTAATATATTGACATGGGGTTTTCGACATCCAGTAGATGTTATCCAATATATGTTAAAATGAGTTATTCAACTTTTTCCGTGTTAGCGCACCCTGGAAAGTGTGTGCATGTTTAGAGCAAAAGTCGACTATTTGCTGAATATTTCTTTTTTTTGCAAATGTGTATAAAGTTCTATTACTTTTTTTACGTAAAAACTAGAAACAGTTCCATTTAAAAAATCATAACTTTGCTTTATTACTTTATTTCCTATCCGAACATCCTGTATATAAGATATCGAAAATCGCATGTTAATATATTGACTAGCAAAAAGTTACGAGCCGATTACTCAGTTACTTATAGAAGAATGAAAATTTTTCTTTGTAAAAAAACAATCTAATTATTATTCCAAGTATTAGGAACTTAACGAATTTATGTTGAAAATTACTTAATTTGTCCTACTTTGACCTAAGTTTTTCAATCAATTTTATTTTTAGGTACATAGTTATGTATGATATAAATATTAAATATGTATACAAAATTTTTAAACACTTAATTATCATACTTATTATAAGAAGCCGCTTAAAACAACAAATTTAATAATTCACTCAATTTTTCAGAAATATTCCAACTTTTGAGCAGCCAAAACCAATTTACCTGGCAAACTCACATTAAAGCTTCCGTCCATTAATAATAAGGATGACAGAAAACATGCTCGTATTTTATTAGATTAAGATGGCAATTTAAATTTTTGTAATTTTAGCACGGTTATGTCATAGCGAACCAATTCAGACGAACCACAATATTGAGTTTAAATTATCATGCTCGAGACAGGTTTTCACCCTATAATTTTACTGTTGTCATATATCAGCTATAAAATGTTAAAAAAACGAAGCTTGTTTATATACCAGAAGGTCGCACATTTTTTAAAAGTAAAATTAGCGGCATTTGCGCATTCGTAGGAGTTTTCAGAAGAAGTGGGGCGACACATTAAACTGAAACTTTGGATTAACTCGCAATAATCAGTCAAGTAAATGTAGCTGAATAGTAGTGTGAGAAAATAAAAATCTAAAAATACAATTTTAAATTGAAACATTGAAGGTAAAATTTTGTTTTAAGTTTTTAGACAATAACTTTTTCTCAATATGCTTGTTAAACAATTGAGTCAAATGCTAAATTTTTAACAATTATTTTGTCTCAGTATGTTGCTGACAATTTTGCATTTATGTTGCAAGCGCTGTAAGAGTTTTCTAATTATAGGTGTTTTTATTTACACGTACCTAATTAAAAATGTTCTTTCATCATCGACAATAGCCATTTTACACCCACAAAACGGATATGGTACCACCCCCACGTACGTTATTTTTATCTAATTATTTCTTGGAAGAAACTTCCATTGTTTACTGGAGAGTTTTTTAAGTTTCTCAATTTTTTTTGTATGAAACAAAATTCTAATAGATATTTCTACCACAGCAATTAAAAAAGAGGCTAAAAACAATAAATACATAAATAAATAAATAAATAAATAAATAAATAAATGGAAAATATAAAATACCAATAATATTTAGTTTGTAAAAATACTATTGTAAATAAATTAAGTAAATAAGCAAATTTTAGCTCATTTTGAAGCACAAAAATTCTACATCTTTAATATTTTAATAGAAATAATAATTTTTACAATCTACAGTGTGAATTTAAAAGAATACTGAAAATTTGAACCAGTGGAAAAGTTATCAGAAGCAGTGAAAGGAAACTTTAACACATGTCTTGTATCTCGAAAAAAAAAAATTCCACAGGCAACATTGAATATTTATACTTATATCTTTATACGAATAAAGGACTACTTTTCCTTCAACCGTAAATAATATATAAAATACAAAATAAACAAAGATTGGATGTGAAATTATTTTGTATTAAATTTTGTCAAGTTCATGTGGTTCGTTTCAGCCAATTGAGGCCTTGAAATTTTCACATTTTAATCAATCAAATGCCAATAAAGATTACTCTTTACAAACGATGACAGTATTGTTGGTTGCAGACTTAAAAATATGCAAATTGAAAATATAAATTTCAAACTATATTCATACTTTATATCGATTCTATAGCCAATATTGAAATATGATGTGAATGACTCATACGTAGGTTTTGTTGCAACACTGCATAATAAAATTTCATAGCAACATTTCCTGTGGATTTATTCGTGGATTTGTCCACACAGTGTTATGTGTAGGTACATCTTGAATGTAGGAAAATAAGGCACAGCTATTTATAAATATTTTCTATTTATAAATGACTTTGATTAAAAGTTTGTTTAAATGTTGCACCAGTAGTATAATGTCAAACTGTGCTTTCTAGAATAATAAAACATACTTTTTCTTCTAGAGATTTGAGTGAACATTTACTATGGATGATCAATCGCCAGTCCTTACTGAAGAAATTATAGAAGAAAAATGGAAGGAATTTAAAGTGGGTAATTAAAATAAATTGAATTGATTTAAATCATGCTTGACGTGAGTAAAATCTACACTTTACGGTCTACGGAAAGCTCAGACCAACTTGGCAAAAATAGCAAATGTTATTAATGTAATCAGATTTGTAAATTAACACCTATTTCAGCATGGATATTTTGTTTCTAGGAAAAGTTTCGAAAAAATTATGCTGACGAAGCGGAAGAGAGTTATCGAAGAAGTCTGTTTGTCACGAGTTTGAAAATGATAGAAGAACACAATGAGAAATACGAAAATGGATTGGTCAACTATAAGATGGGCATTAATCAGTTCGCTGATTATTCCAGAGAAGAAATGCCATCCAGACGTTAGGACTTTATACAACTGTACCATGATTGAATAAAATTTGTAGAGTAGTTTACCTCATAACTTAAGAACTTGTAACTATAACTATATATTAACTTTTTTGGGCATTAAAATTTATCAGCTACTTGTTAACAGTATACTTAAAAAAATAGCTGTTGTTTGAGCTCTGGCAGTAGAAATCTTGTAATGAAGAATCATGCGGTGTATTATTATTATACTATATTACCACCAGTATATTTAATACGAATTACAGTACCACTTACTCATAGCCAGAAGGTAATAAATAAATCAACTTTAAAATGAATATGTACAGACAGTACGACGGATCTGGGAGTTGATAAAATGATTTACAGACTTATTTAAAAAATTATAAAAATTTAATAGGCAATGTATACTGTGGTACTTTGAAAAATTCGATAATTTTATATAAGCATGATAAAACTCTTGTCGAGAATAATAATAGTGGGTGATTTGTTACACGGTTGGGTTAGCTGAATGTGTTAACCGTAAATAATGTACTCATAATAATTAAATAAATCAGCAAAGGCGCCATGTAGTGTCCGATATCTTAAGCGATAAATGTGAGAATCACGCAATCTACCAAACAAATTAATGTTTTTATAATCGATTCTAATTCAACTAACTACTGTGTCCCTGGAATATGTTAAACTTAAGTATTGATAGAATCACAAAAATAATTACTATCCTTAAATTTTAAATACTTAATCATTTTTATGGACTTTCTAATTTTGTTAATCTCATAATTCGATAGGACAGCGTGTAATTAATTGTGTGTAATTTTAGAACTTCCATTTTTTCTTAGTTATTTTAATAAACAGACATTTACATTTTCTTACTTAGTAATAAATCATATTACCTTTATTATGTAATATCATATCTTGTTGTTGACGAGTTGAAGTGACATTATGCAACTGATACCAGTAAATCCTACTATTAAAATTTCGACATGTTCTGTAGCCCCAACTAATTAATTATAGTCTTGTACTTAGGACAAGTATACCCTCGTTTTAAAACGAACGAGTCCTCTCTAAAAAAATTGTGTGCAATACTGGAAAACAAAACAGACATCCATTTAGTATTGATTTAACTTCAGTTTTAAAAGTTGATATTTTCTGCTAAAGTCAAGAAGTGAAAACTTCTGATTTGGAGAAAATATCTTTAATCCTTCATAGTTGATGGCACCTGCACTACTGAATTTCTTGAAGTAAAGTTTTCTTGCCGAAGAAGCAGCTTAAACGTGGTTTGTTCGACTCTAAAAAACGGTTCAAAAAAAATCTCTAACTTTTAAAGAAAGTTTTTTTCCTTAAAGTAAGAACCTAAAAAGTTAATTTTTAGTTTTAGCTGTTACATTATTATTCTAATATATGTGTGTCTGTATCGTGAAAATACAATTCCAACAATAATATTTATGGAAAAATTTGTAAGTACAATAAAATAATAATTGGAGAAACTCAATAATCAAATCGTATATTTACATAACGAGTATTTTGAAACTACCTCTTTCATTAAACAACAACAATCTATTTAGTGAATGTGTAAGAATAGATTTTCAAACATTTTAAGAAAATTTGTGTCGAAATATAAATCGGTACTTACGTTTGATATTAACTCTTGTGGTAATTAATAACCATTTATGTAATAAGTACATAATTTTACACTTTAACAAGCTGAATTTACAGTTGAGTGGTAACTAAACAAGGCGACTTACTGTACGTTTATCTAAGAATGAATACAGTATTTTGTTAATTATTTTTGAAAGGTATTTTACCATTGCCACACTGACGTCTGGGTATTAAGATTACAAAATCTATTATTTCTCTATTTCTAATAATACTTCTCTCTCTTAAAAACAAAAAAATTAAACCATGGTAGGACAAATCGTCCCAAAACCTTTAGAAAGTTCTCCTTTTTAGAAAACATTTTGCATCGAGAACTTTCTTGCCTCTTTCCGATGGCTAGATATAACTTATCTCAATAGTTCAACTTGTTAAGCGTTTGTTTACAATTTTACGTATTTTATTTATTAAACAGTACTGATATTTTAACTTCACTCATCTCGGTATTCTCTTTTTAAAACTGGATAAAGCTTTACGAATCTAATGATAATGCTTTAAAACTAGCACACTTTATTGACAGTGCGAAAATAAGTATTAAAAATTCGGCAAAAATATTACAAGTTTTTTTTGAGTTTAATGTTAAAAAACTATGGGGCATTTTTATTCAAAGTTACTATTTTAAACCATGGCAACGTATATCAACTAAATAGATTTTTTATCAAAAATGTAAATAAAAAAGTGAAAAAATCAACCTCCTCTTGTTTAAAAATTAGAATGAACATTTCTTGACTATTGATAAGTAAATATTAAGATTGACACTTGAAGTAAAGTTGTTTATTTATGAAGAAACTGGATTTTGTGCGTTATTTGTAAATAGAAATGTTTTTGTTTTTTAACTGAAAATTACAAACTTCGAATTTGCTTCAAACATACAGCAAGTTGTTTATCATTAGAATTAATACTTTTAAGTTAGTTAAAGAAAACAGCAATTACAAGCTAAAGCCGCCATTAGAAGCCAATCAAAATTATTGTGAATAAATTCGAACAAATAGAAAAGTTCTTCCTTTGTATTAGTGCGACATGTATCTTTCGACAAGTCCAAAATTAGTTAATTTCTATCGAAGTTAGAAAGTAGTTACGAAGTAACTAGAGAGAGTAGTTACGAGTTAGAGAGTAGTTACGAAATTTCCAAATGTGGAAATGTTTACCGAAACTGTAACTTTTCAATGTGCTTGCAAGTCCTTATCGAGAGAATTGCAATCTTAACGCATATTAATTTTCACAAATACCTCTCTCTATTCATAATCAAATCACACCTTAATCTATATATACAGTGTGTCTCTTAAATTTTCAACTACTCATCGAGTTTTGCGAAAGATTCCGTATATTAATAAGCTTAATTACTTTAAATTACTACTAGACAAAAAAGTAGCATGAAAACCATAAAACCGTGCCGCAATCTCTCTAAAATTCAATATTTGCTTACTTGAAATATTGTTTGTTACTAAACATTTCATCTTCCGCATTATAATATTTTCTCTAAAGAATGTTACTAAAGTTACTTTTTTTCTAAATTTTGAAAATACATATTTCAAAGAGTGTTAATTGGAAGGGAAAGATTATATCAACGAAACAAAGATTGTGGTAAAAATATTGTTCTAAAAGGTTTCCTGTAACTTAGATTTATTTAGACTTAAATATTACACTACATACCAAGGTGGAAAGTGTTTCATTTCTGTCGAGAGATTAGATAGCTTATACACTAGGTCTCAGAACGTATTTAATTTTAATGGTCTCGTCAAAATTATAAGTACTATCAAGCCACCAAGTGAAAATATTCGAATTTCTTTTGACACTGAGAAATTCAACTATCATAAAATTAAAAATATGTCAACTAAACAAGTGGAGTGGATTAGCATTATATTGTATGTTATACTTTTTGCAGGTAACTTAACAACATTTTATTATCTTTTTAAAAACTGCGCAAATCAACATGTTGCCAGAAAATTACCATAAAAATTAAGTACGAGCGTTCTGGGACACCGTGTATATAGCTAGCTTACCGACATTTGTATACTTTTTTGTTCATAACCATTTTTATTATCATCATTGTTTGTTAGTTGATATTCAAAAATGAAATCAGAGGTTCGAAAGTGACAGTAATAATAACCTTCCAATCCAGACGGAGATTAAAAGTCAATAAGGCATCACTTTCAAACATTTAGTAAGTCAATAATCTAAATAAAATGTAGATATATACAATAGTATATCTTTCATAGTCGGAAACATTCAGTCCGAATTCACTGTGGTGAAAATTCTCTGTGCTGAAGTCAACATTACTAGTTGACAAGGAAATACCTATAGAAAATCACAATCGGCTGTAGGATTTCCTGAAACAGACTTCAAAAGGATATATTCCGAAAAAAGATATTTCAATCGTATCTTTTGGAAAAGGTATAAACACAGTTGGCGGTATTTACATTAAAAATGAAATATGTTTAATTTCGGTTGTTCTAGTGATGCGCGTTTTTGGGGGATCGAGAAGAGACCAACTGGTTAAGTTAACTGTTGATAAAGAAGCAGTTGTAGTACTGAGCGATCCAAAAGTATTTTTTTAAGTGGGTCATGAAAGTAAAAACGTATGTCATCTTATTAATTGATCTTGCAAACATTTTGAAACTTTAATCTTGTTTAGTCTAGCATTATTTTATTTATAGTGTTATACGACAATGCACGTTTTTACTTTCATGACCCACTTGACATAAAGACTTTTCGGTTGTTACAATACAAATCAGTTATGTAATTGTAGAAGAAAATGAAATGCCCTGAAATTGTACAAAAAATATGTAGCACTGCGTTTGAAGAAAATTAAGGAGCAGTGCTTTCTTATGGTATCGAAACGGTTGATGTATAGCTCAACCAATTGGTGAAAATACGCTTGAGAGCATACCAAAAGTCGCAAAATACTAAAGCAAAGTTTAAAAAAAAATCACAAGATCTGGCCGCACGTCGGTAACTTTTCTAGTAAATACCGATACCGATATGATGACACTAAAGCGACATGGAAAATGGAAAAGTGATACAGTTGCAGCAAGATTTATAGAAGATAGTGTAGAATATAAGAACAAAATATCTCAGACAATGAAAAACGTTTATCATGATAATAAGAATAAGTCAATGGGCGATAAATCAAGAGAGTATGTCATGATGAACAATGATTCTCTGGTTTACGTTGTTTACTCTGATTTCAGCAACAACCACTGGCAAACAAACTGAAGTATACCAGGCAGCATAAACTGTCCTTCGATCCTCCAATACAACATTTGCAACGTGACCTCTTTTTCCGAATCGCTTATATATACGTATACGTATATTCATACTTCGTCACCTGTTACAATATAATACATAAATTGCAGAATCTGAACGATCGGTGGATTTTTTTTCAGTATTTCGTAGCACTATATGACACTTGACTTTTGTCCTTGATTGTTTTGAGTTTTGATCCAACAATTGCAAAGCTTTCTGATCGTGCAAAATCGTATATATTTGTTTCGCCGCAATGCATAAAGATGCCTCTTTCTCACTATATGTCGCATGGCGATCTGCCAAAATCATTTCACGCACAGCATCCATGTTCTTCGCGACAACAGAGGTGCGTGGACGAACTTCGCGAACATCGTCATCAAAAGTTGGTCTTTCACGCTTGAATTCAGAAAACCACTACACCATAGTTTTGGATGGTGCTTCATCCCCAATTACCCAACTAAGTTTTTACAGACATTCCTGTGGTAAGTAAACCCTCTACGTTTTCAAAGCATAGACTTTTATAATTTTTTTAGTCATATGGTAAATCTTTTTCCAAATCTTAAGTTTTTTAATAGACAATATTACATGATCGAGCAAGCAGACTTTAGAATTTGACTTTCCAGTTTGGCGTTAAAAAATTAAGTGATTTGTGAGAATGTCCTTGTAAATATAATCCTCAGAATAGCTCTAAGGTATCAAATCTGATAACTAGGAGTACCAACCCACTGTATATGCCTGCTTTGTTGCCATTTTTAAAGTAATTCAGCCTAACAATATCATGTAATGAAACAAATAAGTAAAAACCTTTCAAGCTTAAACTTCTTTTTTTTTATTCTAGAGTACAGATCTATATCATTCTTCGAGCCATATCGACCACCATATTAAACTAGTTCTCAACTTATAGTAACAACAGTACACTTAAGTGTCACGAAGATGGAAACCGTAAAAGGTCATGTAACGATCTTACACAGAGTTGCGACATAAAATTAATCACAAGAATCTCATTAATACATCAATTTATCCATCGAAAGCCAACTCATCCACCTTCCCTTCTAAAAGAATGCAAATTTGGTCCCGTTTAAAACCCCAAGCTTTCCCAACATATGGCCCAGCAAAGTCGAAAAGATTTTTATCACAAACCAACAGCACATGTTTTACGATGTAGTTTTTTGTAGGTGCAATATAGGTAGGTAGGTGATTGCGACATTGTGGTATTGTTTATCCTCTGTGCGCACTCACCTCTAGCCCGAGGTGGGGGATGAACGAGCATTGTCGTTCACGTTGTTCACCTATACGGACACGGTTTTGATATTTCCGCGCCGTATTTCGAACTAGGTCGATAAATAATAATATCTAAACAAAAAGTGACACCGATAACGAATACATTTCTTCAGTTTAGGTATTTTAGAGTGGTGAAGAAAAAAGTGTAGTGAGTGAGGAGAGGGAAAAAATGTGAAGATGTGTGAAAGTGATGCGAATTTGCGAATAGAAGATTTCAGCGATTTGCCTAAGAAGCCGTTCGTACGAGTAAGTGTAGAGACTCGAAAAATTATATTGCGCGATTTTGAGCTTACTATACATTAAATAGAAGGTTGTGATTGTGTTATTACTTGATAGTTACGGTTATTAAGCATTTGGAATGTAATTTTAAGTGGGACATTGGTAAAATACTCACAGAAAACGAATTATAGGAAAATCAGGTTAGATTATTGCATAGATTAGCAAGTAATTATTTGCCAGTCACTGGCTGTACTCAAAAACACGAAGACGACAAAGACGGCAGCACCAAGATTAGAAAAGATGAATCCGGAAGGGTTGGTACCATTGCTGTAGTAGTGGTACCATCAATTTGACTTGCTACAGTTGAATAATTTTTGAACTGGGATGTTAGCTTCCGTAGGTTTGAACAGTGATGTTGACATGAGATGCTCGAATGCACTGTCATACATTCCAATCCTTCTGAGAATTTTTACAAAAGCTTCCGCATAGTAAAACCTTCTAGAATTAAGAGAAAAAATCAGAGGTTTTGAGTCAAAGAACCAGAAAAACAATGCAGTTCTTCAAATTACATAAGGTGATCTCTAAATCATTTTTAATAAGCAGTGAAAGTGGTACCTATTGTATTAAGGTAGGGCAAAATAATAAGTTTACTATGTCAGTGCTGATTTTTGCAATGATCTAATCACGTGTACACATTCTTAGTTCCTTTTAATAACCTTGATTAAAATAATAGCTTGCAGCTTCACGCTCCAAGAATTCTCATAAATTCCCTACGTAGGTACCTTCGATTTTCAGAAACAATGAGTGTTTTAATGTTTCACCAACTTTTATAGTGTTTACTTAGCGGAAGATCCTTATTACTAGAAACCAGATAAGAAATGAAATAAATGTTAGTCATTCATTAAAATAATTAATTCCGAGGGCGATAAACACCTGGACGAGTAAATAGTCGGCGTGCTACCACATTGGGAATTTGCAAGTTAGAAATTTTATTTCATCCCACAACCTACAGTTAAACTGGTATAAATATTTATTAAGAGAAAAATATGAAATTTTAATTAGCAATTTGACGGATTAAGGTTGCGTTCAGACACCCACTAGACACTATTTTGCGTCTTTAGATACACTGCTACAACTCTTTCGTCATAACGATTTGCTTCGCATGTATTTCATTTCACGGAATTTACATTTAAATAATTGACTAATTTTTGACATAACGAATGGTTATTGGTAAAAATTATAATAAATTAACTAATGGAATTCATAGCCATTTGCAACTATAAAAATCAATGAAAACTGGGATGAAAAAAAATAGCAACAATAGCGAATATCTAATTAGCCTCAAGTCACAGTTTAAAGAATCAGAAAGGGAAAACCCATAAAGATTATTTCTAATGACAGGTGAGCAAGTGTTTTATTATATTGTGTGACAAAAAACAAACTTCGTGGAAAATAATTCAATTTGCTCCAAAAAAAAAATCTTAATGTAAAAATGTTTCTTGTGACTTAAACTTATAATACAAACTGTGCAGCTTAACATAACAGCTGTTTGTTCAAATTGCCAATTTGATGTGGGTATGTTGGATTAATTGAATTTTTAAAAGAATAGCTTTTATCTAGATTAGAAAATGATGAAGTTGGTTTTAAATAGGTTTTCTATCGGCAGAAACGTCACGAAAGTGCTTTGTGGCAACGTCGTATTTTTACAGCTTACAACTTTTTTTAAGTTACTCCATTAAAAAACTCAATCTCATCTCATCTCAATAAAGTTAAAATGTCCTATAAAGAAGTTCGATTTTAGGACAATTCTTATTGCAATTTATCCATAAAACTATAAATACAATGTACGCTAAATAACTTAAAAAGAAATATCTTTTCTTTGGGTTAGACTTCGAAACTTTTGGAAACAACGTAGAAAGTTAGAAAAGTTTCTATATCAAAATCGTCGATAAAATTAGCCTAAATTGGTGAAGATGGTAGGATGAAGTGGATAACATGCTAGATGCTCTTAAGATTTGACCTATTGATGATTGTCTTTCTGTAAAGAAAAGTTTATTGGCATGTTCATTCTAAACGATTTCTAACTACAATTAAAGCCCTACGAAATAACTGTCTTTAGCACTGTTTGACTTGACCTCTTCATAACCCTCCATTAGAAGTCACCTTTATATGGTTCAACTGATTGCTTATTTCTTGAAGATTATTACAATATTATAGCTTATTTTACTAGTCTTAGCCTATTTTAATAGCAACTGCCTTAAAAAGTCCGTAACCTAGTTTTTAAGTAGCTTGGAAGTTCTAATTATTTCTTCCAACTAACAGTACAAGCATGAGACCGAAAAGCAAAAACTCGCAGCGCACGATTCCGTGGAAGACGAACCAGCTCACGACTGACTTTACAATAAAATAAAAAAAAATAAAGAATCATCTTTATTTATATTCGTTTACTATCACGATTCATGCGTCATTACATCATGGAAACTAACACCATGATGTAAACAACACTTATCTCAGCCCCATTGTATACAAATTTTAAGCGTTTTGTCAAAATTGTCTGCTCAAAGACAAGTACAGTTACAACACAAATCTATAGACAATGCAACATTGCAGTATATTTATTCCTGACAATAGGCTATTGTCTCTTCTATAAATTAAAATCGGCGACGAAATACACACAAATCGTGTACATTTCACACTACTTACAGAAGACATGAATAATGGAGTGATATTAACTTTCGTTACTTCGATCTTTGCATAATTATACGTTCCGGAAGCCTTATTTTTCCACCTTCCCCTAGTTGGGTTTCTTCGAAATAAGAGGAAACAACTGCACTAATCGCCTTAATTACGTCTGTTGGCATTGATATCTAGAAAAATTATGCCCACGGGAATACTTTACATAACTACATATGGACTACCGACCATCTGGTAATAATAATAACACTGATGATGTATCCACTACTTTAATAAATAATTATTTGTTGTTTTGCTAATTTGCATAAATGAGTTTTGCAATTTTAATTTAATTATTTTTCAAGGAAATTGAGTTTCATGTGCGATGAGGCGTAGTGGAGGAAGCTTTTAATAATAATTCTACACGCTTTTGTCTGTCTTGTTGGTAAAGATAACGTGAGTAGTAAAGCACATCTACCTTGTAATTCTTGTCATGAATATTGATCCGCCGCTAACAATGAATCATCCTGAATATCGAACCGATAAAAGGACAAAAGGTGTAGGAAAGATTGATTTAAAACGTCGCTGAAAATAGAACTATGGTGTTTAAATGGGGAAATACTAGGTCATAAACATTGTTGGCTTTGCTCTGTAATTTATTGCAATAGCACACGACACGTCACTTAGGTAAAATAAAGTGTTTATTTAGTTTAGTAATTGAATTAATTACTTTTAGATTTCTCACAACTTAAATATGAAACATTTTTATAAGTACAGAGTAAATAAATGACACTTACTTTTTATGTTTTTCGTTCTTACACGACTAAACGAAAGTATCAAAGTTAACAGGTTTTTTGTGTCTACAGATTTTTCTCAAACGTCCGGTCCTTTATTATCCTATATACATTTTGCCACTTTTGTGATAAAAGTTTGTAAATTTCAAGACTTTTTTACCAAAAATCATTTTAATAAGATTGTTTTTACTCTTTTTTAATAAATCTGACCTTTTATTCTAACAATTTTGAGATTGTCAAATCTGACAATCTGACATTTAGCATACCAACTACAATATAATTCCCTAGATTTTTAAAATTCAAATTTTTGTTCAAAAGTGGCAAAAAAGGCGCGAAATAGAAAAAATAATATTAAAAAAAAAACACATTATTAAGACACTCGCGTCTTAAAAATTGCCTTACGAAACTTGTTCTTCAATATACTATTCCAATTGTCAATCTCAAAAATTTCATTGTTGCCCAAGTGGTGGTATGTTTAATTGGTCAGAGTTGTAATTATGACTTTTATGGGATTCATCCAGTCAAGAGCTTTCGTTTTAAAACTTTTAAAGCGTTGTCTGTGTAGATTTAGAAATAGACGCTTAGACCATTTTTGTATATCTCTGTTTATTTTTTTATTACCATTTTGCAATTAATATTAAGCAAACCAATAAGCATTTTGTTCTATAGTATGATAAGGTAATCTTGATAGTAATTTATTGGCTTTTGTAATTTTTGTTCATTTATAGGAAATAAACATTTTATGTCTTTCATTTTGTAAGAACGTAAAGGTCAATCTATCCGTGAAATCGAAAAAATCTTAAAATAACAGAGGGACTAAAATTTGAACACTTGTGCATACAATATAATACGTAAAAATGATCAAAAGTTGGCATATTTTAACGGTGATGTTTTTATAACAATTTATTCAAATAATGAATTTTTTACATAGTGATATTTTCCACGTATTCTTCATGTACCTCTATGTACTTCCGCCAGATGTTTGTAAGTTTCATATTATTTTCTTTATACAAGATTCTTTCAATTAGTTTTGTACAAAATTCCGCACCTCATTACTTTCAAAGTAACATATTTAGGCTGTCAAGAGAAGGGATGTAGGAGAATCATCGAACATAATTTGTTGTTGGACATATGCCCTGACATTAGTTAATGTCTTAGATATTAATTAATTCTTTAAAACTAAGAAAACCATTGATCTAACAACTCTAGTGAAGAAACTCAAGTTGTGTTTAAAGCAGTGCGAATGCCCAAATTTCCTAGACTATTTGAATGATATGTGACTTCGTATTACAAGTAGCGATAATTGTCTTCAGTCATTACGAATTAATTCTTCGATTTAATGAATATGGACTTAAGTAAGTAAGAGTGGCTTCGGGATGTCAAATAATCAAGGGATTCTAATTTTGGAGAATTAATTTTTAGTCATCATCAAGCATTCTAAAAAAGGCTAATTAATTGCCAATTACAAGGTGACATAGCGTTACATCGTTTTTTTCTCGTTTGATTCAACCTGCTTGTGTTAAAAAAATAATTACAAACAAAAACACAACGTTTTGGTATACATAATTCATTGATTAAAAATTCGTTCTTAATAGTTTTTTCAGGTTCGGCATAAGATTTTTTTTTGTGAGTAGCTAATTAATTAATTCTGCAGTCTATTTTGATAAAAAAATGTATTGAAAATATTTTTAAAGGAAGAAGGCGTGGTTATTGTTACAGAAATTTATAATTCGACATTATAAAAGAACTGCAGTTAATTTTAACAAGCTACTTGTTAACTTGGGGAAAGTACTGAACCATTTTTCCAATTTTATCGTACTTGGGATTTTCAGAATTAGTTTCTTAATTAACTGTTGCCACGGTTTAACAGTAATTTTCCAGACGAAATGATTTATTACTGACTTGATTCAGAAAACATTTTCATCTCATACGCAGTATTTTTTATGGCAAAAAAAAACAATTACAATTTTCAATTATTTTTTGTTTGTCAAGTAAATTGTTTATTGTTTGGAAACCGTAAAGATTAGAATACTCTCATCGAAAATAAAAGTGCAGCTTATTACAAGTACGATTGACGTAATACCCACGTATGGACATAACAAAATGAATGTTATAGATTTTACATGTTACGTACTTAAAAACAGTCCCACTAGAACCTATTGTTCTTATTACTTTTTTTTAAAGAAGATAATTACAATAAGGGGAAAGTTAGACCATGTTATTTAATTCCCGTTAGGACATTTACTTTTGATTGGTTAATTAGTAAATCCTAATTAGTAAATTTTACATCCTACAGGAATACGTAGGTCTTAAAACCGCCTCTTAGCCACTTTCACTAAAACATCAATAATTTTTTTTATAGTTATCCAAAAAGAACGATCGATAGTATTAAACATCTCCACCTACATTTTAATGACTCACTAATCTCTTTACATCTTATTAAAATGCGAAAGACAGCCAGACAATTGCGTAGGCTCACTAGTTTAAAAAAACTGTAATTGATCGTTTATTAATGAGAGAAACTAAGCGAGTAATTTCATAAATCATCTCCATCTTTTTTGTCGCCATTTAAAGTATGAAACAATTTACTTTCTGATCCGCTTTTATATCCATTAAAGGCGTAAATTTATTCACAATATAAGATTTGTCGCTGGTAAAGCATAAATCGTGTCTTTATCTCAAACGCACGCCAACCGAAGCAGAAAATATTTGCTGTAATTCTATAGAATGGAAGGAATCCTGTCACTTTCTGAACGTTTTTATCGGTTTTGTTGTACTTTATTTAATTTATTACGACGCTTTTTGGGAAGAGTTTTTCTCATTTTGGACACAGGTGGACGTTGCTCCCTCAAGAGACTGTAACGAGGCCTCTTTTTTTCCTTAAAAATCAAACTAAAGAGTAAACAGACAACTTTTACGAACAATTTGAAATTCTGCACGTCTACGATGCGGTTACCTGACCGGCATTGATGTTTTTCAAGTAAAATTCCTCACAATAGATTCCAAGTGTGTCAACGCAGTGAAATCACCGAGTTTCAAACTATAAGCATGTCAAAAATTCGCCTTCGGCGCCATTTTGCATAAATAGATCAATTGCACGAAAGACGTACCATCAATCAGAGAGGTAAGGTCAGCGAAATTCAGCACAGGTTGCTCGTTCCACTTGAGGAAATATTGAACCTTAAGGCTACTGACGTAAGGTGTCTTATCATAACCAAACGAGTCACAATTTGCATTGATTATAAAATTTTTAGGTGAGTAGGAACTGGATTGTTTGAAACTATCATCTTGATCCAAGATAATTGATTCAAAGGAGAATAATTTAGAATTCAGGAAGCAATTTACATATTTGCATCTATTAAGGTTTTTCGCCGCGACTCAATTATATGGATGTTCTTTTATGTCTGTTTGATTTATGCAGATCAGGAAGTGTTGCAGTGGCTCAGGATCACTAAGTTTTTGCATTTCTATAAGAGCAACGGACGAGTTTTCATAATTATTTCAGATATGAAGGTTAAGGTTTAAAGAAGAACCTGATTCGACATTATTAAAAAAATAATAGAAACCCAACACGACTCATAAACACGGCAATAAAGACGACAACTATTAAAACCTATTTAATATTGTGTACTATAACCATACATATAACCCACATATATGTAAAGTCTGCAACGTTTAATTTAATACGGCTTTGTTTCGGTTCTCATCGCATCATATCACAAAAATTTTCTTTTTGTTGCAACGAATTGTAAAACATTTTAATCGCACTTTATGCTGGTACCACCCACACGTAGTGATAAAATTTATGGTTTGTTTGTTTTTTGCAAAAGATAAGAAACGGATAGTTACGGCATATTTGTGGAATGTAACCTTAACATGAATAGTCATATTTCTATAGAATAATTAGCATGAGTATTTTTGATTTTATCGCACTTCTTAAAAAGTTCTAGAAAAAAAGTTGGCGTCATCACAAATATTTCGCATCATCAAAGATTAATTTCGTACAAAAATGATTAAAGCGTGCAATTAATCAAAAATTTTCAAGACTCGGAACCGAAAGCTATGTTGTTCTTTCATAATTAACATTTTTTTGTTGTAGCAAAATCAGATTCTTGAAGTGTTGTATCATTTTTCCTTTTACTATGATCTTAGATTTGTATGGATGATTAAGTCTGCGGCTTATATTATGACAAGTACAAGAGTTGAGTAAAGATATACATTACAAGTAGTTTAGTAACGATGTTATCATAACAAAACAATAGCTTGTTGTCAGATGTTACTGTCTATTCTTGTTTTTTCTAAGACTATTATAATATGCAAAAGTTTTGACCTTCTAAAATAATTACACCATGGAAAGTGTTGTGTACAACTTAAGCTATTTATATAGTAATAAACAAAAACTAAATTACAGAAATATTTCAGCCTGGTATAGTATTGTCTTAAACTCATATTTCACACATATTTCTGCCGTTATTATGTACTAATTAGTTCTTTCACCTTTAGAGGGCATAAATATATCTTTTCAAGTAGAAGTTTAGAGCAATTTTCCAAAAGCATTTTTGCTTGTAATGATTTCTGAAGTCTAGAAATAGGACTTATACTGGTATATCTAGTAAAGTATAAGCAAATAAAATATTAATGGCCACTTTAAGGCAGAACACGCTGTAAGAACTTACAATAGACTCTTTATTGTGGAGTCGATACTAAACTATAAAGTAACTACACAGTAAACGAAAAAAAAAAAACATCATGAGGGGCGAGCATTTAAAACAAACCTCACAAAGTAAGTTTCTAAGTTTCAATTAGAATTTGGAATTTAAATATATATATATATATATATATATATATATATATATATATATATTATAATACACACCTCCTTTGTCTTATTTTACATGTTTTTTTAAATTATTTTTTCTAAATTTAGAATTTTAAACATTCAACTCTGTCTTAAGAATTTTTGTTAGTATTTTATATGTATGCTCATATTTACACCTTTTACATTTTTATGTCAAAACCATAAAATGTAATAAACATTCCTTTTAATTTTAAATTTAAGAATTTAAAGTGTTTATCGTTTGAAACAAATTCCTAAAATTTTGCATATAAATTATTAATGGCCATTTGCACCAACGTATCTTAACATTAAGCAATACTTAAGTTCCTTAACTACCATTGCTAAAACAATAGTTTTCCTGGTTTTTAGGAATTTCTCAATTTTGACAAATGTCGACGGAAATGGTCATTAGTATTATAAATATTTTTCTTTTTTTATAGTTAAATAACAAAATGCTACTTTTTTTAAAATACAGATAGAAAAATTTGTATTATTTTTGTAAAAGTGCTACAATTTTTCATTTCGTATATATCTCAAGTTCCTAAAATGTTATATTTCAAAGCTGCATTACAAGTGCGCATTGCAAAATGTAACGTTAATATTACCATTGTTATTAATAATATTTTTAAATTTTTATTACCATTGTTATTAATAATATTTTTAAATTTTTATTAATATTTTTGAGTCCATCCAACGTGATTTTTCAAACAAAAATATGAAAACTGTATTCTTGAAATGTTTCATGTGAAGGACAAAAATTTTCGTCTACTAAGCGTTATACCAGTTATGTATATATGCTTGAATGAATCTCAAACAAGACGGTCCTAATTAACTTACCTGTTAATAATTTAGACGTGAATTAAATATTATTACCATTATTAATTTAATTTGAAGAATAAACAGGTAAATTATTAATTGTCCTCGTATTCAAATTTCAAACATATTATATATATATGCTCTACAAAAAAGGTCTCTTGTTATTTATCGATAACTCTAACCATTCAGAAGATGTTCGCAATGCATACTACTATTCTTAGTTTCTTAATGATTATTTTCAATCAATTCGTTTATCGTTATCGATAAATATCAAGACACCTTTTTTGTAGAGCGTTTAATTTTCGGTAGAATCAGTAGAAGCCCAATTATCAAATTTTTTTTTCAGTAAGTTAGAAAATTCAAAACAAAAAAGTTTTTTCTTAAAATTCATCAATCGTTGACCTTGAATATCTATTTAATGGTTAGATTTATCAAAAAAGTATAAAAGACCATTTTTGTAGAGCGCTCAATTTCCTACTAAAAACTTTTGAAGAGTTTTACTGTACGATCAACGAATGGTGAGATATGATTTTTTTTGTATGAGACTGAGAAAAATATGCAAAACTGTAATGAGACTGATCTCCCTACTAAAACTAAGAGCTTATCGTTGCAGAGCATTTTCTGGAGATGCCTAGGAACCAGTTTTTCAGTATCAGAAGTCAAAATAAAAATAATCGCTTTTTTTGACCCACCCTAATATATATATTATACTATATTTGCATAGTACGATAATATCGTTAATTTAATTATTTCAGTCACTTTTGAAAAATACACACAATTTAAGAACCTTAAAAGGTGGAAAAAATTGAACTGTAAACCTGAAAATCTACAAAACTGTAAATTTAGGAAAACAGATACTTCCAGTGTAAAATTTCAATAAACCGGAAATTTAAGAACCGATAGGAAAATTCTAATATTCGAACAATAATTTAAGAACACTAATTCTTGTAGAATGCAATACCAATTCGAAATAATCGGATGGTGATTTTGAGGATTTTGGAATATCTTGAAAACTCAGAGTTGAGTAACTCAAAAACCTACAAATCTGAAATCGTAAAAATTTCGAAACTTGAAAATCTTAAATTTAATAAGCTAAATATGAAAAAAGCCGAAAACTTGGGAAATTAAAATTTAAAATTCAATTTTGGAAGAATTCAAAAATCTGAAAATTTCAGAAGACGAGTCTCAAATCTCAAATTTTGAAAATCCTAAAGTTTCAAAGTTTAGTTGTGAGTGATTTTCCTCACATTCTATAATATTTCTAACGTATTAACAGGTACTGACATATTCTTTCCCTTAGAATAATTCATTTTTGATAAATTTCTTGATAAAAAAATATGTCTGAAAAAAGAGTAAAATTTTACCACGCGTCGAAACGTCAAAATATTTATATTCTAAAATGAATAATTAAAATTCTTGACGTGATGCGTGAGTTGAAAAAAATAAAATAAATAAAAAGTATAAAAATTTATAAACAGATGCGTTTTCAAAACATTAAACTTTAATAAATGCGTTCCAAGAGAAACTAGAAAATCAAAACTAGGCAGAAAAATCGTATTCCCATACTCGACAAAAGCTATTTTAAATAAATTAATAACATTGCTAACATACCACCATTTAATCTTCTGTGAAATTATCTTCTAATAAGTTTTCCATCTATGTTTAAACTTAACAAGTATTTAGCTTATATACTTATCATCAGTCAATATCATAGTAAATGGTGATCTCCTTCTTTAGGTGAGCAGATGATTGTGTTGAACCTCACCAATAACGGATAACTTCTTATAGTCTTTTCTCCTTATTAGGAACTTCATCAAGACCTTTTTAGCTCTTAATTTGTAACAGCTTGGTGAAAAAGTCTGCACAACGCTCGTAATTACATCGCGTAGAAAAAGACCCCTCAACTTCTACAACACTCTTGCCAATTATCGTTCTGACGAGTGACACGTTTCATTCTTCGTGTTCTTTTTTCCAAGGATGTTCGTCAAACCGTAACGACTTCTCATGTCTTGCAGATATCATTTTCATTTTTCCAAAAGCCATATCGTATCAGTTTTTATCATTCGTGTTAAATCGAGGCACATATCATTTTCAATTTTTCAAAAGCCATTTATCAGTTTTTATCACAGGTGTTAAATCAAGGCGTGTCCTTAGATCTTGAGACCTTGCACAAGAAAGTCAGGACTAATTGCGCCAAAGAATCCCATAACAACCTTTTATAACAGTATTTAAGTTTTTTGTGGGCGTTTGCTCTTGGAGCATCTCGAGCAATTAGGTCCATATTACATCTTCCGTTACCATCGGTTGTCGATTAAAAGTTGTAGAACACGTGGTTAGTAGAGACCAATTTATTAAGAGAACGGCGCGAAAGTAACGTAATGACGTGTATAAAATATTTATTAAATGTACTGGAGATGTGTTGTTTTTGTCCAGCGAGGTCGTATCAATGAACTTTAATGACTTGAAATTGCTAGTCTCGTTTTAATTAAGAGTGCATGATGTGTAACGGTCAAACGATTAATTTTCAGAGAGTGTATGTGTTGGTATGTCCCATTACATGTCATTTTCCGAAATTTAAAACAATGAAGAATTCTCACAGGGTGAGACAATAAAACTTTTTTTACCAAGGTAATCATAACCACTGCGACATGGTATCAAACATCCATGACCGTGAATTATAAATGAGACGGCAATTGGAACAACCGTATCGACTTTCACCATTACTTCTTGTAAAATAATAGCGTCTCAATCATTAAAAAAATGTAGTGCAGATTAGATTAGCAAAGAAAGTTCTAGTACTATTTCCGCCATCTCTTGCGCGTAGGTGGTGTTGGAGCATAATAACAAGGTCAAACCTGTCAAATTTGGGTAAAATAATCCTCCTAAAAATTTGCATAACATCTACATATTTATAGGTCTTGACTATTTAACACTAATGGTGCTGTAAATCGACTAAAAAATAATTCACATAATCATTTGGGATTTGATATTCATTGTTACGTGTCATTGTACTTTGAAATTGCAATATAAACATTTTATAGGAGTCAGATATGGGCAACAAGGGTGATGGGTCAATAGTTTTCGCGCTTGAAACAATGCATACAATGTCATTGTTACAAAGGTTGCAGGTGAAGCGATCTTGACCTTTCATTATAATTTTTGAAACCGAAAGGGTAAAGTTCGAAAAGATTGGATTTAGAACGTGTTTATTGTTTATATGAATGAATACCATAAAGAACTAAATGTGTTTTTTAAATAAAGAGTAAAATTTTTACTTGGTTTCAAAAATTTAATCTAATTCAATATCTATTTATGATTTACTTTTTAAATATTGTCTAGTTTTAATCGTAAGCCTGGTTTAGTGTTGATATTCTTCTGAGTGTCAAGAATGGGAGTTAAATTATAGTATTGATTTTGTTTTTCTGACTCTTGCATGTTTTTCGATTTGATATTTTGTTTCTTCTGATCTTCTTATCTCCTTCGATGCAACTTCTCTTCTTTTTAGATTTTCCTCGTAGTCTATTATTGACATTTCATCCGATTCGCTACTTCTCACGTACTCAACAACCAGTTTTTTTGTTTTTTCGCTTTGTTTTCCTATGTCTTTCAGTCTTTCGCGGCTGGTTTGTAAATCCTGCAAACATTTTCCGTTTATATCCTTTGCATCTTCGTTCAATCCATTTGCCACCACTAGCTCTTACCTTTCTACTAGGTTAACTGTCAAGTATTTTTATTACCATTTTAAAATTATTCATTTTTCAATCCTGTTTCTGCATGTTCCCTCTTACTTACTTCTAACAATATTATCCAGTAATAATTTTATAATTTTGTAATTCTTATGCCTCGTCAGTTAATATGTTTTGTTTTTAGTTCTGATTTTCTACCTCCCTAAAGATGTTTTTGTAAAAATGAGGACAATTTATCAGTTTTAAAAATTACTAAAATTATTTTCCTATACAACATTTTCCTCATCAGATAATCAGAATCTAAGCAAGATTTTTTTTAATTGGCTATTGTAAGAAAGCCCTCAACACCTTCATTTTGGATACGTTTATAAACCATCATCAAACCCGAAGTCTAGAATATTTTTTCACTTGGTAACATAAGTTGAACGAAATGTCAAATGTCAATCCGAGTTTAAGGTTCCAGGTCACATACCGAAAAATCGTTCAATTTTTTTAAAACTAGCTTTTCAATGAACTATTACAGTTTGTTATAGCTTCTTCTCTTGAATTTTTCAGTCGTCCGTAATATTCAACGACGCTTCCAAGTAAAAAATTTAAAGATATTTTGTGCTTTTTTTTTTAATATGGATTGCAAACTAAAGATAACTAAACCCTCAGGTCACTCGGTATCAAAGATATTTCAGCTTGGCCCGAAAACCGTTTATTTTTGCTCTTTTTATTTGATTCAAAGTGAATGCTCGCACGTCTACAGGTCAGTACCTAGTTAATTTCAATAGTAGTACAATTAAGGAAGAACTAGCAGTTAAGCCTGTTAGCCGAACACCTATTAGATTCAGAAACTGTATTTTACTCATCTCAATTCAGCAAATTTGATCTTAAATCCATCGAAACTTAATGCCCATCCACTTAACTGTCATTTTATCCGTTACAAATTTACAATTTCTACATTTCACAACGGTTGTTCCTTCTCCATTAACACAAACAACTCTAATAAATAAATCATAAAATAATCGCAATTAAAAAAGTTACAATTCGTTCTGGACAGACGTTCCTACAGCAGAAAATACAATTTTCGCACAAATTATGTGAATTGCGAATCAGGATCCTGAGAAAAACGAACATTTGATCTAACACTGTCTCCATTAGGCAACCAGTGTATCTAATATCGGTGAGAGCTACCGGATTGAAATTAAGTAGTGAAGCAATTTTTTCATTACGTGAGCACAAAAGGTCCGAAAAAATTAATAATAAGAAATAATTAATTGGTCTTCGTAAGAGCGTGAAGTTTTTTCATCCTCCAATTATATCATCGATAATTACAATTTGGTCAATCAAATTGATTTTATTTGTAAAATAAATTAACTGTCAGTCGACTGACAAAACCATCGGCCTTGGTATGGGTTCTACCAACCTTATGGACTTACAATATCCGGTTTAGAGGTACCATTCATATATTTCCGGTAGCATTGTTATGGTAAAATGACCAAACGGGATTCGCGAATAATGTATGTTGACGAGGTCTTCAAATGAGCGTAGTAGATAAGTGAAGTGTTATCACAGCAAAATATCGTTAAGTAGTGCAGAAACTGGAGTAATTTACCACTACTTAAATTGATATTGAAATCGAACAAGTCGATTAAATAATAACGTGGGATGATGATGAGTTTGATGAGAATCGGATGAAAGTGAAGAGCGGAAAAAATAGATTTCTCTATAATTTGCATAACTAGAGGAATTTTTACGCGATCAAATTACTGCGATCAATGAAACAAGACACTCTCACTTTCACTGGAGACCGTGACAACAGCAATGAGTTCGTTGAGCAGAAAATTGGAAAGATGTTCTTAAAAGGAAGAAAAGAAGTCGCCAAAGAGTCCGCTTTTGGAGAAATATCACAACAGCGAAATGAGCAGTTTTTATGCTTTTCACATTTCGCGATATCTTTAACAAGTTAGAAAGAAAATATGATTATAGTAAGCCTATTCCACAGTTATTTGGCTGGACTGAAGTCTGGTTATATTGTAACTTGAAAGATGTAGATTTCAAAGTATGTTTAACAATCTACATATATGAATCTAACATCATGTTTATGTTGAAAACGTTTCCAAAATAATTTCAAGATAAGGCATTTTTAAAAGTAAAAAATTAATTTTAAGTTCTTAAAACTCAAAGATAATACTGAATATTGATACCCAAATTATATTTCAATTAAAAAAACAACAAGAAAAATGTAGACAAATATTTTAATTCTTTTCATCACTACAGAAAAAATAAAGATACTTAACAAGTTCCAAGAGCTCAGCTTAAGATATATCCATTAGAGTGAACGTCCTTAGAACCAAAAATAATGTAAAAATACACTGTTAGTTACTTTTTCACCACTTGCCCCTCTTATGAAGAAAAGTGCCCCCCGGTGAGGAAGAATTTTGGAAGCAAAAAAAGTGAGAGTGGCATGGAACTATTTCACTGTTTAGAATTAATTTATAAAAAAATGTATAAAATAAATGTATAAAAAAAATGTATAGAAATTATAGAATGAAATGATTTAGTGGGAAATTCAGAAAGCAGAATGTAGAATTGTAGAAGTGAGCAAAATTAAACAAAAAGAGGATACCAAGAACGACTAGAATAGGACCCTTGAAATGCCTAGACTTAAAAGCTTGAGTTAAATAGGTTCCAAGGTGTTCAAAAAAAAAAATCTACAAATCTTGAGTTTTGAGTTTACTTCTATTACTCCAAGGATATAGATATATCTGGATTCACTGTCATTGCATACTTTAATTTAAAAATCCTATGCTTATGAGATTCAAGTTTCTATCATTGTTACAGAATGATTTCCAGTATTTAACATGTGCCTCATAAAAAAGCACTTTTTTATGTTGATACAGCCATATGCATATTTAAATGATACTACCTTCTGCATCCTTAGACTTTCTCCCCACATTATCTAACAATCTTTAATAGCTAACATTGATCATGAAAAGTAAATGACCAGATCATGTCAAGTGCCCAACCCACTTTAGAAACTGGAGAAAGTTCATCTTGCATCTTTGTGCGTCAATGCCATGAAAAAGGTACAAAAAAATTACAATTGCCGCAATTATAAGAAATTAATACCAAGAAATTACCACTACTTGAAATTATCACAATTAAGTTGTCATTAACAACGCGAAATTTCCTTCTAATTTATTTTCTCGAAATAACTCTCGGTAAAAACGTGCAATTTGCTTGAAAAGTCATCTTTCCGAAAAAACCTCACTTAACGGTAGTTTGCAGATGAGTGAACAATGTCGTGAAAGCTTTCTTCGATTTTGCTTCCTGGATCTTTTCGATTAGAATTTATATAAATTACATCACTTTGGAGTACATCAAATTAAATAATCACTTTCGTTCGCTTGTTGGCACCTTTGAGTGTCTTTTAGCACTTTGTTAGATATGTACAACAAGAAAAACGGAAATGTGTAAAAAGTAGACGTGCGTTACCATGCAAATCGTGATGTTTACAAATGAATTTAGAATGCCAATGTTGGTTTAGATTTGGAGTAAACATCTGGACGTGTAAATACTTTCTTTGTTTACGAGATTTTCGCGGAGGAATTTCTCTGATCTTCAGCGAACAAGGTTCTTCCATTTTACTGGTTTTATAAAAGAGAATTAATGTTTGACAGGAACATACAGTCACAGTTTATACGGTAGAGAATTGAAATAAAACGAAAATTTATCACGTAACAATTCTATAAAAAAACGGGTCAGGTCTAAAATTACAGAGGTAAAAACATTTGATTTGGAAACAATTTATTTGGAAATCTGAAAATATAATATATTGCTGTAGTATATTGTTCAAAAATTTTCTTATGATATCATGTATTTATTTTTGTTTAGATTGTTGAACCAAATCTGTTTGAGAAACATACGAAAATAGTTAGTCTAATGAAAGGCGACGAACAATGTTAAGACGAATCTACAGTTATTATTAGTATTATTATTATTTGGCAAAAAAGTCTACAATCAGAATGAATCTCGCGAAGCTTCAATCGCTGAAAGCGTTAGTTTTGTTATTACGGTCAATTTCGCTATTTCTTGAGCTAATGCTTTGAAAGTAAAAGACCATTATCTTCACATCTATCACTATACGAAGATAAATCTCGAACCGTTTCTAATGACAGTTGTCAAATAGGTGTGTTTCTCCCGCTGAGCCCATCAATAGAAAGTAACAACCATTGTACTACTAATACTATCTCAGGTGCTGCAATTCACATGTCCCATGTCACAAAAAGTGAATCTGCGTCGACAGGAAGGCCGACACCTGAATTTCCGGCTGAATTCTCCCTAACGTGCATACAAGTGCGTTGATCGCAAACGAACGGACATTCACTTGAATACATTACAAATGAACTTTATAAACATAGTGTGTACTGAAGAGATGAATTAAAACACGCACCATAATAGCGCATACATTACCATCGAAGGAACTGCCACACTTGGTTCTTCACATAAATAACAACTTGATATCGCCATAACTGTTATATAACATCGATATTATCCCATTAAGCGCAATTTTCGGTCGTATTATTATGTGAAGGTAAACACGCACCATTTAACCAAGCGGAAAGTCTTGGAGATATGACAAAAATGCTACAGTTACAGAAGCCTGATTTGCATAATTCCGTGTAATGGGTCAGTTAACTCTAATTATTTGATAATTAAATTTGTAAGTTTACATGATTCCCATGAAATGGACGCAAAAACGAATTTTTTGTCGGCGTTAATTAATATCTCAGGAAGTTTACTGTTTTAGCGACTGAAGACCGTTAGCCGGAATTTTGACGCGGTTTGGAAGAACACCCTGGGCATTTGGAAAGTTCTGATGCTCTGAAAGTAAATTACATTTTTTTTATTCTTGGCTTCTGTTTACTTTTTTTATACTTATGCATTCAAGTTTTATGGTTTCATTGCCATTAAGAGCAAAGTACAGGATCTTTTTTTTACTTATAGAAGCAATGTACGCTACAAACTCCCCCCAATCATATTTTCTCTAGTGTTAATCGTATGTGAGATAAAAGATGTAGACGTAAAATGAGATAAATCGTATTTATAACTTAATAATTAAATGGATTTATAGGCCGGGACATCAGTGTTGGCTCACGTGTATAATTATGCAATAAAATTTACGAACATACAATTTAGCAAAAATTACACAAAAATATGTAATAGAACTTTCAGATAGTTCGATATTTTATTTTTTTTTTTTTAATTTTTCTCGAGTTATTTAAATTCTTTTGATTGATAAATTAAGAGGTTTTTTTTTAAATTTTTTGGTAAAAATATTTTCGTGCTAACAAGCTCTGCTTATCGGAAATCCTTATAAAACCTTATGTAGCATTTTAATAATAGATTCTAATTTTTCTCAAAAGACTTTTTAAGTCTGATCAGATACTACTAGAAACATGATCTAGCTGCATCTTCATCTTTTTTTTGACACTGTTTAAACTGGTTACATTCTTAAGTAACTGTAAAATAAAAAACATTTTTCGGCCACTTAATGGAAATAGACTACATTTCTTTATTACAAATCGTAAAGAAAAGTGTTTCTTTTCTTTATAGCAACCATTTCTCTATAGCAATAAAATAAACAAATATTAATTATTTATTAGAATAAATATTAAACGTACAATTATTAACGTTAGAGAAAGTAATACTTGTGGACTGTTGAAACTGTAAATCATGAAATGATTTTGATAAAATCTCCCGATAAGCACTTGCATTTCGTATAGAAGACGATGGATCGCTGCATCATCAGACGCTCCTGTCAAAAATTTTTACACATCATATATCCCTCACTTTGGCGCTTTAAATATAATTGTAACTTTCCATATTTTGATATGTCTACGTTTTATTTCACTCTCAACGGAATTTTCAACATAGGAATATATTGACCACACGGTGGAAGATTTCAGTCCTTCAGCCTTTAATCAAATTCAAAGATAAAACTTGAATATTTAAAATGTTTTAAAGAAAACTAATCTTTCATGGAAAAAAGCAAGTATAACTTCTTGGTCGATATCTTTTACACTTTTTGAAGTCCTTCAAGGATTAAAATATAGTTGGTTTTTCCATATTTATCTCGTGATTTCAAGGGTAATAAACAATCAACAGCTTCAAGCGCTAATGCCGAAATTCAGGATGATTTTGATTATTTAGTTCCATGTTTACAAAATTTTACGCGACTACATTTGAGAAATGTTTTTTTTATTTTTTGTTATTTGGTTTCTGCAATGATAGAAACGGTAATTTGATTTTCGCGTTTTTTAATGTAATTTTTTAATATTTTTTGATGAAACGTAATACATTTCTATTTAAGTATTATTATGTATTATTCTTAAAGAAAGATTGCTATTCGTGAGGAAAACAATACTTTCCTTATAATAATACAAATAACTATTTATCTCACTAATACCATAAATACCATGGATACGTTCTAGAAATTGATCCATTTAAATAATTTATTAACTAGCTAGAAAAGTCTATAAAAATTTAAACCTTAGATAAACTCACATAGAACTAAAAATTTGTAGACTAAATACAATATTACAAGTAAAATGTCAAAAGTCCCCCATATATGCCACTTGCGTCAAAAATTTTCTACAAGATCAAAGATCGGTTTTTCGCATATATCTCTTAAACGGTAAGTGTTATCATAAAAACAAATTTGTACCAATTTTGTAGATTATGCGATTCTCTACAAAAAATTCGTTGGAAAAAAGTAATAAGACCCTTTTTGTAGAGAATCGCCTAATCTCCAAATTTTGTATAAACTATTTTTACAATAACACTTACAAAATATAAATTTTTCATCTTTGATCTAGAAGAAAATTTTTAGCTTAGGCGAGATCGACGGGGACTTTTGACATTTCGTTTGTAATAGTGTATTTAAAACCTATACCAATTTTCATTTTTATGCGAATTTTTCCCCTCAAATCCATCCCTTTATTCATTTAAATCTGGGAAGGTGCTTTGCTACCTTACACGAATTTACTAACGGACTTGGCACGCAAGCATTTCCTCATTGATTTATAGGACGGTTATCTGAATGAATTCTCACGTCGCAGAACTGTTTATATAATTCTAATAAGGATACATAACGATGCAACATGATCTATAATTATTGGGAATTCTATATCGATAAATAATGAGATCGTGACGTTATCCTTTCTGTTTCTGATCGGAAAAAAGAGTCCTTGAACCTGAATACGTTCAATAAATTATTTTTAATAAGGTAGTTTTCGCTTGGAAAACAGTTTCGTGATCATAAATGTGTGCTGAATTGGATATAGTTTTATGTCATGCACCATTTGAGAGGATACAAGCAGACATTTCAAAAAATTAATAATCTGCAAGGCAGGAAGCTAACTAATAATTATTTTGATGATAATTTGAAATAGCGTCAAGTCTGAATAACTTCAAGTTTCACTTAAATTCTCGAGCGAATACCTACGTTACTTTTGTTAGTCGTCGGCGGAGGATAATTGGATAAAAATGACTTTGAACTTGCGAACTCTCGTCAAAGCTTCATGAGAATATGTTAGAACCTGCAAAAAGTCGCCGACAATCTTATTGAAAGTACGTCAAATTAACATCCATGACAGGTTTATTCGTGGTATACTTGAAACGTGCATCAAATCACTTCCTTTCTCTTCTTATGGCAATAGACGCATACAAATGACAATGACAATTTTCCCTTTTTTGACACTGATGCACAAATGCACCGAAAAGAAAAGTTAGTTTGCATATTTGTGTCTTGAGCGTTGAATTACAATATGGTTTGTAGTTTTCTCCAATTTCTCTGAAGCAGAGAATATTAAGCGAAACATTAAACCTGGGCTAATTACGTGCATTGTGTTATAATAAAGTCTCCTAATGGCGTAATTTTAATGCTGATTTACTATAAACTGCAGTTAATAAGAGTAATATGTAAATATATTGCCCAAGATGCTCACTTATCTTCCACAAAACGGTTGCTGAGCTCGAGTAAATCCGCTAAGCGGTATACTTTTAAAAAATGATTAACAACTTCAGATAAAGATTAGATACTAAGACATGAAATATCTTTCATAAAAAGGTCAATTTAAATTAAGTGCTTGAAGGTGGTAAGATTTAGCTTGCACGGATTATGTATTATTAATTTTACCATTAGCATGATTTTGTACAAGGAACTTAAAAATTGCCTCACAAGCTCGAAAAATGCTTAGAAATTTAAATTTAATAAAAACCAAGGGTAAATATTGTAGATAAAAATTTGAATTAATTATGTTCTATTGCAAATGATTCACCGGATAATAAATCTTATAAAATTAACACTAATAAATTCTTAACTCGTCTAGATTTTATCTCGTGAATTAATTTGCCTACAGATTATGTTTACATAATAGGTAAATATACATGTAAAAACTGTGTTAGTAAACAATTAGTGGTCACTTTTTGCTAGTACCGCGTATTTGTCAGTCTGTTTCTAAATTTTAATAAATATTACTTGGATAGTTTATGATGAGTTCATGATAGCAAACTGAATAGTTACTTCCATGTACGATAAAATTTTAATAACAATGTGAAGATGCTTTGATGGTTAGGTATTTGTTACTAACGGGACGAAGGCAAAAATATTAATTTAATCATTGCTTACCAATTTAGGTCAACATATTGGAATTATTTTGATTTGTTTGTCAAATTCAGTACCGAAAATACTAAATAAATAAGTTAAAATGTTTAAAAGTAACATAGGTGATTATTGTGTTAATCAGTATTAATATTTTTCTATATTTTTACAAAAATTAAATCTAAATAAATGATATTTTCAAACTCGGATTAATAATACGAAGATCATTGCGATCATTGCTATCAGGGAAAACATTAAAATCAGTTTACACTCTCGAGAAACTCGTCTCGTTTTATTTAATATATTTATTAAAAATTTCATATCAACAAAATGTTCAAGGCTAAAGATAACTGAATACTTGAAAGTTTAGTTCTAGACTAACAATATAAATTACACATAATTTAATATGTTTATTCTGAATTAAGTTTTGTAATAATTATTAAATATGCATTTATTATATACGTCATATGTGTCTACGATATCGACAAAATCGATTTTGCAATTATTCAAATGAACTCTTGAACATAAGTGGACTGATTTTTTACTGAAAACAGTTTAGAGCATTCCAATGTCAATTTTAAAAGAAATAACATAGTTTGAAAAACCGTTTGCGTTTAGCTACAGAATATGAGAAGAGATTTTCAATTTTTCCAGTTTTTCCAGTAAAATAGTGGAAAAGACGCCTCACCTCTGTGGCTGCGTAATAAAATTTCTTTTCAAAACCGGCAGGAATGCCTTCATCCTATTAATTCTGGATTTTTAAACACTTCTTGTTAAAGCTGTTGCACTTTCTCTACCTTTTTAAGAAATTTGCTGTAATTTTCTTTTTTGTCTGTAAGTGGTCTGTATCCTTATACTTGAATTCATTGGCTCGTCCCATATTGTACGCTTATTAAAATTTGAAAAGTTCCTTGAATGGGTTCAGAATAGGTAGAAGCTACATGGAACGTTAAGAATTGTAGGTATGATTAAATAAAACTTTTTTTTCGAGCGTTTCGGTAAGAGTTTTCAAATTTTTAACATTTTGGACGTGTTGAAAGGTATGGTGATTTTCAGAAATCAATTGATTTGGATTTTATTACAATTACTATCGTTTTCTTATATTTAAATAATGATACTATGTAATTTACAACAAAAAAAATTGCTTTAATGTTTCGAAAAAACAACGAAACCGCCTTCATGTCCACTTTTTTGATAGGTATTTTTTGATATATAATTTTTTAAAATTAGTAATATTTTTCTCTTACAGTAACTTACGAAAGATATGTTGTTGATTTCAGACTAATATGTCGTTTTATCTCCTTTAAGATAGGTACAAAATTAATGGTTGTTGTAAATTTTCGGGCCCGTTATAGTGAAATTTCTTTTTACAGAAGCTTTATTTTCATAAGCGCCAACAACTCATGGACTCAAACACTACTGAGTAAGAAAATTATAGTTATTTGCATCATTATTATTGTTTAACGATGACACACGTTTCTACATTTTTCATTGTCAAGAGAGGGCTTATTATCAACTTACTTCAACAAATTTCCTTTTGTTTTCTGGTATTAATGGAAAGAGAGACTGCACAAGGTACTCCAAAACACTCTCGATTGTTTCTGTTTTGATCACTGTGTATAAATCTTTGATTTCAAACATTTTAAAACTAATTCTTTTGTGCAACAATTAAAAATCCCATTTCTTGTTCAAATTTCCAAAGATCTCACACTTTTGAATTAACAGGGTAGACAAATAAACTAAGACATAATTAATTGATTTTTATACACTCATAGCTGTATTTGTTATTATTATTACACAATAGACAGTATTCGTGTTAACTCATAATGAAAACAATCCATCAAGCAGTACAACGAATTCCGACTGAAAAAATCCAGACCATTACAAGATAGAATTAACCGTTCTCATCACTTCAGGATTGTTCGACATCTCACCTCAGCCGCTCATTGATTTATTGACCTCTTTTACACTTCTTTGAGTTTAACAGAAGCGAGAATGATCGAGTTTAGGATTGATCGATTAAATAGCCGAACAAGCGTGTTAACTAATTTGTAAACTCTCGTCGTGCTCGTTCCGCTTTAGAAAATCGGTTGTCTTGACTATAATTGGAAACTAGAAAAAAATCACTCCTTCATCAGCTCGGATTAGTCTTGAACTTAGTTTCTATGATATATAAAGGTATCCTTGCAAAACTTTGCAGCTTGCTCAATTTTCATGTCGGACGCACCTGTTACGGTGGTGGTACCTAACCTTGCCCCATCATTACAATAGTGCCATCGGTTTCTTTCTTCGTTGCGTGCGTTTGTTTTGAATAATTGACATGGCAATTGCACATATCCCCTTCTCTAGGCTTTGTGTTCACGAGGCGAAACCTCTTCCTGAGCAACCTCATTTCTATATCTTGAAGAGAGTACCGTTGCAGTTCTTCGGCGGCAGCATCGCAGATGCCCATGGTAGTACGACAGAAGAAGATTGCTCAGCGTTTGTTTTGTGTCCTATTGTTTTCTCGTCGCCCACTTTGAATTGTTTGTTTCATTCAACGATTCAATTGAGCGAGTGATGTGACGATTGTTGTGGTTTTTATTAATTGCTAGTGTCGACTTGTGATCTATTTTTGTGTTAATCTGTGGCCGCCTAAATGAATAAAATTTGCACTTTTATGAAAAGCGACTACGACAAGCAGAAGATGCTACTACTGCCGGACATTTCTATCCCGCAGGTATTTAGAACATTATTTTCTCTCTTGGTATTTAGATGAATATAATTTCTGTTCTCTCGGTTTATTTACTACATTGTTGATTAATGTTGTTCGAATGAATGTTGCAATTAAGCTCACCGCGAAATAAATTATTCTTTGAATCAATCATCTGAAACGAAAAATTCCCACTTTCTTGGTTTTCTTGTTGAACAGAAAATAGATAACCACAAATTTAACGCAAACCGGACATCCTCTACGAAACTTCTCTTTTAAAAACTAATAATTCATAAGTAGTTTCCGGTTTGAATCATCCTCTTGACTGTTCAAATAATTACAAATAGCACCATACTCAGACGTGCTAATTTATTACATCCCCTGCTAACTTTATTACGTAAACTAAAGAAAATGTGGCTATAATCTACATTTCTCTCCAGCTGATAAATAGATAACAACTTTCATTCTAACATATAATTTGAATGTAAATTCATGCAATTAATTCTAGTATTGATTAACGCCAGCCTTTCTAAAAACAGAGTCGTATCTGTCAATTATCTCGGTTCACGATTGGATATCAATGGAAAGTCAACATTATAAAAAAAAAAATACCATTCATAAATAACGCAGTGCGGGCACTAAAACCCAGCTAAAATAAACTCTAGGTTTCATTACATTTATGATTTTTGTGTAACAGCATTTAAACTGTAGTTAGTGTCAATAGCAGCAGGTGTTCCGAGACATACAGTCTGGTTTAGTTTTATTTTTAACACACAAATATTTACAATGTGACTCTTTTACTACAGTGCTAATTCTATATTACTACGATTCGTCGGAATAATAATGAGAATTTTAAGGTCAAGTAATTGTATAAATTCCAATTATAAAAAAGTGCAACAATGCACAGTATCGTTTGAATTTGCGTGGAAGTGGAAGGTAACTAGTTAAAGTTATAAAAAAATGTGGACCAAGTAAGGATCTCAAATTTTACAATTTTATAATATTTAACTTCATCATTCAAAATTCTAATAAATCAAATAGTGCATATTAAAAATAAAATTGCTATGTCACATGAGTGAACGAGAAATTAATAATTGTATTTTTATTGGTTGAAACGGTTGGTTGGTTGGTTGGTTATTTTTGTACACACAAGCGTAAAAAAATCAAACGATTATATTATATATCAGTGGTTTTGGCCCATGAGTCATAAAATGCGTTTTATGGGCCTTGAGCTTTAATTGAATAAATATAATACCGCTAGTATAAAAAGAATAACATGAATTTATTGAATCAAAAAAATGTGTTCCGCGGTACATAATTTTTTAAATAATAAATAAAATAATTAATAACAATAAATAATAAAATGTCTATCGTCACCGAATTTTTATTTAAACGCTTTCTGTTTCATTAATTTATTTTATCAATTATTTTTCGTGGCGTATATCTGTGTAAAAATTCACTGAACAGGTGTTTGGAATTAACAGCTTATCAGTGAGTTGAAGATGTACTGTCTTCATTTATATTTTTGAGAGCGCTACAAGTTTAAACATTTGACGTAAATAACTCAAATAAAAGCCTGTAATTATTGTCTCTCATCGATTATTGTGCCAAAACGCAAATCACCAAGTTTCACAATTGAAAGCACTTTAAAACTATATGTTTAAAAAAATGAAAAAACGTTTACATTTCTATGAAAATTCAAGTAGTTTTTTTTTATCCTTAAATCTTTTGCTAGCAAACTGATTAAATTTTATTATCCCATACAGATTTTAATTGGACATTTCAGATAAGAAATGAACAAGGTCACATTTTAAAAACGTTAAATTAATTATATAGTTTTTACACAACCATGCGTGATTCAGACTACTACATTGAATGCGCAATTAAAACAATTAAGATCGCAATCAAGCAGAGAGATCTCATCAATGAAAGAAAAGCTTTAAACCCAAATGACGATACCAAGAAGTCGCAGCATCTGTAAAAACTTTTTATTTATTCTTTATAAATGTTTATTCCCAATAAATTACAATTTTACGACGTGATAGTAAATAACACAATCCGTCGCCGATAACTTGACATCAAAATTAATCGAAATGCAAAAATCACTCAGATTTGTAATGGATGAATGAAAGCTCCCTTTGATCATGATAATTGCCGTTGAAATAACGTAACTGTTTCGATTTTAATTAGCGCAGGTAGCAAAAAAAAAACTCGTAAAGTCAATCAAACGAAAAATGAGACATGAGATACTGGCGATCTCTAGTTCTAAAATTAATTTCTCGGAAAATGATCAAGATACGATTTATTGTAGTGATTAAAAATAGGCCGTTAGTAAATTTAATTAACAGCCAATTTGGACCAAAATTATGAAAATATGGCTCAGTTGATCAAATTTAAATGGTTGTAAAAATGGACTTCAATTTATCAAACTTTCGGCAGCTTCTATTTATGTAAACCAGATCCCAATTAAATTTAGATAACTATCTCTAACGGAAAGTTATAACATTTAAAAATATTTCTTTAACATAAACCTACTTTTGGGAAGAGTGTGTGCATATACACGCACAATTTTAGAGCGTGCTGCATTCCTATTAACCCAAATCCATACTTGTCCGAGCACATCTCCGTGTTTCCCAACCAAGTTACGAAAACCGTCTTGACAAGGTCCCAGCATGTGTGTACGAAAATTACCGAAATAACAGTTCATTTACCGAAATTACAACAGCGGTAAACTAGCATCTGTTTCTGTGTAAATCACCGAAGATTGTTCTTTACAATGCCGCAATTAGTCGTCACGTGATCTAAGCAGTTTGCCACCTTTGGTGCAGAAAATTCCCCAAATGTCTGGTTAAAAGCGCGCCAACTGTCAATTTCGCGCTCGTAAACAACACGAACATCTTTTACGTTAATTCATGATTATTATCACGTGATCTTAGCTGTTAAATCGTTGAAATATTTGCTCGGTTTGTTATAGAGAAGCTGTCAGACGCATTCCTTTTTAGTGAATTCAATGTAATTTATACTACACGCTTGAGAAAACTTATCTTGCATATAGATAAAATTTAAATCAGACTGTCGGGTGTCGAGCTCTTTTGAACAAATAAAACTCGTTACTCGAACACCCGGAAATGGTAATGACAAATAAGCGGGGACCCAGAGGTGAGCCTTGCGGCACTCTTGTCCATCTAACATGGCGTTGGAAGACAATAAACTATAATTCAAACAAGATAATTACGTCAAATGTATCGTATTTCGCGTTTAGACGATGGCTTGAATGTCTTCGGTCACGACAGACCGCTGAGTACCGTAAAGAGTTTCTGCAGAGACTCGCTGTTATCACCGATTAAAATTTCAGATATGCTGTATAAATCACTTTCGACAGCTATCCATGTTCTTGACAATAATTTATAAGAAAGCGCCGTGTTCTCTGCAATTTATAAGATACAGTTACTCAATAATTTTATTACAGAGCTAAACACGTGAGGTCTTTAATGTCGCGGCATAAAGGAAACATTAGAAATATTTATGTAACTTTACGACACTCTTGTGTGCTCTTGACATTGTAAAATAACACGAGCGTCAGAAATGAATTTGTACGAGCTAGATATATTTTTTCTCAAAAGCGGGGCCGTGAAGATAATTTACTCTTCCTAGAAAGTTGTTAAGAACGATGAGTGTATACATCACACGATAATTTCTTGACAAATTTTCTTTGTGACCAGAGGCTGAAATTTATTATTATTAGGGTTATAAATTTTGATATAATGTGTTTCTTATGTAAGGTTGACAATAAATAATAAATAATACAAAACTCGAGAAATTTGAAGATTTAATAATTCATTTTTATCGGTAGAAGATTTTTTTGGTAACATGATACGCTCACATCTCAGTTTTTTCTAAGAATGCGCTTTCCACCGTCATGGTTTTGCTTCGACCTTCTTTTCAGCTACACCAGATAACTAGAGTTTATATGTGGCCCCCATCTTGAACAAATTTAAATACTGTATGTATCGTACAGTTGAAAACAAAAAGTTCAGGGTATCAGTTGACAGAACGTCTAAAATAACAGCCTTTCCGGTGACTTGGTATTTAAATTTTTCCAAAACTCATCATAAACATCATTAGATTAGAACATTTGATATTGAAAAGTGACAGCAAAATTAATGTCCAAATTTGGTCTTTGAATATATCTCCAATGCCAAAAAGTCAGTATAACATACCTGTCCTAACCTATTAATAAAAGATTTATTATTATAGATACACAGTTTTTATTTTATGGCAGCTTAAAATATATTAATATCTTCTAACCAAAATAATATGGAATATATGTAAGTCATCAGCTATTCGTTGAGCTTACCACGTTTCTTCTATTATGTTCCACCACGGATCCGCGAGCTCTCTCTTCACAGAATAAAACCTAATTGCTATTTGTTTACATTAATGGTGACTAATTAATTTATAGTCAATACCAATGGTGAAAGAAAGTAGCTTATTTCTTTGCAATTAGAAGGAGCTCGTACAGCATTATCGTAACTCGGACGTAAACGCGGACAAAAACTTTAATTTTCTTCTCCTTTCATCTTTTTTCCCTTGTGTTCACGTCAGTGACCGCAAGCATCTCGAATAATCTCCATTTCGATTTATTTTTTCCCCAACATCTACATCTACTTAGGTGATGCAAGTCACGAAAAAACTACCCGCTATTTCCTCTGTGCTTTCGATCTTGAATCTAATTACGTCGGCTCTTTAGACCCGACCAATCTCGGAGACGTAATTGAAAACCGCATAAAATATTTCAGTCATGAACCGTTCCACATGTGTTAAACTGAACACGCCAGGAGATGTCGATGATAGAATAGAACGGGTTCATCTCGTCGGACATTTCCTCGTTGCTGCAATCAGGTGAAGCTAACGGCAAACAAATGTTTTCTAGTTCTTTAGATAATGAGTGATTTTTGTTTTATGGAGAAGCCGGAAATCGAAGACTCACTTTCTGTCCAGATTCCGCTGCCAGAAAGGAAACAAGAAATGTTTCTTGTTATATAACAATGTTAGAGATGGGATGAGTCATCATTAAAAATTGTTATCCATTTGATAATCTATTACGGAATTAATTATCAGGTGTTAAAAACAGTCTAATTTAAACAGACACGCGACGCGTACAGTATAATGTTACAGCATGATTATGGGTGTGTATGCTCACCATGATCAAGTTCCCAGATAACACAACATCCCATGTTTAGCCTTTGTGACATAAGCGGAACTCGTTGTTGCTATTTTTCTTGCTGATTCATCAAGAAATAATGGCATTTGACGGTGTCTCCTAAAAACGACCACATTATTATTGCTAAATCGTGGTGAGAGACATAAACCAACAATTCCTCTACAGCTCTGTGGTTTGATTTACTTAATTAAGTTACTTTCTTGCGACAATGATGAAAAAATTAATTGGTGATATAAAAGTCAAAATTTCTAAAAACCACTCTTGCAAATCCGTAAAAAAAGAAAAACTTTTGTTAGATCTCTCCAAAGAGATACCAAATGACTAATTAATTTGATTTGGTCGTCACATGGCGCCAACATTCGTTTTCTATTTTACTCATTTGAAGCACGTACAACAGTCGTACCGTTGTCTGTTTTCTTATCCCGTCTAATAAACAATGCCCAGCTGTTACAAGAAGGTTGTTCTATCCACAGTATGTCGCTTTAATGAAAGGAAAAAACTTAGTAAAAAAGTGTCGTTATGATTATTAAAGCAAGTTTATAACATTTTAAAATTTTGAATGGCTAGAGAAAAAGCTTGTATCTGGTTGTATTTCAGGCTAATTATGTAATTTTCGGGATCGTTATAAATTCAAAATGGCAAACGTAAAACTTTATGATAATTTTATTGCTATTTATTGCGATTGGTTCGGATTTTTAAAATACTGAAAAATTTTAACACTGATTTAGTTACAAGAAAATTCTCTAATTTATTCTAATCACGACTGTGGTTTGATAATGTAGGTGATTTGTCTGGGATTAGGCATGTATCTCAGAGACAGTTGAGAATGATAAATAACGTGGATTTACTATATTACTCTTAATTGAGATTCATATGATGGATTACACGTATTACAATCAGCAGTAAAATAAATCTATAAAGAACACGGTTCATTAGAATGATCATTTCGGTTAACAGTTAACAGGATACTAAATTTTTAGTGAAACCGATAAGAAAACTAATATCACGTTGTACTTATTTGAAGTTCGTTCAGTATTGCAACTATAGACAGAAACGTTTACTCTGCCACAAAGATCGTTCATACAGAATAAAACTATTTTTTTCCGTTGCCGTAATGATTATGTTATGTAAGAAGCAATTTCCTTCTATGAATTTTATGCCCTTTTTCATACAGGATATGTAGATTTTTGTTACTTTACTTTTTATTTTATGTGTACCTCCATAATCATCTGAGTCTGAAAATCTTGAAACATCCAGAATAGTACCTAGTAAGAATTAAAATAATATTGTGAAAATCTAACTTTAATATGCTCATTAGTTAACACAAATCGATAGATACCTACAACATTACTCAAGAAAAATAAATTATTTCTTTACTTTTTTATGGTTTTTTGATACATGTTTTAATATTTTTAGAAAATTATGTGATTTTTCAGATTCTGACTTCTTTCATCAGATTTAGTCCAAAACTTGATAACATTTCACTAACATTGCAATTTAGGGTCGTCAAATAATTGACTGCGAGCAATTAAATGAGCTACCATTTGTCATTTAACTCGGCTAGCGGTTAGAAAAACTAGGTAAAAGTAACTAGACAAGTCTTTCAGTGTTTTATATTTTAAATATGAATCATGCACATATTAATTTGAATCTAGTTCAACCAAAAAACAAAAAAAATGACTGATTTACTAACATACGACTTGAGCCAAAATCCAGTTGAGACAAACAACCCAACCATAGTCCTTTGCTATAAGCATATAGTAGAAGCTAATTTTCCATGTGTTAACGTATTTTATTTAATTTGCGGCATTAGGGTTATTATTTGGTTCAGTAATTCGAAATTTTTATGAAGCTCAGATACCTAACCTTTTTGAATTTTCAATTTTTTTATTTACCAGACCATTTTTTCCAACATTGTTAAATTAATCCTGTTGACGCTCAGTTTAAGCCGATGTAATCTTACTTAAATCAATTGAATAAATGTAGTCAAATACAATTTGTAGTACCGATCAATTAAATTTCTTTTAGTAATGCAACTGAGATTCGGTTTAGTTTAGTCAGTTTTGGAATTGGTTTAATTTTCATTTGTATTTTTAAATTAAATTTAATCTACGTTTCATTAAATCTAGGTAAACAGGTTCTTGCAAATAAAAACTAAATTACTTTACTGTTCAGTTTTTAGGTGAATTAGTGATAAATTATAAAAATTTGTCGTTTTTGATTCAACCAGTTTTTAGATTTTTCAGATCTTTTTTCAATATTGATAAATTTTTCAGGTGTCTAAAATTTTGCAATATAAAAATTATGCCTAATTTTTGTTTTTATTTGTAATATTAGAATTTTATGATTTTTAAAGAAAGGCGTTTAAACTTTCTTTTTGAAGATTATGTTTTTAATCAAATGTACAGATTTTTGGTGCGTTTTTCATTTTTAGATGATTTTGTATGTATTTTCAATATTTTAAAATTTTTACTCTTACCAAGCTTTTTTAATTTTTCAAGCTGCTTAGAATGAACTGTTCCTTAAAATTTATTGATATTTTTTAAACTTTTAAGTTTTCTGATTTTTTTTTTAATTTTTGTTTATTTTTCCAAAATTCTAATAGATATTTCGAAATTTCACAGTTTGTTAATTAGTAAAATGATGCCTTTAATCTGTTATAAAATAAAAATTTACAGAAAACATGCTTTTTCTATATCAATACGAGAACTTTTATTGAAAGAACACTTTGACAACAAAGACAGTTACTTTCCAGAATATAACTTCACTAGACGCGATACGGGCTCAGTCACTTTCCGTGCGAAAGGCTGCAGTGCAATTACTTTTAGAATTATTGTTCTTAAAGGTTAAGTGAGGTTAAGCTTTTGCATTGTTCTTATTTAGTCCTGACCTCTTTTATTTGTTGTCGTTTACTTTAATTAACCCCCAATCTCGTTACTAATTGGATTTTAATAACCAGCAGAAAATCTTTGGGTCCAATTTCAATTCCAACGCTTATAACTGCCAAATTTAATGTGCACTAAAAAGTAACAAGTGCATCTAAAACTAATGTGTTGTCGCAAACTGCTTCTTTGACTATAGACCAAAAATGCTTAATTAGCTACTGTATATTCCCGACGACCTGGTACTTGCGCACCGTAATTGGTGTCGAAATTGCAATTCGCCAAGCAGAAACCAATTTAAAAGTGCATATACGGAAAGATCTTCCAATTCCTGTATGCATTTATTCCGGCGGCGTTCTTTGATGCATTTCGAAATTTGGCTGCTGGCCAGCTTGCATTTAGCACACTTGATCGTTCACCTGTCTTCTCGATGCAGTGGATGACCTCCCACTTTCTCTTTGAGAATCCGCAAGATAATGATGTATGTAGACCCTGACCGGTTTACTTCCTGAACTATCATTTTTCTTCCACACAAGAAATGCTTCCCAAAATAAACGCTATTAATCTTCTGCCAAACCAAAACCGATTTCGTGCTTCTAACGTGGGACGTCTGATCTTGTTTTCATTCAACCTGACAGAATTGAAATGAGTCAATAATTGATCTTTGTTCATGTTTTTCCGCGCGAAGATGAGATCACTTGTATAACAGATATCCTCATAAATCTACGTCAAATATTACGAAACTCAAGCATCTTCATTCTTTGCAGTCGTTGCCATTCAAAACATTCTTCTTTTGGGACAAATTTAATTAATTTAAATTATCTTGTAAGAGGAGGTCAAGAGCACGATTATCGTCCAGTCACATAAAGAATATTTTTATGTCATTCCAAAGTAGTTCTTCTGACGTGGTAATCCATCATCGGCACACCAGGTTCTCTCGCATTCATTCCTATTCATTAATATTTTTCGTCTTATCTTTATAACCGTATAAAATTTTGGCGCGGTTTTGTCGGCAATAATGCTCAATTAAGATAAAATAATACATAAACGTTCGACATTTTCATAGATCAAAATAATTTGACAAAATTATTAACGAGGTACGAATACTGAAAAGTGACGAAATACAAAAACGATAAACGTTTAAGTGTCGTCAGTTATAAAAACTCTATATCTTCTGGATTAAATAATTATTAAATAATCGTCATAAATTTCAAATGGCATTTATTAACAGATAAATCAACAATAAAACTAAAGTTTTTAGAAAATTATAACAAAAATTCTGGATATAAATTTAAGATAATAAAAAAGCGTGTGACGTTTACGACTTAAATGAAGTGAAAAATAGAGTCGTAAAAAAATTTCAAAAAATTCATATCGTATTCTAATTTGTGAGATTTAAAGCACACCTGCGATGTTGGGAAAGTCTACGATCAGTTAATTTGCAAAAAATGGTAATTAATAAAATGAGTGGACAAATTAGAACGTGTCCGTCGTGGGCTATGAAAGAAGTTATAGAAGCAAATATGTATATAAATTAAAATAGAAAAAGTTTCTGATTTTTTCCTCACTGACATCATAAAATTCTGAGAGAGTACCCTCTGATAACGTAAGTGCTCGAAATGCAAATCAAACTGAATAAATAGTACTACGATTTATTGTTATAGTTTCCTCAATGTTAGCCCTCACTATCAAAAACAGATGAATTTGTGTCCGTCTTGAATTCACCTTCAGTTGTTTCATTGTTTTTGGACAGTACCAATACAAACTGTAAATGAAAGTGAACTCCGATAATCGTATCATAAATGATACAGACTAATTTCTCCTATGATTTAAATTTCTGTTCCCCTACTTTTTGCTAGTTGTGGACAAGCAAACAATTGTCTTAATTATTTTTTTTTTGGAGTTGAAAGTCATAGTACACTGAAAATAATTCTAATTTGTTTAAGAAATATTATTTCATTTTTATTGCCCACTTTTCAGTAAATTATGAAAAAAAACACAATTTTCTTACGGGCAAAGTAATCTCTTAAAGAATTGATATCACATTTTTATATGAGGTACCGAATTGTAAAATTTTGTACATATTTTACTTCAGCGGAAAATAACTAAGGTTTTTTGGCTAATGGGGTGTTATTAGTTGTGAATGGAACTTCCTTTTCGAAATTACAAAATTCAGTTTTTAGATTACAAAACTCAGTTCCCGACCTTAATAACTAAATATACTGTTAAACATGTATAATTAAAAATCTGCATAACAAAACGATGCCGTTTACGAAAATTCGTCCTTCATTAGATGTAAATTTCTATCTTGTATTACCACATCTCCGTACAGAATTACATTTTATAACAATACAATTCATGATAAAACCTCATTGTGTTAGAACTTAAAAATAAGCCCTATCATCACTTAAGTAGCGGAACACGCACTTCATTTTTCTTTATCCGCTCTGTATAACATAAAAGCACGTAACATTTTGCCCATAACGTGATTAACTTTGTTAGAATGATGAAGCACAACACTGCTTAAGAATACTCTTTAGGAATATAAAATGAGCCGCCGAGAACAATATAAAAATGTTGATAAATAAAAATACAATAATTAAAAAAAGTCCTAACTTTAAGGTTACCTTGCGGTTTGTTTTTGAGCACGTACTTTCCATCTTAAAAAATAAAATAGAATGAATTGGCAATTTATGTTCAATCTGAAACTTTCCCAATTAGAATACGTCTTAATTAAAATTGAAAAATAAGATCGATAAAGCTAATTGAATGGTGTGAATCGTTCTATAAAGAAAAAAAACATATCTCTTAGGCGGTAATATTTCATCTTCTAATTCATCTAATTGAATTTTTTTTTCAAATGATTATGAGTCATGGGAAGTAGTGTAGAATGTGGTTCTGACACCTCTCAAAAAAAGTCAATTTTGCTAGCTATTGTATTCAAATCGTAGCTAAAACACTTTTAAATTATTACATCAATAAGTTTCTTGGTACTTTTTTTTTTAATTAATGGTGTATAAATCAGCCGGGACTAATGCCCGATTTACCTTCGCTTTCCAGATTTGTGTCCAATTGAAAACATGTGGGATTCTTATAAACGGAACACTCATGCAATTATTTATTTAGAAATCATTAATCCTGGGATTATCTCTATTCTTCAGTTGCCACACTCAACTTTGAGTACTCTTAAATAAATGGGTAGACACACACTTAGCATTTCAACTTTCATGTTCCCATGTAATACACACCGATCAGGCGCAATACATTTCTCTTTTATATCATTTAATTATTCTCTATTAACTGTTTTATTCGTGGTTAGTTGAAAACAAACGTTTTCACAATTTAGCACTTCATGGATGGATTCAAATACAAAGTGAATACCGAAATTCTTTTCAAGCCAAAGACAAAAATGTGCGCTAGGTTAACGACCAAACAGTGAATATTTCACGCTTCCGTTTCCTATGCAAATCTTTTGTTCTTTTGGGAACATAACAGTTGAAGTAATTTTGTGTCGGATGATTGTTATCGAAGAACTTTTTTTTTCATCTTGTTGACGGACCACTGATTTGCGGTTAAATGTTGCTAAGGTTTGTTTGTAACTGATCTTTGTTTACTCACGTGTAATATTACGGAATGTATATTGCATCACGTTTGTTTGATTTATCAGTTTATACACAACCAACTTCACACATACCTGTAGACACGTGGAATTTTTTATTATCTTGTTGCAACGGATTAAATGGATTTAAAACAAGAAGATAATTTTAGAAGGTTTGTTTCAGTTATTTTTACCTTCTAAGGTTTGGGCTTTTTATTTTTACTAACGGAATATTATACCAAAAGTATTTACGTTGCTTTTTGTATACTTGCTTACTAAAAAGCGAATTTTATATAAAATGCATATTCGTAAACTTTTGTATAAATCGTATATTAAATAAATCCATAAAGGAATTTGCAAAAATTAAAAATTGTAAAATATACGAAGAATGTTAAAAGTACAAGAATCTAAAGAATCTAAAAAAAATCTTACAATAATTTAAAGAATCGCAAAGATCTGGGCTAGAGAAAACTAGAAAAAATCAAAATCTAGAGAATCAACACAATGCAGCGAATACAAAATTTTAATTAGAACATTAATCGAGAAAAAAATATATATAAAGAATTGGAAAAATCCAAAACATGCAAAATATGTAAAGAATGTCAGTATATTAAAAATCTTAAGTCTGAAAATCTCAATATAAAAACTAAAAAAGTCAGAGTATCTAAAGACTTAAAAAACTCAAGGGGCTATAAAAAAAACAAAGAAAATCCAAATAACAAGAAACTAAAATTTAATTCTAGAGATCTATTTTTATCTGTTTCTATAGTTTTTATACAGCCGAGATGAAGCGTTTGACAAATATATAAAATATATACTTACATACAAAGCATCTTAAGCTTTCAAAAAATGTCAAAAATCTAGAAAGAAAAAATCTGGGAGACCCAGGAAATTTAGAAAATCTAAATGATTAAGAACGATCAAAACCATTAAAACAAATAAATAAAAACAGCGATAAAAAATAACATATCGTCAAAACTGAATTAGAAAAAAAATTAACTTTAAATACTTTAGAAAATCTAAATACTATAGAAAATCTAGGATTCAAGTCATATAAAAAACACAAAGTTACCAAACCATTCGAGGACACAAAAGGTTTAAAGTACATAAGATTTTTAAAGAATAGAAGCTACCCAAAAATTTTGAATAATCTAACAATTATACAAAAAAAATTAAATCGAAGATCAAGATCTAGTCTAGAGAATCTAGGATATAAAAAAATATAAAAGATATAAAATTTACAATAAATACAAAGAGAGTTACAGGGATACAAGAAATCTAAAGATTCGAAGAAACTTCAATAGTTAAAAAAATATATCTAACCCATGTGAGGGTGGCATATCATTTCCGTTCTTTATTAAATTTAAATGTAAATGTAAATCTTTATTAATTTATTAAAGTGTTTTAATTTTTTTCAAATAGAAAACTTTTATGCAAATATGCAATTCGCAAAATTCTTGTGATGAGGCTCAATAATATGTCTAATTAATAATATTATAATAATTAATAATAATATTATTTGTGTCATTAATCTTCGGTTATATTTTTACGTTTTATATCCTGAGATAACTTTCGCATTAACTACTTTAATTCAAAATACCCAAATGTTAAAACTTAATAAATTAAACTAAAACTGTAAAAGGTATGTAATATGTACAATTCTTATCGTTACAATAAAATACAAGTAGGTACAATTTCAAACATCATTAGGTAATTTTTTTGTCATTATTTTGTGAAAATGTCTGTGTTTCTTCCGTCGATTAGTTTAGAAACTTTCATTGAAATGTTTTTTTGATGATGAATGATTTGAGCTTAATTTAATTTTAATAATAGGTTTTTATTGAACATAACTAATAAAATAACGTTAAATAATGTAGTTTTTTTCATTTATCCAGAATGGATTTGTACTTATGGCCAAATTCGTCCCCATTTTTGTTGTTTTCTTATTTAAAAAAGAAAATTCTGCTATACATTTACCTTTATAAAAATAATGGATGGTATTACTGTGAGACAATAATTTTTTAAACAGAATAAGGAGTAAAATGAATTCTTTGATACAAAAAACTCTTTTGTGAAAAATATATTATCACTACTTTAATAAAACAGTGTATTGTGTAACTTGTGCCAAAAGTAGAATTTCACATGCAGATTACAAGCATTTATGCCCACTCAACTAAAGCGTTGGCAATTTGTACAAAAAGTGTGTAAAGACAGATAGTTGAATACAATTCTCGACCATGCAAGTATGTTTTGCAAAAATTAAAACAGAATTGTTGATCATTAAAATATAAAAAAAATTATATACAAATTTCGAGGGCTTCGTTTTAAGTTGCTTCCTAACAATGGGTCGAGAAATTAATCTAATTTTAATTTATATAACAAACCAAGAAAGATTTCCGGGAAAAACCATCAGTAATTCGCGTTGGTGGACTTTTAGAAGTATAGTAACACGTATTTAAATACTTAATACAAACTTATTTGTTTTTTTCCTTTAACTAATAGTCTACGGAACTATGAAGAGGAGTTTATAGAAAAGTAATATAAGCTAAGTGTTAGTACTAACTCCACAATGGATGGGTAAATATTATGATAACATTAACTTTGCAGATATTAGTTGTAATTACTTTCGCATTTACCGTAAAGTAGTATAATTAAGTAATAGTATTTACACCATAAAATGTATTTGGGCTTCTTTAGTTTATTTCCACTTAAAATAGTAATTGTATCCTTCTCTTTGAACATAATCAGGAAACTGTTCTTTAGCCTTAGAGCTCCTCTCGTTAAAACGTTGAAAAACAACCTCCAACAACAGACTCTATAAAGTTCTTACATTATGGCAGACCGTTACAAATTCTAATTACGAACTATGCAAATATCGTTCGATTTTTCGCATTTCTGAATAAATATTTACTAACGCTCGATCCTTAACTGTGTAGCTCGAGGATTCGTATCTGAATTTTTTTAATTACGACCATAATGGTGAGTATTTGACATTATTAACACAGAAACGTCACATTCTTTTATCAAAGTTACAAAATGGGGCCACATATGTTTCGCTCGTAAAATCGAACCTGTTAATTATATAGATCGTAGCCACCAATCGATATCAATAAACCAAAATTATTCCCTCATTATTGCAGTACCGTACAAACCGCTAACTCAGATATTTGAATTGAGGAAACGACATGTGCAACTATACAAATAACTACAAGTTTTTAGTTTATCGAGTGCTGCGTATTATGGTGGTCATACTGTATCAATGAACCGGTGCTGAGTGCCTGTAGTGCATCGATTTTTCAAATCCGGTGATGCAAATTTATCAATCGGTCCGGAATAATCCGATTCATCACACGGAGTCGGAAACGCGATTTTTTTGACCTGCGATACTTTGAAAAAGCGTGGTACAGTTATGAATGATGATGGTGCTGCTGCAACTGTGTTCATATATAGGTCTCGTTACCATAATATTGTATTTGCAATAATACCTCTCCACGCTTAATGACTGTATTACTGAAGGAACTGTTACTTAGCCATTTATCGACGATTTGTCAGGCAGATAACACGTATTACTCAACGAAATACTTAAAAACTCAGCATTATGCTCAGTGTCATAATTGCCGCGTGGTGTTATAGTGAGAAATGTTAAAGTGGGTGCAAAGACAAAACTTCAAATGTCCAACAGAAGAAGACTTCGTCATAATACCGGTAACGTAATGTTAAAAATACGCACGTGATTGTAACGTTAGCCCTAAGAGAAACGTGACTGGATGCAAGAAACTTAAGGAACTCGAAGAATTCTCGTAAAATTGATTGAATACGAGAATAGTTATTGTCGTTGATGTTGTAGAGAATAAATTTTACCTTGGCGACTTATAGTGAATATTTCGGCGATAGGATTCATTTTATCGACACCTGTTCATTCACATTATTTACAAAAAAAATGTTTTTTGTGATAACAGTGCAAGCATTACTCTGTGTTGAACGGCGTGAATCATATTTTGCCGTGGCTTATCAGTAAGGTGAATCAACTGGTGGTTTTCCATTTATGCATGACACTGATAAAGGAAGTGATAGTGTTTGCAAAACATTAAAACATGTTGATAATATTGTTTTTAAAAATATTGTGCAGGTTATTATCCATACAACGAGGTTATTTATGGTTTTAATGTTGCACATCTTTTGTTTTTGTTGTGACACACCAGAAAGTTGGTTAAGTACACACGTACCTACAATAAGAGTATTTTGGCTCCAGATTTTGTAGTTTTACTGTCAAAATCGGTGTTCATAGTCTTTAATAATGTTTGGTCTTTTCGATGATTAATCCCGTAACTATTTGTTCTTAATATAAATTTTCTCAGTAAGATAAATTCCTGATCAAGACAAATACGTAATTGTTTATTTAAATGTCACTGGTGGTAGTATCTAATCTTTCTTTATTTCCGTAGTTAGTTTTAATAATGCAGTTTTTGCTATATTTAAATTCTGTAGACAATTATACAGTTAATAATGCTGAGAACAACTGTTAACTACAACAACAAAGTGGGTGTAATAAAGAAAAATTCAAGGAATTTCCTCTTGATGACCTTTATGTAAAATGTTTAAATTTGACCAACAGGAAGAGAAAATTTCTCTCATTAAATAAATGTATTGTCTGGTTGTAAAAAAAAAAGTGCACTAGCTACTCAACAAGGAGAATTACCTTGAAGTAACAATAATCAGTTTTATATAGATACGAAATGGTCAATCGCCGATTCAGACTTTTTCATTTCGTCGAAATATTGAGTTATTTCTTCTGGATTTCCTATAATGACTGCAAGAAACAAAAGTACATACGTTAGGTTTGTTTTTGATCCCAAACGAGATTTTGAAAGCATTTCTAAATAAATCATCATGAGCAAAGTGACTGATGAATCAAACCACAACATGTATCCATATTATGATTCAAATCACCTTTATCCGATTTTGCTTTATTTTTTGTTTTTATTGCTATTTTTGGCTGATATCTTGATTTTTGGTAGATATTCATTAATTCAATAATTCCTTACACAAATGTCTAAAAAGAAATTACATTAAAGTACCTTGTTTCAAAATTCGTAAAAACCGTAATATTATCTCCTTGTCCTCAAGCTTTTGACCATATCGTTGCCGTTATGAGTTCCGGTAACCTTGAGTGCAACCATAAAAGTTCACGTCTTTACGTAAACTTAAATCAATTAAGGTAGCTTGTATTCTTACATTTCCGGATTTGCCTTTTTGTTTTCCTTTCTCTTGTTTGCCACATATCCTACTATCAATTACGTTGTCCTTGAAAATTACAACTGTAATTGTACTTCAATTGTTTATTAAGATTCTTTCGCATATGAGAAAAATCCATATGTAGAAAATCAACAAAAAGAAGTTATTTTTCCGATTTATACTACCGCTAACTATGTACATTGCAAGTATTTATTCTGTGTTCTAAACGATTTATTTTATCACGATATGGTACAACTAATAAATGGCTAACTTTATTTTTCCTGAAAAAAATTCTAATAAGTTGCAGATAGAGTCATCTATTTATTCGTCGTATCATATATATTAAAGATTAATGTAAATATGCTCTCATTAGTTCCAAAGGTTGGCCAAAAATTATGATATTTTTTCTCTATTCAATTAAAGAGTTTATGTGAAAACTATGTTGCTGTGAAATAACGTCAATAACATGCGTTGTAGTTTTCAATTATCTAGATAAAATACTGTGACAAACCATGAAAGCACATTTCCTTGAAGCTTGACCAAATTCGTTTCAGCCACAAGTGATCGAAGCTTCATTCCAAAAACTCATTTAACAGAAATAAAGATAAATTAAAAAGATCTCCGTTATCATTTTTGCATATTTTGTTACATAAATAGCCAATATGACTCAAAATACATAAAAAATATGATTTGTTTTAACAAAATTTCCACGTAGCTAAATTCTGTTTGTCAACATTCCGGACAATCAAAAGAATGTTGAAAGCACCGGATCACAAATTCTAGTTGTTTCGTTATTTAATTAAAGCACTAATTAATTTTAACGGAATCCAACTGCGATTTGTAAAACAATTTCTTTAATTCAGTGCGATTCTTGGTATCTGGCAAAAACGCATGAATTTGTTTTACAACATTCCAGACTTACAATTTATAACACTTGAATGAATTTAAATGAAGAGCTGTTAATGGGGTTTCTAGAAATTATAAAATATTGTTTAGCTCTTTGAGTGTCATACCTTCGTGGGTTTATATTTTCACTAATTTACAATGGAAACCGTCAAGCCTCCATAACTCAAATCGCTAACGGTCTTTAAGAGTGAATCAAAGAGCCATGGAAAGGTATAAAATAAGAGCGAAGTTGTAGAATGGTTGATTTTTGATTTGAAGGGTTCTTTCGGTTGGAGATATATTTGTTAAGACTCAAAGGATGAAAAATTCATAATAATATTGAGGGGTATTTTTTTTTAATATTGTTTGTAGAAAAGCAATATTTGGCATAATTAAAATTAGAAAAAAGAAAAAAAAGAAAGAAGATCCAGGAAAATGAACTTTAATTCTATAATCTTTAACTGTTCAAGTTGTCAAGTGGTGAGAGAATTACTTATTGCAGTTTCCTCTTTATTGTTCACTTTTATATTGCATTTGACACTCCATGTTTTAATTAGACTCCTTGTGAATTTTATGAAGTGTGAAAAAAAGCATATCACCTCGTACAATCTTTTTACTTCCTGAACTTGTAGTTTTCCTGCGGCAAAAATACTTTACAGTTCCAAGTCAAAGTAAAAGTGTTTCCTGTGCGCTCCCAAGAAAATTGTTTGCTTGCAATTACAATTAGCGTTTCTTGACATTCTTTGGTGTCGATTTAATTATTGCACTGATTTTCCGTCAATTTAGCGTGACAATCAATAAACATTTAGGAAACAGTTACCTTCACCACGACACCATTGTCCTTCAAACCATTGACAAAAATATTCTTAAAGAAACAGAAAACTGGACCTCTACCAAAGCCAATTAGTTCGCCTTGGCATGGAAAAATTGTACAAATTGTAGCAATTTTCAGAACTATGACCATAACTTGAATAACTTCCTCATGTTCTGCGGTTTATTTTCTTGAGTATTGTCACGCTCCATCATCATCTCCAACCATTTCATTACGTCATTTATAGATAATAAGCGGTTGAAGTCCCGCATTAAAATAACAATAATTGTACCCACATTGTTATTATTTATTGTTTTTTTGTTGTTACAGGGATCGGATCCCCGGGTGGCGACATGTCGTGGAAAGCTCCAAAACCGCCGTTCCAAGCTCAACCAAGAGATCAACAAGGAGTTGAGGTTGAGAGCAGGAGCTGAGAATCTCTTCAAAGCAACCACCAACAGAAAGTTGAAGGAAACAGTTGCTTTGGAGCTTAGTTTCGTTAACTCAAATTTGCAGTTACTCAAGGAACAATTAGCCGAGTTGAACTCGTCTGTGGAGTTGTATCAGAGTGACAGGTAATTTTATTGAATGGTAATAGGAATAAGAAAAGCGAGGGAATTTCTTCTGTGACGTGCAAATAATTGAACGGAAGAATAACTGAGATGAATTCTTAATCAGTTATGACATTCAATTATCAACACGTTCACATTGCATTGTTGAAATAACACATTTATTTGAATAAATTATACTCCACGCTAGTTCAAAGCTGATTAATCTTGATGTAGTTTTTTTCATTTTGAAAAAGTAATCATAACGGTTGCAATGTCGTCTACCAAAACCAACAATGAGCAATTTCACACAATGTCCAAGTGTGTGACCATGCTAAAACCAACACAAACAAGAAAATTGCAATTTAGTTTCACCACTAATTTATTTTAGTTCTTTTTTGCGATACATTAACGGTTTTGGTGGTTCAGTTTTTCTTGTTTAACTGACCGAGCAATCACCGCATAAAAAAATATTTCACAAACTTTAGAAATCATTATAAAAAACTTATCTAAATCGCTTAATAGTCTTCCAACGTATCATTATTGACTTCGCGTGTTTGTATTCCGTTTTAGGAAACGTTTTAACATATTTGAGAGCGGAGAAATTGGAAGTTATCACAATGTTTTGCACGTTTGGAACTTTTTATCAAGTTGTAGCAGACCTCATAATAACCGTTTATGTTTTTGCATATCTTTTCATGAATATGCAAGACGTTGCAAATTTTAAACACGAAGTTTTCTGAAAAGTTTAATGAAGGTTGACAAGTTTTGTGGAATTTTGTGGTGTTATCGACCTCATAAATAACATCAATAAAATAGGGCAATATGGAGCAAATACAACATCATCAAGTACATTCTAAAAAAGGATGTTGAAATTATGAAAAAAGTTGCATTCTATAGTCAATTTTCAAGTTGAGTAAGAGCTGGAGGAGCGTTGTTCACATGCGACTTACTCACAAAATTAAAAGTTATAGTTTCTAAGCAATAGAGTGGTGCACTGATCCATTACTTATTTTCTCACAAAGCAGTAGTTTTGGTAATTTGAAACCTAAATCCTGTACCCTATATTCAAAAGTAGAAGTGAAATTTTGGAAATTAAAAAACAATAAAGCTTTGATCTATGGCTCACCTGATTTTTTTTTATAGAAACACAAGGTTCACAACCGAGGCGACAACTCTCTGAAGAAGAAACTTTTTCATTTAAACCCAAAACATGAAGCAAAATAATTTTAAAATATAACGTATTGTAAGATGTTTGTTAATTTGATCTCTTCAAATAGTTCATTAGAAAAATCTACATAGTGATTTTTTGTAGCACTTGCATTCAGAACTGCCAACACAAATGTCAAAAACAGTTCCAAAAATATTTGAAAAAATAACCTTCAAAGTCCCTTCTTTAAAGAATTTTGCTATTTTTGGAATTAAATATTGCTGCACACGTAAGTAATTATATGCTTAAAAAACCTTTATACCGTGTGAAAATTTTCATTTGTCACGGAGAATGCAGAATCGTCATCATAAAATGCGACATAGACTTAAGTGCTTTTCAACAGGTTATAAAGATTACTCATTTTCTAACTTTAAGCTGCAACTATAGACCACAGTTTCAATAATGCCCGGATAGAAGATTTTTTTGGTACATTTAATGTGTTTACAGTTGAATTTAAGAGTGGCATTCTGGATATTTCTATTTATTCTTTCTTTAAAGTTTTGGTGAGTTTCACCCGGAATGACTACATTTTTATAAGTAGAATACTCTCTAAATATTTGCTTCCCTTTACACTTTTCTCTGATTATCCTTTTACTTTATAACTTTTATTTTCCTAGTAGGAAGTTTTTGTTTTTGTTTTTGACTTTCACATATTTGCGGTTACTTTTACGTGCCAATTATTAGATAAAAACTATAAAACAATCAGAAAGAAATTAATAGATGTGAGGATGAAACAATAATTACTTAGAGAAACATAAAAAAGTGCTGCAGAAGTATTATAGCTACTATTTACATGTTCAATGATTCATTTTTTTCTTAAATATATCATGGAGATACAATGCAACTTCTGACAAGTCTACCATTAACCTAAAACACCATTCATTGCGCCAATTTTTTTCCCAAGTCATCAACCTCACGAAAATTTCGTCCCCAAAAAATCTCACACCATATGCTGGCACTCCTATCTTAATGTAAAAGTAGGTCATAAGTGAAGATTTTTCGATTTTTGTTTATTATGTGGCGCGAAATGAATTGCATGGAATGTCGAGGACACAAGTTGAGAGAACGGCCTCTTCTTTGTGGTTGTAGGTCGATCGGTGCGCTCTGCACCGGCTCTATTAACATATTTCTCTTCATCTTGCCTGAGGCCCTAACTAGCCTGACCTACATCCCATCATCTCACGTAACTGTTACGAACATCACATCGACACCGTACAATGGTACTCATTATGTAAGTACCTGTTGTGATGATGATGACGCGGGTGTGGTCATTTTCTGCAAGAAAACAATGTGCTCATCTTCAGATTTAATAGTGGAAATTATTGGCAAAAATGGACTAATGAAGTCGTTAGCCGATCAAATTACACACCGGGGTTCTTTATTATTATAATATATAGTTGGTCTGGCTAGGATACACTATGTACATCTTATTCAATTTAGCTATGGTCAATTTCGCATAACAGAACGAGATGGCCAATGACAATATCCAGTAGGACAAAGCAACAGAGACGCTGCGAGCGTTACGATTTTACCAGTAGTTTGTTGGACAAGTGTGGAAAATCGCGAAATGCCAGAATGCAAACCACGATTCTACAAACGGGTGGTCTTTATTATGTTCAACAATGAAAAATCAACAATAAAAAAAGACAGAAACTATTTGCATTTTTAAAAGTAGTAATAGAAGAATGCGATTGATTAGATATTCCGCAAAGTTCCACTGTAATCCCTCTTCTGTTTCCATTCTCAAAATCTTCTAAAAACTCATGAAACCAAAATTTTACTTTTTCCAGCACGGACGCAGTCATGCCAATGATCCCTCTGGGCCTTAAAGAAACAAAAGAAATCGACTTCAGGGACCCTTTCAAGGACTTTATTCTAGAACACTACAGTGAAGACGCAAGCCAATACGAGGATGCCATAGCAGACTTTATGGACACTAGGCAAGCCATTAGGACGCCCTTGCGAGACCTTACAGGAATCTCACTTCTGTTTCGTTACTACAATCAACTTTATTTCGTTGAGAGACGGTTTTTTCCGCCAGATAGATCATTAGGAATTTATTTCGAGTGGTTTGATTCACTGACTGGTGTGCCATCGTGTCAAAGAACTGTAGCTTTTGAAAAAGCGTGTGTTTTATTCAATATGGGGGCTATATATACGCAAATTGGGGCCAAACAGGATCGATCAACAGCAAAAGGATTGGATGCTGCTGTTGATAGTTTCTTAAGGGCTGCGGGGACTTTTAGGTATATTCATGAAAATTTCACAAATGCGCCTTCTATGGACTTGAGGCCGGAGATGTTGGAAATGCTCGTACAACTGATGTTGGTAAGTTAAGTTTAAAAAAATGTAAAATGCAGCACGATAAATTGATATGGTAGAGTAAATCTTTTAAATTAAAAAAAAGTACTTGAAAATTATTGCTTCTAGTGATTACATATATCATTATTTAGCCATTGATTTTGATTATCAATTAATTAATTGGCCATCAAACATTCACAGAATTTAGATTCGCTTTTGTTGTATTTAATCACACACGTTCGTGTTTATCGATTCCCGAGGGCTACTACGCCTAGTTGAAATAGATAACAACATCATGTTGCATATATCACAGTTGTTTATTATTCTTTAACATAATTTTTTGCAGGCCCAAGCCCGAGAATGTTTACTAGAAAAGCTAGATCTGCAATCGAAAGACAATCGTTCCATAGACATCTGTCTAGATCTTGCTCAAGAAGCAGCTCATTTGGCAGAATGCTACAGTCAAGTTCATCAAGCCATTACAATTGAAGCAGTTCATGATTATGTGCCTTACAGTTGGATATCTTTGGTTCAAGTTAAAAAAGAGTATTATACAGGAATGGCACACTATCATGTAGCTTCCGGCGTTTTACACAAAGAAGCGGGGAAAATGTCAGCTACCACAAAGGACACTCTTCAGTTCTTGCATGCGGAGATTGCGTCGACTCAACTTGATATCAGGTTGCCAAAGGACGCTGCAGAAAGAAGACTTCTAGGTATGGATAGCAGATTACTTCTTTCAAAACCTGGTAACAAGTTTCAAAAAGATAAAAATATTTGAGTCAGTTGAGAGCTGAGTTTGGGTGGTTTATAAGAAAAGGAAATATTTTTAAAAAACCCCCTTAATTAAACTGTTTAAATTAATTTTGAAACTAACGCGTTTCACTCATTCATTTTTAAATCATTTTATCGTCTTCAGCCGTAAAAAATGTCTCCGAAGCAATAACAAAACATAATATAAATAAGTAAAATTGCAGGTCGGGCCCATTTGCGTGAATCTTTAGTTCTTCATGAAGAATGCCAAAGGTTACACCGAATGTGCCGAGAGCTGAGAGGAAAACAAGCTCTCGCAGCAGTTTTACGAAACGCCCACAAAACTGCCCTTCAAGCGTACACAGATCATGAAAACGAAGACGATTTCAGTGACGTCTTAGATCCACCACAAGTCCAAGGTAAAAATTGAAAACAACAAACCTTCCCTTTCTGACTTTTTTTTTCAGCTGCCACCAAATTCCAATTAGCACTCACACCTCCCGATTTTGCCCAATACAGAGTGAACGATTTATTCCGAGCTCTCGGTCCAATTGCAATTTTTTCAGCAAAAAGACACTGGACGGCCCCGAGACTGGTCCAGTTGCATCGCGGAAGAACGTCTGAGGGTTTTGGGTTTTCTGTTAGAGGCGATGCGCCCGTCATTGTGGCTATTGTTGAACCAAATTCTCTGGCAGAGGTACGAGAATTCATGATAAAAACCATTGATCCTGATTTCTTTCATTTAGTTTGGTGGTGTCAAAGAGGGTGATTTTATCGTGGCTATTAGCGATAAAGATGTTAAATGGTCATCCCACGATGAAGTAGTTACTCTGATTAAAAATGCTGGAGATTCCTTAAGTCTGAAACTGGTTACCCCTGTGGACAGGAATTATCTCAAAGTATGTATTGACTTTAGTCGTAATTGAGTTTCTAAATTTATGTGTTATGTGCAGCCTACTAAATCCTCGAAAGGATCAATTTCCACGCACAGTAGCAGCTCGGGGGTGTCTAGCGGAATGTCTAGTCCTTCAGGATCAATGGCTCAACATAAAAATAGGAAAGGCTTAAATTGGATTCCATTTAAGCGTCATTCTTCTTCTAGAGAAGGGAAGGATTTTTTTGAAAATGTAATTTTAAGATAAGTGTAAAAATGTTGAAATAATTTCTATTGTTATTTGAATAGAAATTCTGTAATTAAATAGACTTTCGTCACTGTACTGAAACGAGATTTATTTATTTTTTTATTGTAATTAGTTATGTTTAAGTTAAACTTAACCAGTCACTAAATTGTATCAATAAAAAAACTTTAGTTAAGTTTACGTCGATAATAGTCATACTGTACAACAAAATTTTTATTATTGTATGTATTAGAGATTTATCTTGTTATTTTTGTTTGTACATTATTTATGGATGTATATGAGTTAAGAAAAATAAATTTATCATACTTTACGTTTGGTTGTACTAGTTGGTAAAACGACGTATTACAAGCTTTATTAACAGACAACGATATCTGCAATTTCAAAGAAATTGACTCTTTGTACGAACATTCCAATTAAAATCTTATTCTTACAACGTCAAAGAAAATAGTTATTACAACTTCTAAGAATTAATGAACAGATAGTTGACAATCAAGTGAAACTGTCTATCTACCAGGTGACAGATGCAATATTACCTTAAATAGTGTTATAAAAATGATTTAACATTTTTTATTGAGTTTTTATCTGTGTTTCTAAAGAGGACTATTGTTCTGAGATGTCTTATAATTACTCTCAAGAATAATAGTCATTAAAAAAGCCAAATAAATCACATCACGATACTTCCTTGATATTTCAACAACTTTTAATTTATCCGGTATCAGCTTTATGTTGGAGAATAACATAATAATTTTTGACCGAATGTATATTAAGTATTATAATTTCACTGAAAAAAAAATATTAGAGAACTTATAACTGGAATCGATTTAGAATGTAGGATCGAATTTCTTTCTACATTAGTTTCTACGATGGCTTGTTTAAAATATTTTCCACAATATTAAAAGTGCAAACACACTTAGTTATAATGATACAATGATCATCTTAGCGGTCTAGACCTCAAAACTCCGCTTTTTATTCAATCCATGGTATATAGCATTTAACCCTATGATTTGCGATAAAGATGTTTGAAGGTGTTTAAGAATTCTGAACTTTATAAATGTAATTCAGCAATAAGATTATCAATTTAAATATAAAATAATATATCTTAATCTTTTGTATGGAAGAAAAAAATCGTTTTTTACAAATTTTTACAATTGCTTCATTTGCGAGTATTATGAAAATCTTACTATAAGTCTAACCGTCAGTGGATTTTTTTTTTAGATTTTAGTAATTATAAATGTAAATAACTTTTTAATGCAATTTTAATAAAATCTCGTGCTTAAAACTTAAAACTGTTTTTTTAATCCTAAATGTTTTAAAAATTAAAAAAATCTCCAAATCATTGATACTTGATCATTGATACATTTAATTGATACTTTACAAAAAATTTAAGCTTAGGCAGTGTAACAAATATAGAGGATTCAAATTATAAAAAATATAAATACTCTAAAGGATCCAAAAGATTTAAGGGGTTTTAAAAAACTTAAAGAATCAAAATCAGAAAATCTAGTGTCCTAATTATTTTTCCTCGGTCTACCTTTTTCCTTCTTTCTCTTCATAATATTCAGTTTGGTAAATCTATCCCTTCTACGTATCCATACAACATTTTTTTCTTTTTTTTGTAATCGGTTTATGTTCTACTTTATTTCTGATATCTTCGTTCCTGATATATCCCCTTCTATGTACTGGATGCACCTCAACCGTTGCGAAATTGCTTTCTCGTTTTTGATGGATTGTCCACGTTTCTCTTGGATAGGTACATGTGGATATTGTTGAAAGGTGAAGCCCTACTAGTCTGTCTACCCAAGACTTTAGACCAAAAACAAAACGGTTTTCCTCCCCGTGCACCACATCAAAACCACTGTCGAAGGGACCCAAACACTTCCACATCACCAAAAATTAGCAAGGAAGGTCTCACCACCTCTTTGTTGTCTTCACTAGAGGGCGTACAACTTGTCCCCCATAATTAGGTCTTCGGTGGAAATCTTCAACGGGTGGACCGAAGAAATCACCATGGAGAACGAGTTGAAGGCCTCTCTTAGATACAGTAGTTACGTTATTGCTACCATATTATATGTAAATAATTTAATTTTTTGTTTATCTTGCTCTTCTCTGTCGCCTTATTGAATCCATAATGTATGTTATTGTCTTCTTTAGTTTTATATTAAAGTGTTTTCTAAATACTTGTACGTTGCTACTTTTTCCAGACTTTGATTTCTCCAGTTCATTTCCATTTTTAACTCAGTTTTTTTGATTCAGATATCTAGTAATTTCTTCTTGTGAATCTGTTTTCTGTAAGAGCATGTCTATTCTTCAGTTGGGAGCCCACGGTGAATTTGCTTTTTCACTGGTGCTTCTCTTGGGGACCCAGATGGGAAAGCGTCCCAGAAATGCTCATTTCCAGAAAGACAGCTTGAATTTGGAGAAAAGATTCAATTCAAAAATCGGTCAGATATTTGACTACTAACAAACGCTAATAAGGCGGGTGTAAATAAGCAGATTCAAATTTGCGGATTTTGAACGTGAAAAAGTAAAAAATATTTTATTAAATACAGCACGTCAAGTTGCCTTTTATTATAACTGTGCAAAATGGTAATGTTGCGCAATTATTTTTTTAATTATAAATCTAATAGACGCAACAAAAAAAGAATTATCAAAAAACTTATAAAATATATTGACGTCCTTGGTGTTTGTGGAATTTGCCGCAACGTGGCTCGTTCTTTAAACACAATTAGTATTCTGTCTAAAATTCTGTAATTTGCCTGTTACAGCGTTCTTTTCCGTTGTTCGACTTCTAGCGCCGTAAGTGTTACCATCCAGCGTCTCGGCGCCTGTCCCGTAAATACTCGAGCGTCCGTTGACGTCACAGCGACGCGCTTGCTTGATTCGACCGCTCCAAGCATTGATTATTGCCCACTGTGTGTGTGTGACATACATCAAGGCAGACATGCAGTCGAGCGGTTACAGATACTACTATTTATTTATGTCCGTGTAGTGTGTAAATGTGTAGAATATTACCTCCGAATCGTTACGTCAACTGCAAGATAACATTTGCTTCTTTAAAAAACCTCGAATTTTGTAAATTTCCGAGATTTCACTACGCAATTTTAAATTTAAGTACGGCCAAATTTCAATTTAGAAAAATTCAACAAGTTCAAACTTTAAGTAAAGATTAAGAAGTATTAATCGAGTTGAATGTAAATCAAGCGTTAAAGATGTCAAAAAAGGTGATTTTTACGAAATCAGTGGCTTTTTTTGAGTGAACGCGGCAAATATGGCACCAAATATGTGGAAAACGGCAAAATTTTCTCTACTTTCGATAAATAGTGGAGGCGTCGACCTGATTTACTATGAGAAGGGTGTGAATTGAAAAAGGAAGTCATCATGGGGAATTCTTGCAGCAGCGGACAGGCTCATAAGGATAAGGACAATATGTCCCAAAGGTCCGAAGAGTAAGTAGCGTTTTATTTTCTCATGCTCGTTACAAAAGAGATGGTTTTCATCAGCAATTCATGATGAATTTACGACTTCACTTCTATCCATTATCATCAACCAAATTGTTAGTAACTCGAAAATAATGAAAATAAAACAATTACGAATGATTAAAATTTGTTTGCCAGCGGAGTTGCGAGACAAACTGTTAATAATCTTTGCATTCAAAAACAGTTAAGATAATCTCAAGGCCACCAGTTTCCCTTGTTCGCACGTAAATCTCACTACAAAACCCCAGGAATGAATAACCTTGGTGAAATTTTAATCACCAATCAACGATTTTATTGAAGGATGGAAGTTGGGTTATTTTTTTTTATATGTGAGTTCAATCATCTATAATCTCACTTATAAAGTTCTTCGTCTGTGGTTAAAAAAAAAAAATAGACGTAAAAGCGACACAATTTTCTCATTTTTAATGATTATTTGCTTCGAAAGCATAGGCGACAACGGTTAATAATTAAATGTAACATGAATAATCGTTATATACACCACGTTTTGTGACAATGACGTGAAACCATCACTTTGTGGGAAAATTAGAATTTTATTTTTATTCTACCTTATTTCTAGTTCTCATTACGGTATACATAGAACCAGTAAACAATTATTCTAACAATAGAACTGATTTCATTGGTCATGTCAGAAAGCTCAGGTGATAATAAATTTCTCTGTAATAGTATTAGTTAGAGTAAAAAAAGTTGCTTGATAAAAATACTTTCATTTATAGAGGTAGATACAATAGGAGTTGACAATTTTTGTTAGATTCGAGCGTAATTTACCAAAAAAAAAACGTTGAAATTAATAAAAATGAAACAAAAAATAATTCACCGTTAATTAATTTCCAGTATATCGATAGCCTAAGAAAACCGCTCTTGAGACGGATTTAGATAATTACTAAATATACTAACCGTTTGAATTTGCACAATAATTATTTGAATAAACATCAGTAAACTCTAATTTTATCAATAATTAATTGAACATGAACAGCTTATTATTATTTATGAATAAATTTAAACTGTTATTTATATCATATAATTAAACTATATGACAATGAGATTATCATAATATGTACGTATAAATTAAATAGATTATACGTAAAATATCGTATTATTTGTGCTATGGCTTGATCAAATTTGTCTTTACGAAGAATTGTATATAAACAATACAATTCTAAATAGTTCAATTATTATTTAAAAAAATCTAAATATATAAATTTTAACGTCATCAAATTTTACAAAATATATATTTTAAGCAAATTTTAATATTAATATAATTAACATAGGTATAATATAAAATAAATATAGGCTCACTTATGAAACAATAAACATTTGAAGTTCAAATATAAATTAAAACACTTCTTCACGTGTCGTTTTTTGACAGCTTTTGACAATATAAGGCTAATTCCCCCAATCAATTGGAAAGAACTTTAAACTGAAAAAGTTTTTCTAAAATTTTCACAAAAATTATTTCCCATTTGTTTATAGCGTGCGATAGCAAAACTTTTTTTGGAGTTTTAGAGTTTTACCTATTTTCAGTTAAAATTTTGCTTTTCCTTAAAACACATTTTAAAATATTACTTCTACAATTTTAGTTCATATTTAATTCTAGATTAACGAAGAATTTGTGACAGTCTGGTAAACACTAAAAATTCGGTTCTTGACCCGTGAACCTTAATATCAAGAGAAGTAAATATTATATAACATCGTGTAGGCCAACTTCTGAACAAAAATACAAACAAAAACTCGAGGCTCTAAAAATAATTTTGTTTTCAATAAATACCATACACCAAATATTCAATAAAAAAAAATTGACAAACAACTCAAAATTTAATTCGTTTATTATATAAATATTTGAGATATTTAGTGATGGCAAATAAAAATTCTGAAAATTGAAAAAAAGTTTATAAGTATGCATACACTTTATGTGCATGCAACGTACAATATTTTTTCTACCTTCCTTAATTAGCATAGTAATTCACCATTAAAGCTCAATTTAAGTGCGCTATAAATTTTTGCTAGAGTCAGCACAATAAAATGTATTGTTTTACTTACAATTGATTCTCTAATAATTGATGCTAAAAATATTGTAAAATTTGTCTGCAATTACTCATTTTTTATTTATTTAGTAAAATGAATGTTACACTGGCTCAACCGGTAGAAAAGGCTTAAAATAATAATGAGAAGAGTTTAAATTATTTCATTCTAGAGTTTTATTTCTCATTCAAAACATATTTTGTTTAAAACCACAACAATAACTGCGGCAATTAAATAAAAATGTGAACCAATATCGTGACAGCATTAAAATTGATTCTAGAGTATTTACTGCGTGTGAAATTTGTAAAATTTCAACAGTTTTTGGTAAAGGAAGTCGTAAAATTAAAACGACTAGTTCTTATGCCAAGGTAGTAAGATATATCGAGGATATTTTAGATTATAGCATGATTACAGAGAACATGTCGATGGATCAATTTGTATACTCCTTGATGATGCCTTAGGAATTTCCGTGTCTGACGTCAATCACCAATACTAAATTATTTAAAACTTTAAAAGACATTTAACAATGAGAAAAAGATAATGACAGTTCTAGATACTTTGAAAATTTCATCAACCAATACTACATCAATTTATTTTCGATTGTATGCAATACTGGTAACTAAAGTCGTTGACGTAAAATTAATGCAGATCTTCGACGATAATTTATAGCAATAAAGTAACGATCTACTTAACCTCCAGCATTTTCCTATTAAACTAGCAAGGGCAGTATTATGGAACATTAATTGCCGCAATAAGAATCTTTATAACCAAAAAGATTTTCTTCGCAATTTAAAAAAGTCTCAATAAATGAAATAAGTTATTATAAGAAACTCTGAGCACATTTTCAGGGATTCCACCCAACATCGTCTTTTTGTTAATATCGAGAATAAAAATAACTTTGTGTGGTTCGTTCATGGCAGTTATTAATTTCTTTTTATTAATAGTAACAACACATGAGGATTGCTTTATTACATGGAATAATAAACTTTGCCATTCATAAAACTACACCAATTAATAGAGCCTACGTTCTAACCAGTCTGCGTCAGTTAATCACAAGACGTGATATGATGAAAATGAATTTTTGACGTTATGATACTGGAATTAATACACTGCATACTCGAGCCAAGTAGAAAGTTTATATCCAAGTTTATGTTTAGAAATTAAAATGTTGTCAATAAACTAAGGCGCATGTGTAAAATCTGCTGGTGCCAAAAACAATAAAAATGAGAATCTTTACTCAGATTTAAGTTCAAAGCAGACTACTATAAACGGTTGGTAGTTGGCACCTTGACTACGTGGACGGTGTTTGACTAAGAAATGAACTTTTCAGGTGTAGTTTACCTGTTTATAAAAATAACTGTTGACGATTTAATCTAAAAATCTTTTGTTCTTCCTTCTGTATAAGTTGAAGGTGTATAAAAGGGAAACCCTACACGAAAGAATTAATTACCTAAACGGCTAACAAAAAAGTAGTGTTATTTTTACCTAAACTTTTTTGTTCTATTTTTTACATAGTTGGTGGAGAAAGCGTCCGTTTACCACCATTTTCTAAGTTTTATATTTTTCCGTCAATGATTCATTTTATTTTTTTATTACGTATACGAAATTAAAAGTTTATCTTGATTCTTACTAAAGCAAGGAAACCGTTGATGGAAATCAATTTTCCATGACTATGTTAGTCTGAAAATGTTAAATCATATAAACAAAATAAAACAAAAAATATTTTAACAAAAAAATACAGTATTAAACGATGTAAATACAATATTTTTTATTAAAAATGGCAGGAGAAATCATAAACTTAGGTAGATTTTAATGTACTACAGGTAATTACTGTACTTTTGTACCAGTCTAGTAATTTTTTTGTAAAGATCTTATTTATTGAATTCCAACATTTTGAAATTAAAAATTCAAACATTTTTTTTATCTAATAAATGTTTTCATTATTTTGTTAGTATGACTTTGAACCAGTTTTTCATAGTATCGTAAAATTTATACATTTCCAACAATCATTATTTCAACTATTTACAACTCCTCAAAATAAAAAATCGGCTAATTTAAAAATTGTAAAATGTGTGTATCTTTTTGATTGTTTCTTGTTTCTGACTTATTGAAAGTTCATAGGAAGTATTTTGCTGTGCGAAACATTCACAGATGATCTGCAATCTGCGATGTGTAATTTATAATTCATTTTAATAATTTGCACCGAATGCCGTTTACCGTAATTATAGTTAAAAAACATAAAACTTCTACGTCACTTCATACTATACATACGCAAACGTATTAGTATGCCAGGTGGCCTGAAAATTAATGAGTTTAACTTAAGTTACTCACTACCTTTCATTGTAAATACACCTGACGCAATTCTTAAGCAAAAAATCAGTACTCAGATAAAATTATTCTTGAAAACTCTGCCGTTCTGTTAAAGCTAAAATTGAAGTTCTGTTACATCTGTACGTAATGACAAGCAAGTAAAAAAAAATGAAAAAAGTGGTACTTTTTACCAGAAATTTTTGAGCATGAAAAATCCCTCAAGGATGTGTGTGAATAAAACAAAAAAAATACTAAATCCAGGAAATCATTATTTTAAACATTATTCTTTTTATATTATTTCTGTATAATTTACCTGCAGCTATTTTAAAACTGATTAACAATAAATTTTAAGTATAGAGTCGTAATTTTCTCTGTTTGAGTAGACGAGAATCCCCACAATAAACAAATTCTCTATTTTTCTGCCTACTGAAAGATGTTCCACTGACAAAAGAACCAACATAAGCATTATCTAACAAACATGACTTTATTCAGCCTTCTCCTATCGATCCTTGCTTCGGAAATTAAAAATACCAGAGAAATACTTTTATCATTGGATGGACATCGTACTCCCCAATCATGCAAAATCTATTGTTATTCAAGAAAATCACATTTTTTAAATAAAACGAGTTTAACGTCTAGTAAATCAAGATAAATTGACTTTTATTAGCCTATTAATAGCGAAAATGTGAGGTACTTGGAGTAAAGAAAACCAATAAACAGTTTCCTCAGCAGCTTATAAATTTATCAAGTGGTTTATTAATTCGGTTCACTTCCTCGCGTCAATTACCGTAATTGTGTTGAATTATTAACTTTTAGTCGATGCAACATCGAGAGTAGCAGCAGGTTCCTATTTTAACAAAAGAATTTGGAAGGACAAATTCAACTGTTAATCATATATTACAATTCCAAAAATACTGAGAAATTCAACGACGAAGCTATTTATATGCTCCCCATTTAATCTATACACACTTGGAACGACGTAGCGGCATATATCGCAGATGGTAGTAGCTCGATGCCTTTCGTTAATTTCAGCTCAATTAATTATAAATAGGATGATATGCAGACCTCAATAATAACCCTGGTACATAGACCAGTTAATTTTATCATCAGAAAAATTTACTTAAGAAGCGATTTTTCTAAATATATGTAGCAACGTATAAGTTTCACTTGGTCAATACGGAAGCTTTCAAAAAATCAAAATATTATTTTCTTCTTTAAGTTTTATTTAGGTAAAGGTACAAGTACGCTGCGTTGTAGTTTTAAAAATGGAAAAATAAACAGTTTTTTAATGTAAATATTTACTAACATCAACAATATTTTTTCAATAATATTCAAATCGTAAACGGAGCAAAAGAAGCTATAAGGTAGATGAACTTATGATTTTACTAATCATAACATTTCTAATTGTCAGTAAATAATCGTTTCATCGCCTCTGCTACGGTCATATAAGCGAGTTTTATTCCAAAAGTAGAGGCAATCAAAGACATAAATCAAAGAAAAATTTTGCTTCATTTTGAATTTATTAGATATTAGTTATTTAAACAACTGTATTTATTAAAAATTAAAAATTAACTCGAATGTATTACTTTTTAGCTCGGAAATTTGTAATAATGTAATAATAGAATAGAAATAGAATGTAATAATTAATTTACTAGATAAATACATAATTTCATTCATTCTTTTTATTAATTCACTGAAATTTTAACATCAATTACTTAACTGACGAAAAAAGTGTTGTGTTTACAACTAATTGAAGCAAGTAAGTTAGAAATTTAAATATATAATTTTAAAAATTTTGTAAATAATTTTTCGATTCATTAAAACAATTCACTAGCTTACTTTTTTTTTCGCCTCGGGCAAAATGTAAAACCCTAATTTCTTCCCTCATTTTGTGTTCTGAATTCGCATCTGTCATCAAAAAAATTTCGTACGTCAGGTTTTTGAGATACATTAAGTAGACTTCAATCTCGTAGCAAAATTTCCTACTTTCCATGTTAATCCTTCAAACTCTAGATTTTTGAAAAGGCGTTGCATTGCGTTGCAAATTTTAAATCTATGATTATCAGATTTAAACCTAGATTCTTGGATTCTGTATCACCGAATTCTCATTGTCAGTATTCCAATTTAAAGAATCTCTAATTCTCTTATATATTTCCAATCTGATATTCCTATTCTGTGCGATATTAAATTCCCAGATATTTGATATTCTAAGATATCATTTTTTATATGAGAATTCTCAGACAGTGGTTTTTGAAATCTTAGAATCAAAGATTCTATGATTCACTTTGTTACATTTAAATTTTCAGTGATGGGAGTTTCACTCCTCTAATTTAAGATTACGATTCTACATTTTTTATTGTTCTATAAATTTATTTTCTGGGATCTTAACTTTTCGGTACATACCCAATGTCAAATTCTGATCCTGCAATCTCTAAATTCAAAAATTAGATCATTACAAGTATGATGTGATGGTTCAGATATTATATGTATAGATTTATATATAGTTTTATGTAGCACTAGTACTTAACCATTTCTATCTAATCCTTCAAATTCTAGATTGTTACATTCTATTAATAAATAGTGTTCTCTGAAAATCCTAAATTGCTGATGTGATACAACACCAGCACCGATGTGAAATTATTAGTACAAAATAAGTTAGAAACGCCATTACTTCTGCACTTTGCTTGTAACGTAAACCAAGTGGTAAAATTTAAATACTGCAAATGTGATTTACAATTATTTTCCGTCAGCTTTCATTTTAAATTCAAAAATTAAAATTAAAGATAATCCGACATAATTGCGTTCTTTTCATCTTATGAAACGTCACTTGTTATTCAAATATCACTTTGGACACAGATGTAGAGAGCAGATTAGACTGAACGAATGTATTGTTGAAATATTTTGAAATTCATGTTGTTGAAACGACCAAAATATTGATCTGATATTAGGTTCTGAGTACATTTTTTGTTAAAAGCAGATCAGATATTTTAAATTATTTCTTTAATCAAAACAGACCAAAAAATAATAATACAAATTACAACAATGCTGGGTACCTAAATTTATCACATAGTAATGTCTGCCACAAAAGCTTTTGTATTAGACAATTTTCTTTGAATATTAACTTAAAAATAACTTTGAACTTGTTGAGGTAAGCTACTAGAACTAATCTGATCTGTGACTCAACTAATTATCGTCACATCTATCGTCATTTTTAAGTTACCATTCAGTCAATATAAAGTATACTTGTTATTAACGAAAAACTTGAAACTTTGGGAACCTTTTTATCTCTTCAGTCATCTTTTGCATCTTTAATTAGATAACACTCATATTGTTTGAAAAGTCTTTTAAATTAAAACAAATACTTGACATTGATCTAGAAGATAAAAAATAGAGGCTTTAAATTTAAAACCCATCGTTTTATGTTTATGTTTAAAACATTATTACAGCTCACTTGTTAAATAATATAACTTTAATTATAAACATGACTGTAAATATTAGATAGAATATCTTTAAAAACATGGACATAAAATTCTTCTTCACTCAGGTGAAAAATGTTTCAAAACACTTTAACCAAGAAAAATCTCATTTTTCCGAGACCTTGCACATATTTTATTCCTTCCAATAGAAAATAGTTGTGTAAATCACTCTGGATGAAACACAAACTCGTTGCCAAGAACTAATTCAATTTCCGTTCACTTCCACTATCAATTCTATTGCTTTCAAACCTTTGTTATCATCTCTCTTATCCTCGTCTTTATCTTCATTTGAATCCAGAAAAATGTCGGTACAGGGGAAATCATAAATTTTATTCTGTTTATGCAAAAGATTAAAATCATCTAAAAAAACTGTTGAGAGACTTGGTTCATAGTATACGCAAATTAAACAAAGCATATCAATTACGTATTGTTTACCTTCCGCCTTTTTAGTTTAAGCTTTGTATAATTGCGTAGGATTCAATAGTAAATCCAGATTTTAAGCTAGTAGAACCAATACCTTAAGGTACTCGTGCATGTTAATCTGTTAATCACGAAACGTAATTTTGCGATGCAAACAGCCCTCGCAAGTTCGCTCCTGGTAAACATCTCCGCTGTTATCCTGTTCAAGGACAAACATCTATTTATTTCATTCGTAGTGGCCTGGATCCAGGGAAAATAGGTCACAGGATTATCGGGCTCCTATGGTTCTCACTTTTGACGTCATGGCAATGACGTCAAGTCTTTCTCTCTCTACCCGTATATTTACCAAAAACAAAAAATTGCTATCTACATAATCATATGTGACAGTATTATTAGATTACGTAATTTGTTAAAATTAGTTGTGTTGTAATAGTAACAAGTAACAGAAAATCTCGTGGTTGGTGAGGTGGGGTTAAATTTCAATTGACAATGAGAGTAATATCAAACAATACACTTCAATATCCATCTGTTTGGTTAAGTGGATTGATTTTGAAGCTGTTGGGTCTATGACGCAAATGTTAGTTATAAAGATAAATATTATCTCGGTAAACAAATGAGGTTAATTAATAAATTGGTATTAAGCCGATTTGCCACCGGACGGAACGTCCATGCATAGTAGATGCATCGGAGTTTGAAGCTTGTGATCTATTTATGATTCGACGTGTTTAACTTGGCGCTTTAACAGAGAAATGGCAGACTCTATTAATTGAATTAACCCCTTACCCTCCCTATAAAAGAAAAATAATTGCAATTACTCAGGTCTGGCAGTTATCAAGTCCGGTCAAGCCTACCATCTGAAAAGCAGCAGACTCTTCTAAACCACATAACACCCCATTCTGGAGTCATTTTGGAGCCGAGCACCGCAGGACAGCCCCCTCTGCAAGCCCCCACAGCCCCACCACCTGCAGCGCCATCAACACTCACAGTGTCCGAAAGAAAACCAAATATTTCTAAAGTTTTGAAAGGGGTCGCAGCTTCCAGCATTTCCGGTAAGTTTAATATGATCCCGCATCCAGATTCTTCCACACCCACTGATAAAAAGCTAAAGGTCATCATTTATTTATGTGAAAACTAAGCGGCTTTGAAGGCAGATGCCAATGACAGATTCACCGTTAATTTCTAGCTGATTCCATGTCTTTGAGCTCACCACCAGGCACACAGAGTCCTAAAGAATTCGATAAATTATCCGATGGACATGTCCCAAAAGAAGTATCAAGTCTTTCAGAACACCTTCAGAATCTTATAATGGGTCGAGTATCACAAGCTAAAACTGCCTCGAGGACAAGAAAAATCGTCATCTATGTGTGCGCTGCTGATTCGCAAGGTAGTAAAAAACGATTCATACGGAAAACAATATTTTAGTTTCAGAAGTATAAATTTTAGGTGCATAAACATCTTTTATTAAATATTAACATAAGTTTATTGATTTTATTAATTACAAATATTACGAGTTATAATTATTGGATCAATAGGTATTAGAAAAGTAATCATAAGTCACTTGTCCTCGATTAAGAAGATTTTATTATTTTACGAGTATGTTTGCATGAAGCGTTAATGTACATAAAATGTAATCCAAAGATAATTCCAAATCTATCCTTTTTGACACGGAATAAATAAGCTCAGCTCTGTATTTTCAACACATACATAGATAATGAAATGACAAAATTAAAAAATATTCTTTATTATTAGTATAATACGATCATTTTTTATCGCTTATTTAGATTATTGGCATATGGACAAAGCTACAAATGGAAAAATGCTGTTTATGTAATGCAAACACCAATTTGTCGATTGTCGATCTATTTATCGTTCCAATAGAAATTTTTCCTTAAATTTTATCCTGATTCTACATCTCAACAACTTTTCTTAATAAAAAAAAATAGAATTCTTAGTTTCTTCAAAATCTACTTTACACTATTCAGCAAATATACTAACATTAATGACGACGGAAAACCATGAAAGCTTTTACAAAAAAAGAACTTTACAGAAAAGATTCCGGTCATGGACGAATTAGAAATAGATTTTAAAATTTTTGCTGCTAATTTGAAAAATTAGCTTTCTGTTACATAACGATTTTTAAGCAAAAAGTATTCATGACATTACTATACGTAAAGTTCAGTTTAACAGAAGCAATTTTTTTCTTCAAAACTTTGGCCCGGAAAGAAATACTATTTCATATCCAAAGTTCTTATTTTTAGAGCTTTTAACTTTTTTCTTAAAAACAAAATACAATTTTAGAAACTTTTGAATTAAATGATGTCAGGTGAAAAGAAATTTTGTTTTCGTACAAATAATTTACCTATATCGACACAAAAAAATAATTTCAATTTTAGATTGTTATGTGGAGAAAGGTGCGCTCCATAATAACGTCTATCCGGAACTACGAACACATTGTAGAACTAAAGGATACGAACTACACATTGTCGATCTACATTGGAAAACCCTTTTGGAAAAGCAACAAGATCATGAATTTCCAGAACTCTGCATCGGAGAGCTTACTAGTAAGAAAAACTAATTTGTTGAAAGCAGCTGATATTTTTTTTTATTACAGGACAAATGGAAGTTGCTTATATAATCCCTGTACTATTCCTAAATAACTCTCTTGGAACTCCGCTTTTGCCCATCACTATAGAAAGCGCCGATTTTAAAATGGCCATGGAGAGTGTCGAAAATCAATCCGCTCAAACTCTTCTCTCCAAATGGTAATATCAGTTTTAGTGTTTTAAGACCATCGGCAACAATACACTTTTACATATAATCACAGCACTAATAATCGAAACAAAAAAACTAACAGAGTAGAGAAAAATAAGTTAAATCCATTTATAGGTACCAATTGGACAGTGATGCTCAACCTCCCTGCTACCGACTTCAACCCATATCTTACCATATACCAGGTTTCAAAGAGACATCAACGGAAGAGCGTGAAAGAGCCTTCGAAGAATGGAGAACAGAAATCGATAAGATGCTCGCAGTGCTCATAACTGTCTTCTCTCAAGAGCTCAGAGATACTTACTTAACAACCGTAGTAGAACAAGAAGTACACAACACCGTCTTCATGAGTCAAGAGCTGGCAAAACGATGCATTTGGATTAATCGCGTTTACACTCCCACAGCTAAAACTCCTGACAATTTAAGTCCGGGAGATGCGGAACTTTACAGGAGACTTAACACGTTACAAAAAGATCTAAGAGTAAGTTATCCTCAAAGTACAAAAACAAACCCGACAAATCCCGTTTCAGAACCAATTAGCTGAAAAGCACATAGTAAGGATTCCTGTGAAATACGTTGAAGGTGGATTAAATCTAGAAATATCGGAACACGCGCAATATATTGCTCAAGTCACGGCTCATCTCGAAAAGCATCTTTTGGAGATGGTGGACTCTATCATAGACGAACACCAGGGTAAAACCATGTTGAAACCGAGCTATGGAATTGAAGCTCCTTTGTTCGAAGAACTCAATCAACAGACAAGCTTTTGCCAAAAGGCCGCACAATGTAGTATTAATAGGGAGAAAACGATTAACGAAATTAAAACGTAAAATTCTCCTAAAGTTTCCACTTAGTCTAACCCTTTTATTGTAGGTACATAAACGGAGATAGCCCTATTCCTTTAGTATTATACGGTCCCGGTGGCTGCGGTAAAACCACTTTATTGGCAAGAGTAGCCCAGTGTTGCCAACAGTGGTTACCAGAAGCCTTTCTAATTTTTAGATTCATCGGAATTAGCGCCCAGTCGAGCACAATTGAGCAACTGTTAAGTTCAATAACGAATCAATGTTCTATTTTAACGTATGGACATAAATGTTACTGTATTCATGTAAGTCATCATGAATTTTTTTACGGAAGTACCTAACTATTTCACCTTTTACAGAACATAGCGACTTATGAGAAAATCCTTCCAACTCTGTTAGCAGCTAGTTGTCTTCAGCGACCCTTGATAATAATATTAGACGGTGTAGATCAAGTACGTGGTTATAGTTCCAAATCAATAGAGTGGCTTCCCGCAAAGTTACCAGAAAACATCAAACTTGTACTCTCTGTATCAGAGGGTAGCGATTTCTATGTGCAGATCGCTAAAAAAATCGATCAAAACACCTTCATCAAGATGCCGCTTTTAGGCGAAGCAGAAGCTAAAGGAATCCTCATGTCCAGCGTCATGCAATACAATCATAGTGTTAATTCTAAAATACAAGACTGCGTTCTCAAATCAGTTCAAGAGTGTACTCTTCCTCTTTACTCCAAAGTTCTAGCGTGGCAAACTTCCTGGTGGGCGGACAAAGAACATGATATTGTTCCCAAAGGAAATGTCAATGATCAACTGAGTTTGATGCTGGAAGAACTTGAAAAAATTTTGGGAGTCACTCAAGTTCAACATGCTCTTGCAATAATTACAAGCACCAAACACGGTATTACGGATTCGGAAATGATCGACTTATTGGCGTTTGATGATAGTTTTCATAGTACGAATACTTACGGTAAGTTGATGTAATGGAATATAGAAAGTGTTAAGCCTCAGTTTACAGTTCAATGGGCTCCAGCTTGTCTGACTTGGTCTAGACTTAACAAACATCTGGCCCCATTTTTACAATGGACTTTAACAGGAGGTGTTCTTGGTGTTCAGTGGAGGGATAACATGTTAAGACAAGCTGTTAGAGAGAGGTACAAACAACATGCAAACTGGGCCAATCAAATGATCTACGACTATTATACAGTAAGTCATTATGATCAACAAAAGCTTAATTTCAATAGTGACACTTAATATCAGGTGTTCGTAAATGATTGAGACAATTTTAGTAGATTGGCAATGTTGAGAAATTAATATTGATGACGTATCACTTATTATCGTATTGTTTGGTTAATGTACGGGCAGTTGAGTGTTACAATTACTAATCGAGCCATTTTTCTAAATCTATTGTGCTCAGTAGAGAAAATCATTTTCGAAAATAAAATTTGTAATTCCAAGTAAGACTTTCGGTTTGACACGTTTGAATCATTTATCAGTAGTAATAACTATAACATTTTCTAAAACTTTCCATTAAAACTTAAAGAAACAAAAATTCCTACTACATAGGAACATATTCTTTTTTCAAAATTTCCCGGTTTTTCTTCAGTAACTACTTTCAGATTAGTTTTACCTTAAAATTGTTTCCTGGGTACCAAAAAACCTTGTTGAAAATATTTAGTAATGTTAAGATAAGAAACCATTGTACATTATTCTTCACAGCGAATTTTGGGCTTTAATATTTACAATGTTTTGTTAAAATTCTGAAGATTCAGATATTTTTCAGATTTTTAGAATAACCTTAAAAAATAATAAATATAAGTAATAAGTATAATAATAATAAATAACATATCGATGCTTCATTAATCTTTTTGTAAAGAATTAACAATAAACAATTTAACGATCTACTCATTATTCATCTTGATTTTCAGGGCAAATGGTGGACTAGTAAGCCTGGCAACGTCTCAGCAAGATTGGTATCTCAAGAAACGATCTTGGGAAAATGGTACGATACTCTTTGCATGTATGCTTTCCTAACACAATTTTCACCAAACACCACACAATTAATTGTACTTCTTTATTTTATTTGCATGTACATAGTTTCAAATAAAGCTTTTGGGTTCACTTTTGATTTTTGTTTTTTATTTTAAATATGATCCGAGGAACTGTGTTGTTCATTATTAATAAGCTAAGGCTCACTATTGCCGTTTTACTTTTTAGTTATAACAGGAGAAAGCTGGACGAACTGCCTTTCCACTATTACCAGCTGAGGGGAGAAATCGAAAATTCTCCTTACGTTACGGAAATCACGTGGATTTACGACAAGGTATGCGGCTCCAACTGTTATCAAATTCTAGAAGATATTAACATGCAACCGAGTGTGAAAAACGAACTGACGCTAATGCTGAGACATTTTATCGAAACCCACGCGAGCGTCCTCAATTACGATGGAAGACAGTTTTATTCGCACTTGTACAAATATTTAGAAGATAAAATTAGACGTAAAGAAATTAGTTTAGAATCAAACGATTCCACCCTAGCCCAAGTGTACAGCTTAACGAAAAGCCCACCTGTCTTATCACTCATTCCCTTAAATACTATTAAAGAAGAAAAAGAGAGTGATGAATCCGGACCAGCTTTCAAAGAGAGCAACTTTGATTTGGTTATAAGACTACCGAACACCGACCAGTTTGTCGTCAGCGTTTCCACAAACAAAGAAGAGATCTGTGTTTGGGATGTTAAGCAGTAAGTCAATAATCAATAAAGAAGTGAAATTTTTCTCCGTTTATTTCAGTTGTAAATGTGTGAGAGTTCTGAAAGGAATACCGCATCCGACCAATCTGATACCAATAGACCAATTCAGATGCATTGTACTCTGCAGGAGAGAGCTGAGAATATATGACCTCAATTTTGGTACTTTTGTAACCAAATTAAAAGGAGTCATGAACCAAAAAATGCCTTATTTCGGGCTTCATGACCAAAGCCACTTGGTAGCGCTTAGTCGAAACCGGATGTATGTCAATCTTATGAATCTAGAAACTGGTAAACTTCCTTTAATTTTTTACAACAATAAACCTTGGTTTTGCAGGTGACTGTGTTACTACATTCAAGGCTGGGGAAGACCGCTTTCTCAATTCCCTGCTGGTTTCGGGGGATGGGAGGTAAGAAGTAAATTTGTATTTCAAGTTTCTATGTTAGTATTTTCCAGAGTCCTTGTTTGTGGTGATGAAACACAGAAACCGTTTCCTCTCCTTGTTTGGAATCTACAGTCCAGAAAATTACTGTACGATCTTAGAATACCTCATCACGATTTTATAACTTCGTTGTCGGCCATCACTTATGAAGGTACCACGAACTTGTATTTAATAATTTATACTGAAATGTCACACTTGCCTTTGTTGCCTTTATTTACATTATCGAGCAGAATAATTAATTATGGTGAATGTCAGTCTTGGGCTTCTGTCAGACCAAAACGAATACCAACTGTAACAAGTCCAAAACGAAACTGACTATGCAAGGCCAAAGATGATCTTAAGCTATCATAGTATTACTTTAGATTTTGATTGCTTACCTATAACATAAGATAAATTAGCACTGCAAAAATGGGCAACCGTTTGTACTTTTAGTTGCTTGTAAACCAACATAACCAACTGGAATACGCTGTACTGATATTTAACAAATTGTTTTAACTTTTTAGGCAGTTACGTATGCTGTGTTTGCCACGAAATAGACGAACCCAATCCGAATTTCATTGTTGTGTATGATTTGCAAAGTGGTACATTATTTAAAAAATGGAAACCATCATGTAATACGGTTTCCTTAGAAATTAGCTCACAAGGCGGCTGTGTCATATCCGGTCTCGAAGACGCTAGAATACTCGTATGGGACCTGATTACAGGTACTTTCATTTATTGTATTAATATTTCACCTTCCTCGCAAATTTTTGTAGGTAATTGTCGATGGTCTTTGTATGGCCACACCGCTCCAGTTTCCTTGCTGAAACTGGATCCTACAGGAGGTTTGTGTTTGTCCACAGACTCAGAATGCAGAGACAGATCGATTCGGCTCTGGGATCTCAATAAAGGTAATACAGATTCAATAATTTTGGACTACTTTTTTTATTTGTTTAATTTTAGGCAACTTGGTATCCGTTTATACACCTGGAACTAGCATTGGGGCTTGCGAGTTAATGTCAAACGGTTATCACGTCGTTTTGGCTCTCGATGGTCAGGAAGAAATGACAATTCTACGGTTAACGGGGCCCAACGTGGACATAAGCGAAGAAACCGAAGCGTATGGTGTGGCAGAAAATAACGAGAAAATTTTTGAACTTAAGGAGAGTGATGCGTGCTGACCGAAATAGTTTAACTCTTTTCAATTATCGCAGGAATTGTTTAAATGTAATTAAGATTTTTCCGAGTCGTGCTTATTTGTCATTGTTTTGGGAAAATCATCCACTTTTTCGATGGACTGTGCTGGTAGCAGATCCAGACTATTTCTCTTCTACAATTTTTTTAATGATTTTTTGGTTTAATGGATTGTTCCTGTCCTTGTACATGTACCTCTCTATTTTAGAAAACTTTGCTTAATTTACTTAATCTAGTGATACTATGGTGTGGAATGGAATTAGAATTAAAATTTCAATGGCAACTTTTATGTTATATGGCTATGATGTTAGAGGAAAATAAGAATAAGTCGCACCACTGCCAAAATCTTTGAACAAACGTATTGACTTCACACGGTTGCCAAATATGTCGTAATTGTCAATAATATTTATCTAATCTATTTTCGGACTCCGATTTTTGTGAAATTCGTGGTCGTAATGGTGACGCTCTACTTTCAAGAAAACGTTGACAAAAAAGCCGGCTAACCAATCTTATAGAAGTAATTTAAGCAAAGTCATATTGTTATAAAGATATATTCCCATCTGGTATGCGGAACAATATAATTAAAATATTATATTTGTATGTTGTGATTCTTGTGTAAAAATAAATGTAACAAATAATGAACCAGAATTTCAATGAACACATCCTAATAATAATACATTTTTCCTAATACAATTTAGAGTGCTAAATCTGTAATAAATCAAAGGGTTTCTTGAAATTTTAAAGAAAATATGTTGCATAGGTTTGGAAATTTTAATACTAGAACATGGAAAATATTTTTTCCCAAAAGTTTCAAGTCAATCGGAGTAACACCCTAGGAGAAAATTTATTTCATTAGGCTTAATAAAAGAAATTAATTAATTAATTGTTCGCTTTAGTCTCAAAGCTCTATTTTTCAAATGGGTTGCCACGATTTTTCAAAAAATAATGCACCTCTCTTATTGAACTTAAATTACGAGGAAACATGCGATGTAAATTTAAACCGAAAATTGTTCTCTCTTGCATACAACTCTGCCAAAAACAGTTACTCATAGAAAAGATTTGATTTTTTGACTTCAGATAGAGCTATTGAGCTATCCTGACCAACACAAGAATAGTTGTTTTTAAAAGGTATTCGGAAACCAGATCAAAATTTTTAAATTACTTATTCAAAAAAAAATGTATAAATGTTGCCCGTTTTTTGCTTTTTTTAAGCTTCAAACTCAACTTCTTAATATTCACTAATTCAAATACATCTGGTTTTTGAGCTGCTCAGTTTGCTAGAATCAATGAAAATACATCTTTTAGTTTTGAACAGAATAGAAATAGAACTATAATACTTAATTTTAGTATTTTTGGATAAAATAATAAATTGTGACGCCGGCAACAAAAATTACTCTACGATCTAAGCCATCGCCGGCACTATAATCACAGTAACGTTGCTGTTATCGTTACCTCAGCCAGTTCCTAACCTAAGTTAGGGCGTTCACAAAGTATTGAATTTTATCATGGTGTAAATTTCGAAACCGTTTAGTTATTTACATTCCAACTTCTGAAGTCGATGAGTTAATGATTTTAAAATTATGTCAAAGGAAAAGGGCGAAAAATGTCAAGAACAGCAGACCGGACAAAAACCGTTCAGGACCGGGACCATAATTTTAATGTACGTAACAGGACTCCTAATCCGGTACTGGTTGATTTTCTCAAGATATCAGTCAATAATTGGAAACCATATCGAAGTATCTACACCTTTGAACTCCTGGAAACGTGTATCTGAAGGACTTTATCTCCAGTCAAAAGGTATAAACCCTTATGAAGGCGATCTACTACATGAAGCCCCTATCACGATGCTATTGTACAGAATACTGACACAATCACTACAACTGCCAGTAGAAGTTGTCTTTTTAATCACCGACACACTGACAGCAATTTTGCTGTATTTTATAGCAAGAAAATACATGTTTCAGTTATTTATCCAACAAGAAGAGAACAAACAAGAGTATTCTGAAGACAGCAAAGAATTCCTTCTTTCTGGATTAGATTTTTGCAACTCACCTATCTATGTAGCAGCGGCGTTCTTATTCAATCCATACACAATTTTGAATTGTGTTGGACTCTCCACTACAGTTTTTCACAATTTCTTTTTATCCCTTTTTTTGTTTTCTATGCTTCATGGGAGGATTATTTTCAGTACTTTTGCACTTGCTTTCTGCACAATAATGTCGCTGTATCCGGGTGTACTTATAATTCCACTCTTCCTTTACTTTTTTGTTATTTATAAGAACAAGGTCCGCGCCTTCGTTACTGTAATTGTATTTGCAGTAACTTTGTATACTTTAAAAAATGTTTCGTCTGTAATAACCAAAGGTGATTCGTTTTTAGGAAATGTATATGGATTCATTCTTACAGTACCAGATCTACAGCCGAATATTGGACTCTTCTGGTACTTTTTCACAGAAATGTTCGACCACTTCCGAGAGTTATTTATATGTTCGTTTCAAATCAACGCAACCATTCTTTATCTTATTCCACTTTCTATAAAATTCCGAAACGATCCGTTTTTGCTAACAACGGCAGTTTTATTCTTGATTTCAGTCTTCAAGTCGTATCCTTGCATAGGCGATGTTGGATTTGTTTTGAGCTTGTTACCATGCTTCATTCATTTATTTAATTATTCACAGCAGGGGTTCTTAGTCGGAGTTATCTTTCTCATAACTACAGCATTGGGCCCCATTTTATGGCATCTCTGGATCTATTCGAATTCAGCAAACGCCAACTTCTACTTTGGGGTTACCTTAGCGTTCGCTATAGCTCAGATATTTCTAGTTACAGACATTCTGTTTGCGTATTTGAAACGAGAATTTTGTCTAAAGCATGGAAAAGAGAGGAAAATTGATGGAAAGGACGCTTTACTAATACTAGAGTAGACTTTTTTGTAAATGTGTTGTAATAAAGACTGTCCATTTTTATTTGACTTATTTATTCATACTATCACGAGATCAGCTTCATATCTGTCAAGGAACATGCTGAATTGGTCCTCTAGTCCACAATCCTTTATTAAAGGGTTGAATTTCATCATTATGCGACACATCTGTAAATAAAGTGTTGTTTAAATAGTAATTTATCAGGTGTAGAACTTACGTTTTTAATTACGTGAAGATACTTCTTATCATAGTTTAACAAAATTAATAATAAATGCGTCATATTAGACCAATCGCGGGTCACCACGCATTTCCTTAATCCTTGTAGAATATAGGATGGTGAATCCCAAAAAACTTCAAACTCTGAATTTTGACGCTTTAAACAATCGTGAACATCTTTCTTGTTCTTTTTGGAAGGTTCTGCATTTAAATAATGTATCAGACAAAGCAAATTTTGAACAGACACTTCTGGACATTGTTTCTTCTTCACATTTTGTTTTTTCCATTTGCAATAGGCTTTTCTAGCAGCACCAGTAACTGTCCTGCACGCAACAGACTGTTTAACGTACTTGGTATGCCGGAAAGTTTGATTTATTTCGGACACTTCTTCTAAATTATTTCTGCAAATTCGTTTAATAAGATCACTGTTACTTTTATATTCTTGCTCGTCAATGCTTCTCTTCCATTCACTCTGTTTTATTTCACTAAGTAAAGCCGTTTTTATGTCTTCGGAGGTGGTCATTTTGGCAAAAGAAAAACTAACCTCAAAACCTGAGAGTTAGGGATGGAATGTTACGAATTTCAGAACGCATTTTAGTACAATATTGAAGCGATAAAAAATATGATAAACTCGTTAATGCTGGATTCGTCCATTTTTCGTACTTGTGCTTTTCAAGCTGCTACAAATTTTCAAACTCAAAAACAAACGTAAGCAATAATTAAAATGACAGACTGTAGCAATAGTGCCAACATGCAACGCGTCTACTCGGAAAAACCCTAAACCGGAAAGAAAGTTTTATTAAAAACACGAAACATTTATTTATAAAGTTACCTCACAATTTATGTCTGGGAGCCTATTATTGTACAAAATAGCAAAATAAATTAGAAAATTAACGAGATTTATAGGCATACATAAACAACCAAAAATAAACGTGGCAATGATAGAAACAATTTGGAGTTTATTTTACTAAAAAATCTATTCAATGAGTTTCTTCGCTTTGAAGTATCTTCTTAAGTATAGCACTTGCCAAGTTGCTAGTCCCAGCAGACAACACATTGAAAATACAGAAAAGTAGAGAACTCGACTGTTAGTGGATTCTGAAAAACAACTTTTAGTTTTAAGCACTTATTTCATGATTACTTACCATTTGTATCTCGCATTTCTTCTTCTCGCTTCCTCATAAGTGCAAAATCTTGCACTATTTCATTTGATAAGTCTTCTAATCTTTTCAATTCTTTTTCTATAGGTTTTAGTTGTGCTGCCTCCCCTAGCTAAAATTACAACTCTAATCTCGGAATTTTCAATGAAAATTAGTACATACCACTTCATAATTCTTCGTCTCCACTCCGTGTTTTGTAACAAGAGATACATCTTGACCAATTCCTCGAACATCTGCAGGTATAAGATTAGAATTAAGTGATGATACAAATTTACCTTACTTTGTGAGACGCGAGAAATAAAGCAAATTTCGTAAGTGTCGTAAGTCTCGGTGTTAAACGTCAATTTTCCCTTCGTAATGTCATCTCTTTGGTACAAAATATGACCTTTTGAATCCCTAACCTATAAAAAAAAATCTTCTTTAAAACGATGATTTTCATGGTTATTTCAACTTACAATACAATCGACTTTTTGCCCCATTGCTTCCGAAACCTCAAACTCTCCAATAACCGGCACATTTCCTTGTAGTTCTTCTTTTAAACATTTTTGTGTATTTGGTTTTAATGTCCACATAATACATTCTGCACTAGTGAAGAAAACAAGGAGTACGCACAACTGACACCACACATTCATTATTAGGTCCTTTTTCTCACAGTTTCCTTAAAGTGCGCAGAAATTAAAAAGAAAATTACGGAAAAATTCATGAAACAGGTGGAATTATGCCAAAGCGATGAGGTGGCTCATGTCAACATTCTAAACAGAAATGCCAAACGTGGAGTTGACAAGAGCGAAAATCCCTAGATAAGCGCGGATGTAACCAAAAGAGATGATATAGAATCAATGGATTAGACCGGTTTAGTCTGTATAAGATAAGATTTCTTAAGAATAAGATAAGATAAGATGTCTGAATCTTTTTATAAAATTTAAATCATCTGCGAATCTTTTTCTTATCACTCCTACTAACACTAAACTAATCAAATCTTTTAACAGCGGTCACCTTTTTGTAGATCTTTGTAATTGTATTTTTATTAATTTTTAGTTAATGTACTTTCAAGAATTCGAGTTTTTCATTACTTTATGAAGCCTTTTTCAAAAGATAAAGTTGAATTCTAATTTGAAATTATTATTTATAGTATGTGTTTAAAACGGTATATTACTGGATTTTGCTTAAAGCTATTTTCCTGTCATTCATTCAGAGTAAAAATTTGCTGCTTCATCGTCTTGTCTTGATATTTTTTGACTAAATGAGCTTCACATTTTTTTTTATTTTTTGAAAATAATTTTTGTCAGGACTTTGCATACTACATTTCCGTCAATAATTTCCATAAACCGTCTTAATCCATTTTTTGAAGATCAAGTTTATAATAGTTACTTTATTCTAGCTGTAAATATTATGTTTCATGGCCTTCTATGGTTTTTGAGTTTTTGATTTCATCGCTTTTTGCTTATTCTATTGGTTTTTCAACACTTTCAGCATTTTCTAAGTATTATACCCATTATATTTTTTCTAAGATATTTTGATCTATTTTGTTCATTTGATTGTTGATAATCTGCAATTCCACAACATACTTTTTCTTGGGATAGACAAACAAAAATTATCTCGTCTTTCGTCCTATTAAAATTTATTAATACTTGTGGTTTAGACAATCAAGTAAAATAAAAAATAAATTATATTACAAATTAACGTTTACTTATAACAATAAATACTGAGAATTTTTGTACTTATAGTTTAAAACTTCGTTTCACATTCCTATAATTGTGTTTGGTCTTTTTTGACAGTTTGTGGCACATTGGTAAACCCAAAACTTATTAAACCTTAAAAAATAGTTGTAAAGCATATTTGAATAAAGTTGTTTATTAACTTACCAACGAAACTTAGAAATACTGGGAAAAATATAAGTCCATGCAGAGCACCTATAATCACAATACCCAAATACATTCTAAAATAAAAAATTTGGAATATTTTAGATTGAGCAAATGCCAGCACCACAATGCCGCAAAATTTGGTGAGCGTAATTCCGGACATCACCTAAAAAGTTATATTAATTCATAAGCCTTACATATGTTGCTTCAAAACTTACAGAACTTCCCATTTCTGTGAGAGCATCAGAAGCTTTTTCCACCGAGTTTAGCTTCTTTGAATGAACATAGTGATTTACTATGTGCCCGCAGAATTCTACAGCAATACCCACACTCTAAAAATTATTCTATTAAACACAAATGTATCAAAAAAAAGTTAATTTTACCATAACCAAATTGACTAACGAAATTGCATTGAAATTAATATTCCAAAAGTACATAAGTCCCATTAAATCAATTAAAATCATAAAAACCACAACAAGAATTGTACAAGCTGAGAAGAGACTGAATCCAGACACGATAAATGCTACTACGAAGACGAGAAGTAAAGATAATCCTAAAGATTCTAAGGCGTCCGCCCATATCGACAAGTACTGTTCAAAGTACGTGTAAAATATGCTAAAAAGTGATTATCAATAGTAGTTATTGCTATTTATTTGATTAAAGTAGCACACACACCTGTATGGGTAGATTTCAACACCTGGCATGTCTAGAGTTTTTGTTAGATTATCACCGACGTATCTAGCATACTTAAGTGCTTGAATATAATCTTTTGACCCTTTTAAAATTGTATGATAAGACATGACATTCGACGATATTATTTTAGCGTTGCCATCTTCATCTAATTCGAAATTTATGCCCTAAATGGAATGTATTAGACTATGTAATTTAAGTAATAGAATTACCGAAGAGTAAGAAGGGTGTCCTCCTTTAGCACAGTTGCCATCAGGATTATCCATCAAGAAAAACGAAAAATATTTCTTAAAGTAGTTTCTTTGAGTAAGGTTCATTTGATCAAACGAACAAGAAGCACATAAATCATCTGGATAATTATGGGGGCAGAAAGTATTGTTTTCTCTGAAATACTTGCAACAACCTGTAGCGTTAGCCCAATCACTAAAATCGTCAACCCATGAGGTTGTTTGGGTTGCAATACTAGTTCTGTAACATTTCCAGTTAAAGATAAATATCTATATTGAGAGTTTTACACCTACAGATCCGATTGCTTAAAAGCTCTGTCAAGTTGTGTGGCAACAGAATCTTCATTACAGTCTACACCTCCGCAAACTCTATTTTGGTACTCATAAGAGAAATAGTCAACTGGTCCTTTCGTTACCCAATAAACGGGAGGTCCAATACCCATAAGCTCATTCATGAACTCAAAATAAGTAAGGACGTGACTATCTTTAGGCATGGACAATTTTTGATCTAATCCAAGATCAATTGAAGGAACCACGGCAATGCTAACACACAACCAGAGCAAAAAAGTTATTAAAACAAAACAACGAGACCAAAAACTACAAAAAAGTTGTTAAAAAAGTCAAAACCGTGATTAACTTACTTCATAACAAGCGGTGTGAAGTAGTTTTTCCAGATATTGTAGATGATTCCAGGACCCATTTCTGTAGGAGGTGATTTACTAGTCATACACAACAGTATCTCAAATCTATTACTTTCGTATCTTTGCAAATCAAGAGCAAAAAGTGCAACGAAAGAAGTAATTTGCAGAAGAAAATCGAAGAAAATGGCAATAGTGGCATAGATTGCAAATGTATTAACTGCTGGCATCGTTGAAAGTGTTCCTATAGCGAAACAGAAAATCTCAGCAGAACTTGTTAGCAGCATACTGGGTCCTACTTGTGCCATTGTCTCGCCGATGCGTTTTTCCAAAGACAATTCCTCATTTCTTAAAAAAGACAATTAGAAATGTTAAAATAATCAAACGCGAACGTACTGCTTCTGTCTTTGATATGTTTGTACAATAATAAAAATATTGTCAACGCCTATCGCAAGCACCAAGAAAGGAATGACTTCGATTGTTAACATAGTTGTCGAAACGCCAATATAACCACATAAACCAATGGAGCATAACACTGATCCTAGCACAATTAAAACGCCTCCAAATCCAAGAAAGAGTTTAGTTTCCACCTAGATATTAAAAATAATTTTTTGATAAATGTAAAATTCAGTTTTACCAAAAATCTGTCAGTGAAGGTGTATCGTCCAAGTGCAAAAGCAATGTAAACAAACATAACAATGTAACTAATGGCAACTGTTCCCATTTCGGATGAAGAAGTTCGCTCAATTTCGTCTTCAATAGATCTTTCTGCACTATATGCAATTTCTACAAAGTCCGGTTTTTCATTTGCTTCCCAAGTTTTCATAAAGTCTATAAATCTATGATGAAGATTATTAAACAGAATAACAGTTAAATAATAGGTACTTTTTTTCCCATTCCAAAACGTCTTTCAAGTCCTCTTTCTTTACCGCGTTGTTAATCAAAAATGTTAAACTAACTGCAGTTGCATCTGTGTAATTTTTCAAACGGTTTCCTCCAAGAACCAATCCTGGCTGAATCGGTCCACCATAAGGAGCTAAACATTCCACAGTATAAGGACTCCTAAAATTTTTATTTTTTGTAAAGAACAACAGCTATAAATTTTAGTTATTACGAAAGACATTGGATAAATCTGTTTTCATAGTTTGTTGAATTATTAAATTTCTCAATATTATTATCAAATAATCCAAACAAAGACTGAACAGCACACATATCGATTGTTACAGGTCCAGAAAACACAGTCACCAAAGGCGAAAAACAAATTGATTCCAAACCAAATCCATTTTCTAACGTTATCTAAAAAAAACCTTTTACGTACTGTGAATATTTCAGTAAAAATCTTACATTTTGAACCTTCCGCTGAAGATCAAACACAGTTAGCAAGAACGTTTTATCAAAAGCTGGTCCAAATATATGTGAAATTGTGTCGCTGCCAATTGTTTGATTGTACCCAAACTAAAAACAAAATGCGAATGAGACCTAAAAAGACGTTTATGTACCTACACTATCGATTCCGACGGTTTTTAAAAAAACTTGGTTTGTTCTGTAAAAAGGTTGAAAATTGGAGTCGTAAAAATCTTTTTCCTGGCGGCTTCTGCTATGAGGAGCAGCCCAAATTTTAACAGGATCCGTCACAACTTCCAAGAAAATAATTCCAATAGGTAAAGCTATAAATACTAGAATTGTAAAACCAAGAACAATAATTTTTCTTTGGGCCATGTCTAAAAATCATTGTTTAATTTTAAGATTAGGAATTATATCTTTCTACTTGTTCCCCATATCCGGAAAAAGTTTTGCAACCACCCATTTACCAAATTTTGGATGCTTTTGTTGTCAGAGGTTTTTTGGTATTGATTTTTATATCTGTTAAATAGCTTACTGTACGTAAAACGTAAAAATAAAATTACGATGATGATAAGAAAACTGACACCAAAAATTGCACAGGCTATTATAAAAGAATTTTGGTGAACGTCACCAAAAATTGTATCATCAGTAGATAAATCTTCAAATTTTGCGTCAGAAGAACAACTTAGCTCGCAGTCGATGCAACTGCAGGCTTTCGAATTTTCCTGAAATTCCATTTAGTGGCAAAATTAATGTTAGCCTTTAAAACTTACATAAGCTTGGTCACATGTAAGAGCATCAAACTTTATTGATGGTTCTGAATCATTTACGACTTTGAATACTATATCAAACGGTGCAAATGTGTTGTCAGTGTTGCCCATGTAGTTGAAAAACCTTTCAGGGCTGCAATATTCAGCTCCATATTCACCACATACAGATGCTATAACAAGACCACTGGAACTTGGATACGAAACACTTTTGCAGGAATCGAAAACTGTTGATATCGTTTTATCATCAATCGTTTCTTGAACTTTTGTAATGTAAGCTAAAAGAAAAAATATAGATTTACATTTAAGAGCTATGAATTCTTACCTTCATTGTTTTCATTTTCAGCATGCTCAAGTGCAAGAGAAAAATTTCTCTGATTGGGATCACATGAAAATATACAATAAGTTTTAATTATGTTTTTCACACAAGTGGGACACCTTTTGAAAGGAACTGTGCTCCGGAAACCTTCCATCATGACAAGAGCTTGTTGTACATCACAGCATAATTCAGGGTCGGCTAAAATTTTACTGGATAAAAGATTGTATGTTTGATAAAATACATACAATTTTCCTCGGGATAAAAATGAGGACAATATTCCTTCATTAATTCATAAGCCTCTGAATAATTTGCATGATTCCGGTCAAACTTTTCAGGTACTACTGCTTCGTCGTTGAAACAATTTTGATATTTGCCCTTGTCATTCTTATTGCAAGTATGAAGCATTAAACAAGCCCCAGAAACGTATGATACGTAAAGTAGAACAGTAAATATTCGGTTAACAAACTCTGAAAGTTAAATTGTTATTACCAAAACAAATAAAAATTAAAATAAATAAAATAAAATTCAGTTTGCTTACTCATTGCGAATTCGTTAATTGTTGTTAACCCTAGAACTCTTAAATCACAAATGTCTCAATTTTAAACAATGATACTTGTACTTTTTGTCGTATCTTATCATCACTTTGGTGCACCTGGTGTGTGCAGGTGCTCATACCTAATTACTAGACATATTTTTATATGTAGCAAAAATCATTTCTATGTTAATTATAATTGTTAATTTAAAAATTTTGATAAAAATATGATTGATTATTGATTATGTATTTCGACTGATTAGTAAAATTAGGAAATTTAACAACTTATCTGTATCGATAGTTGAGCACCGGAGATGAGATGAGCAAAGTTTCGTTGAATTTGACGATACCTAGAAACAAGGAAATAATTTCTGTGCTATCACATCGTAGAAAAATAGAATTCACTTTATTTAAAAAATTACTGTATCTCCCTACTTATAAACTGCCAAGGACCTTAAATTACTTCACATATAAAAATAAAATTAAATGTTTCATACATAACTCTTTTTGTATCATGTGTTAAATACTATCACTTCATACATTTATGCTCATTTGCACTAACATTTTAAAAGCTTAGCAACACTTAAGTGCAATGGTTATAACAATAGTTTTTACGGTTTATGGGAATTATCTAATTTTGAATAATGTTGGTGCAAATGCCCATAAACCGTACATTGGCTCGATTTTTTTTTTTGAATTTATATTATGAATATTCTATGGTTTGAACAATAGTTCTTCGATAGATTACTATTTCTGAAACTGTTGTTTGAGTTTAATATTTTTCGGCACACATCCTTTTCTAAGTTTCGTGAAAAATCTCCAAAGATCACAGATGCTCCTTCAAATTCTCAAAAAAAAATTATAGATTATAGTTTTCATTGTTAAATTCTAAATTAAAAGAAAAAAGATTAGAATAAATGTAAATATTATCCATTACACTTGTCTACCAGATCCAAAATGTAAAAAGTAGTCATCAATAGTTTTCCAGATTATGTCGTATCACGACTGATTCAACCGTTTCAAAACAGTTATTACACTTTTTAATAATCTATGGAATTAGAACTTTAACTTATCAGATTTGTCATAAACAAATACACCTGTCTACCAGGTGTTCTAAGATTTGAAAAGATAGAGAAATGTGGTGAAATTTTTTATTTGATTTTATGTTTTGTCTTGTAAAAACCTAATTAGATCATATTACTACCCATGCTATTGCATATATTTTGATTTAAATGTTTTAAATTGGAGGAAACTGGAAGCAAAAATAATATCAAAAAAGTTATTAGGCAACAAAGTTTGATTTATATAAGCATTAGATAGGAAAACTTCTAGATTAAGAACATAAAATACAACAAGTGATAACAAAAAATAGAGCAATCATATTGTTCTTTAAAATTAACAAAAAACATCAAATTATGAAAGTACACGTTCCTACTGTGTATGACCTCCACGTCTCTGTGTAAACTCTTGGATACGAAGAGGCATGCTTAGAATAACATTATTAATAAATAATAAGGTTTTGACTCAAATTATCCAGTACGGTATTTAGTTGCTGAAGAGCTAAAATAGGTGTATTAATAGATTCTAATGCCTTTTGTAACATTTGCCACACAAAATGCCGTATTTTAAGATTCAGCACCCTAGGCCCAACCCATGCCGTCCCATAAATTAACGGAAAAAGCAAAAATATTTGAATAATGAAAAAAGATCATGCAAAAGAATAACCACCAGTTATATATTTACATTTTTGTACAAATTGATGCACAAATTAGTTGCCAAATTCGTCAATAACATTGTTATAATTTACGGATTTTGGTGAGTCAGCTTCTATATTAAAGATGGCAAAATTGTTCAAATGTTCTGCATTTGGCACTGCAGTGCAGAGAAATATTCATAATGCTACATATTTCTGTATATGAAAATTCTTCCTTCAAATGTAATGTCAAGAATTGTTTTAAAGAACACATTCTTTTTGTAAATCATCCGCAAGATCAATGGGATATAATTTTTAGAGTTTGATGGTGTTAACTCTAGCTTCCACTTCAGGTATCCAATTTGCATAATAAATTGACGGTTACTGCGTCATATGAAGATTTGCGCCCCCTCAACTAATCCAACAATTAGTCGCATATTGGGAAAAAGATGTTAATCCTGAAATGGTCACGTCCTTGTAACTATACTTCTCCCTCATGACGCTCATCATACTATACAGGGCTAGTCACGTAAGGGGTATTTCTGAATTTATTTTGTACGCAACCAACAATATAAATTACACTGACCACTTGAAGTGATTTAATTTAGTAATCAAAGTAGATATTAAACGCGGCTGAGAACGTCAAAATGACAGATCATTAATTTATTTTTAATTTTATCAACCACAACAATATAACAAATAAACTAACGCATTAACTTCAAGGCATGCTTCAAGTCTATTTAGGAATGATCGTCGCACATATCTTGGTGCCTTATGCTTTTTTCAAAAAACTTATATGACAAGACAATTAAATGGACAGAAATATAAAAATGTGACTAGACCTGTATTGTTTCTTCCTGTTAATAATCCTCTTGTGATCGCTTCTGTATTCTTCTCTGGATCTTTTCATACCAGCCTCTTGAAAATTTCACCTACGTTCAAACTTGCAAAGCTGCCTATGATTAATATTGAAATAATATTGAATCACCCTGTATTTTAACACTTTAACCTTTTAGTCTGTCATTTTCAATTTATGGTGTTATAAAACATACCTTTTAAATTTCATGACCCACTTGATAGAAAGACTTTTGGATCGCTTGATGTTACAACAATAATAAGTCACCTACTACACTTTTTGAAACATGAGATGCAGATAGAAACAATTTACTGTGTCAAAATTTTTATTAACTTATTAATAGTATATTATCACATGTTAAGAAAAACAAACTTTCTTCAAAATGCAAATCAAGCATTACATTTTTTCACCCTCTGAAAAACTAGTCACATCCTCATCTGCGATACTCATATAAACATCTAAAACTGAGTAAATCTCACTAATAAGATTCAAATGCGCACTTTCTTTAGTGCTGCCAAGAGCCAATACTGTAAAAGGAGTCTCCAATCCAAACAAAGCAGATGCAATAGGTGGACTTTCTTGACACAAATCTATTTTATATTTTATATCAAGAACATCAAAAATATAATCTAATCCAGCTTTGTCTCTTTTCAGGAACTGTTCACTGAAATCCTCAAATTTAATATTTTTTTCTGTCATTATCTTCTTTAATGTTAAGGTGAAGTCATCTATAGTTACTGCTCTATTTGGCATTACATCCAGAGTACTGGCTAATTCATTATATTTTCCTATAGCTTCACGATCTTTGTCAGTTAGAGCATTTGCTTCAGCTGCATACTGTTCTGCTAATTCAGGACATGTGTCTCTAATTTTGTCAAGCATTTCTCTCGCGGCAAGTTGCTTAGCTTGTTTCTTTGTATTGGCAGTTGACTGTGTAGTTATAGAGTCTATTTTACATTCATAAGTAAACTCTCTACAATGTGGGGGTCCTACATCTGATATTTCCTCAAAAATTGGATAAGGAAGTTTGTATTCTCCACACAAATCTTTTAAAGTTCCTATAAAATTAATTGGTGGTTTCAAAGGGCTGTCTGATTCGTTCCTATGAGATTGTGCGTTGAATTCCTGGGCTGGATTACTATTGGGATCATACAAGCCACGATCTGCAAGTAATTCTAAAGCACTGCTTGCAGCGTTATGTTTAGCTACTTGTTTAGAACGACCAAATCCTATTCCACTGACGTTTGCCACATTGACATTGTAATGAAATTCATTTTCGTGAGTGCCGGTTTTACTTCTGACTAAGATGTATTCTGGTGGCGAGTATCCATATTTGACAGTAAATTCCTGAAGCACCATTGCTGGAGTTTTCGTGTTTTGTTGTGACATATCTAAATTTACTATTTTTACTGTATGGACTTAGGCAGTTTTGGAGTAAATTTATAAATCACAATTCGAACACGCTTAAATGACGTAATTATGACAATGACAGCAAACTTCAAATTTTCACACAGCCGGCTGTCAAACATTGTTTGTGGGAAGTGGCTAAGGTGGCAAATAATATGTTTACGTCACGGTGAGGAAAGTACCGTTCAGATCAAGTATTTTTTCGAATTTTTTGTATTACGACAGAAACCTATAAGAATGTAAACCTTGATCATGTAAAATCCTTCAACCCATCAATGGAGAAAGATCTGTTTGCATGGGCACACGTCTTGAGCTTGTACGTGAAGTGGCTGCCACCAGATCCAAGGTTTCGAGCTAGAGGTCCAATCTACGGTCATTGCGTGTTGGGTTAACATCGCGAGTGTTCATTTTAAAACTATCAATCAATGTCCTGAAGACGTTACAGAGTGCGTTGAAACGCACGGAGATTTAGCAAACGTCATTGCGAAAATCATTGGGAGTATACGAATGGTGCCGCGGTCACATTACCCTACGTTTCTCGGTAGAGGAGCACCATGTTTGCATAGAACATAATCCGGCCGACTTACAGACAGAACTGTGTTAAATCATGCATTAGTGCAAGAAAAATGGTCTAAAGTTTTTGTCTCTTGGCTTAGCAATAATGCTTGTCACTTTTTCTAGTTTTCGTCTCTAGAAGCTAAGCAATCACTTACTTCTAATAGTTTTCAAAGTTTTCACGAAATTGTCTATTTTTTTTTGTGGTCAAACGGTACCATTTTGACCTATTTTTGACGATACATGTGGATCAATTTCAAGTTTGAAAGAATATACCTACATCTTCGTGGAACATCGTGTATAGAAGAAACGGTCGATTTGTTTAAAACTGTTAAATAAATACAAACTCAAACCTATTTCATTGTCTCATTTGTCCTATTTTTTCCAGCTGTTTAAATTGAGCTAACAAAAAAAACATTAATAATTAGCATTAGAATATTTAGTATCGTTAAAAAAGAACTCAACTGCTGTATGTTCAATCGGTGGTGGGAACGATTTCGGCCGCAACATCACATTATTTACTTGTGGCAGCGTTCGTCGACGGCGTCTATGAACCGGCTGGTGCTTTGCGAAGGTGCGGTGCTCGGGCGCCAGTTTCTTGGCGAACGCCGGAGTTACTTCAGTTGCGGAGAAGACAGTCAGCAGGGGTTAATAAAACTCACAATGCGGGTCTTTGCTATTTATTGACACAACAAGTATACTTCCACTCAGCGGTTACGGAGTAGGGGACGGAAATAAAACAAAACGGTACAAGCAAGAGGGATTGTTAGTATAGCGAAGTTATTAGTAGCGGCCAAGGTAATTGCTAAAGCCGGATACGGGGGATACAGATGGACGAGTGAAATTACTTGTCTCCAAACGACAAAAGGGGAAATTGCGGACGTTGCAACAATAGCAGGAAGTGCGGTATAACGGCTAAGAAGAGGTTGGGATGTCGGCAGGGTTGGAAGTAACGGTTACTTACTCTCCTAGGAGATGTTCCATACTAACGTTTTGACGGCTTCCTTAGCGGTATCCACACTCACTAGTTCTTTAAAGATCGGAAGCATTAAAGTTCTCACGCTCTGCAAAACTATAAGTTGTATTCTTTGTTGCCTATGTGACCGGCGTTTGGAATTTAACTTCGTTACAGTACAAATGCGGTTATTTCTCTTTTTTATACAAAATATCGATCTGGTCTAAATCGTTTTTTTCTATTATATATTTATTAGGTCTAGTTTTACGTCTAGTCAGATACGTTTTACTAACTTATTTTACGAGCCTCCCCAGATACTAAATCCTTCTACTTACATTTGCAAAAATTACGTAGAATTAAATATTTTTGCTTTAACAAATTTTACTACTTTCACCCATATTTTGAAATATGAGACATGGTTTTTTAATACTCTTGTTATTGTATTAAAAGTGTAGATTTTCTATATGGTAAAATTTTGGTTTTAAATTAATTGAAAATAAAAATTAGATTCTATATGTTTATTACATTTTTTTACATAAATACAATAGGCATTGTTTAAATAAAGGAAAATTATTATAAAAAATTAAATTATAAATATAACCACTAATAAATACAATGAATGTTAATTCATAGTTCACAATAGAAAATTGCCGATAACATTACATTATCTATACCTTCGATCCAATATTATTGTATTCACTGACACCGTAAAAAAGGCCAATAATATGTAGGCGTTACAGTTCATAAGTAGTCTCACATGTGCTCCTTAAGAGCATTAAATGTCTTTTTCCTTAATACAACTACTTTTGTAGTCAATGCACCTTAACAAAGGTCTCGTTGTTGACAATCTTGTATCTGTCCTGTCGGAAATTTATAAGATCATCGTATAACCTCTTCACACTTTCATCTCTTAACTTGACGATGACTGGTGCAATAGGAGTCGTGTTTGCCGCTGAAGCTAAATCTTCATAATAACCTTGTTGGTCGGGCCCCATCATGTGTGCTTGTCTCTTAGTGTATCCCTTAGCCCAGCGATTCTGCATATCCTTTTCCGTGTCCATTCGCATCATATCCTTAGAGGGCAATGGCATTGACCCATTGAGGTACTGACAAAAGAAGCGAGCCTAAAGAAAATCAGTTAGTATTTCATCTTGAAAGAAACAAAGATATAGTACCTGTAGATCAAACATCTGGAATGCACAAACGTTGAATGGAATTCCAATGAAACACATACTAGGCCTTTCAATGTGTATCATATGCTTATATAGAGGTTGGATATGATTTTCATCAACGGTTACTCCACATGATTCATGAAGGAATGGGAAGTTATATCTGTAACCGGTGCAGTAGAGTATCGTGTCGAAGCGACAACAAGAACCGTCAACAAATTCAACCTCCTCATCATCGTTAACGCGGAAGAGATCAGGCTTCTTTGTGACGTTGGAAGGATACTCCGTGTTAGCAGCTTCTTTGGTGTGGTGGCTTAGTACAACGTACTGAGCTACTGACGATATTTGGAGAGCAAGATCTAAACCCGAAGGTCCAGCTCCCACTACAAGCACTCTTTGGTTGTTAAAGGGTTCAGGAGATCTGTACTCATGACTGTGGCAAATCTTGCCTGTGAATTTTTCTTGACCGGGAATATTGGGAGTAATAGGGTCATTATAATGACCGTTGCAAATCATGACAGCATCGTACATTTCAACAATTTTGGTCTTGGAAGGCTTGTCTATGGATGTTATTTGCCATTTGTCTTCTAATGGGACAATTTCAGCTACCATTCGGTTGAACTGAAAGAAAAAAAAGATTTGAGTAATAATTAGGTGAAATCAAATACCACATCCTGGGAAAAAATTGTAAATGTCATATTGTGGGAAAAAAACTTTAATGTCAGTTTGATAAGAAATACTAGGAATTTTTGGTATATATTTTTCATTTTTGTATGTAAACTTAATTAGGTACAAGGAAATATATAAACTTAAAATTTTTAGTCTAAATAAAATGACTTGTAAAATATAGTTCGATGTTAGCCTGAAGTTTATGTCAAACATTTTATTTGTATAAACTGCTATTAAAACTGGTAGATAGCTAAATAGTTTATATCAAATTTATTTATTTTGTCATCATCGTGTTTTATCAGCACATAAAATATTACTCCTACTTTATATGTAATGATTTTGCAATAAAAAATAAACGATTTGATATTGCTGTCGCAGTTATTTGTGTAACAAGAGATAAAACTTGTACATTTTTCCTGACTATGAGAATTATTTCCCATCTTTAGAATTCTACAGTTTGTCAAAAAATTATTAATTGTTCTAGTTACCTTGATTAGTTGCCGTATTTTGAAGTGGTCAGCGTAGAGATTAAGAAACTCCAGGATTTCGGCTTGACTCAAATACGACTTGTTTTGCTCAGGAATCGGAAAATCTGGATAACCCATGACCTCTTTTGGCAAGTTAGTCCTGTAAAAAAATTGACCTATATTCGTGTTAATCATTAACCGATCGATGCCAGTTAATGACCATTTGATTACATGGCAACCTATATTTTTTGAAATAAGTTTATTTTAATGATAAATGACTGCAACAATGCAATTTAAGACGCTCTGTGATTAATTGCATAGGCGCGTGATTGATTTTCTAATTTATAAAATATTTTCTCATTTTCCATCGTCATGAACACGTAATTTGATTTATCGCTAATGAAGGGCGTCTATGGAAGAAATTTATCAACGTCTGCGACATTCCAAAAATCACAGAAAAAGTGTCAAAGATCACAGCGAGTGAACTATGGAAGTAATCTTGAGGTCAATACGCCAGAGTTGATGAAATTGGTCAATTGATGTTACTATAGGAATTTCAGTGTTTACGGAACTGGGTATAAAAAGTGATTTTTTAAACTGTGACATAATTCCATTAAACTAAATTTAATTGATGCAACCACACTGATAACTAAGTAATTAGAAGTCATTAAAATTGCGTCATGGTAAAAAGTACCACAAGTTTTACCTTAGGCCTTTGTACATCGCAGAGTAAACAGGAAATCCGTATTGGTCTTTCCCAACATCATCCGTATAGACCCATGTGCCCCCCAGTTGGGACGCCATCTCTAAGACATCGCAATGGATTCCTTGGGCACTCACATGTCTTGCAGAAGCCAAACCGGCAGCACCAGCACCAATAATAGCGACACGCATTTTAAAAACTTGAAGAAAATTCTTGAAAAAACTCAGAGGGTTACCACCGCGAATAAGCGTCTAGCAGTAAATGATCAGAGTTGTCAAGTCGGTACCATTTATATGTAAATCTTCCGGACTAAAATTATAAACTTATCAGCACTAATAGTTGTTTTTCCGTCTTTATCTAAAACGTGAGATGATGTGCGAACCGAAAAAGGAAAAATTATGGCAATTATTGACATACACTCTTTGATTTGTTGAGGCTTTAGCCGATTTTTCTAATGTAATCTAATCTGATGAAACTAGGAGTTGGCTGTCCGTAAGCGTTAGGATGATGTAACTGAGTTTGTATTTGCAGACGGTTTTTTGACCCACGGGTCTAAAACCGATATTGCATCAGGCTGTTTTTATAAATTGCATTAAAAATGTAAAACTATAATTATAATTGCGTTGTTATTGCCCGAGAAAATTTTATTTCATTTAACTGGATATGTTTATCAATTTTGTGCGCAATTTAAACATGTTGCTCTAGACTGGTCACAAGTGTCATTTTTTATTTGCGCAGTATAAAAAAATTACTACCAGAAGAAGAATTCAGGACGTAAGAGATAAAATATGATGACTTTAGGTCAAAAAGATATTAAGTCTTTGAATGAAATTATTTCAAAACAGGAAATTTTAAATACTACGTTAATATACCGTATTATCATAAAGAATTTCATAATTTTCTGATTGAGGAAATTTGCCACATCTATATGACTATGTGATGACAAAGTAGGTACATGAAACATGTAAAGGATAATACTATTTTATCTCATTGTAACTATTAAACAAAATATGGGTTTGTGTGTAAAGTAATTTAGTTAACAAACTGAGGTAAAAATATAAAATACAATCATCAAAATCAAATTTTGATTTAACTAGCTTGCTCAAATCATTAAATGTACCTATTAATGTTTTTCATTGTCGGGAAAAAAATTCTTATTATTATTAGTATTTGAAAGTATATAATTTTATTGAATTGAAAATTATTATTAAAAAGCGGGGAGTAAGAATACAACAAATTTTTCCAAAACATTGTTACAAAATGTGCAACAAAATTTAAAAAACTTCGTACGTACTTTCGTTTTATTAAAATCTTTAAATTCTTAAATTTTTTATATCCTTAAAATGTGCATCTGTTGCCTTTAAGCCATTCAAATATTTTAGATTATTTGTATTCTTACATTCCTTTAGATTCTTATTTTAGATATAGTAAATTCTCTAAATTCTTTTAGATTTAGATTTAGAATATTTAATTTATTGCAATCTTGCGATCCTCCTGATTTAAAAATTTTCAATTTTCAAAATTCTTAGTTTCGTATTTTTTAAATTTTTTAAGTACTAAATTCTTCAGTTTTTCAAATTATTTTTAGAGTTCATAAATCATTAAGAATTTGTTTTACTTTTTTATGCTTCTTCAGACTACAATGTAGGATAAAAAAGCATGCATGTTTCCTGACTCCGTCTCTGTTCTATCACTTTCATTCGGAATGATTTAATTCATGAATTTTTACGTCTGTAACTTCGTCGATACATGTTTTAAAACAAGAAATAACTGGTTATAGATAAAGAAATAAATAATTTAGGAACATTACTGCGACATTTCGATCATGCCGGGTCATTGAAAATGATTTTTAATTTTTAATAGCAATAAACAGGTTAAAGGAAGTGAATGGCGGGCGATTGCGTCGACTTTAAAGACAAAAAATTTAAATTATGGTCTGTATTTACCAACTTCTTCTTATCGCTATAATTATACACGAAAAATAAGAATGTTTTCTACACTTACATTTTTAACGTAAACTGACCATTTTAAACAGTTTCGCAAATTAGAGAGTTCAGCGTGTGTAAGTAACAATCGTCATTAGTGAAGCAATGCGATAAATTTGTGCAGCAGAAAATGTAATATATTTTGAAATCGGAACTTTGACGTGTTGTTTTTACATATCCTTATTGAACAAGTAGCGAATCTGAGGCAGTTGTTATTGGACTGAAGGTTATGTAAACTAAATATTTGTTCGATTTATTGTATTTAATGAATTGTTTTCTAAATCAGTGAAAAATTTCCGAGATAATGCCTTTAAAGAGAAACGACCTCAAAACCTTGCTGTACTGTATGTCGATGGATTGATTATCTTTAAACTTTGCAAGGCTATAATTGTCGCTTTATTGGCTAATGACGAGATTACTTTACTACCTACATGGAATTTCCACTGTAGTTATTGATGCAATTATCAGAAAAGTAATGAAGAAAAAAGATTCTTGTAATCTCGGGAGTTTTGAAATTTCATGTTAACGGGAATTTCAACATAGGGAAAAAATTTAAATTTATGACTTAGTTTTTATGGTGTCTTCTTGTCAGTTATTTGAACCAAAGTATATTTAAGAAGTTGGACCAATGATTAATATGTGATAAAAATTGAGTAAATACTTTTTTATATCAAAGCGTCTGATATTACCGTCTACAGATTTGAGAAATTCATCTGTTTTAATTTCTACTGATAAAGTATTTATTTGCGAGAGTTGAAAAAATGTTTGCTTGGTAACCTTTGATCAACTATAATTATTATTCACATAATGAAAAAGTGATAATTTTTACGACATGTATAATAAAATAGATAAAAAAAAAGATGAAAGAAATTTTCATATCTAACAGTAAGAAATAACAAAGCATTTACAACACTTGATTTGTTTGACTTTTTTTTATTATGATACTTATCATTTTTTAAATTAGGAGATTTTAACTAGGCAAACTTTTAAATTATAAATTTTCACTCTATAAATTCATAGAGAAACAGTAATTTGTGACACAGAATTTTCCATAGCTCCTTCCAGAATAATCTTTGCTAATCATTTTGGCGCTGGTTATTTAAAAAAAGGTCAAGTTGATTAGAGAAGAAAACATTTAAAAATGGCTTTAATTACATAAAAGACATTGGCAATATATATAGAATGTAAATATCATTATTTTATTTTTTATTAATCCATTATTAATTTAACATAACATTTCCGACTTAGATAGATCTGCAAACTGATTTATTCCTAACATGAATGTAAAAAGTCCTTGTTCGTATTTCTTATTATGTTTTTCAAATTCTTTGAAATTGTTGACAAAAATCTGTTTTCTCATTGCCTCTTCTTTTTTTTTAGTTGGATATTGTTTGGTATAATTTTTCTGTAAGCTGTAAAATAAAATTTATTTATCTAAAAGTTAAATCATACTTTGAACTGGTTCTATTGTTGATCAATTTCTGGTGACTACAGGAACTCGAAATATCTGTAATGTTATTATACTTAGTATCAATAGTAAATATTATAACGCAAATTCAGTTTTTTTATGATTATATTTTTTCTGATGGTAGGCACAAAACTACAGTTTGTCTTGTCGTTTTATTTTAGTTCCAATTAGATGATCAGCGAAAACTTATTTGCTTAGTCGGAAATTTATGATGGGTAATTTATTTTTACCGATGTTAAACTTTTATCAATAATAAATTAATATATCAAAATGACACTCCAATATTTTATGAGCCAAAGATAACATATTTACATAAATAAGAAAAGTTGCATAATTTGCCGAAAGAGGTTTTTCCATAAGCAAGTTCAGAGATCAATAGATTTTTCTATTTTTCTCTCATTGCTGGGATTTTATTTTTTTTATTCCTTACCTCTATTTTTAAAAACGTAAATTAATTCATTTTAATCTATATACGTATGTTTATCCACTTCCAATATTTTTGTTAGTTCAGAATATGCGAAACTGAAATTCCGTAATACGACATGATGCAATCAACAAGGATTTCGAAGAATATAACCATTTTATCCTTGTTTTCTGTGATAAATATTGTTTTTTAAATATCGTCAGCAACATGCGTCTTCATTTTTACGAAAACATGAAAAACAAAAAAAAAATAGATATACCTATATAATACGTACAATATTTTTATCTCGTTTATTTTTTGAGATGTAGAGAAGTTTTGAGTTGATTTAATATTACTGTTATAAATTTAAATGTTCTTTTTTAACATAGGTCCTTGAAAGTTGCTTATAATTCACATATAATTATTAGTATTAAAAAACTAGCTCATAAGATTTGGGATACCAAAAGTCCGCAAGTCGTTCCTGTAAGAACAGTTTTGTTGACTGCGTTTTAACGTGAGGCAGTCCTTCGTCGGACCATTATTGATATTTAAAAAGAACAAACAAAATATGACAACTAAAAAAACTGTAAAAAAAGCCGAAAACATGTAAAGCATCCAATAGATATAAATAATCTGAAAAATATCAATAGTCTAGAAAATCTAGCAAATTTGGAAAAAATTACAAAAAAAAAACAAAGAATCCAAACTATTTAAAACTTAAATAGGATCTAAGCGATAAAAAGGAATTAGAAAATCCAGAAGAATACATAAATTCTCAAGATTCTAACAACAGTTTGCAAATATATGGAATCCATGTGGTGTAGTCAAAAATGTGCAAAATTCCAGAAATAATAAAAATACTAAATACTAAAAACAAAACATCCACTGAGTCTAAAGAATCTAAACTAAAAATCAAAGAAAATCCAAGAAAATTAAAAAAACATACAAATTGAAAACAAAAATCTAACGAAGAAATGGGTTCGAAAATGACAATCAATTCCACAGATTGAAAGGCTTGACTTAAATTTAAAAAAATAACAATCTAACAAATTTATTAAACGATTTTAAAATCTAAAAGATCCGAACTAGGTCAAAAATTTCAAACATCTGTTATAACAATTTTAAAAGATCTGAAACATTTAAAGAGTGCAAAAAATTCAAAGCATTCAAGCAGTTTAAAGAGACAAAAAGATTAATCGCAGCCTATACATCTAAAAATACAAAAGAATTTAAGAATTCAAAGATTTGAAAAACATCAAAACTATTTGAAGGATCTGTTGAATGTTTTCTATTTTATATTAATAATTTACCGTATCAAATATATTCGATATCACAAGCATAAATTTGTAAATATCAAAACGCAATATATAATCATAAATTGTCCAGAGAACTACTTTAGAAAACTAGAATAGTTTATTATTTACAGTTCTTATCACCATATTTATCTTTATGTATAGTTTGACATAAATATGAATTTTTTATGTAACCCTCGTGCATGCAACGCATATTTTGGGTACAAGAATGTGTATCAAACTTTTTTAATCTTGCTTTCACATTTTCTTGTAATTAAAAAACAAACATCTAATAGTACTACTTTTATTTAGAACAAACATTCCATCAACGGATTTTAAGATAAGTGTCATTATTAACAATTCTATATTTATCATTTCTGAAATTGACCAAATCGTTGTAGAAACTGTTATCACTATCACTCCATATTTTGCTAATAACTTTAGGAATAGGCGTAATATTGGCTGCAGCTGCCAAGTCATCAAAATACTCTTGCTGACCATGTCCTAACAAATGCATTTGATCTTTAGAATAACCTTTTTCTTTCCGTTTTTTTAAATCTTCTTCCGTGTCTTTACGCATTGTATTTTTGGAAGGTAAAGACATAGAACCGTTAAGAAATTGACAGTAAAATCGAGCCTGAAAAAATCAGATATTAATATGTCCAAATTTTTATGTTACATACCTGTAGATCAAACATTTGGAATGCACAAACATAGTACGGAATCCCGATAAAACACATAGATGGTCTTTCGATGAAAATGACTTGTTTGTAAAGTCCATGGACGTGTTTGTCCTCAACTTTTACACCGCAAGACTCATGAAGAAATGGGAAGCTGTATTTATATCCGGTACAATATAAAATGACATCGAAACAACAACAAGTACCATCGACAAATTCGACTTCTTCTCCATTTTTGATTTGACGAACTTCAGGTTTTTTGACTAAATTACTTGGATATTCACCTTTGATTTCTCGTTTGATTGGATGGTGACTAACCACGACAGACTTGGCAACAGTTGAAATTTGCAGAGCCATGTCAAGACCTGAAGGTCCAGCACCAATTGCAAGAACTCTTTGATTTGTGAAGGGATCAATTGATCGGTATTGATGACTGTGAATAATCTTTCCCTTAAATTTTTCTTCACCTGTTAAATTTGGATACAAGGGTGTGTTATAGTGTCCATTACAAATCATTACATTGTCATAGATATTAACGGTTTCTTTTTTAGTGGGTTTATAGACTGATGTGATTTGCCACTTTTCCTCCACAGGGCGTATTTCAGTGACCATTTGGTTAAACTACAGAGCAAAATGTTGATGGAGAATTCAAGTACAATAAACACTCACTTTGATCAATTCTCTTAACTTAAAATGACTAGCGTAGAGATTCAAAAATTTCAAAATATCTTCTTGAGGGAGGAATGAATCGTCAGTTGTAGGAATGGGAAAATCAGGGAATCCCATAACTTCCTTCGGTAAGTTAGCTCTAAAACACGAGAGCGTTAGTAACGTCAACACAATCCAAGGTCTTAAAAATAAAAGTGTCAAGGATCAAACTGATTGAGAAATTATCTAGAAGTTAATTATGTTACGAAGAGTAGCGTTTCTACAAAAATACCTTAAACCTTTGTACATAGCGGTGTGAACAGGAAACCCATATTTGTCTTTTCCAACATCATCAGTATACACCCAGGTACCTCCTAATTCTGGCGCCATTTCAAACACATCACAAGCAATTCCTTGGGAAGAAACGTGTCTTGCAGATGTTAAACCTGCAGCACCGGCACCAATAATTGCAACGCGCATCTTGGAAATGATTTAAAAAATTACTAGACAAGGAAGAGCACTGTTATGAACGTTTGAAGGCTAACGATTAAACATATCTAGCTGTCCTCAACTCAGTTTGGTTTAGAGATGTGTAACTCTCTTTATCTTAGAAGGTATTGTTGCTATCTCAAATTATGAATAAAAGTCATTCTTTTTATTCATTTTCTAGAAAATAAGTTAGTCCCAACCGTATCTTATCAAACAAAAACAATAATTACATAAGTAATTTTTAATCGTACAAAATGTGTAAACAGAACTGTTCTTTGTATTACAACCACTGTATTTTAATGAGATTACAAAAAAATAAGTCCCGATTATGTTATAATATTATAGTTGTTCAAATGTTTCGTCGTCAATAATACGATAACGATCATTTAAATTTCTGTTCTTTCGTACTCTCATGTATAATTTTTGGATCACTGGAGGTTTTCTTTTGATGCCAGCAGTGTCAGCCAGATCATCAAAATATATTCCTTGATCTTCCCCCAGTTGGTGGTACTTTCTCATAGGTCTAGACGCTATTTTTGCTATGGCTTCCTGAAGATCTTTATACATATCCTCTTGCGATGGTAATTTAAAATGACCAGTAAGTGTTGACAAGAAGAATCTGACCTGATAACATGTTTGTTCTTGAGTAAAGGTTATGTAAACGAGAAGAACAAACAAACTAAATTTATATTCATTATCAACATTTTTCAAAACTATTTTTACCTGTATGTCAAAGAGAGGAAACGGACAGACCGTGATGGGAAGCCCAATAAACGCTAAAGTAGGGTTTTTTATGCTGATTATTTGTTTGTATAAAGGGGAAACGTAGTTTTCTTTGACGGTAATCTCACATTTGTGAGACAAAAATGGAATGTCGAATTGATATCCAGTGCAAAAAAGTATGTCATCGATGTCTTCGGTGGTTCCATCTTCAAAAACAGCTGTGTTACCTTCAAGTTTTATTAAAACGGGCTTTGGCTGTACAGACGCGGACAAGGAAAGAAAAAGCGTTGATTTGTGGCTAACATAGACCTGAAATCGGTGACTTAAATGTGAATTTTTTAATAAAAAGATTTAAAGTAATGTTGAAGCGCTCTTATAATAAGTGTTTTTTAGCATAAGAAATTTTAAGAAAGAAAAGTACTAACTTTAGTTGCGACGTTAGCTATTTGTTGCGAAATGTCGCATCCCGATGGGCCTGCTCCTAGAATTAATACTTTTCGGCCTCTGTAAATGTCCGATGTCCGATAATCATGACTATGTTTAACATTTCCTGAAAATCCTTCAATTCCTGTTATTTCCGGAATAAATGGTTCTTTATTGTGACCATTGCAAACAATCACCGCATTGTAATATCCAATTTCTTCTTGTTGAGTCTTCACATCTATAAATTCTACCAACCACAACTTCTCTCTTGGTTCCACTAAAAGAACTTGCTTATGAAACTGCAATTTCTCATTGTTTACATTCGTTATCTTTCGTTACATAATTGAACATACTTTCACGTGACTTTTAATCTGGAAAAAATTTGTATAACTTTGTATGTAATCTATAACATGTTCTTGCGATATAAAGGATTTTTCTAATTCAGGATACGGAAAATCTTCGTAAGCCATCAGTTCTTTAGGCAAGTTCGTTCTGTTGATAATAATCTCGTACTCAATTTCGTCGTAAAATTATTTCATACTGACCTGAGTCCTTTGTACATGGACGAATGAACAGGAATGCCATTTTCATCCAGTCCAATATGGTCAGTGTAGTTCCAAGTGCCCCCCACATTTCCGGTCTGCTCGAAAATGTCAAAGACGAAATTTTCTTTAAGGCAGTGTTTTCCGGCGCATAAACCAGCGGCACCAGCTCCAATGATCGCTACTTTCATTTCGCTGATCCAACAATTTTGAATTAGTACACAAAGACAGAACGAAAATAGAAATTAAACCAATATCGTTATCAGGATGACTGTTATCTTGTTCCGTCTGCGAATGAGTAGAAATGAAACTTAAAAAACGTTGAGTTTGTTTAGATAACACAAAATAATCTTGCTTTAAATCATTAAGAAGTCGCGTATTTTCTGAAACCGAAATGGAAATCGTTGGCACAAAAACGGAAATGGATATAAATTATAAAACCTACGTTGATACAAACTACAAAATCAAATTAATCTTTATTACATTACAGTGTCGTTAAAATAGTAGTTTTTTGCAAACATTACTGTTTTTTTTCCATTTTTTAATCAGAATGGTGGAAAATTACATACCAAGCTCTCTCAGCTTCATCAATAACCTTTTTTTCCCCAATCTTCCATTAATTACGCTGCTGTAGGATTGGTTGTCTATAACCAAGAGCATACTCTTGGTACCAAGAAATATGGCTATTGAAGAATTTTTTTTTCTAAGTTTCACGTACAGGTTCGCGCTACGGCCGACTTAGAGAACCTGTATCTATCGAATGGTATGATGATTGATCAGAACAGATAGTATCTGCATTGACTGATGGCCTCTCAGATTCCACAAGATGCCGTTCCATCCTAATCAATTTACTCTCAAGCCAATCCTTTCAACCCGTCAAAACTTCCACAAGAAAACAACCTAATGGATTACAAAATCTCAACGTACTATTGAAATTAGTTCAACAGTTGGTCAATTCATGTCAACGGGTCATTATTCCATTCACCATAAACGTGCTTACCTCAGCAATTGGTAAAAGGGAGTATTTTAAATAAATTTTAGTGTTGCCGCTAATTAACAAAGATTTATTGGATAAGCACAGAAAATATTGTTGACTACTTTTAAGATAAAAAAAATTAACGGTTATGAAAACCAGGATCGCGCCATCGAGAATAAACTTGATGTAAATTTGTTCATATTTTTTTAAGTGTGTAAGGTGCAGTAAAAGTTATTTTTTGATATTCTTTTCTTACAAGTTTTCTTATTTTTGCTTTTGAAGAAGTTCAGCGGGTTCTCAAATTTTGAGACAATCTAAACGTATTCTTGTTCTTTTTGGTGTAATCATTTTATCACAATTTAAGTTTTTTTTTACTATGATTTAGAACTATTAAATATGCAATATAAACATTAAACTTAATAATAAGTTAATCATTTTTTGAATAAAAATTTTAGTTTTATGTATTCTACATTAGTTTCTAAAAGTTTTTTTTTTTAATTTTCTATTTAAAGTTTCCAGTAGTTGAAGATTTCTTCAAATATTCCTAGTTTCAAATATAAAGAATGATTAAGGAAATTATAATGTTTTTTAAATCTTTAAAAGTTACAAAGTTAATTTCAAAACTCTTTAAACCTTTTCACATTACTAAATAGAAAATTCCGAAGGTCTTAGTTAATTAACTTAAATTAAAGATCAAAGTTTTGAAAAACATCGTATATTCAATTTTTTTTTACAGACGTTAAAAATTTTATACAGAAAATACTGCTGCGCTTATAATATCACAATTTTTCAAATCTTTGAGACACTAATAAACAAATTAATGAAAAAAAAACATTTAAAATTCTTGATAAACAACAAGAACAAAAAAAATAATTGTCAAATGTTGAGTTGCAAGTTGTAAGAGTTGCTAAAACATTTTAGCATGATAAATTTGAAAATCTATAATCAAGAATCTAAGGTCTCTCATATAAATATCTGAAATATAAGAATCTTATGTAAATATTTTTTTGGGCGACCACTCTGTAAACGTTTACTCTGCGGGCGTAAGGATCAGTTTTATAAACTAATATGTTAAGGACTCTCTTGTGACTGTAAAGATGAATTTTATTAACTCATTTGTCAAAACATACTTTAAAAACTGAACCTCAACTTTGTATTTTTTGCATCTTGGATTTTGTTAGTTTCTGGTAATTCTTTTTGAAGGAGCCAACATTTGGAGAAAGCGCAGCGACATCTACAACTCTTCTTTACACCCTTGTTACATAAATAGCTATTTTCAAACATTTTTGACTTCAGAACGTCATAATATGTAATGCAGTCTTTTGAAATACAAAGCCCCAAAACTAAAAGTTTAAAAATTTATCTGGGAAATTCTAAACAAGTAAACTCCGAATTTAAAAAATATATAAAATTGAGTGTCCAAAAAACTTGAAGGAATAGGTTATCAAAACTATAATTTTTAAAGTTTGCTTTTAAAAATTTCATATTAAAAATATAACATGTGTTTCCCTATTTTATCCCGTATTTAAAAAAAAATGAGATAAAAAACCAATAAAAATAGATCGTTTGGGAAAAAACAATTTAGTGAAAATAATGAAAAAATATATTTCGATTAAACCAAAAATATCGTCCGATAGCAAATGTTTCATTAACTACCAAAAAAGAAAATGTAGTGGGAATCCACCAAGTTGGTGGTGTTTCCAGTATTGTAGCCAAATTTTTGAATTTATCTAATGCCGACTCTTACAGAAGACACTCTTTCGCAGAACATCTGCAAGTCTTCTGGCCATTTCTGGAGGAAAAATGAGTGATATCATGCGCCATGGAGAATGGCGCAAAGCTAGAACTAAAGAAGGGTATGTAGAAGAATGCGAAAAGACCAAAATTATCGTCGCCACAAAAATTTTGGAACAAGCTCGTCTCGTAAGCCTTCCATAAGCAATATTGTTAGTTGTGTTATTAATATTAATTAACAATAACTATTACTCTAATAATTAATTATTGTTTATGTATATTTAATATCATTTTAGATAGTTTCCCGATTTCATTTTATGTAGACGTTAAGTATTTATAATTAATTGACACTGACAAACAGCCGCTTTACTTTATCATTACGGACGCCGTCCATAAAGAGCGACTTTATGGACGCCAAACAATATCATAAAACATAGATATCTATAATCGGACATAAAAGCGTTTTAACAATTTTGATACTGACCTATAACTTGTTGGATGTTGAACTTATAATGACTATTATTGTTTTACTAGTTAATTTATGTTCGTAGGTAAATTTTTCCTTGTATTTGAAAAAAAAAGTGCCAACTTATTACATGCCTCTTAGATTTATTTTACGGCACATGCCTGCATTTGTTCCACATTCGTTTTTATAAGATTTTATTTTCATTTTGATCGATTGTTTCTCACGGTGCGGCGGGAAATCGACCGTTTCCACGGAAAACGGATACTCTTAGAAAAAAGTCTTGCTAGGTGTAACGGTGTTGGATGCAAATAAATCGGCACCTAAATGCCATTGTATCTGAATCGTGTACTAGCGAATGGGAAATTAATTCAAGAAAACAGCTCGACTACACATTTCCGAGTTCGTATTTCAAATTATCGCTGGATCTGACATGTACAACACCTGCTCGGCGTGCCTATAGAGAGCGGGTGCGATACTCCCATCTCCATGTCTTGTGGTTCGCACTTGAAGCTAACTGAATGCACATTTGCACATCACCATGTCGTGACATCCACGAAGACTAATCGAATTCGCGACGATTGCAAAAAGGAAACTTATTTTGACAGATTGCTGGGAATTCAGACTACAAACGCAGCAAGAGTTTTTGCTAGAGCTTTTGATGGTACAACACTGATGCAGGTGCAAAATTACCGTTACTAAGTGAAGGTTAATTAGAGAAACCTTTCTGATCTCGCAGGAGTTGTTGCAAAAAATCCTATTGCATGTTTGCTATTGCTAATTGCATCAAACGTGTAAATTCTTGATTAATCAGATTTTACCACGGTCCAACATGCATATGCTGTGAGATTGGTAAGAAATCGGCTTTCACCACATTGATCTATCCCAAGAATCATTGTCATCGAAGCCACAGGACTAAAAGTCTCTCCTGATACTCTTTTGTTATTTTATTTTGAACATTACAGCGTCTGTATGTGCAAACCCATCGTGGGATTCTTTAGATTTATCTTCACTGTAGGTAGAGCTGTCTGTATACTTCCTGACTTCATTACATCCAGTCAGAGCTTTATTACTCATCAGTGGTTTGACATTTCAATTTTGATTTAATTTATATCCGTAAGTGTCGTTATATTTTTCGGTCATTTATCACTACACCGCGTAAGCTGTAAGTATTAGTTTATTGATCTGATAACTGTGTCGGCTGAAATATAGGGTCATAAAGCGGAGCTATATAATTCGTTTTATACCTAATTTATTAAGATTGTTTCCTGATTGATATTCTAGCAGATACAAAGTAATATATTGTTGAACGGTACCTTTAACCTTGCAATTGAAACAGAGTGAACTCAATCTGTTTGTTGCATTGCATATCCAAATATTGAAAATTAATCAATTAAAAAATAAATTCCCATTTTTGAAAAAACTATTAGAGTTTGTTTCGGAATATAGGCTTCCCGATCTTATAATACTTTTTGTATTTTTTTTTAAAACCTTTCAGCAGTGGAGTTTATATAATTCCAGTTTTCAATTATCTAAAACAATTTTAAAATATAGTTCATAGACTCTCTAATATCCATTTTTTTTGTCTAGATTGTAAGGTGTTCCGATTCGCATTTTCCTACATTTTCTAATATTAGGCAATCAAGTTTTAAGTTTCCCAGCCATTCAGTTTGTTAGATTCTTAGATCGTAATTTTTTTAGATTTTTCATTTTTGGAATGTACATAATATTTAAAGTTTCGGGTTCTCAATTTCAGAAGAATAACATTCTCACATTGATATTTGGTAAGGTCTATGGATTTTCCTGCTTTCAGGTTTTCACGTTGCTAAATTCTTAGTTTTAAGAATTTAACGAATTTAATAAACCTAAAATTTGAAAGAAACCTAGAAACCTGAAAACCTAAAAATTTAATAATAGATAAACTACGAACTTTAAAACCTCAGACTTTAGAAACTTGACTATCTGAAAAGTTAAAAATTTAGAAATTTGAGAATTTCAGAATAAAGAGATTTTAGAATTGAATAATCTCAAAATTATAGAATATCGAATATTAAAAAAGTTGATAGCCTTAGAATATCAGAAACAGCGAATCTAAAAACAGGGAAACTTTAGACAATAAATATGTGAAATTTAAGAATATAATCATCTAAAATTCCGGACTCTAAAAATCTGATAAACTGAATATACCTACCTACAAAAATCCAAAAAAGAGGTCCTGAGAGTATATAATTCTGGAAACCTGAAAATTTGTGAAGTTGAGAATCTAAGAATCAGAGAATTTAAAAATTTAAAAATTTGGAATCCTGAAAATTCGAGAAACTAAAGAAAACGCTTTAGGGGATTATTTCTTCATCGATTTTTACAACATTAAATATTTTTTCGTCCTGCCAACGCTAGATTAATTAGCTTTTTTTTCTCCATAATTGTATATTATGGAGTAAGAACATTAATTTACGATATAATTTAAGTTGTAAAAGTTGGATTTATATAGAAGAAACAAAATGTAGTAGTACCTAGTAATAAAAAGGATAGCATTTATATGATAAGCAATATTTGATGCGGACAATTTATTTGCACGGTATTATATTTAAACGTCAGGTATGTTTGTTCAATAAAAACGATAAATGCCCAATGAAAGTAATATTTATTTAGTAAAATAATAGATGTTTAGTAAAAATTATAAAAGCACAGTAAAAACAAAATATGCTCAGTTATTACAATAAACTCGGTATAAAGTAATAGATGTAAATGTAAAAAATAATAATTGTTCAGTCTAAAAATAAAAGATCAGTGTAATAATAATAAATGTACAGTAGAAAAAAAAGTTTCAAAAATAGACGCTTAATAGGTACAAATGATTGATGGGTGGGAAAATGATCGCCTATTGTAAAAATTAGAACATTTTATAATAAACTACATGACTAAATATTTAGTTAAATATATTTAGTTTTTTTATTTCATTTTTTATTTTGATGGTTAAGGTAAAAATTGATCGTCTATTGTACTTGCTGGAGCTCGGTTTAAAAGTATCGTACAAGCTTAAAACTCGAGGCCGGTAACATTGTCTCGCTTTTGCTTAATGAACGTTTATTATTTTTACTGTGCAAATTGGTATTAATTAATTATTGTACTTTACACCATATAAATTACAATAAAACACTGTGCACGTTGTACTCAACATTTCCATTTTTTTGCTGTGTAGAATATCATATTTTGTGAATCATTTCTAATTTTTCACTGAACAAAATCAAACTGATTACTGAACACTTTATTACTACCTACCCATATTTAATTGCCCGCTGTTGTTGCTTAAACGAGGTTTGTTACGACGACTGCCAAGGAAAAAGAAAACAGTGTTAAATTCACTAACTGCTTCCACATCATAAATACATATTATATTAAAAGTAATTTAATGTATGTTAAAAAATGTATAATTAAAAAGATGCGAGCTGTTGCCAAAAACTATAAAATTATGTCTTTTTAAAATGTTTAAATTTAACAAAATGGAGTGATAGCTCTGAAAATATTGCTAAAAACTAAAAATGTTACTAAAGATCCAAATCAGAAATTTTACGTTTAAAATGTTGAAAAGTTTTACATTCTACACACTGTCAACTATTTAATTAGGTATACCACATTCCTATCAATCTCTCAGATGTTACTCTGATATTCTTGGGAAAAGTACTACACGACAATTGCCTTTATAATTAAACGATTCTGTTTACTCTCACTAGATAAATTAACTTAGTATCAATTCTTAGCATGTTCTCGGTTATCTACAGGATGGGCAAGTACTAAGGTCAACTTGCATGTCACTGTATAGTCACGTACCAAAATATAGATTGCAGTGCACGTATTTTCCTACGTCTGTCCCAGACCACACTTCTATATTATCTACTCGGAAAACCGACTCTCCGGTAATGCAGTCATATATCTTCTTGGACAACTTACGCTCACTTGCACTGCCTTCTTTATTAAATCCACCTGATTTAACAACATACACTTTTTTTCGCTTTCTGATGCTGTATAAGATAAGTATATTACTGTTGTCCCATGTCAACGATAATCTATTGAGGCAGTTTTATAATAATTCAAAATTTATTGCTTTTCTTTGTAACGAGTTGCGAATTTAAACATGTGAATTTCTAACAGTGGAAGTAGTAGTAATTAAAACAAAAGATGCTTTTTGGATTGTAAATTTTTATTAGCATTCTTTTGTTATTATCTCGTATCAAAAAAGGTACAGAATTCTGTACAACTGTTAGTCGCGTTAAACATTTTTCCGATAGATGACAGCGTGTTACTAAAATGATAACACAGCTGATAGTACAATTAGAGGTTAGTGGGTAAAGGCAAATGCTTAATTGTGGTAAAATCTTTAAATTAGCCATTAATATTTATTGTCGAAGCAACGTGTTTTCTTACCTGAATTTTCGTTCACAATCAAACTGGAAAAATTAGTATTAAATAGCTTTCACACACTGTTTTAAGTGGAATTTTATGGTTAGAATAATGGTGGCCATTTATATACGAGGGTCACATAATAGTTATTATTGATAGGTAATTTAGTCACTTTACGCTATCAGATAGACAATGGTGGAGATTATAAAGATTGTTAAACACAAATAATCAAAATAAATAATAATATGAATCTAACATCTAGTATTAGATTTGTGTTTGTATCAGAAAATCCTAATAGTAATAAATTTTTGCAATTTACTTTAAAAAATGGGAAGTAAAGTATGATATTATTGCGATAATACAGGCACTACGGTGTTGAAAGCTAAAGTGACGTTGCGTGAAGAATTAAAGAAATTTTAAAAATTGCCCACAACGAAAAATCGAAAAATAGAAATAGAAAAATCTTCTACACTAATAGCTACCTTGCTAAATCAACAGATTAATCTACAAGTTGTTCCTTACGGAAATTGGTTATGTTCAGCCTCCCTAACAAGCTGGTGTAAAGTCCATTCGCGACTTAGACACACCTACATAACAATTAAAAATTTCTTGTTTCAATTTCTTGTATGCTTATTAACTGCACTGCTTTTTAATATTGTAACAACATTGTTGACTATTCTAGTGGTGAAAAAGGTAAAATGAAGTTTACAGTTGTTATTATTATCGGAGATTGAGCAAGAAGAGTGCTCCGTCACTTGCATTATGTGTTTTACAAAAACTCTCTCTCTATCTTACAATACCTACATGTAGATCACATTTCCAGTACAAAGAATTTCAAAGTTAAATTAAATTCATCATTTCCTTTACTAATCGATAATTATGCTCGCCGAATGATGAAAATTGAAGACAAGGGGTAATTATCAAAATTGACCGCATTTAATGGCAACAGTTTTTATATTTTGTAAACTACAATAATGTAATAAACAATTTTGAAATGCAAATTTTTTCAATACAATTTGTAAAAATTTTACAGTTATTTTGTCATGCAAAACCGAGCTGCACCAAGCACCGGAGATGTAGTTGAGTTTCCATATAACAGGGTGCTCGACAAGCGGCAGTTTACCGATAAATTTCACGCGGTATTTACTTTGGTAGTGTAACTAATTGAAAACTTGGCTCATTACCTTCTTGGTTTATTCATGCAAAGTGAAAGATACAAGGGAGGCAAAGAAAAATAAAGAATGGAAACTGAACACGTTGTATCAAGTCTTGAAAAAATAAAATAAAAGACTCGTTACAAACAAAGAGTACAATATGCTCATACATAATAATAAATTATTATTAAGTTTAAAAACATTCCAAGAATGTTCAACAAAACTTTTCAATAAATGCGAATTTTCTTGTTCTTTTGAATGTCAGTTGTTCTGATTTTTGAATTATTCTTTGTAGGATTGTTAATTTTTCGTTTTTTTTTTGTGCATTAGAAGATGATATTAATTTCTTGAATATCTTGTCCTTTTTAAACTTCTTGGCTTTTTTTTGATGCATTGGATTTTTCCTGTTTTTTTAATTCATTAGTTTTGTACCGTCCCTGCCTTTAGATTTATTATTATTTTTATAATTTGAAACCTTCTAGATTTTTTGAATTGTTTAAAATTATTAGAATTTTTGTGTCTTTTGAATTCTAATTGTACCTCATGAATCATTTGTATATGTATTTTTAATATATTTTTAATTTTCCAATTTTTTCGATTTTGTAAATTGTTAGTACTTTATGGATTCTATATATTTTTAAATCTACTATTTTGTGTATTCTTGTGTATTTTCTTAGACTGTTTAGTATTTTTAACTTATTATTGATCTTTTAAATGGATTTGATTCTTTGTTATCTATTATTTGAATTCTTCAAACTTTCCATAATATATTCTCTAGGTCATTAAATTTTTTGAATTGTTCAAATTTTTAATATTTTTGGGTTTTTTAACATTTGTGCACTTTGGATTTTTCGAAGCTTATATATTTTTTAAATTCTTCAGATTTTTAAGATATTCTAGACTTTTAGAACTTTTAATATTCTCTAGAAACCTACTTTATTCCATATTCTCTTTACTTTTCTGTAGGGATTCTTAATATATTTAAAATTCTTAGGTTCTTTGAATTTGAATTCTTTGCAGACTTTGAACTAAATTGATATTTTGTTTGGTGTTTTGGTGTTCTAGATTCTCTAGGTTTTTGCTAGATGTTCTAGACTTTTTGAAAATTTGTATTATTTATATTCTTTTATTTTAAACTCTCAAAATTATATCAACTTTGTAGATACCTTGATTATAGTTTTTTTTTTTTTAATATAAGTTAGAAGTGCAATATGCTTACCGGTTTTTAGTCTTTAAAATGGTATATGGAACGCTGAATATTTATTTTATTTATAAAATATGGGAGCAACAGAAAAAAATGCAATTATGCTAAATAATCAGTCTTAGATAGTTTTGATTAAAGTAATTAGTTATAATTATAATTATAATAATTAGTTATAATAATCTTTCACAAAACAAGAAAAAATACTGCCCTATAACTATGAAGATAATAGTAGCATAGTTGCATGAAGAACAACAGACAGGTAAACATAAAAAGTCATGTTTTTTAATTTTTCATATATAATTAAAAAAAATCTGCAGTAGGCAAATGTACTTCATGTCAAACATCGCTTTCACATTCAACAGAGTTGTTAAAATCATATGTTAACGATGTAATATATACTTGTACTACACAATTTGCATAATTTAACAAGTCTGTTTGAAGATCTTATGAGAAACACATCTGTAATTGTCATAACTGGAAGCACTTCAAAAAATATCCCATTAAAAACACAAGCAAACGTGAAAATATAACCATGAAACGCAACATTTTTTAAATTATAGATTTGGAGCTTTTTAAGAGATTTTTTTTGTACCGCCGCCGACAACACGCATTACTGCATACTTTTCATGTGCACTATGCTACAAATTATTCTGTTATAATTTTGGTTTTACGAACAAATGACTCTTACAGGAAGTAAAGACAAGGGCTCTATTCATTTTGTACCCACAAGAAAATATTAATAAGCGTAAATAGCAAAAGTATGCGAAACAGCAAGAGCGTTGATGACTTAGTGGCCTGTTGCAGGATTTTTCGCGTTCTTGATCACAGAGGCTGCCTGCCATGCACGTGTTTACGGCAAAGATCGTGAGAACCGGCGCTCTTCCTGGCAGAAATCCCGCAATGTGGATGCGTGGACTGCTTCCTAAACACTTGTTCGATTTTCATTGATGCATTATTAAATAATAAATAGCGACAAGGCAGTGCCAGTGGCTGCGTTATAATAATAGTAATAACAGTTTGCCCAGTCGGTTCACACCCAGTTTCAAGAATTACAACGTAAATAAATGTACTGGATTAGACAAAATAAACCTCTAAAATAAGCAGTCGATGAATCAGGAATAAAGTTGACGATTTCTTTGGCGGATGCGAATGTGCATATATTAGAAGAAGTGCTTTACATAATCACAGAAGCAACTGAGGTGATGTCACTTATAATGGATAAGAACTAGTTGCGTACAGTTAATATTTTCAACACGAAAAATAGTAACAGGAATTTGTTTTTATCGCTGATTCTGCTTAGTTCATCAAGCTCTTATGTTCTTATGTTGTTTCTTATTTAATTCCAAACTTTACCTGTTAGATATTTGAAAGTTTCAATATGATTAAAAAATACATTCTGGAGTGTTCGTGCTTCTATTTGTTAACAACTAGGCCAATATCTGGTAGATATATGTCATGTTTTTAAACATAATTTTTACCTTTTTTAAGCTTTCTGAACACAGAAAGAAAAAAAGGAAAAGTATGAAATTTGGGCAGTTCCCTACTACTTTTTACCGACAAGAAAATTTATGTAAAGGCGAGACCTGTTAATTGAATGTGGGTTGAGAAGTATAATATTTAAAGAATTATTTTTATTGCTTCCTTCCAAAAATGTCATTATTTTGGAAACCTGTCTCGCAGTTACAAATTTTGATATATTCTTGATTGTATTGAAAATTTCTTCATTTGGAATTGCAGTGAGTCGGTTAATGCCAATAAAGTAAAAAAAGTGACGTTAACGGTCATTAAGTCACCTTTTTTACGGTTCTAAATTAACGTTTATAGTGCCTGATGGTGGATGAGCGTGCGGAGTCTGACGACACGAACTCATCACCGCCATTGTTTGAGAACACCGAATTTGTCAAGCAATTAAAAATGGCAAGGAAATTGTTTTTTTCCGTCATGTGCACAACGACTTTTTGATTAAGGTTTAATGTTGTGTGTTAATTCATGTTCCGGACATCTTTTACCCTCTGACAGATTCCATAAACATCAGTGTATTTTATGTACCTTTGTTCATTAATGTCTGCACCCAAGTGTACAGCATACTTATCAAAAAAGTACAATTTAATTAAGCGAAGCTATAAAATATCCACGTCGTTGACTAGTCGGTATAAAGAAGCATTTATGACTTTTCATGAACGTAAAGTATTTTATTTTATGATTTATTAAAGAGTTCTTCTATATCTGCATCGTTAATGCTTGAAAACAGGTCGTCCATTGTGGACAACACTTTTTTCCCAGACGCTTTATCGAACCCATAATTTTGTCACTCGATTGCGATCAGATCTGATAAAAATTCAAATCGCTGAATAACTTAGTCCGGCACTGCATCGTTGCAAAACCACATCTAGAGGTTGAGAAATGCGCTCAATAATTAGTAGATTAAAAAAAATACAAAATCAAGATCATACTCCTAACTAACAAAGTTCAAGAGGTCTAAAACGATCAACTCTTGTCAAGTAGCGAAAAGTTTTCTCAGCAGGAGGTCCTTGCTGCTACTATGGCTTCATAACGTTTGCCAAGGCGGTCCTTTTTTGTATTATGTAAATGTACACGTTGACGTAGAAAAAAACCAAACGAACAGTCATGCAATAAAACAAAGAGTACGCTCTTCATTTTCATTTGCATTACATCACTTTAAATTACATATCGAAGGGAAAAAAACAAACTTGGCGTAATTGTTTGTCAAAACTAATGTTCAGCTCGTACATCAATTTCGATTTTAAAAGATATTGGTTCATCCATCACATGTCTAATTGAGGCATTAAATGTCTGAGGGGGACTGTATACCATTTTTAAATCGATTACAACAATTATGTTCAAAAATGTGGTTGCATAAGAGGTATTTGCTTAAACGTTTGATTGATACAGAGCTATAAATGAAGAGACCGGTATTTCGACCTTTGAATTAATCATTGATGGTGGGTTCAGAGGAGGATTAAAAAATTTCATAGTCGATTTGAAACTGTTGAAAATCTATTTGTTCAAGTTTCAATAATAACAGCCAATAAATTTTGTAAGTTTCGTAAATAATAAAATATTTTTTCAAAGCAGGGAGTAAAATGGCACATTTTTCTCTTAAGAAGAATCTAGATATTAACAGAGGTTAAATGTCAAAAAAAATGAAAGTTCTTCTCTTTATATTTTTAAAGATGTGCTAAACATTACATTTGCTTTAAATTTAGATATTTACAACTACAAAAAAATGATATGAATAATTTAATAACACGTTAATAAGCTCTGAATTAAAGTTTTTTTCTCTTATCTGGTTACTGTTTTTGTAAAAACTCAGGACAATAATTTTCTTTTTAAAATAAAACAGCCATATTAGTTGCTTCAAATTATTAACTTTTGAATATGTAGATCGCTCTTTATATCATTGTAAGCTAAAGAAGTTTTTTTGTGTTTTTGCACTTTTTTATATGTCTTGGATATTATTTGGATTCTTTAAGATCTTTAAATTTTTTAGTAGAATTTTTTTTTGTAGTCATTTTAGATGCTTTTTTTATTATCTTGGATTGCTTGTATTCTTAGAAGTCTTTAGATTTTCAAAATTTCTTAGATTTTTTAATTTGTTTGAAAAGTCTTAAGTTCCTATGAGACATTTTGATGTTTGTTTTAGATTCTTTGTACTTCTATCTTTTTGAATACTTTGCACTCTTTTAATTTTTTGAATTTTGACATTTTTAGTTTTCCTATTTTATCTTAGTGCAATTGTAGAGAAGACTTTTTGAAATGTGCATTATTTAGGTATTTTGAATCATGGATTATAAAGCGTGATGAGACTTTCTAGATTTTGAATATTTAATACAATTTTAAGAATCTTTAGATTTTTTTCTATTTTTTAGAGATAGTCTCTCTAAATACTTTAAATTCTTTTTTTCTGGATTTTGTATTTTTTATATTTTTGTACTTGTTGACTTTCTAGATTGTATAAACGTTTTAGATTTTTTAGATTGTCTAAAGCGTTTTCATAATATTTGACATGCGATATTTTAATATTACACGTTTAGTACGATATAAGTACATTTACCTTTAGAGTTTATTATTTTATACAGTAATATACAGTGTGTTTCATGAAGTTGTACAGAAATTTGAACCTCGAATTCTACAACCCACAAGCGTAAAAATATTTTTAAAATCCTAACGCTTACTTTAAAAATTAATGCTCACATTAAGGCCACTGAAAACAGTTTGAGAGTGACTGAGAGTAGTTTGTAAATCAAAGAATGAAGTTCCGCAAATCAAAAAAGCAATAGCAAACAGCACTTACAATTTAGATTTGTAGAAACTACGTTCACCGTCGTTAAACGTAAACAACTTAACTTGTACAAATCAAGGTAATTTATTTTAACAAAAATTGTTCGAAATTTTTGCAGTCTTGCAAATAGTCCGGCATATTGCGTATTTGTTTAGCAGCATTGGTAACTCTCTATGTGTCTACCGGAGGAGAGTACACTAATTGTTTCATGTGCCCCTACAAAAAAAATCACAAGAATTTCAATCCTGGGAAAGAGAAGGATACAACACTGGTTCATCTGCCTAGAAATCTACAAATAATTAATACCACAAAAAATGGTCTAAACTTTTTCTCTCCGGTAGTGGTCTAGGGATAATGCTGCTCACTTTTTCCAGTTTTCGTCTCTGGTAATTAGGTAATAATTTTATAAAATGGATACATGAGGATCTATTACAGGTTTTGAAGGAATGTACATCTTTGTGAAACAGCCTGTATTATTATGTTTTTAACAAATGGAAACGTTAAAAGTCTCACTATGTGAACTACAATTTTTTTACGGCCACCAAAATTCAATTTTCTTTGAAAATGAGACTACTAAAGATGCAATGAAAAATAGTAAGTATCTAAAACGTAGCTATACATTTGATTATGACAACTTAGATAAACTAATACCTACGATTTATTTATTAATTCTAAAGTAAACTTTAGATCTAAAACTATTCAAGCTATTGCATTCAATTTTCGCCATAATGATGTTGATTATTTTTCTTGAAAAGTCGTTACTCTACGTACTCCATAAGTTTTTCGCAAGACCTCCAGCCGTTTCATTACACAATTTGACTTTCTTGCGAAGAGTAAGGCACATTACATGTAATGACACGCCTAAACACGACTGAAATGTGAAAGGAAGCAACTCAGGAGCGATGCTGCCACCATAATGGGTGGTACTTATCATGGACATTATGTTTTATCTCCCACGTCTCTTCCATAGGCTACATCGTGTCATCTTAGAGGAGAGGAAAATTGAACAAACTGTAGAAGGTATTAATTCCGATTCAAAAGCGTCCGATAATAATAATCCCACATGCAATGCGCAAGAACGCACTTTTCTGCAAATTCCTCCGTTATTATAATAGCCAGTGTTAATATATTCTTCCGTAGTAACTCAACGACAAGACAAATTTATCGACGTTCGTTCCTGAACAGAGCGCAGTCTATAAGAAATCCTGTCGAGAAAGATCAGGAAGAATACACAAGATGAATGTTGGTGCCCAGGTGGTAAACGTAAGAACGAACGATGACCACACTAGGAATCCTTGTCGTTTTGACAACATCCCCGCTGGTTCTTTCTTCGAAACTTTTACTTTTGATTCGTAGGTTCTAAAGATTATTTATCATGGCTATTACTAAAGGATTTAAAAGTAGCAAATTTATATTATGGCAAATAAAGCCGGTTTTATGAGAAGCGGAAATACCGACTCTAACCCGCCACAAGAAATCCAGTTTTGATTAATTTTCAATCAGCAGTTTCCGTCTTCTGTATAAATGGTCTGATACAAGCTTTTTTCGTATTATTAACGACTCAGTAGGTATATATTTCTACACTATACTTACAATTTCATTTTTCTACAGTTTGATGCCTCATTAAAACAAATCTCATACTTTACTGCCCTGCTTTATTGATATAATAACTGTATTAAGTATATATAGGCCCGAGAGTCATAATATTTATGCTTCTAATATAATATTGTTGCTTATTATCAGTTATATGTAAGGGAGCAGTGCGAAGAGGCTATTACAGTAGCAGTTTATAATAATCTGCTGATGAATTCAGATTGCTCATTAAGATTTAATGAGGATTTTTCGCATGGTCAGTTTATGTCTGATGTATAGAAGATGTAGTATTAATTTTTCAAGCAACAATGTATTTTTAAGCTATTAACCTCGTATTTACGACAAAACTATACAAGCGAAAATTAAAGTCACGAAATCGTTTAAAGGTGGACTGGAAGCGTTATTTTATGTTTGACTCAAGACATTAAAGAAGCCTCTTATAATTTAATTGATCTTTTAGGGACTATCAAGTTATTTAATGTGATTCAAATTAAAACGTATGTCCGCGACAAATATGGAGATAAGTATTTCCGCATTTTATGTTACTTTGTACCGACTAATGCTTGGGAAAAACCAAGCGTTAATTAAATTCGCAATTTCATATTATGCTTTGAGTTAAAACGTCCTAAACAATTTTATTATCATGGGGTTTTTAAATTGTAAATTTATTTTTGTCAATAAAAATTTTGAAATTTCATTTCTAGTCAAATTAAAAAAATACAATAATAAACACACAATCTTGATTTTTACTACATTTAATGAACTTATCTAAGTTAGTATGTAAGTATGCCAAATTTCAAAACTATAGACTCATAGGTATCGGAGATATAACACTAACATGAAGCATTTTTGTTCCTAAACAAAGTCAATTAAAAAAAAAAAAACTGCCATTTCAGGTTCACAGATTCAAAATTTGGCACACTTGATAAGCAATTCAAAATTAGTACATGTATTAAATTTCAAAATTGTAGTTTAAACGGAGTTATAATACTAAAATTGTGATCTTCAATGCTGTACCAAGTCAAATTTAAAAAAACACACTTAATGAACAAATCTAAATTAGTACGTATGCCAAATTAAAAAGTACGAAATTTAAACAGTTAAATAAAAAATGGTGAAGATTTTTATTTTGTACCCGAAGTCAATTTTTTAAAAAACTACATCAGATCCACAATCTTTAGTTTTAGTAGAATTAATAAACAGATCTGAGTAAGCACGTATGCCAATTTTTTTAATTTTATATATAGATACTGGAATTATGAGAGGTGAATTTCAATGGTAAAAATATTTAGTTCCTATTCAAAATTTTCAAAATTTTGATTTTGACAATAAACCCAAGACTTTTTTGTTTAGATAATGAAATTGGAGCTTAGGTTCACTGAATGCGAGTTACAAAATTTAAAAATATATGGAAGTTAAAAATTAAAAAAGACTTTTTGTTTTGTGTGTTTCCCTAGAAAAAGGGCTAACGTCTTCTTAAATTTACAAAAACATAAAATCTAACAAATTAATCCGAAATATAATATAAGCTTGTAAAGAGTAAATTTCCATAATTTTAAGTGGATTAAATTGATTTTTTTGACTTTCCTAAATTTTTAATCAAAGAAGATTAAATTTCTCTATCTTAAATTTTATTTTTGCTTTACGTTTTTTTGATTATTTAAAATTTTAATTTAAAAATTAAATTTAAATTTAAATTTTTTAGAATATTCTAGAAGTTTTAGGCTTTCAGACTTTTTTAGATTTATTAATTGTCTTCAAAAAATTCAATAAAGACAAAAAAATTCAATAAACTTTTTCAGTTTATTGAATTTTTTTGTTTGTCAGTTGCATTACACTTTCTTTGCCGTCAATTTTTCATTTTTTTTTAAATTTCGTATATTCTTGTATCACTATTATTTGTAATCTATTTAATTTACATTAAAAAAAAATTATGCAAAATTAATTAGTTTTGTGTGTTGTAACTATGAAAAATTTTCAGATTAAATAAATAAATTTCTGCTTATGATAAATCTTTCGTCTATAATTTTTACTCCGTAGTTTTTAATGCTAGTTTTCTTTTTCTGTGTTTTTTATTTTAATGTAATTTTCCATTTATACTATTAAAATATTAAACAGTCTCTTTCATTATGATGAAACGCCTGATGCTACCTAAAATTCTTCACTCATTTTATAATACTAATTAAATCAACGAACATACTTTTGAGTTGTTATGATTTCTTTCATTGAAAAGCGCTGCATTTAATTGGTGTGACCGTAGGTTGTTGGCTTATTTAATTAAAACGTACTGTCAAGAATTTAGTTGTTGCAGTACATTTGACGTTCTACGTTCTTGATTATTTCTGTTAATAAGGAAGCTCATAATTAGTGTAAATTTTCAATCTTTGTAACAGTAATGAAAACTTAAAAAGAAACATAAATTTGCACAAGTTGTAACAGCCACACGCTTTACACTCTGAAAACCAATACAAACACTTTTGTTTTGTAAATGCATACATATTTGATATAACTTGTAGTTCCTTGAATACCTAGGTTCGTATTTCCCACCCGTAGAGCGACACAAAATGCCGGTAGTAGCAGAAAATGGAACCTCCTTATGAAACTCCCGTGTGGATAATAGTTCGATAAATTATTGCATTAATGATTAAAGTGATTAATAACAAGAAAACAGTTTCTATTTGAAGTACAAGGCTCTTAATCTGGTATTAAAAATGTTAAGAGAATGTAGAGGTTGTATCAGATACAATAAATTTTCAGAGGTGGATAAAAAGCCACAACACAAACACTTAACAACTTCCTCCTAAAGAAATGCAGCCAAAGGTAACGAAATAATATATCCTAGCTTGAAGGAACGGCCACTGCAAAAACTTTACCTTTTCCAAATGTCAAAATAAACAACGATCAATAACAGTTTGTGGTTTTGTGGAAGGTCGGAACTCGACTTTAAGACTTTAACCGCTTGTATTAAAGACGTGGTTGACCGCAGAGTTTTTTTTCGTGTCTACCAAACCCATGGAACTTCCTTTAATGCAAAGCGAATTTATTGTGGTGGTACCAACAACGGTTCCCATAGACTGCGATATGGGTTTTGATTTAGCCGAAGTGGGACGAATGAGGCGGAGCCAGTAATGATCACGAGATGAAATTCTTTGTCTGATCTAGTAAGACCCGACCATTGGCTGCAATGGATAAAGATCATCAGTCAGCTTCATACATTCGCTATGCGAATAAGTGAGGTCGCGCGCCCTTAACATCTCCCTTCCGGAAGCAGTACTACAGTCGTATAATACCATCTGTGATTTAATTTCAACTCGGTTTATTCATCGTGAAAGCTATCATTATGTCTAGATTATGTAGTATTAGTAGGGGAATAAAAGCAACCTCTGGAGCGACTGGGTTGTTGTAATTACGTTTGTTTTAATTATTAACACTACTCACGATTGTCGTGCTTCTCGGGCTCCGCTATTGTACCACAACTACGTGATCTTGCCAATTATTGCATATAATTGCAGACTACTATCGAAAACGGAACAGGAATTGCACAAGATTTTAGGGATGGTTGCAACAATATGGGAAAGGAACGGTATTAAATCGACTACAGAATACTTAAACCTCAACAGATTTAAAAATGATTGCTTTGCCTAAACTGCCATTGCGATAAGAACGTCATCCCTACTGTGGACCCCAGCTACCACATAATAAATTTGAAAATTGAGGCTGACCGCTTTCTTTAGAGCTGTCTATTAAAGAGCCCTCAACTAAAAAGGAATCATTCTCTCACGATTATCATCATATTAACTGTAATACGCTTTTAGCCATCTTTTGCGACCCTCTTTGACAACAGGTACTGCTTTCATTATATAATCCGTTATAAACAAATTTGGTCTGAATGGTAATACATTTTTAGTGGTTGACAAAGGACCAGGAAATCTGGTAACAAAAGTATTTGAACGTTAATTGCCGGATTGGAGGAATTAGTCGTTTTCGTCGGAGATAATGAGCTTTAGTGGCAGCTCCACTTCTCCATCGCTTATAATGATTGTATTAACAATGATGGTTTTTGTTTTTTCACTCACTTTGTCGATAATTGAGTTGCTAGCGTTTAGTATAAAGTATAAAGAAAATATTTAAAGTTTTGTAACAACAACGAATTTCCGTTATATTTTTTTTACCAAAAAAAAAGTTCTTATTTTAACTTTATTTGTTTGACAGCATATTTTAGAAATGTGTCTAAAGGTTTAAAATTTATTATTATTTTTTATTTGGCAGTTATTATTTAATACGTTTTTTTCCTCAAAACTGTTCCAAATGAAGTTACCTAGTTTGCACCCAACTTTTCACCGAAAGATAACAAATATACCTTAATAACTTTACTTTATACATATTTAAGAGTGTTAAAAGTACCTACACTTTATTGGTATATAAACTAAATAATTTTCGACTGTATTTATGGTATCTTTTAAGGTAGAATCACATAATGTAGCCACAAAAGACATGTAAATTACGATTATTAAATTATCTACTTTAAAATGTGTATTAACAAATTAATTTAATTGGGGAAACAACCTAAATAAACTCTTAAGTACAGAAATATCTTCTTGGAACCTATAAGGTCCACAATTTCAAAATTACCAGTACCAGTATCGGAATATTGAAGGATCAACAAGGCTGATCTTTACTGACGCTGAATCGGTGCAAATTTAAATCTTTTTCTCAATTCATTTCATTCATTTCACAAGTAATTGATAATACAATAAGAAAAATTTTTTAAAATCTTAAAATTTTACTAAAATACAACATTGCGTATAATAAATAAATAAATAGTTGACGATTAACATAGAAATTTTTTTGGGATGAAGGAAATCATTTTAAAAAAAATAAACAAACTATACTCAAGTTTTTAAATAAATTTTATGAGCATATTCAAAAGCATATTATGGCTTCTACACTAAATATAGAATCAGTTTATTTTTTACATTTTCTATTTATCTATTAATTTGTTTTTGATATATTATGTCAAGAATATTCCAAAATTAATTTGAATCATATGTATTACTGTATGATTTCATAAGATTGAAAAACAATTTTAAAAATCGTACAACGATGTGAGGAAAATTTCTTGCAAAAGATTCGTTTCGAACGGGTCCTGCTGTGTTAAGAATAAGCCAATCGGCAGCCAAATTCCTAAATTTCCAGAATTTCAGAAAGCTAAACTCTTTCGCTAAATAGTTTTTATCAGGAATTTCCTAAAAAAAATTATTTCCGAAGCGTTAGTGAATACCGCATATATTTCGTTTTTATTGTATTTTTTAAACTGTTAACAAAAACATTAAAATTGTTTTTTTAGGACTTTTATATACAACTTTTTGACACTTCGAAAGTTTATTAATTAAAAATTTTAAAAAATGCTAATTACTATTGATGTATAAGCGAATAAATCAGTTATTAAAAATAATTTATAGAATTTTGAGCACGAATGTGTAAATTTTTTTTCATTGTGTGAACCACAATAATTGGTTGTGGAATATTTTAAAATATTTTACAATTTATTGAACAAACTGTAGGTATTTGGATAACTTACATGTTTACCTTGGCTAAAATGAGAAAATTTTGAATTTACGAAGAAAATTTGTTCAAATCACATTGAAACGGTCTTCTTTGTTAATTCATTTAAAATAAAGTATAACTGGCCCAATCACATTTTCTATATTGTTAATCATATGTGAGATATATGCAAAAATCAGTTTTTTCAAAAGCCTAAAGTAATAAAATTGATGCAAACTTAACTTATGGTGAAAAGAATAAAAATCAAATGGAAATATGATTTAAAACATGTGCTGACGAGAAATTAATTAATATTTCATCTTCTAATAAGATTTATAATATTGAATGGTAAATTATAAACTGCTCCTAAAGTAATTTATAACATGCAATAATTTATTTTAATTTATTTTTTTTGTTTATAACTATTATTACCTGAAAAAAAATGGTTTTAATGCCGACCTTGGAAATTAGGGTAGAAGTATTAGGTTTTATAAATCACTTTAGGAGCTTGTGGGTACACTGGTAAGTCAATACCATAAACTTTACTAGAAAATGACATATAAATTAATTTCTCTGTACGACATGTTTTATTTCATGTTTCAATTTCATTTTTATACTTTTTACTACAAAAAGAATAAAGTAGGTTAAGTTTTCCTCCTTTTTATTGCTTTTGATTTTTGAAAAAGTAAATTTTTTACATATATCTCACATATGATTAACAATAGAGAAAATGTGATTGGGTCAGTTTGTAGCCCTACATCGCCTCTATATCTAAAAAAAATTAAATGGGTTAGATTAAAAAAAGACTGCGAAAACGACAGTAAATTTTCGTTGAATCAGCTTTTTTCTTGTCTTAATTTCATCAAGCAACGTCAATTCTGTTAATAGTCGACCTTCTACAAGGTGATTCCCTAAATAAATAAGAAATGCAGGTGTTTTCTGACAGTTTGGATTCCATCGAATTAAAACCAAAGAAGAAGGCCACTACGTGTCTATAATCCATAATTTTATAGTAATTAGCTATCGCTTTTTTCTATCTGTAACTGTTCTAAACCATACGTGTTGGCGATTAATCACAGTGTTATGAAAGTTCAAAGAATGCTAGACCACGCCGTGTATAACCACCTGAGAAATCGTGATTTCCGAAAAATTTGATCTAGTTTATTAAGGTTAAATGTTTTCAAATCTAACTGTTTCAGTCATGCTAAATTTCTTGTTCCATCTCCACGAAAATAATTAATGTTCAGTGAACTCTATAATTGTTAGCTTGGTGAAAAACGTTTACCTCCTTCATTTTATTGTTTGTAAGCCAGTACCAAATTTCACACAATTAACATAAAAATGAAGACAGAAATACAAAAATAGTCTTTCTGACTATAAATATCTGAAATCTAGAAGTGTCAACTTAACAGTTTTTTTCAACCTACATATTTACTTATATAAACAAACAGAAATTTGAATTTTAATTACAAAAACCGTTTTGGAGCTATTGAACCTATAAACAATAACATAGGAGGTTTCCCACTAGACGACTTTCATGTCCCAATCTTATTTCTACACGAAAAAGTTCGTGCCGTTTTCGCCCAATCCATTACACAATTTCGTCCCACTTTCAACATCTTCCCTTAGTAAAACACGGACCGATTACAAATAAGTACAGTTTTGGTGAAACACTTCTTTAGCAACACAAATTAGAGTAATGCTCGTAATTTATATCAGTGCGATTATTGTGATTTAGGTGAGAATTTCTCCTAAACGCAACTCCAAGCTTTAATTCCTGCAAATTCGGATGATTTATCGCGGATTATACCAATTTACTTCCAAAAATGATAATGGCTTAATTCAAAAATAGACACTGGATTATTAGAAATAATTTACAAGCGCGAGGTAATCGACTTCTTGGATTTGTTTTGTCGATTAATCTCAATACTGTAGAGAGAAGATCATTACGAACGAGCAATTAATTATTGTATTAGATTATTAACTTAATGAAATTGGTCAATTAATCAGCTCGGAGCAGAAAAATATCACTTTAAAGTAATAAATCAAGAAGAAGTGAACACTTGAGCAAGAAAAATGAGTGTAACCATGCCGTAACGGTTTACTTAATTTAATTTTTTTCGTATTTTTCGAAAGGTTTTCGATGTTTATATTTATAACCGGCAATCAAATTGTCACGGTTAAAATTACCTGACATGGATTCAGTTTACATGCAAATTGGCTTCGAACGTAATCCCGATTTTTCTACCAACGGTTTGTGTGAATTTCTGCAAAAGGACACCCGCTGACAGGTTGTTCCGTGCGAGTTGGCACTTACCCTTTTCTCCAAGGATCAAGGATTTTATCTCATTTAACCTGCTAATAATTTATCGTTCTCGTTTTGACATTAGCTACTCTTATTGCATCACAAGAAATGGCATCCAGCAAAAGATGAATAGAGGTCGGGTGTGTACAGCTGTTATTACGATCCTGGAACCTTTGGTAGTCGCATAAATCAGTCGTGCAGATTGTACAGATCCTGCAACTAGACCAATACATATCGATCGTGAGGCTAAAAACTACCGGAAAAATCACGAGGTTATTGCCTACAACAGAGAATATTCTCAAACACGCACTCGATTTCTGTATTTGTACAGGTTTCGAGTTACGGTTCTTGTGAAATTGCACGATGGAAAAGACATTTGTGGGAAAGCTATAACTGATTTCGATCTGGTTTTCGCACCAAACTTGAAAACAACGAAGAAAATCAAATCATAGACCACCCGCTGTGATAAGTTATTGATAGGAATTGTGATTGTGACATTATTTGCATTTTTATATGGAAAGGCAACATAAAATGTGTTGACGTAGACTGTCTGAAATTTTTATGGGTTTTTCGTTTCGTTCCTGCTGCAAATTAAGATCGTTAGTGTGAAAGATGGCATTTAGAATAGATGAAGATGGACCTGTTTTGTAGTGAAAAAAGGTTATATATGACCAGCAGAAGTGGACATGTTTAGAAAGACATAATCTGCTAATTAGCGATTATTTTAAATATTTAATTAAATATACGATTTTTTAAGTTTAGGATATTTATTGCAGAATTTTTTTATATAAAATAAATTTTATTAAAATTTCTAGATAGTTAAGTTTTTTTTTAAATGAACATTTATGTAACGGAGTAACATTTTACATATGGGATATTCTCAACGCATATAGAAAAGTATTTCAAGTTATCAGTCAGTTATCTCTAAACGCTAATTATATTTTTCTGTTTACAATGCATAATAAAATATAACGGATAACAGTTATCTTTAAAGAAAGCACTATATCTGCAACAGTACGTAGAAATTATATGTACTTTATTATAATTATATGTATTAAATAATTCCAATTATAATTCAGGATATGTAGATATATTAGCCATGTATATTTTATCAATGTAAGACATGTTAAGTTTTAAGGTTTCTATAAAAACATAACTGAAAACTTTTCACCCTTAACAATTAGTTTCAAGGAATACGAAGTAGATCTGGTTTTTCTTTTATATGATATTAGTTTGTTGTAATAATTTTAATGTGACTTTTATTTTAAATGTGGTTCATTTTAAGGATGTAAATTTTTGCATTTTTTTTTTGTAAGGGCGATTTTATATTTTAATGTAAGAAAAAAATTAGATAAAAGATTTTAAAATACATTTCGTACCTTTTATAGTTTTCTGCGTAGAACATTTTGTTGAACATCTTTACTAATTTGTACTTCAGTTAGCCAATTTTCTAGAATAGTTTTGAATGGAAAAAAATATTCGTGGACTTTTTGTACAAATGTGAAACTCAACTAAACAAGAGAGTAAAATGTACGAGAATTAATATTGTCTTTTTTGTACGTCGAATTGGACGCATTTTAAAATATCATAGTAAACATACAAAAAAAGACATAATCAACTTGTTTCTTTTTAAGATAATTTCCATATAATGATGTAAATGCAATAAATTTACATAAACGTGTCTATGAAACTCTGGGAAAATGAATAGAACGAATTCAACGAATTACTTTGACATATAAAACTTTATTAGATGCACTATTTACCGGATCATAAAACGTTACTATGAACGTGAAGTACATTTATCTGTGTAAAACCTGTCTGACTGAATTATTTTACAAAACCTGAGGAAATATGTTTCTAAATGATCCCCATTATTCAACTAAGTAGGTTGCAGCAATTTTTTTAATTTCTTGTTGAGTTGGAGCTTTAGAATGAATGTATATACTAAATACAATCAATAAAAAGTGGATATGAGTTGGCATACACGATCTATGGTGTTATCAAGTTAAATTCGTTCTTGTGATCTTCGTTTTTTCTAAAGCATTACATTTTTTTAGCGTTTTTTACACTTTTAGGTTAATAGAAGTAAAATTACCAAACTTATTACTGTAATGTAAAATTTGCTATACAGTGAACGGCATTGTGATTTAATGCAAGATAATTCTAATTTTCGACTTCATAAAACGGAAAGCGTGGTATCCGAAGTAAATACTTACCATGAATTTAAATGTCAAAAAAATTAAGACGGTATTGTTCATGACATTTAGTGACACAAATTTTTAAAATGTTATAGGCGAAAAACAAAGTTTTTCTTTTTAAATAATGAAAAATGATGAATGAGTTATTCTGTAAATGTCTAAGAAAGAATGTCACCACAAAATTCCAAATGTTTCAGTGACGCACAATGAATTGTTTCATTATCTTCCCAAATGTGTTCAAAAATTTTGTGTAACAGAAAAAATGAATGACTTGCAAGTCTGGCATTAGCTTTCAAAGAAGACGAAAGCTTGAAAACCTTGCGAATGTGAAACAAAAAATGACTCATTGTCCATCGAAATTAATTTAGCTTATCTTAAAACAAAGTTATCTTATGTCGTATATGTTAACTGTTGTCTAAAAAGGGTGAATTTTACTAAAAACTACTTTCTTCAAAATAACGCTAAACTTTTTTACTGACAAAGCTTGTTTCCACTTTTCTAGTTATATTAACAAACAAACATAGCATCCCTTAATTCTAAAAATTTGTTCTATAAGTTGCAGTGCTACGAAGACAAATTTTTGATCAGTTTAATCAACACTCACTAGAGCAATTTATTTCTACTACGTATGTTAGAGGCGTATGCTTACATCATGTCTTTCAGCCTTTACTTTGTTTTTTTTTTGTAAAATTGACTTTCTTTACCTTACTTCTTATCCGTTTCCTCGGTTACTGTTGAATGTGTATAGATGATGCTTTATTTCTGACAAAAGTTTTGCATTTCCGTGGAATAAAATTTTAGAGTTAAATGTCTTGTTCAGTACTCAAAATTTATTCTCGTGCATTAAAATTGGAACCATTACATGTTTTTACTTTTAAAACTTTGTTCGTTTTTGTTGTTTTGTTGTTTGTGTTTTTTTTTTTGATATTAATATCAGCTCAGTCTTTGTTGTGTTTATTTTAATACCTCCTTCATAACCAAACAATATTTTTCGTATTTTTAAATAAATAGCTTGCAGTCAGTATAGTCTTCTACACAACTTTTCTACTTTTGTAGCAGCGTTGGAAAAGTTTTACCCTGTTGATTGCACTTATTATGTATACGTATAATTTATCTTTTCACATCATCAATCTCTCGTTTATATGTCGTAGACAAAATATCGAGTTTTTTATGCACTTACCTTGTTGTTTTTTTTTTTATTTGTTGTCTTGGTTTGTGTTTAAGAATTCTCTTTTATATCTTGCCAGCTAAACTTAATAAGGAAATACTTCTGTAATTGCTACATCTTTTTTCTAATTTGGAACTTACTATTACAGTAAGTTTCCCACAATTTGGTAGAAATTTTGTATTTTAAATTTACTACTATTTCGATTTTTTTTCTAGATTCTTGTTTGCTGTGAAAGGGTATATGTTACTATCCAATTATGTTGTTATGTTCTTTCCTGAAGTATTTCAACTATTCTTTTTTTATTTTTTTTCATATTTTAAGTTTGTCTCACCTTGCAGTTTCATCTTCTTACCAAACTTTTCCCAACTCGTTTCTATGGCATTTTTTACTTTTACTTTTGAACTTGTTCTATTCTTTTTGTATTACATACTTCATCTTTTTTACTTTTCCACGGAGCGGGGAAGGTATATGAGTTTAAGCTAGGACGTTGTGTTTTTGTTACTACTTTTCGCGAAAACGACTGAACCGATTTTGATACAACATTTTTTTATTGTTCTATTGTGCATATGCCTCTACCAGCTTTTTTTGTTTTAACAGATTTTTTTAATTTCGTCGTTTCATCAGGGCATTTTTTTTTTATTTGTTTATCTATTCTATCCATACACCTTGCCAACTGCTTCCATTATCGAAGTTTGAAAATCTTTCATATATTTTCTGTCTTCTCTAAAAATTTTCAATCTGATTAAGAGCAAATTTCTAGTTACAATCTTCTTGTTATTGCAGTCATGTTTTTTCATTCTGAAGTTTATTATTAGCTCATCAAGAAAGTCATCCGATCTTTGCGTCCCTTGCTTTTTTTGTACTTTTGCAGTTACTCTGTCGACAGTATGTTAGTCAATAAAATAGAGACAAATATCCATACAAACTAAAGATATCTCCGTTGAAAGTTCATCTAAACCAAAAGGCCGGAACGATATAAGTACGTGTTAACAGCTGAAGACATTTTAAAAAATAAACTTCTTCGTCCAGGACCTTAACCTGATCTCTCACAACTACCAATAATTTTTCTCAGTTACAGTCCAATAGTCTATATTTTAAATTTTTTTTAATTTTTTATAATTTTCATAAAGTTTACATGATCTCCACCATAATAAGCTCTGAAAAAGAATTTCCAGTTGCAGCCGTGTTACATAATACCAGGACCTCCACTGTTATAATTTTCAGTGATGACGATAAAGCTTGGTTACATTATCAAGATATGGAAACTCCCAAGATTAGAGAAGAACTAGAAGTTATATATAAGAAATAAATTTGTTTACACTAGAATAAAAATGGAGAATAGTTAGCTATATCCTGCAGACGTACGTGTAACTGACTGATTTTTTAATGACATTTTTACTAAGGCGGAGGATATTTTGCACTCATTTTGCAATTAATTGGACGTTGGAAAACTTCAGTTTGGATATTCTTACCAATATAGGTCAACAACACAGTTTTTCAGTATTTTAGAAGAATTTTATGATAATCGAGTAACTTCCACAGAAATCATTAGATTTGCAATTTTGGAGACAGAAATTGGATAAATTATAGAACCAAAAACAACTACGCGCTGTTCTCATATTATTATTAGTCTAGAAATATAGCCCAATATTTTTATAAACAAGCGAAGTGAGCCTTTGTGTACAACATAATGGTGAATATTTCCAGCAACGTTTGTGAATTTGCGAAAGAATTTTTAGTATATTTAACAAATGTAACCAGGTAGTTCTTACACCAAACAATTTGTAAATTTAATTCTACATTTTGTTTTATATTATTTTTATTTTAATCGATTTTGATTTGCAATTAGCAAAACAACAACTTCTAACATTCCCAGAACATTTAACTGCTAGAAATGGCAAAGCCATTCAACATTACTCCGTAAAATATTCTGACAGCTCCATATTCCGGCTATTAGTGTACGCCCATATGCAAATAGCCGACCTTTTGAGAATACCAATTAGAAAAACGAATATTAACTAGTCCGAATTTTCAATAAATGTCTAACCAATAATTTGTAAACTGTAAAAACGGTAACAGATGGTGTTTTTTGATAATGTCAATTAGGACCTTTCAAACCTCATCTCACTAATTAGTATTCTTTGCATCAATAAAACGTAATTAACGACAGTTTGTATACATCTCCTTCATTTCTCTAAATCTATCCAACACTTGATTGGCCATCGTTTATTTCTCTCGCTCTCATTCCAGTCACGTTTGCTTTTACTTTTTGAAAACTTTTACTGTTACCTACCACAAATTACGTCTGATGTTAAATAGTGAATTTATGTTTCATGCTTAGTAAAGCAGAGAAACGATGAGATAATATGTGCAATTAAGTGCAAAGCTATGAATCATTCGATTTGTGAAAAAATGGTTAATGATGGTGGCCATCTACTTGACGGTAATTCTGTTCCGGAGTACCTACCAGTGATTAGGAGAGTGTACCGCTTTGGTACGATTTTAACATTGTAAACACGCACCTAGTGAACGTTTTACGTTGATGGAGGTCGAGCTCGATTTGGATTTGGACAACACGAACTGTTTTATTTACGAATGAATTGGAAGATCGTGAGGTTTCTTGTATGCGCCACCGAACTTTGACTGTAGCATTTTTGTCTGTAATTCTTCAACAATTAAAGCGAAATTTATTTGATTTGTTGTTTTTCTTAATATAACAAATGTTCATTGATTCTCATATTGAGAAATCTCCAAGGCTTTGTCTTACTCTACGGTACGTAGTTAGAATTAATTTCACTTAATTGCTTGATTTATGATCGTCATAAATTGTAACAAATCTAATCGACCCAGAAGTATGAAATTATGAATGATACAAACCTGTAACGTGTGAGAATGTTACATTGTTATTATCTCTCCTAGAAAACTGTCACGGTCTATTCATAATTTAGAACAAACATATTTAAGTACCTTTAATTTTAGGGTGTCGTAATTAATTCGAAATTACAACGGAAGTTTCGATGCGAAATTGATGGTTGGTTTGACCAAGAACCACACACATTTTTATTGTGTCAGAACATTAAACCGTTAGATTAAAGGTACTATTTTTTCTGACGATCTAGAAGTTTTAAGTCCATGGTTTAGATTGGGAGATCGTGAGGTAGTTAAAATGGTCATGAGCTTAAGCAATAGCCCAATAACCTGTGACCTGGGCAGCGAGTTAGAAGCCGTCTTGTGTCAATTTAGTACCTTTTTAACTTTGCTCGAGATTAACATGTCAACTGGATAAAGAATTGGATGTATAGTTAACTTAATTAAAATTGTTTAAAAATTCGACTAATAAGGCGGACGAAAAAGATATCAGATTATTGTTGCTGGTTGATACACTACGTTTGACCTATTTTTCCAATCTTTAATAGCGTATTGTTTTTTGATTTAGTAAAAGTTGAAAACAAAGAAATACGAGATTAACCGTCATAACTTCTCATTATCTACATTTTAATTATTGGAATGGGAGTAAAACAATGCTAACAAAATTAATCTAATGAAAATTTATTATTGTTACTTGTTTTAACTTCCATTTATTTGATAATATTGTATTGTTAGGTTGCTCGCAAACATTATGCTACAGTATACGTACATAAATATTATTTCTACGTACCTGTCTGTTTGGAGTTTGCATCTACTTGACATATTGATTTTTTACAATTAAAAATATCGAAAATGGTTGAAAATTTCCTATTTACATTCAGGAATAAGAAACAGCTCTTTACTAAATTTTAATATGATGCAAATATAGTTTTTTCCCCAATTTTGATTATTTAACGTTTCTTAGAAAAATATGAAAAAAATTAAGTACGAAAAATTCTAATCTCTAAAAATCGGGAGGAAATAACATCACGTGCATATACATAAAACATATGCAATAATATTTTTGGAGTTACTTTTTCTAGGCACATACAAAAGCGCGACTAATTTGAAATTACTCAATTTACAAAAATGTTTGTCTTATTTGTACTGCGAAGTCGCCGTTATACAAAAACTACTAATAAGATGGAGATTAATTTGGCTGTACAAATGAGCCAGAGAATAATTTTTAGGTTTAAGTGTTTTGGAATAATTTTTACTAAAAGCGCCTGTTGTATTTATATTGCGATAAAATTTACTAAAAGAATTATTGGTTTTAGCATTTATGTACCTGGAAAATTATCATCGATGTGATAGACGTATTATTGTGAAAATTCTGGATATTCACGTTTACTTTTTATTACACTCGCATTCGAATTCTTCATTAAAACACACAAAAGCGTGCGAAATCAGACCTTATGAGCACCTTATGACCTTGAAGTGCTTAAGTAATAAGAAATAAGTAACATATTTAAAAGACAATAATACACAAATAATAATAGCAAGAAATGTGCATAACAACTGCTAACCATTTCCATGTATACGATTGACAATCTCTTTGCGAATTCTACAGCTTGTTTGAGGGTCTTCGATTTTTTGAATTTGTCGTGTTTTCAGCGCACCAGTTCAATTTATTTGTCACAACTAGCAAATTTCAATCACTACTTATCGAGTGTTATTAGTTGTTAATTTTTAAAATTTGCAAATTTCTATCAATTGCAACAAAGGCATTTTGATTTATTATGAAAAAAATTAATTTATTAATTTTAAAACACAAGTAAATTGTGCGACATCATACAAGACTATCAAAATGTATTTAGAGTTGCATTTTAAAATCGCTCAGGCGCATTGTCATTTGTAAATAATGAATTTAAGGCCTGTGGACTAGCCTTTATGATCCTCCCTTATTTAAATTCTAGATTTTATTACATGATTTAAACTGTTGTATACTTGCTTTAAATCCTTTTTCAATTTATTGTTCTTGCATTTCTACATGAGAAATAGAAAACTACAAATTTCAAAATCACTACGTTGGAAATTTTTCTTGGCTAGACTCATACTCTTTAATCATAAAATTTATAGGTTTTCAATAAGTTGACTGAGTTATATAGTTACTACTTAAACTATTCTCTGCGGAGTTGAGTAGGTAAAATATTTACTAACAATGCATTTATTAATAATATTTTAAGTATTCTCTGTGGAATTAAGGAATGAGGTATTAAATTCACTGTTAATCAGAGATAAGAAGAAACTGATCTTGGTGCATATTAAATGGTCACCAGAGAGCGTTTTGAAATAATCTTATTTAATCGTAAATGTCCAATTTAAAATTAAATGAAACATTAAATACTCATATTTGAAAACAACAATGGCTTGAAGCAGATTGCAGAATTAAAACCATACAGAATCTTCAAATTGGTTTTTAATTCAAATAAATTGCTATCATCGTATTTTTGGATCTGTACTAAATCGTAATAAAAAAGAAATTCTAAGACGGTAAACTAATTATCTACTTTATTTATGTAATGTTGTTAAAACTAAGTTAACTATAAATATGACGCAATAAAATGCAACTTTGTAATGGTAATAAATTTTTTAATATGTGTAACTATTATTATTGTACTATCTAATTTAAATCTAGTCATTTGTATTGTTTGTTTATCAGTAATATATTGTTTTTACCTGAATTGATTGCCTTGTAAAAATCTATTTGTGATTCAGAGCCCAATTAACTTGTTATCAAAATACCATTACAAATTAAAAAGGTAAATGTGATTTATGAGACAAAGTATCGTTGATAAAAAATCTATTTAGAAGAGAATTTGCAACATGAAAAGATTAATTTTTACGAAGCGATACAAAAGTCTAGTTACTTTTTATTTTTGTATTTTGTTTTATTATGTGCTTACTTATATAATATTAGAAGAGATTACATCTACCCCGGTGCACGTGACTTGATAACTCCGGCCCTGTCACTAACTCATAGATGCAACAAACTTGCAAGTTGTCTAAAATATGTTGACAGAATAAATCTAAACACATGTCTATGTTAAATCCACTTTATAAGTCCGTGTTCATAAATTACATAAACTTCGTGAATATCGATAGCAAGCATCAGTTTTATTATTGCTTCATATTGATTTAGAACTCTATCATTAAAGAATGAGGATGTGAGTCGCTTCAAATTTACATATTACATTTATTATAATTTCAATGAAAAATGCCTAACAGAGACTTGAAATTTAAAAAATCGTGCCATGAGAATTCGTTTAAGAAAGCTTCCAAAAAAGAACAGTCAAGGATGAACGCTACACAACAAAGGCAAACTTACACACCATGAAATTTTGAAAATGGAAGCAGTTGTCCATCACTTAGTAAAATTTATTGGTAATTTTATTGCCATTACTCGATCGTTACAATGACTTTCGAAATGACCAGATCTCACGTAAATCATTGTTGCAAAAACTGACCCAGTTTCATTCGGCGGTTAATAAAAAATGACATCGGCTGTGCTACACGGTAAAATATTTCATGTTGGATACATACAGAGTTGTTCCAAAACATGTGCAAGAAATTTGTTATATAACAGCATCACCTCTGATCCGCAAAGTATGTGGGAGTGGTCAACAAATATCTATAATAGTAACGCGCTAGTTCGTTACGACCACGAACGTAATTAAATTCTATAATAATTATTGGGTAAATAATTGAAGAATTTCTTGCATATAGTATTAGTAATCTTTTCTTATAATTTATTACTGGAGGTTGTTTCAACGAACGGGCGCAATTCGAACAGGGGGAGGTTATTTTTCCATAAATTTTAACATGATTATCAATTTCGTTGAGTGTTGTATAATTCTTTAGAAAGTCGGGGGCGTTTAAGTTAAAGGTTAATTTTCTGTTTAGGAAAATACGGAAAATTTTAAATAAAGGTCACTGGTAAACCTTTCAATGAGTGAAGAATGTAAGTTTGAAATGAGAAAAAAACAATGATTTAATAATCAATAATAAAACTGCTGTCATTTAGTATGTTTAAATGTTGCTTTCCGTTTCAGAGACCTACAATTTTTCAAAATTTTAACAATATTAGAATTTAAGTTACTTTTTCAATTTTAGAATTATAAAATATGTTGCCATCTTCAGAGTGTTTATAAATTTTGGTTAACTTTTAGAATTTGGAATTTTTGGGTTTTTTGAGACTCATTAAATTTATGAACTTTAAAACTATGGTCTTCAAAACAATCTAACGGATAATAAAAAATATGGTAATCTGAAGATTTAACTATACGAAGCGGTTAAAAGGTTTAATGTAGTTAAACAATTAATGAAACATTGCCGAAAGCTTAAAAGATACCAATAAATCAAAAAATTTGTAACTACAAAAAGTCTGAAAGCAATTTGAAAATTTTAGATTCTGTTAAATGAAAAAGAAAGACTAAACAACCTAATTTAAAAACAAATATAAGAGAGACTCCTAAAGTCTTTTTTAGACATACTAAACATTTCCAAAAACAAACTTTTAAAACATTCAAAAATCCAAAAATTTCATCAAAATTTTCCTACATTTTGAATATTTTAATGTTTTTGTTCGATTTAGTAATCAACAAATGCAAATTTCAATTCTAATTTTCAGGAATATGAAACTATAGATTTTAATCTATATTCTTTTCTGATTGATTACATTTGTGATCATTCTTCAACGTCATGGACATAGCATAGCATAGAAAGTTAATTAACAAAAACCTAATCAGCAAAGATCAGACATTTCTCTTGATCAAATCATTAGATATGATAAGGTTCATACTGAGTATCAGTTCAAAAGTATAATAAATTAATTAAATTTCTAACAAATGTGATATCAAAAATCACTCATAAATTTATTGCGTGACAAAATAACAATGGAAAAAAACAGATTTGTCCTATGATAATAGAAACAATACGATATTTACAATTTTCCTAGAAATTGTTTCATATATTCCGCTCATGATATGTGAGATCGCTTCGTCTGACAGCCAAATACCAAATCACCAACATACAATTATCTTACAAGGGTTTCCGAAATATTTTAGAAACATCCAGTAGAGGCTATGTTGCTTTCAAGGAGGTTAATCTCACAACCGATTTTTTGGTATTAAAAATAAATCAAATTTTCTATACTTCTTCTTTTTGAACCAAAGTTTTTTAATTTTTATTGCTGTATTATGACATAGAAAACAATCTCTCTAAGAAATCCACTGTGCTACTGTTTTGGTATTTTTTATTTTATTGTAGCTTATATAAACAATTCTGACATTACTGATTTGTCCACTTGGTAAGAAAAGATCAGGTTTCGAAATTTTGTGCAACTTTAGCTTGTGCTCGTTCGTCTTCGATATCCACAAAATATCGTATCCCTTAATGATAATACGACGAATTTTTAGATTTATTGATAAAAAACACGGCCAATGTGAAAAAATGCTTCTTTTACTTGTTTAACAAAACTTTCCATTGTAGCATTCTTTTTTTAAATTTATTTTTCAAATTATTGAAGAAAAAAAATTTTCTGTTACAGTTTTAGACTTAGAGTTTGGTTTAACTAACTTTACATAAAAGGTTATACATGCATAACAAGTGATAAGAGATGTCTACCATCTTTCAAATTAGAGATAATTTCTCGAGTATTGTATGCTTCGATAGAGGCTAGCTATTTTATGTAGTTTCAACTAGCGTTTGTGTCTTATTAACTTTTTACTCTATGATATCATTCATTCATGTAAATTTAACGTCATAGGAGCGTTGGACTAGAAACTGTATGTCGTAGATTTATACATTTAGTGACAACCGGATATATCCCTAACAACAAAATTACAGTGATTACAATGATTGCGCTAAAATTGCTCAATTAAGTTGTTATTATTTATTGATGTTAAATTAATAGAAATATTCATAGTTATTGATAAATGATTTAAGCGTTGACTTAAACACAAAAACTGTGAAACCTTTTTTTTGTTACAGCACAGTTACTATTACAAAAGTAAATTTATATAATTTGTTGAAATGTTTAAAATAAATAAAAACAACGTCATAATTTACGGTTTTTACAAGGTCACGGCATCTGTACAAAATATTTGCTAGATACAGTAACTTTACACTAATTAAATAGTTTAAATTGTATTCATTGAAAGTATTTCAGAACAGTTATGTTAGTAAGGCACATCTGTTGATAAAACGGAGCAAAAATTTCAAAATTTTAGGAAAGAATTTAAGTTCGTCAACTTTACAAGAACGGAATTTTAAAAATAAAATATTTCTTTTTTTTAATGAGCTTTGAATAAAATTCGTGTGCGGCCACACCATGGATATTAATTATGTAAATCTAGTTTTTGGCATCTAAGCAATGTTTAGCTGACACTTTAGATTATTAGCAAATAGTTTCTTCTTTTCTCATAATAACTTTCATTAGAGTGACACATAATCATATTTTGTATTAAGAAATTGACACTCTTAATGCTAAAATATGGACCAATATATATTTTCATGGATTATTTACTATCCAGTTTTTTTATTTCTTATTTGTACGTTTGTTTTTAAATCCACTAATGAGATGTTTTTAACATGATCCGCTTTTTAAACGCAGGCCCGTTTATTTTATGTCCGGTATAACGATGCCACTTTGTAATTGTAGCTTTTTGATATCGGCAGACTTGTGCCTCAAAAACTGAAGAATTTCTTTTAATTATAAACAAGGATCGCTACGTTTCAATAATTAGCTTCATCTCATCACGTATCGATGTCATTTCCTTTCTACAGACCGTGCTTGCTTTCTTAAAATATGATAATTAGGCGGTACGTGTGTAATAAGTTCCTAAGATTTATATATAAAATTTAATTGTTGATAATAGCGATCATTAAGAAAAGGGTCGTTGCCGACAACAGTTTTCAATTTATAAACGAATGGCAAAATTGTCAGCGGCTTGTTATCTTAATTGTGGGACACGAAATTTTAACAATTTTAATTAATCGAGAATATTGTACATGCACTATCTAAACGAATTTATTTAATTAGTTTTGGGATGAGTCTCGTTTCCTCGAGATAACGCAATCGGTTCTTTGTACCACCGACAAATTTAGACATTCACATACCAGCTTGAATCCTCCAATAAACGTATAAAATTTAACTAACGAGCGGCTTTGGTAACTTTTCGGTTTCACGTTAAAGAGGAGTAATTACTATACGACTTCATTTATCTATAACAAATTGAGTGGTTTATAGGTTCAAAATTGATGGCCTAATAAACAACAGTGTTCTGCTTTTTTTTTCACGTAAAGGATTTAAATATCCACAGACAAATATGTAATCGTAGAATTTGAAGCTCTATAACTTGGAGGGCTGACATTCAAAACCTTACATACTAAAAATATATAAAGTATCAGAATCTTAAATACAGGAATTCAGTACCTGAGATCTTGAGGAAACATAAGGTGTAGAAATCTAAGACCAGGAAAGATGGTAATCTAGACTCTAAACAGCATCTAAGAATCTTAGGGTTTGGAAATATATCGGGTGTCTCAAAAAAGAGGAATGGGCGTTTTAGCACATGTTTTGAGTGTCCTATAGACTACGATTTTGTAGCAAAAATCATCTTCACGTTTTTAGTGCTTTACTTCCCACCCTATTAGCTAACTCATCCCATAGGTGTCCAAAGGATTCAGGTCTGGAGATCTACCAGGCCATTGAAGAATTCGAACTGAAACCAGTTGGTCACTAATCTCGATCGATGTTTCGGATCGATAAATTCGTCCTCGGAGCATTTTCTTTCGGGCATATGGCAGCATGTTCTTCTCACCAACAGTTTTAAACATGAGAGCGTCCATATTGTCTTCAATTTTGACTAGAGGAGTAACACCGAAGAAGGAAAAACAACTATACACATTAATACCTCCATCTTAACCTTTCATTGTTGGTACCATATACCGCGGATTAAATCTTTCTTCTTTAGGACCTCTAATATACCATCTACCATCACATCCAAACAATTTAAATTTACAAAAGACAAAAGACACTTTGGGAAAATAAACCTAATATGGCAACATCGAATTGCTAATCAAGCAATTACTTACTGTTGCTTTATTTTCTAGCCCGCCAAGAGCTAAATACATGTCACTCATTTCGCGTAAAATATTGTAAAAGCAAGAAATTTTGAAAGCTTTCATATTTTTTTTGACGTTTTAAATAAACATATTATTTTTGTTGCTTTGACAATATTTGCAACGATGCATGTTACCATATGTTGCTCTCTTTAACTTTCTGCGTCAATTAAATTTAACACTGACGAAGAACAAAATTTTGAATCAACTCGTGAAAAAAATGGTATATAGTTGTCAACAACCTCTTTTAAAGTTGGTTTTGAAATTATTTCCCACTTTGGTTAACAGAAAGATTTAATTTTTAAGGTACATTTTGGCTAACTTCCAAAAGCTCATGAACGTAACGAAGGACTCTGAGAACAAATTGTGGTCTATACCAACCAAAAAGTTTAGTTGCTATATAGAGTCAAGAGATATATCATTTAAAATGTATTTTTATTATCTACACAACTACACATTTTGTTTTATTTATCGATTTATTTATAAAAAAAAATATTTTAACTTTTTAATTTGATGATGACAAATTATTTTCATCGTTCGATATACTTAAAAAAAAATGAGAGAACTGTTGTAGACCCTAAATGTTAAAAATAATGTAAATTGATGAGTTTTTGAAAATTTGATTTTTGGAAAACATTAATTTATTATTATTAATTATAACATTATTATTTTCTTAAGTTCTTGAGAAGATCTAATTATTGTTGTATATTCGGCAACGCTGAAACCCATTGGAAACCACGATAACTTATAGTAAAAACGTTTTGGATATACCCACATAAAATTTTATTGCTGATAATGAGGAGGACGGGGACACAATGCCAAGATGGATTTATTTTTCTAAGTGGCACGAGGGCCAAACCCTACAGGACCGTATTTACTTCGAAAAGAAAATGCAGAGAAGAAAAGGCCACTTTCAACAACTGCAGGAGAACTTTCGGGATGGCTCTTGTACTTTCTTATGTTTCTTTTAAAATCGCTCTATATCAATTCTATAGGATTGAAAATACAGAAGTAGGGCGGTAATCTTAAAACTTCACATCTTTTACCACATGCCATTTCATCAACAATATATTTTTTTTCAAAATGGTGACTAGAGACTAATTCTAATAAATGCTTTTTTGTTTTGATTTTTGGTGCAATTGCAATATTTTTGTTTGTGATGGGGATAATTTTCATTGGATGAGTGTTTAAATAGCGATTTCAGGTAGGTAATTTCAAAGATAAAATTCGAAGAAATGTTATGACTCTTAATGATCTTGTTGATAAGTAACCACTGTGATTTGCTTGTACGAAAAATACCTGCAACCCTTCAAGTGTCGATGATTAAATTTTGGCCCTTTGGAGAAACTTCCTGTTTCTTAGATAAATCTATCTATCAGTGCAAGAAGAATGCAAATCCTACCCTGTACAAGACATGACCTGCTAAGGGTTTCTCATGAAATATGTTTGTGGTTTCGGTGGACCACAATTTTTTACAAATTGCTGCAATAAAATATTATGTGGGTATATCCAAAACGTTTTTACTATACACCTAAAGGTTTACTTTCCTATTTCTTAAGAGCGTTAATTATAATCTTTTTTTTGTAAAATAATAAGAAAAAATATTAACTGAAAGTTTTGTGTACTAGTAATAATGTTTTGTAATTTTGATAATGATTATAACACTTTTAAGTACAGAATCCCTAATTTCGGAATTTTAACTGTCAGCAGCTATATATGGTTCCAAATTTTGGAAATTTTAGGAATCCAATAGTAAGACCCTAATAATTTGAGATCGTAGAATTTAAGAACCTATGATTTACAGTGCCAACATTTTAGAACATAAAAACTGACAACGCATACAGTCGTACAAACTCTAGTGGTTTTTGACTTAAGTTATAAATCTTTCGAAGAATAAATGTCAATTGGCAGGCAATTATCCCTGGTTGCAATAAAATGTTGCCCGCCTACCTGGCATCCCATACTCCGGTCAGTCTGATAGATTCACTTAAAGTGTGCTGTTCAATTTGGATACAACTGATCTACAAAATTTCAATTTTTTGTATTATCTTTCCATAAATGATGTCTTTGTGGAGTAGTGTGGAAAATATAAACCACGAAACTGATAGTGTGATGATTATCGAAGATGACAAAGATGAAATAATGTTTCTTTAGAAAACATCAACGATGAAACTGAACACATGGTTGCTGAAAGTAACAAAGATAAAGAAGATGAAGTTGTTGGTTTACAAAATTAGAAGAAAATGAACATATAAACGGTACCTATAAGTTATGATTTAATAATATTTTTACACATTATTATTAGTTGTTTCTATTATTCACAATTATAATTGAAATATAGAAAATTAAATTTAGTACATTTTTCGTCAAAGAAAAAAGAATGCACCTACCTGAGGAAGCCAAAGTTTTAATTAAGACACTGACTACTATATTCTATATGTACTATATGCAGTCAAGCTGACTACTAAATTGTTGAAGAGTTCCTATAGTATTATTCAAAAAATTGTAACTTCTCAGAAGAAAGATATAACTTTAAAACGAATGGTTTGGAGGAAAAAATCAACAATCATCAATTCTTTAAGTGACAGTAGGCTAGAAAAAATTAAACATGTCATCTATCAAATGAACAAAGAAAAAGAAGTTTCCGTGTTGATGGACTTAAGATTAAATTAAATGAACGCTGTTTTTCATTGCTTTATTCAGTTGAATCTTTTCGAGAAATTCTTGGTAAAATAGGATTTACTTTTAAAAAACTTAATCGACGTGCTGCAATAATGGAAACCGAACAGCTAAGAGTACTTAGAACAGAATTCATTTAAAAAAAAAATAGAAATCATACAAGCGAAGGGCACAATGTTATATGGCTACGACGTCTTCAAATTTGGTTGGGTTGATAATGTAAATAAATGTGTACTAGATACTCCACTAGACAGCAGCAAAAATACTGGAACCTAATTTGGTCATTGTCATGGAGAAGGCGCCATATTATTCTCGTTTAAAAATTTAAATTAGAACAAAATCTTCAAAAAATGCAGAGATTTTAAACTTCTTAGAACGTCAACTTCTACAAAATGTATTCCATCAAAAAAAAATATTGAAACTAATACATCCAATTTTGTTCTCGTCATAAAAAATCAAAACTCTTAATTCTACCACGTGGGAAACAGCACATCTCATTTTCTTATCACACCTGTGCAAATTCATAACCTCGACCGGCGACTAATTACATCACTCCCATAATTATTAGATACACAATAACTCCATTTAATGCCAATAATCTAGATAACCGCGATAATTATTGTTTGGTTGAGTCTCTATTATATGTTTAAGGTTCACATCCACTTGTCCATTGTGCCGGTCAACCGGTCTAAGAACATAGTTAGCTGTGATAATCACTTTGACACCTAAACAATTGCTGGTGTATGGCGAACAATTGCCGGACAACAAATGGCTCGCGATCCTTGTCTCCATAAGCGTCTAGATCGTGCAGCGTTCTCATTATTACAATGCGTACTATGCTGACAACTGCATAAATCTAATTGTGATTCAACATGCAGGGTGACTTCACCGCAACCATCCTCTTACCATATACTTTATAATCATGGTGATGATGATGGGCGAAACCTCAACTTCCTGAGGTAGCTTTGAGATGTTCGAATACAGGATATATGTAATGACTCTATTGACATCGATGGGATGTGACGCATGAATGGAGTTAAAATGGCGTTGATTGCTAATTACCATGGTTGGAAATTTGAATGGGTGGGCCATGGTAGGTGACATGGAATGCGGAGATAATTACTGGTTACAAACGGTTGTCAAATATTCAGATTGCTGAAGATTTATTAAAGTGGAAAGCAAGTTTTAGAACAGTTGTGCTGAGTACAAAAACGAAGGAAGTACAGAACACAGTACTCTTCTATATAATATATTCGATATGTAGGTATTCCCATAAAACTACATAATCTGCAATTAGTTATTCTTATTAAATATAATGGCCATTTAAGGTCTGTCTGGTTCCCAGTATAAATAAAGAGTTTATAACAGATAAACAGTAGGTACGAGCTTGTTACAAATAATCTTTCATAATCGTAATACTTAAGTACTGCTTGCCTGACCAAAATATCACCTTATAAAATAGCCAAGATTATTAAATTTAACAACTGCGGTCGTTGTTTTTAAAAACTAAAATTGATACAAAAATATACTTAACAATGGTACAAAGCAAGAAACATTTAAAGTCAGTTTTGAATACAATTTAAAAAAAAAACTGTTCTGTGAGAATAGCTGTAGAAACTGAAAATTGAGTGTGGCAGAAATCACACGTTATGTTGGTAATTGTTACTGTAGATGAGATTTTTTTGTCCAGTCTCTGCTTTTTTTTTAGTGTAAAAAGGGTCCTATTCTTTCATTCAGCATAGTATCGGAAAATCTTCTAAAGCAATAACCCGTGTAACTCCTATTTTGTGACCGCCTACGTGCTACATTGTGCATTTCTTTTAATTTTTGAACGTAAAAACAATTTTGATGAAATTATACATGACGTTGTTAAAATCTTCTTCTTTATTATAAAAAATTATAGTTAGATATTTAAGTTAAAGCGGTCGAAAGGAACAATATATGTGACGATTTAATGTTTTTTTAATCTATGTTGACAGTAATTTGTGTTTCAACAAATTTGTAAGAAGCAACTTTGTACCTATGAGGTATGTAGCTAAAAATAAAAAAATATTTTTCTACAGATTGTAGTAAGTATTTAATCAACTATGTATGAAATAAGCACTTTATTATATTTAATAAAGGTTTATTTTGTTATAGAAAAATAATTCCATTTTCGCTGTTGATCTAAAGGTTATTTTTTATTCAAATGTCTTAATTCGAAATGTCTAAAGAAATTGGTAATTCAAATTTGTAGTTTTAATTGATGATTTCTGTTCTATCAGTACGACATTGATATGTTGTTTCGTTTTAGATCTAAATAAGTATATTTGATAAATTTAAAGGCTGTTCACATTCAAAGTACATGATAAATTTAAATTCACTTTTTTAAGAAAGTGTTTGTTGCGTATAGCTTAGTTTTCAAATTTAACTTTTGCAAAATATTTTCATATATAATACTATTAATAGTATTCGAAATATCTCATAAATATTCTACATAACTTTGGCTTACAGGGGTTTTCAATAAATATATAGTTATATATTATTATATAGTTTCTATTAATTATGTTTTTTTTTTATCGGCCACGTAAATATATAACTTTCTTTCTCTCAAAGTTGAACTGTTTCAAACGCCTTCAGCTTGAAAAACAAGCCGAACAATTTTATCGACCTACATTTATTGAATGATTTCAGTTTATAAAATTTACAACTTCTTTGTTTTATCAAAATCCTAAAAATTAAAACAGATGAAGAATGTAAATCGAAAAAATATAAGAGATTTATAAACTTCTATTTGCAATCAGCTTTATTACTATAATCTAACCTAAAAAATAGTAAATTGTATTTTGATATTTAGGCAGTGACGATCGTAAAGTAGAAGACAAAAACTTCACTTTTAAACTTTTAAAATGTCAAAAAGTAGTTAACATTAGATAATTGTAAACAAACTTGTTTTTTTTACTGCGTTATTTAGATTTTGTTCAAAGTTTGGTTATCAATTTTTCATATTCTAATATTTTAGTTTAAAATAGAAGATTATAATCTGATACTGTATTAAATGTTAATCCAGAGTCTGGTGTTAATTAACTGAGATTGGTATATAAAGTGCTTCAATTTTGATTTTAGGCATCAATGACATCATCAAGAATGCAATATATTTTTTTAATATTCACTATTAAAAAATTATCCGGTACGACATCTTATAGAAGTGTTTAAAGCCCCATTTATCGCATGGTTATAGTTTGCTCTCCATGAAATTCAGAATTTATACTTATTTCGTGTTATTAAAATCCTAAAAATTTAAATCAAATCATACGAATCAAAAACAGAGCTTGTACTATAATACTACTAATATATTACATATTGAGGTTTATAAATTTTTATTTACAATTAACTTTATTATCAATATCAATCCATACTAATAAATAACTATCAAAAAGTTAACTAACAGATCTGACAAAGACTTGTCCACCCGTTGAGTAGTGACAATCGTGGAGTAGAAGCCAGCAAAGTATCACTTTAGAACTCTTAAAATGTTAGGAAAAAATCAACATTTTATTTGTTGTAAACAAACTTGTTATATTTTTTACTGCGTAGTTTAGATCTCGTTCAAAGTTTGGTTATCAATTTTTCATAATCTAAAATTTTAATTTAAAATGGAAGATTAAAATCTGATACTGTATTAAATGTTCATCTAGAATCTGGCGTTAATTAACTGAGATTGGTATATAAAGGGCTTCAATTTTGATTTTAGACATCAGTCACAACTGCGATTTCAGTCAACTGTAATTACCAAGTAAGTTCTATCTAATAAACAAATTGTTAGTCGTAATAACTGTTTATTATGTTGTATTTAATTAAAAATTTTTTAGGTCGCAAAAGACAACTTTAATAATGGCAACAACTTTGTTGAAAACTCTTCTATTCGTCGCGGTCAGCGTCAATTTGGTCAACTTTGTTCTGTCGAATAAAGTACCTGCGCTGAGTAAAGAAACTCATCTCAGAATTCAAAACTATGCAGGACAAGATATTATTACAACTGTTGTATCAGGAACTGATGACTTTGATTGGGATGACGGAAAAGGCCCATCGGGTAACTTTCAAGATGTGCAGATCCCTAATGGACAGTCAGTAGATCGAAGGGAAGAGGTCAGTTATTATGCATCCAACTGTCCATTTACTATGACACTTATTTTTGGCGATGGAACCAGAGATACGTTCAAAATCAATCAAAAATATGCTATTGGAGATGCATCTGCAGATTTTGTGCAGTCTGAAAAATCTCACAATTTGGTATATGAAAGAATTGGCACTAACACTTTGCAAATTACTGTCACAGCTGCCGCAACTGCATGAGTGCACATAACAATTACTGTATAATGTTTAAATGGACTTATGCTGTCATAAATTATACCTTTAGTAAACTGAAATATAAAAAATAAATGCATGAAAATAATTTCTTTGGCATTTCATTACATGAAAATCATTTTATAAAAAATTGTAATTATTTGAGCGACAATTTAAGCTACAAATAAATTAGTAAAATTTTTAAACGGTAAGTTAACGAATGTAAGAGGAAATATGAAATAACAAAATAGCAAATTTAAATGCAGAGGAACTTTGGTTGGCATCGCAAGCGTTGCTCGAAAAGTTTTCATAAAATATTGATATAATTGAATATTTCTTTCAGCAATGTTGTAACTTTCAGTAATACACTTGTAATAATAATTTGAGATCTATCAATACTATTATTATTTAAAAAAAATTTTTACTCGCTTAATCGACTGCACGCCACGCTGAGATTTAGATTGTTTATCATTAAAAATAATATGACAAACAAAATTCGACTCGAAAATGATTATGTTCTCAGGAAACAGTTGATGTTAGATTAAATGTAAGTAAAACTTGTCTACTAAAACACAAAAAATGTAACTGTTTAATACAAACCATATGTGCATAAAAAATGTTTTCATTTATTTATTTTCTTGGTTTTGAACACCAACGAAGACAAAAATCAATAGATAAAGTTTAGCTCTAGAAAAATTATACGTGAAATATATACGAATTGAAGTATGTATCCACTGGATTAAAAATGAATATTAAATTTGCAAATTTTGCCAGGAGGATGTTGCTTACAAAACTAATAGACGCAATATTTAGAAAAAAATGTTTAGTTTTAAAGTTTACGATTGTTGTTAGTTAAATTTTCATAACTATTTATAAAAACACTATTTTATCATTAAATTTGATTGCAGATTTACGTATATTAGTCCATATTAATGTACAGTATTTAGGCAACAATGTATGAAATAAGTACTAAAAATGAAGTATAACCTTATATAAAAAATAAATCTGTTTTAGCACTTGTCAGTTTTTAAAAAATATATAATCGAAATAAGGTTTTGTCTACCCTAATAATCCTAGTTATTTTAATTAAAAGTGAATTTTTGAAAATTCTTGAAAGAATATAAATATTTAAATTACAAAAAAATGGCGATACTTTATTTAACTTTGTTCAAACATGCAGCCTCATTTACTTGATAATCCAAAGTTTTGTAATCAATTTTATAGTACTTCACAGCCAGAAAGACTAAATCATTTGAATCAAAAGCAGAATTTAGAATGATAAGTATTTTTCCAGCATACTTGTTTAAGATTAAGTTATCAATTCCTATCAATATAAAATTTCCACTTGTTGTTTACAATATAATCTTTTTTTGAAATCCCGTAACTGAAATTAATTAGGTGAGATTGATATAGAAGTTCTATTTTTTATTATATTTTATGTATTAGTGGTAATTGTGATTTTAGTCAACATTTGAAAAAACAGTTTAGTCATGGTAAAAAATGATTTTATTTTTGTGTTTTTAGACGACAACCTTAATAAAAGAGATTAAATTGTTAAAATTTCTGTATTCCTGATAGTCATCTTCGTTTTGACTAACGATGTTTTGCCTAAAAATGTAGACAGTAGTAGTAAGAAAACTCATTTTAAAGTTTAAAGCTTTTATTACGGTTCTTGTAGTGGGAATTAATTCAAAGAGAATCATTGAGAAAAGATTAATGCTAATGTAAAAAAACTGTTGTTGCACAGTTTCACTACGACACTTATTTTAAGTGACAATAAATACAATAAATAAAAATAAATAACGATACATTTAGAGTCAATAAAAAAAAATTATCGGCACAACAGCTGGAAATTTCCACCATTTAGTAGTTTTTCTCAATTTAATATACAAAAGAGTGGACTCCAATACGTTGCAAATCATTGTAACATAAAATTACTTACATATTTTGTGTAACTGTCATTCGTTAAAAAAAAAAAGAAATCAAAACCGTTTTGTTATCAGTGATGTATGTTATAACTATCTTATAACTTTATTGAAAGTGACATTAGTGACCTTGACAGTGGTAGTTTTCAGCATCTTTTGTAGTTGATAATAAACAACTTTTTTTTTAAATTACGTTTAATTTAATTTTTATGTCTATGAATAAAATGAAGTTAGGAAAACAATGAGTTAGGTCACATTTCAACACAAGCCCTATGACAAACGTTACAAAAAATCATTGTTGACGTAAACCTTTCTTTCTGAACGCTCATTCTGATCCATGTTATTAATTTTACAGATTTTATTTATTTGAAGAAGATCCTAGTAAATTGTAACAACCAAGTAAGTTAGTATTATTTATCATCTTATAAAAAATATTTAAAAGTGCACAATTACATCTGGAATACATTATTTAAATATGAATAAATTTGCAAAATCTTTAAACTGCGAATTAATTTAAACGGAAATACATTGAATAGTAAATTGGAAGATTTGAGTGTAAAATAAAAGTGTTGAAAAAAATTGTGAAAATTCTGGAAGTTTAAGATCCATATTTTTACATTTTGAAAAATATTTTTAACATCAGAACTAGCTATTTTTTTGATACGTACATACATAATATAAGACTTTGGAGCAAGCTTACTGCCGAGCGGACGGGGCGCGCGCAGTGAGCTAGGTTCATAAACAACACGAGTCCATGGATTCTATTTATGTACGAATTACATAAAAGATTTTATGTCAGGTTGCCTCCAAGAAGTTTTAAATATCGAATAAATACTTCTACATCGTTTATCTCCAGCTAAACTACGTCTATGAAATGTTTTAAAACGGCAGTTTAGTTTTTCCACATTTTACATTTATTTTATTTTATTGATAAATGAAAGTTAAATTTGAAACATGGGAATCAAAAACATAAATTTTAATAATATGTTAGATACTATGGTTTGTACACTTTTATTTATAATTTAATCAGATCAGAAGAGTAATTTTACAGGAAACGCAAAAAACGCAAAATGTTTATTTACCTAACAAGTTCGGAAACTTAATTTTCCCGCATGAGCACTTTGTTTGCAGCACTCCTTACAGTCGTGCTGCTTTTAGTACGAATGCGGGAAAATTCTTTCCGAAAGAGTTAGGTACAATATTTTTTGTAACGAAGATTTTTTCCGTGCATCGGGATTAAGCGGAAAAAATCTGTTTACATACAATGAGTACAAAAAGTACTATTCGCACCCATTGCGGTTAAGTTGGAAATATGTGGTTTTTGTATTATCTCTCGTATAGTGCTTTATTTGTATCTTGGAAATCCAAACATTTGTAGTTTTGTTATAGTTAGTACGATGTATGTACCTGCAGAGAATTAGTTTTTAGTTCGGTTTTATTAATATCAGTACAAACTAAAAACTATCAAAATGTTAATTGTCATTTTGGATGTTCTGACAGAAATTTGCCCGCCGTAAGTGGAAGTTACCCAATTGCCCACCGAAAAATAGAAGTGAGTAAAGTGTCACTTTCGAACTTTTGAAATGTGTGATAAAAGTCAATAATACATAGATGAAACTTGTTTTTTTTGAGGAGTTTGGATTTTGTTCAAGGTTTAGTTATCATTCTTTCTCAATTTGAAATTTTTATTTATTGCTTATAACCTGATATCGTATTGAACATCTGATAACAATTAATTATGGTTGTTATATAAAGACCTTCAATTTTACTTTTGGTTTCAGTCGCAACTGTCATTTCCAAGTAAGTTTTTTCCTACCTATTAAGAATATTACATAAAACCAACACAAATTAACTTTATTGTTTGTAACATATATATATATATATATATATATATATATATATTACAATTAAATAATTGTAATAATAATAATTAATAATTATATTAAATATATATATATATTTATTTTTTATATTTAATATTGTTTTTTTAGTCACAACACAAGACAACTTTAATAATGGCAACAACTTTGACAAAAATTCTTCTATACGTCATGGTCAGCGTCAGTATGGCCACCGTTGCTCTCTCCGATAAAGTACCAGTGAGAAGTCAAGAAACCCACATCAGAATTTAAAATTTCTCAGGAAAAGATATTATTACAACTGTTGTATCAGGAATTGATAAATTTGATTGGGAAAACGGACGAGGCCCAGAGGGTAATTTTCAAGATGTGCAGATCCCTAACACAAAGTCAGAAGATCGAAGGGAAGAGGTCAATTATTATGCATCCAACTGTCCATTTACTATGACACTTATTTTTTCTGATAAAAGCAGAGATACATTCAAAGTAAATCAAAAATTTGCCATTGGAAAAGCAAAAGCAAATTGGCAGCACACTGAAGTTTCTCACAATTTGACATATGAAAGAGTTGGCAGTAACACTTTGCAAATTACTGTTTCCTAATTTTTGTATATTATTACTATACATATTATATATATATTGTATCGTTTAGCTGATATGTAGAAAATAAATAGCAACTTGAAGCAAAAAAGTTGACATTTTTTTAACATTTACCTCGTATATGTACAATTTAATAGAACAGAGACAAAATTAACAATTTAGGCTATTAGTGAAATCAACGGCGAGTTAGAATTTTGAAAAAAAAAGAACAGAACATTTGCTGATTTGAATACAGGATAAGTAAGTTTGTGAAAAATTTAAAAAGTTTGGAATACATTTTTTTTAGATTTTAAAAATTATTTTCAAATATGAGAAATAGCTATGACTGTTAAGGTAGTAAACAAAGCGAGTTCATAAAACCTGATTTTATACGAATTGCATACAAGATTTTATGTTTGTTTGCTCTCAAAACATTTTAAACGTCAGATATATTGACAATGTTTATTATACTGGTACTTTAATTTGTTACTTTACAAAATTATATCACAAAGAGTTTCAGTATATTTCAATCTTGAACGCTTAAAGTTTTTAGCTATAAAAAATAATTTATTTTTAAGCATTCAAAAATTGAGTAAATATTTAAAATTATTTATAGTATATTATGATATCTAGATTCTCTAGATTTTTAAATGCTTTTTAACCGTATCTATTGTAGACTTTCGAGTTTCTGGATCGTCTGATTTTTCAGTATCTTCTTTTGGATTTAACACACTTTATCCCATATATTCTATATTATTGCATTTTGTTATTTATTTATATTAGCTCGAAATTTTAGATTCTTGAGCCTTATTATATCATTCTTTTCATTAAGATTGTAGTTAAATCTATTTTGGAATGTTTTTGAAATTTTCGGACATTAAACAAACTATGCAGCTGATTTTTTACTAAATTACCTACAAACCTACAAACTAAAAATAAAGACATATATACAAAAGTTCGTACAATTCAACTTAAAAAATCCTTGTGTCCTTGTATCTAGAGTTAAGACTACAATTTGTTCATTCCAGAAATGTTTATAATTATCTTTAAAGTAACAATGTAAAATTAGAAATAATAAACATCAATTAGTTATCAGTGCCCCATTCAATTTTGTGCCCCGGTCCTGACTTGTCTGTTTTGTTGTCTGCAGAGAATTAGTTTTTAGTTCGGTTTTACACAGATTCACTTTGCTTTATTATTAACATCAGCACAAACTAAAAACTAGCAAAATGTTAATTGTCATTTTGGATGTTCTGACAGGAAAAAAAAATCTCACAGAAGTTACCCACTTGCCCATCGAAAAATAGAAGTGAGTAAAGTGTCACTTTCGAAATTTTGAAATGTGTGATAAAAGTCAATAATACATAGGTGATTACAAATAAACTTGTTTTTTTTTGCGGAGTTTGGATTTTGTTCAAGGTTTAGTTATCATTCTTTCTCAATTGGAAATTTTTATTTATTGCTTATAACGTGATATCGTATTGAACATCTGATAACAATTAATTATGGTTGTTATATAAAGACCTTCAATTTTACTTTTGGTTTCAGTCGCAACTGTCATTTCCAAGTAAGTTTTTTCCTACCTATTAAGAATATTATATAAAACCAACACAAATTAACTTTATTGTTTGTAACATATATATATATATATATATATATATATATTACAATTAAATAATTGTAATAATAATAATTTATAATTATATTAAATATATATATTTATTTTTTATATTTAATATTGTTTTTTTAGTCACAACACAAGACAACTTTAATAATGGCAACAACTTTGACGAAAATTCTTCTATACGTCATGGTCAGCGTCAGTATGGCCAACGTTGCTCTCTCCGATAAAGTACCAGTGAGAAGTCAAGAAACCCACATCAGAATTCAAAATTTCTCAGGGAAAGATATTATTACAACTGTTGTATCAGGAATTGATAAATTTGATTGGGAAAACGGACGAGGCCCAGAGGGTAATTTTCAAGATGTGCAGATCCCTAACACAAAGTCAGAAGATCGAAGGGAAGAGGTCAATTATTATGCATCCAACTGTCCATTTACTATGACCCTTATTTTTTCTGATAAAAGCAGAGATACATTCAAAGTAAATCAAAAATTTGCCATTGGAAAAGCAAAAGCAAATTGGCAGCACACTGAAGTTTCTCACAATTTGATATATGAAAGAGTTGGCAGTAACACTTTGCAAATTACTGTTACCTAATTTTTGTATATTATTACTATACATATTATATATATATATATTTTGTATCGTTTAGCTGATATGTAGAAAATAAATAGCAACTTGAAGCAAAAAAGTTGACATTTTTTTAACATTTACCTCGTATATGTACAATTTAATAGAACAGAGACAAAATTAACAATTTAAGCTATTAGTGAAATCAACGGCGAGTTAGAATTTTGAAAAAAAAAGAACAGAACATTTGCTGATTTGAATACAGGATAAGTAAGTTTGTGAAAAATTTAAAAAGTTTGGAATACATTTTTTTTAGATTTTAAAAATTATTTTCAAATATGAGAAATAGCTATGACTGTTAAGGTAGTAAACAAAGCGAGTTCATAAAACCTGATTTTATACGAATTGCATACAAGATTTTATGTTTGTTTGCTCTCAAAACATTTTAAACGTCAGATATATTGACAATGTTTATTATACTGGTACTTTAATTTGTTACTTTACAAAATTATATCACAAAGAGTTTCAGTATATTTCAATCTTGAACGCTTAAAGTTTTTAGCTATAAAAAATAATTTATTTTTAAGCATTCAAAAATTGAGTAAATATTTAAAATTATTTATAGTATATTATGATATCTAGATTCTCTAGATTTTTAAATGCTTTTTAACCGTATCTATTGTAAACTTTCGAGTTTCTGGATCGTCTGATTTTTCAGTATCTTCCTTTGGATTTAACACACTTTATCCCATATATTCTATATTATTGCATTTTGTTATTTATTTATATTAGCTCGAAATTTTAGATTCTTGAGCCTTATTATATCGTTCTTTTCATTAAGATTGTAGTTAAATCTTTCTTGGAATGTTTTTGAAATTTTCGGACAATAAACAAACTATGCAGCTGATTTTTTACTAAATTACCTACAAACCTACAAACTAAAAATAAAGACATATATACAAAAGTTCGTACAATTCAACTTAAAAAATCCTTGTGTCCTTGTATCTAGAGTTAAGACTACAATTTGTTCATTCCAAAAATGTTTATAATTATCTTTAAAGTAACAATGTAAAATTAGAAATAATAAACATCAATTAGTTATCAGTGCCCCATTCAATTTCGTGCCCCGGCCCTGACTTGTCTGTTTTGTTGTCTGCAGAGAATTAGTTTTTAGTTCGGTTTTACACAGATTCACTTTGCTTTATTATTAACATCAGCACAAACTAAAAACTAGCAAAATGTTAATTGTCATTTTGGATGTTCTGACAGGAAAAAAAAATCTCACAGAAGTTACCCACTTGCCCACCGAAAAATAGAAGTGAGTAAAGTGTCACTTTCGAACTTTTGAAATGTCTGATAAAAGTCAATAATACATAGGTGATTACAAATAAACTTGTTTTTTTTGCGGAGTTTGGATTTTGTTCAAGGTTTAGTTATCATTCTTTCTCAATTGGAAATTTTTATTTATTGCTTATAACCTGATATTGTTTTGAATATCTGATAACAATTAATTATGGTTGGTATATAAAGACCTTCAATTTTACTTTTGGTTTCAGTCGCAACTGTCATTTCCAAGTAAGTTTTTTCCTACCTATTAAGAATATTATATAAAACCAACACAAATTAACTTTGTTGTTTGTAATATATATATATTACAATTAAATAATTGTAATAATAATAATTAATAATTATATTAAATATATATATTTATTTTTTTATATTTAATATTGTTTTTCTAGTCACAACACAAGACAACTTTAATAATGGCAACAACTTTGACGAAAATTCTTCTATACGTCATGGTCAGCGTCAGTATGGCCACCGTTGCTCTCTCCGATAAAGTACCAGTGAGAAGTCAAGAAACCCACATCAGAATTCAAAATTTCTCAGGAAAAGATATTATTACAACTGTTGTATCAGGAATTGATAAATTTGATTGGGAAAACGGACGAGGCCCAGAGGGTAATTTTCAAGATGTGCAGATCCCTAACACAAAGTCAGTAGATCGAAGGGAAGAGGTCAATTATTATGCATCCAACTGTCCATTTACTATGACACTTATTTTTTCTGATAAAAGCAGAGATACATTCAAAGTAAATCAAAAATTTGCCATTGGAAAAGCAAAAGCAAATTGGCAGCACACTGAAGTTTCTCACAATTTGATATATGAAAGAGTTGGCAGTAACACTTTGCAAATTACTGTTACCTAATTTTTGTATATTATTACTATACATATTATATATATATATATATATATATTGTATCGTTTAGCTGATATGTAGAAAATAAATAGCAACTTGAAGCAAAAAAGTTGACATTTTTTTAACATTTACCTCGCATATGTACAATTTAATAGAACAGAGACAAAATTAACAATTTAAGCTATTAGTGAAATCAACGGCGAGTTAGAATTTTGGAAAAAAAAGAACAGAACATTCGCTGATTTGAATACAGACTAAGTAAGTTTGTGAAAAATTTAAAAAGTTTGGAATACATTTTTTTTAGATTTTAAAAATTATTTTCAAATATGAGAAATAGCTATGACTGTTAAGGTAGTAAACAAAGCGAGTTCATAAAACCTGCTTTTATACGAATTGCATACAAGATTTTATGTTTGTTTGCTCTCAAAACATTTTAAACGTCAGATATATTGACAATCTTTATTATACTGGTACTTTAATTTGTTACTTTACAAAATTATATCACAAAGAGTTTCAGTATATTTCAATCTTGAACGCTTAAAGTTTTTAGCTATAAAAAATAATTTATTTTTAAGCATTCAAAAATTGAGTAAATATTTAAAACTATTTATAGTATATTATGATATCTAGATTCTTTAGATTTTTAAATGCTTTTTAACCGTATCTATTGTAAACTTTCGAGTTTCTGAATCGTCTGATTTTTCAGTATCTTCCTTTGGATTTAACACACTTTATTCCGTATATTCTATATTATTGCATTTTGTTATTTATTTATATTAGCTCGAAATTTTAGATTCTTGAGCCTTATTATATCGTTCTTTTCATTAAGATTGTAGTTAAATCTTTCTTGGAATGTTTTTGAAATTTTCGGACAATAAACAAACTATGCAGCTGATTTTTTACTAAATTACCTACAAACCTACAAACTAAAAATAAAGACATATATACAAAAGTTCGTACAATTCAACTTAAAAAATCCTTGTGTCCTTGTATCTAGAGTTAAGACTACAATTTGTTCATTCCAAAAATGTTTATAATTATCTTTAAAGTAACAATGTAAAATTAGAAATAATAAACATCAATTAGTTATCAGTGCCCCATTCAATTTTGTGCCCCGGCCCTGACTTGTCTGTTTTGTTGGTTGCGTCTTCATATCCTGGTCTTTTCAGTCTTCAGCGTAGACCTTGGATTGTCAAACCCCTGATGAACGTACTCGTTCAGGATTCCAAGAATTCTTCATCAGAGCTCCTGCTGGGCGATTTTTATTGCACTAACTTTCGTATACTTATAAATTCGGCATTGCTAATTAGGTGATTTTTCACAGTTTTTACTTAATTAACATCATTCGTAATGACTGGAACGTAACAAAGGACTGATAAGAAAGGCCACAAAAAATCGATTCCATTATGGACCAATAGTAGAACAATGAAACCAAATGTTTATGTTAACACCAATTAGAGATTAATTTCACTTGATACCATTCATATTTGCTGAGATGATTTATACCTTCGGTCACCAATATTAAAACTAGAACAGAACAATGTTTTGGACAATTTCAGAATAATGGGATTTTAATTGAATTTGCACGCTATTTTCCTCCGATTAATAGATGTGTTGTTTGTTTATGTTATAAATATTTCTTTCGAAATTTTATGTGTATTACGTGCAACAAAGTCTTTGTTCTGATCATTGTGCTACTTTTTATAAAGGATCTTCCAACAACAATATGACCACACCAAAACTTGGAAATTAATAGGTTTAATTTAATTAATTGACATGTTTTGTGGATTTATTGAGTTTTTGAAAGAAGTCGAATTATCGTTGGAAGACTGCATAACTACAAACAACAGACAATATGTTGTAACAATTCCGTAAATGTTTTTCTTAAAACAGTTGCAATAGCATATGCCATATAATGACACATAAATGACACAAAATGAATAAAACTGAAGAATTCTTAGGTAACACTCAGCTCGCGCTGCAAAATTACAAAATTGCAGGCGTACGTTCTATGGTTAGTACACCGATGAGTAATAAAATGGAAAATAGTTAAACAAAACATGAAAAAGAGAAGACCGAAACATTATATGCCTAATAGGTTATTATCGGTTATTGATAACCACCGTTAAATATAAAATGTAAGCATAATTTCGCCCGTAATAAAACCGTTAAAGACTTCTTTGTTTTCAAAAGCGGCGGTCATGAAATCGCTTCGCAAATTAAAGGGACGAAATTTGGAATTTTAAATAAATGCTTATTTTGTGCAGATCACGTTTTAAGGACTTGGGAAAGTTCTTGCAACGACTAGTTTTACTATTTTAAATACAGTTATTATGTGGATTTGAGTATTTTAATGTCCTTTTACAGTTTTAATTTGAATTTATATTTTTTAACTTAGTTGTCTTTATATGTAACCGATTTTGATCGATGCACGGTTCAGCCAATTAATTTAATATTAGAAAATTAATATTAATCAAAGACTAGATTAATCAATTATTTATCATTGCCTAATGGGAACAGAATTTAACAACTTCCAAGATTGTAAACATTTAAAATCAAAACGAGATAACGGCAAATAAAGTTTACATGAAAACATGGCATTTAATATTATTCTAAAATTATTATATCAAACGGAATTATTCGGTTATGTATAATTTAAAGCTTCAGCATTTTTGTTATTTTCTAATTTACGTTCTTTTTAAAATCGTTGATGTAGTTTAAATAGTTATTTAAATGTTTATCACAAAAACTTGAGAAATAAATAGAGCAACTTTTTGCTCGAAATGTATACATATTTTTTTGGACGGTATTATATATATTTCTTTAAATGCTAGAACCTCATTTACCACTTTATGAAAGGCCTTTGCTAAATTTGAAAACCTTATATGCTTTAAAACTTTATTTTTAAAGCGTTTCGAACCTGTTAGTAATTTTGTAAGTTTTACAAGATTTTATTGTTAGTTTTTAAAGTTTACTTGTGCGTTTCTTTTTTTTTCAGCATTGTAAAAAGCTCTTCAAAATTAAAATCAAACATTTGTAAATTATTATATTATATTATAAATTATTATATTTAAAATAGCTATTTATATCAAGGGTAAAAAATAGAAATTTTTACGTGTGTGTAAGATCTGTAACCACAAAAATGACAAAATTTTCCATCAGTTACATACAAAATTTTATCTACTTTTGCTTTGATAACAGAATTTGTTTTATTTTTATTTATTTTTTGTTAAAAATTACAAAGCGTAGCATTTTCTCTCTGAAGTTAAGAGAAAAACTTTATTTTTAAAATTATTACATTACACACAAAAAATAGAGAACTATAAAAATTCAGAAACTCAGTTTTCAAAATTTTTAAATTGAATATTGATGCTCAAAATGTTTACTAAAATCTTTTATTTATAAAACACTTATATATTTCTAATTCGTGAAATTTAGAATTAAAATTAAAAACCTTTTATTTAAAATTTAAGAATTTTATTTTTCCAAATTTTTAATCCTTGTTATTTATTGTAGTTAGTTCTAACATGTTTTTGCTTTCAACTACAACCATAATTTAAGGTTAAACTGATAGTTCAAATTAAACTAACACATAGATTCAAATAAAATTCAAAAATCACATTGTCAAAAAACTTTCTAAAATTCACAAAACTGCAAAAATCGTTAGAATATTGGAGAAAAACTGATAATCTATAATTTTTTTAAAATTCAAATATAAATTTTTAACCTTGTTTTGATACATCTTGACTTGAAATTTCTTACAGGAGTTGCATATTTTGGCCAAGTTATAAAAATAAGGCAAATTATTGAAAATACTAAACAAAACTTTTAACAATGTTAAAGAAAAAAAGAAGAGTTAATAACAATAATAAATAAATAAAATAAAATAAAAATAAAACACTATTTTTCTGAAAGATTATTGTTATGGTAGCTTCGACTAAATACCAGTAAATTACCTTAAATGTATAATCTACATTTAATTTGTGCGATCCTATTCAACAGAATATTTGTCACATTTTTCTCTAATTTATAAGCTTATTTGCAATTAAATTTTTTTAAATGCATTTATGTTTAAAACCAGAGTAAAATACCAAGCAAAAATAAAAAACATATTGAAGTAGCAGCACCATGTAACTGAATCTCATTGATGAGTTCGAACTTTAACATAAACGGATCTTCTTTCAAATCTGAAACGTCCTACAAGCAAAACGTTCATGAACCGACTTCTAGATACCTTACGTCTAACGATTTTTTACTGTTTATGACTGTCTTGCAGGTTAACCTTAAACTTGGTATTTTTATAATAAGGACTCTTTACCAATTGGAGCACAAAATGCCATCCAAAACACCACCTAGCGAAAGAACAACCATTCCAAATGAATTTGACCAAAACACAAAAGACTAAACGTTTAAGTAGAAGCGTATCAAATCCAACAAAATTTCTCCCACAATTTGACATCGTAGATAACGTGTAGCAGTTCAAAAGAGAAGCTACGTCGGTGGCTGTGCGAAACCGTCGAAGATCTTTGCGGCGGTAGATTCGCATGCATGCAAACCGCTCAGGTGTGTCGAAATTGCTTTCTCAGTGGCGTCGACCTAAGCAGGAAGAAAATATCGATAAAACATTTTTTTTAATTGCAGAATTTCAGAACAAAGTTTATCAATTTCAAAACCGAACACCGGATGTCAATAATCATGTTGAACATTTTCAGCTTCGGAGCTCATTATCGTTGCATCTTTCCATCCAATTTTTCGGCTTTCGGTACTATTGAAGTGAAACGACGATTAGTGTAGTAGATTGGATTGATTAATAATCCGTTTAGGTACTAGATGTCGTCAAGTCGTTTACTTGAAATGTTGAGACTCGTTAGGGCAGTTCCAATTAATAAAGTTACTAATTGGACATAATTCGCTTCTACTGCCGATAATCTGTAGATAATATCAATTTTAGTAAATTGAGATCGAAGGATGTAGGAGCCGTAAATCGATTCGACTCAATTTGTCAATCATATTGCCAAAATAAATAAAAAAATTAAGATATTAATTTAAAAGACGAGATTATTTATACTACGGTATCTGACATAAGAAATCAAATTTTGCACTATTAACAACGAGAATGAATTTTCATAAGCTATAAAAAATTAGTAACATGATTAATTTTAATTGTTTTTTTAACCCACTAATTTATGAGACGATTAATTTTAATCATTAATTAAACTAATGTTAACCAAAGGAATAGTAAAAAATATGAATCATTAATTATTAATTATTTTTATTAATTATACGCCACTTGTATATTAAAACATATTTTATTCAGTTTAACAAAGAGGTAATTTTGATTATTTACTAGACTTTTAAAAACGGGTGCAGTTTTAGACTAGTTCGTTGAAATATTGAATATTGTGTATTTAAATTATAAGATATACACCCATAACATTTATTATATTGTTATCATATTATTAAGTATCTATTATATCCTTAGACAACTGTAAGTTCCGCTCTAAAAACGCTTGAGTTATTAATTACTAAAAATTATTTTATGTTCTATTAAAAATTTCATAGGTTTATAAATTATCGACACACTTGAGAAATCATTGCGACTGAAACTGAAAGTATCAATAGATCAACAATTAATACCTTATCAAAATTGTATTTATCTTATCATTTGAATTTGTCTATTTGCCTTATTATTGTTTCTAAAACAATTTATTACTGAATGGCATTTTTGAATTTGTGCATATAGGAAAATGATTGAACTGTAAATTGATTTTCATTATCGGGTCAATAAGTGAGTTCATGTTTAACTTACAATTATATTAAACAAATTACTCAATAATTAACGTCTATCATTTAATTCCCTAACGGATTATGTTTGCTAATATGCATACTTAACATATGATTACATTTAATTATATAATTTTATTCAAAAAGCGTACGTGTCTAACGCTTCTAGAAAAAAAAAGATAACTGTCAATAGGAAAACTATCAGACTTCGCTAATAAAAATATCTGGGCTCTGGAGTCTGTGGCTCGTTCTATACGTGCCTTTCGTGTAAACGACTTATCATCAAGATGAATTCAAGACACCGCTCTGACAGACCAATTACTCCACAATTATTAACTTGTAAATTAACTCTATTGAATGTAAACTGGCAATTTATACTTTATAGTTTTCTTTATAGTTGCCACCGAGATTTCTAAACTTTGTAGTGTCGTTGCGAAATGTTGGAGAGAACGCCCCCCTTGCAATGGAGCAAGTGTCGCCCCTTTGGAAAATGCAACAGATGTAGGGATCAATGCTTCATTAAGTAGATTTCGGGAATAATCCGATATAGAGCGTGGCTAATAAGCACATTGTGTGAATTTGCTACCCTCGATTGATCGGATTTGGTTAACCGAATTGTATGGCTCTGTGGTTAAATATTTTTCTAAAAGGTTAGTAATCCATTTTAAATTCAGTTTTATTTGTCGTAGAAGCTATAAAAAAATGCACGCCTAAAGGCACCTTTTTCATTAGCAGTATAAAATGTTTCAGAACTGCCTGAAAATCGTTAGAAATGCAACAACCATGGTAATCATCACAACTATTTAAGCCTCTTAATTTTCCAATCACACGAGCTACCTTCTCAATAATTATAATATCTTTAAGTCGGGACTAATTAAAATTCTACAGCCCAAGATACAAGCCATGTACGAACACTCCTAAGTGCTTCCATTACCAATTTAATAATCCATGTAAACACTTGTATTCATTGACAGCTTCATGCTCGAATTTTATAGCTTGAAATGTTCAGGTTTCGCTTTTAATGCATAAGAAATAAAATCTTTTTTTTAAGAACCAGTGTAATTACAAGTTGTTACTGTTAATGGACGTTTTATAGAAAGTATGGGAGCTTCTGCTTGTAAATATTGAAAATTATAATGTGTATATGGAACCATTTTATATGGGATTAAGTGGTTCAGGTTGTTAAGTGTATGCAGAATGAAAGAATTGCAAGAAGTGGTTTATGGTGACACTCGTGCAGCTGCTGTAATTAAGTCCTTAGCTAGTCGCTGTGAAATGGGAATATTTTGCTTCTTTACTATAAATTTTTGCTTGTTATTGGTGAGAATGCGGTGTGGATTCGAGACTCTGGGCAGTGATAATCTATAAACTGAAGGAATGGTCGGCAAGGAAGGAATCGTAAATAATAATGTGATTGTAGAATGTTCTTTTATGTGATGCGCAGCACTTGGAGCCCCAGCTTTATCGTTTGCACTATAAGCAAACTCAATAGAAATACTTATAGAGAAGAAATAAGAAGAAAATTTAATGGAGAGAGTCAACAAAATATCTGGCCATTTATGTTGTAAAACCCTCAAGATAGTTATTTGAAAAACGACAACGGAATATAAGTAGCTACTTGGACGTCAAATAATTGTAAAAGGAAGATTTCCAACATGGTCTCAGTGTCCACTATTATGAGCTAATAATAACAATAAAAGATCCACTTTAACAAAATTACGCTCAAATAAATAACTCAATGTGTAATTGCTGCTGTTATTTTTTTATCAGCTTATAAATTCCCCCTGTACAATTATGTGTAACAAAAAATCCGAGCTTCTCACACCGCCAATTTTAACCCATGTATGTACACTATGTAATGATTTATTTGCATTTGCATGGAAGCCATCATATAGCTGCTGGGTCCGTTCGTTGTAATGTTCACCATACTGAAAGCTCAATTACCACTTGCTTGTTATTTACGTTTTAGTACTTTAGATCATCTTTGTAGATATATAAATTATCCGGTTGGGGTATCTTTGGGGTAATAAATCTCGCTATTTGCTTGATAATATATTACATATCGGTAGTAAAGAAACTTGGAAGTAATTTCATTAATTAAGTGGTAATACAAGTGCAAAGATGTATTTCCTTGTGAAACTGTTCCAATTCCTATCATGAATTTATCTAGATTGCTTATCTATAGTTTTATGGGTGTAAAATTGCACGATTTAAACGTCTCTTTTGCTCAACACTTGACATTTGTCGTGACGCTACCAACCTAAAAATTTTGTATGGGAACTAACAGGGTTCAAATCGTATAATTTTCAGTACTGAAATTTTCAGATTTAATGGATAACCTGACAGGTGTATTGGGTATAATTTTGTAAACTTTTAAATAAATATAAATATCATTTGACGTCAATAGGTACATGCTTGTGCCAAGATTGCCGAGAAAGAAAGCGATTCAACCATCAACGTAAATTTTGCTTTCTGTTTTTTGTGAGGGTTATGAATATTTTTAATTAAACTTTTTGTGCTATTGTAAAATATTACAAATTGCGTATTAATTTTACAAATTGTTACCTTCAACATGTTCAGATTTATTTCAAAAATTTTCTTTTGTAATATATTTTTAGAACAAATAAAAATTTTAAGTTTTTACACCTTCAATTTGAAGTTCTTACATATTTAATTTTGAAAAATGGTGCAAGTTTTAATGTACAAATTGTTCGTAAAGTTCCTTTTTTTGTTTTTTTTTTATTGTTACTAAGAACATGAAAATCTGCAGCTTCTTGTAGCAACTTTTTGAGTACATCAATTCACCAGATAACTTGTTTTTTTTTGACATTTAACATACTAGAGATTATTAATAATAAGATCAAATTTTGCAAAATTCTAGACGCATAGGAGAAGATGCTTTTTTTTTCTGGGTTAGCTTTTTTTTGATTTAAGCAAAAGTTTTAAGCCTTTCAATTTTAAATTACCTTAATTTTACATAAAACTAAATTATTTGTATTAGAAAAATTTTTTTTATAGATAAAAGTAAAACCTTAAACTTAGAAATTAAGTACAGAATTTTTGTTACGGCTAAAATTTTGGTTTTGTACCTTTGACGTACTAAATAAGCATGTCAATAAGTTTTCTAAATTTTGTACCTGTAGATAGAGTAAATTTTTTGTTTCTAGTAAAAATCAAGTTTCGCTGTATCTATAATTTTATTTCTAGAATATTTAACTTGTTGCATGCTTAATAGCCATGTCATTGTCAGTAAATTTACTAAATTTTATAGTTGCATTTAATAGATATTTAAGTTATTGTCTTTAAACTAACATAAAGAAAAATTTTGTATCTGTGATCTGTAATTAATTTATAGATACTAAAGTTATCGACTTCATAATATAATTTTAGAACTAGATTTACTGTCTGAATTTAGGAAGCGGCTCAATGCCACGTAACGAAAAAATATTAGAACACAAAAATTGTCTTTTAAACTAAATTAATCTCATTTTACTGATAAGCATTTTCTGATATATTTTCACAATCAATTTGAATAAAAAATTAGGCTGTTTCCTAATTAACGAGATTTTTCTACTGATTTTGCCTGAAAATGTATATGGCAACATTGTTTTTAACCAGAATTACCTTGACCCTAGTGTTTCTATAGATCCAAAAAAAGGGGTCTTCAGAAAATGTGATGCGTTTCCGGATTTACGCTCAGAAAAATTTTAGTACGTCTAATTAAGAAAATATTTAAAAAAAAATATTTTTTTTTAGTTTTTTAATTATTTTTAGTGTCATTGAGCGAGTTTGTACGATTCGAGACAAGTTTTTGAATTTTGGAACACTTGATTAAATACAAGTCTCTGGAATGTCACGCACGTCTTCGGAGGTATAACACTGAACGGTGTAATGCAGTGCAAGAAAATGCATAGCCATTAATTTTCGATTTACAAGCCATTTAAAAGAAAGAAAATTGGCAAAACTAGTAGAAAATAATTCTGAGAATTTTAATTAGATTGTTGTTCCTGCGATAAAACATGGAGATAGTGGTAGTAGAACAATCTATATATTTTTATTAAAGACGAAGATAGAGACGATTTGCAACTAAGAAAAGAAAAAGAATTAATACGTACAAACCTACAATGGTAATAAATAAAACGAAATCCAAACTAATTTAGAATTAATGTTCAAAGTTTCGCCCATCTGCATTTGCTCTCCCTACAATTTTGCCAGGAACAGGTTGCTGGTGTTACATACGCACTTGCCAAGAAGTAAATACATATCATAACAGTCTCTGCATACATATTACAAATTTGACTTTTAAAAATCTAATGTCGAAAAATTAAATAATGTATGATGCCACATTTATCGTAATTGTAGCTGTATTTTTTTGTTTATAAATTAATAATAACTTTTTAACACTACCGATCGGTTTATTTAATGGAAACGCCTGAGATTAATCTAATTTACATATAATTAATGTCAAGATCCTTATTTTTAGTATTAATTTTTGTTTTTTTAAACCACTGTATTGTATGGACAAAAAAAACATGGATTTTTTTTAAACATATGTCTCGTAATTAATGAGATGCTTTAATAATGCAGCTTCGAAAAAGTGGGCGATATTCCGGACACTTTGTATAGCAAGGTTACATAATTTTGTAGCTGAGTGACTATGGGACTAAAATTATAGTGCACAACTAATATGATTGAAATTGTTTATTTTTCATTTGATTTCCACCTATTTATTATTATTACTATTTTTATTACTTGTAGAAACAATGTTAAATTTGCAAAACATGAACACATTTTAAACGTTGTACATTTAGATTTAGGTATCTTGTTATGTTATGTTATACTAGATATCTAGGATAGCAATGCTGTGTTGTTGTTCCTTTAGATCTAGAGATTTAATAGATACAAATAATTACAATTTACCGAATCTTAAAACTTTCAACAAATTTAGAAAATTTGAAGAACACAAAAATATAAAGTCTTCAAAAAATCACTAGTATCCAAATAACAATTTAAATAAAATTAAAATACAATCATCTAAGATTTTTTTTTTATTGAAAAATTTTAAATAATGTAAAAAGTCTATAGATTTTTGAAAAGGGTAGTAGTAACTTTAAAATTTAAGTGACAAAAGTTATGTGTAAAATGTGAAATTTTGATAATTTTAAATTTATATTGTTTTTTATACTCATTTTAATAGGCCTAGAGCGACATTAATTTTTGAAAAATCTATTAGTGTGTGAAGTGTTGATCCACATAATGTGAACCATTTATTGCAAAAAAATGACACTGATCAACCTATAAATTTCCCTGTCGTTAATTAATTTGAATAACTAACCCGACGATATAAAGTGCAATATGGACTTTTTCCCTACTCGCCTCCTTTTCACATCCGACATTCTTCCCAGGTTTAATTAGTATTAATGCGTCCTGTATCGAACAATAAAAATCCTTCGGAAATTATTAATACGTCGGCACCAGCCATCTGATGTATGGAAAGTGAACCTTCCGTAATGTATTATTATTGTATTCATAAATAATGTTCCCGTGAGCTTTGCGGTCACGACGGCCAGGTTTATAATACACATACATTTAAATGAATTCATATTAAACCACAACCTGTGGAGATCTCAGTTTGATAGCACTATGTAAGCTCGATTCTGTCACCTACTAACAACCGTTTCCATGTTACGATTTATGTCTATCTTGTAGCCTTTTTAATTTGAAATCACTTCTTTAAAGGCTCACAGGGCTCCAGATCAGATCGTGTCTAATAGTAATTTTGATCTGAATGTAGCCCTTGGGCGGCAATAACTTACTGCGATTTGATTAAGATATCATTAACTCAGGGTAATTTAATAATAATAACTAACGATGTCTTTATTACTGGGAATTGCATATAAAAAGTTCCTCTTTGTGGATGTCAGATTTGGTTAAAGTACAGCAAAAAAATTCTTTGTCTACTTTGTTGACACATTCTGACAGCAAACCGAATCGCTCGAATAAAATACTTGATTATTTACAGTTGAGATCTCACAATGAAATTTCATAAGAAGTTGGTATTGTTATTGTAAGCCGTTAATGTCATCGTAAATTTTACCTACAATATGTACTGGTGTTGTTTGATTAACGATTATCCTGTCACTGTGAAGTGAAACCTGTGTTCCTAGTAAAAGCAAAATGGTGAACAACTCCGGGATGCTTCTTCGGAACAAGTCAGTCAATGTAATACTATTTGTCTGCGGGCGGAAAGAAATGCCGATTCCAGGAAATTGTAGGCTTGCGGTTTTCTAATTTATTGTGGTACATAACATGTACAAATTAAAGCTCAATTACTACTTACTGTGATAATAATAGATTAGAACATTCTTTAAACGCCTACTTATCTATAATCTAGATTATCTATAGAGATATCTTATTATTGCTGGACTGGAGTTGTAATTCGGTTACTACAAGTTATTAACGAGTTCTCGTGATTTCTTTATGGTTAGCGTAGCGGTAACACGAAATGTTAACAAATTTATATGGGTATAGGTTATACCAATAATATCAACCTTTTAACATGTTTTAACTTCTTTATGTTCTTGTAAGACAAATTTTAATCAACTGAAGTATTTTAGTTTACAATGTCATAATTATTTCGTCATGTGTTTTGGTAAAGACGAGCATGTTACACTTTAAGAAGGGGGTCTTTGGCACACCTTAATATTTAGCTTAACAAACTTTTTTAAAAAAATTGATTGATTTTAATTATAAGATTAATTTTTTTATATAGAATAAATACAAAATTAAAACAATCATTGAATAAAAAGTCGGATAAAATTTTTAAAATTAGGTTTCTGTATACCAACACTGTTATGTTATTGCACTATTTTTAATACATTTTGTATTTCACAAGTAGTCCTCAGTCATTTTTAATTTCAATGTTCCTAATCAAATAATTCCTCTTTGTTAGTGTTCATTAGTGGTAATGTAGTGTAATTAGTTATATTATTAGTATATTTAATAAAAATAAAGACTACTCAAGGGTTTTACATTGTTGAGTTCGATGTTACTAAGGTCTGTTCAGCATCTTTAACCAAGTTTTTTTTTTTGTTTTTCATTTCTTCGGTAACAAAGATTCATGCACCAATTCCGCCGATTGTTCGACATCAGAGAATTCCTTTATTTCATTATCATTAATCATCAGAAATGAGATCAATTAAATAATCACAAATTGCAAAAATTGTCAATTTTTGTTTTGCTTACTTTTGTGTTCTATAGAAATGAAAAATTTCACATTAGAAGAAACTTGATTACAGTTCTGGCAAATACAAAAATTAGAAATTTCACACCAAACACAATCTTCTTTCCATTCATGACATGTTTTTTCCCTTGGCTTCGTCTTGATGAAAAATCTCAAGTAGAATAAACTGAAAAAAATCCTTTCTATCTATCTATCTATCTATCTTTGCCTATGTTGTTGGACAAATAATTATTCTTAAATTTTTCAATAAATTATTTTTCTAACATTTAAGTTAGAGTACATTTTTTTCTAACTAGAACAGAAACTAAACAAAAACTATGTAAAAATTATGTTCAAGGTGTGCTTATAAAACTACTCATTAATATCTGAATCTTTTTTTGTTAGTTTTCGAGCTTTTCAAAGATCTGTTAACAATTTCCTATTTACTTTTCGAGTCATTGTAAATTAAGTGTTAATGTAGGTGACTCTTTAATGTCACAAGATAAATTATTTTTAAAGAACAAAACATTATACACCTTGGAAAAATTTGTTAATTTTATTTTTATTTAATTTGTTCCTTTTTAACAAAAAAAAATTAGATTACGAAAAACTTTGTTTTTCTGAAACGCAATGGAAAAAATATTACAATATATTCAGTAAGAATTTATAACTAACTTTTTATAGAATTTTACAAAATCAGAACAGAAGACGCCGACTTGTTTTTAGAATCTCACGTCCACAATATAAAAAATACTACCATCAATAGTGCTCTTGCCCAGTTTTATAAAATGGCGCTTTAAGTAATAGTAACAAGAGAAGTATGCCAGAAATCTATAGAATTTTTTACTTATTTCACGCTGGCGAACATTTAAAATCGCTTTGTCAGTTTTTAAGTACTATGTAACTAAATTATTTTACATTTAAGAAGAAATAAAAAATTACTTCCAACAATTAAGTTGGAAAATGGTTTTAAAGAACTGTCGCTGTTAAACTCCAAAAACTTTCGTAATAAAAGATAAAAAAAGCACCATGTTTTTTTTAAATTGACTAATAATAATAATAATAATAATAGAAAATTATTTTTCAATACATCTTATTTTACATTATAACATTTTTGCATTTTTTTTGTTTGAGTTTTTGAGTCAGCGTTTTACTAGAGTAACATATTTTTCAGACAAGAAACCAGAAATATAACCTTTGCTATTTTAGTCAGAAGCTGTCAGAAGAACCATATTATCGTCTACATTCTTCAAATTTGAAGATTTAGAATAACAAAATTTTTTTATGAAATATAAAATTCTTATAAAATTTAACGTCTATTTCAAAGTTAAACAAATCTATGTTTCTTTCATGTAATCTATAATTTAACTGAAACACAAAGTACATTGAAACTTTTTAAATATGTGTTAAAATTATTTGAGTAAGTTTTGAATGTTACACATGAAATTTATGGACTAGAAATCAAATCAAAGTACTAAAGCCACTGGAAATCTGATTTAATGTTTTAGTTTTTTTTTAAAGAAAGCTATTAAGTACTATCAAAGTGAGTTTGTAGCCAGCAGTTTGATCGTGAAACAAATTCGTTTCTAATTTTTTTATATTCATTTGTTTCATCTTCTACAAATTGATTGCTAAAATTTCGTTTGAAAGGCTATTTTTTACTAGGGTTACGGTTTTAGATAGTCGTTAGATGGGCTTTTTCGCAACATGTGGTATTTGTTAAGTAAATGGTATCATTTTAAAATTTATGCGCTTATTCAATTAAATGTCTGGTTTGCAAAAATTATATAATAAAAATTAAAAAAAAATACCAGCTGTTAAATTTGGCTATAAAAGCCACTTATGTAACACGTACATGATATAAGATTAGATAAAGTACACAAATTACAAAATTTTGTGTTTAACTGTTTTAAACAGATTTTTTACATTTAAAAGATAAGTTTGACAAAAATATTGACATGCTAAAGTATGTATCTTGTAGGAACTATAAAATGAAATCACTTTATCGACCTACTAGTACTAAACTGTCATTTTACGGCAGTAAAATTATGTCATTAAGTGTACCTTACAATGCAATCAAACATTATTATTCCTCAACATAGCTTACGAATAAAGTAAAAACGAATTGACCACATTTAGTCTAATTAAAAATTACTGAAATGTTGTAAAGATGAATTCGAAAAAAATTCAGATAAATAATTTTGTCTAAAGATTATGTATATAGACAAACGGCAGTCTTAAATACATGCAAAAAAATTAAAATTCATGTTTAAATATACAAAAATAGTAATAATTGTTGTTGTCTTGCTAAAATTCTCATTTATATTTAATTGTTGTTAAATAAATTTTTTCTTGTACTATTCGTGATAATGTTTGACCTTCATGCTCTTAAAGCTGGGAGACGCATTTTAGGTGCTCCAACATGGCCGGCTAAAAAACCTCTACTAAGCTATTAAAACATCAGGCCAAATTGAAAATAATACTCTATCTACACAGCTTGATATTTCTTCAAAATCATCTCAAAAAATTCGATCTTGTTATCTATTAGCTGTAGCAAAAATATAAATGTAAAATGAAAATAGAACTGTTTTTTATTTGTCTCTTGTTAAGGAAAAATTAACTGGTAATTTAACCATAACTTGGATAGGTTATTCCCACTATCTTTTTTTTTATTCAAAGTGTGTGTTTCTAGAAAATAATTTGCTTTAATCGTATAGATATCTACTGCTTAGTTCTACATGTTAGCTTATGTCGTAAAAGTCACAATATTGATTATCTAAAAGTGAAGGCACGGAATTAATACATCAAAAGCACTTCAAACAAATCAAAAATTTATACCTTAATGTCAAGAATTAAAGTAAAAATTGTACTTGTAAAGGAATATAAAATCTAGCTGTAAATGGTTATCTTTTTTCTTAGACTTGTGCGTGTTTATCTCTATTCCAAGAATCTCAAAGTAGGTCTCCCGCAGAAAAGTCAGTATACTCGTGTTGTTCTAGAGTTCCGACCCCATATGAATTCAGTTTCCGTATTGTGTATTTTCTGAAATCATTAACAATCAATTAACGTTTCTGTCAGGTAACGTATTCTCCGCACATGGGAACAGAGGCGCCACCAGGCCAACCAGCTTCTTATACTGATGTTCATAAGCTCCGATTACTCGATCTGCCATTAAACACAATAATAAAATAACCATAAAACTCACTTGACTGTCCAAAGTTAATTACTATACAGTGCATTCGCCTAGCTTAACACACGCATATTTTGAAAGGTATTTAAAACGTGCCACACTCATGAATACACCAATCCTTACATCCTCTTGATCAATTGTCAATAAATCCTCGTACCTGAATGGTGCTTTACTATCGCTTCGAGTTAATTAAAGAGCGACTAAATACAGCTTCAATGGCGTTTTTGCTTAATTAGGGTTTTGTGGGTCGAATCGGCCGAAAAACTGTCCAATAAACAATTACCTGGTTCGAATGGGCGTCGATTAGGCCCAATTACACCACTAACGAGCACAAAAATTCCTTCGCATACATTCGTTGGGCGCAAAGCAAAATACGAGGTTTCAGCGCGGCATTTTCTTCTTTATTTCCCATTAATTAAGATGACCATGTGAATAAATCGCGCAGTTCCGTCTTTTAATCTCTTGGGTAAACGGGAATGACCCGTATGTGTGGTGCTGAACTATCGACAGCCGACCATTGGTATCAAGATATCGTGAAGCCAAATCGTAAATCGCTCAAACAAGTTGCAGATCCCGCGGTTTGGTTCACGCATGAATGATCGCCCACTTTTTAGTGTTTAACCTAACGACGTGAGGGGAATATTAAAACTTTTGCAAAGGGTTCAGACCTTTGACTTACATCTACCACTTTAAACATAGGCGCCGAGTATGCGACAGAAATGGGGGCCTTCGTTCGGTGAAATCATGACTATACACGTAACTGGCGTAATTTTAAAATATTATTCTATGTTGATCTATTTTTATTGAGCAAAAAATAATATACCAAACAAAAATAGTTATTTGCATAAAATTTAAAAAATAACAGTTTACTGACGTAAAGCCTGTCGTGTATTACATTAGTCTCAAAATCGTTTTTTATTGTACAATTAGAGTTTTTGAAGTATGTATTTAGTCTGTTATTTTCGTTGTTTCTGGGGTAATAAATAATTACATAATGTAATAATTAGCGTTCAAGGTTCTGGAATGTCCATGATGAGTTTGTAAAAATTATATTTTACCGCTTACGAGCGTCAAAGTGTCACTTCTTGGAAAAGGTCAAAAAAATGAAAACAAAAACAACAAATAGTCAATATTATAAAAAATATATATACTCGCTTTATTCATTTTTAATTCTTCACAGGCTACTCTAACATAATTAAAAAAAAACATACATACACAAAAAACAACTACATATTTGTGTTGCAGTAACAACTATAACAATAAAAATCCACTACATTCTTTTAGAATTGTTTAGTTCGTGTTGCGCTTTTTAGAAAAACTAAAATAAAAAGAAATTTTTGAAATCATAAGACAGTATAAGAAAATTAAATAAACAGATCATCATTCACACAAGTTTCCTTAAAAATTATATTGTTATAGGTTCAATTTTAATCTGCTTAGAATTAGCAAAAACTCATAATAGCGAAGTTATGCCAAATTTTTAAATAAATTTTTATCTGCAGGAGCCAAAGAACCGTGCCATTAGAATTAATCCTCCTTCAAAGTTAAAAAAATCTTACATTTGATTCCATCTATAAATTTAAGACCTCCTAAAGTAAAAAAGCTTGATTTAATTTATTCTTAACTGATGATTAGGTATTAATTTTGATTTAATCTATTACCTATATTTATAGCCAAAAATAAACGTGACATTAACATTTTATTGCATCGACATTACCTTTTTCATGTCTTATTACTTATGGCGATTGGGGACACCTGGGACGACAACATTATACCGCTTTTATATCATCTTTTCATCAGTTATAAAGCGTATAATAGTCATTGTCATTTATTAGATTCTTTAAAAATTAACGTGAGAACAATTCTAAAGCGTCCTGTGATTCGGTCTCTACTCGTCGTTACCGCTTTTCACATACCTAAAGAAAAAAGTTTTTCAAATCAGTCACATTACCCCAGGAGTTTATGAGTGTTGAAATAGTTGTGCGAACAGGATCCTAAAAGCATTAATTCGAATTAATATCCGGAACAAATGCAAAAACATCTTGTAATGATGACCGTGTAAAAAGTGGAATTACCAACCATTTGAACATAACTTTTGAAACATACTTAGCAAGCAAGTTCCACAGGTGTGTTATAGATATTTATGTAATAAGGAACGAAGCTAATTAGCGAACAGAGAGCATATGATACGAACGTACTGAGACTGTTTCAATAAAAGTGAACCGTAAGGTGGTCTCACATAACTTGCTGTTCGCGAAAGCTCAATGATCCATAAATTAAATTTTGCATAAGTGCGGAAATTGCTGGAATTTGTAGACATGCACTCAATGAAACAAAACGTACCACTTGTCAGTGACTACAAAAAGACAACATTTTTACGGCGTGAATTTAATAAAAAAAAGTAACAACTACAAATATTTCCAAAGCGTAAAAAGTTATAAATCTAGTAAAAGAGTCTGAATGTTGATTAGAAAGCATGTGCACTTGAATTTTTTAAATTTTTTAGATAAAATTAATTTAGTGTGATTTACAATTTAGGTACTTTTTATTATTCATTATGCTCTGTTTTCTATATGCCAATTGAGTAGCTTATAATTCTAATATGTAAATTTTTGAGCACTGAGTTAACACTTATTTGCATTTATATAAAAGTGAATTGTAGTAAAGTTTGTCTAGTTTTTGTACCCGATTTTATCAAAACGAAATTTTCTATAATTGCGGAAATTGTCGTTTCTTACAGACGAGCAAAAACGATCTCATTTCTTTGTGTGAATCCCGAGTGATGGACGATGCAGATCCTCTCAGCAATGTTTTATTTATGAAGTAATAACGTCGGGTCCCTGGAACGGATAAGAAGGAATCGACGATAAATTTAATTGAAATGTATCGATAGAGGAGAGTACAGCAATGAGTGGTATAATTAAATGTAGGTATTTCTCCGAATCGATAAATAAAACTAGTCCAGGTTAGCAGCAGGAATGCACCAACAGCGACCGTATTTCTCACTATGACACAGTAATAGTGCGTCGATGGGGCTAAATTGTCGGTAATTCTATCATCATGCAAGGATAAAACTCCGCTGTAATTATCGTAAAAAAACTGCGATTTGAGAAGGTACGTAGCAAATGGCATTTGAAATAGAAAGTGTTAAAGGTTGAGTGTTTCAAGTGTCGACTCCGTAAATATGCAGACTGGCCAACACCTTGGAAAGTTAATCCCGTCGTTATGGACAGTGAGTTGCTATTTCAGCGACTCTTCAGAGGCAAACGAATTTCAGTCACCTGTAATTTCGATTTCCCGCGCATACTTATCTACTTACATAATTAAAGCGACCTGTTGGTCTTCAGTTTTTGCTCTCATTTAAATAAAATTTTTTACTTGTCAAAATTTCAAGAATTTTGTTTTTTTACTGCCTTATTGAAGGCTTCATAATCTAACGTTTAATGAAGATATAATGGGAATGTAGCGTTTACCTTTAGATAATTACACACTCTTCCAAAACTTTCATTATAGATTTGTTATCTTTTGGTATTTAATTGTACAGAAACAATAGTAGTTACCAATATGGGAGGAGACTGACAAGACTCTGTTGGAAGTACTCTGTTATCATTCCTAAAGTCACGTCTATTGACGTATAATTTAGGTTGTGCAAGTAATGATTGCGCTGATTCTATCAGTTCTTCCAGTTTATATCAAAAATTTCAGATACCGGGGAAATAATTACGACACGACATCCACGCAGGTGCACTACTTCATGTTATGTCTCAATTGATTTGTTTTGAGTTTGTTACCAGAGTAGAAAAAAATTAATACATGTATTATCTCCAAATTGCAAAATCGTCAAAATTAAATACGCTTTACAGTTTGTGATTTGGTCTCGCTTAAAACTTTTGACAGCATGATTAAAATTTCTAGGTAATATTTAATATTTCTCTAAATATTTAAAAAATGTTTCCATCTGTAACAAAATCTTATCTCATTCTTATAATTTTCTCACCAAATTGTAGGTTTTTTGGAGAAAATTTAAGCTACCTAAATTATCAATCAATCAATCAATGTAAGGTTATGTTAAAGATTTAAATTAAAATGTACTTATCCTGCTAGAGAGGTATTAATAAGTCTAATTATACGCCTTCCTCTCTAAAAAATTAGTCTTTATTCAAAAGTGGACTGTAGTCATAAAAAAAATTAATGCACTACAATTTTTAAAGTCTTTAAGTGTCTTTTAATCTTTTTCAATGTAACCGGAACCTCAAAACATTTACTCAATACTATTTTATTAAAAAACAAACAAGGAAGTTTCAGTTCAAAGCCATTGATGTTTTTCTAAGCGTAAATTTTGACAGTGAAACACATTTATCCCATATAGTTACGCATATAAACTTTTTGTTTGGCCATGTCTCAAAATAAATACAGTAAACACTTGTCAACACGTATTCGTGGAAGGTTTGAATAAAATTAAAAACACCAAAAACACTAGCTGTTTAGTTACCAACAAATTTTATTTGAAGAATTTGTCGCAGAGAATTTTGTAGGCAGAGATACAAAATTTTAATTCAACGTTTTTTTTTTGTGCTAGTTTAACGAGGAAAATTTCTTTCTTTCTAGAATGTTCGTGTTGCAATTGGTATTACAACATAATACTTGAGACTAAATGTTTTCGTTTTAATTTCATTGTTGACTACAAATGTGATCGTACGATATCAAAAATCAGCAGTTTCTCAACAACATTTGTTATTACATATGACTCTTGTGTGAACTGGAATAAACTCATATTTTTTTGTAAAAAGTAATTTAAAAATTAATGTGGTTTGAATTTCTATTAAACACAGAAAAAGATATTTTTGTTTCGATATAAACAGCATCAAGTCAAGACGCGGAAAGTAAAAAGTTTTTTTTGTTTAATAAAAAAGCAAAATTGTTAAAGATACTCAAACGAAAGTGTAGTCTTAAGGTTAACCTGCTGTTGTTCCCATGCTTACTTTCCAAGGTAGTAAAAAAATATATTTAATATTTAAATATTTCTGAATAAATTTAATTTTCAAAAAGTGATCTTTTAGTCTTTTACGGGTAAATAAACGTCATAACTCATTTAGTAATCACTGTAAATTGTTTAAAATGTAAAAAAATTAATTGACTTTTGCACGAGTTTGGAAATATACTTTTCTCTCGCGCTAAACATGATATTTTTCAATGCTTAGTTTCACAAGTTACAAAAAGTAATTGAAACGCAAAATTATTCGCTAATATTATTATTATCAGTGGTTTTTGTAAAGATAAACTTCTTTAAGACTAGAGATGAGCTTTTGAATACTCTTTTTCTTGCTCTGCCAAGTGATAACTTTCGCAAAGCGTCTATTTTGGGTCGTTAGGCAGTGTAACCAACCAAATGTGCACATGCATACGCATCAACTTGTTTTGTATTTTCAAGAGCATTTTTCTTTTATTTTAAAGATTTTATTATTTCATTCTAATACAATTGTTTATTAATTTCAAAATGCATAATTAAAATGTATTATTTGAATTATATTTAAAATAAAACAAATAAAGAAACACTTTTTATCAATTGTAAATTGTGGTAATATTCTTTGAAATAAATTAACTAAAATCGATAAATGTTTTTTTATTTCTAGATGAAGGTAAAAGTATTTATCTAGTTTTATTTTGTTTTTATCTAAAAGGTTTTGTATTGCAACTATATTAGCACATATTTTCTTTATCTACTCGAGACTTTCAAATATTTTGTTTCAATTTGATCGTTGATAAACGTTATCAAAACAGTCTTTTTGCAGACTTTATTGTTCAATTATTATCATAAGAAATTAAGAGTAAAATTTATGACATTATGAATTTCTAGCATTACTATGTAACATTTATAATACATTCCAAAAGAGATATTATAAAGACCATGTCGGAACAAGGTTCTTCTCGACCATCATCCTTCATCTTACTTCAAAGTGACAAGTCCCTCGCAACAGATAATCGTCGACAAAACAACACCATAATTAAATACTTGAAATTTTTCCGGACTAGTTTAATCCCTCCCTCCGCCAACAACCAAGAAAAATCACCCATCTTATCTTTTGAACGACCTGACTAAATTGGATCCCTCGTGTGTGAAGCATCGCAAAAATTCCAAAACAAGACTAAAAAGAAAGTCGTAAGTTTTCCAATTAGCGGCATTGTCTTGTACGAGAGTCGTATTTTGAAATTTTTAATGGTACAGCAGCATCCGTCAATTATTCCTCGAAATAATTTTGGCTCGTCTTGTCCGACTGAAGGTTTTTTTTGCAGAATTGTCGACCGAAAAATGACACACGTTGCCATTCAAGTGGGACTATTATTAATAAAAGAAGATGCTGCGTCAGCATTAACAATTAGGATCCGTCGAGAACTTGCTCGAGTGCGGCTAAAACCGAAAAGTTATGTGGTCACTTAGTCAGAATCTTCTCTAGCTCATTTAACACGTAAGAAAGGTAAATGTCTGGAATGGTTAGTCTTCAGCTCGATTACGTATAAAATTTGTTAGAAGAAACGTCTGGGAACGCCGGTTTTATTTGTACAAAAAGTGTCTTCTAAATATTAATTGCATTGTTATAATTGTATCAAAATTTGCATCGGTTATTTTGTTTTTGTAATTAGGTCACTGATTCCACTATACTTTTTGTGTAGTCTAGACTGTATTGTTAGAAAATTTATTTATTTACATAAGAATGCAGAACTCATTATTGTTATTACAATTAATATTATTACGAGCGTTGTGCTTGTTTTTTGTATAGAACAGTTACTACTGTCATTGCTTTTTTGTCCGTTTACAATCTGTACGTCTCACAACAATGTTGAAGGAAGAAGTCTACAAGAAGCAACAATTTTTCCATCAGTATGTAAGTCATGATCCGCATCGTCGCAAACCCGAACAAAAAGAAGCACCACATCCTAATGACATCGCTGTCAACTGATGATTCTTGTCATTTTCTTCGACGACTCTCTTCAACGCTTCAGAAAGAAATGGAGTTTGCTTTTGGTGGATGGAAAAGCGAATGGTTCGGACGACTAGCGCCGGCTGGGCTATATCTTCTGACAACACATCAATAGTTATCATTTAACAATGCAGTAGATTTACACACTAGAAGTTCCGTGATTGAATCTTTACAGGTTCCAATAGTTTCTTTTAACTATGTGAACAAAGAGGTTAATCTCATGGAAAAATAAATGAGCCGAAACTTAAGGAGACGGGAGTTTGTTTGTCTTAATTATTTCAGGAAATTTTCTGAACGCTTCGAATTGTATAGCAGGCTCTACGCGTTCATGCTTCTCGCTTATTAGTGCCTTGGAATAATCGAAATAAGTGGATTTAGAAACTTTTTTACATAATGTTAATTAAAATGAGGTGGGTTCATTAAGCACGCGCATGCCATTATTTAGATACTGGGGAATTTAGAAAATCAGTAATGCATAACTGACGTGGCCACTGAACTGGTGAACTGCATTGGAATCTTAAAATTAATTGATCAAACTTACTGTAAATTTACTATTTAACATATTGTGTTTTAATTAAATTAATTGTGTTATGAATACGTTTATCAGAAAAGTAATGAAGGCAATTTTGACCCACGTTCTGAAAATTATAGCAACAGGCACAAAATGCGCGAATATAAGTATGTAACTTCATGTAATATCAAAATCAAATATATTATTTAAAACTAAAAATTCAAATTTCACACATGAAAGACTACTAAAATCACTTAATCACGAAAAAACCAAATGTTTAAAATAACTGCTTAATAATTAATATTGTTTTCAAGAATTGGCTACGTAAATAAAATTAATTTTAAAAAACATATCTGTTAAATTCGTAACTACCCTTTCGGTGTTGAAAAGCTGCACCTGCTTTCCCGATGGTAGATTTCGCCAAAAGTGCTGTATTGGAAAGCGGTCAGAAACGTGACAGATACCTAAAACTTAAAATTGCCGTCTATTTATCTTTAATTTAGAGGAATATTTTTCATATTTGATGAGGCAATAAAGGCTGCAGTAATACTATTCAGAAATGCAGTGTACTTCAGATACAAAAAGATATTTTTAATAACGTTTGTCAACGATAAAATTAAAGCAAAATTATTGAAAATCTCAAGTAAGTGAAGAAACTATGTGCCAATATAATTTTAACGCAAAACTTTTAGAAGGAAATAAGTTTAAATTAAATAAATAAAACTTGTGCTATCATCCGCAATTCTCTTATTTCTGCTGGTCGTCGTTGGTTGTTTTCTTAAAAGTTAGAAAGTTTTTAAGAAGTTACAAGTACAAAAAAACTAAACATTTCTTATTTCATTTATTTAAAAAAATTATATTAATTGTTTGCGTCTATGGGTTAAAACCTGCAACTCAGAACTAAAAAAAAATAATATGTTTCTGTTTTGTTTTTAGCTGAGGATCATTGAACATAAATTAAATAACAAAAGAAAGATATTTATTATACTTTTTATCATTAATAAACAAATGTATTAGAATAAACATTAAAAAAAATATAAGAAAAAATAACGCACTTTAGAACACAAAATTAATGAACGCATATGAATATGTATATCAGGTTTGTTATACTGTCTAACGACCCAAAGTCGATGCTTTGCGAAAGTAATTACTTGGCAGCCCAAGATAAAAATTTATTCAAATAACCAGAATTTCATCTCAAAGAACTACAATAATATTTCTCAATAATTTTACTTTTAAATTATTTTTTACAATTGTAGAAAGTAAACATTGGAAAAATAGAATAGTCTATTAAAATACAAGTTTGAGAAAGCATTGATTCCAGCACGCGTTTGCAATTCCGATACGAGCCGCGTAGCGGTGAGTGGAGGAACCAACAAGTGCTGAAAGAGCTTTCTGAACGCGTGTTTTATACTATTTTTTCTATTTTGCAGCACTTAACTTCTTTTTATATATAAGAAATAAAATTTTGAAATTTAGGGAATTTTATCAAGGTTGGGCACAATGATTTAATATTATTTATTTCATAACAATTGAGGTTAAGTTATTAAACTCATTGCTCACATCCACATTTTGACGTTTTACGATCATGCCGCCAACGCGACAAACTAAAATACACCAGCCGTAGTAAAGCATCCAAATTCGCAGTAACGAACCCAAACGGGTGCTTTACTGGCTCTGGTAACGACGCAAAATAGTAAAAAGTATATTTCCATACTCGTGTAAAAAGTAATTTACTTTTCTTTACATTCAACTTTACTTAAACAATTGCAATGATTGCTATTATTGATATTATATACTAGTTAGATTATGATTTATTTACCTGTGAAAAACAAAGAGCTTAGGTTGTAAAAATTAAATTAACAAAGAAATATTTTGTTGTGAGTAATTTTTTTTAAAGTAACACTTTTTATTAAAATCAATTTATTATAAAAATGCAATTGTAAAATTCTCAAATAGTTTTTGAGATGCTTTTGCGGCATCAAAGATGTATTATTTTGTATTTACTTATAGTTTTTATTTTTATTTTAGACGGCAAGGCAAAAGTGATTGGTAAATACTTAGGAAACAGAGATTTTAATCTTATCTGTGAAGTATAACTTAATGATATAGTGTACAAAATATGCGAGACATACTTGAAAACTGAAGTTTACCAGTTATTTATCTACAAATAAGTATTTTTTTAGCAATGAGTTTACTTTGAATGAGTCATGTTTTTAAAACTGACTTAATAGTGAGACAGTTATTATTGCGTATGAGATTAGTTGATTCCAAAGATTGCTGATTTTGTTTAGATAACTCTATTGAACACCTAATTTTCCTATTGTTTGTCCTGCGATAAAAAAATTGTTTTGTTTTAATCCATCTTTGTTCCATTAATAATTATCCATATACCGAATTGCAGCTTTGACTAAATAATACCATAATACACAATTACATTGAAATTTTTATCTCAACAACGTCATTACCGATACCTTCACATTGAAATACATGTATCTCATTATATTTTTCTGAAATGAAATGGTAGAGAGTAAGGATGTACACTAATAATTTGCCTTGGCTTATTTAACTGAATGACAAACTAAATTTTGCGATCTGATGTATACATATTACTTACAATACAAAGTTAGTTAAGATAGTAACAAATACCACTTTTGTCACTTCTTATTTTGTTTTATTTTAGTGTGAAGAATGTAAAACATATTATTTCATAAACTTAATTTCAATTTGTTTTTTCAGTAAGTCAAAAAACTGGTACAAAATCTTGTATAAGCACATTCATTGTTTTGCTTTTTGAATTACAATTCTTTAAAATTAACGATGAAGTAAACTATTGTTTTAGTTTTCAAGTAGCATACAATTTTATCAAGAAGTGGATCGGTTATCGGTTTCTTAATACTTATTTTTATAATAAGATGACAAGTCTCTTATATTTTTATTTTGTCTGGGATACATTCAGTCTAAAATATTCAAATATAATATTTTTACAACATTTTGTTACTGTAACAACAATTTTCTGTATGTACATAAAAATTATATACTTATAAAAACCTACAAATTAAAATAAAATAAAAAATTAACTTATAAACTACCAGCTAAGAGAAACGAAAGTTTTATGTAGTTTACTCTTCCAACAATGAACTGGAATCTTCAATATCGATTCAAATGGCTTTAAATTTTTGTTATCTTCGTCAATCACTTCAAACGAATTAAAGTAAATATTAATTCTTAATCACTCACATAAAATATTTAATATCGTTTTTAATTTTGTTGAGCTCAAACTCAAACTCTTTATAAACAATATATAATATTTTCACACATAAATAATACGCTACTTTAATCTCTCAAAATATGCATTAAAAATGTTCTCGTAGGGAAAAAAATTAGACAACATTATTTTAGTTAGAATTTAAATATAAATATTAAGTTGACAGTTGTGCTATTAAAATATTTTTTAGTGTTTTTTAACAATGAATTGCTATTTTATCCTTCAGCGATATTTCCAGATACTTACAAAATAAGCAACTACATTAGTTCCTTCGTGTTTTTTTTCCCACAGTAGGCGAATTATTCGTGAATTTGCTAAAAATTTTCCGTTTTCAGGGTATGTTAAAATAAACAAAAACTGCTTTGTTTAATAATACTAAATATTTGATCAATAAATCATTATGTTTCCAGGTTTCAGAATACCACACAATATTTCAAATGCTAAATTTTATAAATTTTGTAATTTTATTCTTACTGAGATAGATGAGTAGGAAGATAAAAAAATTCTATATGAAAATATAAATAGTAGCAACATATATAATTTGACAGCAACATAATTCCTGATTTTCAATTTTCTAGAGTCTGCATTTTCTTCGATTTTACTGGACAAAGCGGTATAATTAATAGTAATAGGAGTAATGGGAGAGTGGGAGTTTCTTTTTGCTCTAAAATAAAGATACTACAATTTTATCTCCTAATGTATAAAATACGCTATATACAAATAAAACATAATTTCGTTAAATGAATGGCAATCTTCATTTTTTTTTCCACTGTTATATTCCAGTTTTTTAACAATTTCTTGGAATAATCTTTATAACCCTTATGAAGGTCCAACTCCAGCTGTAAATTTATAAAAAATAATTTAATTTCCACTAAGCTGCAAAATTTATTGGTACCAATGAGGGTATCTTAGGCTTGTCCAAGACCTGAAAAGTCTTTAAAATATTGCTAAATATTTTAGTTAAATATATGAAATAGCTAAATAAAAAAAATTAACAACAAGTTTTATTAAAAGATCGCCAGTTAAATGCTCCGTTAAAAAAATTAACATTTATTTTGAGAACAATAAAATATTTAACTTGTAAGTTAACTACTACTACTGCAGTTTTGTCTATCGGCAATTTTTTTTGCAAACACCAATTTCATGTTCGCTGAACACTTTATAGTAACAACAATATTGCTACTGCATTAACAATAACAAATTTCTACCTTAAACTGGTAGTAGTGTTTGCATCAAGAATCTGCAATAAAGTCAATCACAAATTTTCAATTATTTGCATTTGTTGGATTTGCAATTTTGTATTTAAAATTCAGATCGATCAGTTATAACTATTGTATTCAGAAATGCGTAGATTTAAACAAAAACTAAAACTTAAATCTAAATAAGACAAGAAAAAAATCACATAGATTATGTAAGATCGAAAGTCAGTATTCCAACAATTTGTAGATCATTAGTTTATTAGAATTATGCACTTATCGTCTTCCGTTAATAAACCTGCCTCGTTAAAATTTATAGAGCGCAGAAATGCAGGAATTTTTCACCACATATTTCATTCGTGGTGGTTGTACACCGTTGAGTAGTAAACTTAGTGCCAAAATGTCCGAAATAGCACGAATGCCTGCCGTTTCAGTAAAAGACGCTTTCATTAATATTCCACATAAATAATCCGAATGCAATGGGGCACCGACGACGACTTTATTTATGACATTGTAAAATTTATTCATGCAAGCAAGTATGCACTTGAAGTGGAATAAAACTTTATAAAAATTAATTTGCGAGATGTTATCTGTCCGCTATTTATAAGACCTGCAGACTTACATTTCTAAAAATGGCCATTAAAATTTGTCATCCGTAGCTGCATGGGGCCCGAATAAATAATCGAGCAGTGCCGTATTTCTCCTCAAAACACGTTATTACATGAGTTCAAAGTATATAAAACGCAATATCAATTGTGGCCATCAAGATCCAAGCTTTTGCATTTTCGATCAAGGCGGCTGAGAGAGATAACGTACAGCGCCTCCCGTGACGAGTTTGCAAATGATCGGCTTTTGTTTTTCAGTCACGGCCTTCGCTGTCCCGTATCCGAATTTATCAATCATCTTGTTGATGACAAGATGTAAATATGCCATGTTTTTTCTATGATTCAGTAATTCTTGAGAGATGTCGTCGTCGTTCGTTTTTCTGCAAAAACGTGCCGTCAATCTTGATGTAAAACTGAAATTGGTTGCGTTATTAATTGGCGCAATCAATAACGTTTAGGATGTTTAAATAATATCTCGAGAATGTGGGTAGTTTATCATGGAAAGTTATTATTAATTAAAATAACACAGAGCTTGGAAGTAGGCAAATATCAGGCCAGATAATGGGATGGATGACTGAAGTTTATTTCTTAATTAGACCCCCGCCGGCCCACGGATTGGATCTTAAACCCACGTATATTATACTGGGTAGTATTCACACAGACTTGGGCTGTAAATCAGGAATATATAATTAATTTAAATAAAATACAGTAAATATTGGCATCAGTGACCAGATAACTACATAAAAATACCACAGCAATTGAGAAATTCCCAAATGGCCATTCTCAACAATAATTTCCAATAATAGTTGCATAAAGACTTGCTACAACAAAACTATTTGGAAATTTAAATGTCCCATAGGAAATTGTATGTTAAATTAGAAATGAAATATATACCTTTAAAAACATTTTACACCTAAACATTGAATGTAAATTTTTTATATCAAGATATTTTGATTTTTATTTAAAAATTAAATATATACCATACTATACATACTAAAAAATATTAAAATTAAAAAATATATCAAAAAGATGTAGGGGAATTGAAAGAGAAGACAAAGCGAAGATAATCATTATTGTCAGAACCAACAAACAACTTAAAAAAGATAAACAAATATTTAAAAACCCCACGTTGTTAGTAGAAAAAAGAAGAACAGAAAAAGAAATAAAGAAAAGCCAAAATATAAAGATAATACTAAAGGAAACGGCAGTACAAGTACTGGACAACGTAAGACTCCAACACTCCAATACATGCAGAGACATAGATAAACCCAATAAAAATGACAGTTTTAAAAATGAAACTTTTAAGACAAATAAAAAATTGAATCAGAACAAACACAAAAGAAACACAACACGCAGAGGGAAACTTAGAAGCATGCCAATTATTGTGGTACAACCACGTGAAAAGAATGGTAGACAACAACCAAGTGATACCGGTATTTGAAGTCGCAGTAACAAAAAGACAAGTACGACAAAGAACACGTACGTAGAGCAATGGAAAAGAATAATAATAGGTATTTATTTTAGCTTATGTAAGATGATGTTCTTAAAGTGAGTCCGCAATTATTTTTTTTTCAATTTGCTTTCAATTGGCTTTTGTAACAGAGCTCATTGGTAACACACATTGACTCAAACTTAAAATAACAACTTTGAAATAAAAGTGTCACTAACTTGTACAAATTTATTCGTAAAAAAAAAATTAGTATGCAAATTACAAAAATAACATTAAAAAAATACCTTTTTCTTATTTTTTTTTTAATTTTATTTTTTTTTATTTCAGGTAGAAACTAATTATTTTTGCATTATTTCTTGTTTTTTGGCAAAACAACAAATCCTTCTAGTCAATATTAATATTATTATTTAATTGTCATCTACTTTCTTATCAACTTTCAAACTATACGTATATTCAAATAGACTGGAAACTTTGTTTTTATATAGCGTCAAAACAAACTTGAAAGATAAACTTTACAGATAGGTTTATACCAGTCTTAAGCCATTTAAAAAAAATAAACAAACAACACTTTCTCAACAACATCTCTTCACTGGAACAATCTTTTCTTAGATATTTTAACACAAAATATGTTTAATAGGCATTTATTATTTTTATCTACAACGTATTTGTTTAGACGATTTGAGTGAGGGTTTAAGAGCTGTAGCTTATGCACAAAGTAAAAATTTTTAAATAAAGTAATGCATTTACATTTACATTTTATTAACGTGTTATTAATATCTTTCTTATACCTTTTTTTTGGTCTGGACTATAAATTTTTCAAGTCCTTTCTGAATACCATTCCTGTTCTTTTCTCTTTGTCTATAGGATGACCAACCTTATTTATTATATCTATATCTCAGAGTTTGTATGGGATAATATTAATAGAACATTAAAAGAAAACATTGAAACATGATTTTATTCATTTTTAACCAAATAAGGCAGTGCCATCTATTGACAACTTTCAAAATATGGAAATAAAAAAAAACTCGTAAATTGTCCGACGAAAACGTATTACCGAGATAAAAAGTATTCTCTAGGTTAATCCAAGACATGCTTTATCTGTGGTTGAGGTTAGTTGGAAGGTTTTATGTGTCTTTAATTTGTATACGTCAGAGAGATATAAAGTCTTTAATTGCTTATTTTTCAGTTTCTCATATAGGGTTGGTTCTTTGTGGAATTATGATTTTGTGTCATATTTAATCAAAACCCGTTCAGCTGTTTATAAGTGATTGATTCAAACATCTTCACAAACTTTCACACTTATATATCAGTAGGGGTAGTAGGATTGTTACATTCTAGTCACACGCCAACTGTTGAGATCGAGTGTTTAATATAACCTATGGTAGAGTGAGTAATATCCATAACTGACTAAAAAGCTATGATATCACACACTAGGGAGTAGGCTTTTTTATTGCACTTAAAACAATGGAATATTACCTACTTCATTTAATGGTAGTCGATAAATAAACTAAACATAGCTAAACTTCTTTTGAAGTTTTTGAATTACTTATATACAGAACTACAGACAATTTTTGAAATAAAAAAAAAGTTATTATGTACAGTTTAACAACATATTTATAAATTATGGAGTAACATTTAAAGAACAGTTATTCGCAACTTGTTGTCGCCTTCTTTGTCATATACCAAAAGGCGAGTGATTTCGGAATGAATAAAATCGGGACTCTCTCCAAGGGCAAATTTTATTACCTGTAAATGTATCCTTGGTACCATCAGTGTAAACAAGTGACATAGTGAATAGAGAGTTTGGTGAAGCATCCTTCACTGCTTCTTTTCGACTTTCTGCCTTCATCTGTGGTATTTGCAACCCTTGAAAATTATTCTCTGGATTCTCGTCGTTTTCCCAGTCAGATGGGTCAGCTATCGATACAGTAGTATCAACTATATCCTGCGGTGACAAGTTTCGATAGTGAAGTAGGTTTTACTAATTTTACTTAATCGAACATTGTTGGCCATATTGGAGATGACTACAATAAAAAAAAGGAAAAAAGGAGTTTTGACTAGAGTTGTTGCCATTGTAAAGATGACGTCTGCAAATATAAACAAATATTATCATTCTGTTTCTCAAGTTGTTTGATTAGTACCATACGATTAAATGAAAACACGTTTCAGCAACTTGTTTTTTTAAGTATGTTGCTAGTTCTGACTGTTGTAGATTAAGCAACCTTGTTATTGTTTCTCGTAACAGCTAACAATGTTAAATATAGTTAAAATTTAATGATAGCAAGACAGCCAAAAAGTGAAAAATACAGATTTTTTTTTATTATATGCTACTATTATAAACAAAATTTAAAAGAACTTACCTGGAGCTAAAAGTTGTTTAAAATCACAAATTTTACTTTTAACTATACTGCATATTGGAACCCTTTATATACCCGATCCGCCAGCTTAATTCCAGACAAAGACTAAATTAAAAAAAAAAAATAGAAGAAAACATTGCGTCGAAAAATTTCAAAACTTGAACGATTGATAACTAAATCTAGGGTATTTTTAGAAGAAAGCATCAATAGAAATAATGATTAAAGTCTTTGAATTAAATAAGTCATCTAAAATTGTTCATAGCAGCAAAAAAATTAATTAAACAACATACTTGCTTTAACTAGAATAATTATGTATAAGCTTTTGTGAGTGAAAAATGTTTATCGTAAAAAACTATTTGTTTTTTAGTAATCACATTATATTTTTCCTCATAGCAACATCTACTCATATTTATCTTGATAGATTATATTATCAGTAGATGAAGCAAGTTTTCAATCAGAAAATTAATTATCAGAAATATCATAGAAAAATTTTAATTAGTTATATGTATATGTATTTCTATTTGTTTCATATTATTTTGAGTGAGATTTAACTGATTGGTTAACAACATTTTTTCTAGTAGCGTTTTTTGTAAGTTAGCTTTTCAGTTCTGGCTTAACTGACACTTATAAGTAAAAATTAAAAAAAGTAGCACAATTGTGCAATTTTACAGAAGTAAAACTCTCTTTAAGTAGATTTTCTAACGAGCACGAACATATTTAGTTTCCGCGCTTGTGCGAAACTAATACGTTTAAAACAATAAAAGAGACGTTTTTCTTGATTTATCCAGTTTAAGATGTTTAAAAATAAACGGACTTGTTCAACTATCAACTTTAAGCTCACATTAAAAAAATCGTTTTATAATAAAAAAATAAACAAATTGTTTACTTTATAATCGATGGAAATTTGTTGATTTTTAGAAATTCCCTCATAACTTTTGAATCGTTCGATATATTGGGATAAGTTTTAGAACTCTACGGGAGCTACTTGGTGACGAAAAAAGTTCCAGGATTCTATTGTGTTATTATCAAAAAAAGGGTGCCAAAATATGGGTCCAAAAAATCTCTTAAAAAGGTATGGAGTTCGATATTTTTTTATTACCGCATTTCTGGTAATTAATTTGGTCCTATTTTACGTAGAATGTCACGAGGAATCCATCGCCATCCGAAGTTTTGGAAAGTTGCATTTTCCGTCGAAAGGGCAAAATTTTGGCCCTATCGACGATTTTTCAACTTTTTTATTTGAAGAGATTTTTTGAATATCTCGTCGTTATCGTGTTTCTGCCTAACCTATTCCGATTTAGTCCATTTCAATCCACCGAGTCTAAATAGTCCAAGCTAGTTCTACCTAGTCTGTGATTTAGTCCAGTTAGTTCTTGCTAGTCCTAGTTGGTGGTGTAAACCTAACTCATCAAAAACTCTTTTCTCTTCTCACTCGTACGAAATCCGGTAGTTTCTGAACTTGTTAGGAAATATACGTATAGTTATATCAAAAAACAAAATATGAACATCTCACTCTTATAAAATCTTTACCTCGTTTTCATCTATTCTCTCTCTAGCATATTTCTAAAATAACCACTTTTAAGGATAACGTGTGAAATGAATTCTATATTATTACAATTATCTATGAGTATTAATTCTTTATACATTAATTTATTACAGGTACATTTTATGAGAGAGCAATAAATCTGTTCATACAATTTGCAGTAACATTTATGAGCACTCGTGCATTGACAGTAATTTCGAAAGTGTTCTTTTATATCAGTATATTAAATTGTAAAAATTTAAGAATGTTGAAAATCTACGAATGCTACCCCAATACCAAATTTCTGATTGAATCCAAATGTATCTTTAGTACTATTTGAAAATCAAGTGCCAGAATGCATAGAAAGGTAAACACATAATAGTTAAGATTGTCTCTTAGACTTTTTGTCTTTGTATAAAAAAATCTATCGTGCTGATTCGGTTGATCAACAATAAAATACAGACAGTCATTTATGTATCAAGGATGAAAAAAAAAATTACATCTAGACAGTAACTTTCTAAATATACAAAACCGTTTTGTCGCTTTTAAAGACCAGTAAGATAAGAACACCTATTACGTAAGTGTGGAAACTGAAATCAGATTTTATCATAATAATTTTGCAATATTATTTGCTCCTATAAAGTATTTTTTATGTATCAGAGTACCAATACAACAAAAAATCTGGTCATACAATTTTTACTTCATGTTGTTGCAAACCATAAGTTCTCTTGATAAAGTTTTAAATATATAGGTTGCTGTGAATTAATATAATTAATTTTTCAAACTATTATTTAAATAAGTGCTAAAGTTTCAAAATTGTGTTTATGTACAAAATAGTTAAAAAAAATACTTTGAATTCGTGTATAAACTCGGTTATTGCACATGTGTTAAATATTTGCTTATATAGTAATATAAGAAGCAGTAGCTTTAGTAGATAAATTATTCCATTTTTTTTGAAGTAAGTAATAGCAATGAAATTAATACCACTAAAAGATAAAAGTTATTGACAACGTACGTTATTTAAAATAATACTAACAACTACTTAAAAAAATGATAATATCTACCTTGAATTCAATAGAAAAACACTTGAATTGAGATTAATTTAGCCAATATCTTTTATTCAGTTTTTAAATTAATTACTGATGAAGGATAACACCAACTACTTAAGTATCTATACATTTTTTTGTTTAAAGTTAGTATATAACAATAATCCGTGGTTAAGCACCAAATATCAGCAATATATTGTAAAAACTTACACAACTTAAATAACTCTTATCGTACAGTTTGTTGCCCTCAAGTAAATTTTCTTTAACAAATTATTAATAATTTTCAAACATTTTTACAAGACTAAAAATGACAACAATAATTTTTTAAAATCTGCAGATTGTCGTGGTCACCGCCACTTTGACTCTACGACGTGCTATCAGATAAAGCGGTTTGCTGCTAACAAAAAAACCTACATATATCGCGATTCAATACTATGAATAATCCAAAAAGATTGGAAATAAAAAAAGGCTCAGCAGACAATTTTTAGGAAGTCAAAATTTCACGAAAGTGAAACGAGAACAACACCGTTAAGCGTAAATTCACGTAGCGGCATTTTTTTACAGATAATAAATTATGGAACTACTACGGTTTAATCTATACTCTAACAAACAAAAGAACAACTAACAGTTTGTAAAAGAAGTGTTCAGTTGCTACAAAGCAAATTCGTCATCATCGAAGATATTAAACACTTGTTTTTTGTTACATACAAATATATAACATGCAGTTATATATAGCCTATAATAATTCATGTATGATTACGTGACAATGTGCAGAAAGATGATTACAAGATTGAAAAATACCTAACAACATAAAATGTAGTTAATAACCCAGCAAGTTCTCGGCAAGCCTAATCAAAACAAGACGTCAATATTTATAATAAAATTTAATGGAGATACGCTTGACATACTCGGCGACATGCTGCGCAATCTAGAAAATATCTCAATACACATCTAAAATTAAAAATTGCACAAACGTTTTATAATTACCTTGGAAAGATGAAAGAAACATTACCATGGATGAAAAACAATTCAAAACTGTCAGAATTCTCCTTTTTAAATAACAATATTAATTTGATATTGACACGATAACAGAACCAATAAATCAGACAAAACAAACACCAAAAAGTGAGTGTCTTACATTCACTTTCCACCAAGCAACATCCTCACCACATTTCCTTTGATTTCTTAATCAGCTGACCTCCTGCGGACCATGAATCAGCCGATATCTGACATTCAACGCAGAATCCACCCAGATGGCAAACATACCAAATGAAGATCTAGATTCAAGACACACTCTGTGATCCAGATCATGGGGGTCGCGGGACCCATAGACGATCGCAGAATACCAAGAGACGGTTTGGTTGCGTGCCCAGCCTCACAAATCGCTATCTGGGACCAGCTTTCCGCTATTAAATATTATAATTCGGTCCTGCTATGTGCACTATTGTTTACCAGAGGTAATAAAAAATTACGACGTATTTTGTGCTCCAGTCAAATAGCGTGCTCCGGACTCTAAAGCGCGCTTAAGAGACCGAACCCGCTATTGTACGAATTTTTTTCAGTGTCCATAAAATATTGTTTGGTAATGATCAGATTATTGTCAGTAAAAACATGGGTCATTATTATTAAATATCATTGTAGGAGATGCCGGTCTGGGTGGTTCTCACCGAGAGGAAAAAAGAAGAGGTTATTAATTAAGCGGAAGCTTCGATTTAACGTTGGGAAAAAGAGAATGAAAGAGACAAACGGCTTTCTATACATAAAAAACACAAATTATTGAGTTTATGACTTTTGTGACAACAATAAAGGAAAGGTACACATATACAGAAAAAAAAAGTCAAATTTTTCCTTTTTATTTCTAGGCTTTTTTTGAAGGCTTTTATTTTTTAGAGGCATGCTCCACGTATCGATATCGACAATAAAATCAAATTAATTGTTTTAAACTTGAGAAATATCGAAAATGATGAATATTTTACTTGTTTTTTGACACCTCTTGACAGAATTATTCTTCTTTGAGAAATAACAGATATCAATAAAATTTAAGTGTTAAGTCACTTTGATACATATAGAAGATTACATATTTATGTGACAGATTAAATTAATTTTATTATACCAATAATGAGGTACTTATTTAAAAGTAAATTGTAATGGGAAGTGATCACGAATGTGATTGATACTTGCAGCTCAAATTAACAGTTTTTAAATACTATTTATACTCAGGTGTTTATCATATTTATTGAGTGCTGTGATATCACGATGTTTCATAACTAATAAATGTGTCACTGGAACTTTTTGATAAAATTTGTTATCGTAAACCAACAATTAACTTAAAAATAAAATACTTAATTAATATCATTTTGAAATCTTAAGTATGGTGTCAAATCACCAGTATTGCGATGCAAAAAAAAACGTAAACAACTAAAAATATATTTAAACAAAAAGATATTATTAGCATAAACAATTTGTCAAAACACAATTTATCAAAGAAACAATTCATCGAACATTCACCTAAAACGATCATCGACGTAAATATAAGTTTCAGTTAAATGCGTACAGTTTAAAACTCATAACCAAAAATTTAATCACTAAAATCATTTTTTGAAGACATTTTTTTTATATTGTAATATTTATTCAGTGCAACTGGCATTTTCTAAACAAAAATCTTGTGTTAAAAAATACACAAACCCAATAATTGACAATTAAGAAATGGTAATAAATTTCTATTAAATAAAATAAATTCTAATAAATTCTTTTAAACTTTGTGTTTACAGAAACTTTAGTGTAAAGCTAAGTTGAATCGAATTAATTTTAATATTTTTAGATTTTAAATACATGCATGCAATTCAGAAACAATCAGATGAAATTTTACGAAAGATACACAAAAAACCTAATATCCTTAACTAATATTTAATAAATTTTCAAGCTAAGGTTCAAGATTACTTAAGGGACGGACATCTGCTTTTATCTACACATATTTTAACCTTTCGTAGTGTCAGTGGAAATTTTTGAAAAAAAAATTGTTATTATTATTATTTTAATTTATTTTAGTATATATTTTTTTAATTGTATAATTTAGTTATTTTGATTGCTGCAATTATCATATAGGTATAACATATTATTACATATTACATAATATTTTGCACAATTTTATCCATTTTTTTAAAACAGTATTAAAAATCCTTAAAAATCCTTAAAATAATACTCCGGAAAAGTAAAATTGAATATTACAACTAAATTGGTAAATTAATCATTTATTTTGTAGAAAGGAACAAAGTTACAAATTGATGAATTTTTGTCCTTCTGATAAAAGTTAAATGATAGCATAAAATAGTTATTTTGTCTCTAAAATAACTGTAAAAACTATTTATTAGGCGGAAATAATTGGGAACATTTTTTTAATAAGCTATTGCTTATTATATATCATTATTACAAAATAATTTATAAATAATATTTACTTAATATTTTTATTTTTAATTTTTTTAGATTTTAAACAAATAAAAACAGTTGATTGTTGAACATTTTAACAAATTTTTATGCAAAATATTTTCGACACATAGATTTTAAATTGTTCAAAAAGAGTTTAATTCTTATTATAAAATCGATCGTTTCAATTTTTAATATCAACATTTAGTAGAATTGTATTTATTACAATCTTATGTGATGTTTTATGTTTTGTTGTATAGTTCCTTCGTTTGACAATAACTCATCAAACTGGATAGACTATATATAATTAAATATTGTAAGATACGAATATCAACGTTTTTTTTAGCTTTCTATTGTTTATTCTTTTTTTATTCTGTGTTTCAGTTTGAGATGTTTCACTTTACTATGTAAATTAAATTATTTATTGTTACTTTAGAATTCAATTTCACGTAACATTTGAATCAAGGATTTTTAGTTTTTTTTTTTCTTAGAATATAAATCAACGATTTTTTTTACTTTTTATTAATTTCTACTAAATTATATACAAACTAAGTATAATTTAATGATTTTTTATTAATTATTTACTTCGTCAGAATCATCAGATTTTGATAACTCAGGTAAAGAACGCTTTTCAAAACAGCCATTGAAAAGTCGATTAAAGATTTTACTGTTATTCAAAATCTTCCAAAACCAAAAAACCATAAAAGACTTGCAACATGCGAACAACAGCTAACAACACGTTGTCCCACTTTGCATTTGCATGTATATAGATATTACAATTCTGCTGAGTGTAGTATTTAAAAATTAATAATAATAATAATAATAATAAAAATTTTGATTTATTATTATTCTAATTATCATTAAATTCTTTTCGAGCAATATCGAATCGATGTATTGAAAATGTTTTGCATAAAACGCTAAAATGAAATACAATGAATACTAAGTAGGCATGATTTATAAATGCATACATTAGTAATGATGATACATTTATACTACGCAATACCATTTAAAAATGTTTTCTGCTAAATAAGTAATTTTTGCAGATATTGTGAGACCAAAATAACTACTGTATACTATTCATTAACTGTTGTAGTGGAGCAAATATTCGATCATTTTTAACATTGTTCTTTGAATAGTTCAATACTATCGTTTTGTAGATGTCATTAGTCGCCAATAATAAGTAAAGAAACAATACAACTGGCTTTTTTTTATCTTATTTGTCTACAAATCACTTGAAAATCACCTCCATTCATAGAGTCATAACAATGGTTAATTAATATGAGTGATGTTTAAAAGTTTATGACTTTCTTGAATCACTTGAAAAAATCAAAATAACAAATAAATATCTAATATGTAGGTAAGTGGTTTTTACACGAGTTCATGAACAAATGTGTCGAAGTTAAATTACTATTACTATTTTTAAATGACAAACGTGCTCAGAACTAAATGAAATTAACGACGTTAGTAGTTAATAATATAAAATAAAAATGTTTTAAAGTTCCTAACTGTTTTTAACTCTTGAATTTAGTTATACTGCTTAATATTGACATGAATCTGTTTGTAATTTTTCACAAATTGGTGGATCTAGCGACCTCATACTTAATTACCTTAATATTAGTACCTAAAAAATAAAAAAATAAAATGCCAAAGAATTAAGAGTGATAATTTTAATTTTTTTTCTATTTTGCGTCGTTACTAGAGCCAGTAAAGCACCCGTTTGGGTTCGTTACTGAGAATTTGGATGCTTTACTACGGCTGGTGTATTTTAGTTTAGTCGCGTTGCGGCATGGTCGTAAAACGTCAACATCAAATGTCAAAATGTAAATGTGAGCAACGTGTTTAATAACTTAACCTCAATTGTTATAAAATAAATAATATTAAATCTTTGTACCCAACCTTGATAAAATTCCCTAAATTTCAAAATTTTATTTCTTATATTTAAAAAGAAATTAAGTGATGCAAAATAGAAAAAATAGTATAAAACACGCGTTCAGAAAGTTCTTCCAGCACTTGTTGGTTCCTCCACTTGCCGCTACGCGGCTCGTATCGGAATTGCAAACGCGTGCTGGAATCAATGCTTTCTCAAACTTCTATTTTAATATACTATATCACACAAATTTAAATTGCGTCAAAGCTTGTTTATATTTTGATTTCTAAAATAAAATTCAAAATTGTAAGGTGTAATACTTCAAATTAATTGCATGGTGTTCTATTTAAATAGCCGGTTTTCATGTTTGGTAAAAACAATGAATGTCTAGTGAAAGTAATATTTATAAAATAATAGGTCTTCAGTAAAAAAAAATAAAACGCCATTAGGATAATAATAATAGCTACACAGTTTCGCTTTTATTGACTGAACTTTTATTATTTTCACTGTGCAAATTAGCATTAAATACTGTGAATATACTTTTTTTTTACTCTGCACTTTATACTGAACATATTACAATAAAATCCTGTGCATGTTTTACTCATCATTTCTATTTTTTTAACGTGTAATATTTTGTCATTTCTACTAAATTATTCAACGTGCAAATTAAAATTAAATTAATTAAAATAAGTCATTTCTCTTTTTTTAGTGGACAAAATTTAATTGATTACTAAACGCTTTATTACTAATTGTTATATAATATAATTTGCACTTTGCTTTTGTTGTGAAAGATAGCCTATGTATTTTTCCTCAAAAATGAAATACTGTACAAAATTATTCTTGCATTATTATTATTAGTAACACATACATATTTCAAGTGGTACTTTTTCATTAAAAGCCTAAGATTTTCATCATTTTTAGATTATTAAAAAATACTCCTGGTGGGGTACTTGTTTTATGAGTCATTTTTTACATATAAAATTAAAGAAAAAAGATAATGGAGGTAGATAAAAAGCGCTAAATTTATGTTTAATTTAACCTTACAGTAATGTAGTGGTTTTCAAACGCCACTTTTTTATTGTCAATATTAAACAATAGGTTGTACATCTCCTTTTATTTGCTTAATTCTTACAGCAAAATAAAATAGATTTTTTTTACAAGTACTTGTGCATCTGTAATTAATTACTAATCGTTGACCATCAAATATAGTGACCCAACACCCATTTTGTTTGTTTTCCATTGAAATAAAACATGCAGTTACTCATAATTCTTAAATAAATATTCAAGCAACACACACGACAGCCGATTGATCAAATTCCAACATCAATATCCCACCAAACGTTTTTGTATAAAACGGGTCCGTTCCAAGGGCCCCCACGTCGCATTCCTCTCATTAACACCGTGTAAATATCTCAGGGGCACTCGGTTTCTTTGCATTTGGGGCGGGTGTGTTTGGTGTAAGATTGCTGGGGGCGAATTCGTGTCGATAAACTGGTTATTCTTCTGGTTGCCTATCCGAGATTTGAGACCGGGGGGCCCTCGTGCAGACAGCCTTGCCCTCAGCGCCAACGAGCACCTGTGCCGTTAACTCGAACACCTGAGTGCCGTACTACCGACAGATTTAACTGTTTTGTTTCAAATTTTTCACGATATTAACTGAATGTACGTTTACCAGATGGAAGACGCCAACTGTGAGAAATGGTATAATAAGATGGGAGTGCCCGATAGACGATGAGCAAGGTGATGGTTCACTTAATTTGCCGTTAAAAAGCATAAAGAATTGCTACATGACTTTGTAAACAATTTGAATATAACTACTTTAACATGCAAATATACAAACAGAAAAAATACACGCAAACCAAAAAATCGTTTGATCTCTGAAACGCATTTAATTAAGATAATTTACTTCACTATCTTTATTAGCTGTTAGGATTAACGCTTTTCTGATTCTGATTAACAACTAAACAGCTTTTTTGTATATTTTTTGGGGAAGAAATGAGGATTACTTAAATCTGTGTCATTCCGGATAAATTGATCGCCCCCATCAGCTCCTGTCATAACCTCTTCTACATCTATCCAATTTAAAGACTTAATCTAACCACCAGATCTTCCCTGCTTTCAAATGTTTCCAAGACACATAATTATAGATATCATCGTTAACAAGCAACCTTTAAAATGCCGTTAATGAAGTTTCTTTGGTCCTGGTTAAGAAGTGAGGGGGTTAAGAGGGGCGATTAATGTTTAAGATTGGTAATAATTTATTAGAATTGTGTTGCAATGAAAAATATTAGTGAGGTTTTTAAAGATGAGCTGTTAATAACGACCATTAAGATTATTTGTTCTAGTTTGGTAAAAAAACGTATTGTTTTGAGGCGGACGACTATTAAATTTAATCGAGTCACGCGAGCGGCTTTGGTGCAATTTTACAAGAAAAAAATCTGTTCCCATGGCGATAGCAATTTAAGATAACCTAATTATTAAAATAATTGCAACAAAATTGTTTATGAAACGATTACTGATTAGTGGCTTAGTATTGCACTTTAATTTTATAGCTTCAATGAAGATATTTTATAATACTACGTGTCTTGTCCTGACTTTGAAAAAAAGAGTTTTTCGCATTCCTTCTGTTTATAAACACAAACAAAATGCAAATAAATTTTCTAAAAAATGTTATTAACGGAAAAACACATGAAAAACGACAAAGCTGCAATTAAGGAGAAATATTTTTAGTTTTTAGATTCAATATGCTGTTTATTTTATTAGGGAATAAAAAATTTTAGTAACATTTGAACGACAATGATCAACAATTAGTTCTGGCAATAAATGTGCAACCTACTGCCAATCATCTTCATGCAAACGATTAGAATCAGAATTAGAATCTCCTAAAAATTGGAAATTTTATAATTTTTTGTTCTAGTTTTTACTTTGTAGTGCAGGTATAACAAAAACTACCGCATGATATGTGTTGCGCGTACTTTAAAATGGTTCTTATACACTTGTAATATACAATATACTTTTATTAATATTGGTTAATTTTTGTATATTTTTTTTTAGTTCATAATGTTTTTTTTCTAATTTATATAATTATTTATTATTGTAATATATATAATTATTTATATAATTTTATATATTATATAAATCATTTTTAGAAAGGATTACTAAAGCTTCAATAAAAAAGCTGAAAAAAAATAAGTAACTACATATTCAAAACACGCAGATCAAAAAAAATAAAAAAGAAACACATACTAATATTTATATTAAAATAATATTTTAAATATATACTGAGTAATAATGTTGAACATCTAGTATTATATATAATGATAGACTTATAATGATATACAAATCCAAGTTTACAGCATAGCCAGAAGTGCCGGATATTTTTTGGAATATTATTTTTATTATTTTATTTTCTCTAAGTTACATTTTTTTTAAATTAAATTTGTGACACTTTTATTTTAAAGTTTAGTTTAAAAGCAAATTTTTAAAATAAACATTATTAACGTCATTTTTTGCAAACGCAATTGTAAAATTAGGGTTTCAATATAAATTCCGAAATTTTCTGCATTCTTTCAGAAATACTCTAAATTGCAGAAAATGTTAGTTAATTTATTAACTGGAACGATTTTCCTGTATTTCACCTTAAATCTTTAGTCCCAAACTTCAGTGTGTGTTACCAACCAACTAAAATTATTTTGGATTTAGTGATGATTTTTAATAGTAGTCACAAAAAAATAATACAAGGACATCTAGATAATTTAAGAAATTACAACAGTAATCATGAGTTTGAAATTTTTAAAGATTATACAGAAAATCCAAAAAGAATATAGAACCCACAGTATTCAAAATCCAAAAATATCAATGAATCTAAAAATAACAAACAATTTAAAGCGTCTAAAAGTAGAAAGATAGCAACAAATAAAAAAGTTCAGAAGAATTTAAAGCTTGCACGGAATGCAAAAAAAACAAAGCATTTAATCAGTACAAGAATATTAAAATAAGTCTTAAAGATTTATGATTCTGATACAAAATTTAAACAATTAAAAGAATATAAAAGATTTAAAACAGAAAGCATTAAAAGAGTGAAAAAAAAATCCAAAAATCTAAACTTTCTAAAAAGTTGAAAAATTACAACGAATGCAAATAACTTAAAAAAATAAAAATTATGTTTATAAATATAGAACATCTGCAAAATATAAATAATATATAAAATTCTAGAAACTGAAGAAATCCAAAGAGTTCAAAGAATACAGAAAATCAAAGAAAATAAGAGCTTCTGAGAATCTAATTAATAAACTTAATAATTCACGACAATCCGAAATAAAATAAAAGTATTCGAAAACTCTAAGAATTTTGTTACATACCTTTAAACATAAATTTCTCTCTTTAGTATTATTTAATATTTGTACAATATAAATGTAGAATTTTGGTACTTACAGATCATTGAAAATTTATAGTATTAATAGATGTGGATAAATTTATGTGTTAAGCTAATTCAGATTTTATTACACACTATAACTGCAAGTTTGGAGTTATATTTACAGTGTGTGCCAACAATCTGTGGATAAGAATTTTGTGATCAAATTATTATTATTGAAATTTTAAAAAACAGAGTTTGCTTATATTTTGGTGAACATTCTATATAAAACAATATTTGTTTAACTAGCATCTTAGACCTAGGTCTTTATAAACTTTATGCAGTATTTCTTTGGAACGTCTGTATTATGTGAATTTGCTTTCTAAATAATATAGTTTTTAGTTTATAGTTTTTAAAAATATATTAAACGTAATTATAACTGAACTTCCCTATAGTTAACTAGTTCTAAAAAACATTAAAAAAATCTAAATAGATACGTATATACCTATTATTTGCCACATTTATTTTGTATCCCAAACATAACGTTTTTCCCGAGGCAATGCCCCAGTTTTTCAATTTTACCTTTTGCTCCAAAACGCCTCTCATTTTGTAAACTAGCAATTTGTTGGTCCGAACGTGTGATTTCAAGTTGGTGCCAACAGTTTTTGTCTCATGGGAAAGTCTGTCAAGCCCTCCAGAATACCGCTTTGAAGTATAAAAATTGCTCTTCACGTAAAGTCGAAAAATGATAAATTTATGGTCGGCAAATATTTAAATGGTTACAGTCATTACTTCAACAAAGTAGTTGTTGATTTTTGAATAAAATGAATAATTAGTTTCTTGAGTTTCAGATGGGTTTTGTCAGACAAAGCGGTCATAAATTTTTCGTTTGACAAATATCTCTTAAACTGTTAAGTGAGAATTATCTGTAAGTTTTACTTTTCGTGACCGGTAACACCATAATTTTCAGATTTATTGAAATCTTACACATAAATTAATTTTTGATAAAATCGAAATGTTAAAAGTAAATTAAAGTTTGGTAATTGCGAATTCTTTAGCATTATAAATGGGCGGTTCTTACACACCTACTCAATTTACAAAAATTAACAAAATCATCGCCTGGGCGCATATTTATTTGGTGTTAATTAAACGCAGTGTGAAAAATATTTAAATTTCGGAAATTAGGAAAAGAGTTACGACGTGAAGGGTGATGATTTAATAATTGTGAAATATAAAATTACTCGAGTGTGAAAGCTTTTAATTAAGTTTGAAGTTAATATGACTGTCTCACGTAAAAGGCGGTAAATGTGTAACCCAATACTGAAATTTGTGTCTGTGATTTATGCCATCATTTATATCTTGATTAACCAAAAGTGACACATAAATCTGAACAATACGTTAAAAAGGAAATCGCGTCGAGTCGCATCTTTATGAATAAATTATTCAAATCGCAATGAAAAATTTTTAGACGACAACTTGAGTTATGCTTTACATTTAAAACAGTTTCCATACAATGAAAAAACATTAACACTAAATTCAGAAAATGCTTCAAATTTTTTGAGATGTTTTTTCTGACTTAAATGGCACCGACTTGTGATTTACGTTACGAACGTGATATTTTATTTAGGCAGAGTTCACACGTGCTTAATAAATTCGTCGAGGTTCTCAAGATCACCTTAACTTTGTTTTGGTAGATTAAATTGTCAGGTTTATACTTTTCCGAAGAAAAATACGTTGGAATTTAGAAAGGTCCGGTTCCAGGAAAGGTAAAAGTTTCAAATTGCAATTCGTGCTGTAATTTATCTTCGAAACAGAAGTCATATAAATCTCGACTTAGTATAATAATTACTGAAATTCTTGAACTATCTTGAATAATTAATAGCTTGTCAGGTGTTCGCTTCGTACGAATTAATACGGATAAAATCGTATTCCCATGGAAAACTTGTAAAAAAATCTCAAAATTATGATTTTATATGATCAGGAAGTTCAGATGAATGATTCCATACGCAATTAGTTCAAACGAATACGTCTCTGGCATATTTTTACGCAATTATAGCTCGACTAGCTTACGTAAGGAAGCAATATGTTACCATAACGTTATTTTTTTACCAGTGCGTCCTATACTTTAATTGTCCGCTTAATTATTATTACATTTCAGAGATATTCATCTCTAGTCCATTTTAACGTCAACCATCGCGAAAGGACCCAATTAAAACCGACATAAATCTAGACGTTCACGTATTCAAATATACCTTGCGCCACGTCAACCTGACAAAACTTTTGCGAAGAACACGTAAAGTCATGTCGATATTGTCGCATCGAAATTACATGTTGTTATTACTTTTAAGAAATAATTTCCTGTCTTAAAATGTTATGGAAACCTGTCATTATGACCAGAGTCGAAGTAATAGGCACTTTATTTCAAGATACGTTTATCTCCAGGTGTCCTTGCCGGTTTTAAATCTGGTTCACACGCCCCTGGTTTTTGTCTATGAGCGCACCCTCTAATAACACCACAGTCACAAATATCGGTCATTAAGGGTTATTAAGTGGTTACAGTAAAGTGGGGCGACTATTATTAATTATCCGCTGAAATCGCTCTGTTTACGTTGTTTTGAAGATTGCAAAAAGACTTCCGTGATTAACAAACCCAGAAAAACTTACTCTAACAAGCGCAAGTGTTAAAAGCAGGAAAGAACTAATTTAAAGTTGTGCACTGTTCTCAAGCTTTCATTGCTGTGATTAATTGGATTTTTTCGGATCCTTTCAGAGATAATGTGCATTTTTTTAGTCTAATAAATTTATTTTGGTGTGATTTCCAGCGGCAAATGGAGTGAAGGTAGAAGAAATTACATATATCATCTTGTTTTGGTCAGTTGTGAAATTGGGTAATTTCAGATTCGAGTAGGCGTTGCTGTCATTCTTTAATATATTTTATTGAAGTGTTGCACATTTTTTATAATTTATTTCCGTTTCTTGCTCGAGGTTCATTTAAAATATCGAATGACTAATTAAAATTTGTGGCTTTAAATCTCGAGTGAGAAAAGGTTTATGTCCTCTTTAGTGTTGCGGTGAGCTTTGTTCGTGACTTTATTAAAAAGAGTACTTTGATGTCTTTTTTATAAATAGTCTGCGAATGCATTAAAATCTGCACGGTTTATACGGCAACTGATGTGTATTTATATAACTGTGTAAATTTGTTGGAAACGATTCACATTACTCGTCAACTCGAAAATTTCAGGCAACCACACTGATTGCTATCATTAAACTATGATAGTAATAATCTTTTTCGCATTAAATTGGTTTAATACTACTGCCTTGTACTATTTCCAATCAGTGTAATGGGACTATTACAAGTAGTTAGGTAATCGTATAGAGCAGATATTAAAGAGGTATGTAGTTACCTTCATACGATAGCTGTATTTAACAGACCTTTATTTTTTGATATTACATTTTTTGTGTTCTTATAACACGGTTTTATAACTTAACAGCATGGTTTAATTTAACGTCTAACATTATTACACTAAAGCCGTATAAATGTCTGTTACCGATATCCTAACAGTATATTATATGCTACAAGTTCGATAAACTAATCGAGTAAGACCAGAAGTTTCCATTATATGTAGTTAATAGAGACACTTAAGCATTTAGTTTGAAAGACTGTTCCTATCGCTAATTTAAAACCATATTAATAATTAATGTACGTTGTGATAACATTTCTGTTTTTACAATATTTTTTATTGTTGATATAATGATGAACGAGACACCGATCCAATGACAGAGCTTTGTAACTTGGTGAGAAAAAACCTAATTTTAAGACATTACTAAAACATGTTTTAAATAACATTTTAGCACTATTATTTATTAGTTTAAATTGATTTATGTAAAAATTAGAAAGTCTTATTATTAGAACAACTCTTATACATAAATCTTTTTGTATCTCCTCCTACTTTTATAAATGACGTTTTTTTTAAATGGTATTAGCTAATAATGTTTTTGCAAGCTGAATTTTTTTTTTAACAGTTGCTGCTGGAACTGGATTATTTTTTAAAGTAGTCGTATTTTTATAGTACCATTTAATTTATATTTACAACATATATTAGAAGTCGCTCTAAGAAATGTAATATTCCTTTATTTGCTTACATGTATTTTTTGATTTTTTAATAATTTTTAGTACACTGCTGGATAAGGTTATTTAAATCATGCTGTGTAAATGTACACACTGGATATTTGAACTAATTTTTACATTAAAAAGAATAACAAATAGTACTGACCCAAAAATGAAGTCTTGCGTTATACCTCTAAACGGAATAAATTTTTAAAAAAAAAAACGAAATTATTTAGAACACTAAGTATCTATGATTACATAACATAGAACTAAAGTTTACTGGTAGAATTTACAAGAGATTATCAAGATAGTAGGATAGGTATTAGGAGAAAAAACGTTTGCAAAACTGTAAAAAAAAGAAAATGTGATGTAGGTGTGCGAAGAGAAATACCGAAGATGGTTGTAAAATTTGAACACACAGAGGCGAAAGGGTAAGCAGAAAAAAGATAGAAAAATAATTTAAAAAAAAGAGTGTTAAATTATGCACAAAAGTTAAGAGAAATAAAGTGTCAAAGAAAAGAAGTTGAAAGAAAAACCGGAAAAATGCAAAATAGTATGTTTAGACATAATAAAAAGAGATAGCAAAGACGCTCCAAAATAAAAAAAAGCTCGTTACAAGAAGAGCTACAAGGAGGAACATGTGTGAAAAAATCCCAGAATGTCTTAGCAAAAGCAGGAAAGAAAACAAAGTAAGGATAGTGGCAAGATTTAGGTGTACCAATGAGAAGAGAAGAACTACTTTCTGGCTAGAGGAAGAAGAAAGAAAAAACTGTTGTGGAGGCGACGCGGCGAAGGAGAGGAATGAAAAGCATAATCAGAATAAGAGAACAGCTCGATTGCTAAGCAAGGTGTTTACAGATCTCACTTATTATGTATTTGCACTGGTATTGTTTTAATAAATAATTTTTTGACAGAACCTTAGTCAAGTTGTAAAACGAACGCATAAGCTTTATTAACTAACATCAAAAAAATTTGAAAAATCGGTATATAACATTTTTAAATACCAGAACTACTCTTGAAGATTTTTAGTGACGTGGGAAAACTGAATAATATCTAGATTGAACAGATGACACTAGAGCTGACATAAACATGACACATAATTAGTCACAATAACCGCTGGCACATCAGGAATGGCAGCAAAATTTCACTTAAAAATTTTATTTATTTAATTTATCGCAAAATTATAAAAAGTGTTAAAAGACACAGCACAGATGTTATCCCAGAAATGAACAGTTTGTTAAATGATAATTCACATAAGTTAAGCTAAAATCGATTGCAAAATTATCCAAATATGTTGAGGGAAAGTGACAGGTTTCTCTTAAAAAAATTGGCCAGAAATGTTTTTTTTATAATTAATATATCTCTACAGATTTTTTGGATTTATTTTGATATCATTTTCAACCTGATGATTGAAGTTTGTGCACTGCTACTTAACCTCATTTCTGATTAGTTTTCTCAAAAAGTTAACCTCATCTAGATCTAAAACAAGACGCAGTTGACAGTCAGTTATATAATTGAAGTTTACTAAACTAGGTTGTAAGTTGTTCCAATCTTCACCTTCGAGATAAAGTTAAATAGATGTCTTTATTAAAATAATTGCAAACATCTTCAATGTTTGCGATACCTGCAAGTTAAGACGATGCTTAAAGAATAGAATCGTATAAGCCTATATAACAGCCTTTTTGAAAATTATTTTTTAAATTCTGTTGTTATAGTAAAGAACGATGATATAAATCTTTAGTTTCTAACAGATTTTCACTGTTACATATTACAAATGTTGCATTTGGGGTGATTATTAAATACACTATTATTTAGTTCAAGTTGGTAATAAAACTTTTTGTTTTAGATTATTTACCTTTATAAAGTGTCATCCAACAGTTGAACTTGTTGCGTGCACCGTGTTGATATTCACCATCTGATTATAAGATTGTGGAATTTTAAATCTCCTAATACTAAAGTGTCAAAAGAACATTTGTTTAATGGATATATGAAAATTTCCTCAGGCTTCACATACGACACAGAAGGTATAAAAACATTTATTACATTAAAATGAAATTGGCCATTAATACCTAGGAGACATTCTAACAAAGTCTGCAACCAATAGTAGTTGCTTTGTTAAAAACTTTGACTTCACAGCTAATAAAACTCCACGACCTCTACCAATTTTATTAGCTCTATATACATTAAAGTCAAGACTAAAAACGCGATACCGATAACATCTAGCTTCAAACATGTTGCAGCTATGGCAACGATATCAAAATTGCTGACTAAAAACAGTTGACTTTTAGGTTTAGTCTTAAAATTTCGGTATCATAATTTAAACAGGAACTTGACCACTGAATAGTGAATCCGTTTCTTTATTTCGTTTATAGTAATATTTTTTATGATATGTTTTATACATTAAATTCTATATGTTTCACATATTTATATTTTAATTATACTACTACTATGACAAGAAAAAGAAGTAATCTAATAAAGAAAACGAAATATTAATATGAACCAAAATTTAGCCAAAACATCAATTTCATAATAAAAAATTATAGAGTGATAGTACCAAAAGTAAATTTTTGTATAAAGATAAAGTATTTGTTAAAATTCTCAAACAGTCAGTAACTCAACCTTTAAATAACTTTTGCAAAAATTGATTAATTCGATGAACCTATCACACATGGTACCTACCACTAATACTACAAATTTTTACTGCTTCACAAGCGTTAGCCAGTGCATTACGTTATGTTTAACCAACTTCGAAGTAAATTTGACCAACACTTAAAGATAATGGATAGAAAAGAAGGCCAGAACAGTTCATTTAAATTTATTATTCATTCTAAATAAAACACTAAATATTACATAAAATTCGAATTTGAGAAATTATAAATTTTTATGTCGTCCATACGAACCAAATACAGCAATTTTTTTTCTAATATTGCTAGACCTAAAATACTTAAACTATATATTAGTTTTTTAAATTAGAAATTAAAGCCACAGAAGAATAAGTTACATCATCTTTCATAAAATTTCCTGTTCTGCTATAGTAGCCGTCAATGCATAGGATAAACCCTTGTAAAATTATTCGAAAACCTTAACAACCAATGTTGGCTTAAATGAGCACTGAACACATTATTCTTGGACATTTTTGACAGCAGATGTTTTTCTAATCTTTTAAATTTTCTGTATTTTCTACTTTTGAGAGTTTAAAATATTTGTCTACCTTTGTGAAACACACTGCATATAAAAATAGACTTAACGATAAAGAAAGGAACAAAAAAAATGTTAGAAAGCAGTAGAAATCAAATTTCTGCAGGGAAAATTATTAACTGACAGTTTTATAATCTGCTGTGGCAGTCAGACGTTAAAATTAAAAACGACTTCATTTTCAATTATAAAATTCTATATACCACAAATTTAAAATGAGCACTTATAAAACTCCATCGAATAGTTAAGATGAACTTTTTTATAAACATTTTTCTTCTGCCTAAAACGTTATGTTAATGTTAATGTTATGGTACATTCGAACAACACAACGTCTAAACAACCATTGAATTTGAAAACGTTGGTAGACTCTATGTGTTATTTTCCTTGACAGTTTCAGGTAACATTCATTGATATGCAAAGATGACGTTATGTGTCGGCTGATAGTTTAAAATTAGCAAAATTGTTAGATAACAATGCTACCAACTTGTGAAAAATTTGTTTTGTAAATTTTATCAGCGTTCAAAAACTCGTGTAGGTGCACGTTGTTTAATACAAGTAGACCATAAAAAATATTAGCTGGGTTTCGTCGATGAGAATAGCACTGCTGCAAAATAAATGGAGCATAAAATTATACACAGCGAATTGAGTAAAGTAAAATTATTTTTACATCTTAACCTTTATTAAATTCACAAACAAAACGAAAAATCTATTAATTTTCTGAAGTATTTTTGATTGTTGTTTTTATTAAGTTTGGCATAATTTATTTCTGGAAAAACAAACGTACTTTTTGAAATGTGGTGAAATTTATTGTAAACTAATTATGTAACAATTAAATTTTACTGCTAGCTATTCTTGATTTTTTTTGTATTTTAGTAACGATCTTTTAACATGTTTAAGAAGAATGACTGCCCTGCCATATCTTATCTTTTTGTATTTTTTGTTTTTTTTTTTTTTGTTAATAGCATGACGATTTCTGTTTATTTCTTATAATTAAGGGTTAATTATGAGCAGTTAAAAATATTTTTGCAACATTTATTATTAGTACTTACTGTACTCTTCACTTGCAATAAAATATATTTATTTGATGTTTATCCTCAATGCACATTTGCCAGAGGCATGCTAACTGATATCAATTAGTCAAATGAAGAGTCACAGGTTAGTACTTCCTTGTCCCAATGAAATCGAATTCGATTAATGAGATGAAATTACGTATTTCTGAATAACGACCACAACAAATGACGCCGCGAAAGAAATTTAATGGCAGCTCTAATTAGAACAATTATTATTCCAGTAAGTTATGAGCCAGTTACATCGAATTCTAAATATAAGAACTATGTTAATAAGAAAATAGGAATTTGTTCTAATTATTCATTAACAAGACTCATAAAAACTGTGGCAGTGACAGTGAAACATCAGCCTTCGAATTTCCTCATCGTTCACTAACCTCAATCTTAATTAAAAATGGCGTCAACAATGACGCGAGGGTGGTATAGAATCATGAAACTGTCTTATACAGCTTGTTAATTAATTGCGCATAAACTGATCGAGTAACATTTAAAATATTTCCGGTGTGGCCGAGCATCCAACGTTCCCACTGTGGTCGGTAGCCGAGGACACACAAACTACAGAAGAAGAAAAACAACATAAAAAACTAAAACAAATCCTATAAATGAATACCTCGATACGAAGTTCTCCCTTTTAACAAGTTTCTGAACTGGATCTGCACTCAGTGAAGCACAACACAGACATGTTCAAGAATTAACAGCCGAGATTGTATTTAGGAATGTGGACGCGAAGCTGCTCTTCACAAAAGACTTTTCATTTCGAATCGCTCATTAAAAATCGTTGTCCGATATTTTTCTTCCGCCTTGAATCCTGAATTTACTTGCCCCGGTTCACATGACGTCACAATAACTATGTACTTGAAATGTATGACTTCTTAATTGGGTACCAGCTTATTATAACGAAACATAAAATTTGATGAGAAGCCGCCGTTATTTTGCTTTGGAATTATACTGTTTATTTGTGGCTTAAGGAAATGACGCTAATAAACTCCACTAATTGTGATTAAATAATGGGAATACGGCCGGTCGTGTTCTGACTAGACTATAGCTTGACAGCTATCACTAATTACATTGTCGTCTAAATATAAAAGTAATTTACTACTTTAGAGAAAAGTGCCCTTCGACCTTTCCGATTTCTAAACAGTGGAGCGATTTCTGGGAGCGACTGAGCTTGAGGCGCTTTCGTTTACAATTGACATTTCAACGACTTAATCATTGATATTTTATAATAGATTAAGAAAGTTACAAAGAGAAAAGTTCTGCCAAAGAAGAAGAAGTACAGATAGCTAATTTGATTGTTTGTCGTTGATTAATACTTACTCTATTTTGAGCGCTGTTTACTTGTAAATATAAAAACTAGATGCTCATTAAAAAGATTTTTTTGCAATATTGAATTAAATTAAAAGATAATAAAATGATTTTTTTTTCTTACATGAATTACTCATTTAAAAGTCCAAAAATATGATTTAAGATTTATTTAAGTTCGAACTGCAAAATCTTTTATATCTTCTGTTTATAATTTTTTTTTGACAAATTGACGTTTTTTTGAAATCTTTATATAGTGCTCTAATTAGATGTAAAATTTAAGTAGTTCAAGTAGTTCAAGTACAAAATTTAACAAAAAACGCGATGATTTTCATTTTTTAAGAGTATCTATAATACTTAGTGCTCGACACAGACTCTTAAAATATTAAATTTAAGATCAATATTTATCCTCCACATTCTTGAATTATAATAATATTTTGGTCCAAAAGTAGATACATTTAATTTCTATAAAATTTTAAAGATATATTTATAATATAATGTAAGTATTAAAAAAAAAATGCAATACCTTATGATGTGATGGTGTTTTTGAGTAGATTTTAAAAAATCATAAAATTGAATGATAAGTTTTGAAAAAAGTCTGTAAAAAATGTATAAGTAAAATAGATAAAATATTTAACAATTTATAAAAAGCAGAATTTAAGAATTGGAAAGGTTTTAATAAACCATAAAATTTTTAGAATAAACTAATTAAAAGTTTTGAACGTCAGATCTAGATTCAACTTTTTATCAATTTATATAATATAATATAATATAAGTTTGATATAAATCTTATATCTCGTGACTTATTTTAATATCTACCTACTTTAGAGAAATTGTATTTCGTTTAATTTCTTCGAAACATTAAACATGATTTATAAGTAGTTTGTTTTCTTTCTTTCTATTGTAGTTAACAATAATAAACAATAAAATGTTTTTGTTTAGCATTGTGCTTTAAAAACCGATTAATTAATTGAATAAATGTACATTTATTCTTACTTTAAACAAGTTTTGTAGATATCCCTAACTTTATTTTTTGCTAAAACTAGCAAAATCCGATAACTTCCTAAACGAGTCGATGTTTTCAGATTATCATTTTTCATTTAGTATTTATTTATTTTTAGTTTTTTCTTCCTCTTTGGTAATTATTATAAAAGGTCAAAGAAAATCATCATATGAAGCTGTAAAATTTGCAAGTATAAATTTTATCAGTAATGTTATTTTGAAATATAGATACTTGGATTAATACTAAAATACATAATAATGCGTACAGCTGATTATACAGCACTAAAAAATGTAAATTTGCTTACAAGATTAATATTTACGAGACAAAAATAGAACATTTTCTCAAAAATAAGTTAGTGTTTATGATATTTTTAACCTACTTACGCTGGAAAGGTATTTAAAATCAGTGCAAATAAAAGCCAAAACGTTTTACACAAATTACATTCTTTATGTTGTAACTCGATAGCCCCAAGTCGTATTTCTCGTACCAACAAGGAAAAATGAAAAATTTGAAAATTCTCGCCGCCTTCCCATTGATAAACGCAGCAATTGTGAGGTAGATAATTAGAAAAGAAATTTTATTGAAAACAAGTCCTATCACTTCCCCATACGGCAAAACCAGTGGCGCACGGATCGACTTGTTTTGACCAAATACAGACAACGGGAACTCTGTTTAATTACCCGATAATTCACCTAGTAGGAAGAGTCAAGCTGAACCCTAACGAGTACCATTATGAATATTTAGTGTCGATGGTTAGGCAATCTACTACAATTAGGAAAACCGGAAAAACTCAAATTCCACGAATACCTCGCTGAAATTTTCATCCATTATGCAATCATGGGCGCATATCCTTCGAATTCTTTTATTCAGAAGTATGCAAGCAATTTATCACGGTTCCACGCATAAGGCAATTTCAAGAGATAATTAAATTGATTTTTCCAAAATTACGAAACTGCGCGATCGATGCTTGATTTATTAATTAATATTGCTGCGGATACTACGAGTGTAAACTTAGGTATTTACAAAAAAGTAAATATAAAAATTACGTTCTCGCTTCATCTTGATTTCCATCAGCTTAATTAATTTGAAACATGCTTCACGTGATTTTGCTCTACTATAAAGTACTTTTACGAGCATTTTAGATGGGCTTCTGTGTTAATATTTATTCACGAAGTGTGCATAAATTGTTGAATGTCATCGGAGACCACCTGAGTTGAAAATAGGGCATTTTACAACATTTTGAAATTGATAAAGTATTTCCATAAAGAAGCATCATTATATGTAATATGTAATTAAGCTAATTGGGTGCACCTATCCCTCGGTGTATGAGGTACTCGTTGGTAGAAAATTTATCAGTTGAGCAATCAAGTTTTTAAGCTTTTTTGAAATTTTTTATTTAGATATACATGATTGATAATTTTTCAAAACCTCCAGCACGAAATAAATTGCTGCTACACAACCAAATTTTTCTTATTCTTATATCTGCATTCCCACGTCAAAACGTGCAAACAAATAGCCCTCATTACTTTTGATTAGAAACCAATATTTGAAATACTCACTCCATTTGTCCGTCTTTCCGTTACTTAATTAATTTTATAAAAATAAAATTGTTCGTATTTCCCACCTATTGTACACACCATGTTGTCCATTTATAACCGTCCGGCATTCTAATTACTTCTTCATTATTTCGATTACCTCGGAATATTAATTTAACAACTGGCCAGTTTTAACAACGTGTAAAAAGCTCCTGCTGGAGTTCAAGAATATCCCTCTTCGCGAATTCAACATGGTACATAATGCGCTTCGGTCATATTTCAGGGTCCTCATTTATATTGAAATGGGGCCATCAGACGGAGCACCTCTTCGTCGTGGGGGTCCACTACCACGTCTAGCACTGCCCTGACTAACGACTGCTATCCACGCCATCACCAATAGATATGTGCCGACCGGTGAAGCTCATTTGTTATTTTTAATGAACCGCCGATTTATGGTAAACATACCTTATTTGTAATAAACTTGTGCAGCTTACAACGTTTCGTTCTTCTACGGTGGATCAGATTCAGAACACTGATAATCGGTGGAAATGCGTTCGGAAATTTAATACTTTTATCTACCAGCAAATTGATTTTATACGAGGGGAATTTTTGCTTCCATCATTTCAATATTTTTGATAGTTTGGACCACAGAAAATTATTATTGAATTTGGTCACGCAAATCCTTGCCACTGATGAAAGGTTATCAGTTCGTTCTGGTTTTCAATTTATGCGTTTTTAGCAAATGGGTGGTCCGGTACTTCCATTTTAATTCCAGTGTTTTTACTCATAGCCCTACCTGTCGTATCATTATCTTTAATTTTTGTTACATTATTAGCTCATGCAATAAAATACAATCATATTACTTAACTTAATGTTTATAATCTATAAACTGCTCCTTTCATTACAATTACACCTGTTCTAACATAGATACTCACAATATTAAATTTCGGCATTTCTACAAACGGTAACATCACCATAACAAATTTTATTCTAATAGTCTGAATTTAATAAAAAATGTTACACTATTTTGAAGCATGTCCTTATTAGGCTGTCCAGTTTCTGTGTGCATTTAATCAAAAACCGACAAGTTGACAACAAAAGGATTTATTTGCTGTGGTCATTACAACACCTGACAGATTTCTACAAAACAATAGATCTCGAAATCAGTGACAATCATACTAAAGTAGTTTTTTCTTATTAAAATGAAGTGTTGAAGCGTGTCTGGTTGAATATTTATACATTCAAATTGTCTTATTTTCTGGTAAGAGTTTACAGACAATGGTTTAAAATGATAAGATCAACAATTGTCTCGATAACACATGTTAGTTAAACATTTACTGCAAAACAATAGCTTCAAATAATAAAATTGTTAAAACATCATTTTATGGGAGTTTCAGCTCATTTCATTCCAGAATCCTCTTTGAGCTTCTATCGTACGATTTGGAAAAAAATCTCTAGAATTTTCCACAATATTTTTCTCAATTTTAATTTTGTAAAAAATGTAAAAGATTTAACTTAAACGTTCTAACCACCTCTAATTTTTTAGAAAAACATTTACTTTAGTTATATGTTGAATATTCTTTTAGTGAGCTAAAACGAAATAAAATACCAACTAATAAAGGGCTAAAACGAATTAAAATACCAACTAAAAAAGGGCTAAAACGAAATAAAATACCAACTAAAAAAATTTAAATTTAACAGGATGTTAAAATTGTAAATACGATCTTTTGATTGGTCCAAGTTTCAAGGTCAAACAGAATAGATCTTAATATTTCTTATTCATTGTTTGTCTATAATAAAAGTTTTCGTTCTTTACAAAAGACAATAATTTTGTTGAGTGACAATTAAATTTATTAAGTGGCAACATACAAGTGATCTAAGTTGCCGATACATTGATCGACAAAATAATTCAGATAAATTACTTCAGCAAGTGAAAACTAAAATGTTTTGTGCAGGAAATTAAGTCTTGAAGCGATTAATTAATAGATATAACAATGTAGAAAAAAAAAGAGAAATCAAAGTCGTCTTTGCTACATTTGTTATCGTGAAGGTAACTTAATCGAAAATTATATTAATAACAGTGACGCGACTTGTTTTCAGCATCTTTTGTAGTTTACATAAAAACTTTTTTTCTTAAATATTATTTGTCTTTTAAGTTTGTTAGAAACACATCTTTACAAAAAAGTATAGTTAATCTTTTTCTTTCAATGCTCATTATTCCCTATTCAAATTAAATCAGTGGAAAAACATCTTTAACTCCAAATTATTCATTTTCTTCAACGTTATTAGTATTGTAATAACAAAAAGAATATTCTGTTAGCTAGTTATTTAGCTGTCATTATATTCATTCGGCTGATTTTCAGAAATAAACGTGAATAAAGAGAATGAATGAGAAGAAAAGAATGCTATGAATATAAATATACTGAAACTATACGAATAACAAAATGGTAAAAATTTGAATTTACGAATAGGAAAAGATGACATATTCCTACAGATCAGTATTAGGTTTAAACACACAACATAACATGCGAAGAGCTAAAATTAAAAATAGACGACCTAGAAAAAGAAGAATTAGAGAAGGAAGAAACTACTGATTCAGTTAATTTTAAAAAATAAATAATGCAAAAAACACAGATAATTTCTCAAAGAAACAAAAATTTAAAGAAACCACCAAATTCAGGATATCTAAAATATTCGAGAGATTGAAAAAGAAATACAAAATTTGAAGTGCACAATATTATGTCAATAAACAACATAAACAAAATCGATTAATTTTTTTGTCTTCACAACAAGAATAACTAAGAAAGAGAAGAATAGAAAAATGTTTGAATAAACAGTTTCAAGAAGTGTTTGAAACAGAAAAGAACGATACAACGCCAAAAAAAATGTAGACATGTTGAAAATAGGAAAACATAAAATGCCGAAAATTTGAATGGGGAAAACAATTCTCACAAAAACACTAACCCACACCATAATCATAAAGCTACCATAATCAGAGCGCAAAAAATGAAATGAAAGCAGCATTAATTTATCGAATAAATAAGAAAGAAGAAAAGTCCGTTGAACAAAAGTTGCCTCCTTATCGCAATGACTTTACATAGGATACAACAAAAAGTTTAAATAGCATATGGTAATAAACGATAATCTGATCATGTTAAAGCAAGAGAACTAAGTCAAGTGAAGTAGCACAAAATTTAAGTCATTGAGAGTAGAAATTATTGTTCTATGTGAAGAAAAAATCGTAATCTAAGAAAAAATTATCACGAGGATAAATTGTATAAGTATGTACACTTTACTTGTGGCTAGGATTAGTTACATGAGTTATTATTTATTAGTGTGAGAAATTATAACTACATAAAGTTTTAAGAAAAAATGTATATGGAGGCAAACGAAAAGTTGATGAAGCTGTATAATAACGACTAGTACAAAGAAACATGTGGGTAAAATGGAGAACAAAAAACCGACCAAGCAAGCTTTAACGGGAGGAGTAACTGCGTGAAGATTAAATCATAGAAAAATACTGGGGAAAAATATGAATAGGTACAAAACCCGTGAAAAGCAAGAAATAATAAACAAAAACAGAAATATCAAGCATTATGTTTATGTGTTTCATAAATCTCTGATAAACGTTCTTTCGTACACATTCATGTATTTTGTATCCTACAGCACAAATTTTGTTGCTCCATAGAGATTTTGCTTACCAAACCTTGCTAATTTTGCTGCACAATAATTTAAGTTATTACTCAAATCGTGCATACCAAATCTTGAATATTGTGCTGCTCAGTTATATTATTGGTTATTAAACCTTAAATATATATTTTGCTGTTCTATTAAATTTTAGGTTTACTTTTTATGATTATTTTTTGTTTTCTGCTTAAATTAGTTGTCCATCAAGCTGCAATAAATATTTAAAATAAATTCTTAAACATTTTTTTCTGCTTTTTTAAGTAAATGAACTAACTATAACTACTGTGAACTTTTTCACACAACTTTACGGAAATTTATTTCATTTAAGTATACTAATGTACGTATAAAAATAAACAAACATGAAGCTTTGTCTACCTTTCAGTTAGGTATAATTGGGTATTCTAGATTTGCTGACATCCAAATGTATTTTGTATCCACATATCGTAGTTCATACGTCCTCTAGGATAAAGCTTTTTTATCTATGTCTATTTGTTTCTGAGAATATTATTTCTCACTTTTTTATACATTTTTATTAAGTCATAAAACTTTACCATCGCACTGCTAAATAAATAAAGATTTATAGGCAATAGCTTTTTTTTTAATGTTGAGTTGATAGGTAACTTAATTAAAGCAATAACTTGGAAAATGAGTTATTAAATTTTATATTTTAACAATACGTTTGTACAAAGAATAATCAGTGTGTTCAGAAGAAGTAATTAACTAAAATTATTTACTGCTTTAAGAAAAATATAGGGTCATATTTTACATAAATTCACATACGTTGACCTTTAAACTTACTTTTATTTTTGGCAACAATTTTTTTACCATTAGCAGTTAGTTAATATATTTTTTTTAATCGAAAGAAAACAAATTGTTTGAAGAAATTCTTTGATTTAAAAATGGAATGAATTCTTCTTAATGTCAGACTATTAGAAACTGGTAATCTGGAAACATTTTATAAAGTGACAAAAATCTGAATTTAATTTGCGAAAAAATCCCATGCCAACACTGCGTTGTCGCTCAACTGTCGCATCAATCCGCTTCACATTTTCCCTCCTCTACTAAAACCCTTCTTCGAACTCTGAAAAATCCAAAGCTTCCGATCCGCAACCAATTCCATAACCTCTCCTTTCGTCGGTCGAACAACAATAACAATTTACCTCGCATAGCTTCAACAACCATCTCTTCGGCTGCTTCATCCAGCATTCAACAAGTTGTTGCCCTGAGGCGCCAAAACAGCGCGTCCGGGGCACAAAGAAGGCTTTCGCCCATTGGTCCACGCAGGATGCTGTGCCCGAGAGGCAGGGGGCTGCCTGCGGCTGCGCGACTCTTCAGTAGTACACCGGCCGTTGTCTTGTACGCGTCTCCTCAAGCTCTGCGTCCTCGCGAACGAAACAGTGGATGAGCTTTTTCGGGAGAACGAGTTGGGGAAGATTTAGCTCGATGTGGGCTATTTGCTGTGATTATGTGCAGTGTCATGTGGCGATTATTGTGTAGGAGCATGACCCATGGATATTTATTACAGTTCTTTCTTCTGCTACTCAACTTGCTACAGGTAATTGAAGGGTGATAAACGTGAGGGATGTACCATAAAGGGGGTCGTGATTTTGGTTCTCACGCTTCGTTTGCGCCAAAGTGCGGTTTTATTGGCGCTATTAGCGTTGTTAGACCCATAATCATGATAATACCAATTAAATTCCACACATCCATCAGCGGTTTTATCGATGGGAGAATGATAATTTGTGATGAAGTTGTCCGGTTTGTTTATGGTGGAGGCGGCTGTCTTCCTGGAAGTGAAAATTGGCTTTAGTTGGAAAAACGTGTTTGAATGAGTTAAATTACAATAATCCGGCTAAAAGCAAGTTCAAACTTGGAACAAATTTTTGTATATTTTCACAACAAATGGTTTAGAAGATATTCAAAAATGCCAACTTAAAGTAAAAAAAATGGGACATACCTAATAAAACAAAAAACTAAAATTATTCAAGTATACAAATGCATAATTATTGATCTTATTGCCACTGACATTTATACTAACTTAACAATGAATCGCTCAGAAACACCGCAGATAATTTTGCCATAAAAATTTTCACTTTATATTGTTGCCGAATTTTTTGTCAACAAATTAAAATAATAATAATTTAATTTTAATAGTATAGTTGATAATTACTGTGGACAGGAAAACTATCAATTTCGTAATTAAAATTTTTGTGTAATGTGTAATTAATTATTGACAGAGGAATTTAAATATAAATATTCACCCACATGTACTTTCATTGTTATTATTATTAGCTTTCTAAATTTTCTCATATGTGTAAAAAATTCAAGTCAAAAAAAAAACTGATTTTATCTTTGGTTCTGTTCATTAATCATGATTTTTGCTCTAGTGGTTTTTAGTTATTAAAATATCACTTAGTTAGGTTAGCATAATAACCACTGAGGAATATGGAGATTGGGTTATTAGGTTATTGGGATCGAAATAAAATATTTATGATTTATGAAGTCTGCCTTTAAGAAATTGTGGCGGAATTCAGTGTGACGATATTTTCACGTCGCGTTAAATTCTCATAGCTTTGAATTTTTGTGTTTCTGGTTATGAAAATTATTTCATTTTTGACTACCTGTACTTACACCAAGCTATTTATGTAACAAGTGGGAAAAATAAAACATTTTCTTATGCATGTGCGTAAAAATCCAATTTCTATTAAGTGGGAAAAAAAAACAGTTGCGAACTGAAATTATTGGAAAAAAAATTAATGTAATCATACTTCTGAGTGGGCGAAGTTTTAGACTAAAAATAAATGAAAAAAATATATAAATAAATAAAAATGTGTTAGATACATGTTTATCACAAACTTTAGTATGGACGATTTCAAGAGATGTCAAGTGACCAAAACTCTCAAGAATTTTGATAAAAATACAGTTTAGAAAAGTACAATTTAGTTTTATAATTCTCAAATATCATTGTTTTGTAAACATAGAAAAATACTTTCAACACTTTTAATTTTTAAAATTTTTGTCTACATTTGAGAAAACATATTGAGTAGAATAAATACAATTATTTTTAAGAAATTTCTAGAGGATTGTCGGTAAAATCAGGTGACAATTTCATCACAGTTTTGTTAAAAAAATGTGTAATATGTGATCCTCATAAGTGTTCCAAAAATTAAACAAACTTTCTAATTTTTACGACATAAGTAAACGCACAATCATAATTTCTTCGAATGGCTTGCAGTAAGTTATATAAGAACTAGAGAAACTAATTTATCAATAGATTTGTCATTCCAAAACTGACGTTTAGACAGAATATCGACCCATCATAGTAATGTACGTTTTATTAAGTATCAGTTTATGTATCTATTTATCAAAATCTAGAAAAACTAAAAATTAAATTTGCTTAACCTAAATATAAGTATCGTGCGATCAAGAAAACTTGTAATCAAGTCATCCTTGAAACCGAAAACGTATGTCTTTTGCGATTGATACGTTATGTTACGACGTGTCATTGATGGAGTTAATCGGAGAGCCATTGAGAAGAAAATGGAGAACATTTACACTGTTTATTACAGCAATCGAATAAAATAATGTTTTTTTTTCATTCACATATTTTTCACAATAAAATTCTGTTTTTTAACTTACATTTTATTTGACATTTGTAAGTGTCGTCAATTCAAATATGAACATAAGTTTTCCTTTTCCAGGATGACTCGATTACAAATTATTTTGATCGCTCGATATATTTTTCATTCTGTCTACTTACAGCCTAGTTCCGTTGCTCTAAATCAGTATAGAAACCAAGATAACATTACTTTAGTACAACAAATATTATGATCTCATTCCCACCACCGCTCTTACACCCCCATCAACAGCCCCGTGTGACAATAAACAAATGACATTCGTCAAAAGCCGTCCGAGATCTTCCGTCGAGATTAATGTGTTTTTGTATACATCCTGATGGTTCCATAGTAGTTTTTAAAGTTGTTTATCTTTGCCTTCCATCTTTAGACACTCTGCTGAGTGGTAGCCTGGACAGGTTTTCCAAGTGAGGAAAAGGATCACTTTGCTTACACAATGTGGTGTAATTTAATGACTTTTCCGATGAAAAAGATGAATGAATGTTTGCTTTAGCGAATTCTTATCGGCAGATTCGCTTTGGTGCTAATTTAGTGGCGTCTTCCAAACCCAAACACTGACGATTAGTTTGTTTTTTTAATTAATGACCGGCGGTTGCACAATTCTCAGAGGCGGAGGTGAACAGTCCAATTAATTTAGTGTGGGATTATTAAAATTTGAAGTATTTTTATGGGGACATTTCAGTTGGTTTTCTTAATTGGTTCGTGGTGTTTTTGGGAGATTTACGTCAAAAAGAATGAAAATTCTAATTTATAGAGCGTCTATTTTAGCTGTTAGGTCTCTAGAAATCTGTTGATTTGTTGTGAGATGTTGTGAAACACTCATCTAAAGTTCGTACTTGTTTCCTTGTTGTTGATTTCCGTTTGGTTTAATACGTTAATTCTATGAATAATTGCGAGTTTAAGTGATCGTTAATGCAGTTCTCATCTAACAATCATTTGCGGAACTGACCCACATTAAACACCTCTCCAAAATCGAGGAAGAGCTCTAAAAATAGAATTTTGTAGGAAATGAATTAACCTAATTGCAGGTAGTGAATGCTCACAATAACCCGTTAAAACTCGACGTGAAATCTTCACATAATTCACAATAATTGCTTATTAATGAGCGTAGGGTAATTAAGTCGCTCATTCTTATCGTGTAGTAGCTTTACAGAAGAGTGCCCTCTTATCTTTATTGTTTATGTAACGAACACCATCCTTTTACTTTCTTTTCGGTGTTGCCCTGATACACCGGAATTTTATGGCTTCCTCTTCTGCATATTTTTTAAAGAGCTCCAAATTCTCACACAATTTTTCATGTTTGTCTTCCTGGCAGTGATTTAGACGCTAGACTTTTATTGTTATCTTTGGAATATTTTATATACACCTTTAATGATCTAGATTGGTGTTAAAGGTCACTGAATGTTAACTTAGTATTCAAAATGTTGAAATCATTCAAGGACGCGATGAAATGGGTGACGGAAGGCGTTTAAAGAATATCAATTGGAATTCGTGGATATTTTGGAAACAAATGGGAACTCGTGTATTCGATTTAACGCTTACATCGTGGGTGGAATAAGAAGCGGATTTTTTATTTGAGAATCATGTCTGGCTTACAAGAATTAAAAGTTACAATTTCGGAGAAGAGTCAACATGGTAAACGCTGGCTCGCTGTCTTCACAGCCTTGAATTGAAATTTTAGCGAATTTTAAATTTGTCTGGATTTTGGCCAGAATGTTAATTGCCCAAAATTATGCCTCAGCATTAATTATTTGCTACATTTTAAAGTAAAATTTTGACATTAATGCTGACGCCTCGCGTTTGTTCCTTTTATCCAAGTTTTTTTTTTTCTGAATATTTACATGCGAAGATGCCACAACTTTATCTAATTCTCGAATTATCTAAAGAGTCGTCTATAGTTTTTCAGTTTTTACTTTTTTAGTTGTTAATATTTTGATAAACGTTTGTCATTTTTAAAAAGAAACACCAATTAAAAAGTTTGTTTTTGATCATTTCTAAGAGTATTTTATAATATTAGTAAATTCCTAGTACATTTCAGATCTCATTCTGGATTTCCTAACATTTTGTCTTTATCTTTGATATAATAATTTTCATGTTAAATCGTTACTAATTTAATTAGTTTATTGGTTAACGATTTTTTAGTTTTAGAATTTTGAGAATTTTCTTTTTGGTATCACCAAATTTTGCCCCATTTTTGGTGTCATAAATTTATGTAATTAAAAAAAATCTCATTTTATTTATACATGTTACCTTTTACCATAATTTTGTTTTCTTTTTAAACCATTATGTTCCTAAACGTAAACATTATGTATAAATACATATTAAATAATTTGTAAGTTATAGGATTGCAAAGTGTAACATATGATAAATGGACGTAGTTTATCTTGCTGTACAATTTTATGATGTGTACTATTCCCAAGAAACAGTCTCTGTTTTTTCTACCGATTTTGAATAAATTACCTAACTTCTTAAAAGTTAAAAATTTCTATGACTTAAAAAATTGCCACATTTTTAAGAAATGCTTTATTTGTGAAAGATGTTCTAAAAGTATGTACCTATCTATTTTTACTATGATTTAAAATGAAAAGATTTATTTTAATTGAAACGAAGCAGAATACTAGGAACTCTTATGCAGGCTTGTTCTCATCATCTTCCTTCCGTCTATTACAAGCATGCCTGCTTGAAATAATTACTTAATTTCTGTCGTCTGTGCAGTTATAATGAAATAAGCTATATATGTGCTTGAGTGAATTCTTTCACCACTTGTTATCTTTAAAATTAAAAATTTGTTATCGAAATTTGTTTAGATTTACATCACGCTTCTTCCTGTCTCAATTTATTGGCAAAATTTTCTTAAGATATTATATCTTTGTAATTAATATTCTACACGTCGAATCCTGTTAATGTATTAATGTTGATTTTGTGTTATTTTTCATCTCTGTCGGAACATTTAAACAAATATAGGTTATATTTACCAAGATGGTGTTTATCAAGCTGTACGTGAGCGATGTCTTTTAGAAGTGATTGATTTGCAGCGTTTTACGACTAAATATGGTGGCTTTTTAATGGCATTTGCTCAAACACAAATGTGCTCATTCCAAAGAGTTATGACAATATTTGTGACAGGTTTTTCTCTTGTCTGGTTCCGTTTCGAATTTTATGGGAAATGTTGAATTCCTTATCAATTTTCAACAAGGATATTTCGACGAAGTTGTTTTACCACCATATCAACTCTATTGTAAATATTTATTCTCGACAAATTTTCTGATATGACAATTTCCCACGCGTTCTTACGATATTTATCATAATAACTGCACTACGGAACGGAATCGCACATAATTAACATTTACATTCTTATCTAGCGCTACTATGAATAAACGTCTGAATTATCCTTCTGCCATTATCTTTGACATCTGACGCAAAATCATGTCACTTTTTCAAGCAATTAAGTCGAGCGCGAACATTCTTAATTATAAATTAATTTAATTAAGTTAATTAACATACAATTACGGAACTTGGCAGACATGGGTCTCATTCTAAATGGACCATTGTTTAGTTTTCGGGACAGCAACACGGCTTTATCGTAATTCAACTTAACACGAATACGTTTCAAACGGTCATTTATAACAGTCACGTTCTGTATGACTTACCTGGGTTTATTTCATCGTTGGGACAATACTCAACTTCCGGTTCTTGAGGAGTAAAAGTGAGAAACTTGATAAACATGTGCGAAATTGATGAATTATTCTGAAACGTAATGAAGGCGGGAACGGAAACTCGTTAGTTGAACACAGAAATTTCAACTGATTTATTTTCGTCTAAAAAATTAACATTGTTTCTATGTTATAAAGAACACGATTTTCGCGTGGCAATCATTTAAATTATCCTGAAGCACTTGATATTATTAATATCGTTAATTAAAAATTAGTAATAACCAATTAGGTGAATCTGAGCGCCTTTAATCGCCGGTAATTAATTTAATTAATAGTGTACCCAATAACCCGTTGATCACCGCTATTATTCAATTGGACTTTATAGTTTTTTTATTGCTCGTAATCGAAACGCATACTAATCTTGGATCCGAAAATTTAACGTCGAATATGACAAATTAAGTAAAATGATGTTTGTGTCAATTATCCTGCTGCCATATTCGGTCCTGCTGGTCCGATGTCGTGTGTTTGCCTTTTCAGGAATACCGCAACGACTTAATTTTGACGAATGAAATGATGGAAGACTAAATTCTCTTTCGCGATTTTTTCGAAAGAAGAACGGATTTGGCGGCTTTAATTTGCAATAATCGTAAACAGGACCCCTGCTGATATGGTTCTGTCATAAATCTAACGCCCACTGTGCGATGGTAAGAGATATGGTATGGGCTGAACCGAGGTAATTTTGTGTGATGGTTTAAATTGGCGCTTCTTTTGGAAAATATTGACGGTTTAATATTATGCATAATTTGCAGATTATTACGGTTATTATGAGGTTGGAAACTTGTTCGCGACTTGCATGTGCAATGGACACTGAATCGTAGTTGCGATAATGAAATTAATTGCCAGATCATTGGCGTTATAGGTTTGTAGAACAACTTGAGAATTAAAAAAATATCGCTATAGGTATTCATAAATTCCTATAGATATAATAGTACTATCTTTGTTAAAAGAGTTTTTGCAGCATTGTAATGCTTTTTTTTTAATCTGGGCAATAATTTAGATCATTGTATAAGATAACAGAATCATTATGACTTTTAAATTTAAATTACTTAAATTGTGAAGATAGTATGCACTTACCTGTTTAAAATTTACCTAATTTGAATTTTAAAAATGTAAATTATGTTAGTCTTCTGCTTGCAATAATTTGTGGTTAGTAAGTATTTACCTAATTGTTCCGTGAAATGATTTAATTTTGTTAAGAACCGAATTTAACGTTTATATTGTTCTTCAAATTGAAGAATGAATAAGCTACCGCTATTTCTTTTGATAAATGCAGATGATAATAGAAATCGTACTGAAAGGCACCTAATAGAAAAATACAATAAGAAAGCGTAAATTAGAATTATAAACTCTAGATTGTAATCTTAATGAAAGAAAATGTTTTGTTTGTTCATTTGGGAGTATGCAGTCAGGTTTGAATGCATTTAGTTCAACTTGGTGAAATTTTAGTTTGTTAGCTAGCTTATAACGAGAAAAAAATGCTTACATGTTTAACTTCTAATTATAAAGGGAATCTATTTTTTATGTTTACGCTATGGAATTTGGGCAAAACTGACCAAGTTTAAAGAGCCAAAATTTTCTCTATTGAACCTTTGTGTATTTTTAATTTTTGGCTATATAGATTCGCACATAAAAATAGATACTTTAATGGACAAGGTTTCATCTATTAAGGAAAAATTCAAAAATCAATCTTCTTACATTTTTTTATTAGTTATTAGTACTTGATTTAGTAATAATAATTTAATTATTTAAGAATATTAAAAACAATTATTTCAGTGTAAATTGGCAAATATCGACCATAACAGTTCCAGTTCTGTTGTGAATGCATACTTTCCATAGAAATTAATTATATAATATTATCTTTCACTTATTTCTAAACAAAATATTAATAAATAATTGGCAATTTAGACACCGTGCGGTTTTCACATGCAGACAGTAAACCCATAATTGGACTTTCCTCTATTACTTCGAGTACTATTTATTTAAATATCTAATTATAATGCATGTATGTGGTCTTTGGACGTCAGACAATAAAACTGCAACTTACAGCCTTGACTCATTATTTTCTCCATCGGGTACCTACCTGTTCATAACAAGTTCTCGTCGAACATTTTCAATATTGAATTACTTTCATACTAAATTATTTAAATGATTAAGTGAAACAGAAACTTATGAAGCGTGAAGAATGTTTTAATTAAAGTAGACATAAGTACTCTTTACTAAAAAAATTGTACTCGATTTGTTAGTCCCGGAACAAGGAAAAAAATCACGAAGCCTTTCTTTCCAGGCCGGAAAACCTCATTTCGGTTTCCGTTTTGACGCACACCTGAGCGGATTTTTTGTCTCGGGGTGTCTGCCATCATGTAAGCCTGTAACCTGAAACCGGCTAATAAGTTGAGCCTGCAGGAAATCCAATCCCATGAAAGCGATCACTTCTTTGTTATCCATGATACTCTTTTGATGTTCTCTGGACTTGTCGTGTTTGGTTTGCGGTCATTCGGTTCTTCGTCACCCATATGAAGGTCATATTGGTCTCAGTATTTATTCAAAATCCAGTTTGCCGGCCGTTTATTATTAAGTGTACAAACACAGCTGGATGAAGATTGCGTGCATGAAGCTCCGACCAAGACTGTATAAAATCACTGGCTGGATCCGTCAAGCGAGACGGTGTAGAGGAAAAAACAACCAAAAACCATCTCAACATAATGCTTTCAAATCGTTTTATTAAAAGGAGCTAAAAACTTAAACGATGTTTAGACATTGTTAAGTTATTAAGTTTTTTTTTATGGCACTCTCCTAGAAAATTGCTCTTCTTATTCTTGAGGAGTACGGGGAAATCGAGACGTCACGATTTTTAATCTCGGAGAATTATTTAATTTTCTCATGGCTCAATAAACAAACTGAATTGCATATTGTCAATGCTTGTCCATTAACGTACTCGGTTAAGCAAATTATGTACGATACTTGTAAATATATAGCACTGTAAATATCAGTGTAACAGGACATAATGAAACTGAAATGTTGATGCCGTTATTGCACTTAGGAAGAGGTTTTTGAAAATTTTAATTTTTTGAACTTTGGCATTGTTGCACTGTTATGTTCTCCATACCCTTCTTCTTTAATTTCTCCTCTCTTCCGAAGCTTAAAAATTACACTTATCTTTTCTAAAAGTAATTTTTCTTGTCTTGCCAATTTAGATAATTAAAAAAGAAGATAAATAAGAAAGTACATCTAGGAACAAATGTTATTTTGTCTGTGGTGGTCAATTTTGATATCAAAAATTATTTTAGTGTAGTTTGAGTATAGACTGTAAAGATCACAACCAAATTCCAACATAAACTTAGGCGGTTAAAAAAATTGGAAGCATATGGTTTGAGCCTTCATTCAGTATAAAAATATAGCACCGTTATCGACATTCATTTTTCCAAAATTACCGCTGGTCAAGCTCCGCAAATTGAAACAGCCCCCGAAGCCGTGCACGAAAAAATCAAAAGAGCACCTGTAAGCCCGCAGCATTTGCATATAAAATGCAGATTTATTACCGAAAATGGGTATTTTTATCTCGTAAAAAACTCTTTTTGTGTAGTCGAAGGTTGTCACGATTCTCGGAATTTAAAACGATCGTTTATAAATTAGCTTTTTCCTCTTCATATATTCATTGGTTCATAAAACATTTACGACTGTGATTGGAGTGTTTGGTTCAAAGAGTTGCCGCAAGATCAAAAAATTGTACAAAAGTTGAAAGCTAAGCGATTACTTTTTTGCTTTGTGAGCGATTCGCGCTGAAATAAACCCGATGAGATTAATGAACAGTCATGAAATGTGCACCCACTCAGATAGATCAATAAAAAAAGAGTTGTGAGGTAATTTAATAGATGATGACAAAACTGTTTTACTGGTCTGGACAAGTATGTAATCTTTTAAAATAGCCAGACGGAAGCTGAGACGAAAATGTAGACACAAAAATTGTTGCTTTTCTATTAGCTATTAGCTCTTGTATTGTTCATTTATGCTATGTTAGAGATGACAAAAGACCCCGTCAAGAACGACCCATTGATGCGCAACAAACTTGCCACGAAGAATGTTCATCCTGATTCAGTGCGAATGAAACAATGGGCCTCGAATAGATCCGACAAGAGATAACAGTCTGATCTACTCGTTTGCCATACCCGATTAGCATCCAGGATATTCATAGAAAGTACAGAACAACTAAGGATCTATTCCGCAAAACAGGAAATAGGGTTTGGTCTATGCTGTTCTTCCTTCGTTGATGTGATGAAAAGAAGAACATCACCGCGAGTTGGTTCACAGGCATCGGTAAAGTCGTTGAACATAATCAATGTATTATTAAATCTCATGTCGATATAATTGGCTGGAATAAAATGAGTGGGCAATAAAACGGTTTTGAACCGTGTTTTTGAACCGCGCTAAGCCTGATGGTAAGCCAGTTCGCGTTTCTGTTATTAATGGTTACAACTCGCATACAAGCTCCACTTATTATAGGTAGTAGCTTATTATTGTTATTGTTGGATTGTTGGATAAAGTGCTCTTGTAGAGTTATTAGTTGCGCAAGGAAATGACTTTGCCCTGCTCAGTGTCATCGGTCTTTGTTTCAACCATTTCCGAGATTCTCAAATTTAAAGAACCTGTATCCGACAACGAAGAAACTCAAGGGACAGATCTATCCCGTTACAGTTACTAAACGGTTTTTTAAGACGACGGCTTGATCAAAACTGATACCAACAATTTTTGAAAGAATAATGAAAAATCATTTTTGCACAAACGAGATTCAAATTAGAAAGCCTCTAATTTGAACTAACAGGCTAAGTTTATATTGTCTGCTTGAAAAAAATTGCTCTCGGAATAATAAGATATAATTAAACCAAAACTGAATTTTAATTGCAAACGACATTTTAATTTCTAATAAAACAATCTTCATGATGATCTATAATTACGATTACTGCACGCCCATCTTTACACAATTTTTGTACCATGAAATTGCATCGAATGCATAATTTTCTTAAAGTTGCGATTCATCCTCATTTCAATAGATTTAAATTTTAAATCTGAAAATTCTATTTAAATTCGCGAAATATTCACGTTTAAAGTTGTGCGAAAGTCGTAAATCTCATAAGGAGCGGTTAATAAGCAGAAAACGAGGGTTGGAATTTGCTATTTTCAATTTATAGGCGTGGAACGGATTTATGGGCACATGAAAAGTGGATTTTTACAGATTTAAATCGTTCGCTACTTTTAACCCGTGGTGCGTTCTGATTTACGATCGTTTTCTTTAATGCTGATAAACAAGCTTCCAGGGACATTTTCAACACATTAGATCAAATAATTTAAGATTTGATTCCAGAATGCTTTCAGCGTTGTATACTAATGTGTTACGTCTAATTTAAAAGTGATAACATAATTTAAAAGTCAAATGACCCATTTTAAGCAATGCGTTTTCGATTAAGAAAAAAAGTTTATTTTTTGTTATAAAAATAACGGCCTACAAAAAGTGTCATGAAACGGAAATTGGAAAGTGAGACGATAGAATGTCGGAGGTGGCCATTTCCAAACGGTAATTTACATAACGATGAAGATGAAACCATGTAATGCAAAAAACTTGTAGTGTTGGACGTTTAATTTTTCACACACCTGCAGGTTAAGTTGGCGATCTTCAAATTTGTTCTTTTTTATGGACGCTTGAATGGTTTTAACAGGAAATGTACATCTCAGCTTTCATTATGTTTTTGAAAGGTCTTTTTAACTTTTCCTTGTTTTAACGAGTAGGATTCAAAGTGACCCACTGTAAGATGACACGTTTCGATGCTGCACCTTTCTAGATGTAACGATAGATTTAGAATTTTGTATGCCTATGTTTGGTACAAAGCTTTCGAGAAAAAGAAATTTCGGCTCGATTTTCAATATTGCTTGTATTTTGGTCGTGACCGTGGTCTTTTTTTCGGTTCCAATTATTGTGTGGTCTCGTCGTCTGAAGAAACGGTCACAGTTGACAAAGCGGCGCTCTTGATGACTCGTAGACGCCAGTGTCTTGGACCATTGAACATTTTAAGTGGCTGACAACTTCGTCTGGGTGCTTTATTTTCGATTTAACGGTCATTACAAGTTATTGTTTTGCACGGTTTGATTCTCCCTGATTAATTCACTTTGTTAAAAGTCTGAAAAACGTAACAAAACCTAGCGGATTTGTCGCGCTTTAGCTTGAATCCAAGTTCATCGACTTTGTGTTTTAATAAACGTTTTTGTTGTTGAATTCACTCTGACTGTTGTTTTTTGTGGTTTTTGTTTCAGTGCGCGCATGGCTCTGGCTTCTTTGAACTGCAAGTTCTGGAGATGGCGAACTCTAGAGGAGAACTTTCCAACGGGGAGTGTTGTGGAGGTGGTGCGCGATCTCCCGTCACTGGACGGTGCTCGACGTCCTGTAACACCTTCTTCAGGTTGTGTCTGAAGGAGTATCAGAGCAACGTAACCAGCACGGGGTCGTGCTCCTTCGGGAACACCTCCAGTGTGGTGCTGGGACGCGATTCCTTCACGCTTGCCGATCCCGAAAGGGGAAAACTCGTCTTGCCATTTACCTTCAGATGGACGGTAAGTTGTATTTGTAGTGCTTTACTGAGTCGTTGACTTTGCTGCTTTTGTTACATTAAAAACGACAAATCGGATTCGGAATTGTGTGATGCCGGTCTTTGATGGCCGCGTTCGGAATAATAGAAGTAGAACCAATCGAGCTGGAATCCACCGAGTTATTTGGTAAACCACCATGATAATTAGATAAAAGATTCGCTTTCAGGAGTAATGTGCGTTAAAAGATTTGACTTGGTCCATAACATTGTAACACCTCCACGATAATTTTTTGGAACTATGACTTTTGCTAAAAATTAAACAATACTACAATATATATAATTCTGAAGAGAAGATTGTTTTCTAGCTAAAATACAAGTTGAAATGATGGTTGTAAATTCGTTATATTTTCAATGGGGTAGAGATTTCACTTAGGAGTTTAGAACCTAGAAAACCTTGAAGTTGTGGCGACGACAATGAATGCTTGAGCACTTAAGCGAAGACCTCTTAGATAGTTAAGAAAAGTAGAAGCGCCTCAAGGTACTGCACAACAAAACGCACGTTCTTTTTACCTTTTTTGGAGTGCAACTAATACGAAATCTCACGATCTTCCAAGAAACGCGTAATAGAAAATAAATTGCCGCTCGAAATTTGCCACTAATCATGACAACGTTCTAAATTGAAACTAACTGTAACTTAAAACAGTAAATAGACGAACAATTTCGAGGCGTGATTACTTGTCAAAAAAATTTTCGATTCGATAGCTCTATTTGGGTTTTGTGGTCGTTATTTACAGCAATTATAGTGCTATTGCCGGCGTACAATGGCTTTGACTGTGCAGACATCCGAGCCGACTTGGCTAATTGATGTTAATATGATGGATTAAAACTGGCTAGTCTATTCAAATTATCCTAAACAACCAGCTGGCAGTTCCTGTTATCCATCTAAACCCTCTCGAAATTCCTACAATTTAATGAATTCAAACGCAAAACGGGACATTTGCAACGAAGTCATTATTCATATTTAGGTCCTGAAGAGACGTCTTCTTGAGTTTCTAGCACTAGTGCTCCAAGTCAAAGAAAAATTCTTCTCTTCGCGCTAATGAGCTAAATAAACGAATAAACCCTTTAAATTCTCCACTAACTAAAAGCGGGCCTAATCCGAATTACCTGCTCTGTCTCCGTCTTCGTCCCATCTAGGTCTTGCCCATGACCTCATCGCACTTCAAAAACGAACAATAAAATCTAAACTGTTGGAACTTATCACGTCATTATTCCACGGTCGCTTCAGAGATTCCATCTTCTTTCAGCCAGAATTAAAGACAAGGACATAAGTAAAACACTCTTCAAACAGTGTATTTTGTTTTATGGAACACGCAGAGAAAGAATCGATCAAGACAGAGAAGGAATAAGTCGGTTGTTGGTCAAACGGAGGTGCACAACAGGTTGAACATGAAAAGGGGACCTAAGTCGAGCCAGTGCTTTTTTGCTCTTTCAAAATAAACCATATCTGATCGTGCAACAAAGCCTTTATATTACGATGTGAAACACTAAACACCACGGACGATTATAATTGATGGAAGTGTCAGAAACTTTTATCGGCACAACACCCGCCAAAATCAAATCTGTCAATGGGAATTAGCTTCAGGTCTTATTAAAGCTTTACCGTGGAAAGATAGACATGAAAATAGAAGAGTTTGCATTTTTCAGTCGATATGTTTATGTACGAGAATTTCACGTTCGCTCATTCCAAAGACACGAAACAGATTTGCGGACTATTTATAAGCACGGTTACACGAGATATATGCAAAGTTTTTGTGAAGATGAAATGCGATTACGGATTTGGAGCGATTATTTTTGTAAAGATGCCTTGCTTCAGTTACGATCGTACCTAACAAAATAATTTAGAAAAACTAACGAAAACAACGTTGTTTATAAACATAGTAAGTTGTGGCTTAGAAACAAAGATAGATGTAGTAAAACTTTGTCAACAGTCCATAATCATGTATTGAAAATTATTTTTTTAATCCAAAAATTTGGCTGGCTCATTTTAAAAAAATCTGTATTTTTATCCTCTAACTAGAAATGAGCATACCTAAAGATGTTGGTATGCTCCACAAATAAGGGCTCAATAAAAATTTTGAAACGAATTTTTAAAAGTCTAAACCTAAAAAACTCATTTGTAATGAGCAATAGAAACCAACATTTTTCAGGCGTTTACACTGTGCTCAAGCTTTGCTAAAATGTTTACGCTTACATTTACATAAAACTATGACAAAAAGGGCCGATGCGAGTTGGTTCTCAGAATCTTACAAACATCTACTATCAATTTATTGGTGGAGATTTAGTTTAGAATAACTATGTTAAGTTTAATATTATATATTTTGATGCCAGAATTTTGTTTTTATTATTGCCAATTATTATTGTTAATATTACGTTGTCGCGGTTTAAATTATAAAAAATGTGCAAAATTTAAAGTCTCTCATTAGAAGGTTTTTGGGGTTACAAATGAAATTGAAATTTGACAAACTTCTATTTTGATGAAAAATTTTGGCTCTTGTTAATTTTTGATTATCTGTAAATAAACAGAAATTAAATTAAATGCAACAGAAGAAGAACCAAAATATTTTTCAATCTTGATTTTGAATTTTTTTTTAGCAAAGTAACTTTTGAAGACCTTTTTTAAATGTAAATTTTTATGTTCGGTGGATTCTACGATATTCTACTGAAACAATAAAATGAAAAAGAAAAATGAATTCTAAAAATTTATAAATGAATGAAGGAATCATAAAACCCTTGGTAAAAGTAGAACCCAAAATAATATATATTTTTCATACACATTAGAAAAATGTTGCATATAAAATGTACCCGAAACTACAAAAAATATTGCAAAATTTTTTTTTTTGTAGATTTAAATAAGCACAAGATCGTTTGATGCCTTTCAAAATAAGGGTCAAAGTTACAGATTTTGCCTCGTTCACGTTTCCCAGTCAGGAAGAGCAAGCTGCAACACTTAGCCTACTCTCCTTTTCGAAAAGTGAAATTGCTCAATTGTCGGAAGTGTTCACGAAATCGTTCTGTCGTTGCAGAGCAACACGAGAATCGTAGAATTGCGATCTATTTAATTATTGTTATTAGCATGTAGCTTTTCCTTCATTTCACTCGGTGCTTTTCTTCTCATCGGTTGCCGGTAGTTCAGCTGACGAGAGAATGTCGGAGTCGGTGTGACGACGTCGTCGACGAATGAATGCAAGTCAGCGACAGCTTAAGCACACCAGTAAGCATACGGAATGAGCTGCACTGTTTTCCCACGGTGACCGACTCATGCCCGTGATGTCATACCTCATGCATACATACATTTAGTACATATATATAGCCGGTCATTCAGCTAAGGCACAGTCGCGAAATTAACCATTAACTTCTCTGAAAGTATTGTCACTCTTTTTGCTGAGCTTTATTGTGCGTCAGACATACACCTTACTACTTCATGAATTACAACTCCCAGCAGATTATTATCGGTAAATACCTACTTTGTAATACAAGTATTAGCGCACTGCGGATTAAACCAGCCACAGATACAGATAATAGCTTTGTCTGGCGGCTCTCGAAGGTCTTACTGCTCTCGACTTCTCCGAATTTATGGTCGTCCTTCGTCTTTTTTTAATTATCACTCTCACAAATTCAATTCTCAAATTAGAACCTCTCTTATAATTTCCGTTACTTTAAACTTCAAAATCTTGATTCCTTTGTTGTGGTTATTTCAATATCTATCTCTATTTCAGGCTCAATTTGCACAGTCAAATTGCATTCGTAATGGCCACTTTCTTATTCTTCCATCAATTTTGCGGTTTGCAGCTGTTGACAACATTTGTATCAATTGCAGAAAGTGCAAATGACATTTTTGGTAGACCAGACTAATTTTCAACTTGTAGGTTACATTTCACTTGGACTCCTTTTCGTATTCTGTTAACGAAACCTGAAAAAAATCATACTACAAGTTCATAACGGGACCTACAACTTTCATTATGATTCACATTATTAATATTTATTGCTGTGAATTCTACTCATACAATCTCTCACATTTCTGTGTTGACATTTCTTTCCCATTTAACATTACCATTTTAGCGCTATTAAAAGCTTCTTATCTCGTTTTGGTACGACCTCTTTTACTTGTGATCTTTCTCATCTTAATTTTTGTGGTAACGGAAAATCTAACTCTTGACTCAGAATTGCAAACTGTTAGTTTTCTTACCTCGTATTACTTGGCTTATATGTAACCAGACACGTAAGATATATCAAACATAATTAAGTGCAACGAGTAAAAATCACAAATATGTATCAACTCACATTGATATGTCATTTTGGAATTTAAATAAACGATGATATAAATAAAATTTTAGTAATGTTTATGTATCAACCGATCCATCTTTGTAGTGAAAGTTACAATTATAGTTTATTTATCTACAACAATGTCAGTTATTAATTATTATTCTACTTTACAAGGTTTCTGTGTTAAGAATGTTACAGTTGTTTCCATTTACGTAAAGGCATTAGCAAAAAAATTCCACACATGGTATGCCTATTCTAAAATTTTGAATAATTAAACAATCTAAAACCAAAGTTTTTAGGACTATTTGAAAATAATTTTTATATTGAAAGTAGAGATCTGTAGCTATTTCAAGTCCAATTTGTTTATGGTCCAGTTTTTGCTAAAGGAAAACTAATAGTTTGATTTGCGTACTTCAAGACAATAGTTATGTATAAATGGTAAAAGTTTCGTGTCTCGGTGGTCTGATTAGGTCTTTCTGTTAACGTTGAGGTTAAGGTACGGAGCCCTCCGCGGTTAATTTCATCTGTATGCTGGCTGATGATCGCGATACAGCGGTCGATGGAGGTAGCCTAGCAATTACAGTGAAATTAAAGATCTGTGTGCCAATTTGTGGCGTCTGGGAACCGGCAAGAGGCCATCGAGATGTAGATATGCGTCCAAGAAGTAACATTTCAGTTAAGCAAAAGAAGACAAAGCGTAGCGAATCGGTTCTCTAAGTACCGCTCTAAGTGCGTGTAGCAGTCCAGCTGGAACGATTTAAGAGTGTCGTTAGGGTCTATATCTCTTCAGAATCTCAGTCGGAAGTTTAATCCAATCCAGTTCGATTTTGAACCCATATACAATGTCAAGTTTCCAACTACGGAGGAGGATAATATATCGTCGATTCGTTGGAGGGAATCTTGGCAAATTTTGGATTGTTTATCATCGATAAAAATTCAAGACCATCACTGTTCTTAAGTCGATAATCACATGTGTAGGATGGAAATGATAAATAAAAATTCCAAACCAGTTTGGTTTTGGGGGACATGTTCAATTATTTTGATTATATGTAGCGAGTATGTTACAGGTAGCTTCTGTGTCAACGATCCCGGAATGATTCGCATTAGCATGTTGTGTGCGTACCGAGTAAACAATTCTGTGAAATTATAACAACAATCAATATTACCGGCTATACATGTACAAAATGATGAATTACCAACGTCAAACGCATTTTATATCAATAATAATAACGGTCGTGGGACGCGTACTCGTACAGATAAAAATAATTCATTCATCATTAAGTTCGGCTTGTTTATGGGGGCCATCAATCACGGCCGAGTTAAAACAGACTATGCCGATGACATATTACTCTTTTGTACCAAGCAAATCGTACCATTGCCCACCCATATCCGTCAGAAAATTAACTCACACCAAACTGCCAGCCACAAATTTTGAATAATGCCAGAGGTACTAGAAATCATGGTGATCGTCAAAGGAACAAATTACTCCAGAAGTTACTGCCTTGTCTTATATGTAAACAAGGCAATTGAGGAATGAGGCCTTTGGAAATTCCGAAAGCTCGAAAAGTACTACCTTCTGAATGTTATTTATGGGAATAATATTTTTAGCAGATGATTTGTTTTGGTCTTGTCCATTTTTTTGTTGGCCTTCGAACTCGCGGTACACAGCTTAGTGGGAGGATGACGGAATGCGTTCGAAACTAATTGATCCATGACGAGGATGCTCTTGATGATCATTCTGTGGCGTCAGCTTTCTTTTTCGCGAAGATTCCTGGCGTCTTCATATGGCGAAACTGGATGTTATGTAAATGGTAGCGTCAGGAAGAAGCTTTCTGAAGAAGGTCATTGTAAAAAACAGAAATTGATTCAGTCCACCTTGCATAATCCTTCACAGAACTATCGAACCAGTTCCAATTATTCAAAACACGTAAACCTAGTTGTAGCAAGCAGTCGCGTAAGAAGTGAATAGTAAGAAAGCGCGGTAGTAAAGCGTGTAGGTTTGGTATTATGCCTGTGTTAAATAAGCTCATAATATCAAGATTAATTCATACAATTACGCCGGAACGTAGCCAAGAAAAGGCAAACTCGTAGCCAATTTACATATGTCATAAGTCATGTGGTATTTTTTGAGTTGCAATAATGCCCAGGATAACGTACACACTAAATTAGTCAAACGAGGGGAGTCGCTGAGGGGCTGGAATGCTGTTATTACTGCCCATTTTTTTAATGAGAATCTTGCACGGACAAGTCTCGATCGACTCGGGGTCAAAGCTGAAGAATCCTCTAGTGACCTTGTAGGTATAGGTGAAGCGTTTTAAGGTCAGCAAGCCTTTGCTCGAATTCCATAATGACCATAGTTGATTAATGCCTTTTATTTATTTTATTAGAGCTTAATTGATCGAAGCTTTCGAAAAAACTAATCAAACTAAATTTCAGATGAAATCTTTCTCCTTGTTGAGCGATTGGCACGAATTAATCTTCTTTTTTATGAGCAACGAATCAAAGTCTTCACATCTCTTCGTATGTGCACATTTGGCACAGACGATGTAATTTATGTGTATATTCTTCGCGGTATTGGCCGTTTGCATTCCTACACGTGACGTGTACCTGATAGCGCGACATGTCCTCTGCGAGGACTCTTTAACTCTTGATTGATTCATAGGCAAAAGACAGCAAGACGAGCTTGCGGACAAATTACCAAGATGGACGATGGAATTTGATTGTTCTGAAAGACTGAAGACTACATTGTATGAAGAGATTTACGTCTAAAGCAGCATTTAAATCAGAAGACAAAAGATCGTTGAAAGGGGTAGCAAAGAGCAAATACACTTTACATTTAATCTCCCATGAGATAAAGTCAAGTCGGATGAAAAATCCAGTAACACCTAAGAAGTTTCAAAAAGCAAAAGGATTTCAGAAGACGTAAGAGGACACGGTTTTAAAACACAATCCATTTGATCTATTTTTCAATGCTTGGGAAAGAACAGAAATGTTTTTTGTTTTATTGTGAGTAAATATGAAAATCGTCTATATAGTGTTTTTCAACTACCATACACATTGAATAGTACTAAAATAGATTCTCATAGAATCTATTTCTAATTACTTTTTATTTCTTGAAGTGTACTTTTCAGTCAGCGCTTCGTTTATTATAAATGCAGTTATAAACTTATTACAGCATGAACTTTCTTAATGAATATGAAAACTTGCTCACAAAAGAAATAATTTTATAGTACTTAGGGCAGGCAAATTACTATTATAACTTTCCTTTACTTATTAAAGTTGGCTCAAAGACATTTGAATAAGCGATGGAACAGCTAATTATGTTAAATGGTATTTTTTTTCTTTCCGTTCTTACAATCAGTAAATTGCAGGTTACTTATTTGCTGTAATTATTATTAATTTGCTTTTTGTGCTGATGTCTGAGCGCATTTGCCTTCATATTCATCTCCATCATGCTGACTCCATCGGATTTGTTTTACTTCCGAAGTGATTGAAAAGTCATGCTTGTCTCCACGGTTCCAATTCGATTATAGAACTGACGTCAGATGATGATTCTTCAAGAGTGATTTCAGTGACGGGGATTTTTCCAAACAGCGACGTATAACTTCTGGGTGTAAAATGTCTTTTAACCAACACGACTTTGCTTCATTAAAATGTAGAAACTGCAGGAAAGTGCATGTCTACTGACGATGGCTTCTCGAAGATATATTCAGAGCAGATCGTCAATCATGAATCGGTTTTACAATATTCAAGAACCGTATATGGGATCGATAGAAACCACGTCGTGTTCCCTCGAATAGCTCTCCGCTGATTTATTAATAATTGTTTTGAATTATTTCACAATGTTTCTCGCAGCTATCTAATTAGATCTAATTAATGGTTAGAGCGGTTAGATTATGTGTTGGTAAGTCGGTGCAAGCGAACAAGAACGGGTCGCAGTGCATGTTTAATTAAATGCCATGTTGGGTTAAATGATCGGTTGTTTAAATTAGTTGATTGGCGTGTAGAACAGTAAGCTACACTTACCTCGTGTTTTTATAATTGTTGTGTAAGCCTCTGCTGCCATTAGACTCGTACGTGACCGAAGATACCATGGAAATTCGTCAGAGAGGAAGTCAGTCGATCTAATCGATTAATTAAACCGGGAATTGAGCAACGGTCGAATTAGAGATTGTACGAGATACGTGAGCTGCCTTCCACTTGGAACTACTTGTCAAAGAACTGAAAGAATGTGACGTACGAGCGCATATCCACCAGGACTTGTAGAATGTATTCGAATTTAAATCGTGCCATTGCAACTAAGCTGAAGAGGTCGTGAGCTGCATTTACTTGACTTCTTTATATTCTGGAACGCACAGGACCCCTCAACGATCGAACGCTTTTTTAATGAGACTTCCTCTTGTACTGACTCGATAAAGAACTAACTACACCGAATATTCATGAGAACCTCTATTAGATTACACCTAATGATGCGGTAAACGATCAACTGATTTGCTTCGTCAGATCATAAAAAAAGAACTTAGTACCATGTTTAGTGTTCTTCCGGCCAAGAATTTCCTCTTGAAGCGAAATGCTTCGGTTATAACACATTTCTTTGTTCGTTTATTCGGAATGGGTTATTTTACTCCTCCCAATTAATTTTTAACTCGTTTCACAACTTTGAGTCATTTTACACCTGATGGATCTGACCAAGTAGTTTGACCTTGATCTCGCATGCGCGCATTTCCATAAGAACCGGCGTCTGTCTAATAAATAAATTGAAATTAACTTGAATTGTAAATTATTCACAATCAATATTACATATTTTTTGATAACATCAATCGCCTGTCTAGTAGTACAAGCGTGGGCAGATTTAATGCTAATTTTTACTAAAATCTATTTTGGATAACTGTTTTTATAAACCTTCAACCGCAACAGGATTTAATTATAGATTCAAGACTAAAGAGAACTGGAATTATGGTATCTATGATATCTATAAAATATCTATAGACATGTTGAAATGATCTAAACCTTTTTATAAAATACGGATAAAACCGATGAAACGTGCTTTGTGATACACAGTGGTGAGCTTTTTTATTTTTTGTTGAATTTTAATGTTGATTCTGATCAAAAAAGAAAATGGGCGATTGAAATTTATTAAGTCAGATAACTGAGTCCGACTAAATTACCTGTATAAGACTTGACCAGATTGTGACAAAAAATAACTTAATGAAATCGAATTGCAAAACACAATTTACCAAGCCCATTGGAAAGACAGGAATATTTATAAGTAATAATATAAGTATATATTGAGCAATCAACACAATTTGTAATGGAAACTTCCTTGAAACAGAAAATTTGTCTTTTGTGACTGATACCTTATGTTGCGATGTGTCATTAATGGAGTTAGACAAAGGGCTCGTTGCTTACAACAAAATGGAGAATATTTACAGTATAACAGTCGAATAAAATAAATGTATTTTTCTTGAAACTATTAATATTAATATTTTTGTAAATCTTGTTTTTTAATTGACATTTTATTTGACATTTATAAGTGTCAATTAAATATGGACAAACCAAGGATGACTCTATTACAGAAGTAGAAGCATTTTTTCGATTCTTTATTTTTGATGCTTAGTGTTAATCAAAAATTGTCCCTTCAGAGTTTGACACGTTGAAAATAACTAATAAATAAATTCAGGAACCTTTTATTTTTATCTTAAACCCCTCACATTGCAATCGAGCTGAAGTTGAAAATCCCCGGATTGCTTCAATAATTCGGTTTCGTTTCTATTATTTTATCGGAATTGGAATAGAAATGAGGTTATTATCTTTGAAAGCACGTGTGCACTCAAGTTCGAAAATATAACAAGATATAATTTTTCCAATCGAAATAGTTTCAGAGAAAATTGTAGATCCCAACAGATTCCCACATTTTTATCTCTACAAAGAAAGCCGAATTGAGCATAATTACCGTACGCTTTACAATAAATTAGACGTATTTAGATGCAGTAATTGGCGAAAGTAACGGGACAAATAACCGATTTTTTCTAAAATTCACTAAATTTCTTTAATTAAAGTAGTCTTATCTAGTTCAAGCATCAATACCGATGTAAAATTTCGATTACAACAAAAACGGTTCTTACGATTTATTCTACCAGTCACTTTTTACACAAATCTGTCTTAAATTATTACCGTTTTTTGTCCTTTCAGTTTCCCGACCTAGATCTTTTTTGATCTATTAATCATAGCACTCATAATTTACTCGATTAATTCAGTCTTATCTTTTGTCGGAAATGTAAATGAACCGAGTCGAAAATGACAGCGACGATGAACTGGAGGAAAATTTTTCTCTTTCTTTTTCCCTTCTAATCTTGAGTGTTCATAAAAAATTTGAAACTGCAAAATCTATAAACACACCTAAAGTCAAACATTCGAGTTCTTAACCTTTAAATTTACGGCACCGTTAGTCTCTTCCTTTTAATTTTGTCCCAAATCATAAAACTTTGTGAAAGTTACATGCAATAAATTTCCAAAATCGTCAATTTCCAATTTCGTTGATTTATGGCTTGGGTAAATACACAAAGCTTCTATGGAGGTAGGTGTTATAGGCTATAGAGATTTATTACCGGAATATCAATATTACCGTCACTTTCTTTACTGAATTAGATAAAATAAACAAATTTCTCATGAGATGAAACAATCAGAAGTGAACAAGTCAAAACTTGTTAGGTTTAATAAATTATTGCAGACGCGTTCTCATACATTTTGAACATGTGTTCCTATCGTGTGTTTTTTATCACTTCTTGTTCAGAATCGGTCGCTCGTGATAAAACGTCTTCCCACTCGCTTATTGCGGCATTTCTAACACATTTTTTATTCGAGCCAATTGAATAAACCGTGAGCTTATTATGAGGTAGCTTCAATTAATCAGGCGATTGGAGCCGGTTACAGAATGGGAATTCCATAGTTTAAGCCGTCGACGCTTTGTAAAGGTGCGTCCACACTATTGAAACGACGTACAGCTCTATTATAGTCGGACACATCGATAAACATAATAGAGAACAGCTCTTTTATAAATTGAAACTAAAAAGGAGAATTTAAGATCCATGCAGTCGATAGCGTTTCCTCGGAACTAATTCTCTGGAAAAATAGTGTGTTTTTTCTTTGTAGGGGGTTGCAAAGTATAGCTATATCTTTAACACTTTTTTATTTCTTTTTGTGTAAAAACCAGCAGCCGTGAACAATTCTTTCATTTATGAAACATGGCAATTATACTAAATGTTTGCGATTATCTCGGATAAAATTACGATAATTAGAATTAAACAGTGTTCTTGTTTCAATGTAGGAATGTATGTGGATTGTATGTTGAAGGTGTGGGATGAGCTGGTGAATAAATGTTAATTAATTAGCGCATTGTTGGTTCCGCTCCGTCAACGCCATCGACCGACGGCCTTTTAATTGTGCATGTTCACACAACGCTAAACAAGAGGTTATTTTTGGATTTTTTCACTGGTATTGTCGTAAATGAAGAATAAAGTTTAAGCTTAAGTTTGACGGATAATCAATCATCATTATGAGGAATCAACGCAGACGACAATAGACGCGTCGTTAAGTAACTTCAACAATGGAGGATGTGAAAGGCGCCGAATTACCTTATATATACAAGGTGATTGCGTAAAAAAGGACCACCTAGAACAATTTTGCAATATTGTTAATGTGACGTTTTAATCAACTCGAAGGTAAAGTCTTAAATAGTTATATAATGACAGTTGAAACAATGTCTCATGACAGCAAAGACGCCGACATTTTGAGAGGATTTAGGCTGTGAGTCTGCATATTTAAATATCAAAGAAAAACAGCTCTGTAGGCCTTTAGCTTTTTCATATATGCCTCTCCATTTTTTTTTGTTTTTCGCCAATTGTTCCCGGGTCCTAACTTCAAGTTGATGAAAATTCTTCTCTACCACCTTCATTTGGTTTCGGTGTTACTGTTCATGTCCTTAATTCTTTCTTCGGCATATTTCATTCGCTCTGTATGTTTTAATCCGCTTTAACTTGCCATTCTTGCTATTCACGGTTCGCAAATTATTTTGTTTTCTTCTTTAATACTCGCGCTGCTTTTTTTTGCTTTTTAAAAATTTACTTATTTTTCATCTACACTCATATCACAAATCAAACAGGACAAGTATTTGTTAGAAATTTAAAAATATTATTGCTTACTTGCCGAGACTCTTCTCTAATATTCTTATCTGATAGTTTGTTTGTCTTTCCTCTTCAGGTTTTTTGCATTTCACTTCTGCCATGACCAAGATGTGGTCATTATCTGTATCAGCTCCACGCTAAGTCCGTTCATATGTACATTTATTATACTAATTTTCTCCATTTACTTTCATAGTATAATCACATTCAGTCGATTTAATATTGGTAAAAAGTTGTTGATTTTTTCCTCATTTTTTTGTTTAACATAAATAAAGAATTGCGTTTTTACTAAGGTATTATTTTTTCTTTGTTCTCTATTCTGTTTCGCTATCCGCTTCTCCAGAGCCTCAATCGTCCGTTTAAATCCCGTTTCTCGTCGGCCATTCTTTCTTTCAACAACAAGATTTTACATATTTAAATCAGTATCATAATTTCCCAGCGTTTTCGATAAAAGAACAACACACCTGTTCCAATTTTACCTCTAAAGAATTATTAATTACCAAAGCAACATTTTTTAAAGTTATACGGATCTTATCTCACATGTTGTGATTTATTAGCAGAAAACAACGATGTTACGATTAAAAAAAATTGAAAAGTGCTTTTAAAATGTTTTACGCGGTTAACTACTTTTCCTTCGATATGAAAAGAATTGAAGAAATTTTACAGCGAAATATCAACAAGTGTTGGCTTTCTAATATCAGGTCTATTGTTCACTTTCCTATTTTCTACAATAATTTGTAAGTAAAGAAGAAAAATAATATATTTATGTTTGTTATCCGATCGTAAATAGAAAAATGAGATTCCACGTATAACTAAAAAACGGGAGTAAAAAGAAAGATATTTATATTTTTAATATTTTTTAAAACACTAATGGACTGTACACCTGTCGCTCATGTTCACTGTCGTTGAAAAACATCATTTGTCATTGTGCAAAAACATGTTTAGTGAAATCTAAACACATGAACGTCTCGTACAAAACATAAAAGTTCGACATAAATGACTAGTATCACTTGCAACCTACTCTTGATGGTTTTTAATCGCAATAAAAAAAACTAATTTTATTTTTGTATCCGCTTTCTTGTCTAAATGGGAATTCTACAAGAGGTCTTGCTTGGGGTCACATTCATAGTAAACAATAGTAAAATAACGAGCTATTTTTACATCATATAAAAATGTCGCGTAATATCCAATAAAATTCAAATTTTTATTCTAGACCCTAAATTAGACAGGATATTAGCTACATCCGTAAATTTCTTAATTTTTATGATGGGAATATTTTTTCCACAAGCATGGTCACGGTGCTATAAACCATCGCCTAATTTAGACAACATCTCAGTATAGTTTGAGCTTATCTAGTTTGACGCTCTAAAATGATTTAAAACACCTGAAAACAAGTGTTTTATAACTTAACGTGTCTTCTCGTTTACGTAACGGTTCATTTATAATGTCAGTTCAAATTTTAATTAGTGCTATAGAATTTCAAATTACCTGGATGCAATAAAGGGCACTGCTTTCTCTATGCTTATCTTCAAATCTAAGCTATCTATCACTAATTACGGACAATTGAGATGTGGAACAACAGGCCTGAAATAAATACAATAGCGATCATTCCAAACATTTACAGACTCGACTTGTTCAATTAGAAAGTTCCATTGTCCGCTAATTTGATGAATATATTTTATGCTGCGATTGGCATCCTTCGTTAAAAATTGGGAAGTGTAAAGAGTCACGTGGATGGACCAAATTGATTAGTCGTGAACCACCCAAGGTGCCCGGGAGGATCTTCCAAAAGAGAACCTTTCCAGCCACAAATAAGAGGCTTAGCGTAATTTGTCTCCGTTATCCTCTCATCTTTTCAACTGTCAGACGTAGCCTGTCAACTGACCGAAGGACAAACATGACTTAAAAGAAGGACATTAAGTGAACAAACATGCAAGTTTTTTTTTCAAGTTATAAAGTAACATTCTCGGACATGACTGTTTACAAACCAAAGCTAATTGATCGAAATTTTAGTTCCAATGTATTCCAGTTTGATGGTTTTTATGACTGTCGTTTTTGACCTTCGTTACCAACACTGTCAAATGTGGGTTATCTTCGCATCTTGCCGGCTTTTTATGTAATCAATTATAGAAACAAGCTGAATTCGATATCGCTGAATCTTGTTTCTACCTGTTCTGTATGTAATCATCTTAAGACGCCATCTTGAAATCATGGGTCAATAATTGCAAGGTGAACTACCATGGTTAGGTTTCAGCGAATCTGAGCCGTAATTCGGAAGTCGAGATGGAAGCAGGAATTTCGTGATAATTAAAGAATTTCAAGTAATTAAACTTCTGATAAACAGTTATTAAGTAATTTTGATTGACGATAACACTGATATATTCTGCAGACCTTGGAGAGGGAGGACAACAGTTCTAATTGCTCCATTGAGGACGACGATGAAAAATGTGGAAAGGAACATTTCGGACGTTAAATGGAATTCTGAAATTTACACAGCAATTAACAACGTCACATTTCTTGAAATTAAACGAAGTTCTTGATAAAAGGTGGAATGCAGAGATTGATATCTTCACAAAAATGTTTCAAATGTGAAATCGGAATTTTTGTTACGTGTATTCTACTTTGTTGCATAAATAAATTTCACAGAAATGTGGATTCGGTCAAGTGGACAATGCTCGAATAACAGAATATTAAACAGTTTCAGAGTAAATTAAAGACGTTTACCTTTGTCAGCTGATTTCACCGACTCAAGGTTTGCGAAAAGAAAACTACGTTTCATATTTGACACTATTTCAGCAAAATTAGAACTCTCTAAAAATTAAACTACATATATTGTTGATGATTATAAAGTTCCAAAAAAAATACGTTTTATTACTTCTAAACTGATTAAAAAATGAAACAAGATGTAGATTTTGCAACTAAAATTAATAGACCGAAACGATCTTTCCATATTTATGCTTTGTTATTAAATATAGAAGAAGCTTTGCATTTGATAATAATTAACCTACTTTTGGTAAATTTTACTAAAACTGTTTATTTTTTATGACGAATAGGTGGAGAAATAAAAATATGACTTTGGACGTTTTAACATAGTTCACATGAGAAAACGAAACAAGTGATAAATAACTAATTAATAAAAGTAAATTTTCCAAAAAAGCAATTACTACATTTAATTTGAGGTTTTTTGGAAGTCGAAACAAATTTCAAATATGATTCAGAATTAAATAAACTGTAAACTACATTGGTCCTCCTTAGAATATTAATCTTTTCACCAATTTAAAATTGTAAATGTTCGGTGTTCACAGTTCTGAATGTCACTGGTTAACAAATCTAATTTTTTGAGTGATTTTACGAGAAAGATAAATAAACTTTAATAACCATACCAGAAACAATTCTCATTTTACTGGTGACATTTATGGAAAATGATTTGTTATCATGTTCTCACCATTGCATAGTTGCCTCGTCTACAAACAATTAGGTTTAAGAAACAACAATCTGATTTCCACGGTTCTGCAGCTCCTACAATCACAAAACAGTTCCAGCTAATGCTCTTTTTGTAAACATTACTCTTTCAATCTAAACAGAAATCAAAAGCGAATCGTATAAAAATCCGAATCGCAATAAGCTGCACAGAAACTAATTTAAATTTTTGATGAAGTTGAGACGCAACGTCTCTGTCGATTTGATTATAATAGACTTCGTTTGAATTATTTATCGGCGTTAAATAACAACCAAAATGGGTGGGATTTTAATCAACCCACAACGTTGGGGTTTGTCTGGGAATTTAGCCGAATTTGAGCAAGCGTCAGTTAGAGAAAGTCGACCGTAAATAATTTTTAGTACAAATTAAAAAGTTACGAGTTATTTTATTAGTTTTTAAAAAACGTAATAAATTTTTGCGTGGAGATGATAGGGCTTGTTACCGACGATAAAGTTGGTAAAAGCGCGCCCTCTGCAATAAAAACACCATTAATAAAAACCGAATAAATTAAAACACCGTTAATTTAATAACGCTGTACCCCAAACAAGCTTTAATAAATGACGAACTTAATGAAGATATCAATAAAAAATAAAACGGATCTGTTGAGCGTTGACCTCACTAAAGTTCACCTTTGTGCGTAAAATTCGAAAACTGTTAGAAGTGAGAGGCGAATAATAGTTTAATGGGATGACAGTGGATTACGTTTTTAATGCACGAAAATTGTATTAATTAGAAGCTTTGATGAGAGTGGTCGGTATTGACCTGTTGACCGATGAAGCAGATGTCTTCTTTATGTGGGAATTGTCCACGAAAATGTTAACTCTTTTAGTAGAAAGAACACGCAACAGGTGCCTTCAATTTCCAAATTTAGCTCCAATTTGTGCACCACTACACGCAAAAATGGCTTAATTAATATCTAGCGACAGCCGGAAAGACAATTTTTCCGACCTCCATTAAAAATACTCTACAAGTAGCCACTCAGAACAACGTCTTTATGGCGTGTCAGCGAGCCCCAACTTTTTCCAAAACATTGTGTAACCTGTCAGCGGTACCACGACCTCATCAATAATTTTTCCTGACTTTGAAGTTAATAACTCTTCGAATAATAAAATTTCATGTGCGGGAGCGCGTCAGATGTCAGAATTTATCGATCACCTAACCTTTTGGTCATAACCTCGAATTTCAAAATAACTGCAAAGTAAAAGTACCGGTGGCGGTGTCGTAGTTTATGTCGCGGTGAGCACGTTTACATTGAAAAATTCACTGCTGGAAGTCGCATCGATGGGAAATTGTAACCTATGGGTTGTTAACATTTTTTGTGAAAATTTTATGCATGTGAAAGGCCGTTAACTCGCACAAAATTTTATAGAGACGCTTTGATGTCTTGTGCAAATGTTTCCCATCGATGGGGGCTCCGTAAAACAAATTAAATTGGAACCTATTACCTTTACATAAACTTAGATTTTTTATCATAAAATGGCGTTTATATCTCGGTAAAATGGTTAGAATGGAGTGAAGGTGCTATAAATTCTAAAGTTGATCAATTTTTGTTACTCTTGCAAAAGAACTTCTTAAAAAAATGTTGACTTTTAATTTAACTTTAGTCAGAAAGTACTTGAGGCAGTCATCACTTTCAGTTCTCACAAGCATCTTTATCGATTCTAATCTAATAAATTCCAATTAAGTAGGAGTAATGTGATATGCAATGTGATAGAAAGTCAGTTGATGAATCTACTAAAAATTTACATCTAAATTCTAGTTCAACTGATGGTATTTAAAAGTTTCAATTCATGCAGGGAGCCGTGAAATTAGATAATTTAAGTGGGAAGGTTTGCAATGGGGCGGACATAATTTTCTTTCACCGGTGATTGAATTATTTTCGCGCTGATGAAAGTTTATATTAAATTCCTAATAACCTTGTCTTCGTTACCATATATGATGTACTCGCAGGTATCGTAAGACTTTGATTTAATTAGTCTTATTGTTAAAGATTTGGTGTCATTTTATCTCCACTGCCGTGTTCTTGTTTGGAAATTGTTAATTAAAGTATTTTGTAATTTTAATTGGTAATTGCATTTCGGACAATTGAACGCTCACTTACAGTGAATTTATTGAAGAAGTTATTTTAAACAATACGACATTAATTAAAATTATTATGTAAAAAAATGTTCAGATTTTTACACAAAAACGGATAATAAAATCTTTGAACACTCTCAAGTCAAAAAAAGTTCTTAAATTTTATAAGTATAATTTTAAAATAGTACAAAAAGTGCTTTTAATTAATGCCAACAAGTTTCATCATTTATGTTTAAAAATTGAACTCCATAACTTTCTACTTGAGTGACCTTGCCTTCTTTATTGTTGTTTATTTATGTAACTATTTTGTAGTTTTAATTGGATGTTGCATTTAGGATAATTGACCACTTATACCCAAGAAAACTTTTTCCAATAAATTGCTTATTTTGATGACCTCACTATCGACTGTCACGAATTGAAATATTGGTGTTCTACCGGATTACGCTTTGGATATTTTTCGTCTTGTCTGCAGCATTATAAATTTACGTTTGCACGATTTATCAATGATTTATTTTCACGGACCATTTCCAGGAGTCCCACTAACCCATGGGAACTACAACAATTTAAAACAAGTTTGTATGATTCTGTAGGCGGATGATAAATACCGTAGCCACGACTTTATTATTGTCAGAATGTATCGTAAACTATTTTAACTGTGTTGCATTGTTCAAAATTTTATCGCAACACCTGTCGTAAACAGCCTTGGGTCTTATTCTTTGCATGGAAAACATACTTCTGTTTTAGTTTCTGATAATTTTTGATTACATGCAAATAATCGGATCGAAATGCTTACGTAGAACAAATCTGATTCCATTAGAAAAGCATCCGAGACTGCAAGATTGCGATCAGTCGAGATATTTTAATTAAAAGAGCTGGAACCCTAAAAAAAATCCTGCAAAGACTTGGCCGATTTGGCGGCCGAGGATTATTTTGCACCACCCGCGGACCTCGCTAGACATCTCTTTGTGCAGTTTCCCATCCAATTAAAACCGTCTGATATTTGGTTTATTGCCGAAACCTGATTTTATCCGCTTCCAAAACGCGACCAAAAAAGAATCATCTGCGATCCAAGCATTTCGAGAGCACAAGAGACACGATGAGACCAAAATGTCTAAATGAACGTAAAAATTAATTAATAGCCTATTATGAAGAGTCGGGATTAAAACAGCTCAGTTAAAAATTAAGAGCCCTCTACCGACAGAATTCCTCAGTTCTTGCGGTGTTCAATTGAATATTGTCGCCCTGGCACGCCGCCAATCTTTTTCCTTTTGCATCCTGCATCTTCGGAAAAACTCTGAAACACGCAAAGAGACCGTAAAATAAATGATAACCAGCAACAGCGTCCATAAATTACACCGATGCAAATATGCGGAGGCTGACTGTAAAAATAAAAACAGAAATAAAGTGCTGAGGGAGACAGGTCAGCAGGTCGCTAGGGTCAAAGGTTGATGCATAGCCTACTTCCGAGCCTTTGCCGTTACATTCACGGCCAAACATGAATGGCACTACAGTTTGACCCTCTCTACCCTAATTGAACACCCAATTGTGTTACCCTACAAATGGCTTTTTTTAATTGAAGGGGTCAAGTTGGTACTCGAGAAGATGACAAAGCTAAGATGTATAAAGGCAGTCATGACTTAAGTGTTTTGCCCAGATGGTGATGTATTATGACATCATTGCTGCTTATTTGACACCCAAAATGTGAAATTTGATAGTGGTGTGGTTTGCGGACCATTTACTTCTACTATGTTTGGGAAAACAAGGTACGCTTAGATAAAGACTAAGTAAATATAACCACAAAACAAGTATAAACACTCTTGTAAATATATTATGTACGGTAGTAAAGTGGTCGTAGCTACCTCAACTATGACGTCAGATGTTTAGGTCAACAGTCGTTGCTAATGTAAGTGTAAAAGTGGTGATTTGTAAACACTAGCTTTACCTTAAGTTCTGCAATCAAGAGGGAAAAGTGTCTTCGTGAAGAATGTAAGGAGCGTCTTGATGTCAATTAGAATTGATAATGTATGCCATACGGAATTTTGATAAACAACATGGTTATTATGCTACTAGATTTTGGCCTTTTATTTGTAACACAAATCCAAGTATTTAATTTTTCACATCAGAACTGATATAATATATAGATGAATATGTAATATTAAAAAAAATATCAAATTATTTCATCTCCATAACGCCTACAATTTCATATCAAAAATCAAATTTACAACTGAATCGAAATGAAAAGTGAAAACATAGTCTGCAATGATCTCTGCTTTTCCTGTAAATTGTTGGTTCTAAATGTCAATACTTTTTTTCCCATAAAACGAGATAAATGCCTTCGTAATTAACTAGCATCTAGTTCAACTTCAGCTATGCCAATAATTAAGTCCATTCAAGGCCGAACGGTAATGTTCATAATAACTCCACGACACCACTCGCAATAAAACTTCTGAATTACCCTCATCGGACTGACTTCATTAAAATACTGTCTGATTAAGTCAATGCCATTGCATTGTATTAATCTCCGTGTAAATTCATGACTGACAGTTTTTCCTAAAGACCTTCAAGTGTGCAACCAAGAAAAAATCCCTCTGACGCTTCCTTTCTTGGCCTCGCTCCTGCGATCGATAAATTGATTTACTGTAATTTCTTGACACCAATCATGGAGGTTCAGTGGCGTCTGATTAAATCAGCTGCACTTATGCGGATATGTACGCCACTGTTTTTATTATATTTCATAACATGACAGATTTAATTAAGTTATCACATCATCATTAATTTACTGTTCACCACTTTTTATTAAAGCTCACTGATTAGATTATGAATTTTAAATTCAACATGTCATTTTTTTGAAAATGGAGAAGTTTATAATAATCTCGAGTGATTCATTAAATTGATGATGAAGTTATAGAATTTAAATTAACACGTTTTGGTGACGTGGAATTCGAGTGCCAATATGAAAAGTGTGGGACCCAATGGAAAGCCTTCTGAGGTAATTATTCTCGACATTCGCAGTGAGAACTAGTGTAATGATAGATCAGAATCTAACCTGTTTAATTTTCGTTTGTAAACGTTAATTTTTCTTCTAAACCGGAAGACTTGGAGTTTTTGATGATTAAAAAGGGAGCTTATAATTTGTTGGGTATTAATAACGCGTTGTCGTGGGAAGCTGATCAAAATAATAAAAAACCTCATGGAATTGTGATACAGTATCGTATCTGTCAGTAAGCTCTTGGACCTTCGTCACGTCTCGAATAATCCGTTCATAGTTGCTATAAGACACCCAACCAGCTTTAGGTCGAAGGCAGTTTATAATTAATAAAACCGAAAGCTTTATCTCTCCAATTTCAGTTTGATCAGACGACGCTCCATAATCAGTGTCAGCCCCAACAATACCTTAATTAATAGTCTTGTGGTATGGTGTCGATATTTTCGTCAAATAAAAATAATAAGATCACCGACTCCCACAAAAGCACGACAAAAAATTAATCTTCTTAATTGATGCAACGCTGCTACAACTGACCATAGACTATGGCTCTGAACTATTAAATCAAGTTTTTTTGGTCTTTCCGATTGGAATATCTCACATTTTTGTTGGCCAGCTCGGGCGAAAGAACGAAACGAAAAGTCAATTATATTAAAATTAATTGGACACCAACAAAGTCAGTCGCCGAACAACAAATATCCGAAGAATGAGTCTGGTATTCTGTGGTTGAGCTCGTCGAGGCTCCTTAATGAAACGAAAAGTCAATTAATTGGCTTCCCGAACCGATGTCGCTATAAAAATTTGTAAATTAAAAATTCAAATTAGTGCGGGAATTCGGGCTTGTAAACATAACCATTAAACCATCGTAAACCATGCATCGCCTGCCAATTACCTGGACTTCTTCAGGTAAAAAGACATTGGTGACGCGAACGGGGTGTCTCATCAAATCTAAACCGACACTTTACGAGTGTCTGCAAAAACTCAGTATTCGAACTTCTTGTTTTTAACTGTGATTGCATCAGAGGTGCTGTAATATCACCATTAGCTTCGAGTGTAAGGTTTCAAAAGTTGATCATCAACTATGAATATTAAATTAAAAGAAATCTTGAGCAAAGAATTGCTTCAGAAATACAAAATAGGTCAAATCGTGGACTACCATGGAAAATGAAAACTTGACTCGATGCCGTTTGGACAACTGTTAAAAATTTACAAAACGTTGATAAAAATTGTCAGGTTGGTTGTTTTTGGCAAGTTTTGGACCCTATTTCCACGTTTTAGACGAAAAGAGTAAATTTGGAACAAAAATAGTTTAAATAAAAAAAATGGCTAAATTATAATCTCCGTAAATCTATACTGAATCAACGAGACCAAACGTTGGGCAAATGAAAGCTTTATAGCATTTGCGATAGTTTGGCAAACACTCTAAAAAGATGGCTTAAAGCACCGTTGCAATCGACATTTATTGTTAGCTTCACTTGCTACCATAGTCTATCTTTAATTAGATCCGCGAACCTGTTTCATTTAGTCATCGTGACACCGTCAATCCCTTCTCTCATTTTATTAAATTTTATGAAGGCATCACGACAGTTACGATTCTGAAATGTCCATTTTTGTCCTAGAACGTGAACAATTAGCGAAGAATGCAAAAACTTCAGTGAAATCTCTTCAGTTTATGGAACACGAGATGAACGTTATAATTGCGGAAAAACATCAAGTTTCGTGTAGCGAACCACGCGATCTTCATATTTTGCCGAACAAAAGGCTATTAACATTGTCACCTGTGGATCCCACGCGCCACTTTGTCTCTCATTAAGGGTAGAAGAAAAAAGCGGTTTATTCTCGGAAGAGGGGTTGTCAATAGCTAAATCATTCAATTGATCTATAGAATTAGAGACAAAGGACAATTCAGAGATGGGAACTGGAAGGTCTGCGCTTACACAGCATATTGAGGCGGCTAAAGAGTAATGCTGACCGCTTTGTCGGTCATTTAGTAAGGGAGGGATCTTAATTTGGAGCGGAACCAAAACACAAAAGGTTTGAATTTTGATACGACACACTTTCGGTCTCAGGGACGTAATGGGACACTTTCCAATTAACGTAATGCAAGATGCAGATCAAGTCTGGGACAGAACATGTGTGACTTGCGTGAGCTTTTTCTTGTTAATTCCGAGTTAATTACTGATATCGGTAAAAAGAGTCGGATTAATTGAATATTAAGTCTAATTGATCGGAATAATTTGTAGGGTGTGAATAAAAACCGGTTTTCGAAAGCGCACTACTTCCAGAAGAAAAATTTTCTTATATATTAACATCAGGATTTTACCAAATTAGGACCGCTATCTATAAGATATATGCAAAATCAGCAATCTGAAACCATGAGAAATCTCTATAAAATAATATCTTCATTGAAATTCAATAAAAGGCTATTAAATTGGTCTTTAACTCTTGTAAATTGCCTTTTTACAAGCACTTGGCGAAATCGTAAATTTAGTGCTCATTTTACACTTCCATAATGTACTTAATTATAATTTTAAATGAATTGGAAGTGGTGTGGACAATTAATTTAATTTTTATTTGTTTTTACCTTTTATATGACCGGCTTTAACTCGTCGGATCAGCTTATTTCACATTGTTATTTTATTAAACTTGACATATTTCTTTATTGGTGTGAGAGTCGTTGTGGACCACTCAACGATCGACCCACGTCAATTGTTTAACACAAACATTCATAAAAAATATGTTATTCGGTCACAAAAAGTGAATGCGGAGGAAGCAAAAATATGATATATTAAGGTATTAAATTACTTTCCGTTTTTTAACCGGGGGCTATGTATTTGTTATCTTTATTATAAAGTAGTTGGGTCAGCCAACGAGTTATTGTATTACATTGTAACACTGAAGTAATGATAATTGTAAAGAACGATTATCTAGCGATTAATAATCATTTTATTTAATTCTTTTTCTCATTAAAAGTACAATGTGGTTCGGAATTATTGTTATATGAGACGATAATATTGTTTTATTGCGGTTTTAACTCGTTCTATAAATTTAATTTTGAATTACTATTATGTTATATCGTAAAATAATTTTAAATTATTAACTACCAGGAGAATAACCAACCTATCATATTGAAATATGAGTCAGGAGATATAAATTACCGGTAAGACTTGACCAACTAAAACCATATTCCCACATTATTTAAATTTATTAATTAAATGACGTACTTATGCTAATGTTTCTAATTATGATTTAGAAATGCATGCGAACGAATCGTTAATTTAAAAATTTTAACTTCATAATGAATATTTTTTCTTAAATTTACTTCTTCTTTATAATATAACAGCACGTTTTCAGTACACTGATCAAAAGTTACTGCATGGTAGTTCTTTTACAGTTGATCTTAGCTTGCTTGTTTTTGTTGAACATTCCATGAATCTTTTGAAAAATTTCAATGGCTCTGTAATAGTTCGTAACTTATCTTCATATCAGCCTTTTGTTGGAGCTTATCTATGTAAAATGACCTCAACCATTTGATTGAGTGACCTTCTTATGGCGGATTCTTCGTTGAAACTTTATCCATTCTCAGTGTGTGTATCCCCTTTGTCAAATGTGATGTAATCAAAACAAATTATTTATGCTGTGCATTTTGCTTGTAGACCTGTCTTCCAGTTGCACTAGCAATAAATATTAAGATGCAAAGCGATCTTGGATTCAGGAAGAGTCTATTATAACCCACGCAACGTCTTCACTGTTACATCTTCGTTGTTCTTTATTTGGCCCGAACTGCATTATAACCACAACAAAATTCCGTACCCATTTGCGAACTTGTTTGTTGCTTCGATCGGACCGTACTTCTTAATATAGAGCCAAGATGGGAAGTGCGTATAATACAAATTACATTAGCACTCTATACGTTCAGCAAGGTGCAGGTGTCGTTTAGTTTTCCATTTACAGATTGCGCTATATAAATTTGCAGCGACTGTATCTTTATCTACTTTCTTTTCAACATGACTTTATGGACGTTGTCCATCAGAGAAAAGAATTGTTGACAACTTCGTTCTGCGCTCTATGTCTACTATTAGATACCAGCTTGCATTAATTACGTTAACTAGTTTTTAAGATTTTGATCGACGCTTCTAACCCAGTTTCATTATGTCAATTTCTCACGCAATTGAACAAGTTACTCGGACTTTTAAAGTCGTGTCTTCGTGGTAACTGGACAAAATTTGAATAAACAGATGTCTAAACGCTAACAAGCACCAGTACTTATTAGACCTCTAATGAGTCACGGTTAATTGCATTTGTTCAGCTCATTAAACCCAAATTACACGCTCAGAAATTCGAAAAGCAGGTGGATTATAAATATTAGACTTGGCACCCTCTAAAACCGTTGTTAAATTAGACCCTGGCAGGTGCCCAGAGTGGACAAAAGGGGTAAATGAGACGATGAATTGAAAGAAGAGTTGTGTTTCTCTTTTCGATAGTAACCGTAGTTGTTGAAGCTTATTCTTTTGAAATTTTTATGAAAACGCCCTGTTTATACGCTTTCAGTAGTCGAGTTTTTTCTCTCGTTGTTGTTCCAATTGCCCGAATAATCTGATGGACTCGGAACACATTCCTGAATAGGCTGAGTTTTTTGTCGTATCTGATTTCTTTAACGCTAAGTAAACGTGGTATCCACCCCAAGATAAAATCGATTGGAACACAGTAACTCTAACCCTTCCGTTATATCGATTCCGTCGAATGATTAATTGAAGAGTTTTCTCAACCTTGACCATTTCCTCGAACTTTCCGATGGCCAAATCAGTTTCCGTCGGATTCCGCACCTGTACTGGTGTGATTCACGTAGGGTCACATTTGGAGGAGGCATCCGAGAGAATAAGACGACACAAGATTCCGTGTGAGTTTCTGAAGGAATGTGAATGCACTTGCTTGAACAGGTTGGTTTTCTCTCATACATCTGCAGAACCAGTCGGAGGACATCCATCGACGACGATTAATTTATTCAAAGACCATACCTACCATAACCCAATTCCAAATCCACCCAGTTGACGTTTAACAGTTCTTGCTTATGACCTCAGGGTCGAGAAACCAATAGAGAATTGATTACGAACGAAGTACTGTAAACGCAACGACACACAAAAGACCGATAATAATTTATAGACGATACCATCAACCACACTCGATAATTACCACTAAAATTAATATCCACCATTAAATCTATCGAATGCAAGACAAATTTTTACGCCACAGGCCAGTGATTTATTACTGCTGTGATTTAGCCACGACACGTCCTGCAAATACCATCTCAATAAATTGGGATAGTTTTAAATTTTTATTGCCATTTTGGAATGTTGAAGTGAACGCAACAAGTGTGGTCGACACTATAAAAGCAATCAGACATGTTTAAATTTCCCTTAAACCGAATGAAATTATTTTCATGATTAAATCCGTGACGACATCGTAAACTTCGGATTGGGACTGTCCCGTTTTTACTAAAGCAAAATGGGTTTTTATGTCGCGGAAAGTGTAATAAAATCGAAATTAAAACTGGACACGGTAATTGCGACTCGTTAAAATGGAAAGTAAAATAACCAGATCAAAACTTGTCGAAACAACTTCTTCGAACCAGAAGTAACTTATTCCGAGTCGTCTTCATTAATTATTCCTTTTTTGCTCTTATTTTTCACAGTCGCTTTCTGTTGTGAAACGGGACTCTAAAAAGACTAATAACTAGGGCCAAGAACTAACCGAAGGTAGTACCGACTTCAAATTATCTCCAACTGACTCGCACTATTAAGTGTCTTTTAAACCATATCATTATTCACTAAAATACGGTAACAGAATAATAGAGAAAAACGATTTTTTCGGAGACAGAAACACAGTGACGCCAGGGAGTTCCTCTGCTTTGTTAGGAAATTATACTTTTACACAAACCTAAAGAGTGTCAAAATAATTCGTATTACAAAAACGAATGTTGCTAGAACATTGGTTATCGCGTCAGAACTAATGTGAATAACTGAACGTTCATAGTATTTCATTTGGGTATGAGATTTCTAACTTATCAATTATTTCATATACTTATAAAAATTTGAGAGAAAAACCGGGTCACTATCAATTTGATGAATGATCCATTAAAAATAGCTCACCTAGAGAAGAAACAAATTTCGTGATGTTGATTTAATGATCTATTCAGGACATCCGTGATAAAGAAGAATTAGCACTTTTGGGAAATTGTGGATTAGATGGCACAGAATGTAAAGAAAATAAGTCAGGGAACGTAGTGAAAGATTGTTCAGCTTACACCGTCAATTTCATTATGATCAGAGTACCACCTTATTATTTTTTATTGAGGATAAGTATAGGTATCTCGAGACAATATTGTGGCGTTTCTAATTCCACTGCATGATAAAGCGTAGCTTAAGTAGGTGGTTATTATTTTTTGCTATTTTGTTCACACGTTACAGTTTGATCTGGAAGGAATGGAAAGGCAGCTTTTTAATTGCAGCTGACCATAGAGAGTAATTCAATTCAAATAGTCTTCACATCAACGATTTGTTAGCGGTACTCACCATTCTAATCAATTTAATGGATAAATATGGCAAGCACAATGCGTTAGAGCAAAAATCAGGGTCTTGATTTGAAATGCAAACAGTTCCTAATGAGTTGCCCATTAAACATCTCGAGTGTGCAAAAGTATTCTCTTTGCGCGAGCCGCCAAAGCCATCAGAGTGTTGCAAGTTATTCATAATCATATTAGCATTTTTATGCTTTTATGTTGATAAGGTTGGCTGTAAAACGAGGGTTCGCGCGCCGTCACCAGTCAAAGGAAAAAATATGGGTAGTAGATCCGGATTCGTGGTACTACCTGGGTGTAAACCAATAAAAGTGTTTTGTGTAAATAACAAATTTGGCAAGACCATTAAAACAACCAACGGTACGACTTGTGTGTTTTAAGTTCGAATAAATTGCGACGAGTCTAGCCGGATTTAGTCCGGGCTCCTCTGGAACCCGTTTTCGAAATGGATTAAATATTTTGTTTATTACGAGACAGGTGAACATCGGCTCGGTGGTACGCAAGGTTAGAAACCTGCTACGTACTGAATTCGAAATGACATTCTCAATTTTGAGATCCATTGATATCGCCAAGACCAGAACCAGTACTCGATCAAATAAAACTTAATGTACTGAATTAATATCGAATTATTTTATTGAGATTGGCCGGGCAGAAAATTTCGGATAGGTTTTATGCGACGTTTTTGTCACTCGACTTACTTTGTTGTGGACGAGCAGGTTTACCAACTTTACAGCCCACTACCTACAATTTACCAAAGTGTGAAGACGTCTCCACGAGTGTCTGGAATTCTATCCAAATTTAAAAGTTGCAGGATTGTCCTAGCGCATCCTCAATAAACAGTCACACTTTACGATTTGCTTTAGAAAAATTTTATTATATGCGCAAGAAGCTCGTTACAGCTTAATTGGCATAAAATATTGCCTACTTTGGCGTGTTTCGAAAAGTCCAGCTTCTCGGAAACACTCAACGCGATCTCATTGAATTGAATAATTTATTCAAAGATCGTACCAAAAATTTCTGATTGGAATTATTCAACATGAAGACGCAATTTGACTATGAATAATGATGAGATAGCTATCAGTCAACTTTCGGTGTTTCTGTAAGTTTGCAAAAAATTCCTGTACATGGTCGTGTTCAAGCCAATCGTGTCATGACTGGCCAGCAAATGCATGAGAATATTTACAATGCAAAGTCAACGACTCTTTGGGTAATTAGTGGCTGTCTAGCCGGAAAAACGGGACTTGTGTCTATGAATTCGGAAAAAATTTTCTCACAACAAAGCTCTCATAAATTTGGCGTGTATAAAGCATCCTTACTTGTGCTCATTTCTATTACCATTGTACATACAGGATCTCTTGTTGGGTAAATAAGGACTGAAATGCCGAAGCGTTTCGTTGCAGTCGAGTTAGTTTCTTTATTGACAGAAATTACAGTTGAAGAATTAAAGGAAAATGTCCTATGGAGGCTAAATAAATAACATCCGGACGTCGTTGTTACCATACTTTATGGCACAAATCACATTTGTATAAAATGACCAGTTTTAATTGGTGGCTTTTATGGAAGTTTATATTAATCCTACTTTTTTGTACAACCGATACGAAACAATATCAATCGGTATTCCTGCAACATCCTGATAAACGGGAAGTACATAATGATTACAAGACAACATTCTTTACGTCTCTAAGGATGTACAAATGTCACAAGTTGGTATTTATCTTCTCTTTGCAAATATACTGCTTGGTAGTAGATCTTGTAACAAATTGTAGTTATTGCGGATAGTGTCCATGATTATAACACATGTCATTTTTTTTCAGTAAGTAATTACTATCTTTATACTTGCTGCGTTATCAGCAGGTTGTTATTAGGCAAAGTTGTTTTACAGTGGTTTAAATGTCAAACCTAAAACATTAAACTGAATGACGGCTGAAAAAATGAGAATAAATAAGACGAATATAAATTGTCCTTGTTCTAGATTGTTTTAAAGTGTCCGAGGTGAATTATTATTTATTTTTAAATCTTCTTTGTTTTACATTTAATCTCTAACACCCCGGTTTTTCGATATTTGAGATTCGAATGATCTTACAAATCTAAAAGCTTAATAATCTGAGATTAAGTTAGCGACGAGAATTTACAGCTCTGGAAATCTGTTGTTTTAATTTTCTGAAAATTAAGTAACTTAAATTATTTTATATGTAAAGAAAGAACAACATATTTCTGTGCAAAAAAAAAACTTACTGTGAATCAGATAGTATTTATGAAAAGTAAGATTAGTTGAGAATCGTTCGGAAAATGTAGAATTTGGGAAAGCAAATATTTGAAAGATGATAATGTAATCTCAATTCTGGAGAATGTATTTAATTGTTAGTACCCTTTATGTTCACAGTTTGAGAAATTAGAAATATGACAATTAAATCTGCGAGCCTGAAAAGATTTTAAAATATGATATATACGTTAAAGATGGAAAATCTTGCGAATCAAAAAAAAATCACTTGTAAATTTCAATCAATTTGTAAAACCCATAAATTTAAATAACTGAAATTTGATTACAATTTAGATCACAAGCTCTAAAATCCGAGCTTGCCATTTGAATTGTCGTGTATTAAAATTCTTCTCATACTTTCAACCGTTAGATAAAAAAAATTAATGCAATTAATGAAGTATCGAACACAAACATGTTTGACCGACAATGTAGCATTGCGAGTTCCCGTTAAAATTACACAACGTTGCTTGTAATTTTCACATTCCGAAATCAAAGTTCTGGAGCCCTTAAAAAAAATTGCACCGATTGATGGTAAGATGGTCTAACTAAGAAGATATAAAGCGTTGATTCATGGCCCCTTGCACAATGAAAATAACTGCCCAAAAAAGAATAACAAGCACTATTTTCAAATCTAGAATGTCAAAACGATCATCGATATATTCATCATGAAAAGTTGTTTAGTGCCGTATCCATATGTAATAATAGTTCATTTAAACACTTAATAGCTGTATAAGTATTAAAAGCATATAGATTGGTACCTGTCGTCATGTATGACATTGCGTGGCACACCCATGGCATGTCTTAACAGCAAGGCCTGAACTTTAAAGAAAAGTGTGTGATAATTCAATAATGAAATGAAATATTGTCGTATGTTAATGGTTTTTAATGCCTAATTGTTCTCTTGGCCACTTAATCGACCCACACGTCGAATTTAAAATTCTATTCGTCACAGAGCATCAGCATTGTAGATCGACGATGACTTGACGAAAAGAACACTCTTGTCTAAAATGACATACAAACATCGTGACCAATCTAGTTTGTTACTACATATAAATAAATAAGAATAATACATTTGACAGCGATAAATATTTACAAAGAAATTACCTTCAGTCATTTTGCCTAATCAAGTGCCCCATTGTAATTTTTCCATTTTGTTTCAGGTAAGTCTTCCGGATGCTACGGCAGATGGTGAGGGATTGCCATTGAAATAAGGATTAATAGCGAAAGAAACGGACGAGAAGGCGTGTGATAAATTAACGTCGGCAAGTACAAAACGGGAACGTTTCAAACACAAACAAAACCAATTGGTACTGATACTAATGGTACTATCCGCTAGCTCACCATCGATGCCCATTTGTTAGACCATCGATAAGTGACAGGAATGATGTGCAACTAGATGAGTTTAAACAAAAAAACACGATATTAAACTCTAAATAATTTGATTTTTTGCGGATGATTAATCGAACCAGATGTTTGAATACCGTATCTTTTCATCTTGAATTTTACCTAGCTTACGGCTTAATTATCGAAATTTTAAATGAGGTGTTCAAAACATTCGTATGGGTGTATTTGATGGAAATCAACGATATGGTACAACCTGTTCAAGGCGTTCAAATCATACAAGGTTGGTGTAATTGACCACCGTTTAATTCGATTAATTTCATTCAAACGTTGTTAATTACATAATACTTAATTGTTGGTTAGAAAGATGTACAATTTTCTAATTGAATTATGGCGAGTGCGCGATGAATGCGCAAGATAACATACAAACATGAAAAATTGGTCGATTTTCATTATGTAAATGCACCTGGATGAACACCAACGGTCGATGCCCAAAGGGTATTTGTTTTTTGCCATCTCTAACTATTGGTTTCGTTTTTAATCGATTCATGGTGATTGGGCAGAAATCACCTTGGGACTTCAATTGCAGACAGTTTTTTCCTCGCCATTTTAATACTATCTTTTTTCGACGAGTAATTAAACCAATAAAACTTGTACATATAAGTGGACTTTCTACTATTGAACATGTATTTTTGAACTTTGAAGTTGCAGAAATTAACATTTGAGGTCGAAATTTTTTACTTTGCCATACTGGGATTAACGTAGTTTTCTACATTTAATTAAATATTTAAATAAGTGTAAATCTATGTATAGTTGTGGTAATTATGCAATTCATTTGTAAATTTATCTAGTTTATTAGGAGCCACAGATAAATTACAATAACTTGGGATGAGACGGGTTGAGATTTTTGTCTCGTGAGACTAAATACCAAAATTCATGAATAAATTCATTGCGGCCGTTCTCACGAAACAAAATCTCATCGCTTTTTCGGTGTTCTTTATTCAAAAGTTCTATTACCTAAGTTGTAAAAAAATACAAAGTAGGTTTCAAAATTTAACTAATCTTTAAATAAATCTGAAACAAACTAAAATTTGCGATTATTTTGTCTGGCTACCGAAACTTAACATACAAAAGTGATAAATTAAAATACAAAACAATGGAAAGAAAAAAATCCATTTTGTTTTTATAAAGTTAAAATGAAAAAATAAACTTGCTCCAAAAAGTCGAAAATTGTTTGTCGCTTTTTATTATTTATGATTCCATTATTCGATACAAATGAAAATAAAATAATCGAACAGCCTTGAGGTTTGTAGTAAACTCGCTGATAAAATTGTAATTGTGGGTGTAATAGAAGGTCGCGTTATGCAAGTATGCGGTCACTACATTCAGATGCAAATTGCATATTTAAATACTTCCCAGTTATCGAAAAGCACAGTCTTATATTGGAATTAAATTTGACAGGCAGCTAATACAGCAAATTAATTTATCAAATCCGATTTGCCCTGCATTGCATCAGGAAACCTATTAGTTTAAAAGCCAGAAACTAATTCATCATAATAACGTGATTAGTTGTGCGGTAAGCAATAGCTTTATTAACTACATGCAGTGTTTACAATAAGTAGTATTAAACCTACGCTTATAATAAAGTGTTTACCGAATTTGTATGTAATGGGGCTATTTATATATTCAATCGGTTACAAAGTAGTTTTTATTATCTATTAACGGTAGAGGACCGTAAATCAAATTGTTATTGAAATTTTATTTGGCCCGCATCTCTGTATCTAAGTGGAACCAATGGATTTAATATTGAGGATGAGAAAGTCTAGAGGAATCTATGACGAAATTAGCAAAAGCGTCGGTTGCATTTATTTGCTCAAAGGGATGGGCCCACCCACGCTGCAAGACTACATAAAGTGACCAATAAATCAAGACCGTTTGTCTTCTCTGCACTTTTCTGCATATTTTAGCACCATCTGAACAGGAAACCACGTGGGTAGATGCTTCGAGTAAAAGGAACCCATTCATAAACACGTATGGCGTAAAAGGAGGCGAGCTTCTATTAATCTGCAACTATTGAAAACTTCTAATTCTTCTTGGTGTAAAAGTCTGCGATGTTCCGTTGAGATCTTTTCGGTCCCTGGAAGCTCGTTACCGTATTTTTGCGAACATCTCCTCGTCGCGATTAAATTCCCTCATAAAACAGCTCTTAATGATACAAAACCTCACGAAACAACTTGAAGCACCACATTAATTGCTTAATCTATCAGATAACACGCCCATCTCTTCCCCGCACACATTTCACCACGTCAAGAAGGGCAAAAAGACAACATCCACTATTTGCATCCGTGGTGGCGATTATTAAAGCTCAGTGTGAAATTGAAGAGCAACAAGTTGGTGACAAGAAGCTCTATTTTATGGTGTTTATTTGTTGTGGAAATTGCCTTAAAGGTGCGTGCGAGACGGTAAAACCATTACGAGCGTATATTAGCGCGACGTTCACCGATAAAACCGCTCATGAATTATTGATGAGTGGAGTGCAACGATTTAAAAATTAACTCTGTTAACTTTTATCCGTGCTGTCGTCGTAACATAAATCTCCAACTTAATGGATGCTACGTAAACTTTTTCATCTCTGCTACTTTGCCCGCCTTTGTCTTTATTAATTCGCACGTCGTTATCGACGCGATGCCCACTGAATTTCTTATTATCATAACGAGACGTTTATCACTTTCGCTAATAACAAGCTGCGGCGTTCGGAGGCGTCCCGCAGAGATCTGCAATGCGTCCTGGGCTTTTATATACAAGAAAGCTGGAATGCTCGTTTGGCCAACAAAAAGACAGAGTTCAGATATGACTCTCGTTATAGCAGGCAATTTAATATCAGTTTTATTTGCAATATGTTTGTGGCGTAACGCGAAGGATAAAGATAATTTGAAAATATTATAAAATATACTAATTGGTCTTAACTGCATTGAGATACGAGTAAAACCAATTAAATAAGTAATATTGACAGAAGACGGATTGAATATTTGATCATTCATTGAATTCATTTTCAAACTTAATGACCAGGAACATTGACTTGGCGTTGTCAAAAATACTCATTTTTCACTTTTGTACCATTATTAGTTCTTTTGTACACATAATATATTCCATTAAATTGTTGTTCAGAAACTCTACAGATGCATAAAACATTTTCTTATTTTATTATTTTTACTTGTTGATGACTATAACTCTCGAATGAGCTTAGAGACATTTAGTGTTCCATTGAAGAATATTTATGCTTCTTGACAGTAATTTCAGGTAAACGTTTGCTTGTAAGTGTCAATAAAAATTTGTGAATTATGTAATACCATTATCTCCCCATTCCGAGAACCCAGCGGTGTATAGTGAAGCGGCAATCTAAAACCATTACAATACAAAATATTCTCTGGAAACACGAAGAATGTTATCACATTAAGACCATTAACTTGATTTACCAGTTGTGTTGAAGCTGCGCGTACAATTTACGAGGAACACAAGGAATTTAATGGTAATATTTTGATGTGTTGGTTTGGCATCCGCATATCTTCGATTTTCAGTTATTTTACACCAATTAGATTGAGATTGTCGTTGCTTCCAAAATAACTGGGCGATTTATTAGTCCATTATGGAAAACCGTTCAAGCTCATGGAGGTACGGCGGCTGTCAATTTGTCCAGCACCCACCACCAGATGGTGAATCTGGATGCCGTATTGTATTTTGATGGGAGAAGACCTCGTTAGTGTTGATGAACTGGTAAAGGCGAACTTAGGTCTCATTAAAATGGCAAAGTTTATGTATGGTCGACATGCAAGCTCGTCATAGGAAGTAATATAATTGATAAAACAGTATAAACACGGAACATGGTTGAAGAACGGCACTAATAATAAAATATGGTCGCTAAACATGCGGCAGTGCATACATTACAGGAAACTCGCAGCGTGTACTTCCAACTCGGCTCTTTGCAAAAAACACACGATCATCACGATTGCATCCGAGAATCCGGGTTGAATTGAAGAAACCCGTCTATGTGTCATCAATAACGTATGGTGAAGACCTGCAGGTCACAGAGGCCAATATCGTTGTTGGAATTGTGTACACGGAGCAATGACGAATCATCGAGATTATTAACCTCGCAAAAGGATCACACCAAAACCTAGACGATTAGGGTTCGTGATCGATTCTTTAAATTACTCCTTCGATTCAACATGGCAAACGAGCCTAGACGAGATATAATTAGAGATAAGACCAGCCCGGAACCTTGCTGCATCGCTGCGGTAATGACGGCACTGCATTTCTTTGGAAGTGATAGACCGAGAAAATTAGATCTGGGAACATGAGAAAGAAAATTTTAATGAAAAATACACATTCCGTAGAAATAAGCAGAGATTCGAACTCCGGTATTCTACCTTCATATTTACAATTGCCTGAAATTTTGATTGTATTTCTTCTTAAAGAATTTTGGAACTTTATTTTAAATGATATTTTAAAAGAACAGCGGCGGTCCAAGTTAAATGTAGATGCCACAAATCACCTCTCAAAATAAGCATGGGTTAAACTCATTAAATAAGGATTCTGAACAACAATTGAAAACTCAAGACATCTTCCCAATGCCTTTTTTTTTCTTGAACAAAACGCGAATACGTTTTTTTTTTTATAAATTCGATCGTTGGGGAAAAATTATTTTTACTCACAACAAATCGCCATGAAATAGCTCTTTTATTAAATAATAATTAAAAGAACAAAATTTTTCTTGGTGTTGGGTGGCTTATTCTTTCCTCCATAAATCCAATTTCATCAAGTTGTATCTGCAAGGCCGTCATACAAAAATCATCGAAACAAATTACCAATACCTTCGATCAAAAACCCGTGTACGTTTCCAAGTACTTATAGACGAATTTTACAGTTGAATTCAAGTAATGACACGGTGAATTAGCTGCCACCGGGCGGCAGCACAATCACCGCAGGACACTAAACTCGGAAAAAACCGCCTCACGTCAGTCGGTGTCTTTATAGATTTGAGTTGGTGAAGACGAAGAAGTAGAAAGCGCGACCGAAAGCTCAATGATTGTAATCGAAAATTGCTGATGACACGATTTTTTTCTATATCATATGGCAAGCGAAGGTAACTCACCTACTACTAACAGATGTTAAAATTCAAGCATTTGATGCAGATTTCGTGGTCTGTAATTTGGGAAGTCTGGAGGTACAAATCGTTTTTGGCGCCGTGCATCCACAATCTATGCAAATTTTCCCACACGAATAAGGTTCTTGCACCCGTCCATTGATGAAATGGACGTAGTTTACAGCTCACAATGCATACACGAATGCCTGAAACTTCTAATGCAGTTTATTAGTAGAAGAATCAGTTTGGTGTATCACGTAACAAAAAACAAGTTCTACCACTTATTACAGTTATAACTTTAACGACGATAATCCGACACTTTTTGTGATCAGCGGACAATTTATCAATTAGTTATAGCGATTTTACACTTGTTTTTCTCTTTGATTCATTACATGGTCGCTCTTCGATCGGCACGAAGCCAATTCGCAGTTAACAACCTACGAAAAAGAAACATAAATCTTCCATTATTTATTACCCGTGCAATTGTGCAAAAACCACCACCATGAGCTTCGAAATGAGACATCCCTTATTTTAACACAATAACCCACTTGTGCCCCTGTCGGTTTTAATGGGTGGTATTGTGCTTTGACACCCATGGGGACACCATAAGGCGGTTTGTTGTCACAAGGGTGTTAAATCAGGGTGAATGCGAATAGATCACCCGGAAGGGGAGCAAAATTTAGAGCACGTGTGGCTTTTGAAACAATAGGGGTGATTGACTTCAGTTTTGGCCTTAAGCTGCAAATTTTCTACCTGAGCGTCTGAAGGAGTCAACGGTAGCTTTGTGGGGCGTCTCAAGTGATGGGACTGGTAACGTAGACGAGAACAGAGCCGATTTGCCGCAGGGTCGCGCCACCCATTGGGCTAAAACGAGGGCAAATGAACCATATTGCTCACTTAAAAAGCAGGAAAAAAGAATAAACACAAATATGCAGTGATTTATACAAACTCTTTAAACATTTAACTATTTTTTTTTTTAACTGCCGGGGAAAAAATTTCATAGTTAGCTGAAATCTAAATTTTAGTTTTGGAAAACTTTTAAAGAGAAAAATATCCATATAAGAAAAATAATTAAACCTAAAGGTAGAGCTATTTTGCATTATTTTTTTTAAGTTGAAGTTGACTTGTCAGAAATTATATCATGAAATAATGTTTTAGCCCGAAGATGACAAGATAATTTACCTACCATGAAACACGCAAAAGTGTAAAAACAGTAGGAGAATCAAACTGACTTTAACTAATAGTTTACTTTTTTTAACCATTTAATTCACATTTTTTATATATTATTTATAAAAGTTTCTTATCTGTGATATCGGAAGAAGCTCAAGCTCAAGCCTAAGAAAATAAAATGCCTCGTAACGTCTCTAACTGAGCATCATGGTGGGGGCAGAGATCGTGTCTTTGTCGCTGAAAAACCGCCTTGATCTAGGCCTTCACGCCGCCACTGGCGAGTCCCGTCCAGCGCATCCAGCGTGTGTTATTAAGGCCCCATTACTGGCAATGGCACATAAACAATAGCCTGACCGCTGCACTATAATTTGGTGTATATTTTACTGCGCTAAAGTAAATTGCTTGTTAGACAATGGATTATGATTTTCCACAACCTGTATCTTACCATCATCATCTACCTGGCCTTCACCAAACACCAACCAGTGTTCGCCTGCACTCTGCGAACAACCGTTCACTAAATTACGACTTTCTGACCGCAAAAGACTTACGATCGATTCGGTGAAATAAGCCCCGATGGAAGTTATTAAAATGTTATTGTAATTTTAACGGTAACTCACTTTCATGCCGGCTAATCTGTCTTCGGTAGCTTCCGGGGCGCGATTACCCAAATGTTAATTACGTCATGATTTACCGTTGACGAAAAAACAAATAACGGAATTTTCAAGATGGTTTTTCTTTGGTTTTAGGACATGTTTATGGTAATAGGGCGGATAAAGTTGTGGTAATAGAATATTAGAAGTGTATATGTTGGTTGTGATATTTATGATGCCCATGAGGGAATTGGTTATCTTCTTCGATGGTCAACAATAGCGTCAGTAGCCCGCCAAGTAGCTACGACTTAACGAAGCGTATTGCCCTACAGCGGTTTGGGTAATGCGCACAAAGAACCGCTCCCTTAATATCTATCATTTTAACGGACCAATTTGCTCACCTTTCCTGTTCATCACAATATAAGGCGAATGAACGCCGTAGGCTAAACGAAAGTCTTCCATTTTTTTTCGGATTACAATTACTTTAAATTTTGACTTGAGTGCAAATAAATATTCAAAGTAAAGAAGATAAATTATGATTGTGATATTTCAACACATATCTCTTCTAAATTTGGCAACCGCTCCCTGCTCCATATCAAGCCAAATACCTTCTTACCACGATGCTTCCACGCGTAATAAATCAACCCATATGCAAGCGGCCCGTCGCAAAGCACTGAAGACGCACTCTATGGGAGAGCCCATCTGTCCAGCTTCATTTCCCTGATTGATGATCAATTGACAAGAAGCGGTGTTCAATTATTCCAACGTACATCTCAGTTGGTTGTTCCGCGCCATGTTTAGATTGTAATACGATAGCAACACAAGAAAAAAATCGTTAGCATATTCATGGGCCACGAAATTTTAATTTGACATGATTTCCTGCTTAGCCACTGCTTGCTCTTCTAATCTATATGTGGACAGCTTCCTCTTCCGTCAAGTTCAGGGTCAACGGAAGGTCTAGGTTTCCTGTTGGTAAAATCAGTTTTGGGGATGTTTCCAGCAGCCGAAGCAGCGGCCTGAACAACGAATTAGAAACTGGAAAGACAGGTTACGTATGATAATCTGTGGTCAGCGGTCGACGGCCTTCTTGATGCACAGGTGCAAATGCTCCGGGTCATGAGATGGTAGACTGTCGTGTGATGATGGTTTTGGTCCTGTGGGCTAGTGAAACTGTCGCCAAACACCCACGAGGTGTGAAGTTGCGCAAAGAGAGACGAGCTGTCTACCACTCTGAGTCATCAAAAAGATTTCAAAGCAAAACGAATGAAAATAAACGAAAATTGTGTTTCAGTTTTCATAAAAAATATAATGGAATCTTTGTTACTAATATTCTTTAACCGAGAAGAATACGACTTGTTCTCAGAATTGTGACAAGGAGTCGGGCTGAGATTGGATGCTGATTATGGTTTGTTGAAACATAATTACAGTTCGTTTGTCAACAATAGCAGACAATATTTTTCTGGAGTACACATTATTACTTACTTGGAAAAAAAACAACTAGTCTCATGCAAAACTGGAATTCAAACTCATGATACAAGGCGACTACGTTTTCATAACTTGCAAGCTCGTATAAAAGCTTTGTTTTTATGGACTACGAATAGGTAGCTTAAATTTTGTGAAAAGGAGCAAAGAAATTTAAAATGTTATCAACATTTAATTAGCACGCATCCTATGATGTGATGACAAAACATTACAGTATTCAAAAGCTCGTTTGGTTGCAATAGTAAAAAATATATAGTCTTCCGGACTAAATAACGTTATATAGCTCCAAGACAGTTTAAGTACCTCATAATGACCTGTAAACTGACAATGAACAACCGATTAGTAGGTATTTGCCATCTTTACCATAAACTAACAGATGTTGGGCGAAACCCATATTTTGCCAGGTTCGCATTCAACTCACCAATAATACATACATTTCAAAGTATTTAAAAACATATTAAAGTATTTTAAATACACATTGTTTATTAAAAAAAGTTTTGTATATACATGACATTGGTAAATTAATTACTATAGGTACTGTTAATATCATCTTTGACATCATTTTTGTTTAATTTCTTCTCTTACTAATTGCACAAAACTTAAATTTAAGTTTTGGGGTTTATTATTTTTTCTAACTCGTTTTTTTAAATTGCTCCATATGAGTTCAATCGGATTAAACACGTGGTAATAAGGCGGAAGCCCCAATATTGTGTGCCTATTTTCTTTCGCTAATTCGTCCATTCTGTATACAACAGTTGGAAACTTGTGATTTTTAAAAACAACCAGAGTTTTTGTTTTATTGCTTTTTAAATTTTTTGATTTCAAATATGCAACAATGTTTTCTTGTGGCATCTGTAGGCTGCTTAATCTATTGCTGCGAATGGTATTTGTTAAATTTGTTCAAAGTCACTGTTTTCCTACGGCGAAACATTATTCTTCCTGCTGGACTACACGGATAATAATGTCCAAGTAAACTTAATTGTAAATTAATGAGGGTTGGGAACATGAAATTCTTAGAATACGTCTCTGCGAATGTTGCAATCCACTAAATCTATAATTCTACCAAAATATTTATTTTCCATTGTATTGAATTATGACCATCACAATGAGGGTAAAGCAATATATCATATTGCTTATTCAAGAACGCATGTAAAATTGAATTATTTACTCTTTGTGACTGATGAGTAGAGACCTTCCTATGAAGTTGTTGCTGACTGAAAGACTTTGATGATGTCAATGATTTAAAGTGGTTTGTTTTATGCCCGTTTGATTCTGAGTTACCATCCAAAGACAACCAAGAATTCAAGCTGTGACAAGTGACATAAAAAATTAACCATGAGGAAGAGCTTCAACATTTGCCATTCTTTTGTTTATCTAGTACTTAAGCACTATTAAAACATACTTAAAATAATTAAACCCGCATTAAAGTTTAAATTTCATAACATCTTTTTTCGTGTGAAAGTAGATCTCGTGTCAAAGTGAATCTTGTGACGTAAGAATAGCAGGTGTCATTAAAAAATTACCACCGTTACATCATCACCCCATTTCTCTTCGATTCTCCTGCATCATTTTCGAATATATGATTTTCTGACTCTTTTCAATCATCAACCGAATCGCTTTTCACTATATACGGTACCGCAGCTCTGCTTATCCACATTATCGCAGTTGGCGAGCAACTATACATGGTCAAATGGCGGTAATAGACAGCGTGTGCGAAATCGCCGTTCATTTGTTACTGGTACTGTGTGCATTCGCCTTAACCATTCATCAATGAACCAAAACCATGTGTGAGTCATTCACGACAGCGAAATTAAAATAACAATGGTAATAGTACGCGTGTGTAAATCGGCATGAAATATTGTTATATTTTGGTTTCCCCCTGCGGTTTTCGCTGCGGTCGAAGAGGAATCATTCGAATTTCTCGGTGGCTTCGCCTAATTATATCATCTCGGCTGGACGTACATGTGTTGGACAAGAGCCGTATTGTGTAGAACTTGTCTCGAACATCGTCTGCGAAGAGGACAGTGTGGAGTGAAGGCAATGGACATTTTTATTGGTGGTCGCTGACGCTCGCCGTCTATCACTGTCACAACTCGGGGTGGCAGAGTCGTGTTGAGATCCAGACTGCTGATTTTGCCTTCTTGTGCTATCTGCCACATCTTCGGGCGGACCTGCTTTATCGACGGTTTGCATCGCGGCTCATAGCTCAGCCAAACCCAATTAATACAAACGCGCTCAATGAGCCGAAGAACAACTAGAATGTGACGGGGTTTATATTGAGATTTTTAATTAACACTGGGCTTATCGTGGAGGCATTAGTTTTTTGGTGACCAACACAGAGACTCCTTGAGCAGGTTTATTATTATATTACTCAAAATTTAAATACATTTAAATAATTCATAATTTATTTCCAAAGAAACTTCACACCGTTTAAAATTATAGACAAATTTCCAAAAAAAAAAAATGACTTAGTGCTGCTTAAGTTTAAACAAAACAAAAAAAAATGTCAAATGTCAAATGGTTGATAATTCTTCCATAAATTTCCTGAATAAGCGAGTGTCGTCTTATCGCAATAATTTTTGATAATACCTGTACGTAATTATCTATGCGTAATTCGCATCGGTTGGTCGAATTAAAAAATTCCAGTGTTCTTATTGGCTGAAATTTTTTGACAAAAATAACCACAAAACATCCGTTCTTGTGAAATATTTTAAAAATGTGCTACAAACTGTTGGGTTATGAGTATATTTATAAATTTTCACACGTTCCGTTTAAATATTTAATTTTTTATCGAGTTCTATAGGAAATACAATATTATGTACACTTTCTTCTTCCGATTTGAAAAAGCCATAAATTTCACGAGAGAGTCTGTTTTTTCAGCCCAATTCTTAGCAAGTTCAGTTTTTAAAATTAAACAAAAGAAAAACTTTCCATTAGAATGTAGCTATTTTTTAATTGATGTTACTAAAATAGGATAAAAATTATAAACTTGCTGTAAAATTGAGATATTAGTATTCAAGAGATTCTGTGGTAAAAGTGGAATCCAACAGGCTTGAAATCTGAAACCTTAGCCAATCTACAAATAAAATAATTAATTCATGGGAACGTTAAAAAAAGTGAGAATGTTTCAGTTAAATTCCATTGAGGTTTTTTAGACATACAAGCGTTTGATGCATCAATTATTTATTAATAAAAAATTCACAAAACTTATGAAATAATGATTGGAATGTCGGAAATGAGGCTAAACTATATTGACAAAACAACAATTGAAAAATAAAAGTAACATTAAAACCTTATTACTCTAAAAATTCGACCTGGAAAAAAATGGTGAGTCTGACTATAAAGTGAAGAATTTGAAATATTTTGAAGAAGCAAATTTGAGAAAGATGTAAATTTGAAATGTTTTTATTATGTTTTTCCAAAACCGACGATTTAAAATTATCACGCATGTTACCAAAAAAGTTTTATTTAAAACAAAGAATAAAATATAAAATTTGCATAATAGCTCTGTTTTAAATTAAAAGATTTAAGTGTACCTAGTTTTTGATTTTTTGTTTCAGTTTTTTCAGTTTTTTGATTCAGACAGCTATGAGATATAGGTACATACATTTTTGTAGTCTTGCTCAAGTTGTCGGTGATGAAGCAAATCCTCAATAAACTATCCGCCGTCAAATCATGTTGTAAACCTGTAATATCTACAAGTTTTCAGAATAATTTTCACACTTGTTCTTGCCGAAAGTCCTTAACATAACCGGAAAATTAATAAAGTGCAACTAATCCAGTTGCAAGCTAATAATTACATAAGAGGCGCCTTTTAAGTCACATATATCCAGCAGCTGTCTTATTTGTTTCTCTTTTTCCCTCTACCTCCATGTCCGTTTAGGATTCCATGTCAGTTTTTACAGCAACAACCTGCCAGTAATTCCCATAATTTCGCATCTGTAAGTCAAACTTTATCAAAACACAACAAACTGGTTTGGTTCCATGAAAAACCATCAACCCAAGAAGGAACAATCGAGGTGTAACCCTTTACCTGCAGACATTGCGTGAATAGTTCTTTCCGTACAGCAGAAGCCATTAAGAATTTGACTCTGGTATAATTTGCAACACGTAAGTTTGGATTAACACCCGGATCGCCAGTGAAAGAGACGAACATCGGAGGATGCATTGCCTACTTTACGAGCTGATCGCTAAATTACAGCGCGAACCCTGGGAACCTGGCTCTCGTAATTAGACACTCGAGATTTTTTTCTCTCTCTCGTATTGAAAATGGAGAAATTATTAACGCCGTCCATTGAAACGCAACACCATAAATCGATGATTAATATTTGCTAATTATTAGAAAATCCTATCTGAAGAAGATACGTGGCGTGGCGCGATTATCACTGATTTACATACAAGGAGATTCAAGGAAATATATCTCACCTAGAGTTCTTGTAATCAATATCACGTTTCCGGCATGATATGAGAAACTAATATCTTGTCTACTATTTTTTGTCATTTATACCTCTGATTCTAATGAAATAATATGCTCTGGAAGAATGTAGTCGTTAAACTTGTGACCTTTTCTAATTCTACCGTTAATCTAATTTTCAACTTTCTGTCGAGGTTATTTCATCTCATATTCACACGGTCCCGATCAATAAACCAATTTACAAGTTGTGTCGAGTAACATGCCGTGAGTTTTTCAACAAACACTTTGACACAAATCTGCACATGTTGGCAGTGAAGCAGAAAACGACTTCCACAAGCTGTGTCTCCGTTTAAGTCATATAATTTTAGGCGTTGCAGTCAATGGTGAAGAACGAAGACATAACAGTAGCTGTGCTGACAACTGAAAATGTAGAAAATAGTAGCATACTAAACTGGAGCAAATCCATTACCGGCTTCCGCCTTTTTCATTAAATATAAAACTTAGAAGTACGGTTGCATTTTCCATTCAAGAATTTAAATACTGGCTCACTGAAAGAGCATGGTCTAACAAAACTGGTGTAGCTTTTAGTATTCGTAAACTTCTGGATATGAAGAAAAAGCTACTTTACAATTTAAAATAGAAAACTCAATTTGACTCTCGAAAATGTGTTAAATATTAAAAATGTAATCTTACTAAATTATAAACAAAATGATTTAATTGAAATCTTTTTAAAGTGCTTTTGAATTGCAAAAACAATAAAAGTATTCTCATATGACACATTAATCATAACTTCACCAGTATTTCGCGCGTTCAATTTCAGATCAATAATATTAGATAGGTATACAAAGTCGGTAAAATGTAATAAGAACAATGGTAGATTTATAGTTTTAATGAAGCATAAAAATGTCAGATTAAACTAAGCGTGGAATCTGAGCGTGTAAGAAATTCAATTGTATAATACAGATGGAACAGTGAAATGAAATTAAAAACAGTCCACAAAAGAAATCGTTTCTTAAGAAAATTTTGTTCTCTCAAGTTTCGATGCACAGTAGTCAACATCAAATCTCTAAAAAGTTAGAGGGTTTATTAACAGTTGATATTTTTACAAGCTCCTTTCCAGGATTTGTACAATTTTGATATAAGTTTTATTGTTCCACCAGTATTTCTACATTTCTTATTCATTATTATTAACGATATCTTATGTACCCACAATCTGGAATGAAAGTTTTCCAAACTGTCACACATTGTCTTCAACGAGTGTAATCGTGATAATCTTGAATTAGATTTTTTAGTTAATAATGTGTTCAAAATATTGCTGAAAGATTAACATTTTTTTTTTTTTAATCTTAATTTATCCACATTCTTAATATTTTTTTAATATGAAAATATATCTTGTTTTCAGAAGGTAACATAATAAAAATGTTTACTATCTAGAGCTTAAGAGCTTAAGCTTAAACTCATTTTTTTATTCATTTTTGGATTTTCTAAAAATTTCACATCTTTTTAGATCTTTGAATGTATTTATTGTTTATGTTCCTGAAAGAATCTAGATTTTTCAAAATGTTTATGTTCTTATTATCAAGATTTTTACTAGATCTCCACAGATCCTTTAAATTTTTGGTATTCTCTATGTTAGGTATTATTTTGTGCAGTAAGCTTAACGATTTTTCATTTTTGAAGAAGGCAACAAGAACAGTGAATTATTAAAGATTTTCCCCCCTATAACTTCAGCTAAAAAATGAAAGATTAAAAGTTACTCGTAAAATTTGCATGCCGCTTAAGGCATGAAAAAGAAAAATGAATCTGCAGTGGGAACTAAAATAAGTACATTTGTCGATTTAATTTAGATTTTTTTTTTCATTATCATTTATTCATTTTGATTTATTCTGTAAGTAATATGATCGTTCACATTTGTCCTGTCAGTTACACATCGCTAAAAGTGCCGAAGCCGCTCGAAAAAGACCCTCGTTAAGTCAATGTCAGGGTGTTCCTATACACATCGTGATTCGCAACAATCTTGATTGATCTGAGAACGACTCGTATTATGAGTAACGGTTTTAATAGCAGTATACACAAGGTAGACCATGTCATGATCGGTAAAAAAATTCTGGATAGAGGCGGGCCACGTCAAAAAATAACAGTCGCGTTTGCTACACCACATTTAACATGTCTCAAGTCATCCTCCAGTTTATGCGTCTGTGTAACCACTACTTAAAAAAAACACATAATGTAAAGTGCATTAAAGTCGATAACATCAATATAGTTTTAATCGATTATGCGTGAACAAATACACGGTGAGCATCAAACATGTAATTACATTGACTTGTTTAAAAGCCATCACAAATGGACGTTATTAGGAAGATGCTATCCTTAATCACTATAATTTGTGGTCGAAACAATTAAAAAGATTTTTATATGATAATTACGGTGCTGCCGTCACGATATGGGACCAAAATACAGAACAAGCCAACAAATCACCCACGGGCCACCCGTTACGTCATCGGATCACGTGAATTCTTTCGCAAGATGGAGATGTAGGAAAACAGGATGCGACATCGCGGGAAATTGGAAAATAAATTAGAGGAAACTAAATACCTTTAATGGATATTGATGGTAATAAATAACTTGGAGTGAAAGTGTCCAACAAAAATTATGCGTACGGTTCTGTAATTAATCGTTTAAATAACGGTTTTAAATTAAAATTAAGCCATAATTTTCCGACTGACAAAATCGGTGTGGGCCAGGTGGGTTTCAGGGTAAGAAGGCGCGACTTCCTGGCGCTTTGGTCACTAAATAAATCACATTTTTGAAAATTCATTTACCTCGGGTAATAAATTTTCCCAAAAATCAATTTCGGTATGCTGAAAACATTTATCATTCCGATGGATTACACGGTTTGGTGGCAAGAATTTGGCACCAAATTTATCAAACTTTCAAAAAGTAGACGTGAGAAGGATCGACTTCTTATTTAAATAAGATGCAGAAATTTCACAACAAAAGCGATGAAAACTGAAATCAAAGCGAAGAAATACAACTTTTTACGAGTTCTTTTATAAAATGCATTAATAATTCATGATCAATTTCCTTACAAGTTTGCTCTATTAATTAAAGCAAACGCATAAACAGCGACATTTTTTTGTTAGCAAAAAACGTTAACTGTAAACTTACCGTGTTTCTTAAATTCTTGACCCGACAATGATGGATGATCTACCTATATCAAATTTGCACTTATTCATTCGGCTCTGATTTCATGAGAGAAAGTTCTTGGAAAATTTAGAATTTCGGCCAAAAAATCCATACAGTTATACGGGAATTCGAACCGTGTAGTGAAATTGACAATGACTTTCCAATAACAGTTTAGTGACAATAGCCCATAAACTACATTAGCTATGGGCGATCAATTCATCCGCGGATTACCTCAATTATGGGAAAGTAGGCAAATCGTGGGTAGCTTCATCTCATTCAACATCCTCAACCCTATTACTAAGAATCTCATGATTCATCGAGCAACAATTTTTAATTTATTGTTGATTAATACACTGAAAAGAATTAAATAAATTAGAAATTTAAGATCTTTACCTGCGAAATTAATAGCACCACACAGAAATATAATAAAAAGATCTTGAATGTAAAACGGGTTGTTATGATTTATAACGTCAATAATTTCTCAAAGTCCAAACAAATTTTAAATGTTATTAATTTACGTTAATTACTGCTTAATTTATGAAGCGATGGCCAACTTTCGAACAGCAAAAGTTCAGGTTATTTATGAATTTTTGTTGCGTTATTTGAAAGTTTTGTGTTTAGATCGATGACAGCTAGTATATGATTGACCGGATCGAATTAATAATTTTGAAGGAGACGGCTGGAACCGGATTGTGGAATATGACAAATCTATTTGAATTCGAATCCGTTATTCATTCAGGCCGCGCAAACGTGGACGGAAAGAGAGAAAAAGTTATGTAGCTGTTGATAGCTTCAACTTTGAACATCTTGTTTCTGAAATGAACGAAATAAAATGTTAAATTATTTATTATACCAAAAATATTGGTAGCCTTCAAAATTAATGATTTTGTTTAGTTAGCTCTAGTAGCTGGTAAATTTTTCGTGAAAGGTTTGATTCTATTAAAATTTCAAATTTTTATTTGTTCAAATTTTGAATTTGATTTTATTTAACATTTGATGAAACACAAAAATGTTTTCTTAAATTTTGTATCTTTAATTTTTTTGTTAAATGTAAAATTAAACTTTTAATTTTAGAATTTTTAGGCTTATTAAGAAAAGTTTTAATAATCTGATTAAATTTCTTGTAATTTCTGCAATTCAATAAATTTTTTAGTTGCCTTTCGCATCCGCATTTTTTAAACTTTATCGCTAATTAATTTACCATTAATTGACCGTTACCAGTCACATTGCAAATGTGGTTTGTTCCACAGATATTTTATTATTTTCATTATATCTCTATAGTTCATTGTGCAGTTAACTTCTCCAGCGATTTTTTTCAGTCTTTTGTGTTTTATTTCAATCATTATGCCATAAAGAGTCCTTATAAGCACTCAACTAATAGACTCGTTCTTTGAAATTTTGAATTAAATGTCATATGTAGGAATACTTTTCTGATAGTTCATGAAAATTCATGTCGACAATTAATACCGCAATGAAATGTCGAATACAACTTAAATTAAGTAGTTTCTAAGCAATCCTGTCAGTTTAAAGCAATAATTTAAACTGAAATTACACTCTCATTGCCTTGTTCTTTTACAAGGTGCACGTTTTATCGAGACTATTGTTCCAGGTTGATCATTTCTACATGGCGATATATTATTTATGTGAATATAATCCTTTGTTATGAGACATTTCCCATTACCGTGAGATCAAATACCTAAGAAAATTATTGCAACAATAAAAGATCATGTCCGTCCATAAATAACTGATTCCATTAATAAAAGTTATTTAGTTACACCGTTACAACAAAATAAAATCATCTATAAATAACAGTCGACGTTTCATAATTAATTTTCGCCCTTCTTCAGCAACAAATCGCTTCTATTATGTAACGCGTGGACGTCGATTAAATTTTCGCCATAAAAGCTGCAGTAAATAAAGGTCGGAAGTGCTCTTATAAAACATGTCGCTAGTTCCACTTGTGCCATTATGGCGTGACAATATCCTTTGAAGCCGTCTAATAGCAGCACAATCACCCGATCGGACAAAAGCCGAATAAAGTGAATAAGTAGCTCGGAAGAAATGATTTAAAGTGATAATTGTCTACTTCCGACAAGGATACAATACCAGAAATAAAATTCCATCATTGACGGAACTAATATTAAATAAACGACGCTCCCAATGGTTCCGAAGATGGACATTTTCTATTGTTTATGGTAAAGGTCCCATGGACTTACCTCGAGGCCGTTGGGCACGCTTTGGTATTATGTACACAGGTGCATCGTTCTAGTGTGTAAACACGCTCGGCTTTCCCTTGCTGTTCATGGGAATTTCGTTTCGCATGTACTGCATATTTGAAAGTCATTTTTTTACATAACAAATGGATGCACCGGAGGCATTCATTGTTGGCAATCGTAAATATGCCGGCTTTGGTCGCGACATCAAGATAAATGCAGAGACTTCAAAAAAATCTTAAAAATGCGAGACGGCCAGCGAACAGAATGCGGAAAAGGGAAGATACGGAGGCTTCCTGTGATGAGAACAGAACCGGAAGGAGATCTGAGATTGCACCCAGTTCCGAAATATGTACAAACGAGGGAGCGATAACGGAATTTGAACAGGGCACTTTCAGGAACAGATCAAAATAGACGATGAATTGGATTTCAGTAAAAATAACCAATGAACATATGTTGATAAAATTCTGTGCCATCAGAAAGGTGGTAGGTATACGACTGAGATAACAAGAGTGCAAAATGCAACTTCCTCTATCAGTTCGTTTCCTTACCCATACCATTTTTTTTCCAAATTTTGACTACCGTTTATCATTGCAGAGCAATAGAAAAGAATATAGATTTTTTTAACATTTTGAAAGTCAGAACTTTGATTTAAAAGTTTTTTTTACACCATAATGAATATCAAATAACAAAATTCTGAAATTTAATTCGCATTTATTTTTTTAAATTATTTTACTCTTTTTTTCATTTTTCCTGTAACCTCATTAATTGCTAATTTTCCAACGTTGCAGCACAAATAACGTTGAACAGATCGATTTAATGCTATTTGTTCCGTGTCTTATTGCTACTTTTCCTCTTCCCGCAGCATTTGTCGACCGATTATTACGCTAATAATAATTATGAGGCTGCATAAATGGACTATTTGATGTCGTGAGACCCTTGCCCACATTGACATCCCATTGAATAACTCGACAATCTTACGAAATGCAAGGCGTGTATTAAAATACCGTAGGTACTTTCTTCTTTGAAGATGCTCAATTTTTTGCAACACGAACAATGCTTAAATTTTTCCCGGAAACAACTAATTTACTTTCCAATTAAAAGTAAAACTATAGTCTGGTTTCTATAACAAATTTTTACACACGGCTTATGTTCTTTTCCTATATTAACATTCACCGTTATTTTAGTTGCAATAAATCAAGATCATGTGTAGATTACACGAGTAATAATTCCAAGGATATTGTGTATTTTCATGTAAAGAAAGGTGTGACATTCGCGATATTTAATTAAATAACAACTAATTACACATTCTCGGTGGTTACTGAAAGATTCCATTGGAGAAGGCATTTTTTCAAGTTTCCCGTCTGACTTTATCAAGCATTCAATTTATTCACGCTTACACAATTGAAGAAATCACGGCAACTCAAATATCATTTATGTAAGCACTGAATCAACTGATTATTTTGTATCGAGTTTCTGGAGATTTACATTTAATACGGTCTTGAAAAACAATAATCCTCATTACACATCTGATGATTTCAACACTTCACAGAAAAACATAAGTGATTAGAAATTGTTCCGTGTTCAAACTTGATTGATGTCTGTGTTAGTTGGGAAAAAATTCGAAAAGAAATAATTAAAATTTCTAGTAATTATCCGCCACAATAAAGTGAGTAATAAGCATCACCAAGACCAGTGTAAATTAAATTAAAAATTAATCGTTCTTTAAGAACAATGAACTCGAAAAGAAATTTGCCATTAAGTGCGAAATAAGATCACTTAAAACTTCTTCTGTGTCACCAATAAGTCGAAAAACTGACGTTTGGGATTAAGCGTCGAAAATTAGAGAGATTTGTTTTAAAAAAGATTACTGATAATTTTAAAAGAAGCTGTTTTTGTTATTTTTTATTTACATTGTTGTATGTATAATACTACTTCATGTTTATTATTGTATTTATATAACTTACAACTGGGCTCATTAAAGAACGGTTCCAATTTTCACTTGCAATTAACACTTAACGAGGTAACAACAATTATTCTGAGTGTTTTTTTAACATCTAATACACTAGTTAATATTCCCACAAACAGTTATCCTGAGACAAAAAATTCTTATGCAAATGAAACATAAAAATTAATTAATAATCGACCAAGGAGTTTCATTTTTAATTATTCTATGTCAGTAAATGACTTTTACTACATTTTATCCTTATCTTATTTTTAAACTAGTTATGATTTTTACAAAGTAGAATTTATAAAAACGGTTCAAGCTCCATTCCTTCCTTCTCTTGTGCACCACGAAATAGACAATAAATAGATATTATTAGTCCTCTTTCTCGACCTCCGCCACGTTTATTCTCATCGTCTCCGGAGCGCGCAAGTGGCTTGATTGTGATCAATTCATTTCGATTTTTTTTTTTTCAAAGTCTGTTATTTTTTTCCATGGTGGTCTTACAAAACGATGTCGGTGAACTCGATTATTGTGTGATATTTCACGTGAAATAAATGCGGCGACGTTGGATTGCCACCGATAAGTACGAGAGGCGCTCCGGGTACGTGCAGAAATCACAAAGAAATCGTCTGGCGTTCTCAGGCACGGACATTATCCGTTAAATTGAATACATTCCTTCACGGACGAAGAGACGGTGGCACATCGCCACCTTACCATTTGCTACATCGATAACCAAAAAGAGAAGATTGAAAGATCTGGGAAAGGGCTTTTGGAAGATTCCAAATTTTGAGGTTGTGTTGTTGAGTCACTTTTTTCTTGGTAGTGGTCAGTTATCTTCCTAATGTGTTACAAAATCATGGACTCTCGCGCTCTCTGCCACTTAAGCTGACATAAATATTCATGCTGGCTGCAAATATGCACGACCATCCATCTACTTCAAAGCATCATTCGCTGCGATTTGACGTTTTGACGTTTTTGATGATAAAGATTGAAAATGGAATGGAAACGACGATGCTTATTAAAATTTTTTCAAAGTCTGCTGTTGCAATCCGAGGAATTAGTGTTAAAAAGCAGTTAAAAATGTTCTAATGAGCAGTTAATTGTTAAAGGATGAATGGACCGTTAATAGACGTTACACTTCACAAGACACGATGTATAATTTTACGATTAGACCCCTACAGCTTGATAAATTGGATGAGATGCCACTTAGAGCCGTGCGAATTTTTGGAACCGACACCAAAAAATCAAATTGCATTCCGCGCGAGGCGAGACTTTTTCTGGTTTACGGTCGCTTTCGTAGAAGGAAAAACTGCGAGATTTAAAGCGTAACTTGGTAATCGGAGAACATCCTTGAGACTTAAACTATGCACAAGAGATAATCATTTCAGCCGGAAACAATAAAACACCGAAACTACTAGTTTGTAGATTAGAAATCTGAGTAAGTTTGTAAGACATTTGGTGGTTTTACACGAATGTGAGCAGCTAATGAGCAGTTTTTGGTTTGCAAGGTCGCGACTTGGCATTAAAATCGCATGGTGGATGCCAATGAGCGTGATTTCAATGTTTAAACTTATCACTGAGCTAAAAGTGCTGAAAATTGACATGGGCAAGACCTTCTTTTTCATTTTATTATTGTTCATGTTAGAATCGGTTTTTTAGACGATGCAGCTAATTTTTTCTTTTTTGTTGCAGAGATCCTTCACTCTCATTCTTCAGGCTGTGGACCACAATAACTTTACAATACCTGGTAAGTAAAGCATAACATGAATATTCCATCAGTGGGCGGTTTAACACCCATCACTGGATCATCCTCTATCAGAAGGTGTGCGAGTGCATGTTGACTTATTCAAGAATCTGCCCACACAGACTCACACTTTCTACGAGTGTTCGAGTGATGTTTTCCCAATAAAACTAATTAACCTACTGGGTGCTGACACTTGTGCTACCTCAAACAAAACATATTCAAGAGGTTGTTACAGACGACCACGCATCGTTTTAATTTGTTTGGTACAACTTGAAACGGGCACTTGTCAACCGAAAAGCACGGCGTCAAGAGGAATACCACTTGTGTATAGTTCATCATACTCCCCATTACTCTCCGTGGAAGTAAATTTGCGCGAGAACCTTCAATGTTCTTTGTCAGTATTACTTATTACGAATCAGACTAATAACAGCTTTCGCTATCGATAATTTCGTCGTCGATTGAATAAATCCACCCACCACCAGCGGGTAGCACATGATTCACACACAGTAGGTCTTGTTTACAACACTTCATGAATGAACAACATCGTTTACACGATTGTCCCGGGGGTGTGCGAGATTGTTGTGGCGTGGGCAGTCTTCCGATTCAATCACGAACGTCTTTAGGCAAGGACGTCGTCGGTCGACACCACTAATGCCTATGCTTTTATATATTTTTTTTTCTCTTTTCAGCTACTAATGACATTATTGAAGAAGCCACCTATTCGGGTATCATCGATCCGAGCGCAGAATGGCACACCCTGAACCACAGGGGGCCCAAGGCACGGCTCACCTACAGGGTGCGCGTTAAATGTGATAGTCATTACTACAATGCCACCTGTACCAAGTTCTGTAGACCAAGGAATGACAAATTTGGGCATTATATCTGTGACTCCAATGGGGACAAGGAATGCATAGAGGGCTGGAAGGGCGCCACATGCGATTTCGGTTTGTATCGCAAACTTACCTAGAATTATACCTTTCCCATTTCTGCTTTAACACTGCCTCTATGAAACTTGAATAAATTCGCTTCACATTGATTCCAGAATTTATCAAAATAAAAATATTGACAATAAAGCTGCCAAAGGTACACTGCAAGAATCAACACCACACTTGCAAGAATCAAACTAAAACATTTTTTCTAATTCACATTTTTCGACAACTAAAATATATTATTATTAGCTTTCACAAATTTGGCAAATTTTAAAATAATTACCTACAAAATTGAAGGAGACTTAGTTACTGAGTATTATTATTATTTGCCAGTTTATTTTTGCTGATTATCGGCTATAAACTTTTATACACCTTACACAAGTTCTACAAGTTTTAAAAATAAAGTTTAGTAAAGTTTAACATTCAAACTCTGAAAATTAATAAATATATTTTGAATCTCCGAAACTAATCAATTTTTAAGAATTAGAAACATTCTTATCAATTAAATTTAAAAAAACTAATAAATTCTACAAGAAGAAGAATACCATGAGTTTTTGTGATTTATCTGCTGAAAGAAAAACACATCACAAATAACAAGTCGACCTCTGTGTATATTTATATTTATTTATATTATATTCAAAAGTTTTGATTTGAAAAAAATGTACCCTTACAATTTGTTAAAAAACTGCAAAGATTTTCCAACTGATTTCTTACACTGAAAGCGTCAAAAAAATATTGCGTTTGGAACTAGAGTTTTCTATAGTTTTCACACTTCCTCTTCAAATAACTCAATTTTCTGCTGCTTAAGCTTGAGGCTAAAACCTCACTTCCACTTTATGAATGAAAAATAAGATAATGTGTTTGTTCCAGCTGTATGCAAGCCAGGCTGCCATCCGGTCCACGGCAAATGTGATAATCCCGGCGAATGCAAGTTAGTATAACTTTATTCCATTCTCTACAAACAAGGCTCATTTCCGTCGTATCAATCTTCTATAATCTCCATTGGTTACCGTAATTAAAAAGTGGATAAGGAAGAGTTAGAAATGGAAAAAAGTCTTGAACAAATCCCGTGATGGCGTGGTTTCCTCAACTCCTGACTTTCTCACGTACCCATCAAATTCCATACCTAAAACCGATTTATTTCTTCAATAATTGACGTATCTTCTTTATGTTAGATACAATTTATCCGACAATTGATATAATTTAATCTTGCAGAATCGCTTTTTCCTCAAAGTGTAATAAATAAGATATCGAAGTAAGTTACGTGATGACGTGATTCTCGTCTCAATTACTTCCTCTATCAAGTTGTAACGTTCTGATTTGATTAGCCGGAAACGTTGACTTTTAAGCGAAAGTTAAATGTTGCAACCTAGTTTGGAGATGAGCTAATTTTAAGTACCTTGGTTTTCGCAATTTCGGACTCGTTTGTGTAATCAGAACACGAGACTCGTTTAGTGAATGTAATTGCTTTTGGTGCAAATTGAATTGGGATCGCGACGTTAAAATATCGGCATTTAATAATTACATAGTGGAGCCATTTAGCCTACAGGCAAGTCTACACGTTACATTTTTTTCCAGTGCACCTTTATCATTCTGTCGGTACTGCAGTTACCTCTTTGTTTTTATTACCAACCAAACGAAAATTGCACTTGATGAATAGTGTTTGCGCCCAGGTCATTCCAGCGCTTCGTAACTGTGCATTTTTTCAGGGTCCTTTCATAAATCTGATACGAATTTAATTGTCGGTTATTATAAACGATTATATTTCGTTGTTATTGATGCCAGATATCTTAAGATTATATATTAACTTCTGTTGTATTAGCAGAGCTACGCCTACTGCTTTCTTTTGTAATTAATGCCACAGTGGATGGGTTCCTCACGGTTTTCGATAAAATCTAAATACCAACCACGAGAAGAACCATACGCAGAACCTCCCCTTTCGAATAAAGACTACAGGTCAAAAGCCATCATTCTTATCATCTCGGGTCTTCATCTGCTACCATTTACTCTAAAAACCAAAAGAAATAAAGAGTTCGCGTCGTGGTCTATCGTTGAAGTCTCCGGTGTTTCAGTTACGGTCACCGGCTTCATCGCAATCAGCGTGAAATTCTCGGCTCTTTCAGGGCAAAGCACACAAAATGAGTTGGTTTTTTCGTTGTTGTAGCATATTTATACTTCCGTCGGGACGTGCATTATGGTGTTAATAACATTGTTAGAAATGTGTTGGAGGTGCAAATTTGTCACGGCTCACACCACAATAAAACAGTTTGTGTCGAACGGAAAAGCCACGATGCCTTCCAAGAAATCATGGTAAAAAGCGAGATTTCTGTTGCGCAACTTACATGTATTTACACGCTTTTAAAAATTTGACACGGATTTTATCGTGTTTCAGTTGTCGGCCTGGATGGAGAGGAGATTTCTGCGATCAATGCGAGCCGTATCCAGGATGTAAACATGGATATTGTAATGGGTCGTCGTGGCAGTGTATCTGTGATACCAACTGGGGAGGAATCCTCTGCGATCAAGGTAAAAAAGGTTGTTCATGTCTCTTTCCAAGAAACCTAAATGTGCGAAAGGGTATTTTTTTTACAAATCACAACCTATCTACAGATGAAAAGGTATTCACAATTATAGAAACAGTTAACATTTCTATTTATTTATTTATTTTTATTTTTTTTTAAGGAAAATTTCGAGCACTACTTATTTAATTAAATTCTGTTGTTCTGTTCCTCATACATTTTTCGATTTTGCCAAGTTTATTTAACTTTTATTTCTGATTTCATAATCTGGGGAAAGCATCATTTTACTTCTGAAATGAAGCAAATTCAGTTTTAGAGTTTCGTTAAAGTTTTCACTCAGGTTCAACTATTTTTGGTTACTTTGGGAACAAATATTTTGCGTTTATTATTATTTTATTTGTCATAATTTACTATTTTGCAAATTTTGCCAAATTAACTTTTGTTTTCGAGCATTATAAAATGGTAGGGGGGTAGGTACCTACCTATTTTTTCCAAAATTTTGTCAGATCTCGAATTTAAAAATTGTACTTCTATTCTCTTCTATTCCCTGACTTTTTTTTTATTTATTTAATTTTTTCAGATTTTACCTTTTCTAAAAATGTCTAGTTGTTGCTGTAAATTATGTAGGTTTTAAGCTTTTTACGTCTTTAAAAATTGGAAATTGTCATCTTTTCCAAAATGCCATTCTAAGGTTTAAATCTGAAATCCGAAAATTTTGTATATCTTATGCAGCGGATCTAAAAAATGTATTGAACATCTAGAGGACAAAAATATCTGAAGAATCTTTAAAATCTCAAATATAAAGACCGTAAAAAAAGCTAAAGCAAGTACAATTAATCTAAAATTTCTAAAAAAAAAAGGCAATATTTGAAAAATCAAAAGGCTTCAACAAATCCTCGAAAATCAGAAAAAATATAATTAAAAATTATAATAAAGATGTGAAGAATTGAAATTCAAAAAATTTTAAAACAACAAGGGCTCCAAACCATTCAATGCACAAACAGAAACCAAGCAATACAAAAAAAAAAACTTATATAAGACACACACCTTTTGAAAAGCAACATTTCAAAAAAAAAACGATTGCAAAACTAACGAATCATTAAGTAGCTCTAAATATTCCTTAGGGATTTTTGCTTTCTATCAGCCCTCTGTGATTCTTCAGCATTATGTGTTCCCAGCTCATCTTCACATTCACACTTTTTTTTTTCGATAATACTGTTTAATTGGTGCCCCCGACTACACTTGTCGAAGGGTTAGCTCATAGAAACCCTATTAAAATGTTTTGTTAATTTAATACAGGGGGTTAAAACGACCGCATGATCAAGTGAACCATTGTCCCAAACCACTATCCATGACACCCCTGTTGCTCTACATTTTTTTATGAAGATAATGATGAATGGACCTTGCTCCCTTTAGGACACTTCAGTTTTTTTTACTATTTTATCCACAACAGTTGCACAAGGGCGCATCTGTCGCTTTCTCATTCTATTTTTTTTTTCAAACATTCTCAACAACAATGAACGATTATGCGCGGTGAAGTTTATGTTTATTAAGTTGTATGGAAATGACAGATCGCTTGCACGGTACATTAGTTTTTTTCGATAGTATTCATTGTGTGTTATTATATAACTATATTTCCCATTATTCTTGCTTTACACGTTTTTAATCGAGATTGTTTTTGTGGGAAGGCGTATCTGAAAGGAAAGAGAAAAGGAGTGGATTTTTTGAGATTTATGTTATAATGAAGAAACATGAGTTTTGTGAGATGGATACTTGGTTCAAATCCATTGAAGTTGCAAGGTCATTTGTGAGTTTATTGACCTTCAAGAATCTAAAAATGAACCAAATATTAGGTACATAGAACGAAGTTTAAAGTTCTTTGTTTCGAAGACGTCTTTTACAAGCCATGTCGGCTTTTCTTTGACAAAAGGCGAGGTCACAACCAACTGGTTTTCAATATCTATGTCTCCAGAGGTCAATTATGCAGTTGTAAGAAGCATGACCTAAATTTGAACCAAAACAATCATCCACACTTGTCCTCATCCTATTCTGTCTGGAAACCTGTTCTCAAACCTTTAACAACTTGTTTACTTGACAACTTATTCATTTTTTTAATTTGACATTAACTTTACCATGTTACGACTGATAAAGAGCTGGAATGACGCGTGCAGATAAATACCTTAAAAAGTTCATCAGCACCATCAACGCAGGATTAAATTACCTAAAAATTTTGTAGTATGCTATACATGATAATTTTATCCAGAAAAACTCGCGAAGATATCTCAGGAATTTCATAAATTCACATTAAATTCAGCATCACCGAGTTTGAATAATTGACGCAAACAGCACCTGGGAAACAAACAAAACACCCAAACGCTCTTAATTGTGGTAGATGACCGAAAACAATTAATTAACTTCACTTATTAGAAGTGTGACCTCGCCAATTCTGCATGTTAGAACGAGCTCATTTGCGGAAATTCGTTAAATGCTAACCAACGAAAAATTTTAATTGGCTAGACAGGACGCGACTCCTAGAAGTTGTTCTAACAGAACAGTTAAGCGAGAATGCAAGATTTATTAGACATTTTTCACTCGCTATTATTATTAATTGCAATGATATCGTTTGAAAAGAATGGCCTCCAACATAAATAAAAGTTAATAACCCACGAAATTAGACAAAAGCTTGCTGACTTGTTAAGCCTTTATGGATCTAATCCTTTTTCTTTAGATGTATCCGGTTCAGATTAGAGGACTCTGTGTCCCAAGAACTTAACAGTTGCACCTGTAAAAGATCCCACGGTGTCTTAAACTGCAGCAGCTCTATGCATGTGTCCGCGCTCTTTAACAACTTTACATTTTTAACTAAGCTGCTTAAATTAGTTTATCGCTGCTTGCATATTAATGCCTTTATTATGGTAAGCAATAGGAAACAACGTCATTGTGGTGGCGTTTTTAGCATCCAGGCGAAGCGAATGTAGTCGGGACTTGTCCCTTTTTTCTGTAGACGAAGTCGCTGGGCAGTAGTTGATAAACAATTTCATAGTTTTGAGGCCTTTGAACTGTAGTGGTTAAATTTGGGCCAAACTTTAGGAATACAAAATGTGTAAATTTTACTAATAATTTTAAATATATTGGAAGTTTTGATGACTTTGAATGATTTAAAATCTGCTTATCCTTAAAAGTTTGTTTTGATACGTTCAACAGATTACGAAATTCACAATCAATGCTATAGTAATATAAATATCAAGATGTTGTAAGTTTTGAAATCCACAAGAACTTTTAATATTCCACTTTGAAAGTTACAACTTTAAAATATATCACAGATTTAAAGGAAATTGGAAAAGTGGTGAATTCGGAACCTCTAAACATTCGAGAGAATGCCCAATTGCATATTCCATCTTAAATTTCTGGCAGTAAAAAAGTAAAAAGTCCGGCCAAAATATAAAATGACCAGATAATTTCACATGAAAGGCTGCTCCTTAATTGACAAAAACAAGCAACAATGTTTATACAAATTTTCCGATGCTTTATGTTGCACTCTAAGTTGAAAATTGATGTCTACTAATCAATTTTGAGCTACACGTTCTCTGACGTCCTCCAGGACCTCTCCATTATGCTAATGTCTGCCGTTAATTATTTCTACCATCCAACATGTTATTAAAAGGAAGCCCCGCAACACCAATTTACCTTTCGAAAGCGCACAATTCCCATCGAACCATCAATTCGGTTCACTCTTCCTGTCAATCACCGAGGTCAAGCTAATTATAATTCTTAAAATAAGCGCTTTTTTTCAACTAACTTTTTCATCTTTTCAGATTTAAATTACTGCGGAACCCATGAACCGTGTTTAAATGGGGGCACCTGTGAGAACACGGCCCCTGATAATTACTTATGTACATGTCCCGAAGGCTTTTCTGGTACAAATTGTGAAGTCGTGGACAATCCGTGCGCTCCTCAACCGTGTCTTCATGGAGGAACATGTCTAGAAGCAGGAGGATCCTTTAGTTGCGAGTGCGGCCCTGGATGGACAGGAACGACGTGTAATGTCGGTAAGTAAGGAAAAACCCCACAAAACAAAACAAAAAAATGATATCGGGAGGTTTGAGGCTCCCCTTTAAACAAACAGTGTTGTTTACGCTGCAACGGCCTGTTGTCGATAAATCTTTCATAGGGTCGAGTGGTTGGTAAAACGTGAAGGGGGCTTTGTGAGGCCCACTTTGACACTTGTTCACCGTTGGAGCCTCTTCGAGCGTTGATTGATGGAAGACAGCCCCTTTCTTTTGTTGAGTTAGTAAATTCCGTGATTAGTTCCACTGATTTCACACAATTAAGATTTAATTCCGTCACTTATTCGAGCGTATTAATTAAATTTAACATATTAATCAGATCGTGAGAATCGTACGAATCTTACGGTTATTCAGTAGAAAAATTTTCGGTTTCTGCAAACCTCGGAGTCTTGGCGTCAGACAATATTAATAATGTTGGGTCTATAATTATGGCGTTGGGGTTTATTAAGTTACACCTACACACAAATCCAATCAAAGCTACTAAGTAATAAATAGACGATCGGTTACATGGCACTCGGAAAGAACTTTTGAATTTTTATAGTTCCTAATCACCGACTGGATAATAATATGGGCGTGAAAGTTGATGCACCGCAACGGTGCTTGTTCTGACTCAAGTCATGTGTCATGTGTCATTGAAGAAAATTTTCGGAAATTATAGTCCATAAGCCACCCATCATTAAACGGCATTGATTAAAAAAGTAATCAACAATTATTATCTCCAACTTTCGTCTTTTACGATTAAATTAACGACCAATAAAGCAATCAGAGTTATTTATTCGAGGTTAAATCTCAATAAATACGAATGCAATAAAGACAGCGTTTTTTAGCCTATGAAGTTCCTGTTTTTATAAGTTTTGCGGTTTCATCTTCATTAGGTTAACCCGTATTGAAATCACGATTTTCAAAAAACTAACGTAAGAAACCGCACTGGACTCAACACTGAACACCACAAATCAAATAGAAAGTGTGGCCGACCTTTTTACAAAAAGGACAAGAGGTAATGAAAGAGTAGGTACTTATTTATTTTAAAATATTGAGATTCGTCGGGGCATAAATATTCTATGTGGTCACGAAAAAATCATTGCGAGTTTAAAATGTAAATGGCACAATCAAAAATTATAGGTAGCACGGTTGATATTTCATGACAAACATATATCTTTATAATTAACCTGAAGGATCTAAACCTCGAGGTTACCAACCAGGCAATTTGTCAGTCGAAATTACCAAACACCAAATAAACCTGACAGGGAAGAGTTCAGTTTTCGTCTTACAATGAAATCACTCAGAAGTAGTCACTGCCTTCCATCTTGATTGATTTTTATCAATTTCTATTGGCTCGATAACTGGACGTCGGTTTTATTGGTCGAGTTTTTGTGGTGTTTGAATCCCAGATGGAAATGGTGCCAGCATGTGGCCTGTTAAAAGGCAAATCTTTAATTCGCGATTTAAAAACATCAGCGAATAAAAACCTAAGTGAACATGATAAAACTCAGTTGAAGAAGAAGAGAAAGTGAAGAAATAGTCGAGTCGAAGCCGAGTTGTTTTCGTACCACGCCTCTCACGTTGCCATCAAACAACAGACCTGTTATTTTCTGAGAAGTTAAATTAATTGAGTTTTTTTTCAACCGAGGTAAGCGTTTCTACCGGCAACCATAATGAATCCTCGGGTCGGACTTCTTCAGTAAATGGTAGTTGTCTACTGTTTTTTAAAATTGTTATTTATTAAATTATTTAATTTACTCATCCAAGTTTTTAGAACTTCATTTCTACGTTTCCTCGTACCCTACAATTATACTCAGAAAATGATGGGTATTGGTATACCAACAAAATGGAATCCTTCGACGTCATAATTTATCATTATCTCGAACGATTTGTTAAATCAAAGCTGAAGTGTCATTTTTGGATAGAGGAATAAGCCACGACATGCTTCATCGATTGGAATTTTTCTTTATTGATCGAATTGAACCATCGGATTGACCATCACGAATAGGAAGAGCACATTGAGCATATTCGTGCCGAATAGGTGGCAGCACTGGTGGAATGTGAGGTCAAAGGTGGAGGAGCGCAGCGTTCTGGCGTAATTAAGTCTCCCCGCGATCGGAGCGCTCCCTACAAGTAATAGATATAATAACGGGGCGGGGGAGCGACGTAATTGCCGGGTACGACTCTGATTTATACGAACAGAAAAGTCCATCTTTTTCTTCTGCGCAAGACCAGGGGGCGCAACCTTTAATGTCACCTTTCCGCATACGCGGCCCGTCTGAAAAATCCATTGCTTTTTATAACATGAAATTTCTTGTGTGCTATATTTCAGTAAACAAAACAAACAAAAATACGGGCAAGAAATGCCCTACCAATAAATCTCATCAGACAACTTGACGTATGAATTTATTCCCAAAATTGCGCAATTTGACCATTATGGGCAATTTTGTTAACAATGATGAATAGTTGCCTCCGCGTATAAAGAGTCCAAAGAGCTCCTGATACGATGAAAAAAGATTTGAGTAATTGTACCTTCATTTGAAACATCTGTTCATATTTCAGACTATCTTATCCTGGATGTATCAGATCTCAATTTCGGACCGGCGCACATTTATTATGGTAAAGAGGCGTGTTCTGGGCCGACACAAAATATGATTCGTTCAAAAATGTATCAAGGACGTGTATCTAAAAGTAAAAGTCAATTTATATTAAATTAAAAATAAGTGGCTTCAATGTGATCAGCGTCTCAATTTTATCATTGACGCATCTACAAAGATTGATTTGATGCGCTTCTTCGGCAATTGCTTCTGCAGGTGTGACGAAATAATCCAAGGGGCTTGTCAACAAAAACACCAATAATTATCAATTTATCACCTAACGATGTAGATGAAAAAGTTGATATCGTTATTTTGAAAACGAGGGTGTACACAAATTAATATTCAATGTTTTGCTTCATTAAACACAACATTCTCTAAGCACTCATTACATCGTAATTGTAAACTTAGGATCTTTAGAAAGATTAGCTATAAAAGCAGTGTTTTCCAAACAACCGTTGATGGGAGCCTAGTTATTGGTCTTGAAATGAATGATACGGCTGTGCTTTATTTGCGACATAGGTATTTTCCAGCTCACGATGTCAGATTAGATAGTAAAGGAAAAAATAATGAGAATTGCTGTCTTCTTAACATGATATATAAGTTTCGTGCTTCACTCCTAACCAGCAACCGTTGATTTTATAGGAATAGTTGACCTCACTGCAGTTCTTATTGTTTCGATGTTTTATTACAGACATTGATGAATGTGCCTCTGCTCCATGTCAGAACGGCGGAACGTGCGTCGATCTCCAAGACTCTTTCAAGTGTGATTGCCCACCAGCTTGGGAAGGCAACCTCTGTCAGTTCGGTAAGTGCTCCTCAACTCCTTTCTTTGACAAATTGTTATAATTTTATGGATTTTTAGATGCCGACGAGTGCTTGACTAATCCTTGCATAAACGCAATCTCTTGCGTGAACTTGGTCGGAGATTATCGCTGCAAATGTCGCGTTGGTTGGACTGGAAAAAACTGCGATCAGAACATCAACGATTGTGTGGGACAATGCCAACATGGCGCCACTTGTATCGATTTGGTCAACGATTACCACTGTGCCTGTCAGCCTGGATACACAGGTCAGTATTAGCAAAAAGATCCCACATTAAAATATCCCGTCTTCACTGAATACAATCGAGCGTTTAACGAATCCTGCTCAACTTTATGATTGTAGATCTTGATCAGAGATAAGTAGATTCGTCAGTACAGGACATAAAATAAGATCGTCGTTGTGTGCGTCTTAAAACCGTCCAGAAATTCTTCGTGCGAAACGTGGAATAAGAATGTGTCATTAAAATTCATTCTGACGTGTGAATGTTGACGCAGATTACCGTTGGTTTTGCGCTCACGACGGTTTTGCTGTACAAAATGGAAGAGAGAAAGGGATATTGCCGTGTTGATAAATGCATTTGCATTCGGTGGTGCACGATTTCGTGCAAAATGGACATTATACAATTATTGACACTCCCTTCCGACTACTTCATGTTGGCGTTGGAGGTTTTCAGCGCGTTTATGGGCAATTTTATGCCGATCGGTTCGACTACAAGATTGATGGTTGGAAATGAAGGATCGACCTGACCTCCAATCAATCTTCAAATCTTCATTTCAATTCTATTCACGTTACTTACACGGCGGCATCACAAAAACTGACACTTTATCATGGTTAAAACTTCCTCTTATCCTCATTATGCTTCTACGAGCATTTAATAGAATACTGTTAGTGAAGACACCACGTGATGATTAATCGGACACTGAAGATCGACAACGCGGACTTTATAATTTCCTGTAATAGTGGACATTCATTTCTATCACATGTGTCAGCGCTTTTTATCTTTCTTCAGCTACAAATGAACATCACAGTTAAATTGCGGTGACTAACAAACTAACTGGTCGCTAACTGAAACAAACTTTAAAGTAGTTAGTCCCAAACTACAACTAAAGTTAAGGTCAATTTGTTTTGAGTTTAATAAGCTTATTTTCATGATGAAAACTTTTTCTTCATCGACACCATACGTTGAACACGATTCATTTAACATTTTAAAAGTTATTGGCCGTAAATTCTAAACATTCTCTTAAAAATTTACGATAAGAAAGAAACGGCGGAACAACAGTTGCGAATAATCATAAAGCATGTTCATTTAGAAACCTGAAGACAAGATTTTTAATGGTTTAATATTATATAATGGTTTCTGTCTAGATTCATATTTTGTAAAAATGTGGCAATCCCATAAACATTTCCATTTTATTGCCATCAACAACAAAGATTTGCGACTGTGGAAAATTACACTGAACAAAGTGCACATTTCTCACTGGTCAACGCGCCAGCTCAGAAATTTATGTCACTGGAAATGTAAGAAAGTTATGATGTAAACCAAAAAGGTCAAAAATGTGAAGGCATGTTTTTGGTGCTCTTTTGGGAAATTATGGCAGTTGGACCCATACTTGAAATGTTAACAATCTTCAACGTCTTGTTTTAAAACTATGTCATGATAGATTTTTTGAAGAATCCGATTGCCAAAAATATCATATTGAAACATAATTTTTATTTCACAGGTCGCGACTGCCGCACCGACATTGATGACTGCGCCTCCAATCCCTGCAAGAACGGTGGGGAATGCGTGGACCAAGTCAATGGATATCGCTGTATTTGTCCCGTAGGATTCACAGGTCACGAATGCGAGGTAAGCCCCAAAAGCTCCAAGGTGCTAACTCTATTCATACCCGTTAATATCCATAATCGCACCAGCTAAATAAACGATAATAACGAGCAACATTAGAGATAATGACGGACATTTACTCATTTCTCTCGGCGAACAAATCATTTAACCGTCGTTGGTAATGCAAGCAGCAATGAGAAGAGACGCCTGTGGCGACATTTAACTACATAATCGGCCGCCTTTCAATAAAGCCGTGGCCACAACGGAATGACAGCTGTGGGGGCGTTTCAGCCACCTGATAACAACAAGACACGTTTTCGGACACTGTTGGCGTGGGCGCGCCAATAATTTTAAAGAAAAGTTTTGTTCTCATGTTTAACAAAACACACAACATTTTTGCAACCATTTTGCTCATGTTTTTTGTTTTTGGCAGAACGACTACAACCACTGTAATCCTGATCCGTGCCAGAACGGAGCGTCTTGCTTCAACACCCAAACGGACTACTACTGTCATTGTCCTGAAGGATGGCAAGGAAAAAATTGCAGCCAAAGCAAACTCCTTTGTGACACACCACCATGCGATGACGGTAAGGCTATTAATTGTACCCTGAAGAATTTCTTATTATGATAGATTTCACAACGGCCTTCTCGTTCTCGCAACGATTCCTTTCTTGTCGACTTTAAAATTATGATTGTTTTTATTTTGTTGCGATTGCGTTGAAACGCGTAAACATTCCGCAGCCATTCTTTCGCCGTGATTTATTTAAAGACAATTGTAATTAATGACATTACCACTTACCAACAGGTTTATTTATGTAAAAAAGGTTTCGCTTTCTGCCTCGAAAAGACGTTGATACACAGAAAGCAACACCATAAACTGATTGAGTTGCCAACCTACTTCTGACGGAGATGGAGTTAGTTGCTATAGACAGAGTTGCATCCAAACCTGCAATATGTAAATTTCAAAATTAATGGAATAAGATTAGCACTAGCCATTTTAGAACAAGCTCTTTGTTTAAGGAAATGACTTTTGTAATTGGTTGTAACGTTACTAGGAGGTGTTGTAAATCGATGTAGCGACTTACGGACCGTGCATTTCTTGTTTTCACGCCGTCTTTTTACTATCTCATGAGAAAGTAAATGGGGCAAAGTACAATTTATTGATCAACAAAAATTATATGAGACACGACGAATGCAGCTTAAAATGCAGAAGAAGCGATAAAATTTATTTTCTCCAAAAAATTAAACCTTGATGGATTGGTTAAAACTTTTAATAATTAATTGAAGCTGAGATTCCACCATAGCTTCTAATGCACACTCGTGCATGTATTTTGCAGTCGTCGGAATTTAATTGCCCATTATACGAAAATGATTATTATATATCTGATAGAGGATTGAACAAGTTGATTATCGTGTTTGTAATGCAATAAAAATGGAAATAGCAAGCAATAACGAGAACTCTAAGGATAGTAGTGCATTTCTCGTGTTGTAAGGATTATGAATTGAGAATGCACTCATAATCCAAATAACATTTACACCAGCGGAAAACGCATAATAGTAGCAAATCATTTGCGCTGCTCTAACAGATTGCCTCTATTAATCAGCAACATGCAGATCTCTCCGCCAGTTATTTGATTGTCCGCTTTGGTCACAGAAGAAAGACTGTTTAACAAACACAATTTTTGTCGTAAATTCGCACTACCCATGAGAAAAACTCAACGCTTTGCGGCAGTAACCTTAACGATGCGAGGTTATAAAAATAATGAACCGTGACCCTATTACACGTTCCCGATAAAATGCGCTTATTTTCATTTTTAAAACGCCGCGTTATTTATTTGCGTTTCCGGATGTTAAAGAGCTGCAAAACGAGCAAAACGGCTCTAACACGGTCCATAGAATAATTGCTGGGAACGTATCATGCAGGTGAGTAATGCTGTTTTTAAACTGGGACCAAGTCGCGAGGAACAGTGTTAATATTGTGCATGAATCTTGGCGGATGACGCTCTGGTTGACAGGTAATTTTCAAGATAGCTGAAGAGGGGGGCGTTCACTCCAGGGGGCTCCTGCATCCTGCTGCGGCAGAAATGGAGCCGGACCGGTCGGCTGGCTCTCTCACTTATCTACCGTTCATAAAGTGTTTAATTGATGCGATCTAGTGCGTCATGCTTTATGTCTTTTCTGTCTTCTGGATGACCACCCTCACAAAAAAGCTTCAAAGACTAGAACTGACAGACGATGCATAGATGTACAGAAAACAGCAAATCCCCGTAGAACCGAACACAGTAATTAAAGTCACACATAAAATCCGCTAACTAACTTAATGACCTTATAATATGTACTTACATGTCAGATTAAAAGACAAAAAGCAAAAATAAACGTACTTTATAAAAGGGCAAAAGAAATAAGTATCACACGAAACAAGTTGTTCTAGCTGCGGCGTTTCTTCAATATCATGCTGTAGTCTAATAATCAAACATTACTTTGGAATTAGTGCCAAAATCTTCGCTTCTCCGTTCGCTTGGCAGAAACGTGACTATGAAATAACAGTTACAAACTTGATATTTCTGGTTGTTGTAGATCGTCTTTGACAGCCCCGATTTGCAATACTGTTATGTTATTGAGTCGTACAAATCGGCGGGGCCCACGCAGTGTTTACTGGCAAAATTGCCAGGGCTGGAAACATAAATATTCTTGCTAAATTACAAACACCCACAACGAACCAAAGAACTCATCTCTGCTGGTAATAAGTTCTAAATGGAGATCAGATTACCGATAACTGCATTGATATCTTTCATCAGCGGTATTGTATCGAACCAAATACATGACTCGCGGTACAGAGTGACTTGCATTGCCGCCTAACATACAAAAGAAAAACTGCTTTTCATTCCCATTGTTGTGACGTAATATATCATCGATTTGAATCGAGATTTTTTTTTCGGAGTTATCGCGCTTGATCTGACATTGTCGACGGCAAATAAGGCAGCGTACAGCGAAAACGCGAAGACAAAATATTTTTTAGCGAGGGCTTTTTCACGGCTCATTTGTTGTGATGAAGCTCGTCTAATTGTTGATTAGATTTCGCTTGGCTCATTTTTTGTTACTTATACAGGCATTGAAAGTTGCATCGTCGTAGCAGTGGGCAGCGGACGAAATACCGCCCCCAGCATCTGTGGGGAACATGGGCATTGTGTCAACCTTTCTGGAATAGGACACCGATGCCAATGTCAACCTGGATTCACCGGGAAATACTGCCATGAGAGTAAGTGACTTCCATAAAAGCTATTCAGTGTGCTAATGAAGAATCTTTACAGACATCAACGATTGTAAAGTGAATCCTTGCGAAAATGGCGGAACCTGTGTCGATAAGATTAATGCGTTCCAGTGTATATGCAAAGAAGGATGGGAAGGAGCATTATGCAATATAAGTAGGTTATTACCATAACGGGAAAGATATATGTTTAACACTTTTGTCCAGATACAGACGACTGTAGTCCGAACCCCTGCCGAAACAATGGAACTTGTGTGGATGGAATTGCTGACTTTGAATGCAGTTGCAAAAATGGATGGAAGGGCAAAACTTGTTCTCTGAAAGACAGTCACTGTGATCACACCACGTGCAAGAATGGCGGAACATGTCAAGATTTAGGAAACACGTTCACGTGCAGATGTCCTCCGGATTGGGAGGGTAAGATCCTGGTTCCAATAAATTTCACCCGACACATATTGCCGTCAGTGAGGCACCGCATTATTTCTTTATTCACCAGTCTAATAACTATTTGTGATAGTCAAAAGTTCAATTCTCATACTATGGACTAATCATTGTTGTTTTCAGGAACGACTTGTCACATCGCCAAGCAAACCGCCTGTCGCTCGAACCCCTGCCTTAACGGCGGAACCTGCGTTAACACCGGGGACTACTACCAATGCATATGCAAAGACGGCTTCGAAGGCAACCACTGCCAAGACGACGTCAACGACTGCATTCCACAACCCTGTCAAAACGGCGGTAAATGCATCGATGGTGTTAACTGGTTCTTATGCGAATGTGCCCCCGGTTTCACCGGTCCTGACTGTAAAATTAACGTCAACGACTGCGCTTCAAGCCCTTGCGGCTATGGTGGAACTTGTCTCGATAGAATCGACGATTTTGATTGCATTTGCTCACCAGGACGAAGCGGCAAACAATGTAACGGTAAGTATCCCACTGTCAATTTTGAACCGTTAATAATCGTCCTTAAACTGCAGTTCCAGACAATTCTCATCTTCCGTCACCAGGAAGTTGCACGTGGGAAGGCCACACCCTTGAGAATAACATCACGTGGCAACACGAATGTAACACTTGTCTCTGTGTCAACGGATTAGTAAAGTGCACGAAGATATGGTGCGGATTAGGAAATTGCCGGAGTACTGACAGGATGAATAATTGTAACAACAACCAAGTCTGTGTCCCGTCGCCTTCAGAGTCATGTTTGTCACCTCCGTGTCAGCCTTATGGAGAATGTAGAGATCTAGAAAGTGGACGAAGAGTAAAGCCACCGTCGGTGCCCAGTCCCAGCACGTGTTGGCCCAATCAAGCTGTTTTGAGTAACAGTTGTGCAAGACTCACGTTGTTGTTGGATAGACTGAAACTACCTCCTGGAGTTACCGTGGAAAGCCTTTGTGGAGATTTAAGAAGGTTACTGGCCAACCAGCAAGCCGCCAATGATTTGCAGAACGAGTTGGTGCTGCTTTGCGACCTCAAGATGGATTACAACGACACGGTGGAAGTCACTTTGGTAAGTTTAAAATTCAATTAACTTGTGTTTTATTGTTTCATTCACTTCCTCTTTCGCTACTCTTTCTATTACCAGAAATTCTTTGGTCAATTGTTCATCCTTTTTGTCTTTTTGTTGTGTTCGCCTTCAAACTCCACCAGCTTACATTCTTACTTTCCAATACTAAATATATTTTTAATCCTGTAAAGTATTTCTTCAGCCATACATGAAATTCAATATTTATAATTTTGAATTACTTTTTATTGCAGTCTGGCCAAGCCGGTGTTCTAGAAGGAATCCGCGTTATCGGCGAAGCCATCTCTCGGAAGCAAACCACCCTTCTCGCCCTAACTTCTATCGTGGAAGTGAAAGTAGAAACAGCCCTCGTTTCCGAAGAGCCCCAAAGCAGCAAATACCTAATAGCCCTAGTGTGTTTCATAATCGTCGGTTTGGCAGCCCTTGTGCTCGTCGGCCTTCTCTTCCTCCGACAACGCCGCCGAAATCTAGGTTTGAGCGGCATGAATCTCTCTCCATCGTCAGACACTTGTCACCGTAATCACGAAGACGAAAAATCCAATAACCTCCAAAACGAAGAAAATCTGCGACGATACGCTAATCCTCTTAAAGACGATGGTGGCAGCATGGCTAGCATAAATTCAGCGGGAGCTTGTGGTCTTGATTTACCTAAAGTTAGTGTGGTCAGACCTTTGAGTTCTATGCTGCCCCATGAAACCTCCAGCGAAATGCTGGAGATGATCTCTGAAGTGGACTGTCCGGGTTCTAGAAAAACGATGCTGGTGGTACCCGGTACTAGCAACGACAATACCATGAAAATGGATGGTATTAAGCTGGATGGCTTAAGTCCCGCGCATCGCAGCAGTCAGATTATGCTGTATAAAGCACAGAATCCTGACGTAAGGAAAAATACAGCAGCGTTCGATGATTCTTCAGGACACAAAGACTTTAGCAAAAGTATTATTAATGTAAATAAACAAAGGACTTCGCAGAATACAAGTGGAAGTGCAGATGTGCTTACAGTGCTTGTTTAAGTCTGGGCCAGTGTAATGTGGGCTTCGTTGGACTTCATTTTTTTGTGCAATTTAGTAGTAGGATTTACAATGAAAGAAGAGTCTCAAAAGTACGAAATGAAAGCCCATAGTGACTAAGACCTTTTTACATTAAACGTTAAAGTGATAATTGGAGTATGATCTCGTGATTTTAGAAACACCAGGTGACACAATGAAAAAGTGTTTATAGTGTGATATTATTTAATATTTTCATTTGTTTTCTTTTTTATAATATAACTTGTTAGAGTTTTTAAAATTATTTTTATTTAAATTTAATTTCTGTAATTCAGAATAACTTGTAAATATTTGTTTTTTTTTTGTATTTATTGTATTGTTCCTGACTTTTAATCACAATTTTAGTATATTTTGTTTTAGATATAGAATTCCCATATAGACTTTGAATATCTGTGAAATTTCTAGTGTATTTACTAATTTATTAACATTTAAACCATCATTCCATGTCTAAATCTCAAAGATGCCTTAGAATTTGATCACATCTAGTAAATGCATATTGTTGTAAATATGTAAATAATAATGATTCAGTATTGTTTAAAAAATGAATTGTAAAGTTAGTGAAAATCTACTACAAATACTCAATGAATGGACAAAAATGTAGATTATTCACGAACTTCTAGATTATAAATACAGTACTTATAGTGTATCATTACAATAGTGCCTTCATCGTGCCTGTTCATTTCTGAACAATCCAGGTAATTTAGAAATAATACACCGAATTTTTGCACTCCTTATATGTTTTGTACTATATTTTTAAAAGAATTAATTAAACTAATAAGATTATATGATTGTATATTTTGTATAAACGATTTGCATTTCATAACGCCAAGTGCAAGAAGCTTTTGTAATTAAAATTAATTAGAGCTTGTGAATTTAAGGAGAATAAAATGATTTAAATAAAAAGAATATATTTTCCAGACGTTTACCATTCCTTTACTAAAACATCAAAAGAATAAAACATACACACTACGCAATATAAAATAAACCTATAAAATAGTATTACCTAAATAGCATTCAAAGATTCCTCTAAATAACTTACATGCAACTTTTTTTTTTTTTTTAATTAAGTGTTAAACAGAATGATGTAAAGTGACATTAATTTCTCTGAAACATAACTATCAGCTATATAAAAGTATTAATATTGCTAATTAAAAAGAAGCAGCAACAATCTTAAAAAATTAACGAAACTGTCTTTCTACGCTAGACTCGTTATTAATTTTTTACTTAGTAGTATAAAAAACATTTTTTAACACGACATAATATATCACCAATTTGTCAATTCATCTGAATGCAGTTTTCCATAAAATTTCAATTCAAAATTCATTCAAAATACTTACAAAAATCATATCTATAAAGAATACAAACTACTAAATTAAAATTCTTATACACCACATAGTTACTTTTTTATTTAGTCATTGTTACCTCTTGATCCGAACAATTTGGAAGCACCAAATGCCAGAGCTGCAACACCCCCAATAACTCCAGCTGCGACTCCAAGATTTTCTGGAGTTAACAACTGGTCCATGCTGGTTCCCGGTTGATCTCGTTGAAACCTTGCAGAACGACGAATATTCTCATCCATTTTTCTTTTCGTTTCTTCATGTTTAATTTTATTCTTTTCATTTATAACACGATAGTTTTTAAATTCTGCATCCATTTCCTAGAGGACATTAAAAAATCACCTGAAGATATTAAAAATTTTGCTACTTACATTTTTAAGTTGAACCAAGTATTTGTCCAAAATTGCTTCGTCATGAGTTTTCTTTATATCATTAAAATATTTGACAACTTTTATTTTATTAGATGAATGCGTGTTATACAAATCTGTCTCAGACAGATAACTATGATGAAGCTTAACCTCCATATCCATACATTTTTTAAAAAGTCTCATTGCTTGGACGTATGCTGTTTTATGTTGTGCTTCCACAGTAGCCTAAAAAACAACTACAAATAAAATTAAACAAATTAGAAAATAGAATACCTTGAAGAATGTTTGGACTTCAGGTAAAGTGCCACCTTTCATTATGTTACTATATTCGTGTATATAGTGTACCAAGTTTTCAGCTTTTACTTTTTCGCCGTTGATGGTTTTCAGCACCAAATTCTTGGGAGATAGTAACTTTAGAGCCAAATCTTGAACATGCTCTTTAAACTCTTCGTCAATAACTACAAAAAAATTATATAAATAACTGTTACTGAGTAATTCTAATGCATATTTTATAAATAAAAATAATAAAAGACAAAAACTTATCCAAATACTACACAACAGATGTAGAATTTTTTTTAACAATACAAAAACCAATAGGAAATTGCTTTTATGCATAAATTGCAACCCATACATTTTATTATTAACATTAGTTCCGCGTTTAAGCCATAATGCCAAAGCGCTAAAACAAAAATTTAAATGGAGAGACGATAAATAACACATTTTTCGTATTAAAATCAATCGAATTTCCAATTCTACAAAAATCTTTTTACATAAGGATGCTTTATATTCAAACGATTAATTGGCATTAGCCTAGTCAACAGATTTTTATCGTATAAAGTAAAGCAAGTTAACAAATAACACCATTTTGAATTTGATCTCACAATTTTAACAGTTTTCATTGAGTAGGTCTACATTTGATGCATTATTTCTAGTGCATGTAGCATTTGCAGTCTTCAGTTAGTCACGACATTAAAAAATATATTAATTATAATAACATGTGCAATCTAAAAAAAATGGCAAAATAACAACAGAACAGTAATTCTGGTTTTAAACAAAATTACTTAATGTTCGAAGATGCGTATCTAATTACAACATAAAATTTTTAAAAAATTTAAAAAATGTGGAGGATGCCTTTTTACGACTGTACTCAAGTTTTTATGTAAATGGAACCCACCACTTTTGATGGCAAATTTACATTCTTATTATAATAACTTTCATAACGATTTCAGTGAGTTACAATTATAATTTTTTTTAAGTTGCAAAAAAATCGTAATCATTTTACAAAGATGTTATAAATTAATTGTAAATAATTTGTTAGCATAATAATCTACACTTATAATAATTTATAGCGTAACTATTTACTTTTATTATTTGTAGTAAGTTATTTCATCGTTGTGATTTTGTAATATATATTAATAAAATTTAGTAGGTATAGCAACCGAAATATCTTGTCTTTTTAGTTACGCAACAACAAAATAGGTAGATATAAAATAAAGGTTCAGTCCTCAAACAACTGAAACAGTTATGAGCTCATAACTATTTTTTTATGGTACACCCTACAATACGAGTGCTCTTAAGTTTTATATGCTTTTTTTTCTAATTTGCAAAAAGAATACATATTTTTACTAATGAAATAAAATTTAATAATTTAAAGAAATTATAACAATTGGTGAAACTGTGACTTCAAAGATGACATTAGAAACTTAAATCAAGTAGACTAAACATTATTGTAATTTTCCCAAGTAAAATTGGAAAATTAATGCTACAAGATCAATTCAGAAATTCACTCTGTTAGAAATACGGCAAATTGTAGAAAATGCCACGGTTAATTTGCTGTCGATGAAAATTTCCTGTATCTGCCCTAAAACTGTACCCTCAAACTCACAGTGACATTTGACATTTCGTCAATATGTGTTAGTGACCGAAAAAAATTCCTAGATTTTAGGTTTGGTAATAGCTTAAGGTATTCAAAATGAGTTTACAGTAAATTAAAAAAAAATTCATAAGAAAACAGAATAACTACCAACATACACAAACGAAAACAAATTTATATTATATTATTATTTTTCTATACACTTTGCGCCTTTACTTTATTCTGCCGAGTAAATTTTAGAATTGGCAAAATTGGCAAAACTGTCAAAAATTTCTACAAAAAAAAAAAATGTTCAGCAAAAAGGGAAAACAATACCAGTTCGTTAATTGGTAGCCAATATCAAATATCCAAGTACATTGTAGTTATTTAAGTATCAAGGGCAGTAAGTGAATTTTTCCGATATCCAATATTTTTTTTTTATATTTTAAAGTCTTCACTGCCCGAGATGTCTATCGCATTGTTGTACGATCAAGGACGTTTCAATTGCAATACTAAATTAAAATTTAATTTGGATGTGCACTTGATATTTTAAAATGTTTTTTTTTACATTTTCACGAAAATGCAAATTTGCTCGTGAGTAAGCCTTGAAGTAATTCATGTAGAATTTACTTATCCACGCCAAGGCATTTTGGATTACCTACTGCATCAGTGTTTCATAAAGGCTTAGTCAATTGTAAATGCAAGCAATTACTTTAAGAAAACCGTTATCAATCATAGAAAGAACATTTTACAGAGAAAAAACCCTATAAATTTAATCCCACATCAATTAAAAAAATGAATGGCAACTTTACCTTCCAAACTTCCATCAAAATTTTTAGATGTATCCACAGCACGCCCTGGATAGGGCAACAAAAAGCAATCAATTTTTTGGAAAAGACATTTGATGTTTTTAACTTGTTCCTTTACTTCTGCTTCATCATTATTAAATGTTTCTGCTAAGAAAGCAGTCCCACCAGCTTCACCATAAGCATGTTCAAACGAATACGGCCAATCCCTTACCAAAAAATGAAGATTTTGGAAAGGAGTTGTATCACAGTCTGTAAGAAGGCTACCATAGCCTCCAAAGCACTACAAACAAATTTGTTACCTAGTGTTACATAAAACATACACAAACCTGTAAATGGGATAAATCATATTGTTTGATATCACGCATTAGATTGTAAATCTGTGTTGAACTGATAAGCGTGCTAAGAGCAAATATTTTGGCACAGTCACCTGTACTACTACTCTTATCAAAAGAGCCTTGGGTGTCCAGAAGAATAATAGCAACCTATAATGTCAGATTGTTAAAAGTGTAATCAGAATAAGCTACCTTATACCTTATCTCCATTTTCTAACGTTGTTAAAAATATCTCAGGCCACATCATAATCCCAGTAGTATGTCTTCTAGAACCTGAAGTCCAAGAGAACCCTTGCAAAGGTCCATCATTTGGTGTTAACCACTGACTTACATTTCGGTTTTCTTTATACTAAAAAGGAGGTATCATTAATGGATAAAAAAAAAAACACGTAAAAACTATCACTGTAATCTGCAAGTAACGTAAGAAGAAATTTAGAAGGAATGATTTTCCTTGTCTGGAAGGCCCATTAATTGAGATAATTGCAACATATCTATCTCTAATGTCTTGTCTTGTTAGAAGTGCATGGAGAGTGTGTTCATTAAAGCTGATGCTATTCTCAGATGGATCAGATTCAACAATTTGTATGGCAGACATTTCCATCTAAAAAGTAACAAAATGAGTGTCACAATGTTATTTTATCAGTAAGGTATTGTAGGTAAGGTAAGGTATTAGGTATTGGATAGAAAAAATGGTCCTATAATTCTGAAATTTCGCACACACTCCTTTGGAATCCAGTATATCGTAAAAAAAAATCACCATCCTCCTAAGAAGTCATTTTGACCTGACCTGTGTGCACAATTTCAGTTGTATATGAGTGTTCCTTCTACCCTAGACAGCCCTCGTTGGGATTATCGAACTTTAAATAATACAATACGATAAACTGAGATTCTAAATTTCACTTATTAACGAATAGTGCCAGATGCTTTTCAACACAAAAGCTTTGTGGTTCAAAGTTACGATTTAAATTAAGGTAAATTGGAGAAAAATCGTTAAAACCGATCGATAGAACAATAAGTAAATGTTAGTAACCAAATTCACTTACATTTATTAAACAAACTGCAAAGTACTTGTATCTTGAAAAGAAATACTCCACCAACAAAGAACTTTCAATACGTTCACGTTAGCAGGGGAACCCCAAATTGTCAAATGAAATGTCATCTGATTATTTCCACCAACCCAAACATATCGACATCACTAAAATCTAGTAACTCACCATGCTTTAAAAACGAAAAGTTACTAGAATATAGTAACATTGAAGACCTTGACAGGAACTTTCGTTTTTCACCAAGTGTCACATGTCAGCGTCGAATTTAGGTTATAAACACAATTTTCAAAACATTTTGAAATTACACAATCGACATAATGTCCCACTCGAATTCCACTCAAAACAGTCAGTCTTATTCCATGTTTAACCACTACAAGAGAAGAAACCATCCAAAGGCCATGAACCGCGACAATTATAATAATTTTCAATAGTAAGTCTTAAAAATCGTACCGATCGGTGTATTTAATTAGTTTACTTTAGTTACAGCAACAAGTATAATTATCGGCCTCGGTGGAGTTCTTGGAGACGAAGACCACCACAAAGAGTTTCTAATAAACGCCCTGAAAAGGAACGTTCAAAATCACCATCATCTTTTTCAGGAACAGAAGAATACATGTTTAAGAAAATACAAGAAGCCAGTAATTTGATCAAAAAAACACTGATGACACCTGAAAGTGATGATATTGTGAATAAACCCTCAACTTCAGTTGTAAATGCACAAACTAAATCTGAAGAAAGCGGCAAAAGTGAATGTGAACAAAACCATACCCGCGTTTGTAGCAACAAGAAAAATGTATCATATAATATGGAAGAAATTCATGATAAAATTATAACGCATATCACCAAGTTAAGTCACAGTAAGAAAATGAACCTGATATGTGCAAAGTCCTCAGGATATGACAGTGTTATTCAACGAATCCACAAACAGAAGAGATTAGAACTATCAAAGGCTTTAAGGGACATGTGCTCCAATCAAACTGTAGCAAACAGTGAGATTATTAATTCAATAATTCCAGATATAGGCATAAAAATTGAGGAACTACCTGTAGAGATGATACAAGAACTTAGTAATACACTAGACTGGAACTTTGAAGACTGCTCATTGTTACAAAACTGTGTTAGTAGTGTTGCTGTTGACAGCGACGTTTGTGACAGTCCTTCAGTGATATTTCCACATCTTTTAGATGCTGGGAGTAATTTTTTAAAGAAAAAGGATGAAAACAATTTTACTTATGATTCATTTAAAGAAATAGTTACTGACAGTAAACCTGAGGTTGTGCCTGCACCTGCTTCAGATTGTTTAATGAGATATCAAAATGATAACAATGTTATTGGCGCACTTCCCAAAGATGAAAGTGTAGTTCAAATGGAAATTGATAAAGATACTAGTAATGATGATACAAAACAGGAAATAAATGAGTTTGATTTTAATCATGAAGATTGTAAAATTGATATTGATTTCACTTTTGATGAAATTAAGAAAGAAATTGATTCTGAAGTTACTGATTATGACTTGAACGAATATGGAAAAGATATTGATGATAAATCCATAATTCAAAACAGCATTAAAGCTTCTCTTCATTATCCATTACAAAATTGCTATCCAGATCTTAAGAAAAACTTAACCTCAGTTGGTTCACAAACTAATGTGTCTAATTTTGCTGCCGTGGCCGTCCAAACAATTTCAAGCGATAATTGTCGGCTCAACATTGATAAGACGAATATTAACAACTTAGATGACGCTATTAAAGCAATGCACGAAATTGATAATGAAATAATGCGTCTGACGAAATTAAGGCAGTCTATATTTTCTAAAGTAAAAAAAAATGAAAATAAGACTAGTAAGAGAACAAAAGAGAAAAGACAAAAAAACGACGTGGATCTTAATGGAAGTCTCTCCAATAAAACACAAATAAAAAACCTGAATAGCATACTGGGAAAAGCCAATCAAGTTCAAAAAAGTGGAAAAAAGCCGGTAAACAGAAACAAGCCGTACAAACAAGCAATCAGTTTTGAGAACATTTCTGAAAAGGTTTTGGTAATAAAGGTAATATAGTAATTTTTGTATTTATTAGGTTTGTTAAATGTGTAGTTTCACTCTTACCCTACAAAATATGAGTAATTCGTGTGTTATATATATATATATATATATAACATATATATATATATATAAATATATATATATATATATATATATTTAATTTTTGACAACAGCTGGTTTAGAAATGCATAGTTTTTTAAATAACTTTAAAAAAGTTTAGATTTACAATTAAAATATCAGCGGAACGCGTTTTAATTGAAAATTTCGTGTATTGAAAAAAACTTAAATTTATTGATTTCAAATTAATTTATGAAGTACCTATAAGCTTCAAGAGTATGGCATTTTTAAAAACAATTAATCGTAGGACTATTTATTTTTCTTTTACAATGAAGCTGTCAATTTCCAAAATTGATCTCAATACCAAATCAAAAAAAAAAACGGGATTTATCACTTAAACATGTGTACATGGACTACTTCATTCACTTATTGATTGAACATAAATTCTAACGAATGTTTTATGACTTTAGTTAATTGAAAACACCCTTCTGGCGGCAACCGAAACGGGCAACATCTTATACATCAACCCCCAGGACGGTAGTATTACTACAACCATCAAAGTATCCCAGGCAGCAATCACAGCGTTACATTACTGGGTAACATCAAAGAAGAAACATAAACACCTCTTTGTTGGTTCCTTGGACACCACACTACATGAATTCAATTTTGACACGAAAGAATCAATTCGTACGACCAAAATAAAACACTCCGTGCAATGCTTGGAAATGGCATGGTTTTTCATTTTCATTGGTACTACAACAGGCAACCTTTTGCGCTACTCCTTAAAGGTTGCGAACTCATCTAATGTATAATCGAGTAATAATCTGATAATTTTAGCAATTTAAAATCGAATTTGAAGAGAACATCTCGCAGGATAGAATTATGGTGTTAAAGGCGGCACAAGAAGGAGCTCGCCGCATTCTTTTAGTAGGCACAAAGAACACAGCGGTTTGTATCAGAGACGCAATGTCTGGTTTGCATTTACGAACTTTGACGGAATTTCTGACACCCACGGTATACAGCCTGATCCTGGAAAAGAATATGGTGTACTGTGGGACCACCTACCATGATCTGTTGGTTTATAACTTTCATGTAAGTAACAGTATTTCTAATTTCCAAATTTTTATTCCTCTGATTGTAGGATGGGAATTTGGTGCATAGATACGAGGTGACGAATTCTAAAGGGATATGTTGCATGAAGATCGTTGAAAACTTGCTCTTTGCCAGTTGCCACGATGGAAATGTATATGTGTATAATATCAAACACCATAAATTTGTAGGAACAATTCCAGGACCAGGCGGTGGTATCCTGTCTATGGAAGTTGTAAAAAATATTGTAAGCAGTAAATAATATCTATTTCATATTTTAAACGTTGTATATTTCAGGTAATAGTGGGAACAATGTCACTTAATTTCAAGTCATTGTTAATTCCAGAATCAATTTTAGATCAGAACGAGATCTGATTTTTTATAAGTGGATTATTATAATGGGGCATTCATTATTCTAGTCTAGTAATTCCCGGCCAAATCACTGTGGGTCGGCAGTGATTTTACTAATAAGTTGTACATTTTTCATAAGTTTTTTAAAAATCTGTAAATCTATAAGCTCATACATATTCCCAGTTTCAAAGTCTGTATAAAGTACATTTGCAATAAAAGCAAAAATTGATTAATGTACCAGTATTAATGACTGTATAGTTTAAGTTTACTTTTTACAGTTGCAATTACGTTGTGCCGATTCTCTTTAGAACACTGAAATTGGGTTTTCTGATTGTGAAATTGAGGAAATTCACCTGACATCTCAGAAGAGATCAGAAATGTGCTTGCCACGGATTTAAAAGGCGCTCAAGGACCTTGCATGTTGTCTGTTATGAATGAATTTTGATTGAATAACACGCGTATTGTGGTTAAAAATATTGGCCACAATAGGTCGAAGTTTAGTTTTTTTTTGCATCCGTAGTAAAACAATAGGAATCGATAGATTAAATTTCCAACAGTAGTTTTCAGAGAATAGACCTCTGAACTGTTTGTGTTTATCGTGACATGTAATAAAATGCCAAGTCATGTAATAGCGCCAAAATTCAAATTTAACCCTTCGTCAATTCTAAATTATTTTTCATCTAAATAGAAAAATTTGCAGGATCATCAGTTTTATAAAAACACACCAAAGATTATCTCTAGCGTTTAAAACTGCGATCTTTGCATCACTATGACGTGGAAAACTATAAATACGAAATACATACGCAGTTGGTACGCCGTGGATCGATATACTAAACCAAAAGTTCCTGAAATACGACGTAACTAGGGGAAGTCCTAAACTTTGATAAAGTTATGAAGAGGCAAGATAAGTGCATTAACGCATTGTTCGTTCACCGTTTGTGATTTAAATCTGGTGTGGATGTGTACAAAGCAAATTCGAGATGTTGAACGCTGTGCGCCAATATGTTCCAACGACTTGGAATACATACACAGATCAAAGTGATGTAGGCTCCAATACTGAAGAATTTCAACAAATTTCGTTTGAAATACGACGAGCCTTTAGTGGTCTTACAACGCCTTCGATAAGACGTTTAATCAGAGTGCAAGATTTGCATTCTTTTGGTCAATTTTTGATTAGGGAACAATTACTCCTGGCCTGCAGTACTGATCATTTGTATAAGGTATAATCATGGTTTCTGTATGCTTGATGAGTTACAGTTTTTGTAGGTTCGTCGTTACATTCAAGTAAGCCGTAATTATTTAAGCGAAGTCATGAAGTTTAACTTGGACCCCCGACGGTGTGGAATTGGGGGCCAAACTTTAACATTTCATAAAACGCTAAATTCCTTCAGCACTAGTAACATAATCGTGGTAGTCAAAGTTTTGACTACACAGCCTAATAATGAAATCATTAACCCCTCAACGTCTTCTGATTATTACGTTGAATACATAGCTGAAGTAAGCAGCTAATCAAATATTTTATTATTATGAAGTGCTAACTTTATTTTATAATTATGCTTATATCCTGCTTTATGAATAAACGTATTCAAAACATTGTTTGTACGTATAATCTCTCAGTGAATCATCGTGTTGTTATGGTGATGATAGCGTTGTTGATCAACACAGAACTAGCGTGAATCATTCGTTATCCAAGTGCAAAATGGATGAGAACTTTCTAAAGAAAGAAAAAGAATTCAGAGAAGAAAATAAACTGCTTGAGCTTAGAACGAAAGAATTACTCCAAAAAGTTGATGACATTAAAAAAATGCAAGAGTTTCAACTCCTAGACTTCAGACCAGACGTTAAAATCGAACCGAAAGATTTACATCTTCCAAAAAGCGTCGATGAAATGGGTACAAAAGGCATGATACATTTCTACAAGTCAAAAATTAAAGGGCTCCAAGACGATTTGGAAAAAACACAAAATGAACTCAAGAGCAAGGTTTGAAAGTCATTCATTGTTTCTTTCATCACTCCTCTAGTGAAAGTTTTGTTCTTCGTACATTCTTTACCAAAAAAAAAGGATTTTTATTAAAGTGAGCACTGAAACAAAGACATTAATAGGAGTAACTTAATTTTCCTCTAATTCAATTCAAAGTGTTTTTTTCCAATTTGTAAGAAATACTGAAGTCATTCCTAATACTTCAGGGGCGGATGTTTCCCATTTTCATCTGCATTGCCTGTATTCGTGCCATAAATTTCCGTATTTAAATGGAAAACATTAACTTCCTGAACATATTAGAACAACAAATTAGTTAACGACGTAATAAAATACAGCCACTGTTTAAACAGAATGAAGAATTGAAAAAACTTCAGAAGAATCACCAAGTTGTTTCCGAAGAAAAAGAAAAATGGTTTCTACAGTACAACGTGGAAAAAAACTCCAATACAAAATTGGAAAAACAAGTTACAAAACCAGAATGAAACCGCACGGATATAATAACTTTTTTTAGATTTCTGCCTGGACCTCCAAAGTACAAATAAAAGAAACTGAAAATGCAGCTCTAAAAAAAGAAATTGAGCAACTTAAATTGGAGTTAAAAAACAGTTGTAATGAGTTAAACGCGTCAGAAAATCGTTTAAAACGAGCTTTACAAGACAACGAAAAACATATAACGGTCCTAAAAACTTTGCGACAGGAAGAAAAGGTACTTATTTTATCTAATCAAAGTGATTTATCACTGTGACTTTCAGGAATCTAAAGAAATATACAAAAACAGTATCAAAGAACTCACTGCTACCGTCAAACAAATCCAAAAACACAAAAATGAACTCCTCCAAGGATACAAGAAACAACTTCAGTTAATTGACAACCTCAAACGACAAAAAGTATACATTCGTCATCTACTTGTTTTCGCTCATAAATTTGTTGTAGGCCCACATCGAGAACTGCAAGGTTGTAGAACTTACAGAGACTGAATTTTTCAAATTATTGGAATGGAAAATCGATTAATAAAGATCTTTTTCTACAAAACGTTTATTTTAAATGTTATATAAAAATATAACAGGAACATCTAGAATAAAAAAAATTCTCATCGCCGAGAACATAACGTAATTCTGAAACATTAAACCTAAACGCGTCATAACCGACACCGACGCGAAAAACAATGTCATATTCTTATTCGTATAAAACTAGAAAACACTTGACAATAGTGAAATTTGATTCGCATTCACTTTCTGTCGTGTCATTAAAACAATGGCAAATAAAAAAATATTATGAACGAAATGGTAATGTTTAAAGGTAATACAACAAAGTCTGAAGATCCGGATGAGCCGGTCTATGCAGATTTTGTGATACCAAAAATGCAAGTTTATGAGCATACTGGCACGGAGCTGGAACCCTAACGGTTCCGGACCAATTGTAATACAAATGGGTCAACTTGTACGTGAGCATTTGCATTTTATCAGGAGGAAGGCCAACGGTATCTTCAATTACATTGTAACTAGTAGGGGACACCGTTCCCTGACGAACACACTGAGATACGATATAAAAATCGTACCTGCAAAAATAAAGTTGAATGTCAAAAAAAACATGATAATAAAGAACTTCATACCTTTCTGGCAGAGTGATAACATCATCAACCACAGTTCCTGGTGGCGGATTATCTTTTGCCGTGAAAATTCTAGTATTGATTCTCTTGGAAACAACAACTACAGCCCATTTTAAATTATTCTCCTTGTAAATTTCTTGAGTGAGACGTCTCTTAATGTTCTCTACTTCATGATTAACTACGTAAGGTAGCTGCCCAGCACCCACGCCGTCCCTGTATATAATGATTCTGTCGGGAAATACCCCGTTCAAATCTTTATATTTTTTACATGCTGCCAGCATGAAAGTAGCAAAGTTATTACTGAGTTCCTCTTCCATTTGATGCTCAGACACCATACTGAAGTATCGCGTCATCTGTTTATCCAAAGAGGCAACCATGGCTGAAAAACTTTTGCGTTTGTTGGCAGTGTCGCGGCAAACATCATATCCAACCACCATCAAATGAGTCAAGGGTACAGATACAGACCAAGGTGCGCCGCCAAGTTTGCAGTTCATCTGAATCGCAACTTTTGTGGCAATTGACATGACTCCTTTTGATGTCAAATTTCTTGCTACGAACATTTGTGTAGGGATACCTCTGTCAACGTAGCATTTCTTTTTAATAGCTGAATATTTGTCTTGGGAGTTGTTTGGTAAAATGCAAAGAATAAGCGAAGGTTGGTCAGTGCTGATAACTCTTTCGATCTCCTGGATGTACGTTCCAGTACGATCATCACGAAGGTCAAAAATTTTGTGCTTAAATGACCAGTGCATGCCAGAAACTGCCTTCTTAAGAGTTTCCATAAAGTCGTATGTACTGTTACTGTAAAAAAAAGCATGCCTTAGAACACAATGGTCTTATACCATTATAATATATTAATTATTAATTATAATAACCATTAATCTTCCAGAAGTTGAAAATTTTACACGTAGTAATTGTCTAAACTAATATTTAAATCCATATTCAGTAATCTGAAAAATTTTGAAACATCTATTTTCGTAGAAAAGCCTATTTATCTCATTACTTTTCGTTTGAATTGTTTTTCTTCTCACAAAGAGGGAAAGTAATTTTTAACAGAAAATAAACAAATTATCTTTTACAGTGATACTAGATAGCAATTTATACACAACACGTGACAAAAAAGATTTTTTTTAAATCAAATTTGTTTTTTCCACTTGTTACATAAATAAGTAGTTATTACTATTAACCACAATGATTGTTTTAAAGTAACTTACGCAAACTTAACAGGGCACAGTACAGCCAAGCGACTCATTTCACAGCTATGAAACATGGGTCTACTTCTTAATTCTCGAGTCCAATCAGCTTGTTGTCCAGCCGAATATTTTCCTTCTCGACCCCCTAGAATTGTTTCAGTGGGTAGTACTCTGCCCTGGAATTGAACCAAACTGTTGCCAATATTGAGATCCCATCTTCGGATTTCTTCTACGACTTCTGGTTTACTATGAATCTTGCGTGAAAATTCCATGAGTTTCTGAATTCGAGATTCAACGCCGATTCTTGTATATGTAGCTAGCGTTTTCATAAGACTGAAATTTTCACGCTGTCTGTCTGTTAAACCCGTCATCTGACATAATTCTGGAACTAGATGTACGGTTTCAGGCATTCCCGCGCGAATTTCGCGTTGTTTACTGCGGGAGATTAACATGGGTTGATCTGAAGCTCTAATTCTAACATTGTATTTCTAGAAAATAAAAAGTTGTAGTAACATGAACACGCGTAACTTCGTGGTACCTTCTCAAAATACTGTTTGTACGTGATTTCTGATCCGTCTTTCATCTTGAACGAATGCATCGGCGTCAAATTAAAGTCAATGTCGTCAACTTTATAAGTCTTATTGTTATAATACGTTAGGACAACGCACCCTATGACTTTTGATGTAAAGTCTTTTCGAGCATTTGGTCCCTGACACTCCAACATCAAGTCATATACGTTATCAGTCCTCATAAACTTAAATTGTAAGTCTACGTTGAGAAGAATATCAGTCTCATGTTGACGCATTGACGTGAAATATCCTGGCCATAGTTGAATTTTATGCTCTGATAAAGTTATCTACAAAAAAAATTATCATTCATACCTCATAAACCCCTGAAAGTTTACTTACTTTACTATCAGGCATGTAGTAATTACGACCCACTTGCTGCAAACCCATTAAAGCCAGACATTTCCTGATGATTATATTGAAAAGCTGCAAATAATGAGGATCTCCCCAAGCCAAATCGCCAACTAAACGAATGGTAATATGAACATTGGTATCATCATCTAAAATTCGGTTATAACGTGAGATTCAAAGAGAGATTGACAAAAATTAAATTACCATCTTTAGCGACCACTTCTGCTGAATCATTATTTATTCTTTGCGGTGAATATAGAACTGTTCCATCAAATAAGTATCCAGTAGTAAATAAACCCCTAGTAGCATCTCGCACCAGGCGTTTTCTCTTGCCGGTATGATCAATATCAGGAGCCATATCGACACGATATTGATAGAGACACCATTTACCCTTTTGAATCAATGGAAGAAAATTGGAGCACAAAGTAATGGGCGCGCCACTTGTTCCTAAGAAAATGAATCGCGAAATTAATTACTACAATAATTTAACAAACAAGCAACACACCTTTCTTTGAAGCCTGAACTGTTGTAGGTCGTGTGTAGAGAATTTCCCTTTTGTTCACCACTCGGCCACGAACGTTGGAGCCGGCACCTCGTGACTGAGCGGCTCCAGCATTATCGTGACCATCTCCTTGGCCTGTAACTAAATACGAAGTTTCAGCTGATATTCATAGTATCTTACAAAATATCATGTGGTGATCGATTAGAGTAAACTATTTTAGTGTAAATTTATTATTATTTATTTAGCAGAAATTTCTCTATTTGCATTTTCTCCGTTCCCTAAGCCAACCAATGGAAAAAATTGCTATACAAAATTCAACACAACCAATTTTTATTTTTGATGTTTTTTTTAGGTAGAAATTATCTCTAAAATTTGGTGATAAATTGGTAGCCCTCAAAAAATTATTAAGCTCGATTTGAAAAGCTTATTTTAGGTCAGCGTACAAAGAAAACCAGCAAAGCCCACTTTAAAAACAGCGATTAAATCGGTAAATTTTAAGTGCCTATAAAAAATATTTAATGTGAAAATAAAGACAATAAATTCCTTTTTAAACGAATATACTTTTTGTCTAAATACTACTTCATCAATGGTGTTAACAGGGGTAGCCAAGTTCAATTTTCGCTTTTTCTATTATATGCATATTTAATATTCGAAAGCCTAACTATATTAACAAAAAATAGCAGAAATCATTCTGGCATTTTTTGTCAACCATAGATTTTACAAACAAATTAAAATAATGCTTTTACAAATTTTTGCTTCCATTTATACTTAATAACGTACCAAAAACTTCCTACCTCACTAAAAAATACGGTTGATTAACAGTTGACATTTAAACGCAAATCACTTTTGAAAAAATGAATTGGTGCCTTTATGTCAAAGTACAGAGTAAAATATCACTGCATTTTAATACGGCTTTTGCCGTATGCAGCTGTTGATAGCTTGGTACTCTAGTGAGATACACTCTTTGTTTATCAACGTAAATTTGGTAATAATTAGAAATTGTGTTGTTCCCACGTCCATCTGAAATTTGACACCGTACCTTGGCAAATAACACTTTACACTTGGCCTTTTAGTCAACTCGACCTGCCACGCTAATGCAGCTTATTGAATTTTATCACAAATTTACGATTTCCAGATCCCACAAAGTCCACCGAAAATATCGTCTGTACAAGCAGCCAAATATTTAATCAAGACGGGGTTGCATCCTATTAACTGCAATTACTGTCCTAACAGATATGGTTTAACGTTATTATACTGCCGAAGTGTTTTAACTGTAAAGCCCCAATTTTTCAATTTTTTTTTAGGAAACAATGAAATGCGCGTTTTAGTGAGCTCAACGACCTTAATTCACCCCTTTCTTACCCGAAAGTTACCTTTAGCAATTTCCTATCAATTTGTTGTTAACTCGCTCCAAAGTCTTTACAATTTTAACAACGTTTACAGAATTTAATTTGCATTGAATGTGTTTAATTCTTAAGGTCCCGCGTCCATTACTAAAAAGGGCCACTTTACAGCCAGCACGGTCTACACGCCCACCGATTACCGACGGTTTTGACTAATGAGTGATTTGTAGTGTTGCTACAACTTTAAAACACATGTGATTCCTAAAATTTTCTACCGACGCCCCTTTGGCGATAATTTTGCCACATTGCCCAGATGGCCTACATAAATTTTATTCGACACGTACAATTCCCGTTACGCGAAACCCGAAATTATGTTTGTTAATTTTTGTAACATGCACTTAATAATTACTTTATTTGGCGCTCACCACAGTACGTACGAAAAACGTATTACTATATTCTTTTTTTTTTACGTCAAGTGTTCTGACTCTTTTTTAGTTGTGAATATGAAAAAACTTCACGAACGAGAAACTCGTTTTTACAGTTCGATATCACCAAATCCTTAATTTAGTACGGCCTTATTTATCTCAGGCACCTTATTTATGAGACAAGCAGAACCCCAAATCGCTTACATTTGATGTACAAGTTCAAATAATTTGTGCAAACTAGTGTAGTTTTCTATTTTATATTTTTTTATAGGTCAACACATTTTATCAGTTTAATTCTGATTGGAATGTGAAACTTCTTTACGGAGATTATAAAACCGTGCTTTCCCGAACCGAACCTGACTAAAAGGTTATCAACGCGCATTTTAAAATTTCTTTATCAGAACGGACTCCAGCACTAGGAGTAGGCATGCGTACGGCTTAAATAACGTCCAAACATTCAAACAATTGCAAAAACCACCAAATATAAAAAAAAAAACGGATTTTACTTAAGCCAAAATTTTTGAACTGCGCAATTTAGGTGGGTTATGCAAAAAAACAATTATAATTAACAATAAAAATTGAACCCATAAAAACGCTTACATCTTACGGAAGGTTTGGACAAGCCATTATTAATTCGTAAATTTCTTTCTATGAAGAGTTATTTGGGTTTGGTACCAAATCTTTAAACTGTACCCCCCGTCCTTACAAAATTACAGAACAATTCTGGATTTAAGAGTTTTTGTCTTTGTGTAAAGTCTGCTAAATGTTTTAGAACAATTCTGGATTTGATTTAAGAGTTTCTTTGCTTTTGTGTAAAGTCTGCTAACTTTTTTAATGTCAATATTAGAATTACTGAGCACCCCTTAAGACAATTATTTCATCAAGAATAGGTAAAATAATATGATAATTCTTTACTTTATCATCGACCACTTACCCCGTCTAGGGATAGCCCCCTCAGCTTCCCCTTGTCGGCTGCCACGTCCAACAATCTGCTCCGGGGGGGGTTGTTGTGGAGGTCCTCCCATTTGTGGCCGGGGCCACGCTGGTTGAGGAGGTCTCGCCCACGCACCACCCGGCGGAGGACCACGTGGTGCACCCTGCCCGCGTTCGTACGGGGGTGGTCTTTGCTGTAGAGGCCCTGGACGATGTTGTCTTTGCGGAGGTCCGCCAGCTTGACCTCGCGCTCGTCCATATCCCCTACCTCTGCCGCGGGGCTCCATTCCTATAAAACAACAAGTTGCAATGCCACCATTTTAGTAAGGTTAGAAACATGTGTTTGTGAATTTTGTAGCGAATTTGTGGACGAACATGTCGATTTACCAACAAAGAATTGTTTGATATACGCCGAAATAAAATGAAATAAAATATTAACCTGACGGTAAGGAACCTATAAGGTGTTTTCTGCAGTTAGTTGTTTGTTTCCCACTCGATCGCAAAACATAAATGGGTGCCGGCGTCAGCAACGCATTCTATGCAAACATTAGTGTAACGCATGCGCAGTGGACATCTAAATCATGCGGGAAATTTCAAATTCAATGCCCTCAACAGTTTGAAAATCCAAGCAGTAACGAATATAATGGATATAAAATAATAAGATTAAAAATTGATAAACAACGAAAACCTCAGACTTTAAATATAATTGTATTTTATGAATTTTCACTTACAACGTGGACGTTGACTTCCTTAACCAGAAAGTATTTGATAACAATTGATAACAATCTTATTATGTGAAACAATTATTTACAACAGAACCAATAATTCACAGGTCAAAACTCTTCCTAACCGAGGAAAATGCAAAACTGTAATTATTACAGAGTTATACGAACCACCAATAATAATCTGTTGTTTACCTACACACCCTACTATCACCAGTTTAACTGATAAGCAAGATAACAAATTTAATCATAAGACTGTTCCCAATTTATTTTTGTAGTAATGTACCTGTACCCAGCCCAATTTCGTAATTCTGTAGTTCTATTGGTGTGTGACACGTTTACTGAATTTTAAAAAATGAACAACAACGGGCAAACCGCTGATCGACGACAAATTGAACAAGTATCGAATCTCGATGAAATTGTGTCGACACAACCAGAATTGGGACCAAGTGCCCCTGATGGGGGGTACGGTTGGGTTATTTTCATCGCTTCACTTTTCTTCCAGGTAAGTCAAAAACGAAAGTTAAATGTTTGAGTAGGTACGATAAGGGACGAATATGTTGAGCTTACGGAATGCGATATTTGTCTATACATGCAATTTATGATAGTTTTTATTTTTAGGCTATGGTTCCTTGTTTATTAGTTAATCTGGGCATATTTCTGGCTTTTATGAATTTGGAGTCTGCAAATACGGACAAAAATATGTCTCTATGGAGTGAAAGCATTCTTTATGTTCCCTTGTTTTTCTGCTTTTCTAGAACGTTTTTTGGTAAGGAAAAAAACCGTGAGTTGTCACTATAATAATAAATTTAATTAAACTGCTTTGGACTTAAAGGCTATAATTATTAGAAAGTAGGCACAAAATTGATCGTTGCTTGAAACATGTAAAATAAATTGAAAAATAAGTCAAACATCCCAGACAAAACGGAATCATAAATAATCAGAAATTGGAAAAAAGCGGTATTTCCAATTTCCAGGATAGCACTGTTGACTTTACATACATGCTTATTCTCTAAAATGCCGATAACATTCTGTTATCTTTAGAGTCTGTTAGTAACAGAGCTCTATTACAACAGCCATAACAGACTATTAGAAAGTTGCGTTATTTGCAAATCTGTCAAGGATTCTGTTAAGACCCAAATAATATTTGTGTCATTTCTTCGAAAATGTAAGTTAGGGATAATGGGAATTGAACCAATGTGCGCAGTCGTAATCGAATTACGAATTTAAACATTAAGCGGACAATTATTTACTAGGTAAAATACTGAACATTTTGTTACTTGTCTTCACTCTTTTATCACGTTGTAAGTGTTTCTTCGAAATAATAATAATTATTATTAAGTACTTGTGTTGTGTTCATAATGACTAATAACAAAAGAAGCAGATTGGCAAAAACAAGTCAAAACTAGTATAAAAGTATTTACGGATCATGGAAAAGGACGAAATTTTCAGGACTGGCACAATAAATTCATCCATCATCCGGAATATATTAATAATTGTTGTAAGAGTACCAACAATACATCTACCAAGTCCATAGGTGAAGAATTTTTAAATGTATACAAATCAAATAATGAGGGACTTGAAAGGGAAAAGCTGGAATTTGAGAAAAGAAAATTCGAGGAAGAACTTTAAAAAAAATCAACTGAATTTCGAAATTTGATGGGTTAGATTTATACAATTAACAAAGCGCAGGCGTCGCACGAAATGTTAAGCATCACAGCCCGCTTTTGCTCGCCGTAATTTTACAGAGGCTTTTACTGATACACTCTTAATAACAGCGCGTAATAGTGGTTAGAGAATTCCAATTTAGTAACAGACTAATTTTTACAGTAACAGAGCTTTAACAGATTGTTAAGAATTACAGAATAGCAGCATTAGACAATATCAAGTAATACCAATATCTTCACTGAATAAACTATATAGTTTAGTAAACACCATAAATAGTTTTTTATTTAAATTTCTGGAACAAACTTCCACATTTCAGGTCTAACGAAGTTGAGGTTGCTACCAAGACCGGCTCTAAATAAAAAAAAAGTATTTCGTAAAATGATACATTTCAAACCTACCACGCAGAAATAGGTGAAGTATTTTAAGAAGACCTAGGAATTTAGTCATATAAGTAGTTTAGGTAAACAATGCAACATGACTGCAGGTTGTCATATTTTTCTATAACAAATTAAAAATTCAAGAAACAAATATTTTTAAATAATTACTTTAAATACTAACACAATTTGCGTAGACTTTAATGTTTGAGGGTTTTTTTAGAACAAAAATTTTAACTGAATAGTTCTTATTGGGAACTAGAAGTTTTATATTAAAGGCCGCCTTTTGTCAATTTTAATGCTTACTAATTTGTGACCACAAGTAAAATTGAAAAAACTGGACACTCATGCATATTTTTAACAAGGGTTCATTCTAAAGTATAGATCTTATTTGGAAAATAAACCAGAATCATTATATATTAATGGTTACAGGTCTGATTGATTTGAAAAAGCATCTCAAAATACATGTTCAAGAGCTTAGTGCATCATTCGTTAATTTATAGTTTAGTTATAATTCAGCTTATCATTCGTGGTTAAACCCCCTATAAAAGAATGTTGTTTTACAAATTTCATATTGCATCTTTAAGAAAACGTACAAACAAATAAAAGCACTAAAGATTAAAGAAAAAAAAGGCGTAGAATTAATTTTGATTTTATATACAGGGCTAGTCACGTAAGGGTATTTCTGAATTTATTTTGTACGCAATCAACAATGCAAATCACACTGACCACTTGCTACCATATTTATATATATTTAATTTAATAATCAAAGTAAATGACAGATGATTAATTTATTTTTAATTTTATCAACCACAACAATATAACCAATAAACTAACGCAACAAATGTTCAAAGTGTGCTCCATTAACTTCAAAGCATGCTTCAAGTCTATTTAGGAATGATCATCGCACATATCTTGATGTCTTGTGCTTTTTTCGAAAAACTTGTATGACAAGACAATTAAATAGGCAGAGCAATCGTGGATATGAGATTTTTTTTAATGAAGGAGCTAGTCGTCGCAAATTGTATTGCTGGTTGCGGTAATAAAAAATTCAGAATACCCCTTACGTGACTAGACCTGTATAATAATACCGCACTCATATCGTAAGAACGTTGCCTTTTTTCTAGTTTTATCAAAATAAGCCGTAATTCACAGATATTGCTCTGAAATAATAAAATTAACTAGACAACCTCTTGGCAAATCAAGTAAATATTAACTTTCAAGTCGTGTATCTTAGTTAAAAACACAAAAATTCTACGCAAGGGTTTGGATTCTACTTTGGTTTATTTTCTCCGCACTCACAACAGAATGTAATAAAAAGTGGTCCATCAACAATATAACGTTTTTTTTTGCGATAAACTATGAACTACCTTCATTTTGAAGGACTTTCTTTTTATAAAGTGAATTGAAGTATCGACTTCAATTGAAATCAAGGTTTTTAATGTTGTAAAATATTGTGATGGTTCCCAGACCCCAATTTTACGGTCGGTTCGAAATATTTGAAATTTAATTTTTTTTACATCGGAGATGACCCAAACGGATGATTTATTGTGGAAACGGGCCTTTCGAGCGTCCGTGAAGAGAAGGCGTCCGAAAGGATTTTCCCAGCGAGTACTTCAAGGCGAATTGCTTCCAGATGTCGTCCCTCCGAGAATGGTCAAATTCCTGAGTTTGGACAAGGTCCGATTTCTCAGAAAACTCGCATTTTGTCACGTACATGCGAACGATTGTCTCAAATTGATAAAACGTACTCTAAGTTTTGAAAAACGCGTACACGTGAAAACGCCGTTTAAATCGGACTTAGATTAAGTTAGATTAGGATTAGGGAAGAACCGAGTGGTACCGGTTCCTATCACTCGGGGAAGATGCTTAATTAAGTTAGTATCATTTGTTGTTGTAATTTGGGTACCGGCCGTTCCTTAATTAGCTTTGCAATTTGACAAATTAGCCCACCAAGTAGGGGTAAGACGACTTACGGGGGTAGTTGCGGACCAATAGGATGAGCGCTTCTGATTAAGCTAGTAGAAGAAAGGGAAAGACGTTAGAGGGGGAGTACCACCCCAAGAGAGAGAGTTAATGAAAGATCGCGACACATAGCATCGGATCATAGATCATAGATCATAGATCTTTTTTCGATAATTTTTTTGAGAGTCTGTTTTGGAGTTTTTTCGAGATTTTAAACCGTCTTTTCTAGACGATCAATTTTTTGAAAGTGCTTTTTGGGAGTAATCTTGAATTTTGGTTTTATCAAAGTTTCGGGATCTTTTGGAAAGTGGAGTCAAGATTACTTATATAATTTATAAAATCTTTCTAAAGTTTCACGGAATCAGAAATGTTATGTGTAATCCTTTAGGATCCAATTGTCTCTTTTCTGAATATTACAATGATACAAAAAAACTGGCATTGAAATGATAAAAATGTATTTAATAACTGTTAATAACTGCAACTTTCTCTATGTAGTAAATAAATCAATAGTAAAACAGTATAACCACATGCAACGCTCTCCCTATAATATTTTACAACAGTCCGCCTGGACCCTCGAAATTGAATTTGACTGACCTTTTTCACTGATTGAAAAATTGTCCAGATGTTGGTCAATTTTCAAATTTAAACTAGATCTACTATGGTGTTTTACTATGGTACGATTTTCTTTTTTCCCAACACAAAACTACCACCAAGGATTCAAGTATCTCATGATTTAGAAGCCTTATAAATTTTACTTTTAGGAAACTCGGTTTCATTGTTTAATAACGGGTTGGTGTAAAAATTAGTTCTTTTATGACCTTGGCGGCACTGATTTAGACCTTTTTTGTGCACATTAAATTGAACGGCAAGGCAATAAATAAAAGATGTTGAGCAAATATAATATAACGTCCGAAACATCCGTAACAGATAATTCCAAATTCCTAGAACAATAAAAAACTATTTGGTAGTTTTTACACCTTTTCGTTGTGTTTCCCCAACTTTGGTTTATTATTATTCCAATTATTTATGTATTGAAAAAGTATCTTAAATTATCACTTTATTCTTGACTTCTCATATTGAATAATTTAAAATTATTTTATTGATTGGACTATGATATGATGATACCAATGATAGAAATTTTTAATCGACATTTCATTACGATTATCTTCAAAGTGACGATTATATTTTTTGTTACCTTTGTTTTTGCCATTTCTCTATTTAACACAAAATTACTACGAAATTCATCTCTAAAAAACTTACATAAAACCAAGTTGTCTTATCACAACGTCGGTGTTGAGCATCAAAGTTTTCAGAGCAATATCAAGCACAATTTTAGTAAATCCTGTTGAACAAAGAAAAAGTCTAAGCAACCCATATTCACCGAGAGTGTCGGCAACAGTTAAATTTAACACATTAAACTTTACTCGAAGATTCTAATTTTAAAATCTGACCTTGACTTTCAACGAGCTTTTTAATACCAATTGTACATACACTTGGTACTAACACGTGTATCAGTTTTCTACTTAAATTGTAACTCTCAAAGTCAAACTGAACACTCCTGATTGAATCTCAATTTTGAATATTTACAATTTGGTACAGACTCACCAATTCGCTGTTTTGATATTAAACATCTCACAAAGTATGACACTTCAACAAGACAAACAAAAGCTCAGTAAGAAATTCACCCTTGATTCGAACTCTTTTAAACCCGATAATCATCACAAACGAAAATACTATTCATCTTGTCAAAGTTTTAGGCAAATTGAAAGACTCGTAAATGGCAGATTAGATAGACAACCATAATTGACCCTAATGGTTTCCAAAATTTATAAATCAATCTGAAGAAAAAGGCTTATTTTTATTTGTTTATTTTGGAAGCAGCACCATTCCAAAATAAGTATTAAAAGATCAACAAAATAAATAGAAGGCACAAAGATAAATAAAATAAGTGGAAGACACAAAAATAAACAAAATAAAAAGGGGATACAAAGATAAACAAAATAAACAGGAGCCACAAGGAACCTTAACAATCACATTACAATGCATCTTCTCATTGCTACCAAATTTCTTTGATTAAACTTTGTAAGTACACAGCAAACCAGTCACAAAACTATCCTGAAAGAAAGTTTCTTGAATAAAATTACATCAAAGATTCGCTATCGCTTTTAGGTGAAGGTCACAATTTGGTCATGTGATACATCGTCAGTTCGGCGGATCAAAACAAAGACGAAACTAGAATGACGAGTTCCTGAATGGACCGGAGGTAGAGGGCATTTGGAACACGTTTTGCAGAAAATATTGTTTATGAGACTGCAAAAGTTATGTAATGCTAATAAACCTTCATGACAACTGATGTCTAACAACAACTTTGGCTGTCTGGAACTCAACATTGAATGTAAATATTAATTCCTATTAACTCAATTCGAACAAGATTCCAGGAATGATGTAAATGGTTGTTCTGTTCTCAATATTTAGGAATATTCAACGACCGATGACAAAAATAACATGAGTTCTATACATCGAAGCTAGATTAGTAACACGGTGTAGAATTTATTATCTTGTTTTCTAGGATTATTTTTTTAATTCCCTTGCAATATTGAAGCGCCTAGACTATGTTAAGACACAATTATCTAAGAACAATAAACATGCAAACGTACACCAAAACATAAAGGAAAGAAATGAGCAAAAATGCAAACCATGTTGTTTTCGTGTAGATCATGTTGTACTGCCACATAAAATTATCAGTTGACTGGAATTTATGGCTCTGTAGTAAATGTGAAATTCATTAAATCTACTATAGTCTGCAGCTATAGTCCAGAATCAAACATTTTTTGATAACATCGTTAAACTGTCAGACGATATTCGCCACTATATTGAGAAACTACCCGCTAGAGAAAAATACTGCCAGAGATGAACTTGAAATTCAAAATGTTAAGAAATGACTTGATTACCAGCTCAAAAAGTTGAGTCAAATCACACATTTTAATTAATTGATTTCTAAAATACCAACCACGAAATAGAAATAAATAAATAGAATTTTTTACGATTGTCTGCTTTAGTATGGTACAAATTTGGTGCGTCATTTTTAGCACAACTATATAAAAAATTGGTTGGTTACAATCATTTATAAATTAGCCCACTCCAGTTGATGTTATGTGGATTATAAGCACTTTAATTTTGATGTTAGAAAATTTCTTTTTAAACAACGAATTAGTCTCTGAAGTTTTTTTTGTTTATATTTCAAATTTTCGAAAACTAACATTTTTTGAACATAACCCTAAGAAGGACTATAGGACTGTTCAGTTTATGCATCTAAACCGCTATCTAGACCCCCCCCTAGAGGAAGTAATGGACTAAAAATTTAAATAGAGCACCACAATACACTTCAAGTTTTTTAGTTGGTTTTTGGATCGGAAAAGATCTTCCACACTTTTGTCGTTTATACACTGAAGTACGAACAGCTAAATTTTATTTACGGTTTTATAGATTTTACCTATTTCAGCACTTTGTACAACGTACGTACTGAACCACGTGTAGAATACAAACTGCACCAATTAGTGACCTGCTGAACAGCACCGCAAAAAACATTGCCGGTCATTTGGTGCAAAACAAAAATAAAGTGAGACATAACAGGTGCGGGCATTTTGTAGGTGTTGTATGGCCTGAAATATAAGCCTTAAGTTCTGTTTTTTTTATTGATTCGAATTGTCCTTGAAACTTGAGAGGATACAATACTCCAATCGAAAAAATTCTAAGAAGACCTGTCAGCACAAGTATGGATATAAGAATTTAAAACAGTGATAATGACATAAACCATAACAAGAGACACATGTTACCATGAGCTCGAAATTTTAGTTGTAAACAAATTAAGAATGAAAAGGTTTCTTTGAAAAACTTGTTAATAAGCGAATCAAAAAACCGAAGTGTTTCTTAACTACGCTTGTAACAGTGACCCATTTATTAACGGAATCGTATTTCTGAACGAGACAGAAAAAAACTTTTGATTAAATCCAGTCTTGAGTCAGCAAGCAAAACATGCATCAAGGTCAACTTTTTCTTTCATGAATTAGTGAAATATTAATTATCTGCATTAATGGTTGCAATTCTATTCAAAGGTGAAGTGTTTTTTTTTACTTACAGATTCTTTCGCCCGAAGTCTCGTCGCCGACGCAGCCACTCCAAGACTGATTGCTGTCGTTGGAACGTGTCTAACATGCGCTGGAGTCTTGTTTGTATGGATGGGGATGACCGCCAACAATGACTATTGGCTGTTCGGTCCAGCAGGACTGCTTATGGGTCTGAAATTATAACCATGTGTTGTCTATTAGAGTATAAATGTTACGTAACTGTTTATCAGACAAAACTGACAGTTCCTGTAGCATATTTTTCCTGTTTACACTTTTTATCGAAAGCATATAAGCAAATAATAAGAGTTGAAGTTATCTGAAGCCAAATTGAATAATCCGGAAGTTAACCGCAAAAGACACTCATGTTTTGTCAAGTTTTGACGAGTTCAGCATACATAAAAATTGTCCAGTCTAAATAATTAAAACTTTTTGAACCCATCTTGAGCGGCAGGCAAAAGAAATAAGTAACTATAAATGGATGACAAAATTATTTAAACTTTAATTGCCAAATAAATAATTTTATGTTATTTTCTCCCAAGACAACTTTATAAAAAAACAAATTACCATAAATAATTTGCAAAAGGTGCAGTTCATAGTCAGAATTACATCTTATCGGATGCTACAATTTAGTCTAGAAATGTTCACAAAACGCCAATCTACATGCAAAAATATAAATGTGGCTTTATCTTTGAACAAGCTTAGTAACGTAAACTTGACTGGAACTCAAAATTAATTTCTTTGTGCTTCTTAATGGTTATATTTTAATTTTTCCTTTTTATCAATTTTTTTAGGTTCGGGTTCGACAATCGTAATAGTACAATGCGAAACCTTGGTAGGACAATATTTCCGATTAAAGCTTCCAATTCTAAACCAAATCTCTCAAACTGTTGCAATTCTCGGAATGATAATAGCGCCCATAGTTTTGGGTCACCACATCCTTAACACAAATTTAACCCAGGTATTATTATGGTACCAAGCACTAATTCTTCAAGGTCTGGTTGCCAGCCTCTTTTTCCGAAAACCTTTATATCTAAAATCAAAGAGACAGAAACCCTATAAATTTGTTTTGGTAAGGTTAATATATCCATGAACGGAGAAAAACACTTAAAAATTTTGCAGGCGCATCCTGATGACGACGAAGAAGACATTTTATCTAAAAACTCTAGAGAACTCCAAATAAAACGCCAAACCAGCACTGAAACTCAGGTCAGAAAAATTCCAATCCAAGAACCTCAAGCAGGTACAAGCACTAATAATACGGATGCTATTCTTGTGGATGTTCATTCAAATCATTTTGGAGAAATACGTGAGTCTAAGACTTCCGAAAGTCTTGACGAAGAAGATGAGGCCAAATACGTTAAAATCAATAATTGGGAGACTTTTGATGACAACGAAGATGAGGAAGAAAGAGTCCAGAAACAAACTTGGGAACGCTTTGAAGAGAATGTAGATTCCTCACCTCGAATTGTGAATAATCTCTCTTTAGCGGAAGAAACTAATACTCAAATAACTCGGCCATCGTCACTTTTTGCTGACTTACCAGTTAACAACAACAACTCTTATGCTTACGACGACGAAATTACTGTAGAAGCGACGAACACTGTTTTTGCACCGATCAATCAAAACGTTGGTTGTTTCAGAAAACACTTAGAGGTGTTCAAAGAATTAACTTTTTATAAGACGTTGCTGATGATGGTTGCTAACACGTATTCAAATTTTGTATTTTTCGCATTGTATCCCAGTTACTTGTTCATACAAGCAGATTCTGTTAATTTTAGACATATGACTGAACTAATTGGAACATTATCCATAATGAACTTGGTATTTCTATGTGTTGCTTTTTGTTTTAAACTTGACAAAAAGAAACCTATTTTGTACTGTGCGTTCTACTGGACTGGATCAATTGGATATTTTAGTTAGTATTTCAAGATCTTATATCCACGATAAATTATCTTTAATTTTGCAGTGATTGCTGATTTTACCAACGAAACAATTCTATTAGTAGGGGGTGTTCAAATTATTCTTAGCATTGCAGCCTTAGAGTACACATCCAAACCCCTCTTTAAAATACCAGCGAAAGGAGGAACCAGCACTGTAAATGCAGTACTTTGTATTCTTAGTAGCCTACTTTTGTTGGTATTTCTACTAATCGGTAAGTTTTTTATAAGTTTTTTTTTTTTTAATGTAATTATTTATAGACGTCACATTTAAAACTTGCTTCAGGATGGTAGCAATTATTCATTTCTTCCTAGGAACTTTATGGCTGGTTAATTATGCTTATAAAAGGAAAATACGGCAGTAATTTTTGTAATAATTATATATTTATTTATATATTTTAAGTCATTTTCTATCCCAATAAAGCATTTTTTCAGTTTTTATAAAAATTGTTTATAATTAGATATATGTTCATTTACAGATCCGTAGTACTTGATGATGATAATGCGTATGTCATCACAATAATTTTGACATCTTTTTTCATATTTCTTTTTTTTTGTACAATTATAATCGTAGTACGTAGTGCATTTTACTGATGAATAACTAATGTATTGCTAATGTAGATGATATTGCAGCGTAGGTACATTAGAAAAAAGAAAATCTGCACCTTTTTATTACTTTTTTATTGTACTCAAAGCATATTTTATTTTAGAATGTTTTTCTATATAAGGTTTCCTTTAATAGCCTCCAATGCCAAATGGTAACTTAGGTTTTGACATTCCTGATTGAGGTTGTGATCCTGTTGGCTGTTTTGCCAGTCTACCCCCTCCTATTCCGCTCAATCCAAGTGATTCAGAAACTTTCTTTCCACCTGCACCCATACCACCTGGTAAAACATTCGTAGGCAGTTTGCCCAACTGAGAATCCAGAACTTTAAACAACTTGCAAGTACTGCTTTGAAGTCTTTGCGCCAAGCCGAGCCATAATGCCATTTCACAATATCTGAAACCTTGAGCAATTTTCGGTTTGGGGCTAATTTGAATAAAATTATTGTCGTTAAATGAAAAAGGCTTAACCTCTTGGCTGCCTAAATTTAATTTTCCAAAACGTGCAAAATCTGTAATCATCTGAGTAAAGACATCACGAACTTTATTGTCCTCTTCATCGTCTGATCCTGAATCCAACAATTTTCCTTCCAAATCATGTAAGTCAAAAACGTAAGCGAGCTCATCGCCATGAGCTACTGTATCGTCAGATGTATTACCTAAAATTCAGATATATAATAAGTGCAATAGAATGGTAAATAAAATTGCTTACTGTGTGTGCTGTTTCCAATAATGGGCAAGCCTCTCAAAAACCAAGAACCTTTCTTTTTTCTTCCAGCGTGTTCAAACCTGTAAAGGAACGATGGTGCGCTTTGTTTTGACCAGGCATCACATGTTAAAAGTGCAGGCACATTGAATAAAGCATCTCCAGTAGCTTCTGATATTTTGCCAAGACCTTGATGAATGTTGTTCTTTGGATACTTGAGATAATTCTTAAACTGGTTGGGATTCAAGAAACCTAGCACGTTTCCGGAGCTTGTATTTTTATTGTGTTTTAAATCGAGACTATCTTGAAGATTTTTGACAAGAACCGTATCTAAGTATTGGGGCACAGTTTGCAGTTTGTTAATAATCTCATCTTTAAATTGTGTTTGACAAGCTCTTTTTGTTTCGTCTTTTGTTATTCCTGTCAGTAGTGGTATTTTAGATTGAGCACAGCTTGGATCGTTAAGAGGTTCTTGTTCCGAAACTGGAGGTAGCGATCGACCGTCTCTTCGTCCTTCATAAACTGGAGAAGCACCTAAATTTCCAGCTAAACCAGAAAGAAATCCATTGTTTTTGACTCGATTATTTTCAATAGACGAATCCACCTGATGCAAAATTTTAGTAAGAAGTTCAACTGATGTATTCTTTACCTTAATAATTGATGAAGGCGATAAATTCTGTAAACACCTGACCATGGTCAGTTCAGATCCCGTCGGACAACCATTAGCTTCGGCCACTTCAGTTGCAGTACTTTTTGGAGACTCATCAGTAGCAAACCGTGAAATTGAGCTTCCAGACATGGCTACCACCCCGCTAGTTAAACCTTTAGCAACATTTGACAAAGCAACCATGATGGCACTGCTAGCGCCTGTTCCGTGTCCCATCACAACAATTCGGTGTGGGTTTCCTCCAAAGAACCCGATATAATTACGGGTCCATTGAACTGCGAGAACCATATCCCATAAAGCAGCATTTCCAGGTAACGTTTTAGAACCAGTGCTTAAAAAACCTAAAGAACCGAGGCGATATTGAATTGTTACCACTACGACTTGTTTCCCAACAAGGTGGCGGACCTTCACAAAAATAGAAAGTTAAAAAAAATTAGTTAGAAGTAATAACTAGATTACTCCATATTGAGATGCTGAACCATAGCGAAAGCCACCCCCATGTATCCAGACAATAACTGGAAGACCTAAAATATACGTGCATTAGAAAAAATGTGTTAGTTTACATAAGGAATTACCTTCCATTCCGGTGGGAAGGGTTGGTGTGAAGACGTTGAGAAAAAGACAGTCTTCTTCACCGATAACGGTGTTTTGGCCAGGGACTGGCTGAACACATGGTGGTGGAAAGCGGGTCGCATTTTCGAAACCGTTTAAAAGATACTGCTGAGGTCTCTGGACAAAAAAGAAACTATTTTAATTCTCCTTAGTTACACAGCATGCTTTTGATGATTATTTGATTTTTAATGTAATCGTTTAAATGTGCCCATCACTCTGATAATTCATGGTTTTTAGTAAAAAAAAAACAAACGATTAGAAGTAAAGTCTTGCAAATTGTTTTCGTTTTGCCTAAGTAGCTTTCTGATGGTATTGTTATATGGTTTAGCTTTTAAAAAAAAACACAAGGCTTTGTGTTTATTTATATAGATGTTAAAAATGCAAGAACAATCAAATATGTTAAAAAAAATAAAGTAGGGAGTCACAAGATGCATACCTCAAGAATTCTTGAATAATTTTATCTTCTCTGCATAATCTGTTGTTCTAAAAAAAGTATGTGTAAAATTAAATGTAGATTATTTGGCTGTAAATAGTGGATCCTTATTGAGCCAAGGAAATAATTGAGTCAGATTACAAATCACATTCTAGAACAGCATTCAGAAAAATTGGGGAGTAGATTACTTAAGATTAAGGTTAAATTTTTTTGCGTATATACTGTATGAAGTACGTGAAATATGCAGATTTTGACTTTTTGTTTACACATTTTAAGCAAATCCAATTAATAGTTTAATGAAATATTGATATATGAGTATCACCTCTCTATATTGCTGTTTTTTTCTGTTTTTATTGTTTCATTAAAGTTTTGGTCAAAACTTGAAGTCAACATTTGCTTTATGGAATAAGATATTAAAATTTTGAAAATGACATATCGACTTGTTCCGTGCCTAAGGGATAGGGAAACCGTTCTTTTTTTTTATTACATTACTATCTTCTTTCTTAGCTTCCATCATGTTCGTCATCCTAAAAACTTTCCCAGAAGCTCTTTACCTGCTCTCTCCCTTCCAAACATCTTTCATCCCTTATTTTCTTTGGGGGAAGAAGTTCACCTTTCGACAACAGTAACATTTCATTCTTCGAAAAAGCAACACCTCACCTTCACAAAAAGTAGTACCATTTTTATCATCATTTCATCATACAATCATCGTTGTATTATACATAGTTGTGTAAATAAACATAATTTAAGAAAGTGCAACGCTTTATCATTATCAACAAACGTTAAGACTCGCCCTCCTTTAATTAGAAGTGCGAGGGGGCACGTGTACACAATGTTATCTTGATGGAGTACCATAGTTCTTTCTAGGCAGTTTAGGACAATGTTCAAACGAGTTTTGCTTGGAATTCTAAAAAGAAACCTTTGTTTTCATTATTTTCATTACAACAATTATCTCAGAACTATATATAAAACATTTCTGAATTGCTTTAAATGAGATGAGATTCTTCTAGTTATGGTCTGAAAGGTGTTCGTCATTACTTCGTTATACGTTTAAATAAATTATATTTGTTCTATGACAAAGCTGTAGTTCAACAGTGTAAGAGTTATTTAAATGTGAGTGCGAATAACTTATTTTTACGTAAACACAATATATATAAAAAAAGTTATATTTTAAAATAGGTATTCTACAATTTTATTGTTTGAGCGCTTTTGTTCGTTATGTAGAAAAGCCTTTGAGCTGTGTTGTTAGTTATTTGTGTCTACACCTTTTTAAATATAAATTTGTTATAAGGCTGTACTTTTGTTTAAAAATTAAATAGGCGTTAACACCATTTATGATTAACTTTAAACTTTAGTTAAATTTCCTAAATACAATGGTCAATACAAGTCTACTATGTATTTATGCAATTTATATAAACTGACAAAAGTGTCATATTGTAGCCATCAATTTTGACTACAACTCATTGATAAAGATCGAATTGCAATATGAGAATTATGATTTTTTTTTTTATAGGAAAACTCATACCAAATATTGCACCAGTATGTAAGTACGAAGCAATCTTAGTCGAGACAGGATGATTTATGATATTATGATTGGTGGTAAACCACTAATAATCTTTGCGGTAATAGTTAGTTATTACAGGGTTATAACAAATCTAATTTGGGAAATTATACAGTGTTCCTGTCCTCAAATCACAGTGGTTCTCGGCTTCATTGAAAGGACTAATCAATTAACAATAGCAGGGCGATATAATCCAGATTATTAATTAAAACCAAGAGTTACCTAATACAGTAGGTAATCAACAATCAAATACTCAAGCTTTTTAGATGTAATCTTCCAATAACAAGATGATCAGCAGTTTTAATAAATTTTAAAATCTAAATTTGAAAGCATAAAATAGTTGAAACTGTCATTAATTGGATAATATCTCTTCAACTGCACATATGCCACTTATTCTTAACAAGTTACATAATAAAATACAATAATAGAATTTGGCTTTAATAATATTTAACATGCATAATTGCCTAAAAAGAAACTTGCAATTTATCAAAGTTTTAACTATTTTAACAAATTTAGTAAATTATTTTGAAAGAACTTAATTAGAGGAGTATTAAATATCTACTATATAAGTTAGTCTTTGTGCAACGTTATGCTCATAGACCTTAGAACAAATATTGTACATTTTATTTACTCTTATCATTGTCATTTTCTTTGTCTAAAAAAACAAATAGTTTCGTATTAGTTATTATTATTACTTGGTACCCTAAATCTTTTTATACTGCTTACCAAAAAACGTTCTTTTCCAACGGGAGGTTTGCCAAATCTGATTCCTCTAAAAACATAATGTGGGAAATCTCTTACGCCCAAAATCCTCGCTGTTTTCCCAGCAAATCTCGTAAATACAACAGGGTCATCTTCAGGAGGAGCTACTGCAGGTTGTCCCCCAACAATTCTTCTAACTCTACCACCACGTTTATCACCCTTAATTCCAACAAGCATTAATAATATTAGAAACAATAATTTCATCTTTGCAACCAAACTACGCTTTAAAAAATGATAATTGATGAAGACAGGAAGACGCTATCGTTATCAAAAGCCCACGAAAACTATAATACATAACATATATTTATTTAGAGTTTTTACACTATACAGAATTTTTTTGCGTGAGAGTGTTATCTGAGTAAATTTCAAGGACATCCGCGAGATGCTCGTTATCCCTTGGCTTTTTGAAGGTTTTCTTTCTTTGTGTGTTTTTGTTTCTTTTAGGTGCAATAGGTTTCTTGGGACCATGATCTTGCATTGATCTGATTCCTTGTTTTTCCAAATATTCATCAATTTTCGCGTCGTCCATTGCATCTACAGCAACAGAACGCCACAATTTTTGAAATTCTTCATCTATAGGCAGAGTAGCTGTTCTGTCATTGTAAAATAAAACTTTCTTCTTATCTATTGGTCTAACAATAAAAATGATTTCATTTTGGTTTTGTAAAACCTGAAAATTACTGATAGTTAAGAAACCAAGATAAAAACAATTCTATTAAAAACCTTTAGAGCTTTCTCAGAATGAGGAAGAGACTCCAGAACGTCATCTAATAACACACCTCCTAAACCTTTCAAGTCCTGTTGTTTGAGCAACTTAAGTAAACTCTTTCTATCCTTTAGTTTATAAGGAGCTTTAAATAAGAATTTCCCATCAGGAGAAACTTCAATTTTAGGATTATCTACTAATGCTTCAGTTTGCAGCCACTTTAAATGATAAATGAGCACATAGTCTGAAAATTTTGTTTGCATTCTACCTGTTTGACTTTATTTCCTACATCTAATTGGTTAGTTTCATCTAAAATTTCCTCTAATGTAAGTGGATATGTTTCTCCTTCTTGATGCCTTTTTCTCATATGTTTAACAATTTTAGCAAGAACACCAAATCGATACTGGGAACTTCCAGTTGCTGTTTTATATCTGTAATATTTGGAACATTGGTTAATACTAAAAGAACAACTGGAATGACCTCACGTGTTGATATCAAGTTTAGGTGTACTACTACTGGAAGATTTAAACCTTTTGCTGCTATTACTATCATCTCGAATTGGTTCTGGTCTAGATTCAGTCTTTTTGCGTTCTACACTAAAAAATGGACGAGTTTACATTAGTGACTTCAGAAGGTTCCATATTTCAACTCACGTCGGCGTTGTAAGTGCACGTTTTTTGAATAATTCTCTTTCTTTTAAAAGGGCAGGATCCATTTTAGTTTCTGTGTGTAAATAATAAGAATAACGTTTGTATGTTTTTAAATATCAACTGATTACGATAAACATTTCTATTTCAACTTGTAAACTGTCACTGTCAAAAAGTATAAACGTCAGTGGTTGTCAATTTGGTTACGCATGCGTATTAGATTTGATACCAGTGGCGTCGATACTAGAAGGTCTTGGTGGAGCAGTAATATGTTTTTTAACATTTTGTTTATTTAACTGATATAGTATTCTTCTTTTTATTAAAAAAGGAAATACTTGTCTCAAAATTAACAATTCGTGGACCCGCATAGATACTTTGATGACTTGTAAATTTGACAATGTATCAACTTTTTTGAATGCTGACATATTTTATTTTTTTGTATATATAATAACATTACTGCAAAATGAAATAACACCAAAAACGTTAAAATAGCAAGAAAATAGTTTAAAAAACGAATAAATATAGAATGAAACAAAAGCAGCTACTCATTTCAAGATTACTAAAGGATTAAAATCAAGATGTGTCAACTGTGTCTGGATAATACCATATGATCGAATAAAAACGGCTTTTAAGAAAACCGTTGAATTTGAAATCTGTTGGTAGCTCTGTCTATTACATATGTCAAACAATGTTTTTGACACTTTTAGGAAAAACATTAGTTGATATGCAACCATGTCATTGTTGACATGATCCTTAGAGCTACAAATACATTTTAACCTTTAACCTTCAGTGGTGACATTTGATTACAAGCGGCTTTTAAGATTGTAAAATAGCCAAGAAATTACAAATTTTAGAAGCAAAGAAAACACTCAAGAAATAAACAAGCTCAACAAACTAATTTTACTTAAAACTTATTTACAAGTCATTACCGTTCTCGAAAAATATCGAGTATTTGTATTAGCATTAGAATTGTGGAATAGCTAATGATTTGGAATTATTTTGATTGGTTATTTTTGTATTAGAGGAATCTTATTTTTTATAAATTTAATTTCTCATTTTAAAATATTACTTCATTTTTGTAATTCTTATTAAAAAAGGTTACGATCTAACTAGACCTTGAACTTTGAAATTTGTTAGAAGATCTGTCTGTTGTCTCAAAATGTCTTTAAACATTATTTATATGCAGAGTTTTTGTTCCCCATGAGCTCATGACAGTGTCAAATAGTCTAATTTTATCAAATAGTTTGCAGGTTTGCAGCTGATTACATGCTGTTTTTTGTCGATCACACGGTCCAGTTAGAGAAAACATGTTCATTTCTTCAGAATACTTACATGGTATTTACTTCGCAACTTAATTTAAAATTTTGCTTCTTAGTAGAACTCTACTTCTTTAAGTACTTCTAAAGTTGAGTTCATTGTCGTTTAAAATTATTTAATTCCCTCTTTCCTACCACATTTTAATAATAATTAGAATTTCTTAGTAGATGTAATTGGTGCCCTTCTTTGGCTTGCTTGTACTGCAAAGGAAAACAATTTAATTTCTTAAGCAAATTTACCACTTATCGGATTGGTTAGGTACAGCCAGTATAAAGAATTTATCAACAGTTTTCATTTTTTATTCTTGAAATTTAGTTTTTATCGATATTTACTCCTAATTTCAACTTTAAATATAAATTATGTATTATTAAAACAATTGAGCCCAAATAAATCGATGATGCAGCTATTTTTATGTTAGGATACGAGAACTCACGAAACTTGTTACGAAACATTTGAACCAGACGGACTATGTTTTCATAAAAAGTCATTCTGAATTTGACATTAAAACAAATAAAAAAATGATCCAACTACATCTCGCAGCAGTGCGTTAAAGTAAAACTTTCCATATTTATAAGACTGAAAAATGTACCTCTATACTCACAAGTAGAAAACCAATTGTTCCATGATTTACAAAAATGACGCTTTAGTGACTATGAAAAGTAGATAGGTTTTTTCCTGACAAATCTTTTGTTACATTTTCTGAAACAATTTAATATCGTGTTTAAAATTTTGGAAGTATTTGGTCTAAGTTTGTTGTTACTAGGGTAACAATATGCAATTACCATCCAAGGCGCGTAAACCTGTCTTGCTAAGTTTTTACCAAGCCAGGGAAATCCAATTTCCCTGTTTGAAAATGAGTACGGAAATGTGACTATATTTTCTTAAAAGGCAGTGGTTAATTAAATAGAAATCAAACTTCTTGGGTAAATTAGAATCAAAAGTAGGTAGTAAATATAAATTAATTAGGAATTATTAGAAATCCAACTTGTAGCCATTTATGTATTTTAACAAAACAGGCTAATTAACGATAATCTAAAGTTAATCGTTTTCAAATCCAAATATAATTCCTCTAAACTGCGACAAATAACGACACCTCCAGCAGATAGATTGCTCGTTTTTGATTTTACAACTGACGCTTAAGAAACTAATTGAACTTTATATATACAAGTATATACTTTGTCATTTATTCGCTATCAAATTGTCAATCAACAATTCTATAGCAATGACAAGGAACACAAAGTGTTCAAAGTAATAATGATTTGAAGTCCACAGCTTAAAAAAGCATCCTATCCTCTTGTCAACACTTCTTGTCAAAAACACTCATAACGCATGACGTCAATCTACAAACCTTGCCAATAAGTTGTGCACGAGCGTCTTTCACTAGTTTCTTTCTCATAAAAAGTTAAAATGAATGTTCCAACACTAAAATACCCGTATAAATAATTTAAGTGACTAATCTCTTTGTACGAGTAAATCCCCGTGGGTGTTGCAACACTAGCTCGTGTTGTTAAAAAACAGCACACTGGTTTTATGTAAAATTTATTTGTTTTGGCAGTGACCTTGTACAAAAATTTGATTAAATTACATAAAGATCTTCTTCATGAGTAGGTACATATGTTGGTCCACTTCGAAACTGTGCAAGTTATTGGCGTCACCCTGAAGTCGCATGAGCAATCCTCCAAATGAAACATAAGCGGCTCTGAAAAAAGAAAAACAAATTGTATTGGTCGTAATATTGTATAATATGATATGAGAAATAAAAGAGTGATAAAAATGAAAATGGCGTCGCGCAACCACCATTTGTAATCAATTAACTCGCGATGACGTCATCGCGACGGCCCATCCTTCTGGTCGCCTTAACGATATTCATGAAGGTAGTATGGATAGTGGTCGTGATATAAAAACACAACCAGCTAACCACACTGCCACCGTGTACATCGTTACAGATGATTGTTAGCAGCCCTCTTATCTCCAATAATAAAATATGCTCTGGGATTTATTGATCGATAGTATCCTAGGAATGCGCGAAACATGAGATGATGACATTGTACAGTAAAATAGATAACAACAGTCAGAACACATTTTTTCCAGATAAAACGGATACGATTTCTCCGAAAACAGCGATACATCAAGTGAAAAAAAGCTTTCTCTTCGGCAATCCTCCATTATCATCATTCAAACTGTTTTTAAGGAGTTGGCACTATCATTAATACCCCCTCGTTTTGGGGCACCACGTTTAAAACTACTATTGCCATCTGGCGTCGAGCCAGAAGGGCCATTCCAACTATTCAAGTGCTATTAGTTAAGTGATGAAAATTGCTGTTAGGGTCTCTCAATCTTAATATATGTTTTGTTATCTTGTGCAATTTTCGCTGTCTAATACCAAAATTACAAAAGCAGTTTAGATTCATCACGCTAAAGTATTGCAACGCAAAGTCACCTTCAAAGAAGTTCTATAACCCAGATGACTAGACTACATTATTTTATTTTGAAGGTCAGCAAAGAAGCATTCAACGACCCTGTTGCTTCTTGTCTAGGCGTTACATAATCTGCAATAACGTGCTCAAAACCAGAAATAGTCACCATATTGCACTTTTTGTGGAGGCACGCTAGAGAAGTAGAAGTCTATAATTCAATACAGATAGGTGGGATTCCAAGTAAGCTCTAAGAGGGTCACAAGGAATGTGCTGTCAGTCACTAAATCCGTTTTTTGTAGGTGTGCCAATCATGGCATTGTTAGCACAAGTCATAGAATTCCCCGTATTTTTAATTTTTAAATAAACATGAGCATTTGACAAATTCATAAAATTAAAACTTCTGTGTTTAGTATCGTATTTTACCATCAAATAACAATAGCGTTGAAGCAGGGTTTGGAATTTAAAATGTGTCGATAGCTCTACTGTAGTCTTAAGTTAACAGTTGAACGTTAATTAAAATGCAGTAATGTCACTGTTGACATCCTTCTTATCGTTCTGAAATGGTAAATTCCATTGATAACAAAGCTACGAACTATTAAAAGACGTCATACCAATTTATACAGTTTTCGAAAAAAAAATGTAAATAAAATAAAAAGTGGTCTTATTTTTTTCTACAAATTTTTTATAAAAGATTAACGGGCAGCTCCTGCGACGAAAATTGATTATCCAAAAGCAACAGCTACGTGTTAATTTTCATATAAACTTTGAAGAAAAAAATAGACCAAGAAATATTTTCCGTTTGATAATTAACGAGAAAATGCAATTTACAACAACTGTATCTTCCATTATTTTCCCAAAAATTTCAGTCAAATATTTATATTGTACCAATATGAAATGTGGATTCGATCGATTTTTCATTGAAAAACAAATTACAGTAGATTTGATCTAAATTATTTAGTGATTTGATTTGCTAAGATCCATTTAAATTCATCGTAACGAAAATGGTCCAATGAAAGCGGTATCGAATCTTAATTCTTTTTAATAGTAAAAGGACTGATCGATCTTACGTTCAATTTCAATTATTTCAATTTTTTCATTTGGAGCATTTACATTAATTTTGACATATTTTAAAAGATTATAATGTAGAAATAGTTGAGTTTCAAACTTTGATGGACCGATTTTAGTGGTACTCCAACACAAAGTCGAAACATTTTTACCTTCAAAATTTGTAATAAAGAATCCAAAATTTTTAATACTCTTTAAGAAAAATTGTTTATAAAACTAGCTTGGAGAAACTTAACTTAAATATTTTTACATAAAATATAGCCCTTGTCAAAATTAAAAACTGCCAACACTACATTTTTATGAAAAATTTGACTTTTGATTTGATGATGTTTTGACATGAGGAATTAAAAAACGATTATGGTTGAAATGGTTGAATTGAAATTATGGAGTTTTGTTAAACATTTGGTGATAAAAGTTGTAGTTTTGTGGATAGAAATAAAACAATTAAACTACGTTTTAACAATTTCGCAACATTCTATACCAGTGCTTGTGTGTTTTTAACAAATACGACAAATCCGCAAAATAAAAAAAAAGGTACTTGTAGTTTTAAACAACCGAATCGAACAAGTAGTGTTTTTTTTTTGGTTTTGGCAACAACTAATGCGCAAAACTTTAAAACCTAAAATTATAGATAAATTCAGTTTCTAAAAGATTAGTTTTTTTTCTTTCTGCATGCCAAATGTTGGCAATATTCGGCAATTCTTTAAGTCTCAGTTTCTATTGACATATTCCAGAAACATGTCAACAGTGACATCGCTGCATACCAATTATTGTAACTTCAAACTGTCAAAAACAAAACTTGGAGATACGATATTTTGTTGCTTGATAAGTACTAAGCGATTGAAGTTAGTTCAGTGGGTTGGCATTCATTCCTGGGCAGTTGGTAGGAAGTTTTGACATATTGCTACCTAATTATGTTATTATTGTCTTTCAAATTTCAAAGGCTTTTGTTAACAGATTTACTCTTAAAAAAATATTACAAAATGTCCGCTCAAATAAATTTATTAATCAGAATTCAAATATCCATAATTGTGGTTAGGTACGTTTACTGGAAAGCTTTGTTTTTTTTACAAATTTTGGGCCATTTTATGTAGATAAATGTTATACTATAAACTGGTTTAGATTGCTGTTTTCTTAAAGATACATATCCTTAGTATTTATTCAAAGGAAAACTATCTAATTTTTGTCTGTCAATATGTTTGCGGTTTTCACTGGAAATTTATATACTGTGATTTTTTAAATTGCTGCCAATTTTTTTATTTTCTCTTGTTCTAGAAAACAATTTTCACCATTTTTGAAATATCTAACTATCATAGCTCCTCATTTTCCCACTCATTCTATTATCACAATCACAGAAAAAATATAAAAATCAATTGTTAAATATTTTTGTTCTTTAGGTTGGTACAGGAAAAACGTTATAACATCCAGGAACGGTATTATATTAATGTTACCCAAAAATCTATGCAAAATTCATGGAATGTTTGCCAACAATTTCTCAGTAACATCTGACTTTCTCTTTGTTTCAACACGATTTCTGCAACTGATAAATATCAAATACAAATATATGTTTCGGTTTTAAAAGTTAGAAAAGTGATTTTTGAACTAATGGAACTAGTTCGGTTGTAGAAAGTGCTAAATTTATTCGAAAAACTAAACAAAAAGTCATCAAGCAATGATGAATTTTCACATTTGAATTATAATCAGAATACAACTAATTATCTAACGCTTAAAAAAAATTACACGTAACCGTTTAAATTTCTGTTTTTTTCTGTTTCTAACGTAACAATTCTGCATTTTTTTTTTTAATAAATGGAAGCTGTAACCTTCATTTTTAGGCAAATTTTTAGTTTTTTCGACCACACGTTTTATTCGTATTATCATTTTTTTTTATTAATGTACATTTTACAAATACAATAAAACTAGTTAAAAGTTTGTACTTATGACGTCATAGTTACTTATATACCAGTCAGGAAAAGAAATCAGGTACAACCAAAGGACGAGGCCTCTGAATCAAGTAAAGAAATTTTCTGGACGTGTCATGTACTACATTTTGGGTAATGATAACAGAGCTTTCAGTAATCAATTCGATTTTGTTCAGTAAAAAATTAGAAATGACTAATATTTAATTAATTTTTGCACGTTAAAAAACTAGAAATGATCGATAAAATATTATTATATTTTGAACGATAAAAAAAATAGAAATAATGAGTAAAACATGCACAGTATTCAATGCCAATTTGCACAGTAAAAATAATAAACGTTCAGTAAGCAAAAGCGAGACGACATTACCGGTAGCGAGTTTTAAGTTTGCACGATACTAAGCCGAGCTCTGTCGGCAGTCAGCAAGAGCACTAGGCGGATCAAAATAAAAAATAAAATAATAAATTAAATATTTGGTCATGTAGTTTATTACCAAAAAGTTTTAATTTTTACAATAGGCGATCATTTTATGAACCACCAATCATTTGTTTATTTTACTGTGATTTTTGTTTCTTCTGTATGTTTATTATTATCACACCGATTTTTTATTTTTTTACTGTATTTTCATTTTTTTACTATTTTACTATTTACTTTATGCCGCATTTGTTATAATAACTGAGCGTAGGTACATTATTTTAACTCGACATCTATTATTTTCATTTATTGTTTTTACTGAACGAAAATACCTCATCTTTAAATACAACACCATGCAATTTATTTGTCCGCTTATATTTTTTTACAAAAACGTTTTAATTGTCCAAACTTTTTAAAGCAATTTGATATCTGTCTTTGAACTTGCTACATGTTTAAAACAGAAATTCAATTACTCTGCTCGAAAATAAGCAGGAAAATAACTATTACATGACGATTTTAATAAACCTCCGTAACTATGTACATATTTTTTGAAATACGTTTTTTGCTTATATAAACTAATGATAAAAGTATCAGCACATAATAAGCATTATTATTTAGTATGGTTTAACGACTACTTTGTATTGCTCATGTAATAAAGTGTATTATCGATGGTGCACGTTTTTATTCCTTCGTGTGAAGCTGAATTTTAAACAATAAATTTCTAAGAACCGGACAATTACACTAAAACCGTAATAAAGTAATAATATCTCTTACGTGAAACAACAAAACTTGGTGCGCATAAAACTGTTTTCAGTTAAAAATTCCTGAAAAGAAGGTAGTTTTGTAGATTTTCAACTGTATACGAGTTCAAAATTCTTTGCAGTTAATTTTTTACTGTTTCAAATTAAAAATCAGGAATATCGCATCTGGAAGGGAAATATTAGTTTACTTCCAACACTTATTAATTTGAGGCCGATTCAATTAGAGTTTCCTGACGTGATTAAATTTAATTAGTGCCAATTTCCAGATTGGATAGCTTCCGGTTCTTGCAGGTGGACTTAATAAATCTTTGCATTAGATGATTGATACGTTTTAATAGTGGTACTGTTAAAGTTGTAAAATTTCTTTGACTTTAAAAAAATTGCTCAAATTTTTTGATCTTTGATATTTAATCATTCTTGTTTATCTAAAATACACATGTCTACTTACCTAGATTCTTGTTTATATGAGAAATGTTTTCGACTGTTGAAAAGAAGCAGAGCGTTCTGACAATTTTTCTTTACAGTTGATGCGTATACAGTTGATGTTTTGTCATGAGCAGTTTGCTTTCATCTGCCAAAATGATTATTGCCAACAATTATTTTCATTCTTCTGAGTTCTTTTATTATAAAATTTCTCGATCGTTAAAATTTAGAAATCCCCTGCAATCTTGCACCTGGCAAAGAAGCAGCATTTCTTGAAGATAAAGATCTTTATAACGGTGAATAAACTCGATCGTTTGTAACGTGGTTGTACACGCTCATTATTCATGGATGATGCACTTGCAGGTGCTAAACTATTCATTCTAAATTTAATGTGACGTCACTATAAAATACATCGACCTTGAGAGATGTTACTGCCAAAAATTTGTTAGGTGATACAATTATTCTGATTTTAAATTTTTTGGTACGACTCCAATAATTTCATCATACGTTTTCGGTAGACACGTTAAAGATGTAATAAATTATGTGTATTTTTTGTATTCCTGGTTCACCACTAAATATATTGCGAGAAAACAAAAACAAAAAATATTTCGTCCTCATGGATGAATGCCAAATTGAAAAAAATAACAGAAAATTGAGCGTTTTAAATATGCATTCGTGCAAGACTGCAAAATTATTAATGTGGTAACAATTTTAAAAATAGCACGTAAGTGTAAAATTACGAAATGATGACATTTTAATCCCGCCCACCACGATATCGAAACAAGAGCTGTGACAACAATGTGACATAATGTAAATATTATTTAACTTTTTAACGACAGAGAAATCAATTTGATGTTTTGAGTTGGAACTTTTCCGTAGCTGGGAGGACAAAAGGAAAACAGTGATAACAAAAGATTTATAAAAAAAACGTGTTTATTTCAAATAAAAACGTACAAAATGTTTGAAAGGTTAACAATGGCCGAGTTAACAAAGAACCGTACTCTTAGAGAAAATTGAAAGCAAAATATCGATTCTTTCGGTCAACTTTCAATTTCTTTTACAAGTGGAGTACAGCGGCGGGTGCATCGCACATCTAGTGGCAAGCGCAACAATGATACTTGAAAAGATAGAAGAGAAAAAGAATTAAAAGAGACGTGTGCACACAGTGGGCTGTCGTACCAGATAGTGCATTTACAGAATTCTTGAAGATGGTGCAGTGTAAACGCGCATCTGGCACGGAGCCCACCGCGTTCCGGACGTCCGGAAGATGAAGGCCGGAAGCAGACCGGAAGAAATGGACTGCAAACGGCCCCGTGCCCAGCCACATCCATCGAAAGCACCTAAAACTAACACGACCGTGAGCTTTCAGCTCTCACATGCAAAGAAAAGGAGCTCTTGAGCACACTCTAAAGATTTACAACCTGGAGTTTGCTCATCGGAATTAGGTGGCAAAAATAACAAAACTACGCGTCAATTTTAAAATAAGCTTACCGAGAGATTTTTGAGCTGGTTCCAAAAGCAACTTGGTGTGGAAGGAAAGGAAGAGGAGTTTTGTTCGAGGGATTTCCACCGGTTACACAGTCACAGACGATGTTGAGTGAGCAAGTGGCACAAGCAGACACGACAGAACAGCTGAGAGGAACCGTTCCAACAATACAGCTCATCTGGGTATAGCCCCAAAAATAACATACACCTTTCCTCGTGCATTATGCAAGCATGTTCATGCCAAAACGCTAAAGCCGCGTTGCATCCACCAATAAGAAGAATTCACTTTGGGATGCAAAGCACGCGTAGCACGGTCACATTATAATTAGCGAAAATATTTAGATCACCAGAAGGTCGGATTCAGAAGTTCAACAGAAACAATGAAGGTCAATTAGGGGAAATTCACGATTCCTTCTCACCTGTTCCGTCAACATGTTCACCAATAGATCGCATGCAACAAGCAACACCACACAACAAAACAAGATCCTTACAAGCTAATTTTGACTTCTTGGATGGAATCACTCTCGTTTTTCCACAAATATGAAGAAAAATAAATGTAGAGTAAGCTCACAAATTAAATTAGTTGCCATTATATAAGATGGGATTTGCGCAAGCGTCACGACGACGTAAAAGCAGGAATTAGAATAGATTTGCGTACATTCGATGCGTTTGCCACTAGATGACACCGGCAGCTGAAAAATAACTCTTTACGAGTAATTTTCCTGGTGTAATTCAGTTGAAGAGCCGAGGGTGTTTTATACCGGAATCCGATAATGAAATTATAAATAATTGACCCAAGTGCCAGGGGAGAAATATTACTTCAGCACATAATGAAACTTTTCCTTAATTATGAATTACACTTTTATGACATAATGGTCTCTATCAAGGTTGGAATCGCGTGTTGGAAAATTTGTAAAATAATCGTAAACGAGTAATTTAACTGGCACACCTGTATGCATTACAAATTAGAGAGTTCACGAATTACCGGAAAAACATTTTGGTAATCAATTCCTCACCGCCCAGAGAATAAATTATGTAAAGTTTATCCACTATGTAGAGGCAGCCAGCATTTCCTGTTGTTATCTTTTTTTGAACGAAATTAATTCCGAAATCCGATATTTGATTAAACTGACAAAGACCGCCTGTCATTCTATTTTGAGTGATAAACCAAACCAGTACATTTTCAAGTTATTTCTTTTACATCTAATAAGAAACCTTATTTGTCACCTTTTATCAAACATAAATTCAAAAAATTTATTCACCGCCGATAAATTTTAATGTGACAAAAGTGCGACACGCTTTTCAAGCATAAAGAAAGGAATTTTAGAATGTAATACCATTTAAATATGGAAAGACACGATCCGGGAACTCTATTTACAATCTAAAAGACTTTCAATTGAGATGTTATAAATAGAAGTAACTACAGCAGCAAATTTAATACTCCAATTAAAGAATAGATAGATATTCCCGTTTCTTTGAAATTACATTTTCTATATTTATTGTCACAAAATCACCTTGAAATGAATAATTTATTACTGAATATCGGAAAATATATTGAGCGGTGGTAATTAAATCTGCACTTTCAATAAAGAACGGTTGATTTATGATACTTAGATTCCACGAATTCGAAGGTGTCAAGAAACAAAAAAAATCTATGTAACTTTTAATTTTTATATTTTATAGTTCAAAAGTTATTTATTAAAAATTAGCCGCATGTGGTTGCTTTATTCCAATTACACTGCCAAGTTGAGTTGTTTTATTTTAGTAAAATTGTACACACCTATTTTAAGTAACTAAAATTCTTACAGCATTTATATAAGTATAGTTTAAAATCAAATTTTAAATATTCCATTAAATTTATTACAAATACTATGTATAGTTCAGCTTTTAAAGCCTCAAAACTTTCAACTGCACGTAGAAATAAAAAACAGTAATTCTAGTTTTTTTTCTTTTACAAGTATGTTATGCTTTACTAAAGACAATAAAAAAAATTGTTTTTACCCAAACTGATGCAATTTATATTTTTTTATATTTTATTTGTATTTAAAAAGTACTAACAAAACAACATACATAGCACGTTGGTTTAATTATTCATTGCACACTGTAGCACAATAAAGAAAAACAAAGCTTAAAAGGTTGAAATAACACATATAAAATCTAAAAATAGAAAAAAATTAAAAAGAACGCTAAAAATATTGATTCGCGTTAATATTAACAATGACTTTGACCTTAGGAGGATCAATATCTAGGTGTTGGAGAAATGTATGTAAATAAAAAAAGTTCTAATAAAAACCTTTCGTTTTCAGGATAACTTTGTCTCATACTACAGTTGAAAAACTGTAAGGATTGCGTATACTTTATTGTAACTATAGCACAAAATTTTGATTTTCTAGGGAATGTTGAGAAACTTGTTCTCCCGGGTGTATTATGGTTCTTTTAAAAAATTGTGTTGCTATTATTTATTATAAATATATTCGTTTGTCGATACGTCACAAGAGGAGTGGGATACGAAAGTGTTTTCAAATAAACAAATAGAAACTGAAGCCAACATGAACCTAATGAGAAGCCATGTGAGTTTGACAGTTAGGTGGAACTTTATTAGGGATGACCCTAATGAAGTGAGAATGAACATGAGTTAGTATCACATTTCATTTGTTTGTTTGGAAACATTTTTAAACCCCACTACTTTCGTGACATAAACGAACTTGGTTTTGGACTCTTTGTATTTTGATAGATATGCTTCATTTGTATAGACTCTTTCAGTAGACAACAAAAAATGTAAATTATCACTTCTGTTCATTGTTTTCTATGCCCGAGATTAACTTTATTTCCTATGAAACTACAATATATTATATACACCCAATAAAATTATTTATTATACCGTTTATAACACTCTAAGATCACAAAGTAAAAAGATACGACTGAGTGCATTAGATAAAATAGAACGTAATATATATAGTTAAACTTCTCTAAGATAGGCAATATAAAAATTTGAAGAAACTAAAAATTAAAACATGTTTTCTTTGTTTACAACTAGGTTCAACATATTCAAAGCCTTCAGATATGAATTCACAAATAAATGTAATTATCTTATTAATCTACGGTTTGCAAGTCATTTTTTGTAGGTCATTTCCATAAATATTACATAAATAAATACAAAGTAGTTGTAATTATGTTTATATTTATTCGTATTTTTTTTAGGTAAAGATCATAACTTTCTCGTAGAAATTATCTTTAATGAAAACATCAAAACCGTAGACAAAAAATATTAAAATTGCTCTAAAAAAGTCTATTTCACGATTTCCACAACAATCGCTTGTTGTGGGCACTTGCTGCAGTAGCAATTTATAACAGTACCACGGTAAGAAAACTCAACAGGTTCGTTTGGTACGAAATTTCGAGCAAAAACTGGTTACATTTTCTCTTCCCTAGGTGTGTTCTTTTGATATATGTGTGTATCTACATCAGCCAAGCAGTCCGTCCATTAATTGTCGTTTATTGCAAGAAAAATACGAAACAAATCTGTTTAATAAATCTTACTTTTTGTGTTGTTTTTATTGCATTGTGGTTGCGGTAATTTCTATTAAACTCGAACGCGCTTTGGGTAGGTCAAGGACTGTAAAGATTTTAATCTGTAACTTTCAACTTGAACTCGCAGATTAATACAATTTTCTGCTTTATGTACTTCTCAACTTGAACCCATTCTGTAATAAAATAAACGAATCAAATTCACATTACCGTCGAACTTTGACAAAGATTATTATCTCTTGACGTAGGTTACCAACATACGTAAATAATCCTATGTGCACGTACTCAAAGCTCGCAACAATTCGTAGACTTCAAGGTTTCCTTTGTGAAGCCGCTATATCCTGCATTCAATTTTTTCTAAGTGCATAATTAATAGCAACACGAATAATAACCGGGATAAATTGGCGATGAAAACATCACTTAATTCCAACCATATCCTGTAACAGTCTTTTTTGAAGACCCGATAAATGGCAATCTTCTAAATTTGCCATAAAAAGAAGCGTCGTTGTGAGACGAAGACGTTTCCACTAATCGATTTTCGATTGGTTTAGGGGTAATTTTAGACTATTCATAGTAGTATGAATTGCAGAAATTGATCACAAAACGCTTCGGGTTTCCTCTCTACCCAATTATTATTGTCGTTAAGTTTTCGATCGACGACAAAGTTATCGTTCGGGGAATGTTATTATCGATGTTATCGAATTGCAATCCTCATTTGAAGAGAATCGATTTGTCCGTGAAGTCGAGAATGAGGTTCCTGACGAATTTTAATGAAATGAAATGTGTAATGACAAAGACTGACGCATAATTTTTAAATTGTATAAAAGATCAGGACGCCTTGTTATGAATGGGAGTAATTTAGTGGATATTCTTTATTTATCTTATTCTGTGAGATTTTAGTCAAGGTTGTTGACTGTTAAATTTACATTCGTCAATTAAAAAAAATAAGAATGACCGCAAGAGATTACACCGTTGAAATGTTTGTGAAGAAATAATGAAAAAAAACTGACATAAAGGTTACAGTTTGTTAATTTTAAATTATAAGTGATAAAAGCTTTAAGATTTTTGATGTCTCTATTAAGTTTTAACGATAGTGCATTAAATTGGAAATAAGATTTGAAAGAAAAGTATGGATAATTTAAACCCATTATTAGATGCTAACATTGATTAAATTTGTATACTTTTTCAATGGTAGTTTTTAAGTTAAAGTATTTTTGTTAGAATCTAGTTTAATTTTCTTGGTATTCTGCTTTAGAAATTAGAATTTAAAGTTTTTTTTTTTTTTTAATACAAGAAGAAAATGTTTGCAATACCGGCTTACAAAAATACTCTGATTTTTACATCCTATTCTACGTAGTTATATCCAAAGAATTAGTAACCTCGGAAAAAATGCATCCTATGATGACTCTTATTCATGAGGATGACGTTTACCGTGGAGCGAGTTTGCGAGCGAGTGGAGTAAATTATCCGAGTGAATAAGAGCCATAACAGGTGAGCGTAATACTTTGCTTTATCTACGACTACGAGTCTATGTTGTTCCGCCTTCCATTTCATAAATTTTGTTTTTACATAACCTTTTTTTCGACTTTTTGCAGTTGTCAAAATAAATGTGACGTTTGTTTTCATGGAACACATGGATCAATTGCTACTAATCATCGAATCATGATTATTATTCAACGGGTTGGAGTCAATAAGAGCTCAAGATGAATTTTATTATTACATGGGTCTCAATAACGGCTATCATTATTTGGTTAAATTCATAGATGTCATAAATGTATAAACTGTAAAAAGATACGGTAGATACTTTTAGGTTTAAATTATCAAATAAAAATATAAATTCCATATACATTTAGCTTGTTATGTGAAAGATATTTTAGATAATAGAATGATTTTAAAGAACAAATAAGATAAGAAAATTTAGTTCAATATTTCTAGACTAAAAGTAACAGTACAAACCTTTTAATTAGTCAAATTTTGTCTGTATTTTTACCAAACAAACCTAAACTTTTATTTAGAATAAAATTTTATTTTCAATTTCGTTACTCCTAACTCTCTTTTAGAATTTTATTTTATAAAACTAGTTCGAAACAGCAAGGAACAATCCAACAGATATTGTAAAAATTAAAGAAAATTAAATAATCCTTTGAAGAAAAAATAACCTAAAATCGATATAAAATGTGAGCGGATAAAAAAACAACGGCACCGTTAAATTTGTGAAGAAGTCCTAAAAATAAAATGAATCCAACATCTGGTAACTACGAGCTTCTGCACATTCTGCAGCACTTAAGTCTGCAGCGAGTGAAGTTTTTTTTAGTTATAGCTTATTGTATTACGAATTATTTGTGTTACTTTTCAGTTGCTTAGAACTGGTGGTGAAACCTTGTTTGCACGCATCAGTTTCCTATTTTATTCAAAAGCAAAAATTAACAGAGTTTGCAGAATATTTGCAAGTGAATTTTGCGTCAGCTTAAAAACTATTAGTTATTTAAAATTTTTAAATGAGTAATCGTCTTATAAAGGTTTACTTTACGGATTTTTTTTGCATCCGTAAAGATGCTTTTTATGGACTCAATGGTCAAAACAGACTTTACGAACTAAATCTCAATTTCTTACATTATGTCTTTTACATTTTGTTAGTTTCTTACGACCGCTTAAAAAACCTTGTGCGTATTTCTGCTGTTAGAAATAAATAGCTATAAAATCGATTCTAATTGGGCGCAATCGCTTGGTAAAGTTACAAAAGAAACCCAAAATTCCAGATAGTGCGTCCAAATTTTCCAACATTTATGGTTTATTGCAACAATCCCTTTAAATTTTCCAGAAAAACCAGCCTAAATTAAATCGAATGTCACAGCTGGTCCAATCAAAACAAATCAACTTGGCAGTTAATTAAATTCGTCTGCAATTTGGTGTTTTTCCACAACCAAGCATCCCACAAAAACCACCGTATTTGATTCAATATTTTGTACAATAATAACGCAAATTTCAATTGATATTCTGAATTCGAAGGTGTTGAAAAACGATGTATTAATTAAAGTTACAGTGTGGGGTAAAATTTTTCATTTAGGTGTATGATTTTTTTTGTTAAATTTTACGACTAGTTTTTATTAACATTCTGCCCATCACTTACCAATACCTTATTACTAATGGGCAATAATAGTCAATTAACGATGTACGTGCCGAAGGCTACGTGTCACGCTTCGTAAAACATGCAAATCCTTTTCTTCCATTTCGGCGTTCATGGGGAGAAGAAACTGAGATACCACCAGCTGTGTTCACTGTTCAAGTACCAAGTAAACACAGGGTGGTCCCCAGCACCTAGTCACCTTGTTCTATTTCTTCAGTATACAAGTATTCCATTTCGAACCTCAATGCAATCAATCGTATTTATTACGTTGTAATTTTTTGCCATCGTTCTGTCCACATTCTACTTGTTTCGTTTCAAAAGCAAGTTTTGAAATTCGCCATTTTTAATTACCGGAACTTACTGCTGTCTTCATCGTTTTTGTAAAGAACGTCGTCTATGCAAATTAAAATCGCACTATAAATATCCTTTGTAATATGAGTGAAACGATCGGGTTGCTTGAAAAAATATAGGAGCGGCATCCGTAATAAATTCTGTCGTTATTAAAAAGTTCACTGGCCAATTTCGTGAGTTTTTGTCTATAGCGATGAAGGTCGATGTATTTTGTTTTATAATAATAGTTTTGTTTTGAAGTGCACGTGTACGATTTTCGAATAAATTGTATGGACGACTTCGGCAGCGAGGTTATGAATTGATGGATGTGTTTAGATATGAAAGTGCTTCGGTGTCTCAATTCATAATCTACAATGCTGATATCAAGAATGAATTGCAAATTAAACAGTCACTTTTTTAAACGCATTAATGCAATAAATAATAAATAATACAATAATTTTATAATAAATAATACAATAATTTGATTTTCTAATTTTATATTCAGTATTACTATGAATACTTACTTGTTGTGAAAATTCCGTCGTTTTTATTGCACCTTGTGTCAAACAATTGAAGTAAACAAACCCTATTAAACCTTATTAATTTTGACAGGTATTTCTTTATTTGGAATATAAGTATGAAGGGACAGAATTACAATTATGTATTATTATGTTGTTACATACCACCGTGTTTATTTTGTCAGTATAATCAATTGCTATTTTATATGTATTAACGTGGGCGTCAAATTTAGTGGATCTCTTGTTGTTTTTTATCTCCCATAAAACATGTCATTTTGTAATTAATTATTGTATTCAAATACTACATATTAATAAACTGTAGCCCACAAATGGAAATTTTGTTCTTATGGTATTATTTCATAGTTGAGTTTCCAGTTCTGAATTGCTTGGAATTTCAGTAATGCAGATCTGAATTAAGATACTTATTTTTACGGCAGTCGTGCTGCAAATTCGCACTTATGTCTTAATATAAGTTTTACAAAACTAGCTCTTTTTACCAACTTTTTTTAATGAATCAGAAATAAGTAAAACCTTAATAAAACAAACGATTTAAACAGATTTTTTTTGGATAAAGATCAAATATTTTATACTTCTTTCGAAAGCTTTTCTACAAATTATGACAAAATATATTAGTGGTGTAACACGGGGTTGTTTCGCCAAGCGCTCACCTGAATAGCGCTGAAGTCGCCGTTAGTCGCTGTTGCATCTCAGCGAGGCGAGAATGTTTCACCGAGCGCTCACCAGAGTAGCGCTGCCTCACCCTACCCCGCTCCTCGATAACCCTAGCCCTCTAAAAGTGTTCGCCCAAGTGGAACGCCTCCTCAACCGGAAAAGTACGGTAAGTATCACTAACAAAATACGTATTTACGCTTCTGTTGTTAGGCCCCTCATGATGTATGGGAGCACCAACCTGAAACCAAGTAAAAGAAAGAAAACTGAAGAAACTTCAAATCATCCGGAACAAAATCCTGAGGACAGCCATCGATGTTATCCGACAAACGAACAAATCCATAACGACCTGAAGATCCCACCCATTGAAGAAATCGCCAAGAATATCGCCAGAAGGCATCTTGAGAAGGCAGCAGAATGTGAAAATTTAACAATCAAAATTAGATCAAGACAAGCGAGGAAGAAGGATAAGAAGAAGGATAAGAAAAAAGATGAAGAAAAAAGAACACCACCACTACAATAAAAAGAAAAAACCTAAAGAAGACAAGGAACATATTGTCAGATGAAACAGTAAAAAACAACCAATGCAAGGCTAGTCAGACAGCATCTCTTAAAAAGAAGAGGCTCTAGCTGTGCCCCGTGGTAGCCTATTAGACATACTATAGAAATCTGTTGAAACTCCTAGTAGCACGGCCCCTTCTAAAACCCCTTGCGGCCTGGACTAGAGCATCACATCGACGAAGACGCTTGTCCCTCAAAATGCGTAGTCGATTGTACTAGTTTGTTTGTAAATTGTTACTGTTTGAATAAAGTCCCCGATTAGCGGACATTCGTGTTTGTGTTGAAATCTTCCCGTAACGGACAGCCCCGTTCATCTGATCATTTCAGTGTTAAAATGGACTAATTTTCTAAAAGGTCTGATTGCGAAAAAAAGTTTTTGACGTAACTTTAAACTTTCTTAAATGTGACTGCATTTAAAAAATTCCGCGTAACTACCAAAGATTGTGACTTTTTGTTTAAGTTTGCAACAGATTTAGTATTATATGTGGATATGCCCGATTATTAAGTTTAAACATGTCAAGAGAAAAGATAAATGAAATTGAATTTTCATTTTTATATTTTGAGATCGATAATAACGTTTTTAGGCAAGAACGGTTAGAATTTGTAACCTAATGTCGCATGACATTATCTAATATTTATTTTAATTCTTCCTTTTTAGTAGTATCAATAAATATGTTGACCATAAATGGAGCCGCTTAGAAGGAAGTTTATAGTATTTTATTTAATCAAAATTTGGACGGCTAGTGAGCTTCATCACAGTAAATTATTGTTTCCTGTAATGTAAAATTTCATATTCCAGAAGATGAAATTCAAAACAACATTTCTGGCTTTCAATTCAGTCTAAAATCCAAAATATTAGTTTTCTAGTATAATTCCTCTCAATACAAAACAAAGCTTAAACTCAAAAGAGTTTTTCTTTGTAAATTATAATCGAATTGAAACAATGTTAAATAGCTTCTAGAATCTGAAATGTGAAGTGGTAATGAATCATTGTTGACATGGGTCCTGGGACATTTAAAATATCAAATAAATTTTTGAAGAAAAAAGGAACACATATTTTATTCTTCATGAACTAGTTAATGTAGTTATTACTTATTGTACCTTCTAAACAAGACTTGTTTAGCAGCCAAATGAGACAAATAAACACCAGTTGATTATATCTTCAATTTTTATCGAGGGTTAACTAAGTTGAGCTTTTTTTTGTTGTATTCACATTTCATAAACCTACATCGTTTCATTTATTTAAGTTTTATCTGCTTTGACCTTGGATTATGGAAACTAATTAAAAATAAACCTACAAGACGCAAATAAAATTAGCCTTTCTGTTATTTCCTCTTTAGTGTAGAAAATAATTCAAAGAAAGATATCATGGATTCGCCATTTAAAAATAAACAAACCTAATTGTTTAAGAACAATTTATTATTGTTACAAAGTACCACACGGTAACAGTATCCAAGCTATTCTGTTTTAAGGCAGAGACTCGCAAAAGGTTCAATTTTAGAACTTTGAGAATGTTTAGAATGCATTCACTATTTACTAGTCTCTTAACTATATATTCTATTCATATATTCTGTAGAAGATTCCTAAGCCAGTCGACAAACTATAAAGCAAATATATAAAAATCTAAATACATTTTATTTGGCGTTTTCCAGCAACGTAAAACGAAAATGAAATAAATTAAAATTAATAAGAATAAATTGTTAGGTTGGTTGAGTTTGATGACAAGTTTTCGCTTTAAAAGAATATCATCGTTATTTGCTTTGAAAAAAAATGTCTCACCGTTTGATTAAAATTAATGTTTATAATATGCATTGTTACAATTCACCTATTGCTTTTTAAAATATAAGAATTTCAACGGTAGGTTACCGAGTTTATCGAATTAGTATCGTGTTAATCAAAGTTATAGTCACCAAAAAATTGTAGTCCGGTGGTAGATAGAAAATGTCCAAGTTGTCAAGTCGGGTAAATCAATATACAATATCACGTCTTTTATTATTATAAGTCTAAAAATCTAAATACATTGGTTAGTCACTTCAATGGAGGTTTTATCAGTTACTAGTGTTGTCATGCCCCATAATATAAATCCGAATTCGCAAATGTTTCCTTGATAATGCTTTTTTAATTGCTCGTAATCTAATATCAGTTTTGTCTGATAGAATTGACAGTAGCTGTAAGTATAAACATACAATTAATTTTAATGTCATGGATGAAAAAGTAGATAAACTGTTGTTAAAACAGCTGAACACGAAATACAATAACATAGAAATCGTAATTTATGACCAGTTTTTCAAATTTTCGAAAAATAGGTGATATTGCTCAAAATTGCACTAGACCTTGACCATTGGTTGAAGAACTTTTGAAGGATGTATGCAACATTTATCAAAATCAAAATGTTAATATTTATTTGCAGAACTGCTTTTGCTTTCAAGATACAGACAGCACTTTAGATATTCGAAGTTTTAAGAATTCAAAACTTAAAACACCGTTAAACAGACATACACTGTTTATGAACATTATAGTATACTCGAAAAATTAGTTCAACGTTTATGTAATTATAGAAGCAGTATAAATATGTCAGAATCACGCTATATTTGTACTAAACAGCTTCAGAGTATTGAATAGTGAATTAAATTTGACCCATGTTCGTAAGAAACAGTAATAGACTACGACTGCAGAATTCGAGCTGATCTGGCGTTATATTAAGTTAAAACTTTGTTAATTTACAACTTTGCAGTAATTCTCCTAGAATGTTATAGTTACGAACATTTCACATAATTCACTGCAATCGCATAGAACATTTGTCACAATAAATTATCAACTTCACGCCGTATTGGTCTTAAGGTTCAAATAACTGATTTTCAATTAATTTTACATTTGTTTTAGTAAGACCATGACACAATCACCAGCTGAATTTGCCTTAAAAGCAGATTTTATAGAAATTGATATGTTTGTGACAGTCAATCCTAAAACAATAGCGACCATCTATTTTCACAACTTAATGAAAAGCGCAGAACAAACAGATCCATTATCTATTTAAATTTCCGCTGACTTTAACTTCAGGAGACAACCAATTTACAAAAAAAACTTTATAACTTATTACATAGCCCGTCTAATTAAAAATGATGAAAATCCATTACAATTAAGTGGGAAAGATAAACTTATCCTGACTGATGAGACGTAATCTACTATTATATCTGATAGATTATCCGAATTAGTAACAAGAGTCAACAATATCTACATTGCATAATAAGAACGAACGTGGAGGAACAATCTCGTGTTTCCTTTTAGTGGTGTAACGACCGATAAAAACGCAACACAACATGGCATTAATATGCAAATTTTACATCGAGGAAACGCGATAAATTCAATGCGGGTTGTTATTTAAAGTTCATACTTACAGTCTGCTCGATGGTTCCATGGCGGCTTCGTCACCCTCAATACGGTAAACTTTCCCTGACATGACGTACTCAAAACTATCCGCACGCGAGCCTTCTGTTTCTAAACCTTGAGGGTTCCAATCACCACTGTCTGGATATCCATCTTCACGGAGGGTTGTGGCAAGAACCAGTCGAAATTTGTCGCCTGAAAATTAATAATCGAACGTTTAGTATATTTCATCGGTAACGGCATAATTACAGGCTATAAATGTCATCAAGTCATAATTTCAATTTCGTTTACAATTTAGTATGGAAATATTTCAGCATCTTTAATAAGCACAGAAAACATGTTGTCCTTAGACAGTGTACACTGATTTTTATGATGGAAGAATGATAGCGTCAACAATGTTATTTACATAAAACTTAGAATTGATAAATTCTAGCATGTCTCCGGCAATAGCGTCAAATAAATATAGGAACTGCAGGGACAAATTGGCACTACATTTCTGAGAATGCTGGTAATAACTCCGTGGTCTCGGAAAATGAACGTTGGTTTGAAATTAACTTTAATCTGATGTTACTTCAGGAAAAATAACCGTCAGTTTTCCTCCGGCGAGGCACAATTTCAAATGTGAAATGAACTCAACTCGATTTTCCTTTTAAATGTGTTTTCTCTGAGAAAACAACTTTCCCAAAAAATATCCTTTTCAGACCTTATAATTTAATTTGAAGTGATTAACGGTCTAAAGATGTATGTTGTTTATAAAATATTTAAAATAAAATGTCATTATCAACATAAAACGAAACGAGTTGTTAGCTCAACAAGAGAAAAAAGAGAATACTTATATTTACAACTATGAGGCAATTTTAAGCAATTTTCAAAAAGCGAACAAACATGATTCATTATTTCGCTACATTACATTGAATAACTGAGAACCATAAAATCAGTCATTAACAATTTATTAAATCACTAGCAAAAACAATGACCCATTACACGCTCTAAACCAATCAGTATATTTGCAATCATGAACAGAAAAACAAAGGCGAAAAATCAACGTTATAAATAAAAGTTTTGTCATAGAAATTTTTGATAATTAAAGGAAGTGTCGGTCTGCGAACCTGTTTTGATCTCGAGGAATTATTAGTGTCTGATGTCAGACAAAAATATAGACAAATGGCTTTTTGTGAATCACAATTTAGTAAAAAATATTTCAAATTTGCGACCGGCCTTGACTTTTTGGCTATTTACTATTTGAATTTGACTTATCTGTGATAATCTTTGTCAATAAATGTCCAAGTATATTTATATAAAAAAGTTTTTGTAGCCGTTTACATTTTTTTACGATCATCATGAATCAAAACTTTTTTTTTCTGATCTAAACACTTTAAAAAAAAAGAATCTTTGGTATAGCAAAAAGAGTACAGACAAAAATATTTCTCTTTGATGTACATATATTATTTCTCTTACTCCAAAATTATGACACATTTTATGGTATTATTACACGCAATATTAAAGCTGACTTCGTTTAAAAATTATTTAAATTTATTGTATTGATGTCAATACAAATGATGCTACATCATACGTAGGAAAAGATTCATTTGTAAGTAAATAAATATGTTTTACCTGCATGAAAGTATCTGGAAAGTATTATTTTTTGCTTTGATTATTTTATTTCATGGTGTTTAAATGTTTTAACAAAAAAAATCTAAATCTTTCCACTAATTTAGGTTAATATTTCGTCTAAATAATCAGTTTAAATGTAGAATAAAATCAATGTACCGCATAGATTAAAAAGGTAGAAAATTGGAAACCGCAAAGGTTAAAAAAAGTCTATTAAGCAAATTACAATGAACTCAATCCAAACTGTTTCGATTTTCATAATTTGCACGTTTTCCTGTGGAATGTTTTAACAATTCTAAAGAAAATAAAATTGATTTTGTTCAAGTATTTTGTTTATTTACTGTTTGTTATACCTACCATATGCATATGCTCAATTTAACAAAATCAGTAAGTTTACAATTCAAAAAAAAAAAACGTTCATTAGAAAAAGCACTTCTTTTATGTTTTGATATAAATGATTAAATCCTGTTTAGGGTACACTCCGCATACTTGTCTGATTTGTGAAATCTGTAAATTCAGTTTTTAATGTCAGACACTGTTATGGAATGGGATTTTTTTTTACGATTTGGGACAAACCGTTTGTTAGAAAAACTGGAAAAATAGACAGGACTCGCTGCTTCCCAAACAAAAAAGAAAAAGTCCTTTGTTGGTGTTTTCATTCAGAGTTTCCAGAACAAACCTATCGGATCACTGGAATCGAAAATTTTTATGAAACAATCTGGATTAATTCTGAGAAACCACAGAAGGTGTGTAAAATGTAAAATGGTTGAAAACATTTTATTTGTACCAATTTTGTAGATTCTATGGTTCTGGTTCGAAAATACCTTGCATTTCTAAAAGCAAGAAATTATGCGATTAAATACTTTTTTCCAGCTTCATGTTGTTTGTAATAAAATTAAAAGTTTCCATACTTTTTCACTGTTTTTTATAAATAATAGAAGATACTCCCTTCTTTGTTGGTAATCCAGTTAAGTTTTACGCCTACGTAACCTCAGCGTGCAGTTTAAACATAAGGCTTCGTTAACTTTAACAAATTAAATAGTTATTTAAGGTACAGGTGACTAATGAAAGATTTTATCTTTGAGCGGAAAGTATGTGTAACCAAAGGTTTGCTTACGGCATTAAAATGTCGCTCTCATAACGAGATATTCAAAATATCAAACCGATGTTATTTAGAAGTAGTTATTACAACGAGCTCTTTAATAACAAGTTAATGTTACGCTGGTCAAGACTCGTTTAGTTTATTACTTATTCTTATTAGTTTATTAGCTAACGAACTAAAAGGAAAATCAGAAATTTGATTTTTTCTTCCGCATTCTCCAATTGATGCATTTAAGAGTAACACGTACTTATAACTATTTGCGATGTCCAACTATCGTTTAAATATCGCCTTAGAGGATTCTCTGTCCCAAACTCCAACTAAGTTTGTACTATTTAATACGCTATAATTTTTAAGAGAAAATATATTTTAAGGTAAACAATTCTTAAAATGAATAGCGTATTGCTTTGGGATTATAAATTTTCTAATTGGATATAGCAGATGCCTAATGTAAACAAGAACGAACTTGATTATAATATGCGCTGTTTCTCTCGATGTAACTGTCTTGTTAATCGATGCAAATATTAGAAACACGTTATAATAATATACAGAAAAGTTATAATTTGCAATCCTATATTTCCGTAGTATTTTCAGTTTTCTAGACACGGACTTCAGGTTGTTTGCGTTTAATTTTATCCAAACATAAAAAAATCCCATGACCATTTAATCATTTATTGCAGTTTACTTTTTCATTAGCTAGACTAAGATATAAGTACAGTAAATATGTTTTTTAGTTGATAATTGTTAAATAAAAGATCATAAAACTAGTTTAATGACACTAAAAATTGAACTGAACTTATAAAAATTAAGATTATTCATAAAGACACCTTCGGAACCGAATTGAAAAAAAAATAAACAAATTCTCGTTTGTATTGTTTCTAGTCGAACTCTTTTCACTTCAAGTAAACTCTTTTCAACGCTGAACATCAACAAACCATGACATTCAACGAGCCGCAAGGATAAAACACTATAAATACCACGATTAGTCAGTCACCTTTCGGTTCGTTTATTTAATTCAAATTCGGTTTATTACGTTTCCCATCAAATTATTGTTTTTTACACGAGCATCGAGCATAATTGTAGTTTAATTATAAACCCTGCTTAATAAATATTTCAAGCATTTGAATTAATACATTAATAATGAAGCAAGTGGAGTTCTTTGACACTGGAAACTCAATGGCATGTTTGTTACAAAAACAATCCATTTTCTCGGTTTTCCTGAATTATTTATCGCCACAAGCGGGAGAGTTTGTTTACTTGACCAAAATATAATTTATAGAACAGTACATAAAGTGTAAACAGAAAATAATTTTTAACTGCAATAACTGGAGCAGATAACTTCAGCTTTATTTTCGGAGAATTTGAATCACGAGATTGCACTTATCAAACAATACCGACATTGTGCTGATATATTTTCACAAAAATTCCGGTGACGCTATAATACAAACATTCCCCTGTGTGTCATAGTGCTAGAAAAAAACGTTTGCACCACTTTTTTGCATCAAAAAGGTCATTTGAATCACGAAAAATTAAAGACGTTTTTATTCAGCAAACTCGAATTCCCATCTTCTCTCGCAGCCCCAAAAAACCCAGACGGTGATTTCCAGTAAACGCCACACATTTGTTATTTTAAAATTCGTTTACTAAGAACCGGTCATTATCTTACATCTTTAGAGCAACGCTCACATCAAAGTCCTTCAATTCATAGAAATTTATCTCCGGATATTAACATTTTTGTGTGCTCTTGATGTCAAAAAAATGACATTAATTCAGAAACAACGTAATCATCAAGGATCAAAATAAAGTGGAAAAGCAGTCCTAAAGGAAACAGACCCGCATAAATTATCCTTCCATCAAAAAATAAACCACAAACAACAAAGCGAAGCAAACGTTGAATTCAGAAAAAAAGTTACAAAATTTGCATTGCATAAACAGTTTTTGTACAAAAAAAGCGCAAATGGCAATCAAACCGTACATCAAGAATCGTAATAAAAAGAGAGCTTTCGGGCATAAATTTTCCTCATTTTCTTTGCAAAGAAATGTGTCGACGTCATTTGTGTTTTAATCATCACTGGAAACATGAAGATTGTAATTCTGCGACAAGATTCAAATCGGTAAATAGATCGTAATAGCAACAGGTTGAGCAGGTGTCTTTTCTGCGAAATTTTCAATTTGATTTTAATTATTTTAATTGTGTATTTAAATTTTAAATGAACTCGAAAGGTTGTAAAAAGTTTGTACGGGTTGGATTTAAATCTGGCAATTATCACACAGGTAGATCTTAGTTAATAGTACTCGTTGGATGGAATTTCATCTTTTTTAAAAAAATTGTTGGAATTTTAGATCGTTTACCCTTTTGTTGAACTAGCTGCATATTATAATATTTAGTAACTCTCAGTTATTATGTCACTTTGTTAAATTGCCTATTCCTTTAGGTGTGAATATAATTTGAAATAAAGCTACGTAATAATAAATTCTACCGTTTCTCGACCTTGGTGTGTCATTTATTTCATTCACATAACTTTTATTTTTAAATTTTTTAAACTTAAATAAAAAGTAAGAATCCTCTACAGATTTATTATTGATGGCTTAATGAGGGTACAAAATGATGGTTTACGGCCACAACACACAAAATTTGTTGTTTTCAAGCAGAAATGTGGAAGAAAAAATGTTAAATCTCAAAAGCTAGTGACAACGCTGATTTTGAATATCAGTTGTCGAAAAATAGTTGTTTGTGCCATAAAAGCGTAAAGTTATGAATTTTCGAAACTAAGTACTACTATATTCTACATTTTTTATATTAAAGCTCAATTTTTTTACAATCATCTGCAAAAAATATTAATTGTTAAAAACTGTCATTATGAATTTTTGTGATGAATATTTTGTGATTTTGTTGGCGACAAAGTGACAAGGTCGATTTTGCAGAGGTATTCAAGACAAAGAATTTTTCATACATTTGTATTCATCATAATACGCTATAGAATTGTTTTTTTTCTGTGGAACTACAATTAAATACTTTTCTCGAAAAACCACAACCGTTTCATCTAAACTAAAAGCACAAACGTTTTATGTGTATTGTGTGATATACAGTCGATTTAATATTATAGGTATGCAAAACATCATATAACGACGAGCTAAATCAAAAAGCAATTCACTTTATTGAAGTGAACGACTGAATTTCCAATTTTTACTTTGTCCAATTTATTATCCAAGTCAAAAAATTAGTTTTTACAACATAGATAGAAAACTTGTTGAAAAACATATATTGTACAATGTTCCCAGGAAAAGACTACAAGGCTTTTTGGGTAGAATAAAAAGAAGAAGAAGAAGAAGAAGGTTTTTTCAGTTTCTGTTTGGCAAAGACTGTCCCCAACTACATACGGGTATTCTAGTATATCATATGTTATATTGCTGTTTGCATTTTGTTTTAATTTCTTCTTGTTACCACAACAACAATTGCTTTTCAAGTAAATATTTAATATTTGACGTATCCATCAATTTATGTTAAAGTGTAAAATGACCTGAAGAACTCATACAAGAAGTAAACAGACCAATTAAACGTGTCATCTGAAGGCAATGTGCAGGTATTATTAAATGTAATGGCATGCATATAGTTCCTTTTTTTTAATGCTTCACTTTTGTTACCATACAAACTGACAACTAAAAATTCACAAAACCTATATACTAATTTCTCCGCAGAGAAAGCAAACACATTTTATTCTGTAATACGTAAATTTAACCGCTATTGTTTTAGCAATTTGATATTTTCAAATGATTGAAAAGACCATCGCACCTTGTTACATGTAGTAAATTTTGATCAAACGTTTTAAAAATAAACTATAAACTGATTATAACAGATGTAACACCTTTTTAACTGAGTAATCATCTGCCCAATTGAATTTATTGTCGAAGCTGTCTCTAATACAAATCAAAGCATAATTTGTCCAAAACTGCAATTGCAACGGGCTTCAAAAACAAGAATATTTAAAATTTTCTTTGTTTGGATAAAAAAAGCACCAATTGTATGGGGCCAAATACAATCAGTTTACAAAACAATTTGAATCGTAAGCCGCAATAGTACAATTTTCCACACTTTTTGTCACAAATCAATAACCAATGCATTTGCTGGAGTTTTTTCCCACGAATTCATCCATACAACGTAACCATGACCACAGGCTTTTGTTTTTAATGAAGACAGCTGGTATTACTTATGCGCATACTACCGAAAGATCAGAAAAAATTACATGCTTGTTCAGTTGAATTTCTATTCTGATTTTGGCAAAAACGTTTCGGAACTAATTTACAATGAGTCATAAACTTCAAAGCGCGGTATATAAGAGGTTTTATGTTACATGCTTGAAAATGATCCGGAACTCTGTATTGAGTTATAAATTTCAATCTCGTGCGCTCTATCGGTTTAAAATTGCATTAAATGAGTGAACTCAACTTGAATTGAGCACACAACATAATCTGGCCTGTTATTATCCCAATTATGGTTATACAAAAGGTGCGCAGTGAATCCCATTCATCAAGAAGGCACCCTTTAACCCTCAGTTCCGAAAGCAGGAAGGTGGCAGCAGGAAAGTGAACCTTACACAACTGGGTGTATTATTACGGAACTTATTGAGCATCCTGCAAGTATTATTAGACTAATTTGTTAGTAAAACAAAGAATGTAATTTGCATTCTTGATCTCTAATGTTTTGTGATAAACTGTGATAAGGCAAGATCTAAACGTCAGATGAAAAAGATAATGAAAATATTTCTGAGCGGAAATGAAGTTTGACGTAATAAGAATGATTAAGGCGGTTGTCATTCACAAATTTCATTTTCATGTTATGTAACTGGAATATGAAGGAATGGTGGTAATTACTGATCATGCGAAGTTGTGCTGATCGTGATCTGTCACCATGAAAATTACTCCTATCAATAAACAAATCACTAAACCAAGACAAGAAGCGGTTTATGAAATGAAAAAGCCCAAGCCCATTAGTATGTGTACTACGTTTATAAAATGACAAGCACTAATGGTGAAAGTTACCTGAAATCATCCAAAGAATGAAGTTCGTCAAAAACAGAAGTATCCACCATTTTAACCAAACTTATCTCTAATGTAAGAAACCACACTACACTATAAACAGTGACGCGAACATAACGAAAACATAAACAATCGTTTGATACGCACCGTGCGTATTTTAATCAGACGACCTTGACAACACTCTCATTAGATAGAACCGAATCTCAGGAAACTACGAAACTTGTCCTTGAGATTTCGTTGATTGGAGTATAGCCGCTGGGAAAATCTTGTTTGATGTTATGCAAGTGCTTTACACAACACGATTTACTGTGAGGGAAGAAGGAAAGGCAGTTTCTACGGAAGATCGATGGCAACTGCTCCTCATTCATGGAGAGGGAAAACACCACAGGGTCGCGTCCCTATCCTTGATACGTGAGTTCGCCGCGCCCTTGCGCTCTCGGTGACGGTCAGCTGATATGGGTGTCGATCAATAAACCTCCCTTCTCCTACAACGACCACCGCCACCACCACTCGGCCTACGACAACGAAAACTAGGTAGAGCGAGCGCCCCCGCCATACTAACAGGCTTTTGGATCCACTCCAAGTGCAAGCTTTCTGTGGACGATCGATGCGTATGTGCGTTTTGCCAGTGTGGTGGATTCTCTCAGAGACACGCAGACGGTTACCACACCCAAGCAAGAAACAAAGCAAGAGACGGATGGGTTTTGCTCTGGTAAATTCTGCAATTAGATGAGCCTGTGATGGATACACTCTCTGAAGACTGAAAGACAATGCAATAGTGTAAAGCAAAACTTTTTTTTTCATTTTAACTACATCCTTATCCTTAACGATAATCAACATTTAGTAAGTTACGTCAATGAGAAAACCTTTCCAGGTAATTACAATATTTTTACATAATTTACCGTGGGTGTTATTATTGCTGTTAAGTGTGCACAGTGTTCCATTTGTTTACTTAGTAAATTCTAATGTTTCCTTCTGTGTTTTCGCAAGAATAATAAAATCTCCGTTTTTTATTAAAATTACACGTACTTTTATAAATAATCAAAATCCAAACAAATCGTTTGGATCGTTTATTAAATTTTGCATTGCTTTGATCAAAAACACTATAACAGGCACTATTTCTTTTCTTAAATAAATATTTTAATTTATGCGCAGTGTTTTTATCAAATTTTTGTTTCTCTTCCTACTGTAATATTTATAAAATGTTAATTACTTCCAGCAAGCACGAATATTTGTATTTTTTCCATTTACCGAGGTTGTCATATTAATCATCAAACACCAAAAAATTGTGCTGTTATATAAATATTATTGTTTAAAATATTTTTTAACTGTTATTTAAACAGTTAGAATCGAAGATTAATTAACATTGAAATAAAGTAAATCTTTTGTTAAAGCCTCATTTATTTCCTGGGTATAGGCAGATCTTTTTCCTGCTGGTCGCTATTTAGTGATAAAACAATTTTTATAGTAGGATCATTGCATAACCTATTCATTTGGTTATTTTTATTCGTTTTTAGGTATTAACATACAAGAATTCTCGAATTTAGCTTCAAAAATAGCTTAGAATTTTTTCCACAAAATAATTATTGGTTGAAAAAACATAAAAACTTGACAATAGTAACAAGATAACAATTTAAACAAAATAGAAATATGCAAAAAAAAAGATTTTGGCCGTGATATGTGGTTAACCAGACAATCCAATGAGTAAGATAAGTTATAGATTTGGAATACTAAAACCAATAGCAACTGGTAGCAACAACTGGTTCAAAAGACTTGGACCTTTATTAATATGTATATCAACGTAATAAATATAGAAAAAATGCAAAAAAAATGTTACCAAAAATGTCGTCTTTTTTGATTTTTTTTTTTAATAATGTCCTAAATTAAAATGTAGTAAATATTAGTTTAAGAGTGCTTAAAGATTGACGCATTTCCTTGGTAGCACGCGGTAAAAAAGCATTCTAGAATTAGATAAAATAAAATAGTAGTATTACAAAAAATCTTCAATTTTGAAACTAAGTATGTGATAACGTAGCAAGTTTTGAAATTCGGATTTGTAGCTCTGCTTCTCTTCTAAGAGTTTGAGGTTAAATTTTAATTGCTATGTACAGGAAAAATGTAAAATTGTTGATAGGTGACTCATGTGTTAGTTTTGAAATGTTTTCTATAGATATCAATGCTAACAATTTATGCAAATATGTCTGATCTATTAGGTGCCTTTGTGTAATTCATATCGTATATAAATATCCAAAGTTTGGAAGTCAATTTTGAAACATGCTTTAAAAAAACATAAATTTTAAAAACACCATAATCAAAAATGGCCATAAAATTAAGCATTTATTTATTTATTTATTTATTTATTTATATATTATAAATGCATATTTAGATATGATAGAAAACGATGTGGGAAGATCATAAATTAAAAAAATCTTTAAAATTAGGCACAATCTTAACGCAATGTAAAACGAACTAATAAAATGTAAGTAACGTAATTTATTAGAGATGTGAATATAAACAAACATTCTCTATTCTCTATCATATGTGCTTCAACTAAATGTCTAATCACAAAAAAACAACACTTTTTTGTAATACACCTTCTTTTTAATTAAACAATGGTCACGGAACACTTGCATACTTTTAATACCACACAAAACCTCAATACATTCTGTATTTTGCGCTAATTTAATTAAACGCATGCTTACCAACATTCTTTGCACCTACGGACTTGGAAAAGCAATATCTTCGTTGTAATAACAGTCCTTAAGCTTTCACTTGCTGAAATTTAAATATGTCTAAAAACATCTTCTTTTGTAAACAACAAAGTGTTTTATTAATCGCCCATTTTCCATTCGCGGCAGTTGATGATGGATAACATCCATTGAAGGCAAATAAAATAATCGCGAACCTTTCATCTCTTATGGTAATGTACCCACGAAATTCGTTCTAACAGGCGTAAAAAATGCTTTACCATTCAACGTGGTCTGCATTCATTTAAATGAAAATGGAAAGTAATCACAAAGAAATGCGACCTTGACAGTTGCACGCAATTCTGAATTTTTGTGACAGTGGATGGTCAGTATTTGGACACCCTAACTGTTAACCGGCAGAGCAGGATCGTTAGAGCTCGTAAAACGCCAGAGGCAGGAATAAGTGAGTGCATTAATCTTCATCAAAAGGATAAAACGTTCCAACAAAGTTAGAAGATCTTGAGTCAATATCACGGGCTTTGTAATTATTGTTGGAATTGTTAATTTAAAAGCTAACACTGTTATTATCTTTGAGTCAAATCTCATTTTCAGGTTCTTACTAATGACATCGCTTAACACTGACCTCACGTAAAAACCAAAAATAGACAAAGAGCGGAAGTTCAGTTTGAAAGAAAGAAACAATGTATATAATTCTGGATCGAAGTTTTTCATCAGGAGCCTGCTAAGTTCATGCGGTGAAACGAATTTACGGCTTGCGTTACTCAAGCAACTTAAAGTTTTTAAGTCTTTGCTAATTTTTTAGCCAAATTTTTTAAACAGTTTAAATTTAAGATAAGAACATGTTGCTGTCCTCCCATTATAAAAGTTCAGCCAATACCACGTCAATGGTTGAAATATTTATCAAAAAAACATCACGAAAGACGTCGAAATAATAAAAATTCTACCCAAGTACAGATCATGATCGATTAAAGTTTTTTTTATCGGCGATAAGATAATACATGTCTACAAAATAGACAAGAAGGTATGATGATCAAAACCAGAAAAAAATCTGCAATGTTACGAAAGTTTCATTTGGAGGAAAAAAAGTACGCAGAACCGCAAAGTGTGGTAGATTTATCGATTGATATTCCAATTTGGCTCAGTGAACTCTAATTGGATGTGAAGATAATACATCAGCTACAAATAAATTGAAAGTGAGAACACGTCAAAAACTTCATGCTGATACTTCAATGAAAAATTAAATCGTGGGTGATGTAAATAGGCCAAAGTAACGAAGATGGGAGTTGTGGTAAATTCCTGTTATGGATTATACCTCACTCTAGATCTATATATTTTGTCGGCGAAGATTTTACATCCATGCAAGATGATAACAGCTACCTGCATTCTTGGTTTCTACACTAATTAACAGATGTAGGAGTTACTTTTACTAACTTACGCTAAGAACGGAAACTGAGCTTTAGGTTAATTACAGAAAATGCGATTTGTTTTAAATTTCATTATTTGTACTATATGGGATAGATATGATTATTTTGGACAATATTTATCGCATTATCACAATGTTGTTGCAAAGAAACTGCACCGAATTGATTATGTTATATTATCTGACCACTCATTGAATTCAACAAGATATTCCAATGAATAAATTTACTTTTAATGACCAATGCCATCCACTGTAAGAGGTAACAAAAGCACTTTAACTTTATGTAACAAAGTGTTCCAATAGTTATTTGAAGTTTGTTAGATCATTGTTTAAGCAATTATCTTCATGTTCAATACTCAGTAGTATCCATGCTAAAAAACAAAGAAATATTTTAGTGCACCTCCTTAGTCATATCAAAAAAAGATTTATGTGAATAGTAGTAATGTTAGAAACAATTATTTATTTAAAATAATAAGTTAGCTTACCAAACAATATTACAATTTTAATAATTAAAAATCATTATTTGCTTCCTAATTAGCTTTAATCATATGAAAGTAATTTATATAGTATGTGTGTATTCATATGCCTAATATATATAATAATTGTTTTTTTTTGATGTGGTGGCGGATCGTTTCTTACAGTAAGGCAGCTTTTTGATTGTCGTACAACGCTTGTACCTAAAATTTGAATCATTCTTTCTTTTCTAACATTAACTTAAAAAATTTGAAACTTATCTCATTATTACACGGAATTAAATAATATTTGGTGCAAAAATAACTTTAAGGTTATGTAACAGTTAAAATACAAATAAATATAAAAAATATCTTTTATATTTTTTAAAACTTTGTTTTAGTACTTTTCTCGCGCTTAAATTCAGTTTGTCCCAGTATACCTAGCTACAGCCAGCCGTACAGTTGCAAACAATTGCACGAGGCTCGAAATAGACTTTATTAACATTTCAATTTGCAAATATTTCATTGCTTCCTAATGCTTAATTTATGCCTTTTAGGGGCAGCTAGAAGAATGAAGTCTTTTATTGCTCGAAACGGTATCGATAATGATTTTAAAATAGAAATATTAATATTACATGTATCATTAATTCTACAAGAAACTTAATATCTCAGAACTGGTCCTGTAAAAATGTTGATATTCTATTGCAACTTCCGTCTTTTCAGATTTATATGAATAACATGAGTCGAATTATACAATTCAGTGTCATTTTAAGGAGCTTTTGTGGATGAGTAGTATTAATAAAACACGTTTTTTTGTCTTCCTACAAAACATCAGCTGCAGAGGTTTCGAATGTCATGACAGGGGTCGTACCGATGTTTCCATGAATATAACTTTTGTTTATGGTGCTAAATTTAAAAAATGACTAATTTTAGCGATAGATAATGACTAGTGTGAAAATGCGCGATTAACAAAGCTATTATGTACATTTTTTTTAGTAACCTACCTTTATATTACAATTATTCACAATAGCAGGTAATATTGAACATTTCTAACACGTCACTGTTCAACCCACGAACTGCACCCGTCCTAACTGTTACGAAATTGGGCTGCAACGCATAAATTATGGATCTGTTGACTTTTTCATTGTTGATAGGGTCAAACCAATTCCGTTTTCGCAATGTGATCGTGTTTTTTTTTTTGTCGTAGGTCGGAGTAAGCACAAATTTGGTTCTGATGCGTCAAAACAAAACGTAATTTCAGCAATATGGCATCTAAAACTGCGTCGCAAATAAAAATGTACCGGGTCGTGGACAACACTAGCACGTTGATCGATTAGAGGCAATGCGCGTCACAGGATAAAAAAAATGGGGAAAAATCGAAAAAAAAGTTTGGAAGTTACCTGTTATTAGCGGAGCTGCACATCGTCGCTTCCTCGGCACACGCCATGTTACATGGCACGGACTACATAAACAGCGAAATGGCACCGCGCAAGTGAACTGGAGGAGCACTACGGCGACGACGTCGTATGGGGGTGGGAACCCTCGACGTTAAACGGTCGTGGATTTCGCATCCGCACAACGAAAATATTTACGGACGTAAATTAAGCAGTCGCGCTGTTGCCAGGCGGTTTAGTACGTACACGGATTACCGAGCGGCCTTGACAACGGTTTTAAAAAAGCAATTGGGGGTCACCTTGGCTGGTCGTCGGCGTCGTGGAGGCCGTCCTCTTCGTGGTCTAGCGGCCAGCGCCGCAGTCGTCGCGACGTCGCCGCGCGGGCCGGCCTCGTCGACGTCCCCGTCATCGGGTCGCTTCCTGGTGACGAGACCTGCAGATGTCGTGGGACTGGCCGTATTACGCAACACTTGGAGGCCCCGGCTAGGCGCGAGGAGGCCGCAATGCAGCGGCGCAAGCGCGATTCTCTGCCCAGCCTTGGCAATGAACTTGGCAATGGAGCGCCGGGGCGGCGGGGGCGGAGGGGCCACAAGCGCGGTCGATAAAATTCGACTCACACTACCGCGACATGGAGGAGAATCGCCGAGGAGCACCGGAGAGGGCCTCGCGAAACGTCAACAATCGAAGAGGTACCGTAAACTGGTGCATTCTTTGATGCTTTTAATTCTAATTATGTCCCCACCACGGAGGCGCGCTACCGATGGAGATGATGGAAATGTGCACTGCGTTCCTGCGGCGGGATGGGTTGGGGCGGACTCAAGAAACAGGCTCTCTTTTGACGGTGACCGATATTATTGGCAACTTACTACAGCGCAATATCTCTACTGTTCGGATAGGACCAAAGATACGCTTCGCTGACCTTGCAGGAACTTACTCGTATTTATTTCCAGGCATCATAGAGGCGATACACGGGATCGAATCTTAATCAATTTTTAATCAAAAATGCAGATACTTCCTGAAGCACCACAGCCCGTATTTTAACGGCTCAAGAAATTTATGGTTTGATAGCTTCGAGGATGGTTTTAGTTGCAATTCGTATCAAATCAACCCTGAATGTAAATTATTATACTGATGTTTGACATGATTGAGAACTCCAACAAAAAACGGTAAGTTACTTTGACATCTTGTACCATAAAAGAAAGCAAATTTTGGATTATAGTTATCCACAGTAAAATCCATTTTTCATTCCAGACTGCTTCAATTTTTCATCAACATAATAATTGTAACATGTCAAGTATGTATTTGAGGTGTGAACGGATAATAATTTAGATAATTTGTTTATTTATAGTCAGAATTTAGTGAATCGAAAATTGAACCGCAAGCTTTGAAGGAATACCAGTCAAAATTTTAATTACAGCTTTGTCTGGTTAGATCACTAACACGACCTTTGCTATTTTTGTTGACTTTTATGATCGGATTCGTCAACCAAAAGTTGACAGGTAAAAGCAAAGAGCACCGAGCGTTAAAGACTATGGTGCGTTGCTGTAAGAGACAATCGATGAAGAAGCTATTTTATGCATTAATTACAAATTTTGATACATCAGGTGCGCAATATGGGTTTTGTCGGTTTAACAACTGAATTAGACATTTACAAAATAGTTCTAACACAAAGTTATTTTATTGGCCTAGCAGAATTAAATGTGTAAAAAGAAAACACTAATTTTTGTTCTAAATACATAAATGATGGTTAATAGACATTCCTTATTTGTACACTGACAGGTAATAAATACCTATTGGTCGTCAATGTCATTTGAAAAAGTGACAGGATTGTCCGAAATTAGAAATTTTTCCTGTTTTATAAGGGTGAACGTCATCAAAAAGCCAAAAATATTATATTAAAAAGTGATCATAACACCCACACATTATTCGTCGAGTTCTGAGCCCTACTTTCTAGTAAACTTGTCAAGGGATTCTAATGACAGAAATTAGTGTCACGCAGTTATTATTGGTTGAGAGTAGTTTACAATGGAATAATTTTCACCGACGCTTTAGAAAACATTTTACGAAAAGTATGAACGCTTGTGAATAATTCTTACACACGTTCAGATTAAAAACATAAATGTAATGACTTTCCTAAGAGAATATCAATCATCATTATATCAGCTAGATTTACTTTTACATCTTAATATCCTTATACAATTCCAGAAGTAATAGGGCTTATCAAAGCATGTGAATATAACAATGAGACATAAAACATCTTTTGATATTATTACTAGTTACAAATGTCGATTAAAACCGTCAAGAGAGAAATGCCCACACAAATCAACCACTTACTCTGTTTAGCGTAATTTATCAAGACATAACATAAAGGACTGAAGTAGGTACTTATTTAACTTTATTGTATTAAAAAGCAGCAACAACTCGTTTACAAACAATTATAATTCGTTTAAACATACACTTGTATGTTTAAGCCATTAGTGGGTTTTGGTATTTAAACTTTTTGAGATTTAATCAACATGTACAAGTTGGATTCAAAATGAATAGTTTTTTTTATGACAATTTATGACAAATTGTAGAGATTTACAAATTTTTAACAGTTAAAATGCGTTATCTATACTTAAATCCACATTCTTTGGGATGTTGTACGAACAATTTGTATATGTAAATCGAAACATTATGAAGATAAGAAACATAAAACGAAGTATGTTGATTTAATTGACAAGGATAATTAAAAACGAGTTCCTTCATTCCTCTGAAAACGTAAGATACACTTTAGAAAACATTAAAGGTTATTTATTTAAATGATAATTGATTATAATAGTAATTTTTGTGATGCAGTAAATTACCTACTAAACCGTCTCACTGCAGTTTTGTGCACCATGCAATGAATACTCTAAATAAAATATAAAAACCATCTTACAAATACGATGTTTCCGTAACTAAGTTTTTTAGCAACAAGTTTGTATTTACACCATAAACATGATTTTTGATCAACAAAATTGCAGTCAATAATTATTTTTATACTTTATTTAAGCTCTGCAGACTGCTATAAAATAATTATAAAGGCGAGACCAGGGTTATGGCACTAAATTGGGAACAGTTTATAGGCAAACACATTAAAATCTAAATGAATTTGTAGGTATTTTTCATTTAAGTTCACAACGGATCTACAACTAATTTGTTTTTGTACAATTATAAAAATGAAATGGACTGTAAACAATCTAGGCTAGTCGCTACGAACGGCGAAGAGAATTATAAATAGCTTCCAAGAACTGCGAGCTGCAAACTGCCAACTGATCATTTGTCTGACTAATGGATACTTACTTATCGTTTCCACAAGTACATCGGCGGCTAGTTGAGGTTTCTTGTTAGCTTACAATATAAAAAAAATCAACAAAAAAGATGCACAAAAATACACATTTTACGGTTATTAATTGTCATTAGTTCATTATAATGCTCATTCTGCTTTGTGAACTTGCCGCGCTTTTCAAGTTCTTTGTACGCCTACAAATTCTAGTGGACATTTCTGTCCATATTTGTGGGGCGTTGAGAATAAAAAAAAAAGTACATTATGTAGCACGTTCGTCCAATAACCCATTAAAACATTACTTCCGCCACAATTACATGTTAATTAACAAATGAAAAACCCAAGTCTCTCCGTTTATTTACTGTACAAGAATAACTGGAAAAAATCGTTAGCTATTAGAATTGCATTCGATTCTATCATTCTCCATTTCTGTAGCCACAAAAGATATATTCCTCCATTCAATAAAGAACAGAATTCAACCTGCTACTATATGGCATTGTAAACGTACGTTATTGTACACATTTATAAGTTTTCTTCGTAGAATAAAAGCTCAGCGTCTATTGTTAATGATAGTCAAGAGATATTTTTGGTCACGAAACAAACAGCAAATATCAATACACGTTTTAATTAAAGATCTGACATGGAAATGATGCATTTTGACGTAATGGAGTGCATGCTTAACGGTAATGAAATATTAAAACAGTCACATAAATTGTTGGTGATTACTTCATTCCTATCTTGTATATCTAATTTCACTCGGCAACGAGCAAGATGATCTATCATCACCTCAATTAGTTAACACGTAATAAATAGGTACAATGTTGTTGGTGCGATGAAATTAGTCAGAAATCGCAAAATTTAAATGCAAAGTTGAGCAGTTATGATGTTCTCGTAATGGGGTTTATCGTAAAACCATAACGGTAAAATATGCTTCACATAAATATATTTGCGGCGTGGTACTACTATATGTACAATTTAAAATTTGCTCTGTTAACACAAATTGAAATTGTTCCTCTCAACAGCGTATCTATAATATACAACATAACATAATCAAATCAATTTATTAATGAATGAAGTAACAATCCTTGTTTTTTTTTAAATTTATTTGAGATTTCAAAGATCTCAAAAAAATCTCTTCAAGTACATATTTTTTAATCTAGGTAGATGTACCTTTTTAGCTCTCCAAAAAATTTAATGATTCAGCTATCATTTTGAAAGGACTGCATCTCAAAACCTAGAACCATTATCAATAAGTATTATCTAAATTCTAGAAAATTTAATTTGTTAGTTTTTTTATAATTTTTTTTTTGTACGACCCTTGCCCAAACTTGACTTTTTGCTCTGTCAAACAGAAGTTAACATTTACTCAGCAACGAGCATTAAAAACTCCTTAGGAGAAGTAATCGGTGAAGGGACAATATTAAAAACTACCAAATTTTGACACACCAAGTGCGCAGTGTGAGTTGATTTTGAAGTTTACGTGTCGGCTATTTGAATAATTGTACACTGTAAATGTCGTACAAAAAATTATGTATATATTTCAAGAAAGAATTTGCTTCACTGCTAGCGTCTTAACAGTCGTATGGAACAATGAAGCACAACTTTTTCCTTTAAATACTAAAAACTAAGCCAAAGTTTTGAAATTTTGGAACTAATGTTGGTTCCCAAAATTTAATCAGATGTGAAACAGTCAATACAGGACCGTTTTGGGATCTGCAGATATTAAAAAATATTTATCTCATCTTATCTCAGTTTCTATCAACTTGTTTAGATAATAAATCTTATATCAACAATCTTCAATCTTCATAACGTCGAATTTTAAATATGTTTAAAAACTAAACACAAATTTGTACTAAAACTAAAAAAATATTACTACAGCACTTTTCTTTCTGAAAAATGTTCACAGCATTACAAATGTAAAAAAAAATTACATGAATTTTTGATTGGAGTAATGTTTATTCAGAATTAGTGGAAATCACCAAAGGAACACATAAGAGTAAAAACAAGAAGAAAGTAGAAACTTATATAAATACAGCAATCGAAATTAATAATATTAAGCATAAATATTGTCTTTTTTTCTTCTAAAATAATATTTCAGCAGAACTGAATCTAAAATTTTTTGTTTGACTGCACCCATTTTTTTTACAACTACCAAATGGAATCGAACGTCAACAATCTAATTGTAAACTGTAATGATACACCAATAAAGAGTGCTTTTACTGTTGTAATTGAAATTTCTCAGAACCATAAACGCATACGGTTCAGATCATTTCAAGATTTTCTTTAGGCAGAAAAAAGATTGCTCTTTTTTGTCAAAAAATTAAAATTTAAAATAAGCTCCCTTGTGTACGTAGAATGAAAAACTCTATTTTCAACTGAGAAGATTTGAAAACTCTAATCTTGTGTTGCCAAACATTCACAAATCTCTAAAAGAAGTCAACGTTGGTGCCATCCTACAAAAATTGAAAAAGAAGTCTATTCATATGTAATGTACATTTTGAAGAACATCTCTGTGAACTTGCTACCTAGTGAAAGTTTGTTTTTAATAGAGTCCTATGACTCCTCGGTTTATTTACATCGTACGTTATATTTGCTGATTTATTTGTTTTGTGTTAATTATGTCATTTCGACGTTACTATACCCATGCTTTATTTCTTTGAAAATAAATATTTTTACCGTAAAGAATTTCTGTTCTATGTAAAAATTTGGCCCCCGTAGTAAACAGCTAGCTTCCTAAACGTTGTACACATCTTTTTAAAATAGAAAATCATTATTTTTAAAGCAGTGAATATGTATCCATCATATTTCTGCAAAGTGTAGTTTCATACTTTTCGGAGGCAGTTAACTAACCATATGCCACAATCAAAGAACGGAAGCATTAAATGCTTAATGTTTTAATTCTCTTAAAAGTATTTATATCTAATCCAAGATTGATCGACGAAAAATACATTTTAAGAAATCGTCGATAACACTCGGTTCAATTAGTTAGATTAATTGTTTTACAGTGCTCTTTTGTGCATTTAGTGGACTGTTTTGGCTTTAGATGCAATTAATTTTACAAGAATATTCGAATAGGGAGAATAGTCGTAATTAAATTAAAAGGCCGTTATTACTGACATTTTTAATTAATGCCCAATAAAATCATATTATTCATTAAACTCATAAAATCGTACAAAGAAGCTCCTTGAAAATGAACTTGGTAAACTAATCCTACTAAAAACTATGATTGCTTAAATTAGCTTGAGTACCGTCCTCCAACATCAATAAAGTTTGTAAATAACTAACAGATCTGCGGAGGTGAGTTGTTAAAAAATCTAATGGCCACAATTTAATTGTCTTTGCCATAGGTTCTTGCGGAGGTTATTACTATTACCTATATGTAAATGTAAATGAATCATCTAAACCCACTTATATTTAATTTTCATCTGGTCATTTAATAGTTCTTGACTCATAAAGTATAAACACCATAAAATCAAAACGAGGAATTATTAGGTATATTCATTGATAACAATGGTGGAGCGGGTTTAACTTTCCTTAATTAACTCATGTGGGTAATTCACAATAATTACTTTAATTTTATTGCGGATGTGATTACCAGGATATTTTGTAGTTTGTACATATACTCCCCATTTCAACTAATTTTCTTTAGTAACTTTTAATTACAACACTGCATTTTGTCCACAATGATTGCTATTTATTAATTTAATGCATGCAACAATTTACTTTCATACAAAGTTTCCCTAAGATTTCGAATGAACGGCACTTCGGTATATTTGCTACTCCAGTGGCTGTTGCAACTTAATTAAACAACAATGGAATTTGCATGCTTAATAAAAAATAATTAAAGAATGATTGCAGCAAAAATTCGAGTCCGCTTTCATTGACTAAGGTTAATGATCTAATTAATTTAGGACATGGATGTTCTAATTATGTTCACATGATGCACAAAAAAAGTACGTCACGTCGGACTAAAATAGAATGTGCACTTCTGTGAGATGAATTACATTGCTCAATCATACAAACAATTAATTTTTCATCAGACTTGCTCGTTTCAAGTAGATTAGAATGACGAATTTATTAATGCAAAAGGCGGAGATTGGATGAATTTATGGTGGAATGCTGACAATGCAGTCTTTTGATTTGAAAATGAGGTATTTCCTATCGGAAACCCATTTCTTAAGCTACACAAACTTAATTAGAAAAAACGATCAAACTGGTTCTTCGTAAAAAGTACCTAAAACCAAAATCGATTACCTTCGAATTCACACAATACAAATTTTGAATAGAGCTAAAAAATTGTTGACCTTCTAAAAAATAATTATTATTTTTAGCCGTTTCTTACAAATTGCATCAATCAATTAAGAAATCAGTTGCACTAATAGTTGACAACACAACCTTCAATATTTTGATGGGAACAAAAGTCGCTTACACAACGTTTCAGACAATTTATAATATCGTTTAAATTTCTTGTTTTTGTTGTAATACCAAAAAGGAAAGTATACCAAGGTTGGATCATTTTTGTCTACATCAATCAATTGCTAATACGAATTCATGGTAATTTCAAAGCGTTTTTTCCATAAATGCCTCAGAGCAATGTAATAATTACTGTTAATTCGACAAACTTTAATAGCCACTCTACGTGCTAACAATATTTAATTGGTGCATTTTGCATTTTACGTGTAACACAGTATAGCGCATACAACAATTACAAAGTAATTATACAAAGTCGGGCATAAAATCACTGTAGTTACTAATGAAATCTAACAGGTAAACATTAATTTCGTAGTATTTTACAACAAATGAACAATTTTGAAACTAGAATTACATTGGAGTACGACATGATAAACCTGGTGTCGGTTCTTAATTTTAAAACTGCTTAAATGCTGTTGTATACCTTCTATTTTAATACAGATGGGTGGTGCAGAGAATTGCCAAATTACAATGTTTTAATATGCAAATTGCGATTGTTAAATTTATCTTACAGCGAGCAACTATGCAACAACTGTACACTGTTCTTAAAAAAAGATTAATGGCTTTGTGTGTATGAAATGATAAATTTCGAGGCCGTTCCCACTTTAAGTATGCCTCAGTTGACCTCAGAAATGTATAACTAAAAATCGTAATATTTGCAACCGTTTTTAACAATAAACGCAACTCGTCTAAAATCATAATTTAATCCATTTAAATACTGTTTTAATGAATGAATTGTTGATTTACGTTGAAGTAAGCTCAGATATCGCCATAAACACTTGTTCTTCAATTAAAATATTTCAGATTGTGAAAATAGAAATTCCTAAACCGTCAACAAATTTGTGTTCATTTAAACAGGAAGTATTAAATAAATTTAAAATCTCAGAAACGTAGAACCTGTTACTTTATTTTAAATTATTCCATTTACTTGTGCTTCAAGCGCTAATTATAAAAGTGTCAAACTATACGTGTTGCCCAAAATCTTTCACGGTAAAAAAAACTCTTAAATATCGAAGACCGAAAATTTCATGAATTGCTGTAATTTTAGATTATATCCAAAAACACTAAAAATTGCAAAAGTTCATAGATACTCAAAATGGCACTAAAATAAACAAGATATTTACCTCAATAACAAAAATATAATTCTATAAAAAATCTTAGAAAGTAGTTTTTCAAAATCAATAGCTATCATCAATAATAATTACATAGGTAGTTAATCACTTGTGCGTTAAACAAGTAAGTATCCATAAAATTGCACCAATAACATTAATGTAAATTTCTATTCAAAACCAATGTTGCCATACGCATTTTCAGGCAAACAGATAGAATAAAATTTGTCGAAATGGCTGTCAAATTATTTTTTTTAGCAATTTTTCACTTCTAACAAGTATCAAATGTTTGTTTTAGGGTAGATCCATGGTGTTTTTGGATTTTTGTTGGGCATATATGTATATTCTTTTACCATTTTCAATAATAATGAATACATTTCAAAGTACTAGCAACAATTAAAAATTATTTCTATTTTTCATTTCTATTTTTTTATGCATTATTTTATTATGATTTTATTTAAATTACCAAAATACACAAAGCATGAACATTTTTACATTATTTTCTTACAAAAAGACAAAATAAATTGATTAAAAAATATTATCTAAAAAAACAAAAACTTTGCAGTTAAAAAAAAACAAGTTGGATGTATCGTAATCAATTCGGAAGAAAATTTGCAAAATTTATGCACTTGCAATTCCATTTATTTATGTAACTTTAAATTATCATATTTTGAAATATAAGGCACATATTTTCGATTATTTTCGAGCCGCAGTATTACTTCTTAATAGCATACCACTGACCAAGTTCAGGAATTTTGACACATTCTGTGCAATTGGGCAAAGCTTTAAAATATTTTAATCTTAAATAACATATGCACACAAAAATTGTATATAAATTATTTTACTTAAATTTTCTCTAAAATGCGGTTTTGAACACATTGTTTGATGGGCTCAAGACAAGCTTTTTTCTCTTTGTTTTATTTTGTTAGAGTTTAAAATAACCATAGTATTGAAGCAGCCAATGAGCTAGTGAGTTACATATTAAACGCAATGAGCTTGCATTTCAAGCCAGTCAATTGCTGATTCGATTTAAACTTCTATCTAATTATTTTTTATTTTTCAGAGGAATGTTACATAGAATAGTAATTCAGTTTTCTCTCTACCAAACAGTCCTACATTATTTACATATTTCAGGATAATTGCATTAGGAAATTTCTCAATCGCAATTCAGTATAAATTTATTTCCTATAGGATAAAATATATACTGTCCCTCCAAGACATTTGTTGAAAATATCCTAACAAAATTATTTTCTGTCTAATAAAGAGATGTTTTTATTGATTACTTGATTATTGAGACTAAAAAAGTGTTTTCATTCAAATGCAAAGGAATTGGATCAATTTATGAGTGTGATTCATATTTTTCACATCCTTGTTTAAGTACACACTAAACATGAGCAAATCGCTATATATCTATATATTTTTGTCGGTGAGCAAAAGTGCTCTATTTGAGTTCTATTCTTCTTATCCATAATGAAAATTTCACTATTTTCATGTCTATGTAATCTACTGTGATAATGTTGTACACAAAACGTTTTGCTTCTTTTATCTTGATGAAACCTTGTCAATTTGGTTGAATACTCTAAAATAAAGTGATATTTGTTGTATTCATGATGGATACTATTTGTATGATTTGAATAATGTTAATTATAGAATCTCTAAATAGACATTGCCTTGATTTATGTTCGATCATAGAGAGTGGTTTGGTTTTTCTCCAAAGCGCATGTGCACTTACTCTTATCAAAAAAACTAACGTATTGGTTTTGACTTTTATACCTGAAGGCTACTTATAACTGAATATTTTTCTTTAACTTATTACAGTGCATTTTCAGACCTTGCAATACAAAAGCTCTTGAACATAAATACTAGAGAAGGAAATTTTCACAACCTATTTTAAAATAATTACATTTCCATTTTGTTTCGTCAATGCAATATCGACTTCAATTTTCTCCATTTATGTATTACATATATTCGTACTACTTCTAGTGTCCACCCAGTTTATTTAAATCTGGACTAAAAAATCCCGTCATATCACTAAACAAGAATAAACAAAATCTTGAAGATCCCCATGCCCCGCCCCGATGGCATTTCCATCATGTACACCTATTAATAGAAATAATCAATTCAGCTACCGACCTTCATTCCCTGTATGTTACTAATCACCCCTCGTCACGTAAAATCACATCAGAAACCAATTAACACCTCCATCGAGAGATCCAAACAGACAGAACCACGGCAACGACGAGTTCTACGTAGGTACGCACCCTCAAAATGATCTTATGCCTGTGTTACTGGCGAAGGATAGCAAGTTTCATTCTGACGCAAAAGGTCAGAGGTCACCGAGTTCTCCCGGTGAAATGGGTCACGCAGAAGACCAAAACCAAATCAAATGCAACCTGCTGATTTTTATGATGGCATACATCAGCGGGCGCTGTTGGAAACCATAAAGATTCCCTGCGTGCGAAGCGTGCTAATTGATTCATGTGCGACAAAATGGCGGATGAACAGACCAATGATGGAAAGTACATTAAAAAAATAGTTCATTTGTGCCGAGAGATTTATATCACGACAGAAATTGGACTCAGGTTTGTATACAATTTTTTTCCTACCATACTTAGTGTCGATATCAATTCGGTTTAAAAATAACTAAAATGGCAATTCTGCTTTTAACAACTTAATTTTAAGATTAAAAAAAAACGTAGAAATAGTTATTCAAAACACCATATTATAGAATTAAACAAGACGAACATTTTTTCTACTTTAACGTCACTTTTAAATTTCAGAAATATAAACAAACAAAAGGTGATTACAAATAAAAAATGTTACCATGCTTAGATGCAGATGTTATGAGATTTCCTCTTGGCAAAAGAATTATAGCAAAATTAAATTGTATCTAGCAAATAACTGGGTGTACAAAAGTTAACTACTTTGTTAATAAAAGAACGAATGAATTAAAAGTCATGAAAGAAAAATTGCTTCCTTCTGACTCATTCGATAATTTACGCGATAATTCAATCGTACTTATGTCATCTAAATTATTGTATCACTATTATTTTCCAGAAACTAGATGATTAATAACTGGTTCTATATCAAAAACTATGTTTACAAATCGTAAAACAACGCATGTCTTGATAGAGTATTTAAAATTAAACATTAACGTCTATCTTAATATATTTGTCTTATTTTCGTTTGATACTGCCAAATGTACTAGCATAAGTTGTGCCAACAAAATAATGAAACACACTTTGCTTGAAGTATTTTAAATTCATGGATTAGAGGTGAACACTGCATTACATTTTTATAACCTTGCATTGTTTAAGAAACTCAAAAATTTGCCGTTGTTGGCACGATGCACTTAGCAAACTACAAATATATTAATAAATTTATCAACATAATGTTACTTCAAGTACTTGAAATATATCAATTATTCGTCATTTATCTACTCATCAGATTTTAATAACTTAAATTTTGATAAGCATCAACTAAGTGGTAATTAGTAGAAGGTTACAATTTCTATATGTGTTCCTACTAAATCCTTTAATAAACATAGACAAGTGATATGTTGATAAATATTGATATTTGATATAATGATTGTCGATACTTAACGATAATTATCGCTGTTTCCTTGTTGTGAGACAGTTTAATTCCACTTTGTATACATTTTTGATTTCATAGACATGATAAAAATTAATCAAAAAAAAAGCTCTATTTTTAAGGTAGACAATCAACAGATTTTTTAAGTAGGTAATCTAAATTGTGACAGAACTTGATTTACAATTCTAAGAATTAGTTGGCACACTCAGCACTTTACCTTGATTTTATTACGCAAATGTGGTTAAAGTTGATTCTTTTTTCTTACTCAGAAAATACACACTCATTTAGTTTTACAAACACATTAATTAAATCTATGTATGTTATTTTTCCGCTCTTAAGTAGATTTAATTCCAAATAAATTGTAAAAAATATATAACAATTAATTTGAACTAGTCGAAGAGACTTTGATATACTAATTCTTGAAAAAGATTCTCCTTTGAATTAATTTGTTTTTACTTTGTGAGATGATAAGACATCTCGTACGTCCCTTTACAATAATTATGTCTATTATATATAATCCAAAACAAAACATTTTTCCTTCCTGGGAAAAAAAATAACCTTGATCAAAATTTAAGCGTTCCAATGTTTTGATTTATTTAAATTATCTATAAAAGCAAAAATTGACAAAATGCACCGTACCAAGTCTATTAAATCATTAAGGCAATATTCCTCACGCATTACTTCAAAAGCACCAACTGACACGACAGAGAATAAAAAAAAGAAACCAACAATAAAGACGGATAAAAAGATAAAAAACATTAAGAGCGAAGACAACTCCATTAAATGTAGTCATAAAAAAGTGTGGTTATTCACATAAAAAGTCGCCCATTTTGTAAAAACTACTGTTTCTGCAACTTAATGGGTTGTCTAGCAGATTATTATTTAATCAAAATTTTGTTATAAAGTTGGGAGAACAAAACTTTACAAGTGTTGTAAACTTATGCGGCAAGTGGCCTTAAATATTCCTGTCATTTTGATAATAACCCAGGCATCCTCTACCGAACCAATAAAAAATATATGTAGGTAGAATACTTAATGCTTATGTAAAACCACTAATTCTTCTTAGAAATATAGTATAAACAAACACAGAAATACTTCTGCAAAATCTGAAATAGCAACGTTTTCCTTTGCGAGGTTTTCGTAATTATTTATTTATAAGACAAAACTCACTGATATATATTTTTTTTAAATCAATCCCTAGTGTGAATTAAAAATATTCTTTAGTCTATATAAATGGTAAGGAAATGTTTTCACAATTACGTGTACTTACTCATCCAATCTCAAGAAAACTTTTGTCTTTATTATAGTTTTTCTGTCATACAATTTATTATATAAGTTGTTAAGCCTTAAAAAATCATTTAATATTCATTTATTCAACAATGCGAATGTTCCTTTTCTTTTATTTCACCAACATAATATCAGCTGTAAATCAAATTTTCCAATAAGCCAGAACAACTTCCAGGAAAATCCAAGAAACAAATAATGACATCAAACAGATTCCTAGAAATATATTCAAACATTCTCACTGCGGTTCGATATGACAGCATCCTGCACAATACAGTGAAAAATTAATGTGGGTCAAACTCAATATGCTGATAACATACTCGTAAATTTCGACGAATTATTTTAAAACTATTTTCATCTACGATGAATTAAACCGACCGTTATATGAACAATTAAATAAAGTGCTTTGAAAATATGAAAAAAAAATACCAGGCGGACTCAAACGATACGTGGTCGAGTATAAAATATAAAATCATTGTTATTTTAGATAACACATGTGCTCGTAAATTTTTATATTTCGGCTCTCCCATAAATAAAGTATTCGCATCACGGACAGCAAATAAGGCTTCCGTTGTTGTGTAGAACTAAAATGACTTTGTCGAACTATAATTATGATGTAAAGTCAAAAATTATGATTTATGTGGAGCGTCGCGCTGTTACCATGCAAAAGTAGAAATCGCCATTGTCAAACTTTAGAACCTATCACCGTTGCTCTATTGAAATTATTCTCGCGGAAACCTTAGTTGTCGAAGGTCATGACCAATAATTATGATCGACATTTCTGTGAAGCACTCAAGTGTGATAAAACGGCATAGGTTATAAAACCCAATATTAAAAAAAGTTCACAACGGAAAGAAGACAAATATTTGTGTAGACGCAGCAAACACAAATGGAAGGTGACGGCTTGATAACAAGGAGTTGTTTATTTTATACACTCACCTAACTCCATTGGATACAGCCAGGAGTTTATGTCCAAGATCAGGTCCATTTTGAAAGATTCGCTCTCGCAATGTAAACGGCTCACTGGAAACGAAAGGTGAAGAAATTACAAAGAATTTCTAACATGAATCATGCCGTGCATAAAATCCAATACAATGCAGTCGTGGAATATCGAGCGGAAATTTCAAGTGCACGGTCGCAATAATAATAACAACGGTCAAATGACACAGTCGCCCACAGCAGGCTGTTAATCAGCAATCTTGACATTGAACTCATTACATCGTCGGATCTGATATGTAAAGAAATATTTTATGCAGGTGAATTGTTCAACCGATATGTACTTATTTTAATGCGTTTTAATCTACAAGGTAATTGAGCCGGTAAGAGGCTTTGTGGGGTACCATTTTTGGGCATCATTTTGAGGTGCCATAAATATAACATGATCGACACGATGCATTAAAAAGTCAAGAGTTTGACAATGGAATATTCTTTGACGGCTTTAATCACAAAATTAGGTTATGCAATGCTAGTAAGGCACAACAATAACGGCAATTTCAAAACTGTTGCTGGTAGATGCTTTCCAAAACGTTTAACCCACAACAATCAAGAATGTCGCACGGAATGTAAACTACAGAATATTACAACACATATATTGAACTTACACCATTTTCAAAGTTTAAAATAAATCTGCAAAAATTCGAATACATGGCACAATGTTTATTTTAAATTTTCCAGAACAATGACATAACTACAAGAATAGCTTGAATACAGAAAAATTATTTGCAACTGTTTTTAATTTAAAGTGTCATTTTATATTACATATATTTTCTTAACATGGTATGTATTTTTCACTAAAAAAAACTTCTTTCTCTGGATTGTTATTTTTAATTTTAACAATTTTTAAGCCATTTAATAAATTAACACTTTTTATAGCTCTCCCAAAGCAACGATTATGTTATTATTTCTTAATAAAAGCTACAAGTACTTTTTAGCAATGCAAGAGAATGCATAGCAACGTGCGGAAATACAATATAGGCATGTGGGATGAGAGATCTACCAAATTGCCATAATTATGATGCTAAAATTGCAGCAATGTATTAGAGGTCAAAAGGTGTCCAACAAAAAAAATCACCAGGCGGTGGTTAACGACAATCTATAAATACGCTCGAGTGACCATCCTCGCCGATTTAAAATTCCAAATTCAAAAACTTGGTAAGTTCCAAATTAAAAAATACTTGTGATGTAAAAACTGCATATTGAAATACTTAAATATTTCTAGAATATTAACTACAACAAGCTTCCATAATAAACCCTTCAATTCTAATTTCTTTTTCAAAAATACTATAAAGCAATTCAAAAAAAAAAACAGAAAAGTTTTAACTGATAAATAAATATGAATATTACACGCTCAATTTTAGTTTTAGTCTCTCAAAAACTGCAAAAAATCCATGTTATTATAAATTTTCCTCCGTGGAGACGAATGTGTTATAGAGTATAGTTAGGTACAAGTGTTTTTAACTCCTTGCATTCATAGTTAAATAAATTAATTAAATGTAAAAAAATCTTAAATTTCTCCAAAATTTCGGGATCTCACTTTTACAAAATCCTAATATTATCAACAATTACTTTAAATGAATTAACTAATTACCAAGAGGTCGCAAATTTTATCTAATTTCAAGATTAAACCTGAACATGTATTGACATGTAAAACTCACAAGTTTAAAATAAAATAGGGAATCCTAATGAATTTCTCCAATTTCTTATATTTCAAACTCAAAAAAGACAATCTTTGCAAAAATAGTGTTAACAATATTAAAAATAATTTTAAAATTTTAAAACATGGATATAAAATAAGTGAGGATCGTCAGAGTAAAAATTCTCATTAAGTGTGAAATATTATCACGTTAGGGTTACTACATCAAGAAAAAGAATTTTAACTTTTGGTGATATTGTATATAGAAGTCTGCAATTTAACCAGAAGCAAAATTTTATTAGATGTGGCGTAAGAGGTTGTAAAATCCAAATATCATGGATTTTTTCTTTAATTTCACGATACTAGTAAATAGAAAATTTTCGCAATATAAAATTAGTGCATTATTCGCTCAAAGTGTAGAATAACAATTCTGTTCCTAGTAATTCGAATCGTCGTTCGTCATGATTATCCAATTAAATAATTGCTTCTAAATTAAGTCACATTAAAGATTGTAAGCCACTGAGTTTATTAGCAATAATTATCTAAAGAATTTAAAAAAATGTCTCCTTTTCTAGTGTCCTAGTTCAATACTTAAATGTGAATTAATTTTCTGTAGGTAATAGATGGAATTGAATTACGTATTATCGCAAGTGCAAGGTCGAATTTCTTACAAAAGCTCATTTTCCAGATAAAACCTGCTATATTGTTAATACGGTCTAGGGTAGATATTGGCTACCGCAAAAGTATAAAAAAAAAGTTCTCAGTTCTACGATTAATAACAAAAATGCAAACGTTGACGTTGTTTGGAAGTACAGAGATGCAACAGTTGAAGAAAAATAACAAGGTATTAAAAAACATGAAAGTATGATTTAAACATAGAGGTAAACTATAAATGAAAGTTCAATTATAGTTTGTTCTATTCCTGCATTTTCTCACAATAATCCTCTTTATAGAAAAGCACAATAACAACTAAAAATAATCTGTACGCGAAGAGCTTGATGTGTAAATATACCTAACGAAAAGCTTTGAGAACAAAAATATCTTTTGATTTTTTTCTCTTCCTACCTCTAATAATGTCTTTTCATCTTTGTCAAAAACAGCTATTTGTGCAATACGAGCGCAAAGTTATGGATTTATACACGAATGGAGAGTTACTTTGAACTCGCATATTTTTCACTAATCGCGTTCAGTGGAAAATATTAGGTACACGTTACAGTTCTATTTGAAAGCTTGCTCTTGGCTTGTTATCAGTGTACAACAAAATTGTTTTCCTTCTAATTCCATCATGATTCTCCTACATTAAATTTTGTAAAAAAAGACAAAATTTTGGGCTTTTTTTGAGAAATGTATTGGGAAAAAGCAGTCGTAGAAAGAAAAAAATTGTTTTCCCATGAACTAATTTCATTATATAGTCACTAAATAAAATAAAATATCATTAGTTGGCAAACACCAACTTAAACCGATGACTCCGATGAGTTTTGTTGTTTTATAACAAGTTCACACTCTTCCACTTTCTATTGTGTTCTTTTTTCTTAAAGAAAAATCTGAAGGTGTAAACCATTAAACACCTGCTCTAGCAAAGTAAACACCCAACAATAATCTTTCTAAGCCAATATTTGCACTATTTTTCCTTTGAATCACGCACCGTGTTTATCTACATAGTAAACAACGAAAGTTTTAATGTAAGTAATTTACCAAGCCCCAAACTAATTAGCATTAAAAACGACACTACCTTAAAATGCCAACATTAACTATTTTAACCAAAATCTAAGCAAACCACCCTGTTTTAATTACATCAAATTTTCCATTTCTGAAAAATTAAATCAAAGTGATGAAACCATTCATTTCATTTGACTAAAATTATTCAAACACAACCTTCCCACGACAATTTAATTTACTGGCACCCCCTTCTATCGTTCATAGTACACAAAAGTAATCCTCGGAAAAATTGCCTGTGCTTTATCAAAAAGTTTGCGTGACCAAACTCGTAATAAGAAAATGTTAAAGGTATCTTTTTAATGTAAACTAATGTTGGAGAATTTCACACGAATCGTTTTATTTTGCATTAAATTGGAAACAAAGTGGATGTGAAATTAAGGGATCACTATAATTTTGTTTAAATGGCCGTTTTTTTTAATCGGAATTCTTGTTCAGTTTAGTAATAAGTCTGCACCAAAAAAACTGCAGTACTGCCAATGTGGGACGAAACTTGATCACGAACTTCTTTGACGGTCTTCCTAACCTTTCAGCTTTCTAATTAGTCAAATGAATTAAGTCTAATTTAAACTTTTATAAAGTTTCAACTTTGGAAACGAGGAGGGCAAACATATAGGTAACTGGTAAATAAACATTTTAATTTATTAGATTCAAAATTAGAACCATCAAGCTCTTAAATCATTTGATTATGTAAAAGAATTTTTCTAGTTTTTGTTTAGTTAACACGTTTGAATATCACTGGAAATAAAGATCGCAATAATAAAACGTTAGAAAGATAACTTTTCTACTTGCTAAAAAAGATTAACTTTTAAATACACTCTAACGTGTTTGTACCGTATTTAATATCATTTATTATAATTTTTAGGATCAATTTCATACTCGAAGCTAAAGGACCTTTAAATCATTTTCATAAATAGAAAAAAGCTTACTTGAATATATTTTTTAATTTGATCATACAGGGTCTATCAACACTTATGTGCCAGCCTTTAAACTCATTATATTATTAAGTCATAAATACGATTTTTTTACACATAGAAGCAAAGTAGCACTGCAAACTGACTGAACAACATTTTCTCTATTGTCAACCATATGAGATATATACAAAAAATGTTTTTTTCAAAAACCAAAAGCAATAAAATGGAAGCAAACTGGACCTACTTTGTTCTTTTTATAGTGAAAAGCATAAAAACGAAATTGAAATATAATTTTTTTTACGAGTTTGGAAGTACACTTTTCTGACGTGTTGAAAAATTTTGTGTGTGCTTGCAAATAGTTTTCAAATCTGTAAAGAAGAAACTTAAAAGATAATTTTGATTTATAATTAACATGGCATACAAATCCTAATAACTGTTATTAACTAGAAAAATACTTATAATTTTTCATTACTGTTTTGTATAAAACAAAACAATTTTTCTATAAAGTACACGAAAAAATTAAACTACGAATTTTTAACAGAAGTTAAAAAATATTTAAAAAAATTTTTTGTCATTACTTCCTTTTTAATAAATAAATGTTTCTTTAAAGCTGTAAATTCAAAAGTAAATCCTAGAAATCTATTTTGCCATCCTTTGTTAACCTAGTAGGTTGGAGCAAAATTATGTTTTGTTTTAATTTAACATTTATCGAACAAAATGGTCCATCTGCTATCTTCCATAAAATTTTCATGATAACACAGCACATCAAATTGGTTGTAACTCCTGTATTTCCCACACGTTCCGCGTGGACACCCATGGGACTCACGTCCATAAATCAATAGTAAAACCTCACCTTCAAACACCACCCAAACACACCAAAGCTGTGTGTCGGCCGCCTGTAGCAATCGACCCCTACGACATTCACTCCCTAGTTTTCCCCACTGCACCCTTATTAAAACAATCAATTTTCAACAAGAAAAACGAACACCCACCCACTTGTTACAAAATCAAACGTCATTCGAATCATTATCTACACACTTTGAATTCAGGATGTCCCTTTCGTTGTCGAGGAAATACCCGTTACGAAGTTAGAAGGATGACACTTTACATCTACAAAAAGAAAACCGTAGAGAGGAGAAAGCGCGAGTGACGCAGTTAGAACGGGCGTAATGACGTCAATGCGCCCATAGCGCCGAGGTTACTCCAACCATCTTGGAACAAATTTTGTCTCCAAACAACAAATATATGATAATAATGGACGATGACGATCTTTTGCACGATTAATTGGGTATCTTTCCACATCAACGATGGCGCCATCAGACACGCGTGCATGGTCGAGGGCATGAATGAGAAGTTATCAATGTCAGACCTGATAAATATCAATAGGGGAGAGAAAGGTGAATTATGCAAAGGGGGTGCACTTGAATTACATGTAGGGTGTCTGACTTTTAATAGATTATATAAAAAAATAATCTACTTCAGAAAGCTATAAAATAAAGACAAAATTACACAGCAGAAAATCAAGATTAACAAACTAATTTCAAGCTTTACAAATCAAAGCCGCGACATAGCAAAACCAATAAAATTGACGCTTAGCAACTGCAACGACGCAAATTTGCATTACTCATTCCAGATCGGACCGGCCCCGTTAGTGTACATCACAGAAAGAAAAAATGTTTCAGTGGTATATAAATAAATGTTGACAAATATTTCAAGTCAAAGTAAGATTTCAACAATCGATACAATCGATATAATACCCATACAAAGTAATTATATTGTCACCATAAACATAAATGTTTGCTGCATGCTCATCAACATTCACAACATATAAACAACGCTTTACATACGCGATTGTTACATCTATTAAACAATAATTTTTGATATTGTTTGCAGACAAATATTAAAGAAGCGCCTTTTTAGTAAATATTTTTACATTCTTTATTTGTTTTTCTTTTATTGCAAAATATCAAAATATGTACCTGATGATTATTAATTATTATTAATTTTCAATATCTGCTAAATCTATTTCACATAACTGAAAATAACATTATAATTAACGAACTACATAAAATGTAAATTTGGATGCAGTTGTTGAATAAATGTTACTACACAAGTTAGCTAAACATTACATTTTATTACAAGCGGCGCAATTTGTAATTAATAATGAGGTCTATTTTTTAACACGAATGTCAGCGCGTAAATGCATTCCCTTTGGTTGAACGACCATGTCTCAATTCCTGGAGGACCTCTGAGGTGTGGCAATCCCAAACCTGTAAATGTTGAGCCACCATCTTTGCTCTCGGCCCTTGAGACTTGGATACTGGGAGATTTGGTGTAAACGTTCTACCATTTGACGTTGAATGATAAGTACTATGGAAACCAGGTGGCCCCAAGAACTTGTTCCCCACCTGGTCATTTAAGGTAGGATTCGTGGCGGCGTTTGGACGGGTAAGCAGCGTACCAACTTGCTTTGGCAGAATCAAGTGGAGATGCTATCATACTTGTCTTCCATTGATCCACATCCTAATATGCAAAAGTGGCATAGAGTTTACGTGCGAAAAATCGTACTGCAGGGAGTAATCCACACACCAGGGCCACATCGTTACATGCGCGTTAATGGGATCTTAAGGAATCATTTGAACCTTTAACATGTCGGCCGTTTACGATATCTTCTCGAGCAGCTTTTTAGGTAGCATGCAAAAAAACACTAATTCTATTTTGTAACATGTCCTTGTACAACTGTTAGTTTTCATCATTTAAATTTTTAGTGAAATTTCCTACATACCATTATAAACAATAATTCCTATGTAAGTCAGAAATTTTAAGTGGTGGTGGTTAAAACAGTTGAGAGAAATAAACTAAACAAAAAACATGATTACAAAAAAAAACACGGATATTTCGGGAATAATTCATCACATAGTTTTCCATTATACGAAAAAACTATAATAAACTGAACTGATGAATGCGAATTGTTACATTCACTGGCGTATTTCGTGAAGTGGCAAGACTTTACTCTTGCTAGATTAGATCAGGTATGGACGTAGCGTGTATAATTAAAATCATAATAAAAAAATCTTGAAGATATCAATTGTACAACATTTCCAAGTAACAGAAAACTGTCATTTTTATTGTAATCTTGGGTAGTCACTCAAAATATTATTATTTATTAATGCAATGCATTATTATTTATTATTAGTTTAACATTTTTTGAAATTTAAAGAACACTATTGTCTCTTAAAATATAAAAAAACTAGGGTGTAAGCCAATATTCTCGATGGAAAATTTTTCACAATATGCTCAGTCTAACTTGCATAACTCATAGTTCTCTTCAGTTACTTTTACTATTTCCTGGTACACAAAGCAGATTCATAGTCAAAAAAAAACTTTCCAACTACATTTTACAGTATAACAGAACTTCCTATATCCCACAATTTTTTTTTCGATTTATTGTAGTAACCCCTACATAATACAGCAAGTTAATTTCCTGTACACAACTTAGAAAGTTCCGAGCAGTCTCCAATTGAAATGAATCTCGATCACTGCAACTCCCGTATACCCCCACTTGATTGCAGTATAAATTCCTCCAAAGTGTTAGGAGTGTATGTATATCACGGAGATATATTAATTCACGTGGGCGAAAGGAACGGAGAATTGAACGTTGAACGGTAGGGCTACGTCGCCATGTTGCCGGTGTCAGGGTAACAAAAAGCTCTGCCATTGGCTGATAATGGCCCCCGGACACACCCAACTGTTTTTTCATGCCATTACCACACGAGCCGACTCATCCTAGTTGGCCTAGGTCGCGCTGGAAAGTCCCATTCTTGTGATAAATTATTTCAAAACACTAAAAACAGGACTAGTAACTTGACTCATTCGGAATTGAATAAGGGGTGTCACGGGGAATTACGGAGCATCATGTGACTCAAACATCCCTTGCAGTGTGATGTTAGCCAATATGGCGACAAGATGGCGAGCTTAAACAATATGATCGCAATCAGTAATTATTGACGGAGGGAGGAGGAGGTGGCCGCGGCGGCGGCGACGGTGACATTAAAGAAACATGGCCGGGACATTGGTAATGGCATGGAAGAAATTTCTATCACAATGGAAAGGTCGGGTGAAATTGAACATTACAATATCGACCCATTTCCACCATTGACTTTATTGCGTTGTTAAGATATTCCACCCTATTCGACGCCATTCCTGATAAAGAATTGTAAGTCTTAGAGTGAGCACGTGGCTCGTTCAGCGTAAGCAAGACAAAAGCTTCTAAGAATACTTAATTTAGAAGTCAATTTTGATTGAAAAAAAGTGACGTGAACACTGAATGAAGGAAAGCGAAGGGATACTAAAAATTTTAATCTTTACCGGACCCTGTACTATTTTACTTACCATGTTTAAGAAACGAACAATGGTAAGTTTTAAAAAGTGAATATATCCAACTTCATTTCAACGAGCAATAAAAGAAACTTAAGCTTTATGTTCCTTGCAACGTACAACACTTTACTTAAAATAAACTTGCCCCAACTTCGTCATCTGCATAAAAATTGTATTCTTAGTGATACACGAGCTGTTAGTAAAAACAAGACGCAAAACAGTTGTGTAATATTAAATATTCTCATTAAGTAATCTTGTTTTTATATGTACGATTTAAGGTAATGTTCAATAATATTAAATGAACAGATATTTGATTAACCATCTTTAAATACCAAGAGATCAAAAAATAAGTATAATAGAATTTTTTAAACATGTGCTAGTTATAGTTAGTTATTCCTTCTAGTTCATGTTATACAGGTACATGATAGAGATATCGGTATACATTTATAACATAAATTCCAAGTGTTAATTTCACAGCAAATTTATAATATTAATGTTAGTCTATAAGTCAACTATGTAGAACTTCATGTTCTCATCAAATTAGGAATTAATTAAAAAATGTTATTTTACGACAGTGAAAAAACGCTGATGTAAGTATCATAAATTATTTCTAACTATAAGTTAACCAAAGATGGAAAAACCCACCTTAATATTACGCTTTTTCCTTCTTTACAGACTTGGCATCAAGTCCATGTTCAATATGCATGGTATTATTCAATCAACTGTATTAATAAAGAAGTTGCACTTTACCAGTTTCACAATTACCAGACAGTACCGAGAAAAAGGCATTAGAATATGACGGTTACATATCCACTTGCAGTTTTATACCAACTCAGCTTTAGCTTTGCATAAATATCAATTTGATTTGTGGTAAGTTGTCTAGTAAAGTGATTATACTGCTAGTATTTCTCGAGACAATAAATTTAACAAGATATGTGAGAACAGTGAGTGACGCATTTTCCAACGTTATGGAGAGCCGCATTCTGCTTTAATTCAAAAAAACATATCCTACAGTGTTGAAAATTATATAAAAAAAAAAATATGTACGACATTCGTTTACACCTTGTATATCGTCAAAAAAAACCACCATATAACTAAACTGACAAAAAAAAAAACACAAAAAAGTTAGAACTTTGCCAAAAGAAAATGCAAGTACGTTTAATAAATACAAGTTTTCTATTTTTGATCTAGAACATATCAAATATTAAACAGAGATTGACAATGGAAAGTTCAGGTCTCAAAGCATGGTAGCCAGTCGACTTTAAAAGAGTTTAAAACGTGTTCATAAACAAAGTAAAAACGTATGCTCTCCATTTTTATGACCCACATATGATACCCAATGGAATCGCTTGTTAACAGGGAAACAAGAAGAGGGTGATTCACAAAGATATACAAATATTTTAATATATGAAAATCCCTTCTACGAATAGGCCAAAAAAACAAGTTTCTACTATCAAAAAAACACCAAAATATAGTGCTTCTAAATTCAATTTTTGGCAAAAACATTTGAGAAGCGCTGGTATTATTATAGATTAGGTATCCACTTTTACTGTCTCGTTAAAAATTTGGTACTGGGCAAAAAAAAAGATAAACAAATTGTATAAAATTACTATTTCTGACTTATGTAGTCGGTACATACTGTGGTTGCTATTGTGATGTAATGTGATGCACATTTAAATGCAATAAACGATGATTTATTTCATAAATGTGGCATGCTTCTTGTAGCATCACTTCAGGTAGGTCTCATTAATTCATAGTTATAAGAAACAGTGTTATTACGAGATTCTTGCGATATTACGTGAAATTGCAGATTACACCACTGTCAGATTTTCTGGTTAAAATGAATGTAGTTCCTTGGTCAAATTATTTTGAAAAAGTCTTGTATGTATGTAGCGTGTACTGCCCCATTTTTAATATTCGCATAACACACGGGATACTGTTGTTGAGTTAGTAAGAGACAGTATTTTTACAGTTATGTCTATGTGAAGATATTCAGAGAAATTTGATATTACAGCAGTACAATAGCTATTTGTGCAACGAGAGCGTAACGCACGATTTAGTACAGAAATTCTATTTTGCGGTCAAACTGCACATATGATTTGTTTCTACAATTGAGTGAACCAGAAAATATCTCAGATTTAAATTACCACGTTTTTAATCCAATATTTGATTACTATTGTGTATAAAATTACTGACCGAATGGAAAGAATATTAGGATCATATGGCTTTGACATTAGCCATCTTGAACTTTCTTTGGAGTAAATGCCTGTTTTGACTTTTGCATTAATAGAGACACCATTCTCAGTTTGTAACGCAATCGAATGAAGTGGTGATTTTCAGGTGGCCGGAGAGAAAAATTTCACTTTTATTAATTAAGGACCAAGCGCCAGATACAATTTTCCGTGGAATGCTTCTACATCAACAACTACGTCTAAGGAAGCTATCAAATTAGTAGATCGAATATGTTTAACGGATGAATAAAAGATTGTTTTGTACTTTTCTGGAGTGTACGTATTTTGCTACCTCTGCATGGTAAGCAATTTCCTGCTACAAATGCTGCTGTTACTGAATTTCCGCCAACATTTGAGCAACTTCCAAAAACATTTTCTGAGTAGTAAGTGGTTTCGAAAAATTAAGAATTAACGCTACTTTCTTCAAAAATTTCTAGTCTTCTTACAGCCCAACTTTCAAAAATGGATGTGTTCAATATAATTTGGTCATACGCAAAATGATTGTTTAACACCCAAATGCAAAAAGTTATACTCGCAAACAGCCTATTTATTCGTTTATTGGTTTACGTTTAAAAATTGACAAGCACATAAATATACAAATAGTATTTGAATTTTGTTAATATTAAATCATCATATGATGTGTATCAACATAAAAATGAAATAAGGTGTTAAAAATAGAGTCCAACTTATAAAATAACCAAACACGTATATCGAATAAATTACGCATTTTGACATCCATGATAACATATTTGTCACATCTTATCATGCTTTCATACAAATATTCTAACTAGTTATCTTTTTTAATTACCCGTATCAAATTTGCTCCTGGCACCAAAAAGGTGTGAGGTACTCGCCAAAAATAGCCATACCAAAGTGCACCTCCTGAGACCACACTCATAATGATAGCAGTTATGTAATTAGTACCGCATTGTTGTTGAATGCGGGACAACTAATGAGACGCACGGCTTTAACAAACTTATGATGCCGAGTTCAAGGTTTCCAACAAAGTGAATGACGGTTCAATTTCCATTGTGTTGCGTCTTCGATAAACATCTCAAGACGACTCAGTACTAGACAGACACGAAGCAGTTTCTCACTAGAATTCAGACGACTCGGTCAAAAATAAAATGAAAAAATTTCAATTTACAACATAGTCTGCTAAAGAGCTCGTCTTTATGCATCATTACGATGAGAAGCTTCACCATCAGTAATTTCTGATTTCGAAATCGACGTTGATTTTCCACTGATGTGAAGGTTGAGCTGCCAAATTCGGCAGCATTATGTGAAGGACATCCGTTGCTCTTGGAGCGTTTATGGAAAAACGAATGGGAGTGCGGATCAAATTAGCTGACCTACGTAAAACGTATTTAAAAACACGTAAAAAATGAGTAACAAAAAAGAAATCACTTAAAATTAAATTCGGTTTTAATAATAAAACCTGGAAAGTAAAAGATAAGCAAAATTCCGGAACTAAACGACGAAATTGCGGTATTTTTTTGACAAATTAAGACATGGTAGGTGTGTGATGGTTTCGACATAATATAGATTCCGCTGGTTTCACAGGAAATGTCTGCTAATTACCCCATTCTAAACAAATTGTTTATTGTATGGTAATAAAATCACCTGCAGAACACGCCACGATATTCTCGTAGAAAAAATGTCAAACAGTGCACGATATGAAAAATACATTTATAATTTAATTGTTTAAAAGTGCAAAAAATACGAAAGTAATAAAAACATTGCTTTTATGAGATACCTAGAAAAACAAAAAAAAAATACTTATCCTCCACAAACAATAATTACTATTAACAAAAACTATTTTCAATAAAGTAAAGTTCAGCTTGCAGTTTTTAATACCAGGATATATTAATTCTGCTGTCGGTAAAACAGTTTACTACCAGAACTAAGCAATTCAGTAATGAACTAACGAATCAAAAAGGCGTTATTTATCCCACCTTAGAAAAAAATATGAGAAAATATTACGATTAGTATTTTTCTACTGAAATAAAAATAAGAGTTATTGTCTTAAGTTGCAAAATATGACGGTCGCAAAAAAATACTGTGTGTGCTTCGGTCGAAAAGACCTTTTTTGAGCATTTCAGATTGGGCGCAAAGATCTCCGTCACGGCCCTGATATACCAATAACTATTGCAACATGCAGACAAATTTTATTTTGAAATTTTCAAGTTCTAGTTCTAGGATATACGATTTAGAATTCTGCAAGATGTTTTCCCTCACAGTTTCTGTACAACTAAGCTCAAATGATCGAATAAATCAAACAATTGTCATAATGTAATCAATCAATAATAAATAGCCACCTGGTGTTCTCCCGCATATTCAGAAAAAAAACTTTTTATCTTAACTTGTTTGTCCCTTTCTGCACATTAAAAACATTAAAAAAAGGAAAAAATCAACACATCTTTGAACACCTGGTGCATAAATATAATTTAGATATAGTGTAGATTTAAATTTGTTGCAAAGTATTAAGTGTATTTGGTAAGAAATACAATTAAAGAGCAAAATATGAAAAGTAAAAAAACAATTTGAACAGCAATTTAATTTATTGAGAGGTAAAATATCTGGTAAGCAAAAAATCTAATTGAGCAGTAAATCTCAAGCGGAAACTTAAGTGGAAGAGCCCAGCTCTCTCCAAAAAAAACTTTAAAATCCCTTACAGAATACAAAACCCTTTTAATCTCCAGTTGCTTAACGTTACGTATTATTAAAAGTAGTAAAATTATTTTATATAATTATAAAATTAGGTACACGCGCATTTCGGAAAATTAGCCGAGCAAATGAATAAATACATCGACAGCTTACATTATTAATACTTGGGAAAATGTAAAACAAATAAATATTTTGTTGCTAAACCAAATTGCTCCAGAGATTTTTTTTAGTAAAAAATAAAATTTGCTGCTCAAACAATTTATTGCCGTTCAAAATCATTTATACTCTTTAGATAATTATTATGTTAAAAGTCTAAATATTAACATCTAAGAAACAGAAGTTATTAAAATTCCTTTCAAATGAAAAGTTTGAAATTTTTTCATGTTTTACTAATCATTATACATGAAATTTCTTCCATTAAATTTAGCATTTGGCCAAAATTTGGAGTCGTGATCAATAGAATAAAATTGACCTCCATTTCACAAAGCACTAAAATGTTTGTTTTTTAAGGTCAGTGTTGATGTAGTAATTATTGCTTATGTAAACACCACCACAGATAATATTTCATATTTACACTTTGTTCGGTGAGCAGAGTACGAGCTGCAACCAAAGTATCTAATTATTTTATTAACGATAATTCAAGTTTTACACAGCTGTGAATTTCAGATTAACCACCAAACAAGTAAATGAACGAACCATGAGGATGTCAACAGCCTTAGTATGTAATTTTCACAGCATATAACTCTACACTGCCTAAAAAATTTATATCTTAAAAGATAAAACCTTGTAATAAGCACAATTCCAAAACAATGCAACATAAAACTATAATGGTGCACTCTGGTGCCGGTGGTACCCACTTACAAAATTGGGATGTATATTAACAATTTTCAAAAGACCTACACATAATACATAGTCATGAATTCGCTGGCGAGTAAAAAATCAAAAGTTAGGATGTTCAAGGTGAAACTATTTTAGTAACCTTGCAATGTTTTTACTCAAATAATTGTGGTATTAAAATTACAGTTTGTTGTACTAAAATTTGGAGGAATTTTGTTTGAATTTGCCTATTAAGAGATACATTCCTTTACGCTCACTAATACATTTGAAAATAATAGAAGTAATTGTTAAAGTTAACAATGCAACGGATGCGGTTACAGCTCGCAAAACTTTTCTTAGAACTGAACTGCTTCGCACCTTTCGTTTAGTATTCATAATATGACAAATCACAAAGAGCAACAAACAAATAAAAAACAAACTATTCTGTAGTTGTATCACTATCTAAAACACGCATAAATTAGCAATGTACCAAGGCCATGTAGAACTGTAGCAAAAAACGTTTCATTACACAGCCCTTTCTCCACAAAATTCCGTTTAAAAAGTGCAACATCTTGTACACGTCCTGGGACATAATAGTTGAACTTTTTATTGGTCACGTCGGACAAAACCGCTTTGTCCTAGCCCCTTCTTCCAGCTTAGAGCTTTATTATAAAAGGGACACACTATAAAGCTTTATTAAAATCGTCTTATTTCTTTTACAATCCATACCCTCACTGACATTCGTCGACTTCCTAGGTCGAGAAGTTATTTTTACTTATTTCATTGAATTCGAGTTTCGAATAACGATCCTAATCACGGCCCATAAATCAGGCCTTAGCAACAAACAATGTAAAGAATTGGTGTTTACGTCCGGGCTAAAATTAAATACACAAAAAATTCCAAAAACAAAAGTGAAATGGTTCGATTCTTCCGCTGTTTGATTGCCGTAACAATAATTCGCAGTTCAATTGCAAGATATAGCTGAATGAGGCCAAGTTGAAGCATGTGAAAGTAAAGGAGAACCCACCAATATTTTCGGTTCAATTGTTCCAAGTTTTGACAATGCTTACTTAACTTTTTCGTTAATAGGTTTGAGTAAAGCTATTTTCTGTATGTTGGGAGCTTATTTTTGCTTCTTTTAGTCGTATGCGTCCGGCAGTAAATGGTTCTAATCTTAAATTGTTATGATCTTCCAAATCGCAACTTCCGCTTTTGGTTAGTAAAAATGAAAACAAGGAAGACAGGTCCGCCATTTTGGTATAGTACATGCGATTTATGAGTCTTGGCGTGTTTTCGATAATCTTTAAGGCCATCAACCGACTCAAATTAATTGCGCAATTGGCCCACCCTGTATTTACGGAGTAACTTGCTCAAGTCGTTGCATAATCCGCTTAATAAGTGGTTTATAAAAAGATAAACGATCAGGTTTTGCGGTAGAGTATTAAAACATGTGGGTTCTTTGGTTTCAACTTTTGTGAGCGGCAACAAGAAACCATCTCTAATTTATTCGTTACCTAATAAATTTCGGACAAAAATGCACAATTTCGTTGGAGTGAATGCAAGTGTGTCATTCGACCTTGGATTCTATTTTTACGTTTCTATTATGTATTTTTGTGAGATTTTAGTGCGATTTTTACAACACCGTTGACTAAACATAGTTGGTCAATACCTAATTCGGTTAATTGCAACTAGAGCATAGGAAACGTCAATCATGTTGTTGCAAGAGGAAAAAAACCGAAAGCAATGTTATTTTCGTTAATAGATTATCAATTTTAAATGTTGCGTGGGTGCGCTTACCAATCATAGGAAAGTTGTGCTGGATCGCGCATGGTCCTCGTGGTCGATTAAAATCAACAAAAATAACAACAAAAGAAAAAAACACAACAAACCTCCGATCGGAACACAACAAAACGCGAACACCGTGTTAAAAGTTAAAACAGACGAAATAAAATGTTGGTGATGACGGCAATTTGCAATATTGGGGGGAGAGATGAGGGGAGGACGGTATTTCGAATGCGCAATTTCCCCACCACATTGGAGTTAGACCGGAGGAGATTCCAACGCGAAAAATCTATAGGCGTATATTGCGCAATATTGCCGTGTCATGTCGAAAAATTCTACGTAAGATTTTCCAACTGTGACAGTACGGCAGGCAATTAAAAATATCGCCATTGTGTCCATTTTAATTAAAGATGGCGGATTCCCTTTTCATATACTTCAACACTCATAAAAGCTCGGATTTTACTGAACAAGCACTTGTTGAACTTGTAAATGATGTGCATCGTCCGAATGAAAAAGATGAGAGAACTCTGACGGACCAATGGGGTCCGTTGCGGGGGTGGTTCCCTGATTCGACTTTATAGGGGTGTGCGGAAATACGTCGTTTCTTGGTTACGCACTAGGCCGAGTTCTTTTTCATTTAAAATCTTCTCATAAATATCACTGTTAGAATTTCCAACCAACGTTGAATTAATTCATTCACATCATTTACAAACATATAAAAAAATCCCATGATATACTCGATAAATCACAAAAAAACTAGGTTATAAATACAGCAAACAGCTTAAATCAATACCGATCTCTAAATTCCCCGTATTTATAACAAATTTTCAACATAATTATTTTTAATTTTAAATGATGGCAACGTTTTCGTGTTCTTTTGAGTTACAGCATTCCACATTGACACTCTCATATTTTAAGCAGTCGAGCGGTAAAAAATGAATGGATACTTTTTAGAAAACACGGTCGTAATGTGCCAGATTCGACTCCGTCTATTTCAGTCGCAAAAAATTGAAGTTGTTAAAACTGTATGAGTTAGATAATGAGAGAAGTTTTAACATTCGTCTCTTGTCTCGATACGAAATTTTCTGTATAAACTTTTGAAAATGAACATTTTGTTTAGGTTTCCTCTTCATTTATCTACGTAAACTACACGTTATTTTTAGGATTTTTGGCATGCGTCTGTCACATTACACATATTTTCGACAACTTGACTAGTCGACTAAATGCAATTCTTTGGAAATAAAAACATGATGCATTGCGGAAACTATGCAATCAAAGGAAAGCATTTTTATAACCAAAATGGCCCGTAGTGCTGTAACATTAAATTAGGACCAATGTAAGAGTACAACATCGCGCTTCTGCCAGATATTACAACTATAAAAACCAAATTTCAGAACATAAAAAAACGTTTATTAAAATATGAAAACTTTAAACGACCGCTAGTTCTATTTATGCTAGTACAGTCAAACTGACCAATAATCAGAAAGGTTATTTGTTTAACTAATTTCATTCTCTAGCAAATGATTTACTCCGAAGTATAACTTTCAACAATTTAAATGATGATAACACTTTTTCCTTTAATGTATACACAACGCTCTAAGATCAGTAAACATTTGTTGCTTAAATTCCCTACTACATGTGTACAAATAAGCTGCAGATAAATTGTTTAAGAACAAACTATAACTGTTTTTTATGAACCTCGGTTTTTTTCAAAAAAAAATTGATTGTCTTAAAAATAATAAAATAAATAAAAACTTGCAACAATGCCAAATTTTAAACTATTACTTTCTAAAGAGTTAGTGGATATTTTATAAGATGGAAGCCACATTTAACTTCTAGAATTAAGATTCAAAATATCAGATGACAAATTTTCAACTCCCAAATTCTTAGAAGTTAAATTCTCGGATCTTATACCTTTAAATACGGTTTAAATAAGGAATTCTGAGAAACCAAATTAAAATGCAGTTTTATGAACCAGCTTACATCCTTTAAAAAAGTAGATTCATAGTTTATTTAATTGTGAACTACTCAGGTTCTACATTCTTAAATTCAGCATCTTGAAATTCTAGCTTATAAAATGCCCATTTATAATATTTTAAGATTCTGAATTCAATTATTGCTTATTATGACAAATTTTCAAATTTTAGTCTCTCTCTTCTGAGAACCCCTTCAGATTTTATATTTTTAGCACCAAGGTCCTTAAAGGCAATTAACATTAAAAATTAAAAATTTTATAAATTTATTTCTAAAATTTAAAAGTATTAAAAAACGAGAATTTATAACCCCGGTAAGCGCGGTAAATAGCAGTTTTTAAAACAAAAAAAAATGTATACAATAATAGCGAAATTTCTTATGCTTATGTTTTGCATTGCAAATATCAAATCAAAATAAGGATGAAAAACTTTATCGTACTGCACCTAATGTTAAAGTAAAAAGTGGAAAGTTAATCAGTGCTTTTTGTTATTAATTAACTCAAACATTATTTGATGATTTCCGTCTAACAAAATCAACATAAAAACAACAAATTAAACATTCTTATTGAAGACTCCGCTCATTTAATGCAATTAATTGTCCCCATCTGTTTCAAAAATTATCTATGTAATTGCACAACATGTTACAAAAAGTGTTTTAGAAGTGTTAAACAAAGATGATAAAATTGATAAAATGATGATAAGTACAATCATCAAATTTTAAAGCTTTAAACAAAACGTTTTGTACGATGTCTGAATAAGAAAGTTAAAGCTGCTTTTTAGCTATTTAAATAAATTGTATTGGTTGATCCAATATTATTTTTAAATTTAATATTCACTAAATAATGATCCTTAAATTTGGCATGTATGTCATCGTTCTTCCGGAAGTGCTAAATTACACACTACACGTAATGTTTATGCATATATAAAAATCAAAAAAGCGTGTTATTTATAATTGTAAGAAACAATTCTTTGTCAAACTTCTTTGAAATTAAATTTATTGAGTTGACAATTTTGATGATTTTTGTCATATCATGTTTTTCATTCTTTTTTAAGTCGCCGTTGGTAGCGAGTTGATACTTAATTAGGTCCTTGAAATGTCAGAAAGACAACTTTATTGTATCTAACTAGCTGTTGACAAACTAAAACTTGAAAATCAAACATATTAACAAAAAATTATAAACCTGTTGCCAGCCCAACAAAAAAAAGTTCACAATACACGGTACAAATTTGTTTGAGCTTGTACAAAGGAAAGGCAGTAGATTAAATATCCACGACTTTTAATCAACTTAATTCTTAATTTAGTACTGCTTAAATTGTGTTGGACTAAACAGAAATTTTAGTTCTGATAAATTAAATTGTTCATTACGACAACTGTATTTACATTTTTAAATTAACTTCCTTTTTTCATCAAAATAGTAGAAGTCTGACAATTTAAAAGTTTTAGTAGTAAAATATTAACTCACTACTTGTACTTCGTTAATTCGCCTTCTGAACAAATTTAAAATTTTAATAGTAGTGATTCCAACCCTTCAAGTACAAACATCAAGTACTAATTGTTGGCAATTACTTTTTGTTGACTGTTGAAAAATGTAAGATTCATCGACCAAAAGTTCACATTTCCTTCGTAACAACCCTCAACAAATGCCACTCTTTTCGTAATCGTTAATCAGCGAACGTGATCAAAGCGGATTAATTTTGTCAAGAAATCTGCCATCGACAGGCCTTCATTCTCCTTTCATTAGTGGAATCCCGGACTCAAGGCGTTGCAATCCAGCTTCTCAACACGGGAACGGGGAGATGCAGGTCGCACTTTTAGGAGCAGGAGAGAACGACGGACATGCGCATCGGCGACAAACACACGATCGATCCAGCTGTATCTGTGGTGACGGTCAAGGTTACCGGGTCTAGGTCACCGTTCACCCCTGCCCTGCACCAGTACGATTTTCACCATCTCATGACAAAACAGGAAAACGTCCGGTTTCAACATGTTTTCAGTTCCCTGTATGTTGTTGCCTGCTTTTGTGTGGAAGATAAGCATTCTCTTCATTCAACTCGTGTTATATTTACCAACACATCAAATACAGAAATTGCAAAGCAAGATTTGTACCCGAAGATGAAACGGTGGAAAAGACAAAAAAAGATAAAAACAGTTTTCTTATTGACAGTGGAGGCGTTATCAAGTAGCTGCGTCTCGGCTGACAGATGCTCGTGGCTGTTATTGTCTAGGACATGTATGACCCTGGGGTGTGGCAAATCAGGAAAAGGCCAACCAACCCATGAACGACGTGATGTTGTCTGTAAGGAAAAACCTTAGACAGCCATTTTTCCTTTACATGGAAAAATCTTACTAAAAATAATTAATCATAAACCATAGAAATGAGTATTTTTATCTTTGTAAATCTCATACATTTTTCAAGGCTTAAGATTATTCCTTCCCTTGTTTTTTTCTCCAGTGTCATGTCACTCTTGTGTAACATAAACGAAGCAATTTAGTTTTCTACTGGGTTTATGGGTCATGGTTCCTACGAAAAAAATATACTCCTATATCATTCCACTTGTTCATTATGTATAACATTTACACATATTTAATATGTCACGTTTTGCACAACGGTTAATTTCCAGATGATATTTAATTAAGCTTCTGTTTAAAAATTTGTTTCCCCAAACACAAATATTTTAGAATCTTTGAAAAAGAAAGACAAATACTGCTCTAATACCGCTGATATTTAATAATCATTCGTAATGTGGAATCTCAGAATTTTAAATTTTAACTGAAACTTTAAATTCGAAATTTAAAAAAAAGTCTTTGTATTTTGTGCAAATGAAGACTGAGAAAACAATAATTCTACGCGTATGTAATAGAACAATGTAGCATACATTATTGTAAGCAAAAAAAATAGTAAAAGTATATAAATTAAAAAAGTATTACACTTAATTTTATTGATTGGCTAAATCTACATGATCTTTTATTCGGTTACTACCGCTTGACATATCTTCTTCGAAACCATACAAAAGTCACAATTCCCTATTTTGTTGTTTTGTATATTTACATAAACGCAAGGTCTAACTAATGTAGTTTTTGAAATTTAGCCACACAGAATATGTCGATGTGAAAATAATATCAAAATTTTTTGAAGCTAGGTCTTGCAATGGGATTAGAAAAACACGAAGTAGGCTTTTGATACTTTTAATAATTTTAATGATTAACTTGTTTTAAACAGAATATGGGAAAGTCGAATCCATATTGATGACATTTTTTGTGACAACTAGTATTTGTTAATTAGTGACGCTAATTCGAATAGACTTGACAAGACGCATCGATTAGTATTCCCATATAAGGTCTAACATAATAATTATTAATTATTAGAGTGCTGAATAAGCAAATATAGTTGTTTATAGTTGTTAGATTTTTTGTAATCTGTCGAACTTGCGCCTATATCAAATTCGCGTATTGGCGTGATTTTTCACTTTATATAGGTTTGTAAGGTCTTTTTCTGGCTATTCAGCATGCTTTATATGAGGACACCAATGGATGCTTCTTGTTAAGATCTATTCGAAGGCAGCTATATCTAGACTTTAACATCGCTAACTAACGAATTAATTAACATAAACTAATTATCACAAAAAATGTCATACTTTGTCATACTTTTAAACTTTAGATCAAAGTGGACATCAGATTGGAGTTTCCCATAACCTTTTTAAAACCCAAAAGTTTATCACTAAAGGTATGAAAAACCTACTTCGTTTTTCTGTTCTCCCATTGTTAGTCACAGTATTTTTTTAAACGATTCTCTAATTATTTTAATTGTTTTACGTTGTGTACTAAAAAAATACATTTTTTAAGCTACATACATTGAACTGCGTTCCAAATTTAAAATTTTGGAACTGATCATGAATCTGACCAGGTGAGACAACCAGATGAGATATTTTGCAACCGGAAATTTTAAAATTCTGCAGGTCTACATTTTCAACGACATTCATAACACCTTAGAGATAACCTATGATTGATTCCAGACTTTCTCCAGAAATAAAAAAAAAATAGATAAATAACAAATAATTCCTGATTTTCTACAAGCTTGTATATAGATATATACTAGATATAGATATTATACAATATATACTTATATTGTAGTACTTACTACTATGACACTAGAAAGCTTAAGACAAAATCAGAGTTTTAGAAAATTACAAATACTTACTTGTTATATGAAAAATAAACACTTTCTGTTTTACAGAATCGAATGTTTAAAATTCGATAGGAGCTATATTTGTAATTCAATATTTTCTAATCCAGCTGTAAAATTTCAATGGCAATTACAGTTACAATCAAAGCTTCAAGGTAAGTACATTTTGAATTTTTTTTTTCAGATTTTTCCCTTAAGAAGTTTACAAATAGATACAACCAATTTAAAAAAAAAACAATTTTACATCTAAGAGACTCAAAAATTTAAATTTATATGTTAAAAATGTTAAATTTATATCTATCGATATTATGTTTGAGCCACAGCAAGGTATACATATACAGTAAAGAGTATTATTAGGAAAAGGGGAAGATTTAGTAGACAATTACTATCATTTTAAAAACTTAAAATTTAGAAATAGTATATGAATTTAATCTCAAAATCAATCTGAAATGTCCGTTTATTTCTAAAATTGCCTCCTAAATATTGCTAAATATTATGTCTTAGAATTCAATTTGTTGTTCCTACAAGGTAACTTTTTCGTAAAAGCATGTTGCACTATTCCTTTTTTAACTGTAAAATACTCGTAGTTCATGAAACGTTAAACTAAAAGACTTATATTTTGTTTGTATCTTAATGAGACGCTCAAAAGTACATTAAGAAAAGCCGCTAAAGATTGCGAACAGTCTTAATTTTTCTCTGAACAATCTTAAATTTTTAAAATGACGGTAGAATTCAGATTTAAAAAAATATATATTACATCAAAAATTTTAAAAAGATCTAAATTACGAAAAAAAACAGGTTTTCTATAAGCTTTTGTAATTTTTTAAAAAGACGCCAAATTCTTTAAGAAATAAAATTATACAAATTAAAAATTTCCAGTTAATTATGGATATTCCAATATTATATTTTTAATTAAACATATAAGGTCCTTTAGTAAATTAGAAAATTTAAAATTCTAAACATTCTACATTCGAATTTAATATTTTCTAATCCGGTTTTACAATAAAATTAGAGTTATATCATTTTAACGCAATACTAATACACAACACAATTGTGAATTTCAAATGTTTTTTCTTTAATGGTTTATTAAAGTAATATTAGTATTAATAATAGTATTAATAATAGCAGTCAAATTTTAGGAAACTTTAGAAGAATTACAAAAAAAAATGCAATTTTTGCTACAAAAGGTGAAATTTTTTGGTAGGACTTATAGCATTATTAACCTTATGCCATAATATTTTTAGCCTTTTTAACCGACGCTCAAAAATAAATATATATATATAAAAAATCATTATTGGCAATGTGGAAGTGGTGCTGATTTTTAGTGAGCATCTTTTCACCAACTGTAACCAAAATATGTTTACATTTAATTGACCTATTTAACTGAAACTTTATACAAACATTCAGCATGCAATTACATAGTATTTAGCGTCGGCTTCTTTGATAGACATTTTTTATATGTACAAAAAAAAACGGTTTCATAGTTAAATTTGGTAAAACCATTTTTCCGACCAAGAAAATAATTGTCAACAAACTGTGTATTGAAATAAACTTTACATTATTTTTAGCTATATTAATTTAAGACAAAGGTAATAGATAAATGCTCAAAAATTACTATTAACATGAAATGTTACAAATTATACAAAGAAATACTACAATGAGTTCAAATTTTTAACTTTACCATCAATTTTAACGTTTAAGATACGAGCAAAAAAATTATTATGAAAATTAGAAAATTATTAATTAATTAATACACCCATAACAATTTTATTAAACGTAACTACAATATTGACAATGACCATGAGCCTTAAATGACTTCACTTAAATCTTCTAAATGGAATGTATAGTCATCGGCAGTCCTTTCGCTATTCGTTTATAGAAATTATTGATGGTTTTACTTTCAAAACGGTCGTTACTTTAGAATAAACTAAATGTACAGTGATTTGTCTATTTAAAATTCTATTAAACCAGTACATTTTTAATATTATCAAATGTAATTTGCCCCAATATATGCACATACAATCATTTACAGTTTGACTTTTTTAAGATTTAAAAAAATAGCTTTTTAACAGTGAAATTAACTGTATAATTATTTTTAAAATATGCTTAGTTACTTCACTTTGTTTTAACAACTCATATTTTAATAGAAAATTAGTCCAAGGAATGAATTTTTTAGTTAAACGTATTTGTAAAGTCAAAATCTCTCATCCCTGTTCAACATTGCGCAATCCTAGAATTACATTTTTTATAAACTTGTTAATAACTGCAACCCTTCATAGTATAAATATACAATTGCAACAAGAACCTCTATTTTCTCCACGCAGAGAAAAAAATCTTTTTTTCATGGAAGGCACTCACCAATAAAAGTTAGGTTATATCTTAAATTTTAAAAACGAATGAACATTACGCAACTAAGGCTAACAAATATTATCACAAGGCAATTCTGTGCAAATTTTGGTAACGCCAAATTGTATTTTTTCACGGATAATTCTAAACTATAAGAATCAAAACGTAACATAACCTCAAAATACACACCGGCAAGTAAACTACGTTTCAGCTACTACGTCATACACTTACCCCTGTCAAACTTCTTTCCTTCGGGATCAATATCTTTAACATTGAAAATATCTTCGAATAAAACGCCTGCCATTGTCGAATAAATTAACAATCATAAATTACAGTTTGCACTGGACAATACTAATTCACAAAATTTTTTGACGGCACGATGACTTTTGACGGCTTGCACACAGGGGTACCAACCGCGACCTACATTTCCCCACAGAAATCAAAATAAAACGTCATCGTTTAAATGTCAAAGGTAACGTAGTGTCAACAAAACGCCAAAAACAGTAACGTAATTTGAATTTAAATGAAAATGGCAACTTTACCGCCCCGAAGAAACCCAACTCCTACGAAAATATCGAAACAGCACCTAAGTCCATTACAAATACTCCTCCAAATGGGGTTTCCTAAACACAGAGTGTAAATGATGAAAAATGGCAGTTTTATTCGTTGATTATTTACGTTTTAGTGAAAAGGCGTTAGCTGCCACTGGTAACAGAGGGGTACAATTGGCTTCAGATTGGTTATTGGCTCATGTGAATGATCCCTTACTTGATGATAACTCTCCAAGGGAATACATCTTGTATGCTTGTCCCACAGGACCATTCTTGGAACAACTTCAAAATTTCTGGGTGAAGTCGCGCAGAGAGTGTGCATGGAATGGGGCACACAATTTTACTCCACACATTACATTAGTTTCTTTCTTTAAAGTAAGTATTTTTCTTTTTTACAAAGATTTTAATACACACTTTTAGGCACCAGATGAGGATGCATCTCATTTAGCTCAAAGTTTAAAGGCTGTTATGGAAAGACAAGGTGCCACATTGAATGAACCTTTGAAACTTGAAACCTATACCTCTCCTAATTTTATGGGTTTTTTTGTAGCCGAGGAACATGCAGACTATTTAAAAAGGATTGCTATGCAATATGTTAAAGAAGTGTCAAATGCCAGTAAGTGATTAAATTAAAAGCCTTTATGTAACCTTAAAATAACTTGTGCTTATCTACATTTCCAGTGTGTTTTCACAATTCTACAAAATTCATAGGTAGTAGTGTGATTTAAATTTTCATTATCTTATCCATTTCTTTTTTTAAAAAGCATGCTTTACTAATTACTTTTAAGTTTTCTAAAATTCCTAGCTTTTTAGTTTAATAGCATGATTATATTTAAGAAAGTTTGGCTAAAGGTGGTGGTTATTTGCAGTTATTAGTGACACATATGAACATTTCGATGCTCTAACAGCCTGTTTTCCCTGGTGTACCACTACAACTGCTCGTTGCATTCCTCGGGGAAGTAGATGTAAGCAAACTGTAGCTTAGTATAGTTATAGTTATTTCTTGTGATTTTTTGGTGCTTTATATATTTTTGTACACTGATAATTCTGTCAATTTCTTTTTGTATTATTTATTTATTTCTTTTTGTATTAAAGTATCTTTTAGTTCTAATGTAACACTCTTTCAAACTAATTTCCAGTGTTTTTAACCCAAATTAGTGTTGTTCCCTAATTGGCATGTCTCTTCCAATTCCTTGGTTATCTAGCAAAAATTGCACCAATTTATTGTCTTCTTAGCTAAATTAACTTTAATGAAACAGGTTAAAACTTTTTTTTTTAAATTAACGTGTTATCAAAATATCTTATTTTGGTAAAGTAACGATAATTCATGCAAAATACGTTTGACCAGTGATCCAAATACTTTTATTTTTATTATAATTTGAAATTAACTGAGTGTTGCTTTGGTTCTGTTAGGTGGCGGCATAATGAATATTTCGGTCCTTTAATTTTGTACTTAACCAATTAAATATATAAGTTAATGTAACGATAATTAATATGGAAATCACCTTTTGATTAGTCATTAGACGTAGTAACTTGGTTTAGTATTTGCCTTAAACCGAATAAAACATCCCGTTTTAGAACTCGACCAGGCTCGTTATTACTCATAAATTATCCTGCATAGATTTGGTCAGGTTTGTTTTATTAAACTAATGTAAAAATGTAGTAGTATTGTTTAATGAGGATTTCCATGTTGCAGTAATGTTGGTTTTTGTAAAATAATGTACTGATGCTCTGATAATTTTCACTTTATTGTGCCTGATCAAATTTAATAGTAGATGTTTTGATATTAGTATTTTAACACCATTATTTCACATTATTCACGTCCAGTATTCTTCTTGTTTCTTCTGATTATTTATCGACGTTTAATTTTTGTGCATGAAAACAGATTCAACATCAAGTATAAAGGGTTGTCTATCGTACAGCATTCAACAATCACACAACTTTATTTATATTCACTTTCCTTTATGGAATAAAGAGTTTATGGCAACAAAGAGTCACCATTTAGTAAACAAACACTTTAGACATTCTTTCTTATTTGTGTTGCGGTGCTTTGTCTGATTGCAGTTCGACATAATCCTATTTTTCTCGATTTAAATCCAATGTATCAACAACATGGGAAACAGTCACTTCATTTGGTTTCAAATATTAATTTACGTACACTATGCATATATGTTTTTTTATCACCATAAAATGTAATGTTAGTCAAACACATCCCAAAATAGATGTGTTATTAAGGGCCAGTTTATTTTTTTCCGACAAAACTCAGATTACATTATCGTGGAGTTAAAGTCCTTATATTCCCAATAAATATTTATTTCTTCTCTCTAAGTTAAACTTGTAACACGATTTGTTCTGCGTAAAAGTGGTTTTTACGAATATAACTTGTAGCTGTGAGGCAGATTTCTGTGTGAGTATTAATATTTCGGATTTTTTTCTTATTAATTTTAAAAAGTTTTCTTCAGCAAAAATTTGAACTAAGCTTGTCTTATTTCTTCTTCGCGAAATTCGTAGTTTGACTGTATTTTGCGAACTTCAGTACAATTTTATGAATAACATTTAATTTGCACTGTAATTTATTTTTATTTCCCTATTTTATTACATTTTTTGGGTTTTTATAATACAGCAAAAATAAATGTTTACAATTTTTGAATTCTACGTAAGTATATAAGTATTTAAAATGTAGAACATAGATAAAAATTAAGCCAATAAGAACAGAATAAATGTAAATTTTATTTTCAGTCGTATTTCCTAGGGATTGATTTTTGTCAGATTAATATCTCAATATCTAATGTGCTATTACCATTTTATAAAACTGAGAGTAGTTTGAAAAAAGATTTGTACTCATTGTAAAAAATGACCTATATCTATGTGTCCCAGAAGGCAAAAAAACGAGGCATAAACCATAAGCGTAGTTTATTAGATACAAAAAAGTACCCAACAGTGTATTAGGAAAAAAATCGCTTTTTTGTGAAAAATTCTTGCTTATCACTGGTTATCTGTCTTTGAAATTATGTCATTGGAAAAATACATTCCATTTCTTATCTGCACCAACAAATATTTATTTTTACTGAGATTTGGTTATTGTTCATCATAATTCAAAACTATTTGTCATTGTCTACATATACATAAACGAGTTTTATCTAAACAGAAAATTAATGTCTTTACAGATGTTGTGGACAATAAATATTAACTGTTTAAGTAAGATACATGAATTCGAATTCAAATTTGCAGTTTTTTCTGATTTGTTTTTTACTAAATTAAAGTCATCATAAAAGCAATTTACGAATATGTATGAGATGATAATTGAGCTTTTATCAAAATAGTATCTCATTGTTTATATCTTTTGATACATGTAGTGAGTTTTTAATATAGTATTTTGCTCTCTTAAATCTTACATTATTTTTATCTTCGCTTTGTCTAAATAACATGTGATTAAGAAGTGGCAACAATACGTGATATTGAAATTTTCTGCCCCACATTTATATAGTAATATAGATAAAATGACAAAAATTGTCACTGACTTATATTATATTATTACATATTTCGTGTTGTTTCGTCTATACTTAAAATATGTTTCTGCCAAAAGCCAGTGATAATTTTAGTAATTTTCATTTTGCTACTATAAATAAAATGCCAAATTTTAATGTTATTTCTATATTATAAAAATAATTCCAATGCGAGGGATGTTTGTTAAAACCAGAAAGAGTTAAACTGCAGTATTTGAACTAGGTGACAAAAATTAAATGAAAAATAACATTGGCTTCGCTTAGGTTCCCCAGTTTGCTAAATATCCGATATACTCGGAAAGCTGAAGTAAGATCCATTTTCCATTTTGTGGGCCTTTGCGTAATAATTTTTTTCTAAGCAACATTGATAAGGGAGTAAAATATTTTGTTATGGTTATTATATTCTGGCTATTTAAGTTAGCTTAAGAGTTAAGCTTAATAAAAACTTAATTTTAATGTTCTTTGACTGCAAAATTTTTGAGGTTCTTTGTTTTTATGCGCGACGTACACCACATTTTGTATACTAGCGGCAACCTAATGAAGACAAGATGATTGTAGGAGGAGAATCTCAAATGAAATTCATTTTTTATTTATAAGTTTTATATATTCGTTATTTAAATGTGTTCAAATTAATTTGAACTAAGAAAACTTTTTAATTTTTGGTACCCGAAACCCTTTAGAGTGATCGTTTTACGTTTGATTGTTTAAGCAACCACCCATACTTTTTCCTCCTTTTTTATCCCAGCCCTCTCCAGTATTGAAAGTACAAACGTGTTTTCACCAGAGATTTGGAATAAATAAATAAATTCGGTTGAGCAAACTAAATTTTCTGGTCAAAATATTTAGGTACATTATAATTTAGATACAGAAATGCAGGATTTTATCCGCAGAATACACTAGGATAATGTTTCTTGTATTAAAAACAATCATTTTCCAAAAATTTTATATTTCTATAACGTAAAATTTTCCTTTGGGGTCATTAATACGGGAAATAATGTGTTGTTAAAAAGTGTGTTATAAAATTTAACCAGTTGTAGTCATTTATTGATGATTGTTTAATTACGGTAAAATCTATTTACATTCAACGTATTTCCTAACAGGTCCAATGGCGTAGGCACTGTTCTCATATGTAATTTTGAAATATGTATTATAATCAATTCCAAAACTAGATGATGTAACTGATTGATTGCACTAACGCCAAATTGGGCCAGCAATATTCTAGCTGTTACCGATCTTGAAAGATTTTATTTCTTAATTCTGTTAATTTAAGCTAATTTAAGCTACTTGTATTTACGCAAGAGTTAATCTTTTAGAAATAGTTTCTAAAGTTTATTGAAGAAAAGCTTGTATAAGAGGCAGCTAGAGTGAAGAAAATGTCCGACACCTCATAGAACTTGTCGTGTTTGCTTAATCAATAAAAGATGGCGACATTGCTAACACTATGCTGGCACTAGCGCCAATTTACACAAAAAAGTAAAAAAAAAACACAAAATAGTGCAATATAGAGATAAAATGTTATTTAATGTTTGCATTTTTAGACAAAAAATACTAAAGTTCAAGGTGGCGACATTATCTACATTTATTGATTTATTTTACAGGCGTCATTCCATGGCCGTTGTCCAAAATTTCTTCTTTTTAATGTTTGAAAATTTGGCAAGAGATCTTTTTAGGTCATATAGCACACGATGTAAACCACGTACTTCGACTTATGAATTTTTAATCAGATGGAATAAAAGACTGAAAAAACCTAATAAAAAACTTTGATGCAAAACTGAAAACTCAGAAATACACAACGAAAACAAACTTGTAAATACAAACTTGTAAAAACAAACTTGTGCTTTGCATCAAAAAATAATAACAAATAGGACGAAGCAAAACCTGACAGAGGATATTACACATACATTTGTCGTTGTAACAGAAAGAAACGGCAATAAAAAAGGTTGATTCATAGGTTTTGTGTAACGTCTAAGATCTATTATATCCAAATCTCTGGTTATCACTTAATATTTAGAGTCATCCTATATTTACGTAATTTATATTTATGTTAAAAGAAGAAATGAATGTTTTTCTCAAAATCTCATAAATTGTAATGTTTCAGCCATAAGTCTTGAACCCCACGTCAAATCTCTGCACCTAACATTGGCATACCAGTTCCCTAGCATCCATTACACCCATCTAAAATCCCTCGTCGATGAACTCGACCCAAACGATTCAGCCAGTTGGGAGTTAAGACTGTATTCTCGTGATCCTCGCGTTAACGGCAAGCAAGTGCACAAAGTAGGTTTTTCCTCACGTTATTTCCTCTGACTCATCATCGACCCTTTTAAGGTAATCCATCCCTACTTACCGACAGAGTGTGACGAATTAGATCTTCGTACAGGCGACTACGTTTATATCAGTTGCGAAGCTTTAGCCAATTCACCAGACGGTTGGGTCGAAGGCACTTCGTGGTTGACTGGATTAACAGGACTTTTGCCGGAAAGTTACACGGAACGAACAGCGGAATCTGATGCTTGGACTTTACATAAAAAGGTTCCTTTGAATCATATTAACCAGTCTGAGAGTACATACGGGGTCTCGCAAAAAGGACAACAACAAGGAGGTGAAATGGAAGAAGAAGTGGTCAAAACAGGGACGAAAGAAGCAGGAGAAGCCAATGGTGATGATCAAAGTCTTCCAGTATTACCAAGAATAGAGAATTTGTACGAAAATGTGTTCAAGAATGGACCCGGGCAACAGGTGGGTAAATAGCTTTTGTTTGTTTTGGAACTGACTCGGTCAAGGAGGAATAGCTTGAGTTGATACCTGCAATTTCAAGTTAACGTCTGCCGAAACCGTCAATTCAATTTAATTTACATACAATTTTGATTCATTTTGGATTTTTTTTTTAAAGACAGTTTTCTAATATATGCCAGTTATTTTTTTATTAACGTTAAGAAAAAGTTTTCTATAACTTTTTATTGGTTTAATATTTAGACTTTTTTGCTTTTAGAATGTCTTAAATTACTCACTGTAAGCCAATGAAATATAAAAATGATGTTTTGTTTTTTATTTTTTCAATGTAATTTGCCTTCCATAATAAAAATTACTTCGTTACAGAAACAGGACGAAAAATCACGAAAGCTCTTCCTAATGCGCCACGGTGAACGCGTAGACTTCACCTTCGGTGTTTGGGTCCCTTACTGCTTCGACGACAAAGGCAAATACATCCGAAAAGACTTAAACATGCCTTTGTCTCTTCCCGAACGTATACAAGGACACATCTCATACACCAAGGACACTCCTCTAACACGAGTTGGTGTTTTCCAAGCCAAAACTGTCGGAGAAGCTTTAAGAGAAGCAAACTTAGAGATAGCTTACGTTTACTGCTCTCCTTCATTTCGTTGCATCCAAACTGCCGATGCGTTGCTCCAAGGATACAACAGGAAAGAAGAAATAAAAATAAAAATCGAGCCTGGTTTGTTTGAGTGGTTGGTATGGTATCCTGACGGTATGCCACAATGGTTAACATCTGAAGAACTGATTGCATCTGGTTACAATATTGATTGCGATTATCAACCGTTTGTTACAGAAGTTGAAATAAGAGAATCAAGAGAAACTTGCGAACAATTTTATTTGCGAAATACTTTTGTGACTAGAGGGGCATTGAGTGCGCATCCTACAGGAAATGTCTTGTTAGTAGGACATGCTGCTACCTTGGAAGTATGCTCAAGAGAGTTGATCGGGAAGAAACCACGATCAGCTAATGATATGACAAAAGTTATACAAAAAGTGCCGTATTGTGGTTTATTGCAGTTAGTTCAAGAAGGAGATAAATGGGAGATTGCAGAACTTCCTTTTCCACCAATTACACATACAACTAATCATAGATTTGATTATAAAATATTGTTGAATTGAAATGATGCCCTCCATATAGTATATCAGTAATAATCGTTATTTACCAAAGAAGGCTAGCATATTTTATTTTTGCTATCATTCTGTTGCATAGAATCAGTACAATAATAAAGCATTAACTGTTGTTGTGTAACTCAAATATAATAAAAATAAAGACTTATTTCTTAGTATGACTTGTGTTTTTCTGTTAACTTCTTTGAGAAACAAAAATTGTGATCACATTTTTCACAAATTTTTGGTACCGTGTCATTAAAACGCGTTTTTTCCGCTAAGTTGGTTACAGAAAATTTATCAGAATTTTGTTCACATCAACGCAGATTTTGTTACACACTGGAGAAGAATTTTTAGTCACAACTATCGCTATTGTTACCCAGCGCATCCACCATTTTTGACATTTCACCTTCCAAAGTGCCAAGAGCAAACTGTTGTCTCATACTTTCAAAGTTAGTCAACAAAAAATATTGAATGATTTTTCAGAAAAAATGCTGCTTATGCCAAAATGGTAAAAAAGGGAGAAACCTGTCCGTTTTATTATAAGTAAATCACAAGGTTTTATCAATTTTTACCTTGAACAGGAAATTGTTTTTTTGTATCCCCCTTATCCCCCTTATTTGCAAACCAATTTATGTTACAACTTTAAACCTTATTTTTTTGAATCGAAGACCTACAATTTTTTATCATTCTCTTTTACATCTTTTACAATATGACAAAGCTTTATTTAGTTTTTTATATGCTATACGTATATCATTATTATTTTTTGTAACGTTTGACTTTTATGAAAAAAAAAATATTTGCTTTGAGAGAAAAATTCTCCAAAGTCATGTGTGTAAAAAAATGTGTAACTGTGCTGAAATTTTAAACCTTGATGCAAACAGATATATGATTCACACGTGACTTTCAGTAATGGAATAACGTAATATTCCCAGATTAGAACATTTGTGCAAGACCAATGAGTTTCAATTTATCATATCAATTTTTATCTACTAAATTGTCTATAAATGGTATGCACCTCCCTTGAGATCAAGACGTTCGTGAACAAATTAATCTTGTATGATAAATTTAGATTAGAAGTGTTTACTTATTTTTATTTGTGAAAAAACATTATAAGTTGACCTTGTACTGTTATCTACTTTTAGCACATTGTTTTCACCGACAACAAGTTTTATCACAATAAAAATATTGTATGCAGTAAATCTTTTTGGAAGATGTACTATATTTCTGAAAATATTCATTAAGACTATTAAAATCTTTTAAGTATTTCTATCGTTAAAAATCATTTATGTATATTTGGAAACAACATATTTGACACTAACGACTTTTTTTTCATGTTTTATAAAAAATTGAAGTAAGGTACTTCAATTACTGTTGCTTCCCATATTTTTAATAACTTCATCAGTTGTTATCTTTATCGTCGACACATTACAGACAAAAACGTGATGTTTTTTAAACTCCTTTAAAATTGCTGTAGTGACTGTTTAACTTGGAAGATGTCTGTAAGTAATTAAATACATAAAAAAAGTTTACATTTGAAGCTGTATAATTACAAATGTAATTAGTTTTTCTCATTACCTTTTTTTTTTAGATTGAAAACATTCAAAAGCTATTTATAATGCGCCACGGTGAACGCGTTGACTTCACTTTTGGCGCATGGATGCCTCAGTGCTTCGATCAAAGTGGTAACTACAAAAGAACCGACTTAAATATGCCTGAAGCACTGCCCAAACGAACTCACGGTCATTTAGCTTTTTTCAAGGATTCTCCTTTAACAAGAGTTGGACTTTTTCAGGCAGAAATCACAGGAGAAGCCTTTAAAGAAGCTCATCTTGATATAACGCACGTTTACTCCTCTCCTGCACTTCGTTGTGTTCAAAGTACTGACGCTTTTCTCAAAGGTTTTAAGAAACGAGATGAAATCAAGGTCAGAATCGAACCTGGACTTTTTGAATGGTTAGAATGGTATTCTAAAGGTATACCAAAATTCATGACACCTGAAGAGTTTGCAGCAGCGGGTTATAACATAGATCTAGATTATATACCTATTGTAGGTATAAAAAAATTAGGAGTTTTAAAGGAAACGTTCGAGCGGTATTATTCACGAGGTTATTTAATCACTAGAACTATTCTAGATACAATTGGAAATGGTAATGTGTTATTTGTGGGACATTCAGCTACTCTTGAAACATGTTCGAGGGAGTTGATTGGAAAACAACCACGGAAGTTTGAAGATATGGCTACTACAATACGCGAAATTCCGTACTGTGCCGTTTTGGAGCTAAATCAGATAGGAGGCAAATGGGAAATTGCTGCTAAATCTGTATTGGGGATTACGCATTCACGAAATTATGATTTTAATCAAAATATGTTGACAGATTAGCGCGATATTCACGTATGAAATTCTATAGGATTTTTTGTAAATGGAAAAATTTAGTCTAAAATATCAAGTTATTGTTGTTTTTTCTTGTACTACTAATAATTATATACTACTTATAATTTAGTTAAATTGTTTAAAAAATGCTGTGTTTTAAACTACAGTGAATTACAATTAATAAAAATGTAAAATTATGTAGACATGCCTCAACTTTACATGTGTGCTTCATTTTGTTTTATTTTGTCAAAAATGTGTTTCCCACCCAGTTAGAGTTGGTGTTGTATAATCTTGTGTTATATACTTTATAAACTAAAGTTTTGTGTCTTGACATTTCTTTATTTTTTTAAATTGTCCTTAACCTTTCAGCCCAGTTCTTATTTTTAGCAATTTTCAGCGTTATTTCTCTTTGCTCCTTTTGTTTTCTCTTTGTTCTTGAATTCCATAAACTTTTACTTCTATCTATTTGTATTATTATTTCTTTTAAATCTTTTCTACTCCTTGCTAATTTCGCAATACTGCCTGGCTACTTTAGGTATTGGTAAATATTGTTGTTAAATAATATAATTCTCTCTAAGGCCAAGTTAAATAAATTTACTTAGTACTGTACTTAGTTTTCTAATGCCGACTTAAGTAAACTAATGTCTCTTTTAAAGTCACATTTGTTGTATTAATAAGCTTCTGGAGATCTTTAGTTCTTTCAATACGTTTATTAACTTTGTTTCAAGATTTTTTATTCATAGCTTCCCACTTCTTGTATTAATGTTAAGATTGATTCTTTTTTCTAAAACCTCATTGGTTTTCTCTTTCTTCAAAATATCCTCCTTATTAGTGATGCTATAATTTCCGCAGCTCCTCCTACTTTTATTGCTTAGAGCTTATTTTTAGATATCTTTTCTTCCACTCTCTCTTGTTGCCATTTATTTTTTCAGTTAGTACTTAGTCAAAAGGCTGTCCCCATCTTCCTAATTATTCTCTGTCACATGTTAGTCTCTCTACTGCTTTTATTTAATTTTTCAGTTTTTTCTTGCACAATCTAGTTGTTTGTCATTGATTGTTACATTTCCCTGTAGTTTCTTCATTTCTTTTTGTAACATTTTATCCTCAGTACCTTTCTTGTTTCAATTCTTTTTCTTATTTATCTTTATACTTATACAGTGTGAATCAATAACGCTATATTGGTCGATCCTGCTTTTCGCATTCATGATATCAGACTTTTCAGGTACATGAAGCAAAAAAGAGCATCTTCCAAAAATATTTTGCTTTAGGGTGTTCCAATAGTCCAGGATCGTACTCAACTCAATGCTTTCAATATCTTTTAGTCGAAGCTACTATAATAGAAACACTAATTTTAGACAATATTTAAACAGCCATAACTTTTTTTAATGAAAAATATTTTTGTATCTTCGTTTTTTTTTATGATCTTTTATTTTTGTACAAGTTATAGCTAAAATTTATATCTTTTGAGATATCATATATATATTTTAAATTGTGACATAAATGTGATAATTTTTCGTAAGGAGTGTGTTCTGTATAGATTTTAGGAAAAATAAAGTTAATGGACGTAAAACAAATATTAGGTGGAGTATTCCTACATACATCTAAGAACTTTAAGAAATGATTATCTAAAACGTCTAATTTTAAAAATAGGTCTTTCATAACTTTCTGCTTAAATGTTTTTGTATCTTTAGATACTTCAGATTTTTTTATTACTTGAGATATCATGGACTAGTGCAGTGTTTGAAAAATTTTAATGGTACTTTGATACATTTTCTACAAGTTAAAGTAAAATTATTTATAGGTTTCAAAAACGAAAATAAAAATTAATCTTACGAATTTAGAGTATATAAGTAAATCAATAAAATTTATCGTCTTATCTTCAGAGCGTCATAAATATGAATGTTTCTATTTGATTAGATAAAAATAATTAAACAATACATTTATGTCAAAAACTCACATCACTTGGAACTTAAAAATTAAGCTCGAAACAATGGTAGGTTTTGGTATAAAAAAATTCTAATACTGATTTCGGGTTATTCAGATTTTCAAAATTCGTAATAATCTTAATCATAGTAGATTAAGTACATTAAAACAGCTTAGTAAAAATGACCTAAATATATTATTAATGTTTTTTTGTTTCATCTTTAAAGGATTCTAAATACAAACTGCTTAAAAACCAGAGTAGTAACTTAAAGTAACATTGTAAAGAAAGACTAGCTGGTTGATGAAAGTGTTGAAAAAAAATTGACTTTCATCTTAAAGTTTTTTAAGTATTATAAAATTTTAAAAAAAGAACAAATTATAGCATTCAACAAAACTAATAATCTGTGTTAATTTAATTGAATTGTAATAACCATTGCAAAATTTTCAATTTTAGTAGATTAAGAAAATGTTGGGCCTATGTTATAATCCTTAAACAGCTTGTTTAAATTTGCTGCTTCTTATAAGTAACGTAGATAGTATTCGCAAATCAGTCATATTATATATATATATATATATAGAACACCAAATTAAAGAATTATCATTTAAAAAGAAAAATTTTTTTTGAAAATTACATCATCTTAGTGGTATGCAATAAGCCCCAAGATAAATTATATCAAATATTACATCTATTTATTTATCTATTTATTTATGTCTAAACATAAAGCACGCAATGTTTTTTATCTTTTTACTTTTCCCAAATTAAGATTTTGATACGCGCACTCAGTCACTCACACCATTCGCAATAATCGAAGTCATGGAAGTAAGAAATTTTCAAACGTTTCAATATGTTTTTTTTTAACTAACATTTTAAATTTCCGTATTTGTTTTAGGACCAGAAACTTTTTTTAATGAGTCACGGGGAACGTATCGATCACACCTTTCGCAATTGGATTTCAAGTTGTTTCGACCAAAATGGCCATTACACAAGAATCGACTTAAATATGCCTCAAAGTTTGGCTCAAAGAATAAATGGTCCTTTGGATTTTTCCAAGGACTCTCCTCTAACAAGAACTGGTATTTTCCAAAGTGAACTCATTGGTGAAGCTTTCAAGGAAGCTGAACTCAATGTAACTCACGTGTACTGCTCTCCATCGTTTTACTGTGTTCAAACTTGTGACGCTTTTCTTAGAGCTTGTGGAAAACGAGGGCAAGTAAAAATAAAAATTGAACCTGGACTTTTTGACTTTTTGGAACTGTATACTGATGGTTTACCGAAGTTTATGACACTTCAGGAATTGAAGGCAAATGATTTTGATGTAGATCTAAATTATGAACCTTTTATTTCTTTGGAGAAATTGGCGGAAACACAAGAAACTTTGGATGATTTTTATTCGCGTGGTTATTCTGTCACACGAAATGTACTCGGAGCAAATAAGAGTGATAACATCTTATTTGTGGGGCATGCCTCCATTTTGGACAACTGCTCAGGAGAGTTACTAGGGAAAAATCTCGATATGCTTTCGCGAACTAATTTTCATATTAGAAATCGCAAAGTTCCACGTTGTTGCTTTTTGCAGTTAAACTATAGAAAGTTTTGGAAGATCGCAGAAAAACAAATCCCTGGTATTACACATAGGGCTAATTCAAATTATGATTGGGATTTATTTGATTCTTAAAACTTTTGAAGTTAATACATAAAAATTGTTGTATTTGTACTGTATTCGAACCCAATAAATTTGTTTCAAGTATGAACTGTTTTTTTTTAACTTAAAAGTTAAAATCTTCACATTTGGAAAGCACTAACTCCACGCATTGATCATAATAGTAAAAAAAAAATTGTACTAAATAGGTGATTCATTCTTAAATGATCCGACAAACATTAATAGGAAACGCAATTTCAGCTAAACGTGATGAAAGTGATGAAAAAAAAATTCACTAAGCTTCAACAAAATCAAAGTATAAATAGATATAATTATAATTATTTTTGCATGTTGGGGTTAAAACTGATGCCAAAAAACAAAAATCTAATCTGATTTTGTTACGTCTCTGAAAAATAATAGTATTTTTTTTTAGTAATTAGTTCCAAAAATATTTTTATGAAAGAAGAAAAATAACGGAACTCATAAATGAAAACGTGTTGTTCACCTGTCTAAAGTGTATCAGTGTGTTTAAATCTATTAAATTACTAGTCTGCTAAAGCATTAGTCCGCTAAAGTCGAATTTAGCGGATTGAAACAGTCTACTAACGTATTAATTTGTGGACCAAATACCAAAAAACAGTTTAAATAAAAAATTGACATACCCTCTTGCTTATCAAGGTTTATCCTGATAATTAACACAATAAATTTATTACATTGCAAAGTTATTTCCTAATTTATATTTTTTAATTGAATTTAAAGAATGTAAACGATATGCTTATTTTTTAATTTTGAGCTTTTATAGAAATTTTACAGACATGTTGATTTTAATAACTATCTAGTGAAGCAAATGTTTCGCACACCTAAGATAAATAAAAAAATATTTTTTGACACAATTAAAAAATATAAATGCGTGAATTAATACGATAACATTTAATTTATTTGTAAAAGTAAATAGCAACAGCTGTAACTTATTTGTAATAAAAAGTAAAGATTATTATAAATTAAATATAAAACATTAAAAAAATATCGACTATTCCATATCTCTTATTAAGCCAGTTTTGTTACCATATCTAGTTTTATTGATATACTTATCTTGTAACAGCAGCATAATTTTTATAGTAGGGCTTTCCAACTTAGCAACGCAGCAAATGCAAGCAAACTTGGATCTTCATGCATTTTATTACAATAAAAATTGAAATTGACCATGAAAAGTAATAGGTTGAATACGACCCTATAAATAAAAGACTCCTATATTCGAAATCAATTTTAAAATATGTTTTTTTATATATTTGCACTTACAAATATTTAGAATAATAAAAACGCAGTGGAATTCAAGAACGAACTACCCTGCCTATACTAAATGTAGACTAATAATTTCGTCGCACAGTTTTAATGAAAATGACTGTATTGATTACTATATCAATAAAAACTTTTAAGATAGAAAACTTAATTTAACCTTTTCATTTAAGTACCCACTCATGACATACATTATTTTAGTGATAAGATTTACAGTCAGCTTACAAAGATACTCAGTCTAACAAAAGTTGTGTTTAACAACAGACTTCAAGAATTAAATCACAGCTTCCAACAATGACAGTAAGTGACACAAAAATTGTTGTTAACCAATTCTAACAATGATTTATGGTAATATTTTTTGTTTTTTTCCCCAGGAGAAAAAATCTCGCAATCTTTATCTCTTACGTCATGGTGAACGTGTAGACTATACGTTTTCTGGCTGGATCCCTCAATGTTTCGACGAAAGCGGTAATTACAAACCTACAAATTTAAACATGCCTGAAATTTTACCAAAACGAGCTCCTACCGCGTTCTCTAATGACTCTCCTATAACACGAGTTGGTATGTTTCAAGCAGAAATCATAGGTCAAGCTTTCAAGAACAGCCAACTCGAGCTGACTGATGTTTATTGTTCTCCTGCACTTCGATGTGTTCAAACCTGTGATGCTTTTCTCAAAGGTTGTAAGAAGAAAGACCAAATCAAAATTAAAATTGAACCTGGACTGTACGAATGGTTACGACTTTTTCCCAGTGGTTTTCCAGAGTTAATGACACCTGAAGAGTTAGTTGCAGCTGGTTACAATATAGAACTGAATTATAAACCGATTGTTGGTCTGGAAAAGCTTGATCCAAAAGAAGATCTAATTCAGTATAATTTGCGGGGTTTTTCTACCACTAAGAGTATTTTAAATTCAAATAAAAGTAAAGACACGTTATTTGTGGTACATGCGGGTAATTTTGAAACAAGCTTACGAGGGTTAATTGAGAAGAAACAACGAGGATTAGACGAGCTTAAAGATATTATAACTCGAATTCCATATTGTTATTTTATACAATTACACCAAGTTGGAGAAAAATGGGAGGTTGCGGAAACACCATTTTCTGGATTAAAACATTCAGATAATAAAGATTTCGATAGGGACTTGTTAGCAAAGTAACGTGATTAATTGATTATTATTGATCGTCTAAGTTCATTTTTTATGTTAAACGTAGATAGCAAGGTGCAATATTTTACTAGAAAAAAATTGTAAACAAAATAAAATACATAATTTTCTAATTTTTGGTAAACGTTCTTTAATTAAATCAATAAAATTAATATGTGAATATTTAAACTGGAAGTAGTATACGTCAAATTATTGCTACCATTTTTTTTTCTTTAATTCGTAAAAAGTAAGTACGGATGAAAACTTGTAGTGGTTAGCTCAATCAAACTATAGTTTTAGAAACTAGGGTGCTTCACCCATCCAAATATTAAAAATTGGTCAAAATATCGGCTTCCATTGTTGCTTAAACCTCTTTAGCACACTAAAAACCTCAATCCAGAAATTCTTTATTAAAAAAATCACTTCTTTCCGTATTTGTATTTTTCTATCTAAGTTGTGAGTGACCAAAGTTTTATCTCTAATTCTTCAGTAGTTCCAACTAAAAAAAAAGTATGTTAAAGATGAAGTCGTCACGGTATGTATGAATCAGTTGATGATTTTCGTCACTTTAATGTAGACCTCAAAATGCATAGAATTCGTCTCCGCCTCAACTTTTGTCAATTTTTGAGCGAGGTCTCCGAGAAGGGAGTTTATATTTTCGTTGGATTGCAGCTCATTTAAGCAGAATGGTGTCAGTTGTGGCGAACTGTTATCACCCTTGGTCTAAGGAAGAACGAAAACAACGAGACAAACGCTCAGAACGTCCCCGACCCACAACAGCAAACCTTGTTTTTCAACAAGCTAATGCTCGACCACACATTGCCAGAGTTATTCTGGCTTGCTTTAAAGAAACTCTTCACTCTTCTTTTGTTGGCCTCCAAGATCTCCCGGACCTACCCACTATCGAACATGCTTGGAATATCATAAGCAGACGTCTGGGGGCAATTTACTTCGTCCTCCATAAACGCTGGAAGATCTCCGATACCAAATACAAGTGGCATGAGACAAAATACTTTAGAAAGAAATTGATAACCTCATCAATCTAATGTCACCACGTCTTAGGGAACTCTTAGAGCACCACGGCGGCGCAACGCATTATTAATGATAACTTCTATATTGTTTCAAATTTTGATCGTTTATTTATGTTGACCACCTACATATAATATATAAAAAACAGTTCAATTGAATGACTACTTCTTGTTGTTCCTTTACTTTTGTTACTTCTATACCTATTTAAACAATTTTTATTGCAATTTATTGTTTTGTTACTTAGCTTGTGATATAATTAATTTATTTCTAATTAAATTATTCTTATACTTTTGACAGTTTTAAGACTGACATGTTGACGTTGTTGTTACAGCTCACTTGGGCTATAAATGTTCTTTTTCTTAGTTGGTTTAGTTGCCTCTTTCTGGTCTAATATCATTCCAAGTAAAGATGTTATACCTCTTCCCTTCTTTTGGAGTCTTTCCATTTTCCATATTCACCCTAACCTTAAGCTTAAGCTTTATTTTATTCTCTGTTCAATTGACTTTCTTCCTAGACTTTTTAACTTATTGTTTCTTACTTTGTCTAATAGTTTTAGTCATGCAAACCTTATCAATATTTTTATTTCTTTCTTGTGGCTTTGTTAACGTACATTATTCTAAATCGTGGTAATATAATCTCTTGGCATCTTTAATTCTGTCTCCAATTCCTCTTCAATTTTTACAGATATTGTTATTCCCACCTACTTGTAATTACAATAGAAACTTTTTCAATCTCTTAGTCTCAAAAGTATCCGATCTGCTGTTAGTTCTAGTGTTCTTAAACTATTTAAAAGTGAAATATTGAATAAAATACAATTTCCCAGGCTTAAACATCATGAAGATAATCTTTACCTTTATTTTTTGACTAGATGAACTTTTTAAAAATTTCAAGAGAGTCTAAAACTGTAAAAGTAATGAAGAGAATGCATATAAATCGTTGTAATCTACACAATTCATTCCAAATCACGACCTGAAGAGTAGTTTGTAGGTCAAGAGGCACATCATTCCATTAACATCAATTATTATTTCTGTCTGAGTTTATATGTAGTCGTAAAGTGTTAGTAATATTGATCATGTTTAACTGCGTACAACATTTAACAGTATCCGATTCAGGAAAATATGGCTCATCAAAATATGCCATAAAAACATGTGTTGCATCATCATGATAAAAAGTTTGAAGATAAATAATCAAATCATAACCTTTATGTGCTGATTCATTCAAACCTTTCTTGACGTAAAAAACCTTGACTATCAAAAATCTCAATCATTATTGTGTATATCCCAGTCATGACAGTTAGTTACAGCTTATTTTAAGAAAAATTTAAAATTTGTATTTCATTCATTTTTAGGGCCGACAACTTTTTCTCATGCGTCATGGTGAACGCATCGATTTCACTTTTGGCGAATGGATTCCTCACTGTTACGACCAAAGCGGTACTTTTGCAAGAACTGATTTGAATATGCCTCAAAATTTACCTCAAAGAAAGAACGGACCCACTGACTATTTAAACGACTCACCCCTTACAAGAATTGGTGTTTTTCAAGGTGAAATGACTGGTGAGGCTTTTAGAGAAGCTCAACTTGATGTAACTCACGTCTACTGTTCTCCATCGTTTCGCTGTGTTCAAACTTGTGATGCTTTTCTAAAAGGTTGTCAAAAAAAAGAGCTAATAAAAATCCGAATTGAACCTGGACTTTTCGAGTTTCTTGAATGGTACGTTGATGGTTTACCAAACTTTATGACACCTGAAGAATTGGAAGCAGTTGGTTTTAATATAGATTTAGGTTACAAACCGTTTATTTCTTTAGAAAAGTTAAAGGGTACTAAAGAAACACTGGATCAGTTTTATTCACGGAGTTATTCCGTCACGAAAAATGCACTTACTGCGGATCAAAATGGTAATATACTTTTAGTAGGACATTCATCTACTCTAGACGTGTGTGCAAGACAGTTACTTGGGAAAAAACCACGACCGTTTTTGGATTTTGCTGTTATAGTAAGCAAAGTTCCCTACTGTTGCTTTTTGCAGTTAAATCAACTAGGAAAGACGTGGAACATTGGAGAACAAATTCCTGGAATAACTCATACAAAAAATTCGAACTTTGATAAAAAAATGTTAGAATGAAAGATCTTCAAACGTTTAAAATTGATATATATGTAAAAAGTGACTTTATAAAAATATACATTTGAGCCTAAGACGTTTGTACTTAAACATGTCCACCTTCTTTCAGCTTAGCAACCAAAGCGTCCACGTCTGGCAGAATAGCACCAGCTTGGCGTACTGGAGGATCTTCTACACTAACAATCGTGATTCTTGGAGAAACATCAACTCCCAAGTCTTTAGGAGTTACTTTTGCAATAGGTTTTTTCTTGGCTTTCTAAAAATAGCAAAGATATTAAAATAGTCAAGAAAAAGTGACCTAATTTTACCATAATATTCGGCAATGTAGCATAACGGGGCTCATTCAATCTCAAATCAGCACTAATTACAGCTGGAAGCTTACACTTGATAGTCTCTAACCCTCCATCAACTTCTCTAGTAACAGTAATCTCTTTGTCACCTTTTTCTATCTACAAAACAACAACAATCATAATTTCTTACACAATTATGTAACACACTTTTGAAGCAAACGTAGCTTGTGACCAGTCAAGTGCTGCAGCTGTCATTTGTGCAGTCTGATTGGAATCATCATCAATAGCCTGTTTACCAACAATAATCAAATCAGCCTTTTCATTTTGGGCAATTTTGGCCAAAATCTTTGAAACATGAATAGGCTGAAGGGTTTCATATTCTTTTCCTGAAATTTCTACGTGAATACCCTTGTCAGCCCCCATTGCCAAAGCTGTCCTAATAACTTCTTGAGACTGGGTTGGACCACATGAGACTGCAATAATTTCAGAAGCTATTTTCTTTTCTTTAAGACGGACTGCCTCTTCGACGGCGATTTCATCGAAGGGGTTCATTGAATGTTTAACTCCATCGGTCACAACGCCAGATTTGTCCGGCTTAACACGAATCTGGAGAGGCAAAGGTTAAGAAAAGAAGTGGAATTAAATGGAAATTACCTTTACTGCATAATCAATCACTCTTTTTACACCAACTAATACACGGGCCATTTTTAGTAATAAAAGTAAAGTTAATTTGTGAACTGGCAGCGTCAGCTGGAGAATTAATAAGATCAGGTGGACTTTGATAAGGATCAAAGTTGAAAATTTAACGTTTTTTTCGTACGGTTGGCAACACTTGTTGTCAAGTAAAACTAGAGTTGGGGGTAAATTTGAATTTAAATAATATTAGCTTAAAGTTCAGAGCAAATTTTAATTTTGTTAAAAACATTGTCAAAACGTTTAAAAAACTTAATTATTAAGCAGTGGTTTTTCTTTCAGCGTTTAATTTTTAACTTCTAATTTTTTAGGATAAATTTTTATTTTGTTCTTTCCACTCTGTTTTACCAAAAATAAATTTATTTTATTTTTAATTAATTCATTAAATTGAATTTCTTTAATAAATTAGTAATAAAAGAAAGCACAATTTTGCTAATAGTTATACATTTATTTACTTACAGTGAACAATGAGTTTGTACAAACTATCTTTGATTAAATATAGTATTAAATTGACTGAAAAATAAAAAAAATAAAACGCGGACTCACCCTGTATTTGCATATACAACCGAAAACTGCATTTATAAACAATTTTTTAGAAAAAAAAAATACAAAACATTCAGTGATTATCTAATATCAATTCATAAATTTAGTTTTCAAGAATTACTTCATTAGTTGACTGTAGTAAAATTTTCCGATTTGTTCAAGAATGCTGCTTATCACGATCTTTATACATACCTCATCAAAGATTTATGTTAATTTGTCACCAAACAACTTAACTTACTTAGATTGTTAGATACATACTAAAGCAAAAAGCAATTGTTGACGTAAAAGAATCTTGAAAAATACATTGGCAATCGATTTCGTAGCCCATCATTCTAAACGTCACTTTAATATTTGTGTGGTAATTTAATTGAATCTTATTCCGGTAAACTTATGTTAATAAAAATTAAACAATCATAACAACTTTCTAAATTAAACTGTTCTGATAACTGTATAATTAATGTCTTTTAAGTTTTTAGTCAATAAAGAAAACAGAAAGAATATCAATAAATTTAAAAAAAAAACAATAATTACATGTAAACGTTTTATTCCATTTTGATAAAAAAAAACATTTCTAAGTTTATTGTTTTAAAAGCTTTAATGTACTTGGACAAAAGTTACCCACTAAAGAATTCGTACTACTTATCTATAATTGTTAAAAAGCCATTTTATAATATTCGCATGTATAAAACTTTTAACGAAGAAAAATTATTGGAACATGTCAACAGAAAAAATTGATATTTTTTAGTTTTCAGTTGTTTTAAACAGCGATAAAAAACATTTATAATATGTCTTACCTATTTTCACATTATCCATAATCTGATCTTTTACAAATTAAAAAAAAAACACGTCTTATTTTTCTGTCGACCTATTATTAGACGTGCCAGCAGGATGCGGTTGGAGTTTTTATGATTTTAAAGTTCAATTCTTTTAAGTAAAAACAAATGCAGAGATTTTTTAGTTGTCCTGTGTTAATTGTGTAATCTAACCCAAATTTTCACGAAAAGAAGCATATGAATAAAAGCAGTCTTTCTTCATGGAATTCAATCACATCGACGCATTTAAGAGGCACATTTGCTCCACAGTCTAAAATAAGTTTATTTACATAATCATTCGACATTAAAAGCTTATGAAAATAAACTCCTAAACCATTATGTGTTATTAAATTCAAAAAAAGATTTGATGCACTTTTTCCCAAAGATCGAATGTATCAGTCTCCTAGCTTTTACATGCTGTTTAGTATTCGTGACAAGTAGTCAAAAAATAAAATCGACAATATGGGTTACATAACATACGTAAATAAATAAAAAAGACATTTATTTGGTGTTATAATTTTTAATATAGACTCTGTGTTAATAGACTAAAAAATACACTGTATATGATAGCACGTAACAGATGATTTCTTAACAGTTGTTTGCAATTAGATTTTCCCGAAGACTCTCATTATCTTGTAATTTGGATGAACTTCTGGCTTCACATTGAGGATCAAGAACAGCAAATCAGCCAAAACCTAAACAAGACAATTGTTGTTCAATTGACTATTAAATAAAATAAGGATGTAGAAATATAATAATCGTAATGCTGGTTAGATGAGAAAGTTTATAGCATATGTAAGCCCCTAGCTTGGAGATTAAGTACGTTCGTGTTCAATCAAAAGTACGCCCTATTTCGCTTTTTAAATAAAAAGATAATAAGATAATAATAAACACGATTATACAAAACAGTTGATTTCTTCTCGGTAATGGAAAATTATGAATGTCAATGTCTTTTCAAAACGAAATGCTGTTGCAAGTGCTATTAAAAGGCACATACAATTAACATACACTAAATACATGATTACCTTGTGATGTACTTTTTATAAGCAATTTTTCAGAAAATCCCAATTTTATCATTTTTAGGAGAAAAAGTAGTTTTAGAGTTCGTATTTTTTTTTTTTCAGACAATACTGCAGTCGAAATATATCAACAAACAAATTCTTGATAAAAAGTCTACTACTGATTAACACAGTCAGGTGTCAAAAGAAGGTAAACTTTTGCGGTTATTTGTTTACATTTACATTTGAATATTCCAAAAACGGCTCCGGCCATGGGTATATGCTATGTTTTTTGATAAAGAAAACATTCTTTTCTAATACAAAAAATTTAGTGATACAACTTGAGCATATAAAACTAGCAAAAATCATATTTTCAAATATGTAATTGCAAAAAAGCTGTTTTGTTAACTGTATGGTACGATAATTTTCCCATAATTATTGAACTCATTAAAAATGACCATACTATTGTGTAAAATTAGCAGCAAAACGCATTTTTTTATAGCAACATAAAAATTGCGTTGTGAAATATGTGAAAATATTATTTAGTATAATCGAACACTACGCCGAAAAAAATAAAAACCATATCCACTGTACCTTCTCCTTATTATTGGTCACATCAGCCTCCACATCAAGAAGCAATTGCTCAGTATTTCTATCAATTCTGGCAGCAACGTCTTCTCTGGACCCCATATATTTGGCTTCATATTCTCTGAACTGTCTCTCTCTTTCCTTTCTATAATTTTCAATTTCCGCTTGAGCTTCCTCTCTGGCTTGTTTAATTCGACGCGTCTTTCCTATTTATAATTTTTTTTTCTTACTTAAATATAATTGTCAAAATATTGATTAACAGTCAGTAAACACTTGTCATTACGCGCGCAAATGACCATCTAATACGAAAATAACAAGCAAAACCTCGTTCTAGCACTTCTAAATATAAAACAAAACTTTAAACATAAATATAACTTACTTTTTCTGGCTTCAGCGACTTTCTCAGCTGCCCTTTTTTCTGCAGTAAGCAGTTGCTGGATACCTTGAGTTTGACTTGCCATTGTAGAATGGAGCAAGATAGTGGGTACTGGATGTTTTAATGAAATTATGTCCCCAATTGTACTAAATTGCTTAAGTGTGTAGAGGGGAAACAGAAATTATTTAAAAATAGAAATACCGAATTTCGCGTGGTTGCCTAAATCGTTACCATAGTTTACAAGTATTTAGGAGTTTTTGGCCACAACACTGCCATGAATGTAAGGTGCTTAGAACTCAATAAATGGTGCGTTTGCTATTATGTTTTCAAAAGAAATGCATTGTGAGGTTTTAAGGCCTCATTATTTATTCCACACTTGAGTTACATAATAAAAAGCCATTCGCGTCAATGATGTCAGTAAAAATAATTGGAGGCTCATACGCTACGGCAATTAAGTTTTAACAGATCTAGCCATTACTTACTTATCTAATGATCTTTTCAATTAATAACTCCAAAAACCATAAACAAAACAATAAACTACAAAAAACTGAATTGGATGAAATATTGCAATATTAACCATTAAAAACGCATTTGAGACTAAAATGATAACTTTTTGAACAATAAGATCAACAACAACAACAACGAAGGGTAACAAAGTTGTTAAAAAATAATAAACAATTAGACTTAGTTGGTTTATTCTTTTAAGTTTGGTACTTACAGTAGGAATTAAAAAACAACATTGTACCTAATACGACTATACATCTGAAAACAAATCAAAATTAACAATGATGACAACCGGCATTTATCTACTCACCTTATCTACATTTACTTCTTGAGTAGCTGATGTCTCAAGATCAGGAAAGGTGCCCCAAATCCAGAACCAAAGAAGGCAATAAACAACGCCGTCAATTTGTATCTATTGTTGATGTCAAATGGTAAATTCTGTACACAATAACACCACAAAAATTAATAAACAATCTACAGAAAAAGTGTAAAAAAAATGTTATCAATCCCAACCCCAAAATTTGACAGTTATGTAACCTAAACTATATGTCAGTATTACCTCTCCGGGAATGTTGCCATGACCGTGGTTTCTAACAAAGTTAGTAATTACTCTTCGCGCAAACAATGAACTGCGGCCCAACATTTTGTTATAATTGTAGAAAAAACAATTATTGCTAAAAATTCTCGTGAAGGTGAACTTCCAAAAACGGCCGTAATGTCAAAGCGGCGCTCTTGTTAGCACGGCTACCAACCCAGGAGTGAAATAAAGGCGGCAATAATTTTTAAAATTCCAAAGTGAGATGATTTTTAAGAAATATTTGTAGTAGAATACACAACATTATAAAAACCTAAATAACGCTTTAAAAAATGTCAAGAAACTGTAACCAAATTTATAGTTGTATGAGTTTAATACCAACTTGTCTTTCGGCTGAACTAAAATCACTAAATAATGTTTACAGTGACCTCGAATTTATTTAAAGAGGTCGAAGATTATCTTCATTTACATCACTGATAAGGTAGTTTTTATATTTTTCTGCTTAATTATTCTAGGTTTGGATCTGCAGAAAAAGTGACCATGTTCTCCAAAACCAAAATTCTTTATAACAGAAGACTTTTAAAACTATTCCACTCGGACAACAGCAACGTTATCAAAACAAAAATCGACTTTCAGTCGCAACAATTTATTGTAATTATTTTTTGTTTTTTCTTTAAAAACATATCTAGTACTTATTTAGAAGTTTTGTTACACAACTTGTTTTGACCTGACCTGACCTAACTGCGCGAAAATCAAATCTGTTGCAGGACAATGATGCCCATATGAAAAACCTGGTGAAGACACTTCAAGAGAGAACCAACAATATAATAAAAGGTGGTGAAGAAAAAGCTATAAAGAGGCATACATCAAAAGGAAAGCTGTTGGTGAGAGACAGAATTGACTTACTGTTAGATAAAAACAGTGCTTTTTTGGAATTATCAGCTCTTGCAGCTTATGATATGTATGGTGGTGGTATAAATGCTGCTGGTATAATTACAGGAATAGGAAAAATTCACGGGTATTATTAAAATTTATTCATTTTTAAATCTATTTTAATATTTTTAGCCGTGAATGCATGATTGTCGCTAATGATGCTACTATTAAAGGAGGTACTTATTACCCCATGACTGTTAAAAAACATTTAAGAGCTCAAGAAATCGCTAAAGAAAATAGTCTACCTTGTGTATATCTCGTTGATAGCGGTGGTGCTAATTTACCAAACCAATCGGAGATCTTTGCTGATAAGAACCACTTTGGGCGCATCTTTTATAATCAAGCTAACTTATCAGCTGCAGGAATTGCTCAAATTGCGTTAGTCTTAGGTTCATGTACTGCAGGAGGTGCCTATGTTCCTGCCATGGCGGATGAAAGCATTATCGTTAAGCAACAAGGGACAATCTTCTTAGGAGGACCTCCCCTAGTTAAAATGGCAACGGGGGAAGAAGTAACTGACGAAGATTTGGGTGGTGCTGAACTCCACTGTTCTGTTTCTGGAGTTACAGATCATTTCGCTCTCAATGACGAGCACGCTTTGCATTTAGCGCGACAAATAATTAAGAATCTCAATAGAAAACACGTTGAAACTTTTGACGAAGAATTTGAACCTCCATTATACAGCAGTGAAGACCTGTATGGAATTGTTGGTCAAGATTTGCAGAAATCATTTGATGTCAAAGAAGTGATAGCTAGGATTTTTGATGGGTCGCGATTTGACGAGTTCAAGAAGAAATATGGAGACACGTTGGTTTGTGGTTTTGCTAAATTGTACGGAAAAAAGGTTGGAATTATTGGAAACAATGGAGTTTTATTCTCTGAAAGTGCAATGAAAGGGGCGCATTTCGTACAACTTTGCACGCAAAGAAACATTCCGATAGTCTTCTTACAAAATATTACAGGTCTGTTAACTTCTGCTTTTCCTTTAAGCTCTACAACATTAATCTAGGTTTCATGGTTGGTCGCCAGGCTGAAATGGGAGGAATTGCAAAACATGGGGCAAAACTAGTGACTGCTGTCGCTTGTGCCAAAGTACCCAAACTCACTCTCATAATTGGAGGTTCATATGGAGCTGGAAATTATGGTAACTGTCACAATCACACAAAAAAGGTTCTAGATTATTGTTAAAGGTATGTGTGGTCGGGCTTACTCGCCAAGATTCTTATATATGTGGCCCAACGCCCGCATTTCTGTAATGGGTGGACGGCAGGCTGCTGGAGTACTTTCCCAAGTATTTAGCAAAGGCAAACAATGGACAAAAAAAGAAAAGGACGAATTTGAAACACCCATCATTGAAAAATTTGAACGAGAAGGGTCACCGTATTTCAGCAGTGCTAGGTTGGTACTATTTTCTGAAAATGCAGATAAGACCAACAAGCATTTCCCAACTCTCAAAAGTTACAACTAATACAACTTTTTTAGATTGTGGGATGATGGCGTGATAGACCCTAAAGACACCAGAAGAATTTTAGGGATGAGTTTGGCAACAGCCTTAAATGCTGCCCCAGAAAAAACACAATTCGGCGTATTTCGCATGTAATCGTTTAATAAAGTTACTTATCAGTAGTATCCCTTTTTTCAATATACCTAAGATGTTTCTTCTTCATTTTCTTAATTTTACTAGTATTAGTTATAACTTGAACTACTTCAGATTTCTTCCTGTTTTCTTCTTGGCGTTTCAAATTATCTCTTCTCCGTTGTTTCTTCTGTTCTTTAGCTTCTTCCTTCTCAGCTATGACAGCTCGACTTGCTTCTTTTATTCTTTGTAATTCTTTCCTTAAGGCTTGTTTTTTCTCAAAAGAGTTTCTAATTCCTTTCGTTTTTATTATTGACGAAAATTTTTTCTTCTCATTTTTCCAAAAACGTCCAGATTTTGGTTTTCCTCTTGGTGTTTGTGTAGTTCCAGTGGATTTCTGTAATCTATAATTTTGTCATGGGAGAAATGAAATAATAAAAATCTCACTTTTTCGGTTCCTGCGAAGATGGTTCAGATTGTTTCATTTTTAAGACTTCTGTATAACTGGCACACGCGTGCTGATATTTTTTAAGGTTAACCTTTTAACCTCAAAATGTATTTGTTTTTGACAAATTGTCAATGTTGCCAACAATATATTAATCACTATCTCTCTCTAGCGTACGAAATAAAAAGAAACAACACAACAGTTTATCGCCTTTCAAAAATAATGTTTTCGTAAAAGATAAAAATTAATTCCTATTTTTTGCGCTGTTTCTTTTTATTCTCCATGTGCCCAAAATTCCGAGTTGCCACGGTTTGTTTGTGTTATTGGCTTTTGACCCATGTATTTATACTAAACTTTATTTTTTAATAATTATCACTTGTTAAGCAAATGATAACATTTTTTCGTAACATTTTGGGCAAAAATAACACAACAATATGAGTTTCATGATTTCCCGTCTTGCGGCTGTGCGTTCTGCAAGAACAGTTCTCGATAACGACTTTCACTCATTCCACCACAATCTCCGCAATATAACCTTGACTGCTGACCAGTTCGCTTCCAGCAAAGAACCAAAGAAAATGGTAAGATCACATCCCTTAGATTCTTGCTATAAGCACTGATTTATTACAGGCAGGAAAACTAACAGAAGAACAGCGTAAATCAGATCTGGAGCCATTATTAAAGAATGGCTGGACGATTGTAAACAACAGGGATGCCATTTATAAGGAATTTTTGTTTAAGAATTTTAATGAGGTAAGGGTGGTTGTACACGAACGATGTAACTGTTAACATCACTTACTCTATCTGGTGTATACTTTGGGTACTATATTGATAACAATAATGAGGTTATGTTTTTACAGGCGTTTTCTTTCATGACACGTGTTGCCCTTTTGGCCGAAAAAATGGACCACCATCCAGAATGGTTCAACGTTTATAATAAAGTTCAAGTTACTTTGTCTTCTCACGATGTAAACGGTCTGAGTAGTAGAGATGTTAAACTTGCGAATTTCATGGAGAAGGCTGCTGGTCTACTCAAGTAAATATACAAAGTTTGCCACTTGTTTTCGCTACGACTTCACCGCAATAACTGGAACTGGAGAGACCAATTTTCTTACATTTTGTTGATAAGCGTGAAAGTATACGTATTGTTATTTGTATTTTATTTTAAGTAATAAATGTGTCCAGCAATTTATTTAATAGGTTGAGTATTTTGTCACAATTAGTATTACTAGTTGACAGTAACTTAAAAGCTTATCACTAACAAGAAATATCACAATATTTAGGTAACCAAGTGTAAAGATGCCGTACTAGTGCTCATTGAGTGTTGATATAGCCAAGTTCTCAGGGAGATTTTCAAATTTTACCTTTTTATACCGAGAGAAAAGAAGATCTCGTAATTCCAAACTGTGTGTGTAGTCCCGAGTTTCGCAGACGACTTTTACCTATAGAAAAAATACATTATTTTATTTTACATTTTTTAAATCTGTTAAGTACTTCTTGTCTACTGTATTACTTACAGCGGATGGTTTTAAACAATATTTTTTTTTAAATATAACATGATAATTAAATTTTGATACAGCTTTTGTAATAGAAGATTTTTTTCCCATTAAAACAGTTATGAAATCTAGTATAACATCAGATTATATTATTTTCGTGCGACCACTCTACATATAAAACCATCGTCTTTACGGCCTCGTGCATTAAACATTTGTTGAAGGATTTTCATATTCTTTTTTAATTATTGATTGGTTAGACTTTAAACTGCTTACTATAATTTTATACGTAACGCGGTTATCTTTGTGACCATGACACAAATGAACAAAAATGATTCATAAGTTAAACAAGTCAAACTAGCACTTTTGAACTCTTTTTTACCTCCACACTGAAAACGTCGGAAGCCACCCAAGCCCTCTCGTGCATAACATCCTTTATAGAGACGCCAATTGAGCCAATAACTTTGCATAACTCTGAAATTCCTCCTGGTCTGTCACTGACCGTAACTTTGAACTTAACCAGTCTTCCATCAGCTGCTAATCCTCTCTCCAAACACCTCCCCAAAATCGTCGTATCAATGTTTCCACCACTGAGAATTAACACAATCCTGTAAACAAAGAACAACAGTCAAAACAGTATTATTTTTTAATTGTTCACACCTTTTTCCTTTGAATTCATCCAACTGTCCTGCTAGTATAGCCGCTAATCCTACTGCCCCAGCTCCTTCCACGACGCACTTTTCTAATTCGATCATCCTCAAAATTGCTACAGCAATCCATTCTTCTTTAACCACAACCATTTTGTCTACTAATGATTTTGAAGTTTCCCATGCGTTGTAGCCGACCATTGGTACTGCCAAACCATCTGCGAGAGTACCTTCTATGACCGTTGGCGTGGGTTTTTCAGCTTTCATTGCCATTGAATAACTCGCGCATCTTTCTGATTCTACTCCCTAGAATGTTGTTGTTATTTTCAATAGGTGTGAGTGTAGTAATTACAATAATTTTAATGCTTGGGTTCAGCGTTTTGACGGCCACTGCTACTCCAGCAAGAAGACCGCCTCCCCCAGTTGGAACAACAATAGCATCGAGGTCGTTGACTTGTTCCATGATCTCCAAAGCTATGGTTCCTTGACCTGCTATGATTTGAGGGTGATCATATCTAGAATAACCACGAGTTAATAAGTAAAGATATCAAAACTTTAAGAACGAAATCAAACCCGTTAATATAAGACAAGCCTCTCTCTCGTGCCATTTTTATAGCGATTTTTTTTGCTTCTGCCATATCTCTTCCTTCCATGATAACATTGGCATTGTACTCTTTGCATTTTTGGATTTTCATGATGGGTGCGATGATGGGCATGACTACAGTCACAGGGATTCCCAGAAGATGCCCATGGTAACAAACCGCCTGCGCATGGTTACCTAAAGATGCAGCAATGACTCCTTTTTGCCTTCTTTCAGGAGACAACATCATCATGGCGTATCTCGCTCCTCTTTCCTTAAAACTGTCATACAATTAGCTTTGACTGAGGTAGAGCTCTTTTATTTACCTTCCGGTGTGCTGCAAAAAATCTTTTTTGAGATAAATATCCATTCCAGTTAAGCTGGAAATGTGGGACTTCTGTAAGGAATAATTTTGATGTTGTATTTTTATATTTATATTTAATCTTGTATCTTCTTACCTCGCATGATGTGTTTTTTATTCCTGATTTTATTTTGTAAGCGGCTGATGTAATTTCCTCAAAAGTGACCTTTAGAGGTTGTTCTGGATTACAACTGGGATCATCCACAACATTCGACTTTTTTGTGCAATGGAAGTCATTGAGTTTTTTGTGGTGACAAGCTTTGGAGTTATTTCGATCACAACAAAATCCTTCTTTCATGTCGTCCTTAAAGCAACAGTCATAATGAGAAAATAGAAAGCGCTTGTTCATGTTATCATGAATACTAAAACTTTGACCGATACCAAAATATGTAGAGACGATACTATTTTTTCTTAGTTATGAATGAATGCAGGGTCAAGGTGATAGGAATTTTTGAGAATTGATAGAGTGATATCATTTGTTTTTTGGTGCGGTTTTAGATTAATAAATGGAAAAATTTTGGGCTGTTGAAGTGTTGTTTCATTTTGGCTTTTGACTTTGTTTTTGTAATAAAGCAAATAGAATAAAATATTATACCATATTATCGAATAAAAACGCCTAAGTGAGATTTAAAAATTGAAATCTGTTAGTAGTCTCTATTGTTTACATGATATTTCTGAAAAACTAAAAAAAGTAGACAACAGGGCCACCAAACTTTTTCAAATTTAAACGTTCTTTTTTTAAACATAATGAGATAATTTCAAGAAATGGAACATTAAAGAATTTTTTTAAATAATAATTTTAAATTACACTCAAGCGACGATTTGTTTAATATTCTTTCTAGGGATGAAAGCTAACTAAATCACTCTTTTAGGTATTAAATATAATTTTTATTCAAGGAAATTCCTAACGATGATAAAAAAATGGTGATCTGGCTGTTTGTTTAAATCCTATCAAAAAAAAACTTTGCAAGCATATATATAAATTTTGATAAAAACACATTTACTATCATCAATGAGGTAGAATATTTAAGCTTTTTGCTATTATTTAGAAATTTTATTAAACTGGGACTCGAAAATCTGCCGAACAAAATGCTGCTTGTGGTTTATCATAGCAAGAAAAGCATTTCTCAGAAAGTGGGGATTCATACTAAAGGAAAAATGCCTAAGAAAATTGATCTTGAAAGATATACAGGATATTGCAAAGTAATATAGCGCGTATGATTTAAAGGGTGAAGGAAGGAATAAAAAGTGTAGCACTAATATTAACAAAAAAGGACAGTATGAAAGTAATGTATTTTATGCTCTACTTTCTATTACGAACTTGTTAACTTTCAATATGTTTTTATACAACTAAATATTTACTTGTTTCCTGCGCCAATTTTCCTTAAAGATATGTTTACCATTGAGACTATTTAAAAGGATCTCGAGACTTGCCTCGCGAGTGGATAAGGTTCGTTTTTGAGAACAAATCTTTAAGAGCGCGGTCAATCGAAAGATTCTCGATTAGAATGAGAACATAAATGAAGAGAAAACCATGATTTTGTTATCGGTCAAAAAGAGGACGATTGAAGTAGCTATAGATGATGCGTCGTACATTTTGATTAAAGCAATTAAGAAAGGTGAAAAGTCTTCTGTAGTATTGGCTGAAGCTGGTATTGTGTATCTAAGATTCGACACAGAACTGAAACTAATCTTCGAGACTCTCCAATGATTTCAGAGACCGTGATCAGTCTCAAATGGACAACACTCAGACACAAATCTCCAAATTTAATCTCTAGATTTATTTCAAGTATATACACACCTTTACATTTATATCAGTTTTGTTGTTAGCATCAACGTGCCATGCATAAACATTTAACATCTATTTTTTGAAACGTTAATTTAGGGTCAGACTAGTAGATAAATCAAAGTTCAATCTTTACTAATCAGTGTTTAAACATTAGTTTTTATGAATTGTTAATAAATATTCAGGGAGCAATTAAACTCCCATGTTTCCACTTACCAATTCTTTGGTAATATTGTTGTGTTGTAAATTTAATTTAACCATTATACAACAATATTTCTGTTATTGCTATTAGATACTTTACTAACCAATGTTGAACTCTACATTGAAAATATATTTCTTCTTCAATGTGGGTTAATAGAGCAAGATGAAATTTTTCCGTCCGAAAGGTCGCTATAAATTAGAAGTTTATTTTTCCATTGTTAGCGATAAGTTTACCCGTTGGGGTCGTCTTTATCTTTGTAATTAACAGTAAGCAGCCATCTATTTAGTCTACATATGTCCAGTTTAATCTATTTTGTAAATTTCATCTTGCCGTGGTACCTAAGTACAAATTTTACTCTTTTAACTGACTATAATTATGAAACAAAAGTTGTTTAAAAAATTGCGGATATAATACTCATAAAAAAAGTGAAATATGTAAGTAGGAACATAACAGCAGTAATATTTAACACCAAATCGTATTTGAAAAAAAAAAGGACAAAATACTCACATAGCAGTCTGAATCTTCCGAATTCTCACTTGAATAAATGTAATTTTCCATTATGTCTCTATTGATTACTGACAAGCCACAAGTATTGAATTTTATAAATAAATGATAATAATGCTCGAGGAGTTTAAACATGTTGACCTCAACAATCATAAGAGTAGGATTTATCACTTTGTTGATTGATAGCAGGCATTCTATTCGAAGTTATTTATACAATATTAGCATTTGACAGCGAATCACAAAGACGAAACATCTATTTAAAAATTTAAGTCCATTGATATCTGTGAACATTTTTTCAAATAATAAAATTGAGGCTTAGATCAGAATGAAAGTGCGCACTTATTTAAACCAACCATTTCTGCCAATCAAACATTACTAAAAATATCAGTATAGCCAACTAAAGTTATGGTAGTGTGCGAAAAAAATTCTAATTTTGTATTCGATAAGCATGGCTAAAGAATTATTGTTGCGAACTATTGAAAATATTAAAAAGCAAAGATTTAATGATGAAGGCGTTGTAACAGTAACATCCCTCGAACAGGTAAAGTTTTTGAACAACTTTGTCCATTTAACATAACCTAAATTTTAGTCTGAGGTTGAGGAAGCCGTTTTTAAAAAATTCCATGATTTAAGCGCAAGGATTAAAGTTAACCGGAATTTACCCGAGCTGCTACAGGAGTCTCATAAGTGTTATCTTCTAGATTGTTTAATTTACTTATCTTCTGGTTACCAGGTAAATGATTATGTTATTCTATTATTGACATTAACTGGATTCATAGTCACTAGATGCGAGTCGTCCATGGCTGTGTTATTGGATTTTACATGCCTTGGCTCTAATGAGGATCAAAATAGATGATAAACTAAAAAGTGCAGTAGCAAAATTTTTAGGAAAGTAAGTGTAATTTGGGGTAGCTTTGAACAGTAGTAATGTCTATTTTAGGTGTCAGAGCCCAGACGGAGGGTTTGGGGGCGGACCTGGACACCTGCCCCATTTAGCAGCTACTTATGCCGCAGTTAACGCTTTAGTGACTTTAGGTACTGAAGAGGCTTATAATGTTATCAACAGGTTTGTAGCAACATTCCCAAATTAGTGAATAATGGCCAAGTTTCAGAGAAAAACTTCTGGAATTTTTATGGAGTGTGAGGCAACCAGATGGCTCTTTCTGCATGCATCGCGATGGAGAAATTGACATTCGCGGCGTTTACTGTGCTTTATCTGTAGCTAGTCTTACAAATGTTCTTTCTGAAGAATTATGTAGAGGGACTTTTGAGTGGATAATTAGGTAATGACGTTTTCGCATTGCGGTCATTTTGAGCATATCCTCACTTCCAGCTGTCAAACTTATGAGGGAGGTTTCTCAGGATGTCCAGGCATGGAGGCTCATGGTGGTTACGCGTTTTGTGGCTTAGCTGCTCTTATTATTTTGGGGAAGGGCCATCTTTGCGATTTGCAGTCGTTGTTGGTAAACAAAGTGAATTTATTTTTTAGCAGGTGGCATCATTTTTGAATTTTTCAGAGATGGACTGTGAACAGACAGATGAAATTAGAGGGCGGTTTTCAAGGGCGAACAAATAAATTAGTTGATGGTTGTTATTCATTTTGGCAAGGGGCTGCTTTCCCTTTAATTTATACATTATTAGCTGAAGGTTTGATGATTGGTTTGTAAATGTTTGGAGCTTATTGGTACAATTTTAGAGGGTGTTCAAGTCGGCGATCATTTATTTGACCAAAGAGCGCTTCAGGAGTACATTTTAACTTGTTGTCAACATCCCCAAGGTGGTCTACTTGATAAACCCGGTAAACACAGGGATATTTATCATACTTCTTATACCTTGAGTGGATTGGCTGTAGCACAGCATTTTAAACAAGAAGTACATATTCTCGGAGATGAAGATAATGAAGTAGAGTGTACACATCCAGTATACAACATCAGGCCAGATCTCGTCCGTAAAGCTATGATATATTTTAGTAACTTAGATGTTCCAAACAATCATACCAATAGTAGCACGTGACGCTTGTAAAATCTTTATATTTGGATTTCTACTCCATTATACGTTTTTCACTTACTTTAGTTTTATCAGGCCTGCGACACGGCGTAAAACCTTCCAAAAGACACCATTGGGTGATTTTGGACAGCAGTAAATGTTGTTGAGGCGGGTTTCTAGGCGTATTGGAAAGAAGCAGTTGGCGACACTAAATAATGTGGGTTGTAGACAGTGGCGACGATACCTCCATATATCTATAAACTAGGACTATGCAACTTTCATAGCGTAATAGGAAAGTAGAAATAGAAATAAGTATTTTGGCGCTCATTCGAATCAAGTAACCAGTCTGTCATTTATCAAAATAAATTTGACGGTTGTTGTGCTAATTTTATAGTGCTGGAATAAAAGCATTATAAAAGTGTTTTTTCTGTGACTAAATTAGTTCAAAGTATGCTACAGTGTTGTGTAGTCGTCATGATACCACGATCCCAAAAGTGGATTAGGTTTGTGTCTACAGATACGTATTTTTTCAAAGTTCCAATTCGTTATTTTTTTTTTAGTTCTTATTATAATGAATTATCGTTAAAACATTACCTACGTGTATAAGGTATCAGGTTGTAAAAGTGCTGCTCTTAGAGGGGTATAACAGGGCAAAAGTTTCCAGAGGATCTCAACGTCAATAAAATGTGGAAGCAATATTGTGACATACCAGAAGATTATAACAAATGCGATAATTTTCGATCCCTTTTTAACCACTGTTTTTTTTTTTGGTTCAGTGAAAATTTTACCATCAGCTGTGCCAGCTTTTAACGAATGTCACCACGTTGTTTCTACCAATTCTTCCAAATACTGAAAACAACAGGAGCGCTCAAAATTCAAAATTTTTTGAAAACCAACGTGGGATAACAAATATTGATGATCCTCAACCAGGGTGTTCATTTTGAACAAGTTCACCAATATCCGATCCTTCAACAACTAAGGAATTTGACCCAACGTTTTTTTCATCATTTTCTAAAAAACAAACCTTTGATAGTTCAGGACAATCAAATTCAAAATTAGATTTTTCGACAAAACCATTTGCTCATTCAAAACATCACGAGATGCTTTCAAAAATTAGATTAAAACTGTAGATTTAATTCCTGCCGTGTCACAGATGCTAAACATTCACAACTCCACACTGTCAAAGGTTTGAAAATTAATGTGTAATTTAAGTAATAAGCGCGAACACTAAAAAACTGAAATACCTGTATGAAAGTAAAAAGTTTGAGATTATAGGTAACACGCTCAATGCAGTAACGAAAGAGTTTATTAACGCCAGTTACAAAATTTTGATAAAAAAAACTGTTGTAAAAGCGAAACAGACCAATTGCAACTTTTTGCTTTGTGTATAAACGAAGTCTACGTTCACAGAACGTTAACAGCAACAATTTAAACTTCTTTAGAAATTGTGACCCGAAAAATTTAATTGTAAACTCGACCATTAAGTTTTTTGATCGCGTACTATTTGGACAGGTATTCTTTAAAGGATGGTGGAAATACGATTGCTTTTATCTACGGCCTCAGACTTAAACGATCATTCTTTGCCTTCAGAAGCGACTCATACTGCTGAATTTGTTGTGTTAATAGATAAATTGTTTGATTCACTAAATGTATCTTCACAGTATCCTGTTGGTAAATCATTTAAGAGGAATTTTTTCATTTAAGGTTTTGGACAGATGTTCTTTCGAAAATGGATTGTTGGCGAATTGTAAATTTTAACACAGGTAAGGATGTAACAAGTCAGTATATGTTTGTAAAAGGATGCCAACTAACGATTAGGGCCATGATTGCTATTTGGAAATTTGTAAGAAATTTTGGCTTTGATTATTTGTGTCCTCGAAATTTTAATTGAGATCCACTTGATTTTTATTTCTTGTGTTCGACAGCATGGAATTTCAGACACTAATCCAAACTGCCATCATTGGATCTACCTTGAAGGTCTGTGTTATGAATAATTTTAAATTACCCAGTTAAAAATTGGATCTATTAGTGGTTACATTGAAATATCCCGCTAAATATTAGTTCTCAACTACTCCACATGGCAGCACACGTAAAAATTATTTTCCAAATTAAAGCATGCGCGTTACCTTTCTGATGTTGTTATTTTATGCTATAAACACATGAGTAGTAACCAATCAGGATTAGTTAGATTTGTTACGTGAGTGGAGGTGGTTATGGTTACGTTCTGTGCGCACCGCATTGTTTTTTTATCGAAATGCCTAAAGTAGAAAATTAAACATTGTTTTATCTAATCTTATCTTAGTGATAGTGACACAATGATCGCAAACGGCAAAATAGTGGGCGACGGGTCCTGGAACCTCCGGGTTCTGGTCACGGATTTGCAAGCTGAGCGCCAGCTTCGCGTAAAGAGTGATTTACACATTGGAGGAGTTATGCTTAGACTCGTTGAGGATTTGGGTTAGTATAAGAAGAAATAATTTCTTTTACAGTTAATGCACCTGTTGCGAATCCTGACTGGTATGTGGTTAGTGCATTGCTCACTGTTTATTAATAAACATTGACGGTGCACTGGACAATTCAAAAATAAAAAGAACTCTTTGACCAATCTACTAAAACGAATTGCGGAAAAATTTAAGAATTTTATTGGGGAAATAACTCGTAACCTGCAAAGGAAATGTAAAATGATATAGTAGGCGAAGTGTTTAGGCGATTTGATTGGTGGAGTTCGATGACGTAAAGAATTGTTTTCTTGGGTAGCAGATGGTTGTGTTTTATTTGGTACAAAGTCATCGTTATTTTAATGATTCACTTTTGGCTGTAAATGTGGGATCATGAATTTATTGTCATGCAGTTATAATTTGTTTATAGAAAAAGTACGAAGGTAGGAGAAACGTCATAGTTTCAAAGAATTAAAAAAAAAAAACATGTCTGGGTGTTTGACTTTTTAGTTTTACAACCATTTGTGGTTACAGTGTCATAAAAGTAGGGTGGAATGGAAGACAAGCTGTCAATTGCATCACAACTATCACGAACTCTATTGCCCTCCAACCGCAAATGGCTATAAAACGTAAAAAAGTCAAAGAACGGTTTATTTGAGCGGTTTTTAGTGGAAGTCATATAAAGTGATGAAATTTATGTAATTTCAAGAGAACAATGGAGAAGTTATTTAAAAACGATGTTTCTAAAAATAAAAAACTTGCTACTTTACAATGAGATTCTTATGGAAAACCCCAATATTCAAAGAAAAGGATAAGCCTCACCATTACCCTCTTTCAATAGAAAGGTCTCTTGCAGATTATACACTTGTTTTCTATTAAATCATGACTAAAGGCTTGAAACGTGGGTAAGCACCTGTAGCTAAGGATTATTTTTTTTTTTTGAAAACTCTTTAGTAGCTTTGTATTATAATCAAAATGTGTATAATCAAAATCAAAAAATGCGGTGTCTAGTGGACATTTTTTGGGATATTGGTGGCTCTGTTGTTTGTCGAGTTTGATAAATGATAAAAACAGAGCTACCAATCGTTTCAAATTCTAAAGCATTGTTTAGACTTCGTTTTTAATAATTAAAATAATGATCCAAATTCAATAGAAATTGTAATTAAGAGAGATCGATTTCATGTCTATACTTAAAATTGAGTTATTATTTATTTATATTTTTCATTATGCACTAACATAAAAATATGTATAAATAAAATTAAAATTCACTTTCGGATTAAACCTTGACATAGTTTGTTTAGTAATATAAAGAAACTTATTTTTGGAAAATATCACACGCATCTTAAATTTTTTATAACGTGTCCTTGAGATTGAATGTAAGCGAAATTTTTTGCATGGTAAAGATGCTTCCAGACTTACGCTACACAAATATTAAACTTGACATAAACAAGTTGTAGTTTTTTGAAGTCTAAAGTTCCCAATTCTAATTTTTACTTTACTTGCTAATAAAGCAGCATATCATCACTGAATATTCATTCCTTCATAAAGTGCAACATAAGATAAAGATACACAAACAAACGTGGCAACGAACCCTGTTTCTTCAACAGGAATCGATCGACTCATTTACATATAAATTAAATGTTTTAATTGCATCGACTTCAATTTTTGTAGGCTCATTCGTACTTGAAACCAGATGCTTTTTTTTTTAACCGATTAAAAGCTTGGTACTGTAAAATAAATCACAACGGAATGTTCTCACATTTCAAGCTAATCATGATAAATGCTCGGACGGAGCAAATCCACGTTCATTGGACGAGTAAAAAGCAAAAAATGTTAAGTGCACGAAATAATTTAATCGGCGTCAATGACAAAGTTGGTAATGATAACTTGATAACATAGTTGTCCATTAGCTGCAAACGTTTGTGAGGTCATCTAAAGCGATGACATGGTTGGACGAATTTAGATTTCTGATGAATTAATGGATGAAGCGGTTACAATTGCGAAATTCGTGTCGGTTTGTTGACTTATTTATTATAACGAATCGATTTTTAACGCTAGTTGATGTTTTGCCATTTTTGTTTTAAGCCAAATTGAATAAATACTGTGTTCATTTGTGAATTAAGAATGTCGATTTTACTATAAATGCATAACGCATTGCAAAAATTTTAGCAGAAGTAGGTGGAAATTATGAGTAAAATCCCATGAAAACTACGGTAAACAAGTAATTTGAGGTGTACTGTTTAGTGGGCGATAGGTGTTTTTTTTCATCACAACATGTACACTGTGTTATTATACAAAAGTAAGTTTGAATTAATTAGATTTATATATTATATCTAATTAATTTTTACTTTGAGCATCAGAAAATGGGTAAAAATGTACAAAGGAAATCATTTTAAAAGCTACTTAGGTTATTATAATGAAATTGGTTTGAGGTTTTGGGGCTTGAAATTAGCAATTCATTTATTGTTTCATACAGTCTTCTGATTTTTGAAAAGTTAGGAATTTTTGCAATTTTGGAATTCGTGCAATGTTTGCTTTTATCTAGAATTTATCTAGAATGTCAGGAGCAGTAACAGTCTTAATTCTTATTTAGCCTTTAGGACTCTTCACATTTTTGTGATGGGATCACTGTAACATTTGAAATTAGTAAAAGGTTTAAATTGATAGAACTTCTGTGTATATGAAATGATATTTTTCAAAATGGTACATTTTTAAGCATATCTGCTCATTTCAAATTTCTGTTCCACTGACGAAGCTTCTCAAGTAAGAAATTATTAAGCTAGTGATAACAAAAATTTGAAGCAAATTCGAGATGCTGACATTCTTGAGCAATCTTGATACTTTTTAATGATTTTTTCATTCATTTTGTACGTTAAAGTAGGGACTTGGACGTTTTTCTACAAGGCTTGGACCAACACTATATACCAACGGCGCTGGGGCGTCAAGTTGTAGAACAAACGTAGATGCTTTTTTTTTAAGTATTAGTGTTTTTTCAAGAGATATTATGTTAAAGTTGGCAGTTATCAATTTGCAAAAAAGAATTGAAGTAATTGAATGTATTGGTGTAATTTTTAGAACAAACTAAAACTGAACACCGTAAGAGGAGGTGGCAAACGTCGTGTGTTCAGGCCTTGTTCGAAGGAAGTCGTCCACGACATGTCGAAATAACAACTGTGTTTAATGTATTCGACTTTTAAATTGACAGATTTAACTTTAAAAAACAAGCATATAGGCGTAAAATTCTTGTTAATCATAGTAATTTAACGTAAATAATTCATACCAAATAGTTTATATCGGAGAAAAAATACTTTTTAAAATTTTTGCTTTACATTTGATTTATTGATACATTTGTATTTGTTTCAAACTCAGTTCAGTTTATTCCACTAGATAAAAATTGTTTAGAAACGTGAATAGTAAGCATTGATAATACAGATAGTCTGTTATCGTCCACATTTGCCATATTTTATTGAATATCAACCAACAGCAATGAATTTTTGTGCTCTCTTTTGGTCGAAAGTATAATGTTTAATAATTGTCCTTTTATAGTAATCCGAGGAACCGCAATTGCAACTTTCACCACACCACATGCTCCAGTATTCCCCTTCAATAAATGGTATTCCAACATTCCCGCGTTAATTTTCAATCCACAAATTTTTGTGAACGAATCAACGGAATTTCCATTATCATACATCTGTTTATTTGTAAAATAAACATTTCCCCCTTTAAAACGTGTTGAAATTTCGTGCAGTGTTACCTTACATGGCCGGCATTGCTGCCATATAACCATACGATGGTAGGCGAGCGTGCGGATAGCAAGGTCGTACGGTCGCCTAGGCTATATCTTGATTGACCATGACATAGCTAAATAAAAGAATACACCCTACCTCACCTGAAAGACAGGTCGCAATGACACCGATGACGTCACAACGAGAAGTTCCTTGGCTCAACGACCGGGAGTGTCGTCCGTCGATGGTAAATCGACCATTGCGCTTTATTTACAGAAAATCAAAATTAATTAAAGAGAATGCACGTGTGCGCTATTTTCAGAGGTGCAGCAAACTTGTTTCTGGACACGTTCATTCAAAGGCAGCAGTTTATTTATGTTGAAAGGAACATGAGACAAATCGTTAAATTAAACATATTTTTGCATATTACGTAAGCTTAGGTGTGGAAACCCCAGCCCATATGAGGTAAAATGTTTAAAAAGACAATTGTGTAAAAGGTGTGGGTGGTTTGCACGACAGATTTCGGAAACGGAAGGCGGCGAATGGAGTTCAAAAAAGTGTTTTCCTTGGGAAAAGTTGTTTTTTTTTTGATCCAAGAAATTGTTTGCTTAAGATCATTTCATGAAAATTGTATTGGATTTGAATCGATTTCAATTGTAAGTGGGATGCTGCGTTGGTTGCTTGAAGAGAGTGGAAATTAAGTTTCTTTGGATTTTTGGAAATTCTTGAACAACATCCACGATGCTGAGAATATTAGGATGAAATAGATTTTTTTTTATACATGTACCTCTTTTGGATTTCTTACTTTTGAGTAACAACTTACATTTCAACAAATTCAGCTTAAAGTAGAAATTTTTGAAATGATATCTAACGAGATACGTTGCTTCCATCTCCCTTGGGAGCTCACATTCCAGCAAAATATTTAATAGGCGACCAACAGTTGCGGGTAATAAATCATGGTCGTCAAAGTTACTTTTTATTTTGATGGCAAACGCCGTATTGTAGTCTGAAGACCAAAATTTATTGCTCGTGTTAGAGATAAAATAAACATGAATATAAAATGCCTTTTATGTTAAATTTGTCCGTTAGAACTTATAAGTACTTGTAACTATGTATTAAAATTTTGTAAGGTAACAATGCACTAACAGTAAGATGGCCATTTTTGTACTTTTTTGAATGAGTAAAAACACATAAAAATCATAGTTCATCTCATAAACAAACTATAATAATTAATAATGTGTTATCCGATAAGTAAAATGGTCATCATAATTAATTACAAAGATAATTTGAAAACATTCGTTCATAACAATAGCAAACATAGTCAACAATTACTGTAAACAAACATTACATATTTTTTATATACCTAGATAAATTTCTTCCACATCGCTGCTTTTACAACCATTATTGTCTTTGTGTAGTCTTCAGAGAGACGCAACTGATGTTTTTTCAGTTGAGGTGATTTGAACTCAGCTTGTGGAATCTTTTCCGGAAAATCGATTCCATTTGTGAAACTTCATCTAAAAAGTTGGCGAGCAACATTCTAACGGTATACAGAACCGTCTCTGTTCTTGGTTATTTGCATGTTGTGCAAGAATCATTGGATTATTATGTCACTCCGTTTATGGGCAATACACATTGCTTTCTAGTCGCCTACATATACCTCAGGATTTTGCCCTCACAGTTAATCAACCTCGAAAAAAAATTCATTCAAGAGAATAGTTTGAAGACCAAATCGCACATTTCAACTTTACAATCAATAAAGCACGCTATAAACATGACTCTTCGGAAATCATTAATCAAGCTGACATACGAGTAAGCTTGTTAAAGATAAAATCAGACTTTACTTTATGCATCTGTAATATAAACTGACTTAATTGTTGTTCAGTAATTGGAAGAGGGGAGAAAGTATGTTCGTGAGAGCATCGCCGATCTGTATCTTTTAAATGGAAGGCGGTCAGCAATAATACCGAGACTTTTTTAATTGAAGTCGTGACATTTTTGAGGGAGACACGATAAGTAAAATAATTTGGCGTTGTGACTTTTAGGCATTCTGGATAATCGAGGATATGGTCCGTAAATTTATGTGGTTGTTTGAAGTATGGTTCGTCGAACTTTTCATGTGAGAATGCACAAGCGCGTGTTGACTTGGTATAATTGAAATAATTATATTTTCTATTTCAATAATAACAATAAATTGGAAGTGATTTGTTCATTGGGTGGGCTACACTTTATCGTATTAGATTTGTAGCAGTATCGAATAAATTTAATCACGATAAGGTTGTTGGAGTTAATGGTGATTTATTGAAATGGAAAGCTGAAGAAGTATTTGGGGCAAAATGATTATCTTGGTGTGCCAAACGACAGGAAGGGTTTATTTTTAGGAGGTAGAATCATCGGAATTTGATCTTAATTTTTATCGGAACAACAAAAGAGAAGATTTGAATTTGGGTCGATCTAATGATAATTTTTATTAATGTTTGAGTTAAAATCCCTTCGTATTCGCTTGTTCTAGAGAACATTCTTATTCTTAAAATTACTAACATTGTCGCCAACATGACATGGTTTAAAAAAAACAAAATGTCATCACAAACGTGGATAATAACGGAAATACGGAAAGAATATGAAGAACTGGAAAAATATCACACAATACTGAAGAATTCCACGAAAGGAAAAAAATAGTGGAGAACACTATGTGAAAAGGTAAACTATGGGAGAAGAAAACGGCATAAAAAAGGGGGGAACTAAATAAAGGATGAAAAAGAGGACAAAAAAGGGAATCTAATAAGAGTGTCAGTGGAAGATACAGATTTGGAAATTTTGAGCTGTAATAAAGAGGATAAAGAAGGAGAGTGGATATATGTAGGGCCCAATAAAGCAACAGTAATGATAATAAATAAAAAAAAAGTAGAGTATATAAAAGGACCGGGAAGAACAGAAAAAGTAAGTAAAGAACAACAAATGATATACGACTGGAGCTAGATTATGAAATATCAAGCAAGATTCGAAAGAATCAGATTAAAAGAAGCAAATGATGTAAAAGAAATTGTGAAAGAAGCATTACAGAAATACAAAACAAGTATTAGTAAAAGCTGAAATTCTCATTCCATCCAGGAGAACACTGAAGCGTAAGAAGGAAAAAGAAGTTGCGGAGGAAAAAAGAAAAATAATTACAAAGGAAGAAAAATAAATAAAAGAGGAAAATTTCTAGCAAAGATAATATTCAAAAGGAAGTGCTTTTCAGAACTGAGAAGGTGAAAATAAATTTGAACCTGTGAAAAAATAAGGGTTATTCCCGAAATTGAAGAAAAAGTACAATTGCCCCGCATATACATGTTAAAAAAAAAAACAAGAAAGATGGAAACATTTAAGAGAGAAAGGTATAAGTGAGACTTAAGTAAACAGGATAAAAAAAATGCATGATGAAACGGAATGTAGGGTAAGAACGATTGAATGTGAAAGTGAAGTATTTTACACTTGTAATGAAGTAAAATAATGATAGGATGATTAGTAACATTAATGCCAGCCTATTTCACACCGTCTTACTATTTTTAAAAAAGTACTAACTCTAAGGTAACAATTGTTCTTTCGAACAAAAACTGATACGTCCTATGGTGCTTGGAACACTCATTACACAAAAACACTCCAGTTCACTTTTGTCTCCATTTTTTTTTCGCATGGCTTTATTTTTAAATTTTGATCAACATCTTTTATTGAAAAATCTTAAAGGATTTTTTGTTTGTAATTTGATAAGTTTGAGCTTTGATTATTGATAGTAAATAAATGAGATATTAATGAAATCAGAAGTGCACAAATAAAAAAAAAAAGTGGTTTACCACAAAAATTACATCCGCTCAGTGAGCATCAAATGAGTAAATAATTTATGCGATACAAATCATAAATTCTAGGATTTTCCCTGTTCTTATTTTTATCCAGGAAAATTATAAAGTACGTCGTTCAGAGAATTTGTATTTTTCACCGATAACTTGTTTCACAACAGGAAGAAGATTAATATTATTATTATTATTCATTCTGATTACTTTTTTCCTTAGTCATTCGAAGATAAAGCAGAAAAACATGTTCCTTGCATGTATATAACTAAACTTTAAAAAAAAATTGGACAAATAAAAACATATTAAGTAAAATATATTATGGTTCTTATCCGGATGTTATCAATTTTGTGTCTTACAAAAAAAACTTTTTGATTTTAGGAACTAGTAATATTAAACATGACGCTAAAGACTAAAATAACCATTCAAACAGTTTGCCAACTTATTTTGTTAAAAATGGAAAAAAAATCCTACGTATTTCGTGTTTATCCAAATGTTTTACTTCAGTATTTTTGGAATGTTTATAATGTGAAAAACCCCTAGACGAATTTATTATTAATTGCAGATGAAGTAAAAATACTCCGCAGACATCTATTAAAATAAATATACATCAAGGTTTACATAAACTCAGTTAATTCACGTCGGTATTTGCTCACCTACAAAATAGTAAACATTAGTGTATTCACCTGGAAAAAAATAGCACTAAACGTAAATATTTCCAGCAAAATTAGAATTACCATATTTCGATGATAAACTATTACTATCTCCCACAAACAAGAGAATTATTTCGGCAATATTCGTAGATAGATTAGCATACACCAGGTGGTCTAACCCACAGCATGTTCCATCATAATCTGGGTCAAATAAGCGCCCACATAAAAATGCAATAGAATTTAATTGGACGACCTTTTCACGCTTCATTTTCTCTACTCATTGCAATTTCCTCTCGTTTTTTTTTTTTTGCAAGTCGTTATTTTCTTGGCCCGGATATTGAGAAAACTCACGTGTGGTTGGTCGATTTTGACACGAACTGATGTATTTTTTGTCGGCTCGGAAATAGAAATAAAACAGACCGGACACATCTGTTTTGAATAAACGTCACACACCGTATACAAGTTGGTAGCTTGTAGGATGGTAGTACATAATTTGATGTTTGATGGCGGCAAAGGGAAATGGAACAGAAGTGTGTTAGATAAACAAGTATAAGGGATTTTTAATGTGTTCAAGTTGGGTCGTTCCGTTTCGATGCGAACATAAATTGAGGTTGAAATTTTGCAAAATTAAATTAGACGGATCGAAGTGTAGAGCGTGTTATTAGAATTTACTTTGATGGTAGAAAAATATAGTTCTGGTTGATATAATCGAGGCAATAATATGTCATTCTACGCCACAACTCATTATCTAGTGTTGAATTATAATTTATGTTTACTACGTACAGTCATTAAATAGTGTCACACATGCTAATGTACCTACTGGCATTTAACAAAGTGACAGAATGAATAACAACTTTAACTTCATTTCCTTGGTATTTTTTAAATACCGTATGATTGGATAAAAGCGGGTCGACTTTTATTGATATCGCTTGGTAACTCTGTTTTTTTGTCTGTATGTTTCATTTAACAGTTTGAGATTAAAAATTTGTTTATATGCCCATGTCCTCACCACAGTTGTAAGATGTCAAATTTGATAAACAACAGGGTTACTAACAAATAAAAAAGAAATAGAATGCCTAATAGACTTGCTAATGTTATACAGAAACATTAGCAACGTAACGTACACATTATTTTGAAAAAACTTTTGTTTGTATCAGCGACGAAATCAAAGTGTACCAGAAAAAATAGTTTAAGCGTTATAAAGTTAATTACCGTATTTAATTGTAAGGTAACGTAAAAACCTTGTCATGCCCAAAATATACTTGTGCATGATTATCTCGCGCTATAACGTCAAGATAATGTCAATCAGAAACAATAAAAAAGCTATTATCACCGCCAAGACAGCGGGTATAATTATATTATTTTATGTCAAAATAATGAACTTGAAATTCAAATTTGTTATGAAAATAAAAATATTAAGAACCGTACAATTTCTGTTTTTCTAAAATTAAATTGTATTTAAAAAAATTAAAATAATTAATTACTCTAAAACTAAAAATATTTAAATGCACAAAATCAAGTGATAAGCTGGGTATTATAGAGATGATATTGTTTCAGTTTGTTTAAAAGAAATAAAATAAAATAAAATTCCAAATAGTATAATACCTTACCTAGACATATATCTTTTCAATTAAGATAAAGAAACAATCAGAAAATCTAAGTATTACAAAGGAATTCGTACTTGTAGTTACATTTTTTTTTTTGACATATTGGTAACACTGTTATTTATGTTATAGTGTTAGAATTGTTATATGACACATACGAACACTGGATAATAATTAATATTTAACCTTCAACTAGAGCGACCGTTTGCGATAACAGACAGAGCTACCAACATAGCTCAAATTTCAGTCTCCATTTTTTTTTTAACTTTTGAGGCACTTCTGAACAACAAATACACGACATTATAACAATCACTCGTTGTTTTTTTCCAACGTGTTAATGTCAACATCATAAAAGTTACTACTTTTTTCTTATAATTTTCCTTTATGCAAAAATAACACATGACTAAGTTTTTATTCTACCTGCCCTGTCGTATTTCAGAGCAGCTTAAAATTCCAACACAAAATAAGCACATTAACTTTTTATTTATTTACACTAATCAAAAATGAAGAACATTAACTATTTTTAACAAATTATGTAAACATAATAGAGTCCAGCAGCACCGGAAGATTAAATATCAAAAAGCACTGGTCCGTAAATACACACCTTGCTTTGAATCAAGAACCAAATAAACCTCATTGTTAAACCCATGGACAAAATACACATTCTGATTGTTACATAAGTGTCAAGATGATATCTCCGAGCATCTCTATATTGGGTCGGCGTTATGTTGAATTTTAAAGCTCCCATTTAAAATTCAAATTGGCTGCGTTTCATTTCCTAAAAAAGTTGTATCCTGTGACTAAACTCTAATGCAAATTAATATACTTTTATCATTTAAATTTGGCGACACTGCAATGATGTAACTAGAGAAACTCTTTTTCCAAAAATGATTCACGTATTCTCTTGACATTGTTGTCTGACGCCTTCTGGCGTCACTGGATGAATCAGATAATAAATGTGTACCTTGCTTCCACGGATATCCGGCGTTATCCACTAAGATTATTTAACCATATACGCAACCTCAACTTCCTCTATGACATTCAAAAACGGAAATTTTCGTTGATATGTTGAAGACAGATTTTTGCGTTATTTTTACATTTCTGTATCATGTAACGGAAGTTACCTGTACCTCTTTATTTTTACGCCAGCTAATTAAAAGTAGTAAACGAAAATAAACCAGCCGAGGTCCAGTCACCAGCTTTTATTATCCCTATCATCTTTTTGCATAGTTATCATCAACTATATGTATTAATAGAACGGATGCTGCAATTTGTGCATTGCTATCATTGCGTTTGTTAAAAATCGACGACGTGACATTGCAATAATCAGTCAGACAGATAAGTAGTGGAACTAGCTGAAATTTACATAAAATGCAACGTACTGTACTGAAAAAAGTTGTACCTTTGTGTAATTTTCAATAGAAACATGGACGGGGCATAATACAGGGTGTTTCACGCGTTGTACAGAAATTCAAATCTCGAATTTTACAACCCATAAGCGTAACGGAAAAAATGTTTAAAAAAATCCAACGCTTACTTTAGAAATTAATGGTAACAATTAAATTACTGGGAACAATTTGAGGATTACTTACAGTAGTTCATAAATCAATGAATGGGGGTCCGCAAAAACCCTATCGCAAGTCAAAAAGTCATAGCAAAAAGTACTTTCAATTTAGATTAGTAAAAACTACGTTCACTTTCGTTAAACGTAAACGGCTCACCTTGTCCAAATTAGAGTAACTTATTTTCACAAAAAACAATGATCTTTGCTTATTTCCATTTGGAAAGCAGGTTCGTCGGTTGCCACAGTTTTTCGAATGAAGCGAGCACCACCGTCGCGCTACCTAGTAACCACTGGCAAAATTGCACCCGAAAGCAAATTTGGACAGTTAGATATGATAAGATTGTAAACCTTAATCACGAAAAATTTTTTGCATGTTGCATGGGCAGGCGTCTTGAGGTGCCATCAGGTCCAAGTGAGTTGAGCCAATAGGGTATTCCAGTTTTCGTCTGTGCTAATTAAGCAGTCACCTATTTCTTGCGGTGTTCAAACGATTTTTATAAAAAAAAAACATTTAATTTGTAGCCAAACAGTGTCCCTTTGACCTACCGATTATTTTCTTACGAAGTGAATACATGTGCATCAGTTACAGGTTTGAAGGAGTGTATATCTTCGTGAAACACCCTGAATAAGCAGCTGTTTTGTGGGTTGCTAAAATGGGGGTGAAGGGGGCAGAGGGAAATTTGCAAATTTGAACCTGCGTCAGGTGGGTTTTGATGAATTTTTGAAAAATTTTAAAAAGGAGGGTTACCGAAGTGCGGATGATAGGGTTGTGGGGAAATTCACAGCCGGTTGCTGCTTTACATATATTCAAACACTGAGTATTGGTACATAAGACTGTGATGTCATATTATGCCATTTTATCAGTCTAAAATTGACTTCAAAACCCTTCATAATTTATTAAAATTACAAGTATAATCATAACAGTCTTACCTACCATATCGGATATCAGAAAAGGAAAATATAAAAGTAAGTCCTGAAATAAAATAAACCACCAAATATGAACAGCAGGAATCAAAATATGAAAATTAGGTACTCTATATTATTTCATTTTGCTCCCTCCAGATAACTCATACCTAGATAATCCCTCTTCTTCCACTCGGTAACATGCTTAGAAATTGTTGTGAACTTTCAGTGACATTAATAATGAATAGCATCATCGGCTAAGTTATATATATATCTTACTGAAATATTGACTGCCGTGTACAATCTCTCTTGTTATCCGTTGTGTAATAATAGCATGTACGTCCTTTCAAAAATTAAATTTCCCACTTATTATATAACATCTGCAAAACATCGTTTTGCGCATAATATTTTTAATTTTTGCAAGTTGAGCAACCTTGACCAATATTTATGGACCTACATCTCCTAATATTCATTAACAATTTTTACAATTTCAATTATCGCTCTTTTTTCCTTATCTACTTGCCACATCACTTCTTATAAACGATGGCATCAAATGTGGAACATGACAGTGTCATAAACGAAATGAATTGATCGTTCAGTTATTTGCGCCCGACTTTTATTTAATTGACCTATAAAAGACCCCACAACAGACGCTCGCTTTTTCTTGAAATAGGTCGAAGCAGTAAAAGCATACCATTTTCCGGCATTTTGTAATGGTTGACATATTGAATATTTCTGCAAGAAAATGGGGACATACAAGTTTTAAACGGTAGCCTAGAAAGCCACAATGAATCGTGTGGCGACATAACGATATTTACACTAACGCAACTGTAAAAGTAATTTTAACTTTTGTTTGAAGAAGCTACCTGATGTTGTTTACCTCGAAATCTAAAATTATAAATTACGTTTGATTGCCAAAAGATTTCACTATAGGCGGGCCAACAATACGACATAATGGTCACGAAATAGTGCTTGATGGATTTTTTTTTATGTCCCGTAAAAAGTATTAACAATTAAGTTGTTAGTTAGATTACACACAATCGTAAATCGAACGTAAACATATACGTTTCAGCGTAAAATGGATTTGATTATGCTCAAGTATGGTAACACAAGCTTAGCTTCTCTGCGCAAAACATGGCTGTTTTATCATCACTACGTTTGTATAGTTAACAAATTTTTAATGGTCATTGTTTTTCCAGAAATCTCAATGGACTGGTCAGACCATGCCCTTTGGTGGCCCAGCAAAAACATTTGGTTGACAAGGACACGCTCTACCCTGGACCAATGTGGTGTTCAAGCCGACGCATTGTTACATTTTACCCCAATGCACAAAAACTTACGGGTACAATTACCCGATTTACGTTACTTGGACATGAAAGTGGATTTTTCAGTTAAAACATTTTCCGCGGTTATCCACTTGTGTAAAGACCTTGGTATCAGGCACCCGGAAGAGTTATCGTTGTGCAAACCTCTAGAACCTTATCACTTAAAACAGAACTACAATTCCATGCCAAAGAAAAAAGTTGAAAATGGAAATGCAAGAAATGGACACCATGTGCCACCAGATACCAACACTTTTATCGCTAATAGTAGTCCTGATGGTAGTACTGGAAGTCTAGACAAGAGTGGATTCATGTGCGCACCAGTGACACCTTCGAAGCCTCCACCATCTTCAACGCCAGTTAGCAGCCCGGTGGGAAATGTAAGAATCTTGACTGGTTAAGCACTTAAGTGAACGGTGCAGATTTTAGCTCATTAAGAATGTTTACTAAGAGCACTCGAAATGCCATTCTGCAAGAGTGAATTTGAAGACCGTTAACATCTGCATTGTATAACGTTTACGACCGCACAGATTTAAAAACGTCAGTTTTAAACGCAGAGTTTTTATTATATTAAATTGCAGACTTATTTGTTTAAGCTGTGAGAATGTCAGTCGAAAATGATAGGTCCCTAGAAACCCATAAAGAATCTTTCGAAAATATCTACATCGTTCCGAGACGTCATCAACATTATTATCTAAAAACATCTAAAAGCAAACCATGTGTGACTATCTAATTTAACTCTTATTATCACTTCTTTTCTTAATATTTAGTTTTCCTAATACTACATAAAGGCTTTAGAAGGCAGTAAATGTTTATTTGCATTCAGATAATTTTATCTTGACGTTTATTTACCCATTTTAAAATAAATTGTTTGGTTTTAGACGGGAACGTGGGGACGACAAGGGTTTGGTGGTGATACCAACGGTTTTTCTCCAAATATGTCGAATAGTATAAGCTCTGAACAATTAAATGGAAGCTACGACAGTATCCTTGCCCAAAGTCCTCCCGCTCCGAGTCCAGAAGCTCGAAAGCACATGGTTAGGCCCAAATCATTGGTCGAAAAAGCGCGTATGAATGTTGGGTGAGTATAAGATATGCAACCAGTAATGCAATCAGTCAGTATAGCTAACTATTTGATTTAAGAATTCTGCTACGCTCATGTAAAAATATATCACTTTAAAAACAAGTTTTATTTATTTCATTAGTTTTTCTAGATCTCTAATTAGCGCAGGATTTCGATTTAAGACAAACAAATTATTACTGATATCGATTTTTTTCCAGTTGGTTAGACTCTTCGTTATCTATAATGGAACAAGGCGTTCGAGAGTTTGACACTCTCTGCTTAAGGTTTAAATTTTACGTTTTTTATGACCTCAACCCAAAATACGATGCAGTTCGAATCAATCAAATCTATGAGCAAGCCAGGTGGCAACTTCTCACTGAAGAAATTGATTGTACAGAAGAAGAAATGTTGATGTTCGCCGCTTTGCAGGTATGTTTACTTGTAATATTTATTTCGGTGTTTCTAAATTAACACACAAAGAATACAAATCTAAAACTTACGATAAACATGAATAAAAGTAACATATCATTCTAAAAAACAAAAAATGTCTACGAAAAACAAAAAGTTTCACACTGAAAAATCCATAAATACGACAGGTTTTTATGGTCTAAAAAAATCTTCGAATTTTTTTGTGTAGTTGGAACCTCTTGCTATAATAAATCACATATTCTGGGTAATACTCGGCATCTTCATATTTCACTAAGACAGTTCCCGTCCTGTTACGAGTTGTTTCGAAATCCCCCGGGGGTACCACTGTATCTGAGTTGCCAACAATAGTTTTTGAAACTAAAACCCTGGCAAGAATCATAACACGATACCCAAACTGACTGGCAAAAGAAACATCAGGACTGAAACAGACTCCATGACCATATTTGTGACCACGTGCTTCTCCATTTCGTCGCCAGTCAAAATTCTTTGCACATATTCCATCAATGTTAGCAGGCTTGGTCCCATGAAAAAGTAGCCGTTCTCGAATGTATCTGTTTTTACGAACCATGTTCTCTTTTCTCAATAAATATTGTCCTAATAAGAATGGATTCTCTACTCTTAGAATTTTACGAATAAAAAAATCATGGCCCGTTATTTTAAATAAATTCTTGACTCGTTTATACTCAGGTGAATGTTTTTTGACATTATGTAGTCGGTATGGACGGTATGTGTGTCCGTTCCATCGAGAGGCCATTGGTTCATGAAGAATAGTTCGTAGCAACGCAGAATTGGATTTGCATGGTTCAGGTGTATTCATGTTAGAAATACCTGCAACTGTGGTACTTTATCATAAATTGGGTACTATGAGTCCTTTGTATATATGTATATATATTTTTTCATTATTTTTAGTTATTACTCTATCATAATTTTTAACAAAAACTTACAACTTTTAAGTAGTTGAACTTAATAGTGCATGTGGTCTAAATCTAAAAAGTGTGAAAACATTTTGCGTTTGTGAGTATACAGGCGATGAGTCGTAATTTTAGCGCTGTATATAGACATTTATCTTATCTTTTTTAATGTTATTACAAAGTAAAGAATTTAGAGCTTTATTTGTGAATTGAATTGATTGTGTGCAATGTTGAACATAAGACACTATAATTATTAATCAATTTATAATTATCCTGTATATATAAAAAAAAAAATGAGGAATGGATTTATTTAATTGCTGTCACAATGGAAATTAACTTAAGTACCAGAAACCAGAAGTGTAATATTTTGATTGTAGATATTGCGCCATTTTTAGCGTGTAGGGATTGTCACTTTTGATACTATACCCCTTATATACTTTTAAATTAATGAGAATATCATTTTAATTAATAGGTTAATCACTGTAAACCTGCCGATTGCAAATTAAATATCACCTGACAGCATCCGATCAGCTATAAAATAAATACCAGTTACAATAACTGTCAAACTCAAATATCCAGGTAACATTTATAGATGACTTGTACAGAAAAACTACCATGTCTCATCCTCAACATGCCTACGAACGGATATCAAAGTTTTAACCAGTCAAATGTAACTACCGATAAAAATTGGGACACAATTGTCTTAAATTATTGTCTAACAAATAGTAAAAGGTACTTACTTACATAAACTAATAAACAACTGCTTGAATTTTGAATAAGTTGGCACGTTTTAAAAATGTTTTATTAACGGAGGGTTCAAATCTCAGATAGAAAGATGACAGAACTGCAGGTGCGAAAACTTAAGATAATGAAAGTTTCTAACAAGTGTAATGGAACAGCTTTTAGTTTTCAAGCATTCTGGGTGGTAATAATGGCTAGCTTCACGTTAAATAATCGGGCATCTGTAAAATATGAAATTATCTATTTATTTCAAAATGTCCGAAATAGTTAAATAACTCCAATTTTGACGTTTTATATTTTCATTCTTCCTTATATGATTATATAAAAAATGAATAAAAGGCTGATGAAAATTTGTGATTGAAGTAAGCTCTGATATTAGAAATCAAATCACATTTCAAATCTTTTTTGTACTGTATGGTCGTTTTTTCATCTTTAAGTGTGTTTTCTTTCATCCATTTTAAAGTTTTTTTCTAATTTGCTGCTGTAACCAAGCTGTTAATGCACGCATTTTGAATGCTTTAATAAGCCATTACACCATTACGTTTTTTTTTTGTTGGTAAAGTACATTAAACGAAATGACGAATTTCAGTCACTGTGAGTTTAAGATTACAGTTTTAAGCTAAATACAAAAATATTTCAACAGCAAATTAACCGTGACATTTTTACAATTTGCTGGATTTCTAGCAAAATGCTAAGTAATTTCTGAATTTATTTTGTAATAGATACTAATTTTGCAATTTTACTTGAAAAAAATAACAATGATGTCATGTCTTCTTAGTTCAAGGTAAAAATGTCAACTTCCACCAAATATCACAAAATTCCCTAAATTATCAAATTTTATTTTATTTGTAAAAAATATGTAAAATAGAAAAAATAACAAAAAAGTCGTTTTATAAAACTACGGTAAAAACGTTTGTCACAATTATAAATTGTAAATTTATATTGTATTAAACCAATTTGTTTTTGTTTTTTAATTTTCTAAAAAGGTCCACACCTGTGATAATGCATTATTTATTATTTCATTTATGTAATAATTACATATTATTAAAGTAATTTATATGCAAAGAGCAAACACTCCTGTAATTATTTAATTACTTATTGTTTACATTAAAGCTAATGCTCTAAATGTTCAAGTCAGAAGTCGCCTTAAAAACGGTTTTATCTCACAATACATTCAAATTCCTTGTTAATGTTTAATTTTGCTTTATATTTTTTTCACTGTGAATTATAACGAACTTAAAAAAGGGATCAAGTCATCTACGATTTTTTTGTAACATATGTCTTAGGGCTGATGTTGAAATGTCACTCAAACACAACTAATTGTGTTCCTAATCTTGCTTTATGTACAGGCTTAAAAACAAATTGAACTTAATTTTGAAGAAAAACGAAAGTAAAGTGCCTAAAATTGCTTTAAATCGGGATTCTGGAACGTTTTGCAAAAAGGAGAGTTGTTCTCATATTTAGCAAAGCACTCAGAGTTTAAAATTTTTCCATTGATGCATTATGTTGCAACGTGTTGTTATAATATAAAATAATATTATCTTATAAATTTTAACAATACAATCCTGTTTTAAATTTATAAGTGTGAATCAAATATGAACATACGTTTCTGGGTGCAAAGATGAGTCGAATACAAATTATTATTATTAAATTAAGTTATACTAGTACATGTGAAAATTATTGTTTATCAAAACAGGGTCTCAGAAATTTGCACAAACTTGCTAAAAATTTTAATACAGTGTAACTCCGTTATAACGCATCAAAGCAGAAATTTTATGCAATTTTTCTGTTAAATGTGCTGTAACTCAACATAATAAGTAAATGTGTTTTCTATAGTTGCAGGTAAACTTACAAGCGAATCAACCACAACCCACCTTGGATAATGGAAATGTATCTTCACCAGTGGAAGATGACATCGATGCTGCATTAACTGACTTACAAACAACTCTCGAGGGATCAAGTATAAACGCATATGCCAACGACATCACCCAAGTGCCTGAATTATGTGATGAACTCAGGTTTTTAAAGTAAGTCAAATATCAAAAGTAACAATCTAAAGCTTAATCAATAAATCTTTTGTACAATTTTTAAGTAATTATTCTTTACTGGTGGTAAAACTCTTAAAAGACCGTAACAGTTCAGGAGTTTTTGAATTGTTATTAAAGATCATTTATTTTCAGGCCGAAGAGGTTTACATTAAAAGCATACAAGAAATACTGGTTTACATGTCGCGATCTTCATCTGTATCTATATAAAGCTCGAGAAGAAATGATTCACAGAACTAACGTAGTTCATGACGTTAATTTACGTGGCTGCGAGGTTACACCCGACGTTAATATCAGTCAAAACAAATACGGAATCAAACTAGAAGTCCCAAGTTCTTCCGGAATGGATGAAATGTACATAAGATGTGACAACGTAAGTCTTACGTGTAAATAAATTGTGAACTTATTAACACTAATGATTTAGGAAAACCAATACGCTACGTGGATGGCGTGTTGTCGACTAGCTTCAAAAGGCCGATCTCTTGCCGATAGTAGTTACGAAGCAGAAAAGCAGACAATTTTGGAGTTCTTGCAAATGCAAAGACCAGCAGGTGGTCCCGCCATCAATCCTAACTCTTTAGATATTCAAACGGAGGATTATATAGCTCCCAGGTTCTTGAAGAAATTACGGGGCAAAGTAAGAATTTAATTTTTGAGTTGGTCGATGTACCTAATCTTTTGTTTTAGAATTACAGAATTTTGGAAGCCCATGCCAACGTCAAAGATCTATCTCTGGTTGATGCCAAAATGAATTACATTAAAGCGTGGCAATCTTTACCTGACTATGGTTTAACTTTATTTGTTATAAAATTCATGGGAAGTAAAAAGGAAGAATTATTAGGTGTAGCCCCAACGCGCATTATGAAAATGGACCTACAAACAGGAGACCATCAAAAAACCTGGAGATATAACACTATGAAAGCATGGAATGTCAACTGGGAAGTCAAGCACATGATGATTCAATTTGAAGGAGGCAACATAGTGTTCAGTTGTCTGTCAGCTGATTGTAAAGTCGTTCATGAGTTTATCGGTGGTTACATATTCTTATCCACAAGGTCAAAAGATGCAAATCAGACTTTAAATGAGGAACTCTTCCACAAATTGACTGGTGGTTGGTCTTAAGTTGTGCCTTAAACGTTAACGTGTCAATTAAAACTAAGATTTAGGGCAGGTTTTGTTCTAGAAACATACCTACATTAATCGGTTGGATAGTTATAAAACAAATATTTTGACGGTAAAGCAGTATTTTGAGAGCAATGAAATCTAACTAATGACCTTGTTGCTTGTTACAACTCATAAAATTTTATAGATATTTTTACAGATATAGGCAGTATTTAAGAAAGGCAGTTTATAAACTTGTAATTTACTAATGTCCTAGTCTAACGTCGCACAAAAGAAAAGTAACCTAGTTTTACGGTTGGTTATATAATAATTCAAGATCCAGATGAGGGAAAACTGCTTTTCAAAACAGCCTGAAATATAATTAATATTTTATGTATGTAAATTTTATTGAGTAAACATTAATAAAGTGTTACTAATGTTTTAAAATTATTATTTTACTAGCTAATTATAAAAATTGGGTTAGAAACCTTAAGGGGATAATTCACGAAGCTCGTAAACACAAATTGCAAAGCCCATACAAAAATCACGATAACAATGATGTACAACAAACTTGTATCGTCTGGAACTTCCGCGTCGATGCCAGTCAAAATTGTTTTTACATATGTTGCTGACATATCCTTCTCTAGTAATGTTTTTTGGCACAATGTTTAAAGAGTATGGTATACTCTGGCAGGACGGTTTTCTGGTTTCTGACTTCCTGACACAACGTTTAAGGAATGGTTAAAGAGTATGCTAAAGATACTGGTAGGCAATTAACTGCTATTAGGTGCCTTAAAATTTGTTGAGATAATTTTTCGATTCACATTTTTCATTCAAGGATTTTTTTCATATTTGGCACGTTTTACTCCAAGTTCATATTCTTTTTCTTGGTCCAGACATCGTTTACATTGGTGTTAATAATAGCATTTTCCAATAGTGTAAGAGTAAATTTTCTACGAAAGCTGTTCTATGTATTTTTTTATTGCCTCCTTGAGGCAAGGTACGTCATTTGAATTAACATTTTCTGATATTTCGAATTTTTATAGAGTCCACATCCACATGTTCTAGTAATTTTCCTGCTTCGTCAGTTGTATTTTGGACAACTATCTCACAAACAATATTTTGTTCTGTTAGCCCCACTTCCATTTTTTTTTCTTCGGTTTACGTTCTGCATTCTGTTTTCAACAATGTCCCGTACAAATAAATCATCCTGTACTTTTTAAAACTCCATTTTTATTCTCACAGTGTAATCTATCGGGTCGTCATGGAGGAGATTAAAAGACTGCTGAAAATAAATTATACTTCTTACAATTGAACAGCTTTAAAATAACTACGAAATAGAAAAGGTATTGGCTGATATGCTATCGGAGAAAATAGACTTATTTAAAGTAGTACCCAATATTTATATAACAAAACATTTCAGTACAATTAACGCTATTCACAAAAATCGTCGCTCTCGAACTTCATATAAGGCTCCGCTTGTCTTGTGGATTGCTTTATACGTTTGACTGACATGAGCACGTCCATGCGGAATTCCAGTACTTGTTCTTCAGTCATTTCCGACAATGACGGTAAAAGGCTAACAAAAAATGCCATATGAGGGTTCGTCGTTTCGGAAGCTATAGTTGATTTTTCTAATATTTGCAAAAGTTTTTGTTCTAACTCATCATTTTTGTTTCTCTTCTCTAATGGATCAGTAGAACTAGAAGGTACGGAATTTCGACGTTTTGGTTTCGACGCTGAACATTTAGGTGAACATGATGTAGAGAGTTCCACTTTTGAAGTTCCTTCGAGGTCGTCATAAATTTTTTTGAGAAAACTCATTTGCTCAAAGTATATGTATTTTTTGCTGGTTTTTGTACCACTGTTTTTTTCAGACTTTACTTTTTTGTAATGTCGAACCCAATTATCTCGTAAATGATTCCATTTGGCTACTAAAAGTTTATCTAAAATATAAAAATAAATTCTTAATTTATTAATATCTCACGTAACGTATTGTTCTCCTACCATATGCGATTTTTTCACTTTCTTCCAATTCTTGGAAATCATCTTTTAAAATTACACATATTTCCCTCCACGCTGCTCGAGTTGCATACTTATCTTTGTACGTATACAAGCTTTTGTCCCACAATTCTGGTCGTTCTTCTACTAATTTCATTAACTTTCCTGGATCTATGTCTCTCATGGTTAATAGTAACGATGAAAAGTATTGTTTTCTGATTATGTAACAGTTGCTGGCGTTAAGAAAGGTATGCACGCTAGGAAATCGGACCGTTTCTAATATTGATCCGTCGACCGAGAATGTGAAAATCGGTGAGTCGAGGTCAACGGACCGTTTTCAATAACGGAAAGATACAACATAATGTAAAGCCGGCTTCAGACGACTAGTATACTTGACAAGTACACCAATGTGGGTATACTTGACAAGTGAACCAGCTCACTAAGCCCAGTAACAAGTAAAAGCGTTCATACGACGTGTACAATACTTCGAAATTGATATAATGTTGGTGGAATGAACAGACGAAGAAATTACCATATTTGGGATCTCTTTGACTTGTGTCATTTTTTTCGACAGACCACGGGAAACCAATAAATACTCACCAGTGACCAATTATTGTATAAGTAAACCACTCACACGACATAGCAAGTAATACGTTAGTACCAAATATTTACCAAGTACATCAGTCGTCTGAGTCCGGCTTAACATTTGATGTAATCCTAGATTAGTGCGGTGAAATAGGCGGAATACGAATGGTTTGGTCGTGTCGGTATAAACAAGTTATATTCAATATTTCCTGTACCTACTTATACGAATCAGAGTAAATAGTACAGTGTGGGTAATTTTTATAATAAAAAATTATAGTTAACCCACACACCAAAAAATCAGTTTATTAGCTGACGCGTGTCTCGGTAGCAAAGCCACCATCATCAGACCGATGATACAAACTTTTTTGGTGTGTGGGTTAACTATATTTTTTTAATTTTTAGAAACACCCATTTTTGGATCGAAGAGACTTTCATTGAACTTTTATAATAATAAAAACACGTCTTTCAGTTTAAGATGGATTCAACTTTTCCCTATTAAACGTTAGTAAAGAAGAAAACACAATTTCAATTATAAATATCTGTTTCTTTATTTTGTACACAAAATAACAAAATGGTAAAAAAAAACACAATCGTAATACAGTAACAATTACTATTTTATACACATACCCATGAAATGCATACTACCTACTGAATACTATTCTTAATACTGACAAAAAATATTTACATATTTATAAATTATTTACAATTACAACTATTTACAAATAAATTACGTATAAAAATGTCTCAAAATTTAATCTACTTCTTCTATCGTGGGTCCACTTTGACGTCCTCCGAAACCACCGGCTTGCTGACCACAGCTGCCTGGCATTGCCCCACTCTGCGAACTTCCCTGATACAACTTCGCCATAATCGGACTACAGATGGATGTTAATTGTTTCTGTCTATCTTCGTATTCTTCCTTTTCGGCCAACGTATTCGTGTCCAACCACTGCAAACAACTGTCGCATTCCCTTGTAACAGTTTCTTTGTCCGTAGCAGAAAGTTTATCTCCACAATCGCTCAATGCTTGTTTGACTTGGAAGATGTACCCTTCTAACTGATTTCTAGCTGCTATCCTCTGTTTCTGCTTTTCATCTTCTTCTTTAAATTGTTCGGCTTCGGCAACCATTCTGTCGATATCCTTCTGTGACAATCTTCCTTTATCGTTCTTGATGACGATGTTACGAGAATTTCCAGAACTTGTGTCTTTCGCAGAAACATTGAGGATGCCGTTGGCGTCCAAGTCGAAAGTAACTTCGATTTTAGGAACTCCGCGTGGTGCTGGTGGAATTCCAGTCAGATCGAAAGTTCCCAAGCGATTGTTGTCTTTTGTCATCGCTCTTTCACCTTCGAATACTTGGATGGTGACGGCTGGTTGGTTATCGGCGTAGGTTGTGAAGGTTTGCGTCTGCTTGCATGGGATTCTTGCGTTACGTTCGATAATCTTGGTCATGACACCTCCGGCAGTTTCTATACCTAAAGACAGGGGAGTTACGTCCACCAACAAGACATCTTGAATTTTAGAATCTGATTCTCCACTTAATACAGCAGCTTGAACGGCCGCACCATAAGCAACCGCTTCATCTGGGTTGATGGAAAGATTGAGTGGTTTGCCATTGAAGTAATTCTGTAGTAGTTGTTGAATTTTGGGAATGCGAGTGGAACCACCGACCAAGACGATGTCGTGAATCATACCCTTGTCCATTTTTGCATCGGTGAGAGCTTTTTCTACCGGTTGCAAGGTTCCTCTGAACAAATCAGCGTTCAGTTCTTCAAATCTTGCTCTACTGACTTTGGTATAGAAGTCGACGCCGTCGAAGAGTGCGTCGATTTCGATGCTCGCTTCCGTACTGGATGATAAAGTACGTTTAGCTCTTTCAGCGGCTGTTCGTAGACGTCGAAGAGCTCTAGGGTTGCTTCTCAAATCTTTCTTATATTTTCGTTTGAACTCGTCAGCCAAGTGGCTCACTAATCGGTTATCGAAATCTTCACCGCCCAAGTGTGTATCACCAGCTGTAGCCCTTACTTCGAACAGTGAACCTTCGTCAATGGTCAAGATGGATACGTCGAAAGTACCACCACCCAAGTCGAAGATCAAAACGTTTCTTTCGCCTTTTAGATTCTTATCCAAACCGTAAGCTAGCGCCGCAGCTGTGGGTTCATTGATTATCCTCATGACGTTAAGACCGGCGATAACTCCGGCGTCTTTCGTGGCTTGTCTTTGAGAATCATTGAAATATGCAGGTACAGTAATAACAGCATCCTTCACTGATGTTCCCAAATAAGCTTCAGCTGTTTCCTTCATCTTCGTCAACACCATCGAACTAATTTCTTCTGGTGCAAATTTCTTAATTTCACCTTTGTATTCGACTTGAATTTTCGGCTTTCCACAATCATTAATGACTTTGAAAGGCCAATGTTTGAGATCTTCCTGGATTTTCTGGTCATCGAATTTTCTTCCAATTAAACGTTTGGCGTCGAAGATGGTATTGCTGGGGTTCATTGCAACTTGGTTCTTAGCAGCATCGCCGAGAAGACGCTCCGTATCGGTGAAGGCAACGTAACTTGGTGTTGTTCTGTTACCTTGGTCATTAGCGATGATCTCGACTTTTCCATGTTGCCAAACTCCAACGCAGGAGTAGGTTGTACCCAAGTCGATACCAATTGCTGGAGCTTTCACCATTTTTGTACTGTTTTGTTTAACTTGTTATGAAAACACACAATAATCACTATTTTTGATAACTTTGATTGGTTAAAATCGCTGCGCTTTTTTTGTATCGTTTGCTTGTTGTGTTCGCTTTGCTCAATTCAAATTGACTGAACTCGCGCCAGCAGCCAGTGCTTATATATGAACGGAGAAATTGTACTCGAACATGCGCGAACATTCTCGAATCTTCTGCTCAATATCCAGACGATTCTTTACTAATTTATACCATTAAAAATTAAAATTAAAGAACTTTTTAAAGCAAAATATTATTAACACTAAAACATGAAATTGTCTAAATTATCAAGGCATTTGTTTTTTTCATTTCAAATGTAAAATTTTAAGAAAAAATGTAGTTTCTAGAGCTTTATTTTCTTTTTCCAACCGAAAAAGTAGGTAAAATTGTAACATTGCAAACTAATTTAGTAAATGAAACCACTGATTAAAACGTCGTAAATTGTAATTTATTAAAAGAGCATAATTTTTTCTAAATAAATATGCGCTAAAAAGTAAGTAAGAAAGTATTATTACAATCAAGTATGAAAACTAACAGACAACTTAGAAATACTAACATCCCAAATTTGCTTCTAGTTCAAATGTTAAAATTATGCGAAAAATTGTTGTGTTTGTTGAGCATTCATTTCTGTCGTTAAAATCATCGTTAACATTGAGAATTTAAAGTTTGATCTAAACTAAGTATTCATTAAAAAAGTACAACTAAAATTGATGGAAAAGGTTATGTATTTTTTTTATAAAGGGAGGACAAAATTTAATTATTTTAATTTAATTAAATTTATGTTTGCAGTTTCTGCATTTTGCCACTTTCACACACAGATATTTTATAATTTATTTAACAAAATTTTAGACCATTTTTTTATAGATTGAATAAATCACTTGGAAAAGTTAGGTACAATTTATGTGCGTTCGAAATAGAGCCAAATTGGTTTGGATCATACCCAAGTGTTCTCAAAGCTTCCACCTATTTTTAGTCAATTTCTTTTGGATGTAATTTTTCTGATAATTTTAGGCATTTTTTTTCTCGGCGAATATGTTAGTGGCAGAGACTTATCTTATATAATTAACAACCATTACAGTTAGATAAAACGACGAAAACATTGATTTCTCACAGGAGTTTTCTGGAATATTCTGGAAGCGCTTTCGTCGCTTCAAGACAAAATATTAATAATTTAACTACTTTTAATAAGTGAACAGAGATAAAATCAGTTGGTAATAAATCATACAAACAATATATACTGACACAGAAAGAATTACATTTTCCTAACTGAAATTATTGAGACAAGTAGCCTTTTTCCCACAAAAATAGATCAATATTATTAATAATTTATAATTCATATTATTATTATTATTATTATTATTATTAATGATATTTCAAAGTTAAGTTGTAGGTTATTTTTCATAGTTGATTACAAATACATTAAGTATATAAATATTATTTCAGTCGGAACGCAAATGTTGAAACTATTGAAAAAAAAAAACAATTTGCTACTTTTTGATAATTGCTTTGTTTATTTCTTTTACTATTATTCATTATCATCACGCTGCTAATATTTTAACTGTTTCTTCTGTCGAAGGAAAAAATGCATATTTTAGAAAACTCTAGAAATATCAATTTTTTGCCAAATTTAACACATGAAATCAAAAAAAATGTCGTTTATGGTTTTACATAGCCTTATTCTTGATTATTCTTAATATTTTGCTTTAAAAAGTTCTTTAATTTTAATTTTTATTGGTATAAATTAATAAAGAATCGTCTGGATATTGACCAGAAGATTCGAGAATGTTCGCGCATGTTCGAGTACAATTTCTCCGTTCATATATAAGCACTGGCTGCTGGCGCGAGTTCAGTCAATTTGAATTGAGCAAAGCGAACACAACAAGCAAACGATACAAAAAAAGCGCAGCGATTTTAACCAATCAAAGTTATCAAAAATAGTGATTATTGTGTGTTTTCATAACAAGTTAAACAAAACAGTACAAAAATGGTGAAAGCTCCAGCAATTGGTATCGACTTGGGTACAACCTACTCCTGCGTTGGAGTTTGGCAACATGGAAAAGTCGAGATCATCGCTAATGACCAAGGTAACAGAACAACACCAAGTTACGTTGCCTTCACCGATACGGAGCGTCTTCTCGGCGATGCTGCTAAGAACCAAGTTGCAATGAACCCCAGCAATACCATCTTCGACGCCAAACGTTTAATTGGAAGAAAATTCGATGACCAGAAAATCCAGGAAGATCTCAAACATTGGCCTTTCAAAGTCATTAATGATTGTGGAAAGCCGAAAATTCAAGTCGAATACAAAGGTGAAATTAAGAAATTTGCACCAGAAGAAATTAGTTCGATGGTGTTGACGAAGATGAAGGAAACAGCTGAAGCTTATTTGGGAACATCAGTGAAGGATGCTGTTATTACTGTACCTGCATATTTCAATGATTCTCAAAGACAAGCCACGAAAGACGCCGGAGTTATCGCCGGTCTTAACGTCATGAGGATAATCAATGAACCCACAGCTGCGGCGCTAGCTTACGGTTTGGATAAGAATCTAAAAGGCGAAAGAAACGTTTTGATCTTCGACTTGGGTGGTGGTACTTTCGACGTATCCATCTTGACCATTGACGAAGGTTCACTGTTCGAAGTAAGGGCTACAGCTGGTGATACACACTTGGGCGGTGAAGATTTCGATAACCGATTAGTGAGCCACTTGGCTGACGAGTTCAAACGAAAATATAAGAAAGATTTGAGAAGCAACCCTAGAGCTCTTCGACGTCTACGAACAGCCGCTGAAAGAGCTAAACGTACTTTATCATCCAGTACGGAAGCGAGCATCGAAATCGACGCACTCTTCGACGGCGTCGACTTCTATACCAAAGTCAGTAGAGCAAGATTTGAAGAACTGAACGCTGATTTGTTCAGAGGAACCTTGCAACCGGTAGAAAAAGCTCTCACCGATGCAAAAATGGGCAAGGGTATGATTCACGACATCGTCTTGGTCGGTGGTTCCACTCGCATTCCCAAAATTCAACAACTACTACAGAATTACTTCAATGGCAAACCACTCAATCTTTCCATCAACCCAGATGAAGCGGTTGCTTATGGTGCGGCCGTTCAAGCTGCTGTATTAAGTGGAGAATCAGATTCTAAAATTCAAGATGTCTTGTTGGTGGACGTAACTCCCCTGTCTTTAGGTATAGAAACTGCCGGAGGTGTCATGACCAAGATTATCGAACGTAACGCAAGAATCCCATGCAAGCAGACGCAAACCTTCACAACCTACGCCGACAACCAACCAGCCGTCACCATCCAAGTATTCGAAGGTGAAAGAGCGATGACAAAAGACAACAATCGCTTGGGAACTTTCGATCTGACTGGAATTCCACCAGCACCACGCGGAGTTCCTAAAATCGAAGTTACTTTCGACTTGGACGCCAACGGCATCCTCAATGTTTCTGCGAAAGACACAAGTTCTGGAAATTCTCGTAACATCGTCATCAAGAACGATAAAGGAAGATTGTCACAGAAGGATATCGACAGAATGGTTGCCGAAGCCGAGCAATATAAAGAAGAAGATGAAAAGCAGAAACAGAGGATAGCAGCTAGAAATCAGTTAGAAGGGTACATCTTCCAAGTCAAACAAGCATTGAGCGATTGTGGAGATAAACTTTCTGCTGCGGACAAAGAAACTGTTACAAGGGAATGCGACAGTTGTTTGCAGTGGTTGGACACGAATACGTTGGCCGAAAAGGAAGAATACGAAGATAGACAGAAACAATTAACATCCATCTGTAGTCCGATTATGGCGAAGTTGTATCAGGGAAGTTCGCAGAGTGGGGCAATGCCAGGCAGCTGTGGTCAGCAAGCCGGTGGTTTCGGAGGACGTCAAAGTGGACCCACGATAGAAGAAGTAGATTAAATTTTGAGACATTTTTATACGTAATTTATTTGTAAATAGTTGTAATTTAAATAATTTGTAAATATGTAAATATTTTTTGTCAGTATTAAGAGTAGTATTCAGTAATATGTATTTTATTGGGTATGTGTATAAAATAGTCTGCATTAAGACTGATTTATAATTTATTATTTATATCTTTTTGTTATTTTGTGTCATAAATAAAGAAGCAGATTTTTATAATTAAAATTGTTTTATTTTTAAATTAAAATAAAATAAATATTGCCCAATATATTCGTGAAGATGATAAATGTGTAAAGTTGTTTTCTATAAAAAACTGCCTTTTAATTTGTATAAATAATATCTTTAAGCAATAAGGATTTCTCTTACTAAACTAAAAATATTCTTTTTTTTCGAATATTCTTGTATTTTTGTAATTTTGCACGTTTCGGTCAGTTCTACATATAATCACTTCGTTTCTTTAGTTTCTCTAATTAATGCTCACGAATGCAATTGAATTCTTGGTATTTTTTAATTTCTTACTTACTATCATTACCCAATAACAGAAAGCTGACAACCTTATTTAAAGCCAGAACGCTATAGCGTTGTGAACACCTTCCTTATTTGAGAACTTGAACTGAATATCAAAGTAAACCTCTTCGTGGGTAGTACTGAGTAAACAAATAAATGCGTATCGAGATTCAAATCATCATCAATTTCGCCACTTTCCACGTACTAATCGTATCGCATAAATTTCAACAAGGCAATAATTTATGTTATAACTGTCAGATACCGGATCATTTTTCTAAACACTGTCTTCGCAGTATTACGAAAAGTACTCCACTATTTCCAGAGGCGAGACACTCTATAAACAAACAACAGTCAACAATGGTCGAAAAACAAAACCAGCGTGACAAACTGAAAGAGATGATCAAAATATTTGTTGCACTACTTCGTATAATTTCCGATCATGGAACAGCTTTTACGGATAGAAATTTTAATTTTTTTTTCATGACCCTCTTGAGACAAAGACTTGGATCGCTTGGTAGTATCTAACAGGTGGTCGTATTCAAGTTAAAGCAGCACCATTTATTGAAAAACTTCAAAACATACAGGTAAAAAAATATAAATTTTGATTTATCTGTGTATCGAATTTCATCCGAATCCGTGGATAAGCAACGAACATCTAAACATCTTCACAAACTTTGACAAATATAGGTTGATTGGATTTACATATTTGTAGAATAAAAAGCGCTTGAGTTAATACGAAACTTCGACTTCAGAAAATGATAGAAGATGTATGATATTAAATACAATCATCGAATTTTCGACCGCCGAGCTTCGTTTCTTAAACAACTGTCCAGCAGGCAAAAATTTTTACTTTTATTTTGATATGAGACAGTTATACATATATAAATTTGTATTGAATAATTAAAGTTGCGCAGTTGCAAAATCCATTTTGAAAAATGTTTTTAAATATGTATCAGTGATGTGAACACATGGTTAGAATGACGAAGCAGGAATTCATGTCAACAATGAATGGCTACTCAAGATTGATCCTACATATTTAATTACAAACACAAACGTTTATACGGAAAACAAACTTTTATAACGGAGTTTATTAACATTTTCTAACATAAGACTAAAAACTACAAAAGTGTTTTTAAAGAAAAATACAAAATAATATTTAGAAGCGATTAGAAAAAATGAATTACATACTGCGGGTAAAAATCATCGTCTTCGTATTTGACATAGACGCTACCAGGAAAATTCCTTGTGGTATCGTATGACAACGGTGGTATCTTTGTCAAGCTATTTCCCACAGTAGCATTACATACCAAAACTTTCGCAAGAATAATCACCTTATCCCTCGAAGGAGTATAGTGTTGGGCGTAAGATACCATGGGCGAGAAAGAAACTCCTTGACCGAATTTGTGACCTCTTGAAGTTCCACATTTCCTCCAGTCAAAATTAAACTTACATATACCATCAACGTATGCTTTTTTTGTACCATGAAATAAAGACTTTTCCATAACATTATCTCTCTCATTCATTAATTTCTGCTTCTTTAACAAATACGACCCAAGGAGATATGGATTTTCTACCCGCTTTAATTTTTTAATAGTCAATCCTCGAGCAGTCATTCCAAATAAACAAGCAACTTCAGTATATTCAAAATCACTTGGGAGGACAGTCGTTAATTTGTAAGGTTTATGAATATCCGCTTTCCAGTTCCATCGCAACGTCATCGGGTCTTTTAAAATTTCTTCTACGATTGCCAAATTTTTTTTACAAAGTTTTATGTCCATGTTTTAAACTTCTAAAAATGGATAAAAAATGAAAATAAGCAATATTACATAAATTGCGCCTTACCCGTCAACAGCTAACGACGTCAGATTGCATACTGTTTTCGGGGATTCACCGATTATTCATGCGCAGAATAAAGTAAAAAAAGAAAGATCGACAGATTTGTGCTCACTCTTCATGGTACCTATTTTCAGACAAGCAAAGAACTGTTGAAACAGCAGATATTCATTAACAAATCTAATAATGAAGTAATGTCCATTACAAAATTAGTAAAATTACATGCTCTTATTAATATGTAACTATCGTTTTTTATGATCATACTCACTTTTTTGCAAAAACCAGTTCATTCCAGAAATTATTTACGTTGGAATTATTCAAGCCTTGCTGTCATTTAACAGTAAGGTTTTGTCTCATGCGTCATAAGTTTTCCAAAACACATGATTTCTCACAGATATCGTTACCGGATTATTAAATAAACACCCAATGCTAGATAAATAGTTTAAAAAAAAACATTGTAAAACGTTTTTCTAATTTATTATAAACAAAATTTTCTCGACGTAGATTTTTTATCCAAGTGGAATTATTCTATTCATAATAAAAATATAAATGAAAATACAAAAATTCACAATTAAGTGAACAAAGAACACCTTAAAATCAGGAGCTAACGTAAATACTCTTATAGTACATCAAACGATTTAAAATACATATTTTTTAATATCTACGTGCTATTAAAACAATTGCTTCCCATAAGTGCTCTGTACATCAAGTTAACAAAACCATATGTTTCTATCTTCTCCAGTTGTGCTAATCCAACAAGTAACAAATCGCAGATTTCTTACAGGAAGAAATTGGGACAACGAATTCGTTTCATATTTGACATCTAAATACTATATCATACCTTATGAAGGCACATACATATACAGATGCGAATAGAATTGAACTAATAGTTACATTAAATAATGAAATTCAGCCTTACCCCATGGCAGTGTAATTACACCATCACTTCTTTGGTTGCCGGGAAAAGTAACATAACTGTACACCAACTTATTAAGTAACCACGCCAGTAAAAATCTTTTTTTTTTTATTAAGGAACACAATAATCTACCCATAATATTAAATACTGCTAAACTCGAAACTTAGTAGTATTCTTAAAGGTTAAAAAAGTTAGTGGCAGTGATGCTCAATAAAATAATAAATAAAACGTTATGTGGAGTGATTTGAAGATGGACTTCTTTCACTAACTGATTCCAGACTAGCCTCATTCTTGAATCTATTTAGCTCCGCCGTTAATTCCTGCAATAAGAGTTGTATTTATGTAAAATAGACAAAAAAAATACCTTTGGCAGTTCAGTTCTAACGTAAGTGTTGGAAAATTTCTTAACTATCCTACTCAAATGGTTATACAAATCGAGAAGAGGTTGCAAAGAACAACCACTTGTGATCTGTACAGTTTGTTCAAGAATTTTTTCAAGATCCTTTTGTGAGCACTCCACATCAGGCAGATTTAAAGTTCCTTCAACTGAAATAAAACATGTGAAATTTATTTTCTAGTTTCTTATCAATGAAGCACATAATCAGGTAAAGCAAAAATTTACCAATTAGACAAATGATAAAAAAAACTACCGATAAAGTGTTGGTGGTTTTAAGGCGTATAAAAACTCACCAGATTCATTTAAGGCTTCATCTATATCATCAAATTCTAATGGATTTTCTAGTAATTCCGACGGACTCATTAGATCACTTAATCTTCGACGCGGTGATCTAAAATGAACATTGTTTAATCATGAGATAATGGATTTGTGACGTAACTTACCGCAACTCTGTTCCCTCTTTGAGCGTTTGATCATCACAGTTAATGGTTAGAACATCTAAACTTGATGGTTCTTCAGGCTCTGACGTCATTATCATACTTTCCAAAGCACAAATAGAAATTTCTTTTGAATCATCTGAGGAATCTTTCTTATCATCATCTAGTTGGCTTTCAGACATTTTGTTCGTCCTTTTTCGTTTCTTGAGGAAACCCCGTTGCCAATTTGACAATTTTCTTTTCCGGGAACTACTAAGTCTTGCTGGAGGCGTCCCTTCAGATTTTTCTTCAGTCTTTATCTTATCTGCTTCCTTTGTTTCTTCTTCTTGAGTCACAGTTGTTGCTTCAGTCCCTTCTGCACTTTTCTCTTGTGTTTCTGGTACTTCCGCGGCAAGATTCAGAGTTTCTGAAAAGATATGGTAAAAAAGCTTAAAAATTCGAAGTTGTATGTTACCTGGTGTTTGAATGTAGGCAGGAAGATATTTTTGAATACTAGCTTTTCGCTTTTGTCTCTTTTCTGAGATATCTTGACACTTGTCCTCAAAGTCACTGTCCATTTCATTTTTTATTAAAGTATAAGCATAATCTCGAAGCGAACAAGCTCTGTGTCGAATCTGCTTGTCTGCGGATGTTCTATAAAAAATGTATAAATCATAATAATACGTTCAAATTAAACACGTACTTGGCTGGATTATATTCCAAAGCATTTTGTACGATGAGCTCTATATCTTTTAAAAAATCTTTGGCACACTCGTATCTGTGGAAGTCAACTTTGGTCATCATCGTTTCCAGATCCATAGGTTGTTTTATAATGGTGGGATAATCAGGCACTTCTTCAGTGTCCACGGGTTTGGTAAACATATAAAATAATTTGTTATTGGCTAGTTTCTTACAAATATCCCTTAAAAATATTCTAAGCTCCCTGAGGGTGTGTTCCTCTTGTTCATATAATTTTCTCGATTGTTCTTCAGTCAATGGGGTGGGCGGAGGAGTACGAGCTTTTGGTAGAGGTGGAGGAGTTTTAGGTCTTGGTCTCTTTGGTCTGGGGGGTTTTAAACATGTGTCTATTAACAAAGGTTTGAAAAAAGCCTCGCGACTGATTTCATTAGGCAAGTCCAACTGATACACCTCTTTGCGATATCGAGAAAATAAATTCTGAATCTAAAAACAGCTGGAATAGTACGAATTACATACGATTATATGTCTTACTTCGTCTGGTAAGTTGTCGTAAGCTGTGTCGGCAGTTGCTAGGAGTAAAATCGGTATATTGGGATCCAATTGTGACAATTGAGCGTCCAATATTGCTTTGACGGTGTCACCAACAAGAGCCCACCAGTTATCAATGTTTGGAATGTATATCACACTTGGTACATTTCTTCGAGCTTCACTGAACACCTATTAAATCAAAAATAAAATGTTTTTCAAACCAAACAAAAGATATTACTTGTATAAGTGCTTCTTCAGCTGAACGACCTGTTTCCTTAAACAACGTCGCTAAATCTAAGATATACGAATGAATATGTTCCATTTTGTACAGTATAGCAGGTGCTAAATGTAGGGTTTGACCACAGTCGGGGCTCTCCCCTAAAAGAAGTAATTGAGCTGGTCTGATGTTGGGCGACAATTTTACCCTACAATAATAAGAGGAATATAAATTCAACTGTCACAAACTCATCTTACTTGGAAAGAGCTGGATTTAGCGCATGTGGGAATGACTGTTCTAAAATGGAAAAAACGTTTTTCAACGCATCACTTAACAGTGGTTCCAAAATTAGCAAAAGTTTTCTTCCCAATCCTTGGGTAATTCTGTGCGATGCAGGTACCAAAAGAGATTTCGCTCTAAGAAAATCGATTTTTTCCACTTTGACATTTTCTGGGTTTAACATTAAACGGTAGTCTGCGTTGTAAACTTGAGGGTATGTTCTTCTGAACCCTTGAATGACAGCCTCCGAACATAGTGCTCTCAAATCGGAACCACAGTAGCCCACAGCAGTTTCAGCTAAGTAAGATAATAATTGTTCGCTAGGTGGTTTTTTCCACTGAGACACGTGGACCTTCAAAATCGACTCGCGTTCCTGGAAGATATGGGTAGGGATTAAAAATATATTCATACATTTTAACAAAATCCTAACGTTATTCATATTTCGGGTGTGACAGAATCTGGTGCATACAGAGCCATGCCACAGTATAATTTTGTTTGGCATATTTTGGTAGTCTTCTAATACATTCTTTACCATTAGGTTAGTTCTGTTTTAAGCACTAATAAAGTAATAATAGGTAAAAGCACCTAGTATTACCAACACTTTGCATATGTTAAACCTAAATTTGACGGAGTGTGAATCAGTGGCGGCTCCTCAGGGGAGGCAAGGGAGGCTAAGCCTCCTCTAATGTTTTGCTAATTATTTTGTAAATTTTTTTGACAATGATTTCCCTTTCGTTTCAATATAAAGCAATCCCATATGCCCTCTCTTTCTCTTTACCACTCCATTTCGACTTCAGTTCGTGCTTGAAAATCGCCCGAGAGTGGGAGGCCGAGGAGACTAGCGGCCTCTTGTATCTTTGTTTTACATACTGAAATCGATGCATAGTATCTTCTCTGTTACCACTCTAGCGAAAAGTTCGGTCTTCTATCATTGCTTTATTTCTCTCCAACGCGAAGAAATCTCGGTTGCACTTTTCTCTTTTTTCTTCGTCTTCGCCGCTAGCTTCCGATGCTCTGTTTTTGTCTGGCATGTGCAAACTTTCTATTTATTTCCTTTTCTCTTTCATTTATATGTTTTAAGAATTTAAATTTCGTCAGTTGCAGTTTGATGAGTGGTAAGGAATGAATTAAGAAATTTGACGTCTTGTACAGATTTGGTCGATTATATTTTGAAAAACAATTTTAAGAGTTTTAGATATGATCAGAATCATTGAAAGACATAATCAAGAACATTTATCGACTTGTATCAGATTTGAGATGCTTGGCAAACAAAATAATATTATAAATCAATTGGATTCGGCAAATAACGAGAAATTGGAAACTACATGTTAGGCATTTATGTATAAATAAGTATATAATAGTAGCCTCCTCTTCTAAAAATGTCACGAGCCGCCACTGGTGTGAATAATTTTGGTAAGTGCACATTTATTACCCCGTATGTAAGGCGAGGAATTGGAATATTACATTTTGATATTGATGTGGAACGTCATCTCCATATTGCACATACCTGTTTGGCAGGAAGCGGGAAAAATAACTCTCTATCAAATCTTCCCGGTCGTCTGAGAGCTGGATCAATAGCATCTATCCGGTTCGTCGCCCCTATTACTATAACTTCGCCTCGATTATCAAGACCATCCATCAACGCCAACAAAGTAGAAACAATGCTGGCATGAACCTGGTCCTGTCTGGAAGACCTAACTGGAGCTAAACCATCGAGTTCATCAAAGAAAATGATTGAAGGATGTAGTTCTGCAGCTTGTTCAAAAAGCAATCTCAGTTGTTTTTCCGACTCGCCTATCCATTTGCTTAGCAAATCAGCTCCTTTACGCATAAAAAACGCCACTTTTCGGCACCCGAAACTGCATTCATTGGCTAAAGCTCGAGCTATCAATGTTTTACCGGTACCTAAAAAAAGGTGTAAAACACTGGTACTTGGAAGCGATAAATTACCTGGAGGGCCGTGAAAAAGAACACCTCTTGGCGGTTGTATTTGGAACTGTCTAAATACTTCTGGATACATCATGGGTAGCAAAATCATTTCTTTGAGACATTGGATATGATCGTCTAATCCGCCTATACTACTGAACTTGATATTGGTATCTAAAGTCTCAGGTCCGATTGGAATTATTTTACTACCTCCGGCGCCTGATTTCATTTTTTGTTCGTTTTTGGAATGCTGGCCTTTCGGAGTTTTGCTATAATTTGTATTATTAACACCAGAAAAAAAAATGTATTGGCCTATTTTTTACCAGTGTTTATCGGCATGACGCACATCGGTGTCAGATGAAGAACTAGAACTGGACGGAGACACCTCTCGTCGTCTTGTATGACGTCTGCGATTTCTTGGAAGCTCATGCGAACGCATCGCTGACGACTTCACTAAAATTGATAAATTAGAATCAATTGTAAAAATAATAATCATAGAATATATACTTGGAGGAGGTTTTGGTGGCCGATTTCTCAACGAATATCCTTTTCTACCAGATTCCGACTCAGAACTTGAACTATCTAAATCGAGTTTTTTATTAAATGTCGAATTTGCTTCATTCCTCTCCTTACCAAAAGCTTTTGATTTTTTAGGCCTCCGTGTGTAACTTTCATTTATCACAATTTTATTTTGTGTTTTGCCCTCAGGGCGCATTTTCCTTAAAATATCACTTTCTGAAGATTTATTGTTTTCTTCATTGTTCTCCTCATCTTTCTTCTCTTCTTGTAGTGGTTCCCGACCGTTTTGTTGCAATAGTTTGTTAGAACTATCATTTGAATCATCTTCAGCGGTATCTTCGCTTTTTTTCTCACTATCTTCATCGCCACCTCGTGTTGATCTTCTAGACCTTTCATGTGAGCGCCCGTTGACATTTGTACTTTCGTTGTTTTCTTTATCATTTGATTCATGTCTACTTCTCAATTCTCTTTTATTGCGATCGCTGGATGGGAGAGAAAGCTCGCTTCTTCTTCGCCTTGACGAAACTTCGTTGGTTTCGTAATCGTATAAGTATTTTGGATTTTTTATTTCTCTACGTTTATTGCTGTTTCCATCGCCTGAGTGTCTAGTGATCCTTCTAGGTTCTTCAATGTGGTCATCTTGAGCGTCACGACTGTCTTCCTCTGAATAGCCAGGTGTATTTAGATTTGGATAACCCATCTTATGCATTTGATCGTCAGCCAGCCATGACATATTTTCAAATTGGACTTTGCGTTGTCTCTTACTGCGTCTGAGTTCAGTATCTAATAAAATGAAGTTTATATTAAAAACAATAAAATAAACAGATTCCAATTACTTTAATCTTGCTTGTCTGTAAAATTTTATCTAATAATTCCAGTTTTTCCAAGTTTTCTGTGTCTATCAAAAAAACTATTGAGATAAATTATTGTGCCTATTTAATATAACAAATAACGGAACAAAAAAATCTCCGAAAAAACATAATTAGACACTCTTTTAAAATTAATTCGATTGTTATGTGACGACGGTTAAATATGTGAACTATATAAACGGTGATATTTTTCATACCATTTTTACGATAACCTTTTATTTTACTTGTTTATTCTTTACCTCTGATATTAAAACAGTGAATGATCTGGAGATAACAGTAGAGAGAAAAAAAATACCTGACAGTGAATCTGCATAACATTTCTGACTTATAGGCCTAAGCGACAGAGCCGTTCTGCGCTCAATCCTCTCTAGATGTGACCTTAAGTGACGTGGTCGACGTCGTTTTCTGCAACAAACAATTCAAAACCCGATGCAATTATGTTGCGCTACTAACCTTGCATACATATCATCATCAGAATCATTTCCATTGTATAAATCAGAATCATTGTGCATATTCCTTGTTGAATATACAGAAAGAGAGTGTCTTTCATCAAGCGATATTCGTTTACGTGCGTTCAATTCGTCGTTACGCAGACTGGCTGAAAATCCAACAAATAACTTAAGAAAATTAATAATATAGTCAACTTACAAGAATATTTCCTCTCACTATAAACAAATCTGCTTCTCAGTTCCCTGACACCTGGTCCTCTTGATGTCTCTTGTTTAGGCAATATTCTCTTCGCTTTCTCTGGTGATTCTTCCCATGAAGTATCTTCAGTCTGTGAGTCTTCACTGCCACTAACAGATGAATCTGATTGCTCTGGGGCCGATTTCTAAAAGAAATTTTGTTAGTTTTGTGGTATATTTGAAAACTGGTACCCTCATGCAAATTATGAAACACAAATTTTAGATACAAAATTGCAACAACTAAAGGGTGAACATACCCCTGTACGGTGCCGCGTGTTGATCTCTGGCGGTGAGCCAACTGTCTCCGAACGACGTGTATTCACCATCACACCACGATAGCTGTGACAATCATTAACATTACCCACTACAAACGTACGCCCGAACTAACAAACAATACTTGTACTTAACCAACATCTTCAGCTTAAAACAATCGAATCACCAACTTTCTCCTTTAAAATGAAAGAAAATGATTTCTGTGCTTTTGGTGTAATCTACCTCTAGTGGGTTTATCATAAATTATAACACTGTAAACTAAACAACGAGAAAAAACAACTAAAAACTTGGATACTAACTTCAAATACCATCAATGTTTTTTTAGTAAGGGTGGAGATTTGAAGGACGTAAAGGTTAGACACGATAATACATTATATTACACCATTTAGTTGTTAATAGAAAGAGTAACCTACATTAGACCTATTATTTTTGTAAAATCAATAATTTGTTGTTAAACCAAGCGCACACAACACAAAATAATAAGAAAAATAATACCCAAACAAGCAAATGTAAGAGGTTAATTCAGGGAAATAACAAACTCACAACAATAATCAAGCGTTTACAATCCTTACTGTGAAGAGTTTCACTCACAATTCCAGTTAAAAAACTAAATTATATGTAATTTCTTCTAAAATTTGGGACAATGCACATACACAAACTGCCATTCACGTCTTTTACAAAACATGACTGCCAACAGAAGAATTTAAAAAACGCTAATAATAGTGACACATTCAAGGTTAACCTAACAAAGTGGAAATCCCCAACTCAGTTAAGTAATTTAAACTTTTCAAGAATTGAGTTGCGGTTTGCAAAGAATAAATAAACATTTTTTTTCAGGTAAGGAATAGATTAAAAAAGATAATTTTAAATTAAGTTTTTATGTTAAAATAGGTTTACATTAGTTTACTCGTTTCAATTTATTTTATAAATGTAAAATGCTACTAGTCTTATTTCAAGCAATCAAATTTTTGTAGTACGTAGTAGTAGTCAATAAATCAATCAATAAGTAAATAAGGATATAGAAAACTTTTAATATCTGTATTTTACAATTAATACGTATAAAGTATCATCACATAATATCAACCTAAGCTCTATTAGGATTTTTTTCTTCTTTTTTTTTAGTGAAAAAATACATTTATTTGTTACAAAAATAACTATTTGTTTACTTAATTTAAGAATGATTAAAATTCTAATATTAGTAAAAAAGGACAGATATTAAGCTAAAAACAGAAACACTTTTAAGGAAATCTAAAGTAATAAACTTGAAAATCTATAAAACAATGTAGAAAAATTAAGGGTATAAAACTACAAAAGACTTAAGGATTTCAAATAATCTAAAGAAGAAATAAAATTACAAATAAATTAGATATTTCGCAGACAATTCGGTAAAAGGACCTGTACTCCTTTGTGGCCAAATATATTAGTTTTTTCACTCAAATATTTTCTAAATTTTTCATCTTCTAAATAAAAATCATTTATTACATTAAGTGTTTGAAAAAAATATATTGGCTGATTTGTATATTTTGTAAATAATTAGATATACATAATACTACTATTGTAACATCAAAATAATAATAATAGTAATAAAAATAATAATAATAACGTGTACGTACAAATATTTATACATACCTATCTTACGATTAGGACAAATTTGAAAAAAATATATTTTACGGACGTGTTGCTAAAAAATTTGAAAAAAAATGAAAATGGAGAGTTATACAGTTAAAATTTTTATTAATTTTTTATTATCATTATTGTCTCTGTGGACATTAAATTGATATAAGTTTTTTATTCAAATCAGTATAATCTTTCAAGAAAAAAATTGTTTTTGTCTTTCTTTATTGTTATGCAAAACACAAACTCTAAAAATACAAAGACTTAATAATTCCAAGCATCGAAAAAACTTAAAAATCACAAAGTACAAGAAGAATGTACAAATATTCTAAATCTAAAAAATCTAAAAAATCTGGAAAATGTGGAGAATTTAAAGAATACATATAAAAAAAGATATCAAGAAATCTAAAATATTTAACAAACAGAATCCAGGCACTTAAAAATATTAGAAAATTTAAACCACAAAATACAGAGAATCTAGAAAATCATAAAAAATTATAAAGAATACGCAATCAATTTAAAGCGTTCAAATGTCCATTGAATTGAAAAGTACAAAGATTTCACAGGCTAAAAGAATCTAAGAAATCTAAACCATCTAATTGTTCTAAAACGGATTTGAATAATGTTAAAAATCTAAACTGATAAAAAAATCAAGAGGATTTAGAAAATTTGGAAGATTAAAAAATATGCGAAGAAGTTAATCAAGTTAAAGAGTCTAATTGTATACAAAAAACAACTACGAACCTTGTCAGTTATACAAGGAATTTGAAAGATTTGAAGAATTTAGCGAGTATCAAAAATTTAAAGGTTCTAAGCTAGAATTTAGAAGATTAAGATTCTTAAAAAAATATAAAAGATATAAAACTGTAAATAATGGTAAAAATTCCGAGGTTCAAAGAAATACAAAAAATCCAAATGATACCAGGATTTCAATTGATTCAAGAAAATTAAAAAATTTTACTACTATCTTTTTTTGAAAATTTGGAATAATTTAGTACACATTTTCAGGGCAAGTTTTCGTAAATTTTATTACAGTTCTTTGTTATTAAAAATAGACTTAAAGTAAAATTTACCTTAAAGTAAACAACAAACATCTTTAAATATTGCCAATATTTTGATTTTTGTGTTTGACATATCTACCCACTCAAACAATGAATATCGCCAACTTTTCAGGTCAGTTGACATGAATTGATTTTTTTGACATATCTTTCAAAATTAAATGTAAAACTAGTCTCAATTTTGGTGTAAAAAAATACCACTGTCACAATGTCTAAAATAAAGCGGGAACAGTCTATAGAAAAAATGAGTAGAAGATCGAAAGATGCGACCGATTTTTCGAAAGTTGGAGGTTTGACAAATCATATTAAAATTTTACGTGACACTATAATAGTTCCGCTGTTGCACAATAACGTTTATTCGTATTTCAACATCAAAACTCCCCGTGGAGTTTTATTTTATGGTCCTCCAGGTACAGAATATCTTTGAGTTTCCGCTAGACAATCACAAAACTTTTCAGGCACTGGCAAGACTCTTGTTGCTGGTGCCTTAGCTACAGAACTCAACAAGGAAGGTTTTGGTAAAGTAAGTTTTTATCAACGGAAAGGAGCAGATGTTCTGGATAAATGGGTTGGTGAATCGGAGAAAAAGCTAAGAGCTTTATTTGAAAACGTATTTTTTCTTACCAGTTGTGATCTAACGCTTACATGTATCTCTTTAAGGCTACAAAAAATAGACCCTCTATAATCTTCTTCGATGAACTTGATGGATTAGCTCCTATCCGCTCTGCTAAGAATGACCACGTCCATTGCAGCATTGTAACTACTCTTCTAGCTTTGATGGATGGTCTTGACAGTGTTCCTGGAGTTATTGTGATAGGTGCTACCAACAGAATAGAGTCAGTAGATCCTGCATTACGACGTCCTGGCAGATTTGATAGAGAACTCTACTTTCCTCTACCTTCTACCGAGGCCAGAAAAGAGATTTTGCAGGTTTTTGCTAAAATTCATTTTAATTCTTTTTAACCCATTTCACAGGTGCACATGCAAACCTGGAAACAAAAACCGTCGAGTCAATTTCTTACACATTTATCTGAAATAACAACAGGTTTTTGCGGCTCCGATCTTCAAGCTCTATGCGCTGAAGCGCTTCTCTGTGCAATGAAAAGACAACATCCAAACATCCAAAAATGTTTTAGCAAAAAAGTTAAAATAGAAGCATCTGAGCTAAGAGTCAGACTTGCCCCAAATTTTACAGTAGTTCAAAAAAGTTGTTTTTAGATAGATGATAACGACTTTATAAATGCTCGCCGGAATATGATTCCTTCGTCTCATAAACAAGGAAACAAAATACGAAAATTAAACCCTATTATTGCTCCATTGCTGCAAAAGCAACTTGATATGATCTTATCGCGTATAAAGATGCTGTGGCCACACTTTTTTATCCAGTTTTATAAGTAATGACGTTTAAGTCGTTGATTCTTTATAAAATTTTTAAATTTTAGATATTTAATTGGAAGTGAGAGGTATATTGGAAGGGTTGTGTTGATTGGTTCTAATTTGCAAGGGGTAAATGCACATATCGTGCCAGCCATTTTGCAGAGCTTTGAACATTTGCCGGCTCTGTTTTTGGATGCTATGACTTTACATAATGTAAATTTATGTTTTAATTTTTATAGAAAAGGCGATTTCCTTTACTTATAGAGAATAGAGGAAAAATGCACGAAATTCGGAACTAAAAAGGGTTTAGTAAGAATAATAATATTTTTAATTTGAAAACAAATTATTATTTACTTTTTTAAATATTTTTATCAAAATTTATTTGCAATGTTTAACACTATATTTGCTAACCAATATTTAATATTATATTTTGTTTCAAATGCTTTAGTTTACAGTAAACACAATTTTATTATGTATATGATATATATAATTATAATTTTCTTTATCGTTTAAATCTAGAATATCAAAAGAATTTTTCTTGTAGAAAGACGCAGCTTCTCGCCTTTTTTATTTGTAGTCATATTTTTTCACAAAATTGTGATAACTATTACTTGATTTATAGATAATTATTTTTTTTGTGAAAAATGAATTGTTTACAAAGATGATAATAATATTTTTCACACACAAATGCTCTCAAATATGGGAATTTTAAAAATTCTTTAACTTTCTATGAATTCAATAACTGAGAAAATATTTAAAATCCATTATCACATTTTTTTGTACTTTTATAATTTTTTTTATCTACCTAGCATACATTCTACGATTAATTTTTAATTTTACAAACTAAATAGATTTTTTTTAAATTGCTAAAAATTCCGACAACATTTAAATGCATGCACATTTAAATGTGCTCATAATTTACTCAACTACATTTTTTGAACACTTTCGATTCTATTTTTTGCGATTTTTAAAATTTTTCTAATCGTTTTTTACAATTATATTTTTTTAATATTTGTTGATTTTTGTATACTTTTGTGGCTTTTAAGCCTTGGTTACTTTGATTTCTTTGTGTTCTATATCTATATCTCTTGGATTCTCTGGATCATTTGAGTGGTTCGGATATTTAAATTATGTAGGTTTCTTGCATTCTAAATTCAAATATGAAGTTTATACAACATAATGCAACACAATTTTGATAAAGAGATAGCTCACAAAATAAAAGTAAAGACAATAATTCATATTTTCTGATTATGATGTATGAATTACAATATTATTAATATTATATTATACTACTATTATAATATTATTATATTATTAATATTGCGTCTTTTGTTTTAATTCTACTATTTTTACAATATTACACATTATAGTAATTTAAGTAATATATTTTAAAATTTTCAGCATTTTTACATTTATCAAAATTATTAGTAAATTATTGATTTTAGATAGATGTACTATTTAAAAGTAAAAAGAAAAGAAAATGCTTTTTTATCTATAACTGTTTTGCATAACTAGATGAGTTTTTGACATTTTCTAAAAAGTTTGTAATTCCCTACTTTTTCAACTCGATCTTTAAGGATCTTTCTATATTTTGCAGTCGTTTGCAAACTTTTCGTGCATTTTATTCCGTAATTCTCAAGCGAAAATAAACATTTGACCTCTCGCTACATAAATTACTACTTTAAACTTTGATATTTTAGAGAACTCTGTTAACAAATTTCTGCAAGAATTTGCCCTCGGTCCTGGTGATTCCTCGCATTGACGATTTATGGACTTTTCTAGAATTCCCCGAGCAAACGTATATTACAACACTTCTGGAAGAGATTCATGCAGGCTTGCCAATTTTAATTTTAGCAACATTTGAAGAAGAACTTCCCTTAATGGTAACAATTGTAGCCATCTCTCGGTACTTAAATCAATGTTAATCATAGTTGCAGAATTTTTTCTACAACAACACCAGTGTCATTATTAACATCGACAACCCCGCTGAACAAGAAGTGGAAGATTTCTTTATGCCATTGTTCTTTGGGGACTCCCCAAACACTTTAAACTCAGTTTTATTAAACCATAAGAAAAACCCTGCAAAGAAAAGTTGCGAAACTTTGGATTCATTACATAAAAATAAACTTTCGAAATGTCCGACTTCTACAAAAGTATACAAATTAAAGCCATCAGGAAAAATTTCGAAGTCTCGTTCCAACTTGGCATTAAAAAAAGTGCTAAAATTAAGCTCGGACAGAGGTTACATACTTTTCTCTTGGATTTTGATAATGACTTATTTTTTCAGAGATAACTTCTGAACTGAAACATTTTGACACAGAATTAAGAGGATGTGATGCTGAAAGTTTGTGTACTCTGTGTGGAAGCGCTGAAAAGAAAAAACGATTATCTGTGATTCTAACTGAGTTGCTTCAACGAAGTATACGATACATAATTAAAAGAAAATCGAATGAACGCACCACCAGTTCCAGGAATATTGGTATTGTGCAAGATTACGGAGATTCTGGAGGTCGGAAAATATGAAATACGTGACACAAGTAAAAAATAAGTTTGTTTCAGATGTGGATAAACAGAAAATTTATAGTTTATGGAAACGCACCGTTTTGCGAACGGCCAAAGATATGCCCTTGGCTCATTTAGAAGTTTTATATGATACAATTTCAGCTTGTATTAGCATACACAAGGAAAATTTTCAGAATTTGGTCAAGGTAAGATTGAAATTCCCTAAACACCGTTTTATACGAAACTTATTTAGAATTTGGAAGAGACTTTGTGTGAAATTGAAAGTGTTAATTAGAATTGTGTCCAATTTCGGTAGTTGTTTAGGTATCAAGGTGAGTGTTTGGTAAAGATCATTTTTGTTCACCCATCTGGAATAATCATGTTAATTGTTGCAATAACTTGGTCATGATGTTGAGAGAACGAATCTGAGATTAGTCTATCGTAGACCAGTGCTTCAAGCGGACGTCTTCAACTGTTCCTGTCTTAGACCTCACGGTGTCAAGAAATAAAGAGTTTTATTTTATTTGAAATATGTTTTTGTGCTTATTTGTGGACTTCCATCGGTAAAAATTGAGCAGAAAATGATACTGAAAGATAATTTTAAAAGGTAAATTTTATCTCTTTTTTTTTAAGTGATTGATCTATGGGACCGACCCATATGCGGAAAGCATGTATTCTTCCTTATTGATCTAATTTTTCTTTATTGGTGCGTCTTTGATTTAACAATTAAAAAAGCATCAAATGCGTTTATAAATTGGTAATGATTAATCATAAAGTGACGTATTCATTCTGATCCATTTTTCACTCTTGAATAAATTAATGAGACTGAAATTGAGAACACTTATTAACCAATTTGTTGTAAAAAAAAACGTATTAATTGTATGGTTGTACAATTAATAATTGCATCATTTTTAATGTGGTTGATGAACATTTGTGAATGAATTTACAACATTGTACGACATCTATTTTAATAACAATCCCATAAATTTATGAGCCACTTTCTGTAGGATTATAGGACAATGGAATTCTGTTTTTGAACGTAAAATGATACAAATAGAAAACACTTTACACCCACGTTCTATGGACTTAGTAGCAAAGGTGATTTGTGGTGATTTCCATTTTATATTTCAGCTTTCAAAAAGTAGGTGTTACACATTTAACGTTCAGACTTTTTAATTTATTATTATTTAACTGTTCTCCATTTGTAGCAAATGGTAAAATTTTATCCTTTTCTAAAAGAATAGTTGTGTAATATAATTGTGCTTCTTTAGTAAATCATAAAATAGAATGAAATAAAACAGCGCATTTCTTTACAAACGCATCTTAGGGATTTGTAAGGTATAAATTTTAGATCGTAATGGTTTGTCTAGTGCAGATTATCAAATAATTTTTGATTACACGATTTACGATTACTACACTTAGATTTGATTAATTTTGTGTAGGTTTAAATTGTTTTCAAAATCGAAGAAGTAAAATTGCTCCTCATAGTAGGTATTCGATCAGTCAATGAATTTTTAAATACATATATTCGAACGAGTGGATTGGCTGTTTTGGGCCGTTCAAATGGAAATCCAGACTTAAACCTTCTTGACTGCTTTCATTGGAGATATGTTGCTACAAAAATGTTTGATAATATAAGAGAAAGACCGCAGAACTTGGAGGAATTATAAAATCGAATGAAATTACTGTGCGACAATTACAAAACATAAAAAGAAATAGAAATTTTAAAGACAGATTACGCTACTGATTATGTGTTTGTAGAAAAGAGTTTAAACATTTATTAGAAAAAGAAAATGTAGTATTGTGTGTTAAGTTGTTGTGTTTATCCTTTCTTATATAAAAAATAATTATTTTTTCTTATCCGACAATTTAATATTTAGTTTCGCTATTATGCAAATGAATGCAATAACCATGTAAATCCCTATGATGTATTCATAAAGAAATAATATAAAAAGTTATAATTTTAAAGACTACCCGGTTTTTGAAATTAAAATTCGAGTTCGGTTCGGCTCAAGAATCTGTGCTGAATTTTAAGGCTTTGTGACCTGTTTGTGTTAAAAAATTAAATAACTAAATGGGGAACACAGTTCCCTAAAGTGTCCCAGAAAAGAGCTAGTTCGTCTTCGCACTCTCTGCGCTTCATTACCAGCAAATAAATTAGGTTCATTCCACTTCGATTTAGCGTTTAGAAAGGAATTATTTAATAATCCAACAATCACAGACAGAACAAACAAATGTCAATGAAAAATAAACAATTTATTCATAATATATAATAATATAATATTCATTATTCATTTGGTTCGTGATCGGACGGGTTGTTGGATTCGAATGAATTATCTACACCTCCGGTCTTGCCCCTAGCGGAGTGGCTTGAATCGAAATCTGATGAGGCCTTGCAAAACGAAATGTGAGGAAAAAAATTAAAGTATCTACTGTTTTTTTTTTACACATCACCATCGTATTGCTACATGTTGGGAATGCTATTTGCACAAGGATTTACTCTGTTTATGATCATTTCCACTTGTTCCGTTTTGCTTAACTGGAATATACATTTTTTTGCTAAAAAATCTTAAATGTGATATTTAGGCAGCTATAGAAACGAATTCGGTGACAGGGAATCATTAAAGCAAGCAAGTCACGAGAACAAACAGAAGTTTTCTTCCATATTGTCAATACGGGTGGAATATGAAAAACCTTTGGTTCTGTAATTTCCTCACTTTTTATCCAATTTTAATAAATGATACGTCAAACAAAACTGTTTCAAAAACTCTACATTTGGATCGATTTAACAACTTTTTGTTACTCACCTTTATAAAGTTTCTTTTTCTAGATATGAAAACAAACATACTCATGCATGAAAAAAAAAACACGAAAACTGCAATGATAAAAGTGCAATCTAATTTTGCGAAGTGAATAAGCAAACTGTGGACATCCGTCAGTCGTGACTTTTGTTCAAATTTATAACGACAGGGAAAAGTTGTGTTTGTTCAAATGCCGATTTAAAATAATGTTTTATTTCTGTTGCTTTTTACTTTGTGGCAAATATGTTTCAGTATATAGCAAAAATACCATTTAATTATAATTTTACATATACATTTTAACATGGTATACTTGAGCTCTCTATGACTATGAAAACTAATACAAAAATAAACTTCTACAAATTAATGTATTACAACAAAAAATTTAAATGACATTTATAAAATTATTAAATATTAACAATAGTTTTCATCAGCATGGAGTAGGTCAGCGAAGCCAGGGTGCAGTGACAGCAGTACAAGTTGGTCAGTGGCTATTTAATACTGTTCTTAAAACAAAAACAATCTGATTCATAATTTTGCTCAAAAACAAAGAAGAAGATCAAAATATAGATTATTTGCAATGCTGTAATTATTTTAAACAGCAACAAACAGATTCATAGCCTTTCTGTTTCAAAAATGCAAAACTGCAAGGATCTGATGATAATGGCTTCTTGGAAAAAAGTAATATTTTAACTCTTTATATAGTTAATTATGAGGAATTGTATATTATTCGGTTTCAAAACTATATGAAGTCAATTAATTTAATAAACTTTTCAGTTATTCTGATATTTTATTCGGACAATCAGTCTTAAAAATACTAAAATCAAATGGACCAGCCTTGATCAACACATTTTGAAAATTCATCATATTCGTATAAAATTGCTTTGTCTTTCTAAAAAAGTACAATATTCTATTTCTTCAACGATAGACACCATTTGCATCAAAACCAAAAATGATTTTAATTTTTTTATTACTAGGTACTCCTAACTAAAACAAAAAAATTTATTTTTATGTTATAACAGTTTTCAAACATGACAAACATTCAAACACATTAATAAAGTACATGGAAAAATATTTAAAAGAGTTTATTGAAGATTTTGTATCAATTTTTTGTAAAACTTTTTGATATTTGAATAACAAAACGCCGGTTAAATCAAACAAAAAAAAGTAAGGTATAATAGGATCGCCAAATATCGTTTTTTTTTTTAAATTTACATTTAAAAAAATATCGTTCTCGGGAGGCGATACTGACAATGAGATCACAGTCATATTATTATTAAGTCTTTAATTTTAATTCAGTTCTTTTTAGTTTTCCTAACAGGTTGAATTTTCGAGCCAGTCTTCATGCATCCATTGAAAACACCTAGCACCATCGTACCCAGTTTTTTCCCTTTTTATTTTAAGGAAAAACATTTGTCATTACCGCTAGCGATACCTTCTTCATATGTGGAGATTAAAACAGAAATTTGATCATCAGCCGTACCTTTCATAGAAAACTGTCTTCTAGGTCTCTTGTTATAAGGTCGATGTAGGGGGATGCTATTATTATAGAATTTTGCTAATATTTACATGTAGTGTGATAAACATTAATACTGTCATTTGGATCAAAGTATATCTGAAAAAAAACCGATTTTTTTATTTTCACAAATTTCCACGCAATACTTGAAAATCTCAGTATGACGATTTGTCATAATTGTCTTGTAATTCCATATGTCCATACTTGATAGCATTAGTTGTAACAAAAGAAACTTGTGGGGACGAAGTTAGGTTCGAGGACGAAGTTTGGCGACTTACTTTACTTTTTCGCGATAACTTATTTAATTTTTTTTCAGAACTCTGATAAATAAAAATGTTAAAGTATGTTATAAATATTTTATTTGTTCAATATCAATGTATTTTTCTATAAATGTAACACCATTTACGTGTTGAAATATGTTGTTTACAAAAGCATTTTTTAAAATATGGATTTACGTAGAGCTGTTGAGAAAGATGTAAAACTAATCTAATGAATACGTCTAATACTAATACTTTATACTAATATTTGGAAAAAAGAGAAGAAGTAAAGTAATATTTTTTAAAATTTAAATATTTTTTTGCTGACTTAAATCCCATTTAATTAAGTAAAATAACCCTAAAAAACTTAATTACAATATGTGGGAGAGAAAGAAAAAATAAAATAAAAATTCTTAACCATTTTTAGCACATCACTAGACATAAACTGGCAAAAAGTTACTAAATTTTCAAAAACTTAATCTGTTTTGTTAAAAATCTGTTACTATTTTTAGAAACATACTGTACATTTAACTTCCTTGAACCATAACAAAATATCTGAAAACAATTAAATTCTCAAATATAAAAGTCAAAAGTCATTGTTATACTTTGCACATGCTAAAATTGTCCTTCTAATAAATTTGCATACCGCTAAACAAGTTGCGAGGAAAGCAATAAATCTTCGTTGATCTATTTACTTAATTTTGTGTGTTGATCATTATTTTTTCTTCCAGATGGCTCACTCTACTACGAGTTTTATTATTTCTTCTCGTCCATACCGTAAACGGACGTAAGTTATTTCTTTTCTTAAAACAAAAGTTGCTGCATTTCGAAATAGAGCTATTTATTTTTTGTGTTTTGGTGGGTTGCGATCTATCAAGACAACTTTATCTGTATTGACTCGATTGTACACAGTTCTAACAAAGTTGAATTTAAATTAAGTAGATTGACGCAATAAATATTACCTACATCTCGGTTCTGTGACGTCTGGAGTAATGATGCGAGGAAACTATTATTGTTATTATTATTTTGCATTCTCGTGTCGTTTTGTACTATTTTTAGATAAAACAATTTTAATTCAACTCATTAATATTATTAGACAGATGCTTATGTGTTAATGTTGCAGAACTCAACATTTATGAAGAAGAAGTAAGTGGTCCGTGTGCTAATTTTAGAATAGGAGATGACGATTTACAAGCATATGATTTTATAAGACTTTATCGGTTGGATATTGTGGAAACCACACATCCTGGAATAAGTAAAGTGAGGGGTTCCAACCGCCTTCAGACTGCTTATCGTCTAGATAAAGACGCTGATTTAACTCTTCCTACAAGGTAAAAAAACCCTAAGATTGTATCATTTTTTGAATTTTAAAGCGTGTAGTATTAAATTAGGTATCTGGTTTATAATAGGAACAAAAAATGTATTAAATTCAACGTATTTTATTATACAGTTCTGCAAATAAGCGTTGTCGCAATGACTTAACCTATCTTGTTGACTTTTATTGATAGCAAATAGAATACTAGCACTTGCCTTACAAGAACTGCAATTAATGTTAATGCCATGGTCTGCGCTAATTCATTTTATGTCATATGTCGGGATAAGATTTGGTGAAGTTAATTGCAAAACAATATTATTTTTTGTAGGTTTTCAGACTGTACATAACAGATATGATAAATTCTCAGCACTATTATAATCGTTTTCAAAATAAAATTTTATTACTTTTTTGAAAAAATTGATTGTGATAATGAATCGAAATTTTCCTACATTTAGTTAGATCACTGTAAATTTTAAATTAGTTTGAACAAAAATAACTGTTTAGTATTTAATTTTATTTAAATTTTCACACTCAAGCGATTCAATATTTGATCTCAATATAAATATGTGCTCAATTCTGCTGTTGTTGAGAGTTTCTGTTGGAAAGTGACCGATCAAATCTATACTTGTGAAATAATAAATAAACTTGTATATTAACGAATAGAAGATTAGTCTCACCCGAACTCGAATAAAATAGGTACCGTGCGTCTATTTTTATATTCTATTTTTTTACTCCTCATACTTAGATTGTGATATATTCTAATATATTTGAATTTTTTTTTATGTAAAAAAAAAGCAGATAAAGGAAGCAATACCAAAAGTAGTATTGTATTTTTGTTTTATTTTAGTTTAATTAAAAAAACAAAAAAAAGATTGCGCCCAACGTGGGGCTCGAACCCACGACCCTGAGATTAAGAGTCTCATGCTCTACCGACTGAGCTAGCCGGGCTTACCAAAGGATATCTACCTGCTAATACTTCAGGATAATAATATTATTTTTATATTTCAGAGATATTTTTCCACAAGGACTTCCAGAACAGTTTTCTTTTATCTGCACTTTCCGTGCTCGAAGGCTCCCAAAAACAGCATGGCATATAATACGAATCACCGACTTAGAACTGAAGCCTCAATTCATCATTTCTTTAGATCCCAGAAGTGAAACAATCGAATTTTCTTTATCAAACTATGAGGGGGAACTTCAAACAATCGTCTTTAACAACACGAATGTATGTTATTTGAGTCATTCACTTATTATGTTTGCAAGCCTGGAATCATCATCAGATCTGTTTAAATTATTATTGCGTTATTTATTAGTATGCGCATGAAATCCAGATGTTAGTATTCTTCAGATATTTAAATAGTTGCAATTTTCCTATTTTTTTTCGATTTTTTTTATCGAAAGTTAAGGTCCTGTGGCGCAACGGATAACGCGTCTGACTACGGATCAGAAGATTCCAGGTTCGAATCCTGGCAGGATCGCTAAGGTTTTTGCTATTTTTGTAGATTTTTGACAGAAATTGGCATAAGGTACATTTTGGAGTATCAAGAGAAAAAGTGATTCTTTACTTGGATTGCAAAGAAAATGCGAGAAAGTTGTTAGATCCTAGAGGACCCATCGATGTCAACGGTCTCATTTCTGTTGCCAAAATGGCAAATTCTAAGCAGACTGTACCGGTAAGTATCTATTTTTTACTTTATAACTAAGCACTTACAATGTACATACACTGAGACTAACTTTTTTTTCTTTTTTGCCGTTGCAGCACTCATTTCCGGTAAGTTTTAAGTCACATTAACTATATTAGCTTTAATACTGACAAGGTAACAACAATAATAATGGTGTACGTTGGAATTTTTCTTATCATTTGAGCCTTATCTTATCAGGTTATTAATCAAGATAAGTAGATTTTTGTACAGAATTTGGAGTAAAAAATTGTTTTTGTTTTCTCATATATGTACTCAATGTAGATGCTTTCTTATCGCTTGCTCTCTAAATTTACTACCAACATTCGCTAATAACCCTGAAAATGTACATAAAGTGAGCTTTTGTATATACCTTACGCCACTAAAAATGGCTTTTACAGGTTCTAAATAGAAAGTAATACAGCACGAGACATTCAGGTCTTTTATTAAATGTAAGGTAATTTACGAATGATAAAAAAACTAGCAGACAGTGGATTTTTTTTTACATGTTGATAGCTCTATTCGGTGTTAAGTTCGACATTTTAGAACTGTTATGGAATCATTTAAATGCACATCAATTAATGATTCATGTTTAACTTTAGATTGTTAAAGAGACGTTCTAAGGAAGACAAACAGAGGAATAATATTTACACTCCATTTATATTCGAACTAACGTAATAAATTGAGATCGACTGTATTTGTTTTAATTTTTTTATTGTTTATATGTGTTTTTATTATTATTTGATTGTAATATTATAAATAAATAAAAACAAAATTTTAAGTAAAATTTTCCATATAAAAAATTTTTCTACTTTAATTTCACTACGTCAGTAATTTTCTATTAAAACACTTTGAACATATCCTCGGTAGTATAGTGGTCAGTATCCCCGCCTGTCACGCGGGAGACCGGGGTTCGATTCCCCGCCGGGGAGGCTTTTTTTTGTATAAAAAAATGTATAAAAAAAATCTGACAAAATTTAATTTAAATCAAAAAAAAAATGCATATATATGCTTTAGCAGTAAGTAACAAAATCTGTAAAATTTGTTTTTTCCCATAGCAGTGAAAATGTAGCGCTTTCAGAAACTTTTATTGAACCGCATTAAACTTAAATCGAATTAAAATACGATATGATTAGATAATAAAAACATCGAAATAAGCTTTCGATATTATTTCTGCTTGTGAGGCTAAACATTAATTAATACGTTATGATGTCATTTTTCACAATTAGTTCACACAACTCTAAAAGTGTCACAATTAGAGCATGACGGAATCAAAATAGTACAAGACTTACTTAACCCTTCTTTTTATTTTCCTAACAGCCCATTTGAATTTAGTATTCACTTGATCAGAGTTATTTCAAATTTGCAATTAAGCTATGTCAAATAAATTGTTTGTTTTTACTACCTACTAACTTCTTATTGACTATACTTTGTACTGTTTAACTTGGAGTTTTTTCTATTCAAACAATAAGAATAATCTGTATTTCTTTTAGATTGACTTACAATGGATGATAATGAGTTGCGACCCTACTAAACCCGAACGTGAGACTTGTGATGAAATACCGGTATTGAATTCTTCCTAAATAACGGAATTCTAAAATTGCAACTTTTTTAGGAAGTCGGACCTGTTCATCCCTCATTTAAACAGGGTCCAGGACCGGAATCTTGTGACGTTATTTGTCCTCAAGGACCCCCTGGTTACAATGGTACAGATGTAAGTATTATCATTAACTTGATCGGTCAAACCTACATAAAATACAACATACATAAACAAAGGGTTCTCCTGGACTTCCTGGAGAACCAGGTCAACCGGGACCACCAGGTAGAAGAGGGTCTCCAGGACCACGCGGAGAAAGAGGAGAATTTGGGAGACCGGGATACCCAGTATGTCCTGGCTATGACTTTTAACTTTAACTCACACAAAACACAAAGTTGTACAAACACGCTTTTACCTTGTCTAACGGTGTATTTACTAACAGGGGAGACCGGGACCGAGAGGTCCCATGGGGTTAATTGGTGAACCAGGATTTCCTGGACGACCAGGATTGAGAGGATTCCCAGGAGTGCCAGGGTCACCTGTATGTTTACTAATAATAATTTAATTTACTCTCCATTAATTGCATGAAAGAAAAAAAAACAACAAACTAGAAGTCCAATAAAAAAAATCTCTAAAGAATAAAGATTTTCTCTAAAAGTTTGCTTTACCTATATAAGAATAACCAAAAGAAGATAGAGCAATCTTAAAATTAAGTTTTATTGCATGATTATTATTACACTTCTACCATCAGTTTGACAATTTTTTAATTAAACTAGGGATCACCAGGTTTGCAAGGTCTTCCAGGTATTAGAGGTATACAAGGTCTTCCAGGGGCACCCGGGGCTCCTGGAAAAAATGCCACATCTGGAGTAAAAGGAGAAAAAGTAGGTTAATGCGCATTAAATTTTATAACTTTAGATAAATTTGTAGGGCGAACGTGGCAGCGTTGGTCCTAAAGGAGATAGGGGTTTAGATGGAATTCCTGGTTTGCCAGGAGTTCAAGGACTTCCTGGACCTCAAGGACTTCCAGGTCCAGTTAGTACTACCAACAATGGAGAAATTATCCAAGGACCTATAGGTCCACAAGGTCCTCCGGGATTAGCAGGACCTGAAGGACCGCGTGGAAATAGAGGTGCTAGAGGTGAACGCGGCTTTCCAGGTCGACCTGGGATTCCTGGTTTTAATGGAACGAAAGGTGACAAAGGTGATATGGGACAAGCTGGCGAACGAGGATTTCCGGGTCCTCCAGTAGGTACCTACACATAAAATGAATAGTTGTTAAGTTTGTTTTTAATAGGGACCCCCTGGACTTGTTATTGGTCAACATACGGCTACTAATGGACCATTAATTCCAGGACCCCGTGGAGAACCTGGATTTCCGGGTGTGCAAGGTTTAAAGGGCGACAAGGGAGAACGCGGCGAAAGGGGGGAAACTGGAGCGAAAGGAGATCAAGGTTATATTGCAATAAAAATAATTTACTTTTTGTTAATTTCAAAACATTTCAGGGGAAAGGGGTTTTCCTGGAGTCTCGGGGTTGGATGGTCTCCGTGGCCTTCCTGGAGAACCCGGAGCTCCAGGTTTGGAAGGATCGAAAGGCGAACGGGGTTTTGTTGGAGCTCCCGGTTTGCAAGGTTTGACTGGACCTGCGGGAGTACCTGTAAAGTTACCATATTTTAACTGCTATTGGTGTAAAATATACATTTTTTGGAGGGTGCCCTGGGTCCACCTGGATTACCAGGTCCTCCCGGAGACAAGGGCGAAGTTGGACCACAAGGACCTCCAGGTTTACCAGGCACTCTGTCTCCATCTGGAGAAAGATCATTACCAGGACCACCTGGAAATCCTGGAGAACCTGGACCAGAAGGTGAAAAAGGTGAACGAGGGTTTCCTGGTCTGCCTGGATCGCCAGGTCTTATTGGTCCCCAAGGTCCTCAAGGTCCAGAAGGCATTCCGGGAAAGGATGGAGAACAGGTTACCACGACTTACACAATTTTTATCAAGCTATATGAAAGTTAATAGGGTTCTCCTGGTGTTCCTGGAAAAATAGGTCCTCAAGGTCCAGAGGGCAAACCTGGTAAAGACGGACGCCCTGGAGCACCAGGACTTTCTGGACAACAAGGTGATAAAGGCGATCACGGAGAACGCGGTGAGCAAGGTCCCATAGGACCACGTGGGTTACCCGGTCACATGGTACGTGGTTATAAATAAAGAACCATATTAGTTGTATATAGGGTCCCACAGGATTACCTGGAACCCCAGGGTCAAACGGATTACCCGGACTGCCAGGCCCACCAGGGCTTCCAGGACCTCCAGGACCTCCCGGACCGCAAGGTGAAAGCAGTGGTGACGGAGTCAAACAATTAATTGTTGACAGCACAGGAGCGCCGGGAGTTCATGGACCAAGAGGCTATCCAGGGCCCCCAGGATTGGTAAGATTTTTTACTTTAAATGATTATACTTTTATTTATAATGCAGCCCGGAGAGAGAGGGGCTTCTGGGGAAAGGGGTCCTGAAGGACAGCCGGGGTTTCCAGGATTACCGGGAAAAGAAGGTCCTTCTGGATTGCCAGGTCCACCAGGACAAAGGGGACAGCCGGGGTTGCCTGGGACACAAGGATCTCCGGTAAGTTGCCAAAATTGTAATATACGGGGGGTTTATAAATACGTGAATCAATCATGTAACTAGATACATTGAAATAAAAACTCAGAATTCTGAAGTATTCATTTTAAGGTAAAATGTTTGTAGAAAATGTTGCAAAGCGATAAGGATATTAACAATCTCAAAGTTTTTTGATATCTCCAAGTCATCAAATACACGTGAACACATCTGAAATGTGAAAGAAAAATGCGTTAAATATACTATAATTAAAATATAAAACACTGCTTTTATTCTACATAAATACAAACTAAGAATAAGTGTATAACAAGACATTCAGTACAACACGTTTGAAGTAACATTTAGTTAAAATACGTTGGAAAGACAACGGACACAACTAAAGACGCTGTAAAAGTTATGTATAAGAAAATCAATACAAAAATTTTGCGATTAAAAAAGATATAAAATTAAAATCATACTTTTTGAGGTAATTCTGCAAGTTTCTTAACCAAAGCCCCTTTCAATTTTGGATTTGCACTGATTTTATTGAACTTTGCCTCAGCATATTTATTAGGAATATACTTATATTTGGTAGAGTTGGCATTCAAAAGTATATTTGCAAATTTGAAGACAATGTGTTTGAACTGGGACAGTTGATACCCAATACTTTGTGCGAGTTGCGGCGTCCAAATTTTCGAGATACAAGGAGCGTTGTTCAAAATAGCCATCGACAAACAAAAAGCAGCGACTGCTTGAATTGAAGGCTTTACATGCGATAAGCTATGATCAAGCAACGCCAACTCTAGCAAGTATTTAGAAAGATTATGTTGTTCAAGACGAACTTTCGCTAGTTTGCTATAATGTCTCAAGAAATGTATAGAAAGAGGCTTTCCCAAACTGTAGTCCAACGACAATAAAATACTCTTTTCCATTCGCAAAATCTGCCGAGCTGAATAAATGTTATCACAAATATACACAAAATCGTTGACTTCTGGTAAGTACATTTCTTCATATTTACAAGCTACAAGAAGAGCTGATGCTCCTACTAACTGGAGACTCTCACGACCTATTTTTTTGTTATCTTGAAGATATCTGTCAACGATTGAAATACACAAATGTAAAGTTTCCAGACAAAGACCAAAGTTTGTGTGTACTTGAACTAACCAGTTGACCAATATTGCACGCATTCGCGGGGAAGATTGGTGACCTTCCAGGAAATCTTCTTTAACAGCATGTTGCACTTCATATTCACGAAGGTAACTGAATATATCACTCAAATATTCTGGAACCATTTGCGGGTCGCAACTTGCCACAGCTTCTTCCCCAATTCCATTGTCGATCTGAATTGAAGAATATGCCTTAACAGATTGACTAACTTCCTTCTTCGTTTCATTCTTCACTGCTTGAGGCTTCAAAAGAGGTTTGCTTTCTTTAGCAGGTTCCTGCTTAGGAAGCAGTGGTTTACCGTTGATTTTATTGCTTAGTTCATCCAAAGCTGGTCGTTTTGAAACCACTTTCTGTCTTGTTAACTGGACTTTTGAAGATTTCGCGTGGATGTTTTCACGATCCACGATGGTAGGGACGATATCACGATGGCGATGGGCCATCTGAAAGAAAAAAAAAATTATATTTTTTGATGTGAACATTTTCCGCAAATCATGTAAAAATTTGAAAAATTGAGTAAAACAAATTCTGAAACCATCGTTGTACAGGAAAATGAACGAATAGTTTACTTTTAAAAGTGAGTTGAAAAAATGTGATCAAAAACGCCATTTGAAAAACGACCGTTACAACGGTGAGGGTAGGCAAAATCTTACATTTACTCGGGAAATGTATTTTTTCACAGAAACACAACGTAATCATTAAGAACTTACCTTAAAATGTTGGTAAAACGTTAAAATTCAAAATAAAATGAAAAATTTAAAGCTGCTGTATTCGTTGTCGGAACAATTTTTAAAATGATGTGACAATCAAGAGAGCATCTGTCATGCGATACAACTGGAGTAACTGGACATTTAAACTTTGTGGCGTTCTTGATTGGCGGGATATAATGGATGACCACGCCTTTTAATTATTCAGCGCGGTAAATTTGAACAGAATTATGTGGTAGGCCACCAATAATACACTATTAAATTATTATTGTTGTTATTATATTATTCTAAAAAAAATAATTTTTATCTTTCAGGGCAAAAGTTTCACGGAAGCAGAAGTTCGTGACATTTGTGCATCAGTTTTGCGAGGTAAAACTTTATCCAATTTTTAAATATTATACAAGTTCATTACCTTATTGAAAAAGTATACTTTGTTAGACCAGCTAACTGAATTGACAGCGACCCTCATAGGACCGCCTGGGCCTCCAGGTACTTCTAGACCTGGTCGTCCGGGTCCTCCAGGTGTTCAAGGTGCTCCAGGTACCCATGTTTTTCTAAAGCATTTTTTTTTGCTTTCACACTTTAGTTAATTTGCGCACCGCCTTTTATTAATAGCAAAAATTGCATGCAGATAAACACGCTGAACTAATATTGGGCTTACGGGGGCCCCCTGGACCTCCTGGCTTGACGAGACGAGGCATTCCAGGAAAATCAGGAGTCCCCGGTATCCCAGGTTAGCTTTTTGTAGTGGTCTGAATTTAAAGACAAGGCGTTAATTTTGTTTATAATAAAAAGGTGACACTGGTCCACCGGGGTTACCCGGGGAAAGAGGTTTTATGGGTATGCCAGGGCCAGCAGGTCCTCCTGGGTCTATAGGCCTAACTGGAGAACGAGGAGAAAAAGGAGATAGAGGTGCAGAGGGAATTGGGATTGAGGGACCCATGGGACCTAGAGGTCTTCCAGGTAAAAGAAATTAATGAATCACTTGGACAATTCAAGAGTCTTGTTGCAGGACCTCCTGGGTCTCCAGGTGTTGGTATTGTCGGACGAGCGGGAGAAAGAGGAGAAACTGGCAGACCTGGACCACCTGGTTTGAGAGGGGCTCCTGGACCTCAAGGGGCTCCAGGATTCTGTGAATTCTGTAACAACGCTCAAAACTATCAATATTATGCAGCAGCGGCGGCCAGATCAGGTGGAACAGATAAAGGACCGTAAAAAAATAACCACATCCGATATTGTGTTCAATTTCTTAATCATTTCATATTTTCTTTCAGTGTTCCTAATAAAAGTGTTAGTACTTAAAAGTTTTAGAAATCTACAACAATGTACATATTAGCCGATTAGGCACTACTAATAAATATTTAAAATAGTTTTTCTTTATTTGTATTGTGGGCGGAACGGTATTATGGATTTTGAGTGTTATGGCAGATCTTATCACGCTTCATGAATCGTTATTTATGCAACCCACTTACAGAGTGGTTGACCTGGTTGACGAGCCACCACTGGTCGAGGGCAGTTGTTCGAATAAAATGGCGTATGTTGTGCGGTGCAGTGTAGTGATTCTCGCACATTTTTAGCTTTTTCACATAAAATAAAGCCTCAATTTCTTCAAATAGCTTAAGATCAATTAAAAACCAGTAAGTACTACCAGTTTTAATTGACAAAACCCGTAAAGAAACCCAAATAAATCCATAAAATTCCATTAATCAAATGATGTGACAGTTCGTAATGCAATCATATCACTATTTTAAAATGTTTTTTTTTTCCAAAATAGTTTCTATAATAAATTCGAGAAGATTTATGCACTAATTTCCGAAAACCCGCTTCAATCTCAGTCGGTCGTGATTGATTGACACCTGTCACTCCATTGACGTGCTTGGACAGCACAAAATCAAAACAAATCAAAGTCATGCTAATTTGTATTGACTGTATAATGTTTTACAGCAATGCAGGGACAAGACAACCTCTCGAGCTCGGGGGACCACAGGTTGGCCTTAATTCATGAAATGAGCGCACATAATTTCGATTTGATCAGATTTGCCTCATACCGAACTGCCACAAAACTCAGATTTATTCAGAAAAAAGTCAGTCGTAAGTTGTGTTATTCTGTTATGTAACGATAGTGATATAAATATTTACTTTTGTAGTTCATGCTGTTGATATATGGAATGTGATTGAAGCATTTAGAGAACAAGGTCTTCATGCTTTGGAACCATCTTCAGAGCTCAGTGTCGCACGTCTAGAGACTTTATTATGTTCGCTTTATCATAGTTTAAATAAAAGGGCACCACCTACACAACAAGCTCATGTCGATGTCTGCTCCAGTTTACTGCTGAATTGGCTTTTGGCTGCTTATGCTACTGTGTAAGTACACAATTTGTTTAACTTTTATTAATGAACCCATTTACTTCATTTGGTCTTTCAAACATATGGAAAATGAGTACAAGTCAATATTTGTCCGTTTTATTTATTTAAGTTAACTAATTTTAGTTTGATGTACTGGATTTTGAGTTCAAGGTGTTGAATTTCAAAGATCTGATAATGTGCTCAATTTATAAAATTGGAACTATGTACTTATAACAGATAAACGCCAACCGTACAGAAACATGTGTTTACTTGTCTGATAATTATTTCTTGTTTACGCTTCTCTAATAACTCGATCTATTTTTGCTACTGCTAGCCAACGGTAAAGTAGTGACATTCCTTTACTATGTGGTAATTGAATGAGCAATTAAGTTTTGCTATGTAGTTTTATACATATGCAAGAAAGTTATTGTTTACTACGGAATATTTTAATATATGTGGGCTGAAATAATTTTTCTGAATTTAAATTCAGTATTAACCCTTGACATTTTATGTTTTATTTTTTATCACGGTTGTTGCCTTCAGGGTTTGTATAAAAAATACACTGAATTTAGGCTAATAACTTGCTTTTAAAAGGTTGTGAATATTTTTCTTTAAATGAGGCAGGTTAAGTGACATGTATACATTTACACAGAATGTTTTCAAGAGTTTCTGAAATATTTTTGTTATAAATTAGAAGTTTTCATATACGTCTTTACGTCAGTTGATTTTTTGGAAAGATAAGTCAATATCAAATGAAACAAATGACGAAATCGATGATGAAAACGAATATATATTAGCTTTGATAGCGGAGTTACGGAGGAAGCATAAAAATACAAGGATGATTAACGCGTTTTTCATACTTTTGTTTGTTTGCACTTTATGTTCATTGTCACTTTCAGATGAATTTTCATTGATTAACGGAGGAATAATGAAATATCAAGGTAGTGATGACTGATAAAAATTTTAATAACAAAAAATAAAACAAAACACGTGATATTATACCGTATGATCGAAAAGAAGAGCGGTGAGATAGGCTTTGGAATTTGGTATTTCCGTCAGTCATTTCAACGTGTATCGTTGGCAGTTTGAGGCTATACATTAATGAGTATGCAACAGATTTATTCATATTAACTTCACAGTTTTGAAATAAAGATCTAAAAATAATTAATAAAAATAAAAAAATAAAAAACTTTTTATGTTGCGTTTTATTTACCATTTTCTCTGATTCTACGCTAAGGTATATTTTGTGCTAATGCTAAAAAAGTAGAAAAAAGATATATAAATGTTTTTTTCTTTTTAAAATGAGAAATAAATATCTTCTGAGAAAACTGAATCGAAAAAAGTTGTATTTCTTTGGTAAAATTTTCGTGGAAAAAGCTTCCCCGGCATATTTCTTCTATTGTACCAAGGCGGGATACTTTAATGTGTATTATTTTTTAAAATATATAAAATAACTTGCCTATTTAAAGCTGGATATACACGTTAAGGTAGACCTGACAGTTTTGTTTGCACAGGCACAACTGTGCAGTTAGACTGGAGCACATCGTAAGCGCTACATTGCGCCTGTATGTAAAAATAATCGAAAATTATTGAAAGAGTTGTTAGGGGCAAACAACTGTGTCCGACCCTGTATAAATAATTGTTTTGTAGCACTTTTTTGTAAGAGGGGGGCAACTGTTTAAACAACCTACACAAACGGCATAGACTTTAGACACTCGGTCGACTCTACAGGCTTTACTACCTCAGGCCTACCGTAACGTGTGCGCCCGGCTCAAGGATAATTTTTTACTCTTCGCAAATCTTAAGAAAGAAAGCAAGAGGCTTTGATTATTGTATATCTAATGTCGGGCTCAAACGACTGGTGTTCGTGGCAAGTATTGCCAAGTGAACCGGCTCAGCAGGACCAGTAACAAGTAAAGACGTTCACATGACGTGCATAATGCGCCAACATTAGTGCAATGTGGGTGGAATGAATACACTAAACTTGGCCATACTTGGGATCTCTCTGACTTGTGTCATTTTTACTGACAGACAATGAGACAGTGATCAGTACCCACCAGTGACCAATAATTGTACCAGTAAGCCACTCACACGATATGGCAAGTATACGCCAGTGCCAAATATTGGCCAAGTACAACAGTCCTCTGAGCCTCCCTTAAGGAGTAAGCATAAAATTGAATCTTCCTAGATAGGATACATAGTTTAAATGATTTATATCTGTGACAGTATTTCAAAGTAATGTTAAAACACGCTATGCTTTATATGGAAAAAAAAGTTTAAAACATTTTACAACAGTTTTTACCTTCTTCTCACTGCAGTTTTCTTTTGACTTTCACCTAATTAGAAAGAAATCAGTTTCTCCCGTATTGTTATTTATTGTTCTTTATCTAATTCATTTTATTCATTTGCAGCGTGTACTGAATTGTTGGTTTGCAATTTAATGAACCTGATATGAATTCGGAAGTTTTATGTTCAAATCCAAAAGCAATATAATTCGTCTTACAAATCACAATTTGTAAATTAGTGATGTCAGAACATTATAAAAATAACAATATTGCATGAGCGACAACGGTTGAGACTTGACAGACATAAAATAAGTAAGAGAATTTTATTCTCAATAAAAAAATGATGTTTTAAGTTATAACTCTTTTAAAAGAACTGTTTATTTTTCTTAAGATTTGTAGACTGGCAACGTTATTAGAATTTTCTTATTGTTTTTGTTTTTATTTAGATCATTATTTCAGTTAAAATGTATTGTTTGAATTATATAATGCAAGTGGCTTAACCATTAAATTTCCAACTAAACACAAATTTGTAGAAGAAATTCCCCACATATATCATTTAAATAGTAAATGTTGCAAATTTGAAAAAGTGAAGACTACGGATAAACGCTTTGTGTATTAAAAAAGTATATGCACGAACACTACAAGTACCATCTGAATCAAAAAAAAAAAAAAATAGACAGTGAAATTTTAGTTGAAAATATAAATATGGCCTAAAAGGAATTAATTATTTTTTTAATAAACGTTGAGCATAATTAGATAGTGACAATTTGAAAAATTTGAAGTTTTAAACCTGCCCTCTCTTAATAAGATTAGCTTTAAGGGAGATTTTATATAGAAGTTTTATTTACTAAAATTTATTAAAATCGTGGAAATGTTTATTATTGTGTTGTAAACAAAGCTTCACTCATCTTTGCTTGCTTTCGAAAGTTGATGTTAAGCATCACAGCATAATTTCTAGTTAAAACTTTCTTAAATTATCAATATATTGCCTGAATAGTTTTTTTAACCCAAGGCAAAATCTAATGTTAGATCAGGACAACGTCTGCGGCCAATCATTCGATTGCCATGAAATTTTTATAAAAGATTAACAATTTATGTGCTGTAGCTCCATCTTGCTGGAAAAAACAAATTGTAGTTCTTCATAGGAATAGATGTGGAAAATTACTCTATTTAATTTTCTTTTAGTGATTTTTCAAGATTTAATCTTCTCAGTATGGTGTGTTCTTGTACAAATTTAGGTTTTATTTTCAGTGTGTGTACTGTATACATTTGTTTTCACATTAACGTGATTTATTTTAAAAAGTTTAATCCCCTCAGATTTAGTTACACTGTAATAGATTTCCCTACATGAAGCAATAAACTTATAAAAATAACTCACCAAAGTGTACTATAAGCTATGTCTAGAAGCTATCATTAGCTGTCTCTTTATTTTCGACATCCCTTTCAATCATAAAATGTTGCCAATGCAAGCTCGCACAATTAATCCCCTTCGTTTTCAGTACATAATTGTTCTCCTTTTCATTAATCCGTAAGATTATAAACGTCTAAATTTTGAAGTGGAACAAATCCCTTCGTGTGCCATTTCTGCTATAACAATCGTGATTGATGAAGTAGAATTGTGAAGGTGTTATTCACGTTAATCTACTCCTCTGTCAGTTGGAAAGCGAGCTCATCACACCATATTACCAAAGATGTGAACTCCGATGGCCATTTAATTTGTTGCAGTAGGTCCGTAATAATAAATTCCTCAAAGTGTCATCGAGTTGTTTCATTAGTGTAAACAGAGCTTTAGAGATTACTTCGATGTCGGAGCGTAATAACCAGTACTGACGATGTCGAGACTTTTGCCTTTAGCGTCGAAGACTGGGTACCATTATGTTTTATGTTATGCTACTAGGGTCCGTGTTGGTAATTGCTCATTGTAGGGGGTGCGTTCATAATGATTTTACGCACTGCTGCTCTTTGTTTGCTTGTGGAATTTAATATACAGACATGTAGGTTGTAACGAATGAAAGTTTAATGATATAATGGTTGAGGGTGTGTAGACATGATGAAATCAGATGTCACTTCGAGTTTGCAGTGTTCGACATTGTGTCGGTATTGCGATAAAATAAATTTGCACTTCGATTAGAATGAGGGGACAAGTTGTGTTTCTTTTCGATTATGCAAAAGAGACGTAATTTTGGGTTTAGAATGAAAATAATATAGAACGGTAGATTATGGACTTGGCTGAGTTATAATTCTCGTTGTTGAAAAATAAATGTGACAAGCTAATTATATACATACTTAAGTATGGTGCAGTTGTAATAATAAGGATTATTAAAGTGATTTCAGGACTCGCAATAATTACAACAAGCATGTAGTGGTAATCTCATATGAATGTAAAAAGTATTTCGTTAGGAAATGCTTTTGTGAAGTATTGTAATTTGAATCTCTTCGAAAAACACGGTTTTTCAGTGAAAACAAGAAAAAATCTGTCGAATAAATTTGTTATTAAACTTGTCAGATCAACTTTAATAGAATATTTAATATTGGTGCAATGCAAATATTTAACTGGGATTATTAGAAATCAGTTCTTATTGCCTAGGCATTACTTTCCATCCAATTATTGTTTTTGTGAACTTATAGCAGGTGAATTTTTAAACTATTAAGGAGTTCGCCGTGCGGGATTTTACGTCAGAAACAGAAGGTCTTTTCTTCAATATCTTTTTAAAATTTTAAAATGAAACATTGATGGCGGAAAACGAAAGCGTTTTTATTGTACTATCGTATTAATAAAAACCTAAGGGGGTCATTCACGAAAACTGATTGCAAATACTACCGGAATTGTAACTTTATAATGTGCTTGCAAGTTGAGAGATTTGCAAATGAATTTACAAACCGATTGTAATCTTAACGCATAATAATTTGCATCGGTACTTCTATAACTAATGAAGTCAATCACATTAATCTACGTATAAAGTAGTTCTCTTAAATTTTCAGGTAATCAAGTAAAATAAAGAAATACAAACGCTTGTTGAAAATTTGCAAACGCATAGAGAATTAAGTTTAATGTTATTTCAAATTTGTGTTTAACTTATCGAGCTATAACATTATATAAAAAATGCCACAACTAACTAATTTTTAACTAACTAATTTTCAAAAATTAGTTATCCAAGTCCGACTGCATGATAAATTCAGCATAGAGCAACTGTCAAGTTTATATGCCTTTTTTAAAAATTATTTTTCAAGAATACGATGGCACAGCAGACAAGACATAAATTAGGCTTTTCTATGTTTGGTAACTATTTACCTACACAGATGAGATTTTCACTTCTTTGCCTCGTCTTGACAAAAATTGTGTTGTACTCATAACGCCCAGTTGTGTTGCCAGTACTATCAAGTTTGGGTTGAAAATATTGAATTAAATACTGCAACCCCGAAAGAATATTTTCATTCCAATACAAAATCATTTCCCTCTAATTATCTTTATCCATTACACTCGAACTAGTTTTACTTGTTTCTTTCGTGTAGAATCTCTTGCTTTGCGGGTGTTTTCAAACTTAATGTCAGCAAAATAATTATTCCATTAAATTTTTGAAGTACAAAATTGTTGCACAAGTTTTGCAGTCGTGTTCCACACTATCTTCAGAGTCTGTAGAGAATTTGTATTCTGTCTCGTTCTTTTTATTCGCATTGAAAGAAGTTTTGTAGAATGGCGGCCACTTCTTCGAATTTTATTGGCTTCTCGAAACAAAACTTTCCTTATTTTATAAAATTGTCCTCACATCGAATCTTGTGTTCTTGTGGTTTCTGCACTGCACTTCTTTAATCTCACGGCGGTTTTTTTTTCTATCTCAAAAAACGAACCTATTTATTTTTGGTTTTAATGTTTTGTTGTGAGAAGTAGTTCTACTTATGTATAACTCGTACCCGATTAAAAAATATTTATACAAAAAGAATAAAAATTAGCATATTTAATTGTCAACCTGAAAAAAATTGTGGTGTAATTTTTCTTCGAAACTTGTGTGAAAATTAAAGAGTTGCTGTTGCAATAAAAATTATTCGAGTGGAACGTGATGAGTGTTTTCCAAACTCAACAGTTCGAAAAGATATTCTATATTGGATATATTCTATATATATCTATATTGGATACTTTACATTTTATGAATTTTTCATATTCAATATAGTTTTGATTTTTCAAAATTTTCAAAATTTTTGTAGAATGTAAACTACGTTTTTTTTTTATAATATCTACGGTGTACATAGATTCTTTGTCTCTCTTGTATCTTATAACTGTTTTATCTAGTCCTTCTAGAACTTGTATGTTTTTGAAATTTTAAATTATTTTATTATGCAATATGTAGTTATAATAATGCTGAAAATTTTAATTTACAAATTTAGCAAATTTTTGTGTTTTTTTTCTACCTCTTTGTAGGCTTTCGTTTTAACGTATAAGTTTAGAAGAATGATTTTGAAATGAAACATAATGAGTTTGTATTTGATTTATAAAACGTAAAGGCAAATTTTATATTTTGAGAAGATGCTAAATAATCAGTTAGTCTTACACATCTTTAATTCAAGTAACTGCCTGTTCAATAATAAATAAGAATAAAACCGCATATGCAGAAGCTAAGGTCTATGAATTTTTCATAAAATTCGTTCTTTATTCACGAGTGTTTATGCTTTCATTTATTTATAAGATTTGGGGTAATATACTAGGTATTTTTACGACTATTAACTTTTTTTTTCTGTTTCAAAAATTGCTACAAATGATCAAATAGTGAAGTTCGCAATTTTTAAACAGACTTTAATAAATGCAAAATTAAGAAAAAAAGTTTTCGGATTGAGAATTAAAACGAAAAATAAAAACTTGAAGATATAAGGAATTACACAATTCATATGGAAAAAATGTGATATTTGGTCAATTTTAGGACATTTATTTTAGAAACTATAAATTGTTTACAAGAATATTTCCATTTCCAGGCTAAATAAGATGTAGAACAAATGGTCACTTAAATAACGAACGACAAGCACAGGTAACATCTCCCATAAAAGAAAAATCAATTTATATTAGATTACAATACAATTTGTTCTCGATGGTTCGCCGTCCTACCAGTTTTTAATTCCCTAATTGTTTGTAAATAATGAATGAAAAATGTCGTTACTTTTATCGTGAGTAGTTTTAGGTGTGAAAATTCATTATATCTCTATTTTAGAAATAGAAAATTTTGTGAGAAATAGGAATGCCCAGAAAATGTCAAGAGTATTAACTATTTATAGACTGACGCAATCGTCATTAGATTTATTTAATGTGTTGGCTATTCTGGTGATTGGTAATGTTTTTGCAGTATTTATGTTGCAATCGATTTTAAGTTTTCTAGTCCGTGAACTGCTAGTTTTCTGCGATAATCAGATTTTTCTAACGTACTGCATAACTTTTCTATTGTCCAAAGTATTGTAGTCAATAGTGTGATGAAAACAAAAATATTCTATTTTTGGAAACGTCCGTTTTTTTTTTGGCGAGGAAATTGGTTCAGAGGCAAGTAATAAATGAAAATCATCTTGAATCCTCTTTGTTGTATTATAATAAGCAATACATATATATTTATTGTTTGGTGCCAGCGGTAAATTAATAAATAAGTGTGATGCCTACACGCATTTATTTGCTAGAAACCATGGTAAGATAATAAAAGCTTCGATCGTGGAACGGATAAGTCGACAAATTACGAAAGTGGTGACACTAATTGATGAATAATTCCTGTGGGAATTTCTTGGAGTCTCTTTGCATATCGGAAAAAATGTTTCAGAATTTCAGTTATGATTTTTGAGATATCATAAAAAAATAAAATATATTCAGACAAATTTAGTAATTGTATTATATTAAGTTCGGTCTTCCAAAACAAAAAATGTTTGTGAGGTCACCATTGATTGCAATACGTCGGTAGTGGATCGATTCCTACTTCCAGAAAACCTGTCAATGTTCTATGATATATTTATTTTTGTGCTTCTATTGAAATTAATTTATCTGAGGAAACAAAATGACAATTATAAATCACCTGCATTTACGCTACTTCATCATTCTATTATGTGCTTCACATGAAAGACATTTAATTTTGAGAATGCAACCTACTTCGTTAGAAGTTGACAGTTTCCTAAAATGTTTACAATTAGTGTAATTTATAGTGGGTGTCGTAAAATCATTTATGGTAGAATGCCGTGACTTATACTAACGAACAAAGTCGCGAAATTGGCATGACTAAAGCGGGTCGTTTTAAACCTTATCGTTTTAAATAAATTACTATTTTCCATTTAATATCTTGCTAATATTTTTTCTCATTTCCAGAGATAATGTAGGAAAAATTCGTGTCTTTTCCATTAAGGTAGCCTTGGCAACGTTATGTGCAGGAAAGTTAATGGACAAACTGAGATGTAAGCACCAAACATTATACCATCACGAACCATCCAGAATTGTTTTCCAGATATCTTCTCGCAGATATCGGACAGTAATGGACATCTTCTTCAATGGCGTTTTAACGAATATTTACAGGAAGTGTTGGCTCTTCCGGCTGCAGTTTACGAGTCCCCTACTTTCAACTATACAGATTCCTTAGCAAATACAATTTTCAGCCCCGTGAGTTCCTTTCTTTGCATACTTTAAAATATAAATAATCGCCAACGTGTTTACAGAATGTCAAAATTACGGTAAACGATTTCTTGGACACTCTTATGTCGGATCCGGGGCCTCCCTCTCTTGTATGGTTGCCGTTACTTCATCGTATTGCTAATGTAGAGAATGGTAAGTAAACGTGACTGGATTAACCGACTTTATGATATTTTGTTATGTTAGTCATCCACCCCATCCAGTGCGATGCTTGTCAGAGGGAAAATTTCAGCGGTTTCCGTTATCGTTGCCAGAAGTGCCCTCATTACACTTTATGCCAGGACTGCTTTTGGAAGGGGAGGGTTTCGCCGCCGCACACGCTAGAACATCAAGTTAAAGAATACTCCTCTTTCGTGAGTATTATTTTTGAGATTAGAGCGCGGTAGGAAAAATGCGATGGTTAAACGTGATTACAGTTGGAGATTATGACATCAAGGGTTGTAAACTAAAGGTTATGAACAGAAAGAGAGACAAACATCTAGCTAAAATCAATTGTGGGATTAACGGTGGTGTAATCTAGGTATTTCATGTTTTTTTTTTTTGTAGGGTTTGCGAAGTAATTAAAAACGAAATCTGTGAGGCTATTATTTAGTTGAGTGTTACATGAACATAATCATTATTGTAAATTGTTCAAATGGTTTTCTTAGCTCTTTTTAACGTTTAAGATATTCACCGCCGACATTGTCAATTCTGATAATTAATTTGTTCGAAATACTCAGTATCATTCAAAGCTGAGTTTTATAAATTTCGAAATTTAATCTTTTTGGAAGTGATTCAGAAATTGCTGATCAGAAGACAAAACTGGTAATTTTGATTTGTATGTTTTTTTTTTCTGCGATCGCATGTACACGTCAAATTCGTTTTACTTTCACTTGTTTTGGTGGATATGTTTAGGTAATTTTGTTTTTAATATTAAAATTAAATATATAAGACAATACGAAGAGTAACATAGTTGAGTATGTTACTATTATGTATAAGATAAAAGATAATGGAACCAAAAATAATAAATGCAAACACAAAGCTGTTCTTAATGTGTGATCGATGTGGAGAAAGTATTTGATATCTTCTCAAGGAAAAGAGTTCGAAAACTACTCAGAAAAATAGCAATGTAATATGTGCAATTATAGACAGCATGTATGCGAAAACCTTAAATATTGTAAGCTTGGAAAGAAGAACATTTGAAAATTTTAAAACAGAAAGAAGAGTAAAACAAGATCTAATGGAGATACATAATAGAAAACAACGGAGTAAGAAGACATTGGGAATAAAGAGCTTATGGAAAAGAGAAGATATTATGTGATAAAATGAAATACTTCAGAACAATACTATACGAAAAACAAGATGCTAGAACAGAAATTAACAAGCCACAGATGAAAATAAATATCATGGCCTTTGATACTTTTACTTAGAGCATATTCTTTAATTAGTTAAAAATATACGTAAAGTAGTTACAACAAAAATCAGACGATTCCTTTCCATCACATTTTTTTTTCTATGAGGAGACAATGCAAAGTAGCAGAGTGCAAGATATAACCCCACCAGTTCCTTTAATATCAAACAATGGGAGGTACAGACCTGAGAACGTCGGGGGCTACCAATGAGTAATGACACACGATTATAAAAAGTAAAGGACAAGCAGCGGAAATGAAGGCACTGAGTGAGAAAATTAGACAGGATAAAAAGTGAGGACATTAGGGACAGAAAGTGTAATTACGAAAATACAGACACCACAGTTCAAATGATGTGTACATTTAATTAAAATTGAGGATAAAAGAGACAGATGAAACAATAGGGATGATGAAAATGGAGGGGAGAAAAGTCAGAAGAAGAAGTTTTGATGGAGAAAAGATTCTTTTGGCAAGGGAGGACAAAAATTTTTATAGACAGGTTATTCATGTATTTTTCATTGAGACAAGTTTTATTTAAATATTTTTCATTCAAAATGGGAAATTTAGAGGAAAATGGATTGGAAGAAGTGCCCCTGTCATGTCGGAGCCGGTACGAAGCTATAATAAACAAATAAAATAGCATACATAATTTTTCATTGCAATAAAGACACAAACATAAGCGTTTTGACAGAGTCTCGTGGTTTTAATAAAAATCAATAAAGTGTTAAATTAAAACGCTGAATATGACTTTGTTGGGGAACCAATAAATGATGCGTAGTACTTGGTACAAACTTGTTAAAAATGAGACTTGTTTTTAAATTCACAAAGACAACGTAGAAGAATCGATTACTGATGACCTTTCTGTTAATTATTCATTCGTCGGGTAGTTAGTGGAATCGCTTCTTTCCAATAGCATTTGAGCGTCTCAGTTTAATAATTATTTTTTTAGGTGAGATTGTAGTAAACACTTAAAGTATTTATAGGCACTTATTCATATAATTTTTAGTATTGTACTTTTTTGTGTTCTTTATTTTTTTAGTTTGTGTGAAATATGAGTAGCACATTCCGAAACATAATGTGTGATACTTTCTGTGATTTTAAGTTGTGAAGTTGCAATAACATTGAATCTGTTTGATAGCTTGTTTAAAATTTTTGCCTCGCAATTCTAAAGGTAATCAATAAATGAACTTGTTGCAATTGTAAATGACAGATATCTTTATAATTGAATAAACAATCGAATTTGTTTTCTAATTTAACTTCGTCTTCATTGCGTTTTAACATGACCTGAAAAGTGCACACTTCTTAATGAATATTGACCGTCTTTAGGATGTTTTAGTGAGACGTTGCTTTTAAATGCAGCTACTAAATGGTGTTTATTTAGGATCTTCCAAGGTTTTATCATTGTATTTATTTTTTCCGTGGTTGTTTCAGTCGCCTAGTAAAACAATCGGACAATCGTTGAGGAAGTCCTTTCGCTGCGTACCAGACAAGCAAAAAAACAACTTGCCTCGTTTTCCTGAACAACCAGAGAAAACCTTGAATCTTTCCCACATTGTGTACGTTTTCATTATTTTTATAGAAGAATAATTTAATCAGTACCAATCAATTTCAGGCCCCCTTCGCCGATTCCTTCCCACAATGGCTTCCCTGATGGTAATAATTTCACGTCGCATTTCGACGGAATGGGCAGTTTAGATAGTAGGTCGACAGCTCGAAGGTAAACAATTGATTTTTGTGATATAAAGGAGCTCATGATTGTTTGTGTAGTCTTGACAGTGCTAGAGACGACGAACATAAAATGATTGCGAGGTACGCGGCGAGATTGGCACAAGAGGCACGTTCTGGAATGGTGAGGATATTTCTTTTATTGAAATAACACTGTACAAAAAGAGAAAACCTTGGCATGTCTTTGTCTATATGTTTTCTTTTTGTTTTATGTTGGATGATGTTCCTAAATGTGCTTTTGCCGTTGCTCTTTAGGCGAGAAGTGGTTACCGAAAAAATTCGCTTTCACCTGACACGGTGAGTCGCTTAGCTTAATGTCAAAACCAGCTTAAAGCAGATATTTCCTACCGTTTCTTACGTGCAACTGGATGTAAGTTTTGTATAGATCTGTACATCTATGGAGTTTATGTGAGCACGTAAGTTGCGGTCCAAAGGTGGGTTTTCATGTTGAGTGTGTGAAAACTCACCTTTTTGAAGTTTTCTTGACGACAGTTAATTTTTCAACAGGGGAGAGTTCCTTCAGAAGCCTGTTTAGGCATGGACTCTACAAGGGCTCAACGAGAATTAATTAGTCAGCTTGAAGCAAAAAACCGCGAGATAATGAGGGAGATCGCTAGGCTAAGGTATGAAAATTAATAATATCTTGATATACTCTCTTGAAATAAAAAATTTCAACAGGAGACAACAAGAACTAGAAAACAGCGGCCACGGCACCGAAAACCCGGTTTTGATGAACGAACTTCGCGCTCTACGCATGCGGAAAGATGAACTCGAAACTCACCTCACGACTCTTCAAGATTCTCGTCGTCAACTAATGATTCAGCTTGAAGGTTTGATGAAAATGTTAAAGAACCATCAAAGTTCGCCCAGGTCTACTCCAAATTCGTCGCCTAGAAGCACGAAATCGCCCCCTTTGCTCCCAGGAGGTGCTCCACAGACTCAACCTCCAAGAAGCGCACCCCAAACGCCCATGAGTATGCCTCCCACTAACAATTCCATAGTTACAGTCAGTCAAGCGGAGAGGCCGTCTCATGTGGGGCATACTATTCCTGGATTGTCTTCGGCGGTGCAAGAGAGGAATGAAAGGGTGATGCACAATAATGACTCCTTGATGGGAGTGGGAGGAGATGTTAGAAATGCGTTTGGAGGGTCTTCCAGTGTTAATATGGGTAAGCTGCAAAAATTCAAGTCTGATTGATTTTTCCCAAATTACAAAATCTTTTTACGAAATAGTATGAAACTCAGAGATTTTGATACTGATGTTAACTGCCGGACGTGAGTGACGTTACAGTGCTTTTTTTAATATCAACACATTTTTTATGTTTTTAATTTTTTAAACTCATGTTATTATTGCTCGTTCTTCTCCCTGTTCATTTACATTTTTCGAAATTACGCAATTTGGCACCCAAAATGGGGAAAACATTTTTGGGATAAATTGTGGTCGGTATTGGAAAAATCGTATAAACGCCTTAACATTAAACAGAAACTTCATGTTGATTACGGAATAAAATGTTGTTTTGGATGTGTAAAGAAATTTTTTCGTTAAAAAAGTTTTTTAGTCAAAATTGAAATAGCGACATACTCACGTTCAAAATCAATGTAATTATTCGAAAAAAGTCACCAACATGATGATATTTTTCAATAAATAATATTTATGGATATTGTTTACATACAAATGTATGGCTCTTTTCACTTCTTTGGATAATCAAAATTTTGTAGTTTTAAGATGAGAATTGGTTTCTTGAAATTTATTCAGACTTATTATTTTAATTTACAAAATTGTAGTAACTTAACAATTTTAATATATTTGCTTTTATGGTAGGTATGTTCTTTATTATACGACCACGAACAGGAATGAGAGCCATAACATGCAAGTAATATTTTGCTTTATTTTCAACTACGACTTTATGTGTTATTCCGTCTTCTATTCCATAAATTGTTTATATGTAAATTTTGGTTTAACTTCGCGTAGTTGTCAAAAAAATGTGACATTTGTTTTTACAGAACACTTAGATCAACAATCACTAACCGTTGAGTTATAGTCATTACTAAACGGTTTTGTATCAATCCGATCTCACAATGAATTTTATAACTACATGAGTGCACGTTACGGCTATCATAACTTAGTTGACGCTGCAGATGTTATAGGCGAACAACTAAATTGTCGTAAATGTAGTTTGTAAATATAGTACAATTTTGCGGCTTCATAATTACTTTAATTTTCTTTTCGTTGTGCAACTTCTTGATGTTTACTTATCTATTGTCAAGGTTCCAATGGTAACGGAACTCCCGGCTCAGTGGGGAGATCCCTCAGGAATGATCTTCTTGTAGCTGCAGATTCCGTAACTAACGCAATGTCAACTTTAGTAAGAGAGCTCAATTCAGGTACGGACAAGTAAAACTTTAGGACAATTTGTGTATTTATGTATTTAATTCAACGCTTAAACCGTTTAGTATTATGGATACTTGAAGCTAATTTAGTTTCTTCTCCTCTTTATTATTATTGTTTATATTGTTTTAGATTTTGTACAAACTTAGCTTATTTTTATATTTCTGTATATTTGCGTCTCATTGTTATTGTACCTCTTCTAAAATCTCTGGTTGTACTTATAGAACCATAAATCATGAATCTGTTTTTCGTTAATTTAGTTGTATGACTCTTCAACAAAACGTCTGATTTTTTTATTTCATCTAATTTTCGGAATGCGTTTGTCAGTTGAAAGGCAGCTAGCATGTGATTACATAAATACATCATAACACAAATTTTTCGAAAAATACTCCATTTTGTTATTTGTGATTTTGTTGTTTATTTTGAAAATATTTATTATTGTTAAAATTTTTATTTATGTATTTTTAAGACATGAATATACTTTTTTAATTATAATATTTTTTATTTTTCGATACTTGAACACCAACACGGTCGTTTTAGTGGATGGTAGTCACGAAATTGCACTGTTTGTAGAACACACTATTTACCGCAAAATACAAATAGAGGACAGCAGTGGCATAGTTTTTCATTGAAACGGTTTTTCACCATTGTGAAAAAGTCTTGCTGTGATTTAACTTTTTTACCCAAAACAATAATACCTCCTTTGAAAGTTTTTTTAGACAGGACCACACTCACACACATAGTTCTTGTAATGCTGTGCTAATTCTCGGTAAGTTTCTGTTGTTTTGTTACTTTCTGTTTCTTCTTCTAACACAAACTTGCATTATAATTTAGAAATAAGGTCCGTGGTAGAAGTGTATGTGGAATGCTGCCTGCTGAATGATTGTTAAATTACAGACCCCTCGAACCAGCCAGAGACTAGTGCAATCAGAAAACCTTTAGGTGAGTAGTGTAGTAGCTTTTAAGCACAAATTCCTTCACCTCTGGGCTTTGCTGACCACTATCGCTTCATAAACTGTAACACTGTCACACTTTGTTTAGATTTCGAAGATGACGGTGAGGATGAGAGTGATGGAGGTTGGCAACAAGAACTGCAACGTCGCTACGCTCAAGATGCCAACTTTATGGCGGAGTTGCGCGCCAGACACCCGACTAGCCCCCCAGAAAACCACCCCAGTCAAAATTACAATCACCATCAGTACCCCGCCCTTAATCACCACCCTAATCAAGGCTATATGGCCCAACAAAATTACCCCAATTACAATGAGGCTGAACCTAATCAAAGCCCTTTTGGACCTCAGGTGGGTGTCCACTTCAGATAATACAACTGCTAGCTTCGCTTTAGAGAGGTTAGTTGGGTTCCCACCCCTCCTCCAGAAATAGGCCTTGCTTTGGCGCTTTAAGGTATAAGAGATGGTGTTTCATTGATACTAAAGATATCTTGTCACACGTTCACATCTAGATGTCATGAAAAATACAAACGTGGTCCTGGTTTAGCAAAAATATTACAAAGTTTTGTCAGGTGAAAAATTTTGGCGCTGTACTGCCATTGGATTCTAAATGTAAGATTTATGAACAAAACTTAGTAAGTGTGATAACTGAACTGTCTTTTTTTTAGTAAAACGAATTTTACATTAGAATAATAAATAGAAATTTTGTTCACCTGTATGTACATTTTCAAGAACTGTAGACACATGGAAAAATAACTGGGTTAATGATTTGGAACACTAACCGTCCGGAGCTCATTCCTGATTCCACCGCTGCGCAGCAGTTGATAGCAAGTAGATATTAGTTTGTGCAGCATTGGATTTGAACTAATTGGAAACGTTAATTGTATCTATTTTTTGTTCTTATACATCAGAACTATTTTAGGGGATCTGTCAAGTGTTTTTAAAACAGTTTCTGACTGCATGTGGTAAATTTAATGACGCCCCGCATATTTTATATTGAATCGAGCAGCATTTTTCTTTGCTTACCAACGATGTAATAATAATTATCTGTTACATTATATTGTTTCAGTTATAAACTAATAGGCGACCTAATTTTTCCTACAAAATTTTGTAACAAGTTAACGAGTAGCTGTTGCAACGAAAATCTACCCTAAAGTAACTGTTACGCGTAATATACACAAAAATTTTAAAGAACAAAGTAGATCACCATTTATTTTTGGCATATCATTTCAACGACAGAATTTTTGTTTTGTTTGTAAATTTAATTTTTTATTTAAGAATTTATAATAACAATAACTGAAACTTAAATTACTTTTCTACCAATTCCAGCAAAATGTTTTTATTCTGCCAATATTAATTGTATTCAATTTGATTTGACAAGTTCAACCACAAAGGGCATAGAGGATAAGAATGCTAAAATTGCCCACAGAGCACCTCTGAATGATAATTTTAGGGTGTGTTTGTGCTATAACAGTACTGTGATTCTGAAGTTTTTACATGTGAATATGAATAATGAATAATAAAAAGAAGAGTCAAAAGGCAAATTTTCTAATTGGCTGTGGCGTTTTGAATAAAAAAATATGGTATTCTAATGTCTGCAGAGATTCTTTTGATAAAAAATTAATTTTAAGTATCCTTATCCTCCTTATCCTTTCGGTGAAAAACCTTACTGCTTGGGAATCAGAATGTAGCTGAAAACAAAATTTATTGGACGAAATTTAAATTATTCCTTTTGATTGGCTATTATTTTTGTTTTGGGGTTTCGATAGGAAGAAATGACATAAAACTTTCAATTTATTTATGTTTACCACATGTTAGAACACATGCCACTGCACCTAAATACAAAAGACTAAATTGAAGAAAAAGAAAATACAGATTTTTTTAAAATATGTAATGAAATGGTTTGTAACTTTTTTTGAAAGTTTTTTTTTAAATTTTCGTAGAATCACCGCAGATAGTTCAGTTATCATTCCTGCCAAGTTTCGTCCCTGGATCAAAAAAACTTGCGTATTTTTAGTAACATATTTATTTATGCTCATTTTTAAGTTCAAAACATTAAACATTTTGTATAGGTGCTGCATCCATACCAAAGCAACATAGAGCAACTTTTGTGTTTCTGTTGCAAGTTTATTAAAATGTTCCTGAAAGTTCCAATGAGTTGCTTCTTTTTACCGCAACAATACCAAATGTTGCAATGTGTTTGATGTTTCCATGATAAGCAGTAAACATCAAAGAAAAGAAAAAAGCACGCACAAACAAAATTGTACTACGAGGTTTTGTTGTTTTTGTGTGGACAAGTTGTACAGTTTGAAGAGAACAAATGTGTTTTCCAAAAAAAAAAAAAAAAACAAAAATACAAATGTAGAAATATGAAGCAATATGCTTGGATAAAGTTAACTGAAATTTCTGGAGTAAATGAAACGGAAGTAAAAAGAAAAATTTGATTGCTTAGGTCGTTAGAGAAAGATAAAACTATGGTCGCTTTAAAAATCTAGGACCGGAGCTATTTTTGTGTCAAAATGCTTTGCATATCAAGCTGCATCCACACCAAAGTAACATAGTGCAACTTTGATGTTGTTGTATGGTGCTGATGGTTCCAAAGTATAAGAATACCAGGCAACATAAATAAACATTTAGTCTGCACCGAAGCAACAAAAATAACCGTGTTTCAATTTTGTTTCTATAGCGTGAGTGGAAGTAACAGTGGCTCCATGAGTAAATAAAAGCAAAATGTTGAATTATGTGTCTTGCAGTAATAGCAGTAACTTATATCGTTATAAGTGTAGGAAAAGGAAAAAACACAAATATTAGATGCGAACTAGTCACTAAGAAACATCATTTTGTTATGCTGCATCCAAACCAAAGCAACATAGGGCATACAAATTCATACGAAAAAACAAAGATTTTTTTAGCTTTCAGTAATCAGTTGCTAATAATAATGCTAAAAATGTACTTTAATTGAACACATGTATTTTCAAAATTTTGCAATAAAAACTGAATTTTCATTTAAAGCATTTAATCTAACAAATCAGAATATGTAAAAAGTTGAGTACGGCCCTGGACTATTGAAACACCTTGTCTACCTTGTGACGTGTTGAAAGGTCATGAATCATGAATGCTAAAGGGAGGATCGACCGATATTACACTGTTGACTCACTCTGCATATCTGCTTTGTTGACAATTATTTGGTTTGAGGGTTGAGTGTAGATATTTTTGAAAAACTTTGATCAACCAAAATTGAATGTATGCAGATTTGCATTAAATTAATGAGCGAAGTTAAATATGGTTTAATCCATTTGTGAACATTTGACAATAGTTTGAACCCAAATTTAGCTCATAAACACTGATAAAACCATCTCTTCAAAATTTAATTGAATTATTATTTAAGTTGTCTTTAACATTTTAGACACCCAATAAGAGTGAGTCACAGTCCAATTTACAGAATGAGCAGAACAACGACCCAAGTGGAGAAACTCCGAACAAAGAAGGCATGAATCAAGAAACTCTTCAGTTCGAAGAAGCACTAAAACAATGGGTAAATCGATAAAATTAGATAGGAAAAATATCATTAAAATTTGTCCGTGTAATCTAATCAAGTATAAAATTTAAATTAAGTTATTAGCGGCCCTTTGAAAACTACTGAGTGTGTTACAGTCTAAAACAAGATGAGCATAGGTATGTTATTAGGTCTACTCCACTAGGTACTACTAAACTAAACTAATAATAAAATGTATATAACGCTAAGATATTAAGTGCTTTGCAGTACTTTGCACCCCATAGTTCCTTTTGTGCAACAAAATTTTGTTAAATCAAGTGACGTGCGAACGTTTCCTTTCGGCTTTTCTTGGCTGGACCAATAAGATTGTAGTTTACGTTAGTTTATACTACATTTATAATAATTAAACCATCATGCTTATTATACATATGCCATTAAAACTTTCATACTTTTACTAACCTTTTCATGACAAGAATGTAATGTAATTGGACTTAGGTCACTGTTGTAATGTCTAGTATACATACACTCATATTAATTGATATTAGATAAGAATTGTGAAGTGACAGACTCGTTGTATTTCCGGTTGGCACTCTAACATTGCCTAGGGTATGGTCAATACTCAATTGTACAATTTTGTTGATTATGTTGTTTAATTTTATTGAATATTTAAGAATGTCTGATGTGAATAAACTTAATAAAGGATATGGTGCTTCTTGAAGTAATACCTCCTTAGTTGTAGACTTAGATGCTCCCCTTACAACGATTTCAGATATTCTGGGATACCTACATCGATTTCTTGTAGCTTGTTATGGCAAAACAAATAAATACAGTTATGATTGACAACCGTATAATAGATATATGAATGTTTACAGTTTTATTAAAATAAATGATATAGAATACGTATTTAAAGCTATTAAAATTACACAAATTAAATTATATTAACAGAACATCAATATTTAAAATGTATTGCATACTGGGGATAAAAGTCGTCGTCTTCATACTTGACAATAACTGTTTCTGGTAAATTTGTTGTAGTATCATAGGGTTCTGGCGGTATTTCTGTACTTCTATCACCATACGTTGATTTACCGACTAATACTTTAGCTAGAAACATTACATTATCTGAAGTATAATGCCGTGCATAAGAGACTTCCGGTGTAAAAGAAACTCCTTGCCCAAATTTATGTCCAGTTGAGCTACCGCGTTTTCGCCAATCAAAATTAAATTTACAAATATTCTCAATGCATGTTTCACGGGTCCCATGAAAAAGAGACCTTTCTGTTACATCATAATGCTTTTGTTGCAACGTTTCTTTTTTTAGCAAATATTGACCTAGAAGGAACGGATTTTCAATCCGTTCAAGCTTTTTAATGGTCATTCCTCTAGACGTTTGACTGAATAAACTTTGTATAGAGTCGTATTCGCTGCTGCACTCGTCAACTTCTGTCAAGGTGAATGGTTTGTGTGCAATTCCCGTCCAGAATGTGGTCATTGAGTCACGTAGGATTTCTTCGATTAAAGAAGGATTTACGTTGCACAAATTATCCTCCAAGTCGTTAAAATCCATCTTAAATGGCAAAACTGATTAGAATTACATTTATAAAATACAAAAACTTACGTTTAAAATGTGCAAGTAGTTGAACTGTAAGGATTAATCTACACCTATATTTATCTGTCAAGAGTAAGGGTATTCCCCGACGTTTATTTATGCGCAGTTTGTATCAGTGCAATAATGCATTGTTGTGTAAGTTGCGTCAACGATATGTTATCATTGAAAAGTCCCTTTGAAATAACAAGGAAACAATAAGGTATTATTGCAAACTTCCTGTGGTGACTTTGTCTTAACAATCAATTTTTTTCTTAACTTTTGACACATTCTAGTTGATTTTTCATGTAAAGATGTGTGACCTTTCTAAATTTCTAAGTTTTCTTCATTTTAAATCACAATTAAGCTAAAAGCTAGCACAAATCATTTTGGGAATAAAAAATGAAAAACAATTTTCTTTTTGGGTTTTCATTTGAATGGTTTAGTTGGTAACACAATTTTAATTATGATTTTTTGTACTCATGAATGTATTGTTGCATTATTATGTAATGGTCTCTGCGACATGTCAGTAAAAAATTGCAGTATTCCTACCAAAACTTTTTAGAAACATGGATAAAGGTAACCAACCTAATTTTACGCTAAAGAGAAGGAAAATGGTGGATGCGCCGGATATAAGTATCTCGCGTTTTCTATTCAAGACATCAACGTTGCAAAATTGAATAGAATTTGGAGAATCGTGGAAATACAAATAAAAATTCGAAATGGGTAAAATTTATTTATCGTATTCACATCACAGAGAAACAAACATACAATGAGAGAACAACCTCAGTTATGAATGTTACATTTACTGATATTGGAAAACATGTACATCATTCACTGCATTAACTAGCGCCGTACCTTTAATAATCTTCTTATAATTAGTCTTATTTCACAACAAAGCAACAAGTCAATAGTATGCGTGTACATGTGGCTAAAACTTGGACAGTCTCATGGTTTAATTACAATAACGAATTGTAGTGTTATGAGCAAGTCGAAGAAAGATAAACCTATCGAAAAATCGAGAACCAAATGAAAGATATGTCTTAAATCCACGAGACGTCGAAGTACAAAAATGTGTGAAAAATCGTTTGGTTAATACGAAAGCAATGATTTTTATCTTAATTCGTCCACGCGTTGTGCATCCAGAATAGCAATAATAATCCGCACCCTACCTACAAGTTTAATTGTCCATTTTGGACTACTTTTTCTCTAGCTGTGTAGATGTCGCACAACTTAAACCTGCATTAAAACAATTGTGGGTTACATCTTGATTTTATTTTTGAAATAAATTACAAAAAAATGTATAATGCCGTAGTCACAATTAGTAGAAAATAAACTGACTAGAGATTCAATCATGACTCAATAGGATACTACCAGATATTAAATACTACAATTTACATAACAGTTGGGTTGTATGCGCAAAATTAACATAGAATACACAACAAAATTGGCGAAATGAAAGATTCGAGTTTCAACAAAACAACGTTTTAGTGCCCACTTGTTGGAGTTGTTATGTATTTTACGTTATTTTTGATATACTGATACGACAATTACTAGTTTTTGCTCTAAAAATGGATGATTGTATTCAAATAACGTCTGCTGGAGTGAATAGAGAGTGAATAATTAGATACACTTACAAATCCCCCTTTGTTTTTTTTTTGTAAAAAAAGCGTAAATGGTAGATACAAAATATTAAGAGGAATGTATCAATTAAAAATGCATGTCATTAAATTACAGTATGATCAAAGTAAATGCACTGGCTAGACTACGAAATGGTACTGAAGCTACTTTTAAATCTGTTAAAGCGCCATATAATTTTATGTACACATTAATGTTATACTGTATATTTGCATCTGTTCATTAAAGGGTCCATATTTTCCTGATTCAATTCGGACAGTAAAGTATAATAACAAAATCTACAAAAATCCGTTTTGATATTATACTTTGACAAAACTAATTACACACAAGTAGGCTTTATAATTAGAATGTTTATTATAATAATGTTTACCATAATGTACTTAGATGAACGCTACTTGAGCCAGACAGTAATAATTTGGTTCCACATTATCATTAACACATACTTATTTTTTTTACAAATTTGGTAACTAAATCTATTCAATATAGTTCATTCTCTTGTTCTTTTATTAAAATTATACAAACATAAATAACACTGAACCTTAATAGAATAATATAATAAAATAAAAACAATAACTTAGGAGGAAAAAAGAAAGCAACTAGTATAATGAATTACGTGTTGATAAATGCAATCTCATCTTAATGGCACAGTATCTTGTATATAAGTTTGTTTTAAAAATCAACTTGTGCACAGATTTCGCGATGTTGATTGTTAAAATACATTAAAAAATGTGCGTAAATAACAGAACATTGTGCAATAAATACGATATTTAGACTGAAAAATAAAATTTAACATTGTCAACCGATGTTATTATCAAGCACAGGAAAGCTACCCTCTTATTGTTTCATTTGTAGTAATTTTCATCAAACTCACCAACTCATCGATCAACATAAAAGAACACATTTCAACATCTCACTCAACTTTGGTACAATTATAACGATAACGTTGTCGAGACTTCCCCTAAACGAGAAATACCGTAACGTTTGACAAATACACCGGCACTACCATTTCTGCTGTATTTTTTTGGTTTATCCATGTACTAAAGTCAATAACGTATGAAAAGGAATAGTAATTAGAGGTTTCTCAGTAGAGGCCGCAGTTGCGCAAGTTATTAGCTATGATCACATCAGTGACTGCATCGAATACAAACTGGATATTATGCGTATCTGTGGCACAGGTCATATGGCAGTAGATTTCTTTTGTTGTCGATTTGTTCTTCGCTTCGAATTGTGCTTGAATGTACGCCGCCGCTTCGCCATACTCTTGCGCACCTTCAAAAAATATCACGTTTATTTCACAATATTTTCATCGATCAGAATCTTACCTGCATACTCTGGGAAACATATTGTTAAAGGCGACTTCCTAATTTTCTCCTCAAACAAGTCTTTCTTATTAAGGAAGAGAATTATAGAGGTGTCGGTAAACCATTTGTTGTTACAAATCGAATCGAATAGTTTTAAGCTTTCCTGCATCCGGTTCTGTAAAAAGAAAAATATCATTATTATTAGTCGATGTTATGTTTCCCGTCATATAACACTTTTACAATATTTCATATTTCATTTCATCATAAAACTGTTTTGGTCCGTTTACCTATTATTAGTTGATGTAAAGTAATTTTCATTTTCAAAACGTAGCTAATTCATTTTAAGCACTACGTATTTTTTCTTTTAAATAGTAGCACCAGTAATGGTACTTCTAAAAAGTAATTAACAAATAGTAAAAATTCACGTTTTCTACATATGTCGATCTCTGCTACAAACTTTATTACTTAAAAAAAGAATTAACTGCATGAATCATACAACATAAATTTCTCCAGATACTCCATAAATATATTTTTGCTCCGAACTAGCACAAAAATCATTAAAATCTTTGTAGCCAAATATGATCTACGTTTTTAAAATACGATACATAAAATAGATTAAAATCGCCGTAGCGTGGCTACTTGAAGCGTTTTAAGTATTTTCATGCAAAACGCGATGTAAACTTATCACTTGTGTTAGAAAAGAAATTTCAAACAAAAGTTTCTGTGTCGAAAATAGGAATTTAAAAAGCACGCTCTTTAATTCGATACACACAGTGCATAAAAATCATTGCATTAGATATACAACTTTTTTTTATTTGCGAAAATTATCCAAAATATTTAAAATTTCGTGGACCTCATTTAGATTTTTGATGAGTTGAAAAGTTCATACATTTTAGAACTGAATCTCTAGAATGGTTGTATTCTAGATAACAGATAAACTCGTAGATAGAGTTTTTAAATGTGTGATTGTAGTTTTCCCGTTTCAATTACAAAAACACAAAATTACATTTCAATAAAAAACGTTTTGTTACGGATTTCATGCAGTCTTTTATAAATGAATAGCTTATTAGAGGATCTGGGGACACGAAAGTTATAGTGGTTTGGACATCTTGCTCAATTGAACGACAAGAGACGAGCAAAAATTGTATAGGAGACTAATAGACATAACAAGAGAAGCACATTAAGGACAAAGGATGAAAAAATGGCAAAAATTGTAGAGGCACGAGGCATGACATGGAAAGAAGTGGAGAAGATCGCAAAAAAACTCAAGAAAAATAGATAAATTCTTTAGCAATAATTGAACGTGGCGAGTCCTTTTAAACAGGTATCCGTGCTGGATATATGAAGATTGAAATATTTTGAGAACATGTTATAGTGTCTCAACCGATTTTCTCAAACATCATAATAATTTTTTTTTTATTATAATGATGCTTTCTTTGATATTATTGATTTTCAAACCATAAGACAAATTTAAAACTGAAAGTCAAGTTTAAGCTTATTTCTTGTTTTTCTATTGTTCTTCAATAATTTGGTTATTGAAACGCCGTGAATTATTTAAAAAAAAAGTAGAGGAGGTGCCAGGTTAATGTAGAACAATTGATTTGATTTTTTTTAATACCCCATTCTACAAAAATAGTTTCAGTTTTCGATTTAAAAAAAAATGAAGAAAAGCTACGTAAGAAAGAATCAGATTTATAACGACACAGTCAAATGTAAAGAATTAATTTTTTTGGTCGTTTAAACGCAAAATACAACTTTTCAAAAATTCAAATAGAAATAACTCGTAACTCTTACGTTAATTCTGGGGACACCCGTTAAATTCTAGTTAACATTAATTTGTATTTCCGACTGCTGGAAGATGATACTTCAAATACTTGTTTATATTTTTAAGTCTAACTTCAATAACTAAAAAAAAACTTTTGTGTTTTTTGCCTAGCTCAAAGAGGATTGTTTTCAATAATATTACTTTCAATCATAAGTTGAATCATTTATCGAATATTAGAATTATTGAGCTTTATTAAATTCGGAGTTGATTTTCCCATATTTTAAGTAAATTATTTACTACCTAAATTTTAAGTACGTTTCTCGACACTGTTAACTTTTTTTTTGAAAAAAGCTTAATGTAAACATGTTTTTTCTTGGCCCATTCATTATCTTTCTAAAGGTTAACGATGTCGTTACAGCAATTTTCCGTGCAATCCCTCGTCAACACGGGGTGAAACGACATCGAATAACCCCGCGACCTATATTTAAAATTCTACAAAACAGCAACTTCATTTATTCACTAAATTTATTTCAAAGGCGGTTTCAGGGCGGTTTGTGGTTTGACGTCGATGCAGTGAATGAAACACCTCAAAATAAACCTATTTGAAACAGAATTTGAAATGTACTTCATTTTCTCCATTCCTATAAATCCGAACAAATCTCCGATTACTCTAATGACGTGAATAAAAAGAATCCACCTCCCTCATGTTTTTTGAATTGGCACTCTGACGATGACGTCACATGGGACGTGCTACTTCAAACTAAAGAGCTCTTTCAGTCACTTCACAAATCAAATTTAGCTATTTAAAGCACAAATTAAACGAGAAAAACGTGAAATTAACTCGGGTTATTAATGCTCGTTCAAAAATAGCCCCTTTGATTACCGTGGAATATGCAATTCCATTAAATTAGTTTTGACGTTTCTATTAATGACGAAAGGACTATAAAACACCCCTTGGTTCTGTCGTAATCGCGTAATGAAATATTTCTATTCAACCATTTAATATCATAAACAATTCGTTATCATTATCTGCAGCCAATTTCCTCCTAGCACTTAAAATGCGTTTAGGGAAAATAGCAAATGAAAATTTATAACACTGGCCTCGATGCATCATATCGGCGTTACAACTACTGACTTTGCCATTAAATTGAGGGTGGAGGTCTATTTATAGGCATACGTGTGCTACAAGATCGTTAAGGAAAGCTCATTTTCCATTAGGAGAGTCATTACTCTTTTTGAACCTTGACTACTTACTGTCGTTTCGTCCTCGTGCAAAACTTGATCATACTCGCTCATCGCCACGCAGAAAATAATTGCCGTCACGTCTTCAAAACAGTGAATCCACTTCTTTCGCTCTGACCTCTGACCGCCCACGTCAAATAATCTAAAAAAGAAATAAAGTGAAGTGAAGAATATAATAGAATGAAGTACATAGTTGATGGCTTCGATTTCCTAAATGGTACTTATGTTTAGCGGCAGAATTAACTAATCTGTAAACATTATGTAATCCTATAAATAGTTACATTTACGATGTAGATAATGCATCTGACGTCAAATAATATGCGGAAGAATTAATATAACAATTAATAATCCAGTTCATGCCGAATTTTAATAAAAAAAACGCAATAAATAATAATAGCGTTAGTTGAAATTTTATTATTTATCAGTAATCTGAACGTGAGCTGAAATATCTATTATAAAAAATGCGCTCAGGTATTTAGGGAAAAGATTGAAATAACCATCTTCCTAAAATGGTGGATGCGCCGGGTGAATGGGTAAGACCTTGACATTTTGAACAAAGTTTATTTATAAATATTTCAGCAAATATTATATGAACTAGCTAAAACTTGAAGTTTAAGTACACTTAAACCTTCTGATCTCTCTCAAGAATTGATCCCAATTAAACTTTAGAATGACTTTAACAAAAAAGAAACACTGTCATCTTTTCTCCCAGAAACACTTACTTGAAATTGAGATTTTTAAACGAAAAGTGTACTTCGACGATCCCCGTCGTTTTGACTCTTGTACGAAGAATGTCTTGTTCTGTAGGTTGGTATTCTTTGGCACCTAATCGGTCCAAGTCATCCAAGAAGCTAAAAATGTCGGTTTTTCGTAAACCTTTCTATATCATAAGAGATTTTCCTTACTATTTAGCGGAATCGTTCAGTTGGTATTCGTTGGAACGTCCGAAACATTCTTGTACCCCAGAATCGGCCCATAACCGCTTCATCGCCGCAAGAAGTTCTTCGGAAAACGGTTCGGTGTCTTCCATCCTTTGAATGACGTCGAAAACCATTTTTCCATCGATCTGGGGAGAAAAACAAGTTGATTTAGAGTTGGACAGGTAAAGCAACAGGTAACAGGGTCGTGGAAGTAAGAGTCGAATTCAGGTAGGTGAACGAAAGTGTGAATTTGTCGAAAAAAGATAAGAGCAAGAATGCAGTATAGTAACTACATAAGAAAAGAGTTAAAGTAGTAGTCAGTTTTAGTGCAAAATACATTTTTTTCTACGTGATGGATTTATAGAAAAATTGACGAAGAGATAGCTCGGAAATTTATTTTAAGTTTTTGCATTATAAAAAACATGTAAAAATTAAATTACCACATGAAAAATGTAAAAATATATTTTATCACTAAAAATAGTTATAATATTAAAAACATTTTCAGTGCTTCATTTCTAATGAAAACATTGTTCCGAGACAGGAATAATTTTTCACCATAGTTTATCATTTTTATTATCAATATTAGCCCACAGCAAAAAAATATTATACTAAAATACTGGTTATTTTTAAATTTAAACAATTTGAAAAAAAGGCACCTTATGATCGGTATTCTAGTTTCATAAAACAATAAATATTAAATTTAATTTCCTGTGTTTGAAACGCGCACCGAATTTAAAGAAAAAACTATTGGTAACAAATTAAATTCAATTTAATTGTAACAAATTTCAATTCCATTAAAAAATGAACCAATTTTCAAGTTTTTCCATATGCAGTTTTTATTTCTGAGCTTATAAAAGTCTCTGCAGTGTATAAAAAATTTGATGAAAAAAAGCTCCACTTCAAACTAACCAAAAGTTCTTAAAATTTGAAATCAAAAATAGGTATACATTTATTTTTGTATTGAATTATTCATTCATTTATGTATGATTCATTTAATTAAAAATCGTATTAGTGTGTGCTCGGTTAAAAAATTATTAAAACAGTAATGTAAATTGTAATAATTCCTAAAAGTACGAAAATAAAAAACGTTTTTCAAATTATAGAATTTTAAAAATAAAAACCAAAAACGACTACCCTTCAATACTTATGTAAATTACGTAATTCTTGGGTGGCGTTTATCAATAACTCTGAAATATTAATTCAAGTGTTTCCATTTATTGGTTCTATTTTTGTTCATATAAAAAGTTCCACATCTTAGAAAGAGTTTGAACACAAAAATTTTTAGTTCAGTAAACTAAAATGCATTAGTAGCTTGATATCAGAAACTGCAAAATAAAAATATCCAATCATTTAAACGCAGTTATTTGCCTTAGATGATTTGAAACGCAACCCAAGATACATTTTCACAGGTTTTGTGAGTGCATTAATTACAAACGCTAAACCAAATGATTAAAAAGTTGTTATGTTCACACTGATTTAGATAAACTAAAAAGGCAGACAGTACATCAAAATGTACTTTGAGTTGCGCTTTTAAACAGTTAGGCTTATTATTATTCGTGAATAACCCTGATATGTATGTGCACCACAGAACTCCAAATTCTGAAATTCTGTAAATAATTTTACTATTTACGAATCTAAACAACATTTTGTGTGAAACTGCCTGATTATCACATTATTTTGTCAATAATCTCCATAAACTAAAGCTGCGGTACTTAAAACTTCCCAAAAATGTTGCCATATTTCCACATCTTCATTGAAAATGTGTATTTATTCCTTGAGTTTACGTTGAAAATAACCATAACAAATAAAAGTTTATTTTTGAACACTACTATTTTACTATAAAGCACGAACTTGACTCCACAATCGGCTTTACAGCAATCGTTATTTCCGTAAACAACGGCACCTTCTTGGCTTTGTGCCCCACTTTTTCAACTTATAAAACAAAGGGTGAACCCGTTTACTTTTCCATAAGTTCCGGCCACATTCAACACCCGAACATTAATAATATAAATATTTGTTTCTCGGAATATATCGGGCTTATTTTAAGTCAATTATTTATTATTTCAGCAGCAAGCACGCACTTTTAATTTAAACTTTACAATATTTCATGTCGAGAATAGTTCAGAGGAAATTTTTTGTTTAAGAAATCTCGGAAGCTGTAGCTGTAATTGAATTTTGTATGTTTGTATGTTTTTTTTTTTGGGAAATAAGGTGAGTTTTTGGACTTACTTCTCGCTCGTTGTTGCCGTAGCTGATTCCGAGGTTTGGCATAGCCCGAAGGATGGCCACAAGGGATTGAATAGTGTTACTATACACTACCGGTCGATATTGTTTGAAATCTTCGTTTGTGAATCCACTTTCGTGGATGATTCTGTAATAAAGAGTACATTTAAAAGAAACTGAAAGTAAAAAAAAAGTATGTTTTGTTCACAGTAGTAAAAGTCCATAGAGTTTTGGATTCTTTAAATGTAAGTTTCTTGGAAAATGTATTAAAGATCAACAAAGACAAGAAATTAATAATTAAAAGTGACACCGCTAATAAAAGAATGTTTTACTGGTTGTCAACGACATCAGCTATTACATTCGAAGCATAATTTCAGGATCATATTATCATTATCAAAAAATTAAAATAATACAATCATTAATAAAAAAAAAAGACAATGCACTAAATATAATGTATAATATAATATAATATAAATCTAATGTATCTAATCTATTGAAATTAAACTTTGCTGCTTGAATTATATATATTTAATTTTTTTAAACCCATAGGTAGATACCATATTTTATCCAAGTATAACCTTCTATTTAATAGTTAAATCACAACACCAAACAGCCTTTTTTTAAATCTACATCCCTCCAATTACTCTTCACTTTAATTTACATAATGCTCTTTTGATTGGTTAATCTCATCATGTTTTGACCATGTCTACTTCGTGACTGTGTTCGTGATTTATTCATTGTCTAAGTGTACCTCGATACGATTCTATTCAAAGAATACATCTAAAAAATTAAATCTTTACTACCGTCACCGCTTCCACATCTTTCTGACTTCAATCGGAAGCACCATTAATATTCTATGAAAAGAAAGAACTTCGTTTGCATAATTGAATTCTGAATGACACACGAAGAGATATTTTTAGAGGTAATTCCACTCTGCGCACCGGAAAAGACCACAAGGTTTCTTTAATTGTTAGTTCTTCGATTGTTGTATTGTAACGTTAATTAGCTACCTTCTGCTAAATCAATTAAGTTGTCAAAGTCGATAAAGATGAACACCACGTCGTGACACATGAGAAAAAAATTAAATATATATTTTAAGTGCTTTGGGATCTTTTTTTGAATGTATAGACTAAAAGGGGCAACTTCTTGTTACAATGTGCAACGTAATGAACCAACCACTTAATAAGCGTTATCATCTATCGTTGCAATAATGTTAAAATAAAGCTAAAAGCCAACCATAAATGTGTCACTATGAATTCGTTGGAAATTAGTTTTTTGATGATGATAATGAAGAGTACGTACGTCATTGGTAAAATATTCAGACTTGTATATGATATGTTGCTGTATCTGATATTTTAACTTTCAGTGTCGATGATTTTAGTGGTCATGTGATGAAAAAATGATCTGAAAAAGTATCTTTTTTTTTTCAATTCGTGGCAACATTATTATTTTACCATTTACAAAAAAAGAGTTTTTAAATGGTTTCGTATGGATTCGTTTTATTTATCATCTTTATTTACTTTTAATGTGACACGAGTTAATTCTAGAAACAACCTTGACTTTCAGGTTATTGTTTGCTTTAAGTAAAATTGATATTTGAATTATCTATACAAAAAATATGTGTGTTTCTATCGGTAATTCTGTTGAACAAATTTCAGAATATGTAAAAAATACATTGATATGTAAGTAAGTATAAAAAGAGGAAATTGTACAACAAAATATACGAAATATACAATAAAATATAATGTTATGTACTTATGGCAAGTCTTTTCTGAAATGCGAATGTTTGTTTTCTAGAAAAATGGTTTTATAGTTTTGACTAAAAATTTTTGCTCATCACTGCACTAACCGAACACCAATAGTTTATTAGTTTACCTTTGCAAATGGCTATGAACCAGGAACGAAGTTTTTATAGAAAATGTACCCTGGGACTATTATTGATTGTGATTTTTTTTCTCAGGTATGGTATGTTAAGGTATGAACGGTTGAAATTCTTAACCTAGAATATGAATATATAAAATCGAGATCAATCAAGATTGCCAATTGCTCAGGAAGGCCAACACATATTTCAATACAGTTACATGAAACTACCTTTATGGAGTGCCGTGGATAGTAATACTCGGATTAAAGCGATTTTTCATTTTTGTTTTAAATATTTAAAAAGTGGTCGATCGTAACCGCATTGTTCATGACATTTTTTTTAATTACACTCTCCATACGTACAAAACAATCTTTCGATACTTTATACCCAAAATTCTTGATGATTATTATTAGAATTCTTTAGATCTTTACAAATCGTTGAATTTTTTATTTTCTTTGTATTACTTCAATTTTTCAGATTTTTCCAATTTGTTAGGATATTTGCTTCCGCTTCAGCTATTCGATACTTTGTATTTTTTGTATTTTTCGAATTCATTCTTTTTCCTGCCGTATATTTTGGAATTTTTCAATTTTTTGAAACTGTCTTTTTTTAAATTTTTAGAGCATAATTTTTAAGAATAACTATGTAATATTTGGTATTAAGACATACTATCTGAACCATTTATTATTTGCATATATACAGGATGAGTCAACAGTGCTATTGGTCGATGCTGCCTTTCACATATGTATATGATACGTGACTTTTCAATAGATCAATATAATGAAGCAAAAAAGTGCATATTTTAAAAATATTTTACCTTAGACAGACTGTTTCAATAATTCAGAACCGTACTCAATTTAATTATTTTAAATGCAAAGCTATTTATTTTTTTACATATTCTGATTGTCTGGACTAAATGCTTTAAATGCATATTCATATTTTGTTTTTAAATTTTGAATGCAAGATTGTCAAGTTATAAAAAGTTTATATTTTATACTTTTTGGGATATTTGTTTAGAAATTGTGACATAAATGTAAAACCTATTCGTTAGAAATGAGCTCTGATCAGATTTTAGGAGTAATAAAATTCATTACGCAAAAAAACTATTAAGTGGAGTACTCCTACATACATTCCGTTGGCCGGAAAAACTTTATGTAAATGTTTTACTGAAATGTGGTCTTGCATAATTTTTTGTCTGGATGGTTTTGAGTTTTTTGATGCTTTGCTTTCAATGCTTCAGATTCTATAAAATTCTTAGGATAAAATGTTTAATTTTTTGCTATTAATTTTGATAGAAATGTTTTGGAGACTGTTTTTTCCAAATGCTTTCGGTTCTTTGTACTTTTTTCACCTAATAAATTAAGTAGAAATTTAAATACTGTAAATTATTGTGATTTTCTTTGTGGATTGGCAATACATTAAAACTTTATATTCGCATGCCCGTTTTTCAAATATAAATGTCATACCAAAACTCATTTGCTTTTCCTTTCGTCTCCTTTTTGTTCATTGCTTTCTATTGTTGTTTATTGTTACAGATTTACGAAACATTTTTGTTTATTTTTTGTGAGTCCCCTATTTGTAAAATTGGTAATAAGTTCATAGTTATAAAAATTGTTTAAAACTATACGTTTTGTAACGTATAGTTTAATAATAGTAACTTACAATTTTAATTTCCTGAACTGACAAGATTTACATATTTGACCTATCTTGTAGAGCCTTTAGAGTTGTTCTTCAAATTACTTATGTAATTAGGCTAAATTCTTTGTTTAAAACTTCAGAAACTTCTGAAGTAAACAAAATGGAAAAGCTATAAGAACAATTCATTTCCGATTACAAGTTTTTATGGCATTAAAAAAATGATCGATTTACAAACATTGGTTTAACATTTCTAAAAACGCAAAAGGTCAGTTTTTGTTCACCCAACGACACAATTACGAGAATTTGATTGATCTTTTTGGGGTAAACAAATTGTACTATACATACATTTATCAAATTAAAAGTATCAAAATCAAGTTTTTCGATAACTTTTAGTGCTGAGTAAAAGTAAACGTTAATTCGCGAATTTTATATCTCTAGCGTTGATCTTCACTATTCTTTGCTCAACTATTAGAACGCTCATTCCATTTGACCACAAATTCTACACAAAATGAAACTGAAAATTTCCTTTTCCGCTTTGTATTACAAGCGAGAAAGCTATTACGAAAGCGCGGTACTAAAGCTTTTCCATGTAAAATATCAAATTGTACGAAACCAACTGAAATGAAACTTGAGAGTTACATTAGACTCAATAATACCATTTTATCACTTGATTACTGGCGTAAATTGTAAGTAACGACGTACTTGTACCAAGTAACGACACAAGCAAGTATCAAGAGGCAATTCCTGGCGCTTCAAACGAACCGTTTTAAATTTTGAACACAGAAATGTACGAATCCGAAGACACCATTCAAATATGGAAACCATCTAGTCCAAAACAAATCTTGTTTATTGCAAAATAAACAGAGACTAAGTATATCTAGATGTGAACACAGGAAACGTGATGACATGTGGTGCACTAGACTAAAAATCGTTATAATAAATTTAGCATTATGCAAATAAATTAATGCAAACATCGTGTAATCTGTATTGATCTGTGATTAGGAAACATGGTACGAGGGGATGGGGGGCTACCCACTCTATAGAACATTCGTCAATAAAGTCACCACAGAATTTGAAATGGTAATAGAAGAAATAAAGCGTCTACACCACCTATGCGTAAAATAACTTTTAGATTTTATTGTTGATGCAACTGTAGCAACTTAAGTTTGTTTATTCAAAAGTACAGCTTTGGGTAACACATCTGTGTAAATAAAAAAATAACAAATAAAAAATTAATAGAGCAATAATGTTAACAAACTAGCTAAATTGTCAATGGACCAAGTACACATTTGACTGCACACCTGAGTAATAACCATAGGAAAAATCGCATGTTCCTTCACTATTTTAAAATTTTCACAATGGTCAAAATGGCGATGGTTGATTTGCGTGTGAAGAAAAATCAGGTGTTTGCGTGTAACAAGTTCTTCAAGAGTTTTCTATGAAAATTGCCCACAGACACACTTTCAAGTGGGGCGTTACTGGTAACGTAAGTCTTGGATAGAACAGGTTTCCGCGCACTCGATCAATACAGTTAAAAAGTCCACACCGGCTTTGGTTATAATATCACACGAAATGGTTTAATCATTTTAATCGACATGTACACAAAGAAAATAATTAACTACTGGTGCTGTAACCACTATCACGAACAGGGAAGGAAATCTAGTTGCGAAAAGATTTAGCAGAGCACGAAGAAAAAGCAACATGTCCTGGATTAGTAAAGAATGTTTTGAATAAAGGAAAAACGGTTTGGTAGACATTTAATTAGTTTGTGCGCAACATGGTTTCCAGAAAGATTTAGTAAACATAATTTAGTTTGTTTATGTCAGGATGTCCCGGAAGCGATTGATAATATCAAGGAGGTAGATTTATACTGGATTTCGAAAAGCTTTAATAAGCTGGATTAATACGTCCTAGTTTAAATCACGTGGGATGTTGACTGGTTTATTTATTATTATCCTAAATTTATGTAAAAGGATTTCAAAAGCTTTGTGTTTAGCAATAAATAAAACCGCAATTGAGTAATTCAAGAAATATAATTTCATCATTGTGAGACGAAACTTAATAAAAACTGTTTTAACGGCCTAAGCTGATAATGTAAACATAATGGGTCTAGACTGCTAAAAATGCCCTTTCTACAATATAAAAAACAAACTATCATAAACAAGCATTTAGGTATGTGGCATGAAATTCTATTTGAGTTAAAAGTTGTTTCAATTTGGCATATTTCGTTGATGTACTCATACCTAATTACTTCAAAAACATTCATTGGTATTATTTTATGATATTTCTAGTAGTGAATTTAAAAATTAATTTCGTTGCATTTTTCTCATAAAATTTGACAATATTTTTAGCCAATTTTAAACTTTTAAATGTATATGTAAATTTCGAATATTTCCCTAAAAATAATCACTTATATAAAAACAAGAAAACAGTCTTTAATTTGCAATAATTTCTTGATTTTGATTTTAACGCTTTAAGTCAATAAAATCAAAGACACATTAAATGTCGAATGACCTTAAAAAAACCTCTCGAAAAATAATTACTCAATATAACTAAAAATCTATCGGGACCTTTTACACCTAACACAGATACAACTAAAAACTATCAACTGAAAATGTTCACTAACAAATCTAAATAAAATCTACTTATCGCAATAAAAAATCCGTCTGAAACCAAATTTTCATAATTTGGTCGTGTTCTATATGAAGTGTAGTATGTATTAAAATTCTCTTGAAGCATAAAATTAAAAAATATATATATCTAATAACAATCTAACCAACGTTTGATTAGGATTCTATACAATTCTAAAAAAACTTAACATGGCTGAGTTGAAAAATCTAAAAAATTCTGCGAAAGAATAAAAAATTATTTAAAGAAAGAAATTTCAAATTCTGGATTTTCATGTTTGTCAAAGATGCAACTAAACAATTGTTACTAGTTGAACTACAATTGTTAATAATATTTGAAAAGCAATAAAAACTCAAAATATAATTTGTTATCTACCCATTAATCTTTTTGTGTATTCTCACCTCTAAACTGCAAATTGGGCGCTTTGAGCATCTTAACAATAAAATTTGCATCAATTATTTTCTGATTTTTCAGTCATAAAATCAAAAGTTTTTTAAGTACTTAATTAAAATTTATAGAAATTGAGAGATTGACACATACGCAATTTATAGAATACAACTACACCCCCAAAAACAATAAACACGCATGATACAAATACAACAAAATCAATAATAAAACGTGAGAGCCGACAACTCGGATTATAAGGATTTTATTTATCATGCTGATAAAAGTTGTTAATTCACGAATCCCAAATTTAAAAATTGTCGGGGATGCAAATGCCATTCCACCAATTTTTCATGAAACAACTAACTCATTAAAATTATTTTTTTATTTATAGCTCAATCTGGTGACAATCCAAATCTTATACGTCATTCATTTATATTTTATGAGAATGATAAGTATTGATTAATATGGTTACTGATCAAAATAAGTTACTTGAATCCATCTAAAACCTTTTTTTTTCTTAAATTTCATCTACATCTAAATTAAAAGATACATCAGCTGTCATTCAATTTTTGAACGCACAATTTTGAACTTGATTAGTTTAATTAACTTTTTAATTGGTATTAATTTATAAGTGTGTATCGATTAATTAATCTTGATTATTTCATTGTTACAGTCTTTCGATATATTAAAATGTCAGAGAGAAATTAATGGTGGGAGATAGCATCTGACAAAGAAAACTTTCCACACCGAATATATTTTCAATATTTCATTTCAGTTTCATACGAGGGATATTTAGCCTCTTTTAAAGTTTATTTATGATAGAACATAACTTAATTTTAGTGGCTAAGTAGATCGTGCCTTCGTTTAACAAAATCACCTCAATTGGAAAAATGCGATGACGTTGAAACTGATCGAATTTATTTACGAAATTTCCTTCACTGTTTAGATTAAATTACCCTTAAAAGAAAACATTCGATTGTTAGGAAGGGTGACATCAAAACGACTTGTCACTTTCCACACGACAGACGACGTCATTCTGACGTCAATGCTTCCAGAAAAGAATGATTTACAAAACGTTATAAAATGCTGAAGAAATTGAATTTTTAACTACTTTTAAAAGTCTAAAATAACCAAATGAGCTTAACTTCACAGCGTTCGTCGGCCCCGTTGTGGGTTCACTTTTAAAATTATTAATAAAAAATGAAAGTAAAATCGATTCCCTCCCGAACTGACACCCTCGAAATACGAAACATTTGTACATTGACTTTTCAGTTTGTCATTACAAAATAGACTAGTTTCAATTCTGATTTAACTGTTGTTAAAATTAAATTGAGTCATAAAAACTAAATATAAATTCTTTTACGTAGATAAGTATGTTCTTGAAAAGAGTTGTGGAAACATAACATTGGTGTTTTCATTGCGCCGGAATGTGAACGTTAGTCTAAAATTAATTGATGTCCTGACGATAAAATATACCTGAACGGTTTTAAAAATACATGAATTGAACTAGAAATAAAACGAAACGATTTTCAGTTGATTAACAGATATACACTTCATTTTTAAATTTTGTGTTATTACAAATAAGTGAAAAAATTGATTAATAAAACAAATTTTTTGTACAAACAAGAAAACGACATTATATGTGACGGACTCAATTTTTTTTCCAATTTACAATAAATAAACTAGTGCTGATTTAAAATCTCAAATAAAAAAAAAAACACTAAATACATATTTCAAAAATGTGAGTAAACCAATATTGATTTTCAATTTTTATGCTTTGTTGTTGTAACTTTTATTATTAACGTTTGTGACTATCAACGTCCCATAAATCGTTTATCCACTGAAGAATTTATGTTTCTATGGTTTCTGGTTAATATTGGAAATGGCGAAAAAATGAAATAAATTCATTATGTCAACACTGAGATTTACAGCAAAGATAAATACTGCAGTTATAGCTGCTTATTTTTTTATAGTTTCAATTGGATTAAACATAAAATTAAAAAAATCAAACATTCACATTCCAAGCTTCAAGGACCATGTTTGCATGACTCAAGTCTAACCTCGCGACCCTCATCATAGCAAAAATGTCAATACTTATAAAGTTTACAAAAAAAAACAACCGAGACGTTGCCAACGTCAATTTTCCACCCTCGCAAAGATTTCGGAAATAATTGAATAATAAAATTTAAGACACTAATTTAATTTGTAAAGAATTTTGTTCTATTTGGAAACTTATAACAAAGTAATAATGTAATAAAGATTTTAGCAAGTTCAGACAGACCGACATGTTATCAATAGTATAAAAGGAAAAAAACTTTATTAACTTTGTCGGAACAGAAACTCTCTTGATAGTTATGGACTTTGACAACTAAAACTTACAACTACTTAAATACTTACTTCATTTGTTTGACTATCGTGCTTTTTCCTGATTCTCCGGCGCCTGAAACATAAAATGGAATAATTAGAAGAGAAGATGTGCAGAATTTTAAGTAGGTTAAAAATTTGCTTGAAGAAAAACAATGGTTCAAATCAAAATCAAAAGTTTTATATATATATATATATATATATATATATATATATATAAAAAACTTTTGATTTTGATTTGAACCATATATAATAGTTTATGTTCAATTGCATTAATTTTGCGATTTTGCGGTCATAAAGTGGCACTTTTTACTGCTAGTAAAATAAAGTGTTTTTAAGCAACTACTCTATAAACGTTTACTTTACAGGGTCTCTTGTGACCGTAAACATGTATTTTATAGACTCATCTGTCAAAATATATTTTACAGATTGTACCTTACTTTCTTACATTCTGTAATAACTAAATAACAATCGTTGTCAAAAGTTGACTTTAACACCCGGTCTTGTCAACTAAAAGTTGGCTGTTATTGAATATCGAGTGTTAGAAGCAATCGATAAAGTGACAATTTTATGTATTTAACTGTCATCTGACAATTTTTGACACACCAAGCGCAGATAGCGGGCTTTGATATTTTAAAAATATTGCAAGAAGTGATTAAACAGCGTCCGATATTCGAGTAACTGAAAATTCAAAAAATATTGTGTACTTTTCAATCAAAAAGTTGTTTCAGTGCTCTCTTTAAAAAATAGCTTTTGCTCTAAATATAAAAATAACTGTTATGAATTAATAAATCAATTTTTGATTGTAAAAAAAGATTGGAAAGTTTGAGACCTTACTATACCGAGAAAATGTTTATCAGTTACAGTATGGGAATATTGTCTCTCACAGAAGCACCTCAGTTTTACCAAGGAAAAAAAAATACAAAATTAGAACTTTTTAATATTCATTGTATATTAAGTTTAAAATGTTCTTTTTGGTCGAGATAGGAGAACCATTTTTTAATAGTTTTTTATTATATGTAAACTACGTTCTTCATGCTCAACTTTTACATTTAGTGTTATAAATATTAATACTAATATTCAGAACAAAGTACCTATATCTGGACAAAAACTCATTTTGCATTTTTTTTATTTTCATAAATTTGGGTGCAAGAGTAGCTTTTCGCCTTCAAAATCTCAGTATGACGGTTTGTCATAATTTGTCAATACGAAGAAATAGCGCAGATATATTTAAAAATTGTTTTAAAACTTTTTCATTCGTCCGTTATCAGTTTAACAATGTTGTTAACAGTACTAAGAATCCAATTCGGTATTTTCAGTAAAAAACATATGAATTTTTGAAAATGTGACCTCGAAATTGTTATTCACCCTTTTATAAAACCCATCTCTGCATTTATCGGATTTGACGACAGTATTATTAATAAACCGTCATTACAGAAAATGATCGGTTATTTTCCCGAGTGGGTAGACAGTTAGTCAGTGTCAGCGTGGGCCCCTTGTTATGTAGCAAATCAATTTGCTACCATGACAGTAGTCAAACAAGAGCGTTAATGCAATTTTGAGGCGGCTAATAATAGTTTCATTAAGCGAAGGATGTAATTCGCGGCTAAAATAAGGAAGTCGCTTCCGAGCGCTTTCCAGGATCTACTAAGGCGTCGTCGGTTCCTGTTTCAGGTAAAAATAATATGGAAAATGAGTTTTTGCATCGGAGCTTGTATCGATCGTTCACAGAGCGAGATTTCCACGAAAAGAGCTCGTTTCGTTGTTGAATGAAATGGAGACGTTTACATCCATATGTTGCTCATCTGGGCACTAATGAGAGATTCTCTTGTTGCTGATAGAAGTGAATAGTGTACTTGTTTCGATATCACTTGGTATGCAAGCTGGTTTTCATATTTGTTGGCATTTCAATTGCGAATGAGAGGACAAAAAAGGGATCCTGAGCTGTAGCTGTGGCTGAAAATTTATAGATCCGGTCTCTTTTTTTTCTTCCTCCATGATCAATGTGAGATAAACGGAGTACTATGTTGGCAATGTGCCACTTTATCGTCATGCTTCATGCAATTATTGTTATTGCCTTTAAAGTGACAACTACTTTAGACCACAATGAAATGATTATAAGGAAAATTGCGTAAATATCTAAACCGCATAATTAAAACATATACTAGCATGTAACTGTCGCAACATTCTTACACATCTCGTGTAACAAAAATATTTATTCTCCAAAATCACCGAATTTATGATGAAATTTCTACGTGGAAATAATGCTGTTTTTGATTATTCTAAATTTGCGTAACCGCGGCTATTTTTGTGGTCGTTATTTACTGAAGATAAATACACACATATTCTAGTTATTTAAAAATAAATTCTAAGCCAAGATACTTAATCAAATGCACATTTTATTATACTTGAGTTGGCGGTATTTATACCTATTTCAAATTTTCTCAAACTACCCAATAACTTGCAACGAAAATTTGCCAATTGAAATAAAGTGTAACTCGACAAAACTAAAAAATAAAACCTGGCACTATATTAATGAACCATTAAAAAAAACTAAACAATTTGTAGATTAAAACCGCACGTAAGATATTTTTAATTTAAATTGCATTATTATTGCCATAACATTAAAATTAATCTCCGAAATAACTATCGCAGTATAAAACAACCAGTCCAATAATCTTAGTTGTTATTTTGTCTCCTAAAGCTTTCATTTCACATATATTTTATACTATCTGTTCCGTTCACTGCATTTAAACAACTACGAATACAATTAAAAGTTTTAAAAGTAGATGAGATGAATTGAAGTGTTCTGTTAGGCCCGGTTATCCAAAATGATGTTTTAATAGTGAATAAGGGAGAATTTCCATAATAATGTAATTGTTGCGGTTTTAATTACAGCAACATCTGTACCGTTTATCTTACAATTTTGTTCTACACTTTTTCAATTTGCTGAAGCAATTATCTTTTACTCCTCTCAAAATGGAAAGTTTTTGCTAGCTTGCATTAATAAATAAAAAAATATATAACAAGTCTGAATTTTAGATAAGTGGGAAAATTGGAGCTGTTGGTGGTAGAATGTATAAACAAATATTTAAATTTAAAATTAATATTAATATGGGTGTCATGTATATTGTATTATTTGTTGCCTATGTATTTAAATTGACATAATGGGCTATCAAATGTAGTCGACGAGTTGCTTAAGAAATTTAATTAAAGTTTAATGGTCCGAATGTCCATCTTGGTACATCATTATCTTTCTATTAAAATGTCAGTTAATTCCTCTTGTAATTTGATTATTATTTGACGTTTTACCTACAGCTTTATAATTGAAATTTTAATGCAGAGGAATCTAAAAAATTAAAAATTTTTGTTTGAAGTTTGGCCTTAAAAAAACACATGTGGCACTTTGTTCCGGATATTAATAAATGTCATTTCGCAAATTTTACGACTGATTGTATTTTTCAAATTGTAGTTTCTCAAATTTTTCGTATTCGGTGGGATGGATTAAACATGCGTTCAAACAATTTCGAACGAAAAAATAAGTTACCAAGTTTTCAGGTTGTGAGTTTCTTATGAGCTAACATTCTTAGGTAATAGTTCGTTAAAGTTCTTAGATCTTCAAGGTTTCAGCTTCTCAGGTCATCAGGTCTCTAAATCTTACACTTTCCAGATTTCTAAACTTAGTTTTTTGATTTCTAGATCAATTTATGAAGTTCTCAGGGCTCGATCTCTACTTTTAGGTTTTTGGGCCCCTGATTCGCAAGTTCCTAATTTTTCAAATTTTCAGATATTTACGTTCGTGTGGCCTTGGTCTCTCAGATTTCCCATAATTAACTAAAATGAGGTAGAACATCTACGTTTCAGTTCCTACAAGAAACTCCTACACATGGAGAGTATAAAATATGAAAAAAATGCATGAAAGGGTAAACACAAAGTAGATTAAGCACTAATTATTTACTGGCGTATATAATTCTATAAATATAGAGCCCGTTAAGCACTATAATTTTTTATTTCCCATGCATAAAGATAATGAAGTTATTAAACTTTTATTAATAATTAAAAATTTCCAGGACAGCCTACTATTCCATATTTTTACAAGTGTAATTTTAATAAGAGGTCAGCGTGAATAAAACATTCTAACATCATGAAAAAGGAAAAAGTGTATATTTACTAAATAATCATATTTATACTGTATTTCACATTTTTCACGAGTAATGGCATGACTCATTCTCTCGAAGAATGACTATTCAACATGATAAAGTAGAAAAAACCCAGCAACTGTCAGTCGTTCGTATATATTTTGTTCTATGTCAGCTGAACTAATGATTACCTACCCCAAAGGAACGTCCACCCCAAAAAGCCACATTTGAGCCAACTCCATTTACTGCAGCAGTAATTGCCATAATTGAATTTAGCAGTGAGGCTCTCAGTCAACAATTAGCCTTTGTATTAACAACACAGTAATAACAACGTAATTGAACTAATGAATCACGGGTTAATGATTTTAATTGTCCTATTTGTATGTAGCACGCCTCAACATCATAAAAGCGCCGAGAAAGAAAAACATGATCGTTGGTCCGTGCATTGTCAAACTCCTAATATTATTTAGAATGAAATTTTCGAATAATAGACAACATGAATCAAACGTCAGGGTCATAAATTAAATTATAGAAGCATCGATAAGGGATATAACTGAATCAACACTTGATATCTGGCTGCAAACACTTTGATGCGATGCCAGTTATCGATCATCTCGGTCGACAACAGGTTGGAGAGAAATTTGGTTTCGCCTTATTGTGCAGAAAACTAGCCATAATGGAGAGGATCGATATGAGAAACGTTATACAAACAAAATGTCAGAGACAAAGATGGCGACCAAACGCTGACCAGGAGATCAGCAATTGTCGAACTTAAGATATACTCGATTCAGATGAGTAAACAGAGGGGGCTGCTTTGAGCTTATCTGGAATAAACAGTTTATATGAAATGACGAGATTCCGTTTTTTACTGATTCTAACGCATTCAACGTGTGCGCCATATGGTGCGATGAAGAGTTAAAATGCTACGGAATGGGCATTCTACGACAGTTTAAACAGGTTAGCCAAATTTACTGCCAACATACTGACTTTTATTTCATACGTGAGAAAAGGGTGCAGAATGGTTCAATTTGAAATATGGGTCATTCGAAGACAGTAGGGCACTAGTTAGTTTAGCTTAAATTATACTCAAATAGGTTTTGCTAATACTAAATCATTTTTATTTATTTAAACCATCAGTTAAAAAAAGATTGAAAAAGGGTAAATTGTTGTCGGTATTGAAAAAATAAATTCCTCCAAAAATTTTAAAGTCCTTACTATTTAATATGCTATTTTTGTAGTCATGTTGAATTATTTTCACATCATTTCAATTTTATTCTGTAACAACTGTTGTAAGTTTTGTGAGCTTTTACATTGCTGATAATAATGACTCATATCATAATATACTCATTTTTTAGTCTACACATACAGTCGCGGTAAAAAAACTTATCAAACATGATCCAGCAAACATTTCCAAAAACTGAAATGTAATGTTGATCTTAATGTAACACCAGATTTTTATCATGCCATGTATGATTAAAAAATGTTCACTGAAAAATTGTAATTATTTTAATAATAGATACTTTATGAAAAAAACAAAAAATGATATAATAAAATCAAATATTTGATTTTAAATTTTAGTTTAAAACTGAACAAAAATTGCTTTAAATATTAGAACTAATTGCAGATCCACAACTCTTAATTTGCCAATTTGCAACCGTCAATTGGAGTGTTATAAAGAAAACTAAATAAGAAACAGCAGATATTTAGTTTAAACTTAATAACACTGAGATTAAGACTAGAATGCTAAATTTGTTTAAGTGACCAAATAGTTTATTTCTGTCATTAACGCGAAATTGTCATTTTCGCAATCATTGTATGTTACACGTGATTTTTCTTTAGTAAAAATGTACACAACAATAAAGTTTAAAAAATATTTTTTATAAAATTCTTGAATGAGCATAATTGAAAAATGTTTCATTTTATTGCAATCCATATTTCTGTCAATTAAACTCCGTTTCTAAAAGTTAAATTTTGACACTTCTCCAGATAATTGACTATATTAACAGTCCTCGCGCACATTTTAGTCATAATGCACAAAAAAATATTTATGTACGGAACAATGGAAAAAATTACTTGCTGTTGAAAGTAAGTTAAAACCTAAAAAAAATCGGTACATTCGATATATCGACAATTCAACAAGTTTGCACAATACAAAGTTTAAAGAAGCTAATACAAACCAAAAAATATATGACACTCGTCAGCAGCATCAATTCGGTTAAAGTTCTCACCACAAAAAAATTATGAAGAGTTTTAGACAAGAAAAGAGAGAAACAGAAAATCTCAAAAATATATATATTTTTTAATATCATATTAACTTAATTTCTGTACCTTAAATTACTCTAACAATATCAAAACTTGATATGACAAGTTTGATGACAAATTTATTTTAGAAAAATGAATTGCTGGAAAACAAAAAATTATGTTTTTTTGTTGAAAAACTTGCTCCTGAACAAAGCCAGCCTATTGAACAATTTAACAAATGACGTTAAAAAAAAGTATATAAAATAAAATCAATTTTTGCTTTAATATATCAATGTAAATTTATATAATGATTAATTTCGAGAATATTCCAAATGATAAGATTAAAAGCCTGTGCTGCACCTTTTATCAGAAATGTACATCATGAGATGGCGTCAGTTTTTGTTTGTTATGTCGAAACTTCTGATTTACAGTATTTGTACACTGCAATATTATGGACATTTCAACGTTCTTTTCTGTAATGCTTACACACATTTGTTTGACACATGGTTGACTTCCCAAGGTTGAACTGTACTTCAAAACAAAAATCAAGATTAATCATTTTTTTCTTTTAGAGTTTTAAATAAACAGTTATTAAAATGGAGTAATATAATTGTTGACATTTGTTAATTAACAGTTCTAAAATGTCAAAATCGATAAATTACAGTGCTATTAACATGTAAATAGAAGCAAAGCCTGTTGCGAAATACTATGTACATATTGGGAATAGCGAAAAGTCACAATCCTCGAAATGTTAAAAGCTCTTATCGATCTTGAATCATACAATACATATAAGACCTTCAGAACTGAAAGCTCTAACATTATTAATTTATAGTAATTAAGATAAAACATGCTAAAGAACTTTTAGTGTAATTGCTTCCAAAATCACACCATAAGATCGAAATCTATTTCTCGGGGAGAACATGAATAATAATTAATTCACTGTTCTTTCTTAACCAAAATAATAAACGAAATTCTCTTATTCAAACCAACTCTCTCAATTGATTTGATTTTTCACATAGCATTTGGAGTTATATAAGGAATATGATGGAAGACAAGTATTCATTTTTGACCAAATGTAATAATAAAATATGTATACAAGCGTACATTTTACAAGATTTGCACAAATCCAACCCGTCAAGACTTTATGTCAAGCCCTATAAACTCGTAACATTTGACTTTTGCATTATTAATACACTTGCCATCCAACGTCCGGAAACAACGTCAATGACGTCATTTCTACCATCTTGTTTCAGTTATTCATCAACTTTATCATTGGCAAAGGATTTTTGAATAGCACTTTAAAGTTTTTTCTCGTACTCAGAATTTTGCCATCAGATATAACATATGAATATTTTAGAAATGACACGCTATCTGAAGTGAAGCGGATGCCATTGTTAAAGTCCCTCCTGGAAAATATTTATTACTCACTTTCGTTGGGGGCTGGGCACGCATTGCGTTGCCTGATACTGAATTCTATTATGCAGATGTGATGACATCGTGATGGTATACATAAGAAACGTTGGAAAAATGGAATGTAATCTAATAACATTATGTATATGTTTGTCTGGTGAAGATATCAGAAACAACGTGCGATTTTTATCGCGCTTTTCTACAGAAGTTTATTACGGAATAACATGGAAACCACAACTGACAAAGCAAAATTCCTGTAAATGTACATAATTGTTGAAATACATGCAATTTTAAACAAACATTTCCGTTTGTACAGAAAAGAGAAGAGATCATTTTTAATTGGGATGTGGTATTTTTTGATGCGCAAGCAAAAATGTACGTTAAAATGTTTTTTTTTAGGAGAAGATCGCTAATTTTATATTTCTGGGATAAAATTAACTTAGGATTCCTTTTTTGTTTGGTTAAAGAAATTATCGGTCATAGTGGTTTCCAAATCTCAAATAGCATAAACGAGAAAAGCTTGAATTTGTTAAGATAACGATTTCCTTATGTACTTTCTCAGATCTCGTAAAGCTAATATATTAAATTTTTAAATTGGAAGTTAACAACTTCTCTTTTACTATTTTGACAGATATTCTCATTTTTCACGTATGCAACATAGAAGAGTTTTTATTTAGAGATCTTATTTATGATTGATATTTCACAAATCACTAACTTCGTTCTAAGGTGCGGCATTAAGAAATAATACACAAAAAGTAATTAAAAAATATATATCAAGGCCCAAACTCACATTTTTAGCATAAATTAATGAGATAAATACTGAATTTTAATTATTTTTCTTAAAAAACAAAAATAAAGGTTCCAGGTTTACAGTATTTCCAAAAAAAATATTTCTATGAATTTTACCTGAAAAATTATGGCAAGATTGGTTGTTTAATGACATATGACAGCAATTTAACACCTTTTTGTTTTCTGACAAATAATAAAAAAATGTAACTAAAAATCCACAATTGTAATGACTGTAATGAGTATTTTTTCGACACATTAACAATTATAATTAAAAAAAAAACTACTTTTGGTACCTAAAACAATAAACATTTCTTATTAAATTGACTGTTTAGTAGTTTTAGCCTTAAAACTCTAACAATAACTTTTTTAACTGTTAAATGTTGAAAATAAAAATAAAATGTATAAAATTTTTAGGATCATTTAATTTCAAGCTTCTTCTTGACTTTTACTTAACCGTTTTTTGTAAAATAAAATCCAGTTCATTACTGAAAAACTGACAATTGGTTTTGCGACACTTTACACACAGTAAATTAAAGTGTTTGTTTTTATCAGCTAATACAAGTACCTATGTCAAAAAAGCTGTAGCACTTTAAACCATTAGTAAAATGAAGAATGAATTATTTAAGAGTTAAGACATAATACAAATAGCTAAAGTCCAAAAAAAACTGATCTCAAGATGTATAACTTTTGTATTTGTCAGTGTTAAAGAATCCTTGACAGCCGTTAAACATAAAATTTTGTATGCAAGACTCGATGAAGTCCTCTTATTTATTAGCTACGTTGGCTCAGACATAAATTGTACCTACCGTGAAAGGCTCGCATAAATATAAATTATTAGTTTTTCAGATGAAGTGTTGATTAATTTTTGATATATTTATTTAGACCCTAAATAGGTAACTTTTATTTATTTAAAAAAATAAGTGATTTATTTCATTGCCAATGATCTTTAAAGTGCTTTTGTTGCACAAATGCTAAGGTCAATGTCAGTGTTGTCATCGATAAAAACTGTTTTTACTTACGGTCATTCACAGTTCGTTGAAGCAAAATAAAGAAAAAATTCTAAATGCACACCAACATTATATTTCCATATTTTTAATAGTATAATATCAGTCCTGAATGTTGCAGTATTTATGATTTATTCCCAACTGAAAGAAACTTGATACAGCTAATTAATTAATTATTATTCTGAAGTCTGTTAACCTTTTAAGCAGGGTCAATGCACATTTTATTAAATTTAAGGTGTTACAAGATTCATCAAAGTATTAATTTGACATTTAACCTTTTGATTGTTCCAAATTTGGCGTTGTCGGTGAACAAATTTCATCAATTGGAGACGGCACCAATACATTTTTTTACACGCGAAAAATGGAAATTCTAACGCTGCTCGAAACCAACGATGTGTGAGGCCCACCCTGCAAATTTACATCTTTTATTCAGAGCGTGTATAAACCCCAATGACCAAGCCCAGTGTCACCGCTAAACAGCTCTGGCAATTTGCCCACTTTTTATTGGCGCCAATAAAATCACGCCAGAATTAACGAGCTACAACAATTCTTAGGTTGGATGTAAACTGTCTGATTGACAACGTTCTTAATCCCATATTAAAGTAAATTTCTGTGGAAACTAACAGTTTGAAAATCCACAAAAACAAGAGAATTATTGATGTTTTGAAAAGACCGCACCTTTCATGGGCAGTGGCGTAGCACATGAAAGGACAAAGTACCTTTTCTATAAAACCTTCACATATGGTTTAAAAGTGCAGAATGAAAATCTCTTCCAATTTTAGCTCTCTCCATAGTGGTAAAACATGTTTACACCAAAACGGGCTTAGATAAAATGCTGTTAGCTATTCTGATAATTGAATGTGAAGATCTTGTATCTACTAGTGTAAACAATAAACGTGTGACGCTAATAAAATTTGTAAATAGACTGTGCGGTTCGGACGATTATCCATTAGAATTTTATAACTACAATAAGCAGAATCAATGACGTAAAACCGTGTTGTTCCACAAATAAACAGTACATGAAGGAAATTAATGCAAGGATTTCGAAGGTATTGTGGGATACTGTTTTTAATAATAGCACCAAAGCCATGTGGGAGTGGCGTGTTAGCACAATAAACGTAATTGATTCTGTCTGGATAAGAGTTTAATCGCATCAACATCCAAGAACATGACATCGCTCGATACCATCTTCGTCATTCAATACGTTCTTGATTTATGAATTACGTTATAGCCTCGACTCTAATTCTCTAATTATTAGTGGTGACATAGACGTGAATGCTACAAAATAAATAATTTCCACGCATTATTAACAGTTAAAAACATACAGACAAAACAACACTCTGTGTATTGATATTATGAAATGATAGGATTACAAAACAGAACCAAATAATTAGCACGGTGGTTATAATTTTCTCGATTGTTCGTTACATGTTCATGAAGATGTATTTTGGACCAAACGTCATGGCCACATTGGTCCTTTCAATTATGTACTCTGGCAATACAAAGTACTGGAAATGCGTCAAAGTGATTGCCGAGTGGCTTTTGATCATGTGTTAAAAATTGGTACTTTGCCACAACTAGATATTTAGTCAACATTTAAAATTCCTACGTGTACGATGTTAAAAAAAGTATAACGTAATAATTATTAAAACTATATGTTCTCATTTAGTAAAGCAGGCAAGTTAAAATTCTATTGATCCAGTTTTTCAATGAAACAAATGTTGATCTATTATGTTCCATGTCTTACAGATTCTGGTTGTATTTATTGCTTGGAAACGACCTATATGAGTATTTTAGGTAAACAAATTTATTTTGATTTTTTTTTAATTTTAATTAACTCATTTGCTTTAAGTGCAGTTGAATAAATCGTCTATTTTTCAAAATTTTCATTTCTTTTCGCAACTTCTTTTTTCAGTTACTAAAAAATAAATCGCCACCTATTTAAAAAGTGCATCTGACGCTGTAGTGGGGTCACTCTGACTGGTGAAGGACGACGCTTTAGTTTTATAGCTCAACGCCTTGAAATCAATCAATTTAAAGTGTCCTATATATTATCCAGGTACCATAACACAGGAAACTTTACTCGAATACCGGGACAGGGTCGTCGGAGATTTACAACAGCCGTTCAAGATCGTTTTGAGCTACTTCAGTTTTGAGCTACTTGTAAACGTCGGGGTATATAAGCGGACGCCTTGAGGGTGTAGGAAGTTGTTTCTATACGTAGCTCCTACGAATTTTTTTGACTCCAGACCATTGGAAAGATCACCTTCAGTTTGCTAGGAAGCACACAGATTAGTTTTATTAGTGTGCAGGTGTCCACGTAAGAGATATGCATGGTGTAATATTGTGGGAAACGGTACCTGGTGGGGCAAAAACTTTACAGAGATACGTAACTGCAATACTAGAGCCATATGTTTGTTATTCCTTACACGTCTTTAACAGATGAAGCTCCGCGTCCGAATATCACAACACAAATGGGAAAGATTAGAAACATTGTTGCAAGCTTTAAAACCATAACCAAAAACGAGGGGACTACTTGAAAATAGAAATTTTGACATTATTTAACATCAGAACTAAACGAGATAAGAAATTATGAGTATGTGACAAAAATGTCACAATGTGATTAGAGCGAAAATTTGAAATAGCAAATTTTTCCTTTCAATAAATATATCAATATTGATTTGCTTTGTTCAATTTAAAAAAAAAAAAAAAAACATTTAAAATATAAATCCACCCTAACTAGTCGGTGCATGACAAAGATAGCGAAAAGATGGCCGATTTAGTTGCTGGTGCGCGAGATAGTGATTGGTTAGTTAGCCATATGCATATGATTAATTTTTAGGATCAATTTCGGCGCAATAATATAATGTACTTGTTTTATTCGTTACCACGCTTTTCTATTTTCATATTCAAAACACTTTTAGAAACAGTTATTTTCGACTCATTTAATTTTTTTATTATTAATAGTTCTTATAATTTAGCATTAAGAATGAATTTATAACCAACTGCCTTCAACTGCTCACCGAATCAAAAATTTATAGTTTGCTGTTGTAATCCAATGATTAAGTAAATTATACGCAGTCTACTTGTCAACTATTTAATAATGAGAGTGCGTCATACCGTCACTGTTAAAACTTACTGTACGTCTGGAAGAACAACCTTCATCATCATCCGATGACATCAATATTGTTAATAAGTTTTATACACATTTTGACGCCAAAATTTCTATATATGTGAAGACTGACACTTTATATACTTTTACTAAAATTTTATACCAACTACCGAATACTCATTGTCAGATAGATAAACATTTTTTATCGATTCAGATTGGTAGGTTTTTATGCGGTTTTCACACTGCAAAAACACACAGTTTTTCTTCACAAATCACTGGACAAATAATTTCAGTTCACAGAATTTCTAAAAATTCTCTAATTTAGCATTAATGTTCTTATTTTATTTCTATAAATAAAAATTACCTGAATAAATCTGTTTTTAAAAATAAAATTGATATGTTGCTCTAGTTCTGCTTTAAAGAAATACCAGTAACTTCGAATTTTTTGAATTTTTTCGGGTTTCTTTATAATTTCTTAAGAACGAACCCATGACCGACGTTGTGAATTTAAGAACACCTGTAGAGAATAAAAAAAATTTTTCTTTGCCAACCTTCAAGTTTGTATTCCATATTTTGTTGCATAATCTTTTAAAAATGATATCCAATAAACCACATAGTAGTACAATTTAATTTTTATCATCTGAAGATAAAAATATTTTGCAAAATAATTCTAAACATTGGTTTTACCACACTCATAACTTCCATTAACTAGGTGAATGTAGTTAAATGATAAACTTGTTTATCACAGAATGGTTAAGAATTAATTCATTAGCCACATAAACACATATTTAAACATATTTAGTTAAATACGCTTCCACAAGCAAATATATTTGTCAGGTATACAAATAATTAATTATTAGTACTATTACAATAGGTAAATTTACAAAAACAATTTAGAAATTTTTATTTAATTTTTGACAAATAAAGTTTTCCTCAAAAAATCATTTGACATCTTTCTGTACTGAGAAAATGAACTAAAACTGAAATACAGTAATATAATAAAACATAATCAAAGTATACTTTATTCCTTCAAAAATATTGCGAAAATAGTAAAAATAAAAACATGTTCGTTATCTACCTAAAGAATACCTAAATGATAAATTTAGGTTACAATTTAGGTTTAATCAAGAATCTAATTATAGATAGTTTCTATTCTGCATACTTCGCTCCAGACTCTTCTCCACTTTTTACAATAAATACACAATATCTCGCGGAAAACAGACATTACTTTGGCAGTAAAATAAACTTTTACATCTTTATGGACACGGAAGTACATGTGTGTATTTTGTAGTTTCCTTAGCAGGTTTACAAAACATAGCAATCATTGTTCTTGAGTTCACAAACTTGTTTAATGAAACCTATGCTTTTACAACTAACAATGAAAAAAACGAAGTTTGAAGAAAATTTTGAGTATAAAGTTCTACAATTTGCAAAGAATTTTCTGAATTGTAACACTTTATATAAAGTAGAAAACTCATTGGTCTAGAACACTTCGAGGGACTTGGCTTTAATATCCCAAAAAGGAAAACGTTATCCTCTATTTAATTAAAACATCCAACCTATTTTAATTTTAGTTCTTTGGGCTGCATACAGCAATTACTCCGTCAAAACCTAGACGGTTTCGATTATATTTGGCGTCAATTTTCACAAATGAATGCAAACTTTCCTAAATAATTCTTGCGAGCCCCTTATCTACGTAAAACGAATTGTAATTTCGAAAATGTGTTTTTAAATTAAACTGTAACTTGTCACGATACACTGGTTTTAATTACACTGCTTTTCGTGTTTGTCACATATTTTAGACAATTGGCCCAAGTGTCTGGGAGTGTTTCTTTTTTGTCGAAAACAAAAGATTCTCTTTTACAAAGCACTTACCACCATTGTCGTTTCAAGTAGGTAATGTTTAAGAAAAACAAACAGTTACACTCTGTAAACATAAATGAATCTGTCATGATCACGTGATTATCTGTTCTTAACATGTTAGTCAAGAATATACCATCTTTGATTTTTAATTGTTCTCTTGACATTTCCGTTAGTTTTACTTCCTGAGCTCTCATTGTTCTAAAGCGCAGGACTCATTCTTAAAGATCATTAAATCTTCCAAGAAATGGTGAGAAAATAAGCGCTAGTAATTGGAGTTGATTAGCGGAACGTCTAAAACCATTAGCTACAATCGAAGCGCAACACATTTCCCACCAACAAAACTACGAAGAATATTTCGTTAATAACACATTGCCCTCTGTTTTATCGACCTTATGAATTAATAATGCTGAGGGCGTTGCATACTTAATGAGCACTCTTTACATGCAGAATCGATTTAAATTTTAAAAGCTTTTCATAGAATTATAGTCAGAAATTAAAAATGTATTCGATAAGAATTTGGGAAGCCGATCGAAAAGTGTAGTTGCCAGAAGTGGGATCCTTTTTCTTAGAAAAAACGATAACTTTGTGCATGTATTAGCCGTGGCGGAAATCGCAGAACGGAAATGAGAACTGCAGTAAAATTCTCTACCCTATCAGTCAACGGACGACCTTTGGGTCTTGCCACATATTAATATTTTATTGCAGACTAGCCCGTAAAGTAAATAATGGATGATTCATTCTACATGGAAAGTTTTCAAGTAAAATCATATTGTGGTAAAAAATGTGTAAAAATGGTTTTAAAATTACTATTTTTACAAAAGCTAACCTTACAATTCCAATTAATAATTTCGTAATATCAACGTTTTTAGAATTTCAATTAAAAAGTTCTGTCCCAGAGAATAAATTTAGATCTAGTTATTTACTATGCACTAAATTAAATGTTTATAAATATCTTTTATCCAAAAATGTAGAATTTTTTAAATTAACTAAAAACCACATTTTCTGTTTGAAATAGAAAAACATTCTCTAATATGCTCTTTACAGAGGAAATTTCCTGTGCCTGTAAATTATTATACAATCATTTAAAATTTGCATGTATGTTTGCTTTTTTAACAAGTTTATTGTTTTTTTCACAGTTTATGTAAAAAATAAGTAATTCTATGTAGTTATCTCCAATTTTGAGCTAAGCCCTGTTATTTAGATACTAAAATTTCTGTTATTGATGTATCTGTCAACGAATAAAATAACGGACACATTTGATAAGGTTCTCCAACGGAATGAGAAATTGATATGCATGCAATAGTCCAAATATTTACACCTAAATGTTTTTTACATTTCGCTTGATAAAAATATAAAACAAACAATTTTATCTCAAAGAGGCGTACAAAATAAAAACTTTTTGATACTAATAAAAATATTACAACTAATTCCAAACTAAATTAAAAATCTTATAGAGCTAATCCAAGTTTATCTTGTGCATTTCACTTACATACTCGTATATACTAAGCTTCTATTATGTTATACTGTTATTTTAAATTAAAAGACTTATATTTTATTTCTATCATAAAAAATTGAAATTTTATACACAAAACAAACTATATACCTAATTATTTTCTTTCTAGATTATACCAAAAGTTTCTGCACGCAATTGTCCTAGAAAATGTCAAAATAAAACTGCAAAATAATTTCTTGGCATATAAGCATATGCCAAGAAATTATATTATATTATATTGTAGCTCTTTGCTCGCCTCTTACTTTTTTACAAAAAAAAATCTCTGGACCATATAATGGTCAATCTTATATACAAAACAGAAGAGTCAAAAATAATATTTTTTTTACTTTTTGTTATTTTTGCAACAAGTTAATAAAAAAAATCTTATTACGCAATAATAATAATAATAATATCTCTATTTCCAAACTAATTTTCGTCATTTCAAATTAAAAATCAAAAGTAGATAAATAGTGTCAGTACAATTTCATACATCAAAGTGAATTTTAAAATAAATCAATTTTTCCTTGATTCTTATAGCAAATCTGATGACATAATTATAGGAATTTTGCAGCTGTTTTATCGGTGTTTAAAAATTGTTGAACTTAAAATACGAGTTATTTAAAAAAAAACTTTCACAATTAATTTTATTTTTTGATGTCTAATATACAGTTAAAAGACGAAGATGACAACATGCTTTGAACTAAACTCAAATAGAAGACTGTATTCCACTTTTTGAAAGCCACAATTTACTGAAATTAAATCTGAGTGCTAGACTGATTGATTCTCTTGATTCTAATATGATGCACGCATGTTCGTAGCCAGTAATTTACCTACTTTGAAAATTTCATACCATTTCAATTGGCTACAGGTTTTGCAGTCTGAAATACTACCTAATTATGTAAACAGATAATTGGTCCAAAATTAGCATGTTACAATAAAGTCATTCTAATAAATTAGTAATTTAGTAATTTTCGTGCAAATAAGCCAACCATAGGTCACAAAACCTGAAAAACTAGCTTTCTATTTTCATCGCCTTCACAAATTTTCGCATTTTCCTTCGTGTTTCGATTTCAACGAGGCCACTTCTGATATGCTTTTTTAGAGGGATGATGAAGCGATTACAAAATCAAATTTCCGCACACTCTGCCGCATCCGGTTAATAATTACGCGAATATCCGCGGCACACCTAAACCTACTTGTCGTACCTAGCAGTAACAATTTAACATCTCTTTTAGCCCTTTGACCCTCCTCTTTCAAAGTCTGATCAATTTGTTTGGTCCTGGCAATCGCCGCCCTCTCCTCCGCCGAAACCGTGCACCCCATGGCGCAATCTTCTATGCACGACGTTTTGGCGGTTTTTAATACACAATACCACTCAAAATTTCACTTAGAACATACCACGTGTTTTTCTTTTATAAAACACTATCAACACTTCTTATATTTTAAACCTCTTGAATCACTTAATCCACTTTATTGTAGAAGCACTTGCGTTTATCGAAAATCGACATCCGGATGTAGTTTTCCTTGAATGGTTCGAATGGTTCAAATTGTTTCGGTTGATTTTTACGCGAACCCAACCGAACGCATTTAACACCGCAAACTGATTCGACAAAGATTGAAGCGACAGATCGAAGTGGCCATCGGCAGATGGTTCATTTTCATCGCGCCCTACCCCCTCTGATACACATGTGCTTAGCAGAGGACGTCAAACGGTGGGACCCCCACTCCCAGCGTCAACGAAATGACGTAGATACGCTTGATAAAAATACCAAACGACTAGGAAAATTAAAGGAAACTCGGACGCTTACCGGAACGGATGTTTGAACGCTGGAATGGTAAAATTCAATGAAATTACTGTGGGAAATAAACTCATGTTTGATGGGTGATAGAATACAGATAAATTCAAGAAAACGTGAATAAGATCCTGTTTAAATCCGTAGAAAATCGCGAGCTTAACAGTATTTCTACAGCAAATTAGATAATTTTTCAAATAATATTTTTACAAAACGTATGTGGTATCAAAAAATAAACTGAATCAATTTCCTTGTTTTGCAATTGTTATCTGTTCCGGAAATAATGATAATATTGATACCTAAATGTAGCTAGTATGTGTTGTAAGAAATAATAGTTCCGTATTGGTGAAATATTAAATTTTTTAATTGACATATGTACCTATAAACATTACAAAGACAAATATTTTCAACAAAAACTATCTCGACGATATTATTCATCTTCAACTTACTCTCGAGTTCCCTCAGCCAGTTCCTTAAAACTAATCATAATTCGCTAAATATTTAAAAACCAAATGATTCTTAATCACATTTCTTTTAACTTTAAGTTGTATAATAAAACTCCAACAAAGTTCAGAGCAATACGTGAAAAACATTAATCAAGTAATTGTATTCTTACTTTCATATTTTATTATTTATTGGACGATTATATCGATAATGATCATTATGCTCAATATTCGAACATTTATTTTGTCAGTTATATGTGTTATATACTTCCTTAAATTACAATGCCTACGAGTGAATTCTAATTTTCTTTTTCTACATGTATTTTGTGCATGTTATTTGCAATTTGTTAGATATTTTTTTATTTCGAAAATTGGAAAGTTAATTAATTAGAAAAAGTCTGCTGATTAATTTTTTTATTTTTGTTAAGTTCTTGCTTTTGATATCTAATTAGTTCGAATGTTATTTTAATATTTTTTACATAACATAACTACATAACCAATAACTTGAAAATCTTTAAAAAAATTAAAAATTCACAAATATAAAAAATCTACGATTTAGAGCAATAAAAGCATACCAAAAGTTCAATAAACAAAGTATCTAAGAAAATCGAACAATGAAAAAATCCGATAAAATCGAAAAAATTGTAATAGAATGCCCTAGAAAATCTAGAAATTCTAAGAAATATAACCAGCACATCTAAACACAGCATTCAAAATAATATATGTGTCTAGAAATGATACAATGAATCTGAAAAATGAAATCAATTTAAAACAATTTTACTAATCTAAACATTCTGAAAAATTAAGAATTTACATTCAAAAAATTTAAAAACTCATCATTTTTAGAAGTAATTTCAATGCAAAGAATTCAAAATAACAAAATAATACAATACAAAATAAACAAAAAAAATTAAACTGTCCAAAAAACCTTGAAAAATTGCAAAATAATAATAGTGATATAACCAGTTAATAATGACAGTATACAAAGTCTATGTAAAGAAATTTGAAAAATTTTGCAGAACTTAAAAAATTAAAGATTCAAAGCAATAAAAAATGTGTTTTTTTTAATCTCAAAATTTCAAAAATTCAAAAAATCAAAAAATTGTAGCCAAACAAACCTTTCTAGAGACAATAATTCAAAAAATATGTACAAAGAATCTACGCATTCAAGAAAATCTAGAAATTTTGAAGCATTCACGAAATATGAAGAACGCCTATAAATAATAAGAAAAAAATATGTCTAAGAAAGAAATATGACAAATAATCGTAAAATTGTAATATTTTTTAAGCATCGAATATTAAATTAAAAAAACCCTACCAAACTACTACCCTAGAAAACTTAAAAAATCTAGAGATTCAAAAAGATAAAAGATCTAAAGCATCCTAAGATTCTAAGAAAGCTGAAAAATTCAAATCAGTAAATCTAAATAACCTAAAAAGTATCTAAAGAATCCAATGAACGTATTACAATTTTTTTTAGTCTATTGCATCTTTAACAATAATTTGATCATTCCAGGAAACATAATATTTCTCGCTCTTGACATACCATCATTTTGTTTCTTATCTACACATCTCAGAATTGTTTTCACAATTAGCGGATGTGATAGTAACAGTAAATAAATATTATTCATTACAACAACAATATAACAAATAGCAAGCCTTAATTTCCATTCAATTGAAATCTGCATGTTAACTAGAATGTGATTATTATCGACACGAAGCATCCTTCAGACGATAATAAGATGAATGTTTAACCATGTCAAGGCACTGCACTATCTTGCGATATCACTTAAAAAAACACAAAACACGTTCAATCAAAGTATAATTTAAAAATAAGAAACGTAGCTTGCCTTAAATTTAATCCATGTTACGTTGTAACATGAATAAAAGATAAAGTGTATCTATTCCATCACTAAGTGTACATGTAGGGGAGGAAATGTATTTACCAAGCACGACGACCGGGAAGGGTGTTTTTAAAGCATTTACTATAATTAAAACAATCAATATTCTACAGCTAGTACCGTAAAAAGGTGACATGCAATTCATATTATTGATTACGTGAAAATAATACAATTCTTTTTAATAATAAATTGCTTGATTGATAATAGATATAAAAAATTGATATTAACCATGAGAATGTTTAATGTTACATTATCTAATGTATATAGAAACTATTACATTTAGAACTGCTGCAGTAAAAACATATTGCATAATTAAATCCAATGAGTCCTATTAAACCAGTTTAAAGTTACACAATATTTTTTCTGCGTATATACTCTGATGAAGTATCAGAGTAAAGACAAAAGTACAAATAAAAAAAATAATAATAGAAGTAATTTCTTTGAAATGAGCCTTTAATGGCATTTCTAGTCTCTTAGAAACGCAAAAACTAATTCTGCAAAATGTCTATTCCATGTAATTGAACATTTTTAATAAGAAAAGTTGTAAATATTCAATTTTGATCAATATTTCATATAATCCGTCAATTTTGCTACATTTAGTATGTTGAACTTGTTGAATTGACTACTTTAACTAACTAAATCTAAACAAAACGTTTAAAAGAGTAAAAATTGTGATTTTTAAGTGAAAACTTTTAGAAGTCACCGAGTATTCACAATTTTAAATTGTATTTAAATTTGATAAAAATTAGTGTGTTTTTCAGTATTGGTGTAAATTGAAAATATGTTAAATTTATTTAATTAAACAACAATAATTAATGAAATATACAATGATTTAATGTATTTTATAAATGTTTTATTAAGCAAATAAAGAACCAGTTACATGAACACATACATTTTTTTGCAGTTCTGTAAAAAAGAATGCTTTTTTTCGATAAATACGATTTTTCACGAATACACATAATTATTCTTAAAAATAATTATTAAGCCATCCAGTCGAGAGCCGCAATCACTAATGAATAGCTGGAACTCACTTGTGACTTTTTATAAGAAAGATAAAGTAATTGACTCATCACTTAATTTAAATTACTTACAATTAAATGTAATAACTCGAAATTATGGATGAATTTGCATAAAAATAGTTTGGAGTATTCTCGACAATCACAAGTACACTTGATAAGACATCATAAATCTCTTCTCTCTATTGCCATTACCACAGTGTCAGTGTCAGCGACCCGTGCAATTTTTTAATTAAATGCACCGATAAAATCAAAAACAGAAAGCTATAAGTGAGGTAATTAACAATCGATCAAAGTCTACGCATTCATATCTTTCACTCTACATATCATTCATTACACGTTTTTCATTTCATTGCCATTGTTACATTAATTTGTCGACGGTGTCAACGGACCACCCAGTATAATATTTACACATTCTTATTATCAAACAATGACGTAACAATGTTTGGCCGGCTTTACAGTCTTTTTTATGTTAGTTATGAATTTATGTTACATACACACCACCCTGACATCAATTTGATACATTTATTTTTGTGTAATTAATAAGAAATTAAAGTCTTTTACACTCCTTTTGTTAGAATGTGTTACCGGTGCAATAAAATCTACCGACTATCTAAAACTTAACTTTTTCTTCTTTTATTACCTTTAGCTGTATTAAATTACATCTTGCATCTTTGTTGAAAGAGGAAGAAGTGTTTTCGTTGAATTTTAACACTGGTCGCTAAAATTATGCTAATTAAAACAATTATTCTTTAACACTATAAACAAATACCGAGACAATTATCATACTCTGCAAAAATGTTTTTCTCGCCATTCTTAATTAATACTTTAGCTAAACTATTGGACTAACTAACTGGATTGTTAAAGAAGAAAATTAATGAACTGACCATCATTCTGTTCTTAATGATGTTAAGTTTTTTGTAGGGAAGTTTTACAAGCTGATAAAAATACGATTTTATGAGGGTTGTTGTTTTGGACATAAACGTCATTTTATTTGCTTGGCAGCAAAGAATGAGAGCTGTAATGAAGTCTGTAATAAGGATCTTGATAAAGATTGTCCATTAATTTAGGGTTATTAAAAATGACTCATAGATCAGGAAATAGGGCTGTAAATTTCGTGATCTTCCGGAATAAAACAAAATTATCGATTATTACTTTACATCAAGACCACTTTATCTATTAAGGATCTAACTTCGTTTTAAGACAGGGAAATACAAACAAGAGATAAGCGAACATAATCGCAGAAAAATATTTAAGTATTTAATTTAATGTAAGCAAGTATGATACTGATTACACAATACTAAACGTGCTACACGGACTCTAGTGGTAACGTTACACATACGTCAATTATATCAATAAAACAGCCATTTGCTATTGACAAGATGATACATAAAGAGTTTGTCTGTTAATTGACATTTGTAGTTAGTTTAGAGTTTTATATGTCCATTTTATGGAAATAGAAGAATGTCGGGTTTGTAACATCTAAAACTGTTGGGCCATGAAACCCATTTTAGCGTTTTTGCTTAGTCTGAATTTATCTTTATCCTGATTGATTTATTTTACTTGCTATTTACGGCGATTCCGCATTTTTTGCAAAATAATTCCAGAGATAATGAGAAACCTGTTTTGTCATGGCCTAATTTAAGATCGCCTTTGTTAAATATAGATCTTTTGAAGTCGAACTTTTTTAAATGGGTATTATAGTACAAAATGCTGATTTATTCATCTTATTAGGTCTCTACTTATTTATAGACAATCTAACGACCAGCAAACAATTCAAGAAAGCACTTACAATATGTACATGACAAAAGTCTCAAAACCGTGTTTTATATTTCAAACTTTTACTTCTGTAATTTCTCTGTATTTTTATTTACTTTGATTAAATTCTGATTAAAAAGTAATTTTTTAGGGCAAGGAATGATAGACGTTCTTTAGCCACCAACACGTAATAATAAAAAAATATGAGAATTTAAAAATACGACTTTTAGTAAAAGTAATATAGCAAATCGTACTCGATCTGTAGTTTTGAAAAAGTGATAGAATTGACTGTGGAGATTTACTTTCAATACCCGAAATTTAGTTTGTCTCATTTATTTTGAAAAAAAAAACATATAATAACTCACCTGTATCTTCACGCTTTATTTTCTACACAATTTTAATGCAAAATAAAATCAAGTTTTAATATTGTATTCAAATTTGACAAAGTATATCTATAGAGCTAAAACATGAAAAATTAAAATTATCCAAACGTCCCTTTAATAAAAATTTCAAGTGCTTGTGTTTTGCATATCTAAATTTTAAATCGCACCGAGTTTTTTCAACATTGAACAGTATTTAGATTTCTTTACAATTATTAGAACACTGGTTTCCCCGGTTTTAAACCGTTACATAATTTACACTAATGTCGGTGTAAATTACCATTACTGTTTTTTTTCAACAAATTCGAAACTTGCAAAATAATACTGCATCATCGTGAAATAAAGTAGTCAACAAAAGATGTAAGATGCAAAAAATCTTTCTACATAAATAGCAATAAGTATAAGAAGCTCATGTTTTATAAAATTTTCCTATTAGAATTAACCCATTTTTTTTTTCAGTGAAAAAAAAATCTAGTCTGAGTTCAGATTCTTATTATTAGAGGTGTAAGTTACGTCCTTGGTTTAGTAGTTACAAGGTGATCACAATGCGAAACGACTTGAACGCAATACATGCACCAACATTTTAACTGCAAATGCTGAATGTCCCCGTACCGTAAGTAAATAAAATAATTAGAAACACAAATAATAAATCAATATTACGCAAATTAACATAAAAGCTTTAACAAATTGTCACCGAATCAAAAAGCTTACAATTTAAGTGAAGAACAACAATGAAAAAAATTAAGTGTGATAAATATTTATTCTTTGAAGTTTTCACAGCAATATGTGGAACAGTTGGTAACCATTTGTCATCACAGGTTCAAAAGTAACAATGAACGCCCAGCTGGCACATAATTTGACAAACTTGACGACTTAAAATGAGTTGTGACTGAATTTTTCTTTGTTTTATAAGATCCAACTGTAAAATCATACGACCCTGACTTTTCACTATCGTTGCACAATTATTATTTAGTGACAGTCACGTGATTTTTATTAACTGCTTATTTTTGAAGTACAAAATTTCAAGAAGAGTAATACTTAGCAGAAATTTGAGTTAAATGTAGGTCAAACGACACACCCTATGTTGGTTCAGATAAAATAAATAGAAATGCTCATAAAATGTTTTATTTAAACCTCTCATGCCACTCAAGCTAGTATTTTCTTTATTACACGATATCTCAAGACGTAATTTTAATTTTAGAACTGTGGCGTGGGCTACATCAAATGTCATATTTTTATGACAGGTTGTTGAAATATTAACAACCCTATTTATTCTACAAAGGTACAACAACATTATTAGCATTAGACTTTATAAGATCAAATTAAAAGCACTTTCTTTTTAATAACACTAGCGAACAAGGCAGGATGTGCGGGATTTGACCGTTAATTTTTGCCACAAATAGGTGATGGATTACTGAAAACACGTTATCTTAAATCAACAAATGTTCAAAATATTTAATACAGTTGCCAAACATATAACATATAAAAAGTGTAAGCCGACATATATTTGAACGAATTAACAACAGGAAGAGGAATGGATGTTAAAGGGAAATAACCTAGATTCTTGGATTTTTTTCAAAAAAAGAATGCATGTTACGAAGAATTACAACAAGAATTGATCAATTTGTCTTAAGCCACACACTTTACGATGTTAGCCTGCTTAAATCTGTAAAAAAAATTAGAAATTTTAATTAGATTTATTTGTAGATTTTCGACCATAATAAGTTCATTTCTTAGTTTTTTATTTTTTCTATAAATACCGAGATCCATTTGTAAGAATTGGAAATGTGGTTTCCAACTTGCAAGGTGCATCTGCCCCTAATTTTCAGAACGTTGAGTTTAAAGCGTTAAAAATATTGTATTAAAAATAAAAAACTTTGCGGTATCTAATTAAGATTATTTCATTTCCACTTTCCCACACATAGAAATTTTTATTCTATGATGAATTACTATTTAATAATGATAAAATTTACAGGTTTAGACAAAATGTTTTTAATTATGTTCGTAAAAACAACAGCAGAATTTTTATATAACATGGTCATTATTTATTAATGGATCGATTTGTTCAAAAAACTAATCTGTATTTCAATATTTCCGTAGTATATCCATTACAAAACTCAGAGATGATAACAGAACTCAATAAAAAATTAACATTTTTTTAACTTGGATATTTACTGGATACAACTACATATAATTTTTTTTTAAATCGTTCCCTAAGAATAACATATGTGTGACGAACTGAAAATGTAGGTATTCATGGAGGTTGTTGGTTGTGAAATATTAACAAGGCGGTTGAAATCAGTTGCAAATACGTCAATTAAATCAATAAAAGAGCTATTTGCTATTCAGAAATGATACATAAAGAGTTTATCTGTTATCCACATTTGTAGTTAGTTTAGAGTTTAATATCCCCAGTTTATGGAAATGTAAAAATGTCGGAATTGTGAAATTTAAAAAACTTTTCAACCATGAAAGCCGTTTTAGCTTTTTTGTTGTCTCAATTTTTGTTTATCCTGATTGATTTATATTTTACTTGCTATATAAGGCAGTTCTGCATTTTTTGTAAAATAATTTCAGAGAAAATGAAAATTCTACAAAATTAGATTAAGAAGGATTACTTCGAGTTCATCATACAAAAAATAAACTCAAATTTTTATTTGATTTGAGACGAGCTCTTCAATCACTTTTATCACTAGGCGTTGTTAGTAGTACGACAAAAGGATGTTTTTTCGGTAAGAGTTGTCTCCTAGCTCTCCTAGCTGGTCCAGGTGGCATACCAATGTTTGTGTGCAAAAATATTCGACATAAATAATTTGTTTTAAAATTTGTTTATGTTTTGTCGAATTCGATGTCGGATCACTCCGTACATGTTATCTAAAATCAACAACAACTGTTGGAAACATATAACATGGTTCTCAAGTGATATCAACAACTGTTGGGCGGATATTCGTTTGAACGAATTAATAGCGGGAAAGGTGAACCACTGAAACCGGGATGTTTTAGGTCACGGCTGAGGGGGAAATGACCGGGTCGGTGCTACAGGTGCCTAAAATTTGCACGGAAATCGCGGGGAGTCTCCGGATGTAATAAGATAGTTTAATGTTGTAAGAGATCAACTTTTAGAAAGAGCAGACTGCTTTTAATGCTGTTAAAAGTACGTTTTCTAGCTAAAAATCCTACGGGAGCCTCCATGTCGGCGTCGCGAGGGTGCGTGTGCGCAGAGTCCGCACCCAGACGGCTTATCGAACCCCCGCCCTACTCACCCAACAGGAGCAACTTGATGTCCTTGGCGGCCTGGATGCCGTCCTCTTTCAAGTTCTTCTCGATCTGCTTGCTGCGGGCGAGGGCCGCCCGCTCCTCCGCCGAAGAAGTGCACCCCATCCTGCAGCTCCCCTCCGTGCAAAACGTTGCGCCGGCTGCTGTTCCCTTCCGTGGCCGAAACACTCACCCCAACTAGCACCGGAGGTCGCGCTGCCTCCGTCCACTTGACATAGCACGGGTCTACACACCGACCGCCGATTGTTTTCGCTCTCAACAGCAGGAATTTTGACACAACGGAGCAGGACGCGTCCGCCTCGAACGCACACTCGCTCGATGCTGGGCGCCTACGGGTGCGCACGCGCTGGAACTACGCATGGGCGCCGTCGCCGTCGTGAGCGTCCGATATGATCGCGTCGGGACGTCAAGGACGGGCTTTGTTTGAGAGAGGGAGCGCCACCGCTGGAGGACAACACCTTGAGGATGTGGCGCGACGAGCTAGGAAGGCGAATGGGTTCGATTCATCACACAATGGGTCAATTTGCACCAAGCTAAATATAGAACGGAAAAAAACAAACAATCAGAGTCGTAATTGGGGCAAAAACAAAATGCCGACGATAAGGAACTGGATCTTTAAGCGGTCGTGACTTTAAAACATCCACATTCATTATTTTTTTCAGTATAAAGTTACTTGTTTTGAAATCTTATCTTTTTCCCAGGAACTTAAAATCTCTTTGAAGAAGAGTTTGGCAATTAAAGCAAGTAAACCCCTAAGATATTACGCTTGAGAGATCATATCAGCAGTTTTCAATACATGCTGTTAACATTATGTGCTCATATAGTGTCAAAATTACATGTTTGGAGCGACTAATAGATGAGATTAGATAGCTCCATGTTAAGAAAAAACAAAAAACTAAAAAGTAACGACGAAAGACATGATACGACGCTTTACACTGTTACAAAATTTAATAATTTTTTTCACATTTCATCGCTTGTTAATTAGTGTTTGATTTTTTTTTTTCAGTTTTTGATATTACTGATAACATTTATACGTATAAATGACTAATTGTAAATTGTTTAAATCATATTTTTTTAACTTCCTCTTTGTTCTGTAGAGGAATAATTCGTTATTATGTTTTAGGTTGAGAACATAAATTTTTAGGGTTCACATTTTAATTGGTGAAACAATTTTGGCGAAATTATTCCTTGGGAACCCATTTTTTTTTATTAAAAATTGAAGGGTTTAATCTTGATTTATATTTTAAAGAATTTCTTTGCCTAAAAAATATTTTGGAGGAAACTAACTTAACACACGAAAAAATGGTACGACGTTTAGTAGTCTTTCCAATTTTTACATAATAGCTGGTCGCTTTGTTATCTATCGATTTTAACATTTCAGACCTATCACGAAATGTCAACAATAGCAAACCTTGCGTTTGTTTAAACTTTATACTGTCAAAAAGACGTTTCGAAAAACCTAGCTCGACCTATCAACACATTTGTTTAGACGTCTAATTATGGCAACCATTAAAATTAGAAAAAATCAATCACAATTTCAATCTCTAAAATGGATTTTAATTTCTTAACCAAAACAATTTGACACACCGAAAATTTCATAAAATTCACCTGTCATCACAAATTGATCAACTGTTATTTTCGTACCAAATGGCATTTAAAATTTTTCAACAATTTTTCATGTGTTTTGATACTTTGTTACTAAAAATTAAATAATAAATTATCTTATCAACAAGACTGCTGTAATTTTTCTGGCAATGTACTTCTCTATGCCGCTTGTTTTTAATTACTTAAACTACATTGATCTAAAATATTTTGCGACATTAAATATTTGTATGGTTTTAGGTTTTGTGTATGTATTTAATTTATGGTGGCCTAGAAATAAATTGGTTTATCTTAATTCCTGCAAAGATTTCAGTAGTTTTAAATTGTGGTTTCTCATCTCTAAGAAACTCGAAAAAATTTACATTTTTTAAATCCGAAGATACTTATATTTCTCTAAACGTAAATTCAAAAACATCTTATATTTTTTTTTATATAAAACAGTTACCATATGTATTTGTTTATAAATGTCCGAAATTGCTACATTATATTTTCTCAAATAGTCACTCGTCCTGGTCTAAAAGTAATAAAACGATGTTTTGGAGCTTTTTTCAGGTTTCTATTTTTGACGCATTTTTTTTCATGGGCCCATTTTTTATATCCTGAGATATTTTCAGTGTGACTTAATTTTTTTAGTGATTCTTCAATATTTAATTTTATTTTTTGCAGTTTTACTAGAAGTTTTATTAGCCTTCAATATTCTAGAAGAATTAGATTGCGTTACGGAGTGGGTATTATTACAAAAAACATTTTAAACCAGACAACTCTTTTATTTTAGAGTTTGATTCGATTTCTCTATTTGAAGTTTTGTATTCGTATTATGTATAAAATATTTTAGAATCCGGATTAAAAAGTCCGAAATCAATAAATAAAAGACGATATTTCAATTAAAAAAAAATATATTGCAAATCTTTCTAAATTATCACCAGTTATTGTATATTATTTGGAAAAAATGTTCAAATAAATATTGGCAACGTTAGACATTGTCTTCTTACTTTTCTTTATTGGACAATAAAATCTAACTTGCGATTGAAAATGATTCAGCCCTATAAAATGACAATAAAACTCAGTTTAAGCTAAAAAATTATAATTTTATTTTGTATCAAACACTTCGCTTTAAAACAACGTAATTTAAAAAATATACATACATATTAAGTATTTTCGACATTTTCAATAAAAATGAAAATAATGAAATACCTGAAATATCATCAATTCAATACAAAAAATAACGGCTATACTCTTACGATTATCATTTTTTATTTTCTTTAACATTTTCCCATAGTTTTAAAATATTAAAACAACGCCATCTACAAGATTAACTTTTCACAAGACATCACTGCACGTACACAATCTTTTACAAGACAAGAATTTATCACAATTAGGTATTATAATATTGAGGACAAGCTAGTGTTAGTGCACGATTTTAAATCACTTAATTACAATGGAATACAGCTGATAGTTCGTAGTTACCTTGTATATTAACTCTATTTTCAACCTGATTTTTCTAAGTAACAATCTACCATGTACGCTTTTTTACAACTTCGTAAAACTGGTATCTGATTGAAGTTGATATGATTTTATCTAGTTTTAGAAGAGAGGAAATCTCGAAACGCAACGTAAGGGCAAAACGAAAGTAAAATAAAATATAATTAAATATTAGTTTATTATTTGAGTAATAACATAATTATGTATAACATATTTACAAATAAACTAAACTACTCAATATGTACCTTTTCTCAAAATTTTCATAAAAACACCGTATAAATTACTCTCTTGGCAATTTAAAAATATGTACGCCCAAACTTACAATAAATTATCTAAACCTCAGATTGAGTTATTTGTTAAATGACTTTATGCGTAATTACGTTAAATTATAAAACTACGAACGAAAAACGTTAAAACGTAAATTCACTTAAATTAGCCAATCATATACATAAAATCAAAATAACAAACAAATGAATCTAAACGAAAAATACACGACTTCCTCTCTAACCGATTGTAAGTTTTATCACATGGAGACAACTGTTTAATAAATGGCGAGGCAAACCCATGTAATTTTATTTCAAGTAATAAAGGTCTAATATCCATTTTATGACTCAATTTTGTGATTAGAAACTGATGAAGATCACCGTCCATTTATTATAAATACCGACCATCCATCCTTTCTGCCAATAGCGATAAATTTAACTGCTTTAACTTGTAACTATTGGGAATAAGAAGCTGTTCCTCTTCTTGGACAATTTGACGCAACCAGTTAGATCGTCTCTCTATGAGAATGGCAGTCAGTGCATTATTATGCAGAAGGGCGACGAGAGAGGTCACTGATCCAAGATGTCAACCAAGGATGCGAAGGCACACGAGCCGAGTCCCGACGTGGACATCAGCTTAACCAGTTCGTGGGCGTGCGCAATTGCGACTTCTAAAGGCGGCTTTCGGGGCTTTTTATTTGATTCTGAAAACATACAATTATATTTTAAGAGACCATACATTTTCGACATTAACTATTTCATCAACCCAACAAATCTAGTTGAGTCAACTTCTGGTCAGGATAGTTGCTAAGTCAGTAGGTGTATAATTGAATTAATAATTATATAACATGTAACACTTCAGAGTTAATAGAGCCAGTCCATAATTCTAGTTTATATGCAGTTATATTTAAAGTTTATTTCCTGTCATAAACTGCACAGTGAAGAAACTAATTTGTACTCAAAAAATATAGCTAATCCAGTTTATCAACTGCTACGATTCATTTCCTCTTGATCTGGCGTGTTAAATTTTTATGCACCATGAGCTTATAGAAAAAAAAAAGTAACCAATCAACAAAACTAATCAGGTCGATGTAGTTAATCTTCTTTAATATTGTCTCTTTACCTAAAATGGCTGAATTAAGGGAAGCACAGACGGACTCCCGTTGTGAGGGTTGTAATTGCCAACCCACAGGACTGGCCCAGGGATTTGAGTACGCTAATAAACTAAATGCATCCTGCAAAGTGAACTGTTTAGTCTGGAATAGTTCTAAATTATTGTTTTACTTACTTCCAACATTTTTTGATTTGTCTCACTAGAACCTTTGTCTACTGTCAATCGTTGGCTCATACTATATAATTCTCTACCAAATTCTAAAATTCGTTCCACTGCCGGTTTTGAACACGTTTTCCTACACACTGGCACGTCCACTTCTGAAAATAAGTTAAACATTAATAATGTAAAAGATATTTAATTATAAATACATTTTTATCTCTAGTGCTTGTCACAACATTAATATTTTACGCTGCATTTTCGTACATTTTTACTAGGACTCTGAAACTATCGATTTAAAACACGAAAGCCTAATCACTTTTCTCGGTCCGAATGGGAAAAAGATATTTTGTAACACGAGTGATTGCTTTTATCAACTTGAGTGTTAGAAGTATAAAAGATCATTTCTAAGCAGTAAATTATTTAAAAACTATATTGTTTTATTTATGTTCGACTTCATCCTAAAGTGCTATAATTCGCGGCCAAATGACACTTTATAGTCGGGATAGACCATCAGCTGTAAGAAGTAAAAACCGTTTCAGACAATCGAACATAAAGTGTTGTCTTGTAATTCTTATATAAACCGATTATCATCAATAACTCGTCTCTTTTATTTAAATCATTAAAAAATGGAAAATTCGATATTGTTATTTAGATTAGGAACCATTCATTTTCATAGTAACCTAACAGATCTGACGAAAGTTCTTGACAAATTATTAAATTCTTAGATTCGTACAATAGAGTACGGTTAAGGCTTGAGACGTTAATAATTAAAATAATACAGTGTGTTGAAAATATTAATGTCGAATTTTTAATTTAACATTAATTAATATTAAGAAATAATTAAACTCAAAAGTGTCTGACCAACAGCTGAAGTTTTACTTTAACGTGTGCGGCACTAAAAGTGGTTCAACACTCCTCAGGACTGACAGTTAATGTGACATTCTGTAACTGAACCGTTAAATTTATAAATGTGCGTACATTTATACAGAGAGAGAGGAGTTATACAGAATAAGTCAAATGTGAAACAAAGAAGTACATGTTCTAGAAATATTTTACCTTAGACAGGGTGTTTCAATAGTCCAGGATCGTACTCAACTTAATTATTTTAAGTGGAATACTATTTATTTTTTACATATTCTGATTTGCTAGATTAAAGGCTTTAAATGCATATTTTGTTTTTAAATTTTGAATGCAAGATTGTCAAATTACTTACTTATTTTTTTTAAATTTGGAAATGCCTATGATCAATTAAGGTACATTTTTAGCATTATTATTACCAAGTGATTACTGAAATTTGGTAAGATGCTTAAAAATGCATTGCTCTTTCGAATAACACTAATATTAGTAGATGCTACGATACAGAGTGTTCACTACAAACATTTGTTTTGTACAACTTTTAAACATCTAAAATTTCGTTTGTTTAAATGGAACAGCCAATATCTTTCTTTTTTCACGATCTTTTATTTTGTTACGAGGTACATACAGTTGCGAACAAAAAATCAGCCCCAAACTTACGTCAAACCGAAAATTTTCTGCTTTACACGATGGAATAATTTAATTTTTGATGTTTTTAAAACCAAATCAAAGCAAATTTATTTAGTAAAACAATTACAAATTGACCCCACAAATGCTTTAATTATAAAATTAATACTTAGTAGGGTAACCTTTTGTCTTTATAACAGCTGTGCATCTGCGTGGCATAAATTCGACCAGAGAGTGCATCAATTCTGGTGACAATGTTTTCTAGGCGTCATTTACGGCAGTAAATAATTCATTTTTGGTCTTAACTTTTTGACCATGCAGATTCTTCTCGATTGTTCCCCATAAATGCTCTATGGGATTTAAATCGGGAGATTGTGCTGGCCAAATCAAGCAAGATACGTTGTTAATGCTTATCCAATTTTTTACAATCCGAGCAGTGTGTTTGGGATCGTTATCGTGCCTAAATATCCATCCAGGAGACAACTTCTGCATAGCATATGGTAACATCACACTATTTAAAATTTCACGGTACTGAACTTGATCCATTTTATCAGTTACCCGATGTAATGGACCAGCGCCGTACCATGAAAAACACCCCCATACCTTAATATTACCTCCGGCAAATTTTACAGTAGGTATAGTATACTTGACGTTTTATATACGGATATTTTTTGGTCGGCGAATAAAACCTTTGTCATCATTTTTACAAAGGTTAAATTTTGATTCATCAGACCAAAGCACATTTTTCCAATCTTCGACAGTCCAATCAATATGTTCTGTCGCAAATTTGAATCTTGCGACGATTTTTTTTCGAAACCCATGGCTTTTTTGCCGGGCGCCATCCGTGCAGGCCACTTTCAACCAAGCGCCGTTGCACAGTTCGAACCCTAACTTCAATTGCTTTCACTTCTGTTCGAATTTCGGGTGCAGAGAGACTTGGATTTTCTTTCGACTTTCTTACAATCTGTCGATCCAATCTAGGATCAATAAAAACGATTAATTGCATTACTATTTAATTATGGTGGTATCAGTGAAATTAAAATGGGCTGAAGTTGAATACCTTTTGGCAGTTTTCCGCGGTCTTCCGCCTTTACTAAGTAACAGAGGGTGCTTAGCGCGTCTGTAGACCCTCGAAACATTGCTGCGATACATTTTAACATGATTTGTAATCGCTTTCCTCATGTAAACGTACATATTTTTTTTTAATTTAAAGTGTCAAAAAAATTCCGCAATCCAAGTTAACTTTAACTTGATTTTCTATAAATTTTCTTTTGGGGGCGATGGTTTTTCCGATTTAAATTGCCGATTGATGACTTAAATTTGTAATTGTTTTACTAAATAAATTTTTCCTAATTTACTATTAATAACACCAAGAATTAGTTTCATTATCGTGTAGAGCAAAAAATTTGCTGTCTGACGTAAATTTTTACTTTTTGTGCAAACCCATACTGATCCTGCAAAAATATAGTAAACAAAAACTTTCGATTTGGGGCCGATGTTTTGTCCGCAACTATCTAAAACTTATACATTTCGAGATATCGTACTTTTAAAAGAAAAAAAGTTACAAAATAAAAAAAAATAAAAATGCATATTTTATTGAAAGCTAGGTATTTTTTTGGCTGTTCTTGTCTTTGGCCAAAATGCGCACCTTATAAAAAATTGAGCTTCTTTATTTTGCAAGCTGATTAAAATTTGAGAACTCTGGAAATTTCCGAAATTTCAGAAATTTCGGCTTTACTATTATTAACATTTCCTAAAATTCTTTAATGTTAGGATAAGTTATTTCAAAAGCTTTTTGTGCTTAACTTTTTTAACATCAAAACATCAGATTATTTGACTTTTATACTGATAGTTGTTTAACATTGTGGTTATTTGCATAATATAGAAAAAATACTTCAATAATAACGATTTTTTTTTAACAATGTGTCGTAAAGCCTGACAACGTACAATACGTCATTGGTCACAATAAAAACGTGGAAGAAAAATGATTGCATAAAAACTTTAAGGTAATACTTTTGCTTAACTTTTCTTCTGATAAAATGACAGAATCACATAGTGATTTTGCCATCTAACATTTTGATGCGTAATTATAAATTTTAAGAAGCTATTAGTTGGACCTGTAAATGTGATACAACTTAACAGTTTCTCTGGTTTCAATATTTAATTTCTGCCATCTTAATACCAGAGTCACTTACCCATATCTTCATCTTCATTATCACAGCAATTGCCTTCCTGTGTGACATTATTACTATGGCTATTACCATTCTGGTACCCGTTGGTGGAGTTATTTGATTTGCCATTGCAGGCATCTCCATGTCCATTTCTATACTCTTCTGTGGTATCCATTTCGACATCACCGTCATCTGCGAGTATTACTTCACTACAACTATTACCATTATGTGTAGATGTCGTGTTATTTTGATTCATTTCTTCGACTGTTTGTTTCGATTTATTGCTATAACTTTTTGTCGATTGTATAACCGATGTTTGGATAGGGCTACTAGGTCTAGGTGAGACGCTATACGAAGGTGAATATCCACTTTTCCTATGGCAAACTTCCACATCTGAACCGTTTACCATTTCGACAAACTGACGACATTTGAGCATAAATAAGAGATTCTGATTATTCTCTAAAAGACCAGGGTACAACCTACTCGTCCTCTCGATAGCCTCACCCATCCTGCCAGCCAGGACTAATTTTAGAATTTCTAGGAAAAACAAAAACAACGTGTAAGTATAGGATGCTCCGGAATTTGGAGCATGCTGTTCTTCATTTTTTAATTATACAAAATTGCATTTTGTCAGTGGAATAAATATACGTACTTTGTCGATTTTTAATTGATACCATATCTTCGTTAAAAGGTTGTTCGGTAATGTGGGCGAAAGTCTCCGCCGTGTTCCAGTAGCCGTGGTGGACGAGATACGTTGATACCATCCTGAAAATCATTCCTTACGTCAAAAGATGTTAAAACATACTAATTACAAACAAATAACAGCATTAACACGCTGGTCGAAAACAATTCAAATATAATAAATGGTCTAGATTTCTAAATAACTTACATAAACGTAGAAACAAAATCTGACAACATTACAAGTTTATAAATGATGATAAAAACGACCACGTAAATAAAAGTATACAATTAAAGCAAGTAAATCACCGACACATACGCAAATACGCCTGGTAAAAAAATTGTTTGTGTATTCTTCCCTTTGTTAGCTTGCCAGTTTGCACCGTAATATCGTAATTATTCATCCAGTAATATTTATATAAAGATAAAGATGTGCAGGTTCCATGGGATGTATATTCGCGCAAATATTCTAACGACGTATATTCAATCCTCATTAACAGTATTTGTTCATTTCTTAATTTTCAATTGTCTCAGTTCGAATTTCTAAGTTGAAAAACTCGATATTTTATCCCAAATAATTTTACGTCTGTAAAAGACTTGTTTGTTTCATCCACAAAAACAAATTAACGGCGATTCTCTCTGACATAAATACCATTTATCTTATTGTGATGCTTTGGGAGCATTGATTTTTTTGTCGCATTGAAAAGAACATTAAATTTAAGCACAGTAAAAAATAAAACGAAAAAAAAAAATAAGAATAAAATAATAATTGTAGTAAATTTTGAACTAATATTACGTAATATTTATTTTCTTCTTTTGTTAGAATAATAAAATATAAATTTGTTAAATTCTTATTAATAAAATGATATCATTTTTTATACATAAAAATTATGGGGTCGGACGATTTATAAGTTTTTTTTTTTTAACAATTTCAACCGACATAATTCCGACATTTTTGCACAATTTTAGAAAAAAAGCAATGTTTACTTATTATTTAATTTCTTTTTTATTATCTGTTTTTTCACAACTTTTTATTTGTATTATTATACGATCGAAAACAAAAATAGTGCATAGTAAACCTGGCATTTGTCCATCGATCTTAACATTTGAGAAGTGCCATAAAGAATATGTCAATGATGATATTATTGCCTAACAATTAATGTTAAAACTCAAATAAATTGATGCTTTAAGATACCAAACAGAACTTCCAACATACGTACAAAAATTAATAAAAAATTTATGCAGAGAAATCCTAACAAAAATTTATGGATTGCAAAGTCTACTTTATACGGCTGCAATAAATTTTAGACACTAGTTGATAAAACGTTATTTTGAATTGAGTAGCATTGAGTTTCAAAATTTTAATAAAATTCTTTTTCCACACCTTAGTTTTGTCCACTTTAGTTCACCCAATTCAGTTCACTTCCAGGCATTGAATCCACCTGGTCTAATTCAGTTTATCTAGTCCACGGAATATTACTTAATTCGACCTAATTATTCAATTCAATTGTTTTAGCTCAACTAGTCTCATTTTGTTTAATTCGATTTAACCCACTCTGGTTCACTGAATCCTACTTATTTCGACCTGGTTCGATTTAATCCATAGATTTATAGTTAAGCCGACCTAACCTAATTGAGCTCAAAGGTAGTCTAAAGAGCTCTGATTAGTATGAATTAGTCCATCTGGTTTAGTCGACGCGTCTTAGTTAAACAAAATTACTGTCGTTTGTACTGTCTCTGAATAATTTAAGTTAAATTGCATATTTTCTATTATGTGTGCAATTTAACCAAGAAGTTAATCCTTTTTGTCTGATCTAGTTTATCTGGTTTAATCTAGCTCAAACTCTAACCAATGAGTGGTTAAACCCCCGCTAAAATTACAGTACATTGTGACAGGTGTCAGAAGAGTGTTATTTAAAATTAATTGTTCGGAACTGTATTATACCCCCGCACCAAAATTCCACCAAAAGTAAATGAAAAAAGACGTATCTTGACTTAACTTGGTGTGCACACCAATGTGTTTCATTATTTTCATAAAAAATATTGTAAATAATAAATAACACTGTTAAATTTTTAGATTCAATTTTAGTGAATTACTTTATTGTTGTTGAAATAATTGAACTTACTTGTTTAATATAGCCTGCCATTCTCCATGACTTTCTGGTACTGGAAAATCATTAATTTCCATCCTCGTCCTCGTCCCCAACTCCCTCATCATATCTTCGATATCGAAAACGAACGGTTCTTGACCAAAATTTGCATCGACGACTTCGCCAGGAGTTTGGAGTCCCACAGTTGGATACAAATTCGGCTATAGAAGTTATTCAAACACTTTAAAAAGCTATCGTGAAGTAGATTTTAAAATTTGACAGCAACCATAATGTCACGACACTTCTTGAATGCTCGATCCTTTTTGATTTGAGAAACGTTGAAAGATTCACACTTTTTAACTGTTAACTTGAACCATTCAACGCTAGTCCATGTGTTCAAGATTTTGACTAAAAATTCAAAAAATGTCATTACTGAAAGATTTTGACTAGTTTATTGAACTGACGCCATCTGCTGGCAACAGATTAGTTATACACAGAATGTCCTATTTTATGTAAACTCGTCATTATATCGCGATCAATTTTTTTTAAGTAGAAAATGTTTCTTCACTTGATGTTTTATAATAGAAACTTGGAAATGAACTCATAAAGTGGAACACACGTTCTGTATAAAATAAAGAGTAACTACTGTTGCCATGTGATAAAAGATGCTTTGAGGCAAATGCAACATAATAAATGAAAGTGGTTTACGTCAATGATTTTTTCTTGGCGTTTGGAATATAGTTCTCTAATTTTGATTCTTTATGTGTTCTGAGTGAATCTGTAGAAAACTAATAGAAACTCATAAACTTGAACCGTATAAAGAAAGATCAAGGTTTATGAACTGAAACGACTGACATACGATACTGATAAATGACGATAATGAGTTTGCCACAGAAGATTGGTTTCCAATGTCATTAAATGCAATAATGTGGTTATTGACGTACGATTTTTCAGCATCAATTTGTGGTCATTAGTGAAAATAATATCCGCAAAATCTGGATAAAACACCAGTTACTAAGGCGTTTGTTTTAATCTTTTGATTTTCTACCTCAATAAATACGAATCAACAAAATAAAGGACTGCAATATCGCAACGATGTTTCTTTTTGGCGAAACGACGACATGTGATCCATTAGAAGACGGTAAAAGTAACATTGACGCATTAAACTTGTGGTAAAACTAAGAATATTAACCAAAATAGAATATTTGCGAATAACTTCTAACCAAAGCAGAGTTTGAAATGTTTCTTTCTGATTTAAAATTACATTAGAAAATTTTCATTTCGTTCTTCTTAAAATTTGACAGTGAATATACAGTACGTGATTGTGGAGTTTTCAACGTTACAATCTCTAATAAAACAAAATTTACTAAATAAATAACTAAACCAGTTTAAACACAATAAGAAAACTCACCCTACGTCCACTTTTGTAGAAGTTAACACACCTAAAGTCACCACATCAGTCTGCTTTTTATAACAGCAAAGATACGACTAGCTTTTTCGGCACAAAAGTAGCTACTTTTTATAAATGTAATGTCGGTGTGTATATTAGCTTTCAAGAAGAGAAAAAGTCTTAAGATAACAGAAGTAAATATGACACATTAGTTACACACCATGAGTGTGTTTTGTATTAATAGAATTTACAGGAGAATTTTATGAAATAATGGGAAAGTTGGCTTATTGTTCCTTTCTAGCGAGTCATAAAATATGAAATTTTCGTATGTGTAACAACTACACCATTTAAGAGAATACTAATAAATAATAAATTTAATACGCTTTAAGGAGTAAATCTGTTGTTTATTAAAAAAAAAAATTGATAATTTTTCCATGTTGAATGACGTTAATTCAGACTGTATTACCCATGTATTTTGTAATTACTGAAACAAAGGACACTTAAAACCAATTTTCCTTATCTTTACCTATAAAAGTGTTTCTTGATAAACGCTATATTTGTACAGTTAAAATTGTTCAATAATTTTTAATGCATTTGGGCTATCAATTGAAAGGGCAACAAAAAATAATTTTATAACCTTAATAAAAAAAACATTGTTTAGATTGCCGAATGAATTGCCAAATTCTTTGTCATAAAAACTAAATATAAATATTTTTTTTTAATACCCTTATTCATTCATTTATGCATTAACATTATCAAACATAGTTTTTAAAAGTACCATGTCGTGACCACAAATTAGTAAATTTAGTGGGCAGTTGATCAATATTGGTAATTTATGACGCGAATTTATCACTAATTTTTAGGTTAAGAATTCCGACCATTCTTATTTAATTATGCCACGCTTTCAAGTGGGTATATATGTATATAGCAAAAGTAAAGAAAAGTATACACTGCAAATGAAAACATACCTTTATCCACAAATTAAAAACTAAAAGTGTTTTCTCTTTCTTAGACTAATTTAAACTTAAAAAACAGTCGTACCAACATGAAACTACAAGTTTGTTGCCAACCTAACAAAAAAGTCACATTTTCTCTATTGTTAATCATATGTGAGATATATGCAAAAAATCCCTTTTTTCATAAATCAACAGCAATAAAATAGATGCAAACTTAACTTACTTTGTTTTTTTTTTTTTTGTTATAGTAAAAAGCATAACAATGAAATTGTAACATGTGGTGCCGAAAGATAAATTTATGTCAATTTTTAGTAAAATTTATGGGGTTGAATGGTAAACCACAAGCAACCCCTAAAGTGATTTATGATACCCAATACTTCTACCCTGATTTCCAGAGTCGAAATTAAAACGTTTTTTGCGGGTATTAAAGTATTTCTTGAAATATTTGAAAACAAAATCAAGTTCAAGACGTTAATAAGCGTACCATAAATATTTTGCCACCCATTACGGCAGGTAAAAATTACGCAGTTCTTTGCATGCGGGCCAGACTTAGAAAATTGTTTAGGTCACATTTGACAAACGTTTGAAATTTAGACTTTAAAAAATTAAAACATGGTTTTTGAAAAATACATTTATACATAAAGTAACAAAAATAAATAAAATAAATACACTTTAAACATTATCCTCTTCGTCACTGCTGTTATCCAAAGATACGATGAGTTCGTTAACTTGACGTTCCCTGTACTCGAATCCTATTTTTTCCAGAAATAGTAATAATAGAAATAATAATAATTCTTTCTTGAATATACTTCAAATATAGGTACGTAATTAATTTTGTAGGCGTCATAAATAATTCTTCTTACACTTCTTTGTTCTTCTACTTTCAGCTTTCTAGTTAGTCCTTTATCCAGTCTTTCCTGTCTCCCTGCAATACCCGATTTCACAATTCGCCAACAGCAGTTGTTTCCATTGGTTTTTCTTCTGGTACTTCATTTTTTCTTTAAGTTATTATATACGTTAAGTATGATTTGTTTTGCCATTGGAGGAAGAAAATGCCGTTGTTTGGAGGAACTACCTGCGTTGTTGATTTCACGATTTTCGTCAGGATTCTCCATGCCGTATTCAAAATCCACGACTACGTCCTCTTCAACATTAATGACATCGTATTCGATCTTCATATTTTGGTTTTCATTCCACCCACGGTCCCCACATTTTAACTTATTTTCTGCACCTTTGATTTATCACAACAAGAAATTATCGTCAACTGAAAGCTACCGAAAGAGTGACCATCTTTTGTTTGCAAATTTCAGTTGGTTATTAATAATCATTAAAATAATTCTCAGAAGATACACCAAAAATCAATCCCTACGTCAAATTTTATCAGGTCTCACATTTACTAAGAAATATATAAGTACGGTTCTGGAAACGAACCCCGAAGGAGCGACCAGGCACCCGGACACCTTTATGAGGATTAAGCGAGGTAGCCGGCATAAGCCAATTAACGTCCCACTGTGAGAGCAATAAAAGTATTTGATTTTGTTTTCAAACATTTCTAGAAATACTTTAATAGTTATAAACAGTCAATACCAAGAAAGGTTTTCATGCCGACCCTGGATATCGGCTGCAACTTAAAGGTTTCACGGGAAAAATTATTGCATGTTATAAATTACTTTAAGGGCAGTTTATGGTTTACCAGTCAATTCCATAAATCTTATTAAAACATGAAATATTAATTAATTTCTCAGCAGTACATGTTTTAATTCATGTTTCAATTTTATTTTTATGCATTTCAGTATGAGAAGAGCAAGGTAAGTTAAGTTTGCGTCTATTTTATTGCTTTCGATTTTGGAAAAAGAGATTATTTGCATATATCTAACATACGGTTAACATTAGAGGAAAAGTGATTGTGTCAGTTTGTAAACTTAATAATTAAATGAGTTTTTTTTAGCCATGCCATAAGTGTTGGCAGACCCTGTATTAACGCAATAAATAATTGTCCTAGTGAAAATATAATATACAAGCTGAACAAACACGTTTTGAAAGTCTGTTTATAAACTAACCAAACTGCAAAGATCAGATAAACCAAAGATGTAAATAGAGAATGTATCCGTTACATTTTGCAAATACATTAAACATAAGACTACATCCATCCAATTAAGATCAGACATGAATTTAGTGAATCCACACGTATTTCAATTACAAATTTTGATCACCTCATAAAATTAGCAAAATGAATTTTAGACGTTGTAGTAAGTAAGTTTATAGAGCAGGATTCGTTGTAATATTATCTTCTAAGTTGCAATAGAACATTTAATTTTTCACAAAAAAAAAACAGAAGTTTTTAGAAGTCTAAATTAGTCCCTGTTTGCAGAAATTAAAATATAGTCTTTAGACAAATTTAGACTTGCACCCATATAACTGTTACATAATGGACTTCAAAGAAGCGTACCGTAAGTCCTTAATGAAACCGAGCTTCTTAAAATTATTTCAAGCTATATTCACGCGTAATTCACAATTTTTCTCTTTGATTCTCGTGTTAAAATAATCCTTTCTAAACAAATATATTATAATTTGCGTACAACAGCGCCTCCGTCCCTTGTCGACGACTTACAGGTAAGTCTGTGAAAGCTGTGCCTAAATGGTGTCCATTTTTCGTGTAAAAGCAAGTGTTATCTATAAGATTGACACCACATCCAATAACATCTCCTGTGGTGAACGTGGGTCCATATGGTTGTCCAGTACCAGATGAACAAAAAGAATGGCCGTCATCACCGTGATACCCATAAGATTGTTTGTCCCAGCCTAGAAGGACTCCACCTCATTAAGGATACATCGATTGCTACGTTTCCACGTACTTGTATTACCTGGTAATCGGTTCATGTTAACGCCTTGGGCAGAAAGACCAATGCCCATATAACCATCGCGACCTTTACTAACAATTTTCACTTCGAAATAGTAAAGACCGCACGCTGCTGGGATTGGATGTGTTGCTTGGACGCTGGCTGCATCTCGGTGTGTTTTGCCGTGACCTGAAACAGAAAAAGATGAAGATTTAAAGTCATTTTCCCGGTGATGTCAACGACAAGAGCAAAGACAACGGTCAATGTGATGTGAAGGTAACATATACATAAATATGTTTTTTAGTGAAACATTGCTCTAAGAATTAATTCATGTATCACATGACTCGAATTTAACAATGTGATTAGTCCGGAAGCGTCGGTCCAAGTTAATAAAAAAATTATGAATAAAATAAAAAAAATGATTACACCACCTTGTTCTGTTCCTAATGGCATTTGTTATATGTCAATTTGACATTTCCAGTTTAAATTAATATAAGTAGCAAAAAATAGTATATTAAAATCTAATTAAGTAATTTTGTAATGTCGGTGACACTTTTATTTCAAACTTAGTATTTAAAATCAAATTTTAGATTTAAATCAAGCAGAATAATTCGTATATAGCATATTCTATATTAAAAAAAATATTACAAAAATATTTTTTTGTCCTTTAAATCTACTGCATTCATTATCACGTGTTCAATATAACTCGTATTGTGATTTAGCCTCGAAAATGTCATTCGTGAAATCGAAGCAGAACATTCAACTTGTCCCTCGGAGTCGTTAAATCTTCAGTTCGGTTTCATTCGTATCACTGGTGATAAATCATATCATATGTTATATTATTACTGATAATAACTATTTCTAATCGAAGTAATAAAACATCTGAGTAGAAATCTCATTCGGAATCGATTTTGTGATGTAATAATGTCGTAACGGCAACATCAGGAAGACAATATATACTAATGTCTCTTTTATCAAGATGGTCAGCTAACTGTTGGTAAATTTTCATGAATACTGATCGATTCCTTGTTTAGCAGTTTTATTGGTGAAATCTAAAACAACTAAATGTTACTGCTTCCTTGAATTGTGGAAGAGTTACGTAATTGTCCGAGCCTAAACTGATTACTACTTTCAAAAATAATATATATAACAGAAAAAACTCATATCCTAGACTCTTTTCAAGGATTTTTATTGCTTCCGTTCATTACAAGCCCAAGAAAATTATCATAATTACATATTTCATGCCTGAGATTCATCAAGTAATAATAACAGAAATAATGATGCTGCTTGCAGTTTTTACCAATCTTTGTTAATTGCAGGAGACATATTCTTGACCAACTATTTATTTTTTTCCAGAACTGTAAAAGAAAATTTTTGTATCCACCGAGAGCGGAATATGCTTTTGTTGCATAGAAATATCATTAAATTTAACAATACCTTTAATAGAGAACTTATAATGGTAAACAAGCTGTTTGAGGGTGGATATCTGGTTTTGACAATTTAATGCAAACAATATAAAGAGAATGGGGAATGGAAGAAATACATTCAAACTGAAATATTGAGAAAAATAAAATCGTGATATACGGGTTAAGCGTACTGCATAGAACTTTGTGGTTTACATGTAACGATATGATACAAAATAACCGTGCGTTTTTTTATATGTTGGTAACTCCATTGTCCTATATGATGCTTCATAGCTAAAAATTGGTATGTGACATAAGTAAAAAATGGCATAATTGCATTTCTGCTACACTTTAATCTTAAACTGTCAAAGAACACGTTTTGACAAGGACAAGCGGAGCTACCAACAACACATCTTAATTTCTTAGGCCTAAACTAATGTTTTGTACGAAGCGTATTGTGCCATAAATTTAAGATTCCATAAAAAGACTTTCAATCTTGTCTTCTATAGTAAGAGTTTTAAATAACATTTCATCCCAACACAAAGTTATAACAATAAACTTTTTATAACCTTTTGAGGCAGAATGAAATTTGTTACTGACCTAGAATATCGATTGCAATAAGAGTATTTGATTATACACATTACAGTTCTAAGCTACAAAGCTAAAATGTTCCCAGAAAGACAGCCTTATTGTAATCCATGTTTTCATTTTGTAACAATTTTGGTTCTAAAATAGTAACTGTGAATCCTACCGAAAGCAAAACATCTCGTTACTCGTTACCAGGGTGAAATTTTTAGGCAAAATAAATATTTCATCATCCCTTCGAAAACTTGTCGTGATATAGCTACCATGCAAACTTAGGATTGATTTTCCAACCACGCGTTGCATTAAGCACCGAACAACTACAAACCTTCATCACCTATGAAATTAATTAATTCCTAAAACAATTTTGAAATAAAATCATGAATCAGCAAATTTCCTCCTACACAATCTAGGATCGCATGCTTTTCCATAATATTATGTTAAAAACCTGTTGAATCCAGCCTGAACATGCAAGAAGTTCCGCTATTGATTTATCTTCCAAGACGATAATTTACGATGGCATTGCATCAAGTTCCTAATCATGCTGATTCATCAAAAATTAAATTCAATTGCTAACCTTCCACCAAGGCCAGCGACCTAGGGGTTGGGACTGTTCACGAAGAGGGCGGTCTAGGACGCAAGATTCAATAACACCTGTCTGCGGAGTTCTTTGCCCCGTGATCCGGCGCGACCGTCTGATGCTACCAGACAATTCTACTGTGATTTAAATGTGCGCCATTTCGAAGCTCTTGGATGCAAACACCTAGTTTTCTAACCACTTTGGTGGATAAAAAGCGTGGGGTTAATAGCGGGAGTGTGAGGAGGTTAAAACCGCAGTACTTGACCTACGTTTCCAACAGTCCTTATAAATATTCATTAGAACCTCAAAACACCTGACCCTTATTATTTCAGCGACTTTCTACCCAACAACTAAACACATTTTTATTTTCCACCATTTCCATTATTTTCTCTTTTTCGTGAAACATTGATTGAGGTCATCTTTATGGAGTCAATAACTAACTATATAGTTACTTACTCATCATTGAAAGTTGGAATACAGCTATTATCTGTAAAGAAAATGTTTCAAACATCTAAAGTTATTGAATTTTATGCAACCCACTTTAATTAAGCACTATGTGTGAAAACTTCTGTAATATTGCTAAAAGCAGCAACTACTAATGGGCGATGAAAACGTGTGTTCTATTAAGAATTGACTTGAATCGATTATGTGCCTCCTACTTAAATTTAATTTACTGTTAAATATTTAAAACTTTTTGTGTATGTAGCAAATATGTACTTCAGTCACAAAGGGTGAAACGATCCCAGAATATAAAGCGAACCGTCCAATCCAGATTTTTGTTCTTCTATTGGTTTTAGGAGAAAAGTTTTATTCAAGTACTGCCTTGAAAAATGGGTGGGTAGACGGTTACAACGCAAAAAACAGCCAGACAACTATTTAGAAAAGGTTTGAGTTTAATCGAGCAGCAAAATATGCAAGACTTAATAAGCAAAAAAAGGTAGTGCTCAACTCGTGATATAGATCGAAAAATATTTAAGCTTCATATGTTCTTAAAAAAAATAACTCAACGTCTAAAATTGTTGTAAAAACTATATGGCACTTATAAAAACAGCTAATCACAAACAAACATGTTTTGGCTTTTTTAGAAAATTCACCGTGGTCATAATAACCTCGATCTCCATTTTACTGGTAATAAACTAGAAATATTCGATAATGGCAAAATCAGGCATAAACCAACAAAAATCGCATCCGATGAAGACATTGATAGGATGAATTGACAAATGCCAATCTGTTCTTTGGGTTAACTTCTTCTTTCTCAACTAAAGAGAATAGGTACATCAATGGCTACAATTAAAAATGTTATTACCTTCATAAAATTTTTCATCTGCATCCAAAACAATTAATTTGCTGCTCAATAATTCAGTCTGTAAACATTAATTTGACAACCAAAATTTTAATTAGCTAGTTTCATTTTTTAAATTTCTCTGATATATATACGTACTTTAATTACCGTCAAAAAATCTTGTCGCATATTTTTTACTTTTCACTGGGTTAAATTGTTATTCAATTGTTATTTCCCATTGTTCCAGAATTTTACTTTACGAGAACCGTAAATTTTGATGAAGTTTAATACACTTTTCAAAAAAATAAGAGTATCGTCTGTTCCCTCTATTGAAAGATATGTAGGTACGACTGAAGTAACCGCCCAGACATCCAAAATTGAATATTATCAAAAAGTTTACTCCGAAGAATTAATATGTTCATATATCAATGAATTGGGAATATTGATCTTGAAATATATGGATATATCATTTTTTTTACAATTTATCATGAACAACGGTTGAAATGTTATAAAAAGAAGGCTGGCAAATGGGAAAAATAATGGAAACAATGGTTCTCTTACTAAGTAATTAGAATGTAATGAATGTAGAATGTAATATTTTATATATCGATAATTATCGATGTTATTTATGGTCAACTTTGATGATAGCTGTATTAGCCAGCTTTATGCAAATGTATGATCGAAATACAAGTAGGTATGTGCCAGATGACTTCTTGGTGGGTGTTTTATCATGGTTTAATACATTTTGGTGCCAGCACCGTACTTAATAATTTTCAATCCCTAGTGGAACTATTTACATTTAGAACATGCTGTAAAGTTATTTTTATACATCGTTTGATGCAAAAAAATGTCAAAAATCAAAAATTTTCACACGTAAAGCAACAGCATTGTTTCCAAAAATCAAAAACTACCAAAAATTGCTAACAAAACTGTCAAGATTTTGACGAGGAAACAGAAGAATTTGAAGTCTAATCTTCTTTTGATAATAGCGAAGTGTTCACTTCATGTCTATTTTAAAATATAATTAATGTAGAACTTTCATACTGATTTGATCTATTATTAGCAATAAAAGGCAATCATATTAAATGAGCAAAAACTTATAAAGATGATGTCACATTTAAAACCGGAAATCAAGATAGACAAACTACATATGTCGTTCTGATGATTATGCCTTAATTAACACTCAGTCCATAATCTGAAACAAATTACTTCTATTTTTTATTACTTTTAAAACTGATTACTAACTGATTAAAATTTTACAAATACAGATTTCTGCCAATTTTTTCTAACCTATTTTGTTCTACACGTATTTAAATCTTAAACGAGATGGCAAAACTCCATCGTGCAATGACCTATGACCGGATGGTAGTTGCCGCAAATGTAAATCCGTGACATCATGATATATACTCCGCGTCAAAACAATCGTACTCAGAAGGGTGTGGGTATTTATTTGGTACAAGTTTGGCAGCAACCAGGTCAAGGTTGTCGCAGTTCATACCCATCATCATTGAGGCGTTGGTGGAATACGTATTTTATCAAGCGACGCAAAACAAGAAAATCGTTATTGCTATTATTTATTAAAACTTTTTCTATGAGTATCATGGAGGTCGATGGAAGGAATTCTCACAATATTAGAATAAAAAAAGAAAAAGTGAATGAAAAATCGAGTTATCAACCGACAATGTTTGGATTTCTTGCGAACAATCAATAGGATGACGCATTACTTCTGACAATGAACATAATAAAAAGTACGTGTGAGAGATAGTCGATGTGACGTGGATTTGACTTGCGTGACACTCAATAAGTTTTATTTATTGTGATTTTGATATGGAGTGGGCAAAAATGTGTGGAGGCAAAATCTATTGTCAAAGCGATATGAGTAGTACCAACTACGAAAAACATAACAAGATGGCTACTGTGAGAAAAATTGGTCGTTCACCCTTAGAAAGTCAACCCTACTAAGGACGAAAAGAAACAGTGAGGGCCTTTATCAATCGAAGAACTAATTAAGAATTTAACATTTTGGTTAAACATAGAAATAAGCAATTGAAAATTCAAGTGACGACGTTGGGTCAATCACATCATTAAAATCGACATAATCATAGGATGTTATTGACAACTGCCAATGTCATTTCTTAAAAGCAAAGTCATTCTTTCAAAGATGAAAAAATTTTGGATTCTCCTAAATCAATTTAATGTCTAGAAAATACTAACTTGAGGGCCTATGAGTATTAGTTATCCATCCAAAAAACTGTCGTAAATCTGTAGCTGCATTTCTTCAGCAAGTCGTAATGTATTGCCAAATTTTTAAAAATGATTTCAAATTAACACTTTCAAATCTTAGCCATGAAAAAATCTATTGTAAAATTGAAACATTAGCGTAATTTAAATAAAATAACATTATACCAGACAGACATATTTAACTTGCAACAAAAATCAAAATTTGTCTTACACAGCTCAACGAAAAACTTTATGTCCCAAATCCTTAAGTTGCCAGTGATAAAATTAAACAGCCCATTATCCGCTTTTATTCCTTTTTCTCCTATCTGATCTGATTCTCTCTCACTACCATGCATTCATGAATGATTCTAGTAATCATTACCGTAATCTTATTATTCCGACTTTGAGTTCAAATTTTATATTAACAGAAACTATAAAAACATCTTTATCCTTCCCCGGTCAATATAATACAGCATGAATCATAGTGAACCGCCTCCCTTCTCTCGTTTTATTATTTATGCAGCACTGCGATGATCACCCGTTGAATTGCATTAATTTTCCTAGCAGGAAAAAAGGTTCAAGTTCAACATTACTGTTATTGGAAACCTATTTTACTGCGAATACAAATAAATACAATCATGCGGTTTGTTAAAGTATAGACTGTGGCTGCCTTGAGCATTATTTTGATTAGGAAAAATTTAATGGTAACCTGGATACACGAATAACCGCGATGTCTTCATTGGTTGCAGGCTACAAACAGAAGCTCGAATTTATATAACGGTGCAATGGCCTGCGGAAGCTTGTAGAACGCAACTTTTGACATGATTTTATAGCGTGCAATTTGGTGGACTTTACGAGAGTTTCCTAGTATTAGTTCGTTGAAATTCCTCGAAAATTGTAATTTCGGTAGTTCTGCTATACTTTGGGGCACGTCCTAGGATTGCCATGTTTTAACTTTATACTAAATGAAGTTTTCGGAAAATAATTAATTTGTAGTACCAATAATTGATCTTGCTTTCATGTTTTAATGAATATTTAAAAATTATTTTACACGAACAGAAGTTACGACAGTAATAATCCTTTTTCTAAATATCACGTGTTTATGGCAAAATTACTATGATCAACAACTATGGCCACCATGAAGAAGCCAATTTGTGAATTGGTCCGACGGTGCAAAACTCGGAATGAAATAGACAAGTGCTCGTAAAATGTATTCATCATCATTGTAATTTCCGAAATTTTCCCCTTTACGTACAAACAATATTCTATTTTAAACGTATGCATCATTTCAAAACTGACTCAATTTTTTGCGTTTGCTTTGTGCTTTAAAATAATTCAATTTACCGAAAATTAGTAGTCGATAAAGTGCAAAAAGACCTCAACGTTAATCAATGTATCGCTAAGTAATAATTTTGGTCCATAAATTAATAAATCCCTTCCACTTTGAGAAGGGTTTTGACAGTGGTCACCAAAAGCAAATTCCCCTTTGGGGAAAACCGTTAAATCGCGGTGATCGACCTCTTGTCAATATGTTAACGTACAAAGTCAATTAAACCATCTATCAACGTAAAGGGTGAATGCAGACACAAATTAATAAATTTCACACATTGCAAACTAACACTATAATTAGTTCAGTAATAATGTAATAAAGTTCTCTTGTACAACACATTTTCTGTCAATTAATAGAGACCCTTTGGTACAAAAGAAGTTCTTTGCAAAAATAACTATGAAACTTCCGCTGCACTTGATAAAGTACCATTTTTTAATGAACTTGTCCTATTAAAATAGATTTCACCTTCCTTGAGTACAAAACTTGTTGTACTATAAAATTTGAATAATGCGAAAAAGATTGCATAAGTGGGCTGAAACACACAACATCGTTTACAAACTGAATACTGAATTTTACGATTTTTGGTGCGCTCAGGCTTTCTTTCAAATTGATACATATATAATTAATATAGAGGCTCAACGGTATTGTAATCGTGGTGAAATCTGTACGTCGGTGTTCCGTAGTATGCTAAGAAAAGAGAGTTTCTGTAAATAATGATATTAGTACCAAGGAACTAAAGACTTTCAATTAATCATATTGCGCTACAATCTAGAGCCAAGCGAGACCTACAAGTCCACTTTTATTCTGTATCTTCCACAGAGAGTCGTTTGTTCTACAATTGAATTGGACAATAAATTATCATTAGGTGAGAGGGTAATTAGAGGTGTTCACAGAAAAAGCTCATTCGAAGAATAAAATATTAAAATAGCAAGAAAGTTCATATGGATATTAAAACTTATGCCACATGTGACATTAAAAGCGCAGTGGAAAGAGCAAAAGGTGGCTTAACAAATCACAAGAACAAGTACAAATAAATATTATTTCTGTACCGTGAAAATGACCTGTAAAACGAGGTTTTAGTAAGAAATGTTTTTGTTTTTAATATTGGTGGCATTGTTATTTAATAACATTTTGCGTATCAATTTGTCTTTAACCTTAAACTATCAAAAAAAGACTTGAGATAACAGGCAGAGCCTACCAACTCATTTTAAATTCCTTCATTTTGTGAATCAAGAATAAAAATTGATACGTTGAAGAATTTGTAAAGTTTCCAAGTAACGATTTACTGACAATACTTCTTGAAAGCTCTACTATATTCCTTAACGAGTCGTTTCCTTAAACAAAATGGGATGTTTCAGATATTAAGTAAAATAAACGATATCATATAGATACTTTTCATCTCTTGTTTATTTATCGTCTCCAATTCATTAAAAATGTCAAAAAGTTAAGCAAAAATCTCCTTCCTTAAGTTTTATAAATACGCTTAACTTGACAAAAAAAAATCCAACTTTGGCAAGTACCAAATAAAAAACTTAATCAATACCCTCGGTATCTATTTACCAACTCTTGCGTTCATGTGTTAGAACTTAATTTAAATTAATAAAAATTTGTAATTGGTATAGCCAAAGGAACCGTGAACTCATTAAAAAGCTCAATTAAAAACAAATAATTTCATTATTCACTTAAAATTTTCGCTGATCATTTGATATTTGCTTCGTGCTCGGTTTTGTTCACTAAACTAGAATTTGAAACTAGTGCCTTTCGAATCGTTAACAAACTATGGTAACAAATACTTGCTCTATTACTGCATTTGTATTCAGCGACATACGTTCTCTGATTCGAAACATTCCCAACGTTAACTTAATTGTTGAACGTACGCTTTAATCAATGTTTTAAAGGGTTGTCTTTGAAGTTTTTGTAAGTAAACCTATAAGATGATAGAGGACTGTATGTGGTACGTGCTCAGACAAAGAAAATAATCAAGTCTAATGAAACTGCGCGCGTAAAGTTAAAAAAGAATCTGGAATTTTTTTTTTTTTGAATTTGTTAGACTTCAAAGTGGGTTGAAAAAAAATTTTTTAGGGGTAAACTAGACAATATATTTTATGCCTGGGATCAAATAAAATACACATCACTGTGCTTTTTCACAAACTTGTTTATTAAAATTTTTAGGGACAGTGTAAATTCTTTTCTATGCTCATAATCCTTCATCTTGCTTCTAATAAAATAGTTAAGTCTGAATGGCTTCCCATCCTAGTATTCTATTCTGACAATTTTAATAACAACTATCTGGGCTTTCGCTGATTTCCGCTCCCGAGCCAGTATCTTTTGTTAAAAAAGTGAAGATATCTTCTAGGTGATTCTGGAATCTTCCATTTTAGAATCCTCGAGAACGCGTTCAATTCTACTTTGGATGTCCCAGGTATCAGTATTATCTGAATACAAATAAATTATAAATGAGAAAAAAAGCAATTCTGGTAAAGTTGCGACTATATTAACTCTTTGCTACAGAAATATGAATGAATTTTAAAAGTATCGAAACTTTTTTAATATAACTGACTATAATCCAAAGAGGCGGACATAATTTTTTATGAATACTGCAAAGTTTGTTTACATCGCTCAGGTCTTTCATCAAAAAATGAGAACGTAAAATTTAATTAAGTACTCATATAGAGGGAGTTTTTAAGTAGAGTGTGCAACAGTAGGATTAGTAATAGAATAATGGAACGTCTAAAAATCATTTCCAGCTACACCCACATTAATTAATTCATTCTGAGCTTTTGCAATAAAATTAAAATGTGGGAGTAATTTTATTCATGTTCAATTTTCTTTAAAAATATTGTCTTTATATTAAGTGTACCTGGAGTTCCATGATATTACTGAATATAAAACAATTAAAGCTTGTAAGCTATTTCAGATTTCTTCCATCTCACAGATAATTTTGCATCAGATTTCTAAAGTATCATAATAATTATTAAATAAATAATAATATCATCCTATGGTATTATAAATAAATTAAACTTGCATTTGAAATAAGTACATGCAAATTTGAAATAATAAGTTAGAATAGCGTTTTTTTATTGAATTCACGAAATACTGGAACACCCGGTACACGAAATCTAGAATAAAAACAATTTAAATACATGTTTTTGAAATGATTTATAACAACTATGACGTAGGACTACTACCAACACACATACCTAAAAAGATGAAAATAATCGACTAAAATACTTTTATGGCTGCAACTGTTTATTAATCAATAAATTATCTTATCAAATTTGATTGACAAGATCCATATTTTCATTTCCACTTTGTAGAAAATTTAAACATACTTTAAATTCGATGTGAGAAGTGACGACAAATTATTTACCTGAAATTTTATGTAGTAAATTATATTTTTATTTTGCAAAATCAAATTTAAATAAAAATTTGACACAAATTCTAGAATTAAAGTGAAGAAAAAGCAGCACGCACAAACTTTTATATGATTACTGACATACACGTATATTCTTACATCTTCACGTTAAGTTTTAGAAAAGCGCCATTAATGATAAAGAATCCGTGCAAATAACGTCATCGGAATACAAGCACTTGTTTCTAAATATATTCTCACTAAAAAGCCTTGACTGAAATCCTTGGAGTACAGATATTTATCTAATCCATCATCTAAGAATGACCAAATGAAGACTTTTAACAATCTTAGTATATAAATATACAATTTAGAACTCTTGATTAAAGCAAGACCTACAAGTTATTCAATCACAACTCAAGACTCGTTTATTTCACAACCCAAACCCTAGAACGCAATTTGGCTCCATTAGCACAAGGAAGAACACGATCAATTAACAAATGTGATTAAAATTGACAAAACAACCTTGAGAAAAAATATCTGATAACCAACACGCACATTTTCCTGTTTATCCATTGTTTGGATCATTCGCCCATGATACCTTTCTGTACAGAACCAAAGGTTAATGTCTGGTCTCGACCACGCAGCAGTTATAATAGTTATTTTGTGCGTTTTGTCGAAAGGAGCGTTAACCTTCCACCTTGCGTTTATGCGATTCACAGAAATCTCGTTGATGGACGCGTCAGATGCATCGATATCTATTCAAAATTAGAATAGTTATTTATATCGTTGGTCATGACAACTAAAAAGAGAAATGGACGCGCGTGCACGTCTGCATCGTCGTCGTTGTTGATTCATGGACGATGCGGATTCGTGGGCTGTGGTCGACTACAACCTTGTTTTGGTTTATTTACCAACAAAACTGAGTTTGCCAATGGGAGACGTAATGTCGACAATTCTAGAGATAATACACAACAATGTTAACCGCGACAAGATGAAACCGTTGCGAAAAGATAACGGAAGGTCAACGGCAATTTATTTGCGGATTATGAACGGAGTTTTTTGAGGTTGCAAGAACTAATCAAATATTGGTTATTTCTGCTGTTGCACAACAAGGATGTGACAAAGGATTTGATAAAATCCAAGTTGGAAAAAACATTTTCCGACACGTGTGATGAAAATAAAACATCAGATGTTTAGTTGCAGACATCTTGTTGGTAATTATGCCACATTTGTATGCGATAACTTGATAACTCATTTTTTACAAAGTTAATCCTTTAAATTCTGCACAAACGATAATAATCCTACTACTAAAAAATTAAAACTAAAAAAAGTGCTGCGGTTAAAAAAAATTACGCTATACTTTCTTGTAACTCAAGTAACAGCCTGTACTTCCAATGTAACATAAAAATGATCGAAAATTAACCCAATTCAATATGTAATATGTAAGGACTCAACTCAAACGCAGAATAACGAGAATCAACATACAGCTTTTAAGAAATTAAAAGATTTGTTGATGTTTTTAAAATTGAATAAAAATCTAAATTTAGGTGTTGTCGTACTGTTTTATCATGTCAAAAAATTGTAAATTATTAGTAAACATTTTTTTTTTCATTTTTACAAAAAAAAAAAATGTTAAAAATTGTTTTCCGTTCTAGAGAATGGCACACCGAGAATGACGGTTTTGGAACTGTTCGTATAAAGAATAAGCAATTTGAAACAAGATCTAAACATGAGTCCATCTATTGATTCTGTTTTGCAAAAAAATGTATTCATACTAACATAAAAATTAGTCATAGCAAAAAACAGTCGATTAACTTTAATTAACTGGAAAAATGCATCCAAAGCAATCTAAACAAGTTTTTTGGTTAAGATATCAATGATTTATTTGACAGCTTAAATTCTGGTTTCAATTAGGTTGATTCTTATTAGTAATTTAGTGTTTCCGAAACAGATTCTCTATTTAAAATACTGGTATTGCTTCATAAATTGACTGTTACAAAAAGTAATGACAGAGTTGATAGTTGATGTTACAAATTGCAACTGATCAAAATTGATAAAATTAATTTGATACAGGAAAGAGAAATAGAGCCTTCACGTCTTGTCATGCTAAACTAATCTATTAAACTGCCAATCTTCTATGCGTTGACTGACAACCAAGGTATACAACTAGGGTAGGCTGAAAGGCTTGGCTATTTATATTAAAGTAGGCACCTAATTACAATTTTGACAGTTTTAGGTTTTAAATACATCAACATTAAACATCCAGCTCCAGCATTAACAATCTAAATTTAATAGCAAAACAATGGCAATAGTTTCTTTTCAAAAAAAGAAGGCAACCAAAGTTGTTCAAAATGTTGCAAAACATTTTCCTGTTCTTTTATCTTTGCTATTCATACCCAATATGATGACCTAAAACTTTGCAAAATGACTAACAACGCAAATTAAAAAATATCTAGCAAACTCCTGAATAAGCTTTATTTTTTTTAATTTGTACTTTTTGCCGCCAATCATTCATTAATCATTATCCGAATCACAAATGCTTTTTATTTCATAAAGTAGTACAAATTAATTAATTGCTAACATAAAAAAGGAACCTACTTGGTGTATTTAAAAAACATTTTTTCTTCGATGCTTCATTAATCGTTATAACAAATGATTATTTATAGCGACATCCTTCTGGATTGTGTAAAGTACAAGGCCCACCAACACTTATGTCCCAGCCTATAAACTCATTTAACTATTAAATTATAAATACATTTTTTCTATTGTTAATCATATGTTGTTACTCATTGTTACAAGATATATAAAAATATTCACACTGAAATTTTGGGATTTTTCAAGAAGCGACAACCTCGTGCCAGGTCAATTCAGCACGAACACATTCGGTCTCATCAACTTCGTTCTAAAATATCAACAATATCAAAAAATTCGTGAAACTTTACAATAACAAAATCAGTCCGAAAGCAGTATTCAGAAGCCTAAACTTGATTTATTAACACCAAACCATAACAATTCAATTGTTGTTACAAGATTTTATCACTATTGTTATAGAACGTTACAACAATACACGATAGCCACTGCATAAACGTAACGTTCCTTTCCATGTTCTTTACTTTCTATTTCACACTTTGTAGCAACATGCATATTCCGTTTCTGTGAAATGTAGTATAGTAGCCATTACTTATTATGAACTCATACATTAATCCGTTAATTACATACCTATGAGGTTATCTCCTTGCAAAACAAGTGCAATCTGACTCACGTTGATAAATGTACAGCATGATTCAAAATAATTAGTTTATTTAAAAAAAATATAGACTGTGTCATCATGTTTATAATTGGACTAAAATATAAAATTAGGAAGTCCTTGGTTCCCTTGGCAAATGTAAAGAAGAGTATGTTAATTTTGTTTTTGCGATGTTAATGTTCATTTTCGTCTTCTTCCATTGTGCTATTAATAAAAGATAGGACAACGGACGAGACAAGGTTTTTAACAATGAAATGTAAAAGATATCTTCATTAAAATCAAAACGTGTTGTAACCTTCTAACGCTCTTTGGATTTGTGAATTGAAGAAGCCCAACAATTCTACAATACAGGAAAACCTACAATAAAAAATTAGCATGAACACCTTATTGAATTATAATTATATTAAGAAATTTACAAGGACACCTGTACATAGCCTTAGCAATTATATTACAATAAAGCAAAGTACATTTTGCCGAAATTAGCTTCCACTGAACTTTCACGTTTCGTTGACTTCCTGAAAATGCAGCCAGCACCAAGAAATGTCATCAATATGTTGAAAATAACCACTGTATAAATAGATCGGGATCTGACTTGTATGGTACTATTTAATTATAATTTCTAGACTAGATATGTTGAATATCAACGGAATTTAATGCGAAAACAATGTTTACGAAAATATATTTGTTTATAGCACATGTTTCAATCAAAGTGTATGTATCAAAAATATTTTCATTAAAGCTTGGAAACATGTTTTGGCGTCTAACTCTATTTTTGTTAGACTAGACTTTTTAAGTGACAGAAAGCTGATATTTTTTCAACTGAGAAAATACTCTCATGTTATGTATAACATTGTTCGTCCTTCTTTAAAGAAAACTAAATATTATATTGTTTATATAGATGATATTGTTGATACTCTCTTAAAAATGAGGCGGTATTCTCATCCGATAAAACATATAATTAATGGCCCTACAACCGACCTATCCTACCATTCTTAGATCAATTTAAAATAAGTCAACTAGACACTTTCAACCCGCCTGTGAATAACCGACAGACTAAAACAATGAACAATTGTATACCGAAGATCATAAAACACAAATGTGTGACGACAACAACCTTTATATACACGTCAATAAATCACTGCAAAAGCTTTTTAAATCAGGTGGGAAATACTTCACCTGAATGAGAAAAAATATTTTCAAACATAAGAAAATAGGCACTGGAGTATCCTCGTTGCAAGCTGTCTGACAAATTTGAAATATTCTAACAAAAATAAGTGCATCACCATCTATTTTTGTTCTTTGAAAGATCTTTAGCATAATATGTATACAAACGTATAGGCTAAAAACAACTATGATATTAAAAAAAAAAATGTGGAAGTGGGCGTGTGAACGATCAGATTAGAAAGCAGCTTTTAATAAATGCCATAAAATAAAAAAAAGTTTTTGATTTCTTTTTTAATTTTCTTTTACTTGGCTCGTAGCAAAAGAAAAAGATAAATAATTTTTTTGGCTTTCAACAATAGAAAAAAAAATGTTGGTAGTCTTAATTAAAAACAAAGAATCCATTATTCAATTATTATTATTCTGAAGCACAAAAAACATTTTGGTATCATTTTATCCTTGATAAAGTTATCTAACATCGCTACTATCTTTACTTTAATTAAGAAATAATTAATGCCATAATTTAGAATTACTCCTACAATTTCTCTTCCAATTACATTTTTATGATACGAAGTTACATGAATTTCCTGAGCATCGATTTAACATGGAAAGTAATAAAACATTCAAATCGATATTATAACATTAATATTGAGCCACCTTGTATATCGTTTTTGACATTTAACGCTAATAAAAAATGAGGTTATGTGATTTCGACTTGGCACAAACGTGATTATTTGTTTATGTTAAATTAATCACTTGTGACTATTATAATGTGCCATACAAGTAACAATCACAAATTTAAGTGATAAAGACGGCAATATCCGCCACGACAACGAAAATAGCGATAAGAAAAAAAATGAAACAGATCCAAGCGAAAACGCACATATTGTATTGTAAATTTGTATAAACACAAATCATGACGTGCAAAAATGATCGAACGGTTTGTAATGGCCCAGGTAGGGGAGGTAAAGCGAACAACCCGAGCAGTATTTTGACGCAAATGCGCAGGGGGCCCCTCACGCATCACTGTCCCCCAAGAAATAAAATCAGCTCACCCCGTGTCACGATCAGCTGATTTCTTTGTTTGCACCACAAACGAACCTGTCGGAGAGTCTACGGTCGATGACACTTAGTAAAAGGGGCTGCTGGAGAACAGCAAAGTCCGATTAAGATTATCCGCCATGGTTGACATATCGAGAAAAATCCACTGCGTGACAACCCGTTTCAATTCCCGAACCGAACCTTGAAAGGAGCTTACCTTTGTAATGAACGCGTAAATTGTTCTGGGACAATCCAATGTAGTTGTACTTTTCTTTGGTACTCCAAGCTCGAGGTAGTGGAAATTTTTCCTCGTTCACTGCGGGATAAAGTCTTTTTAAACGATCCACTACGACATTTTGCGTTTCTGGCTGGGGATCCATTGCACTTCGACCATTACTCACGGCGGCCATTTCTAAACTCCCTTTCCCTTCTTCTTTCAGGGAATCACAAAACGCATGCGTCTTACAGCGCCATCGTCAAGTTTTCAGGATCAGCTGATAGATGTCACAGTCACTTTTGGCAGGGGTCAATTTGCGGTTGTCATGGTTTCCACGACGCTGAACCAGTGGCGTAACGTACAGGCAGATAATGCAGTTACATCAACATTTTTTAGAAATTCAATATAATCTAATGCATTTTCACTTATATGAGTATTTGATACCATGCTCGAAGAAAAGAGGTTTTTAACTTTTTTGGCAGTTATTGCCGTTTGTCTAAAAGTGTCTCTTTGCTAGTTAAACATTAATTGATCTGTCTGATAGATGCCTATATATCATAAGAACCACAATATATTTCCAATTTTGTCGCTGACAAGTGTATACTTGAACTATATAACGGAGAACAAGTTAGAACGGTCAAGACCAAAATACCACCAACCAATAGTTTTTTTTTCCTGATATTTGCAGAACATTCCTAACAAAAATACTTGTTATTCCGCACACCAAAAATTGACAAATTTCTAGATTACGCACGTTTCGGAAGCAAGGCTACCATCATCAGAGCGATGATTAAAATAAGTTTTTCGACTTGGGCAATCTTGTTGTTTTATTATATTCTCCCGCTGCCACACAAAGGTTTGAATTTCGATGACAAACTTTCCTATTAATTATTATTACAAACCATAATGAGTGGAGAGACCTCATTTCACTTGTGCACAGTAATTACATTTTACGATGTTATGTGCCAGATACTGATAGGATTTACAGACTTAATTAGATTTTCATATCATATTTGTATGTAATTTTTCAAATGATTCTATACCTACAAATAAAGCTTTTGCTTCAAAATATCAATTTATCCTGAACGGAAAATAGTAAACAAAAGATTTTGGGATTTCGTTCTGTAAATCTTCAACATAATGGAGATCTTTCGTGTACAATTGTTTAAGATTAATTTAAATAATTATAAAAACTAGTGATTATGAATCTAAAAAACATTTAATTTGGATTAATTTTAACAATAATAAAATCTACTGATTTTTAAATTGAAAATTATTTTGTCCTGAGCAAGTACACTGAGTAATAACACTAAATATTGTCTACCAGAGATTATTTCTACAACTGTTATTCCAGGTTTTATTATTCGCGATTTGCTTCAATGCATTGTATCTAGATAAAAGACCCCGTTTCTGAAAGCTCGCTTTCTGATTTTTAATGGAGAACCAAGCAGCTTCTAAAGAACTTTGACTTAAAGATATAGCCAGATATATATAAGTATATATGTAAATATATTGTTATATAGGTGTCCCAAAATTTCCACCTCCAAATACCAGTGAATAAAAAATTTAGAAAAAAGTAAATTTTTTATTCACTGGTATTTCTCATTTTAAGTTACAGAATTTTCAAGGAAAAATAATCAGTTTTACCTCAAAATGCTTATGAAAATATTGTTTTTAAACAAATTGAACTTTTCACTGATGTGGATAGTATTAATATCCTTAAATTAAGAAAAGAGCGGGCCGACCAAGGCACCTGATATATAAAAGTTACAGTTAATCTGTTTCTAAAATGTTCGTATTGAACCAGTAGTTTAGTTTCTCATATTCATTTGACATTCTTTGATTGAGTCTAATTACGACTAAATTAGGCGAGTAATTAGTTACGATCTTTTACTAAAAAATCATTTAAATTTTTCCATGTTTTACATATACATTCGTAGTTTGTTCAGCATAACAAGTAATCGAAAAGTTAAATAAAAAAGTTAAAAGCTACTAGCATTTTCTTAAAACCCATGCAGAGTTATTGCAGTTTGTAGTACTTCTAATTAAACTGCATAGTTACTTTTAGCTTGATAATAGTGTCGGGGAATTTAAATTTAACTTAGTTAAAGTTAATCATAAGCAGTGCAAAAGCCCATAAATCATTAAACGTTATAGGTATTTGAATGTACAAAATAATGAACTTATAAAACGACTGCTATTGTTGAGTAAATGACTATGAAATTAAGCCATTATTTTCGAGAAAGTGGCTTTGGACTAATTTCGTTTAATAAATTACAAAACATCACTTTTCTCTGAAACATGTTTTTTCACGATCTCCAGTAATGTAGTCATCTTAATAGATATTTTTTCTATCGACGTTCTATGAAATCTATGAAACTACAGTTCCAGAAATTTTGTTTTCTCGTCTTATCAGACATGTAATTTTTAGAAGACGAACATGAGTAAAGAAATAAAACGAAATTCTTTTCAAACATTTATATTTCTACCAATATCCCTTTTCATACAATTATGAAGATATAAATTACTCTTCTCTAAACTACCTTTACAATATTGAAATGACAATGACAAAAGCCATAAAATGACACATATTTTGAGACAAAACAAAACTAAAATTGAATTCCAACTAAATATAATGGCAACACCCTAATGTTGGTAACATAAATAAAACCGTTGTAAAATGAAAACATTTCACACGTCAAAAATATATAAACCTTAAACGATATAAATAAGATCTATAATGTAAAAAACCTAAACTCTATAGAGATCTCTTCAACTAATATAATCTCAAAAAAAGAAAACATACTTACAAAGTATAAACCTGCATGAAAATATTCGATATATTTGAAGATATTCGATATATTTGAAAAAATTGTGTGTCACAATGTAAAAATAAACGAAAGAGTGGATTCTAAAAGCTGAAGTAAGAAAGAAGAACAGCTCATTTTGAAGCAAGAAACATAATTAACCTGTAAATAAACGATTAGACATGGTAATGCAAAACAAATACGTATCTTACCTGAAATTAATCGTTTTAGCTGCCAACAAACGATTGCATTCAGCTGTGTCAGGCAACGGAAACGATTCGTAAGTAGTTTCATTTTCGTGATCAGTAAAATCGAATTTGTAGACACGTGGGTTGACTTTGACGTCTCCCACTGGACCACAAAGAACAATGTAGCTTAAACTCATTGTCGTCAACGTTTTTGATTTGAGTATCAACTGAAAAAAAAACGTGTCAATCAATTTTAGATAACTATCAGAACGACCATAAGTTATGATAATATCAAATTATGTTATTTTAGGAAAAGTCAACTGGTAATTTTAAGAGGGTGGATTTTCACGACACATTCATCTGATAGCAGTTTGCGTGATACCAAAAAAAAAAACAAAGAAAAAATTTGTTGCACAGCGAACAAAAACAGATCAATCGCTGGGTTATTTATTAAAACTCTTTAAATTAAGGAAGAATAAACGACTTTTAAATAGTGCTTACTTTGTAAATGACTACAAACATTCGTAACGAAGTTCTAAAAGGAGTAACTCGTTGTTTAGTTTCGTAAATGTATTTAACTTTAAAATCGTATATTAATCGAGTCAACACTGCAAGATTTTCTCTAAAATTACAGTGCCTTTGTATGTTTGTTAACAGTTTACAAGAATCGGCAAAATATTAAATGGTGGGTTGCTTCGTTCATGCGTTAAAATCTGTCGATTATTGAGGGTTTTTGGTTACACATTTGCTTGTTAAATAACTATTAAAACTTGCATTTAACCAGTAAAAACTAATTTGTTCCTCATTAAAACAGATTTTTCAGAAGGTAGTGTATCAGATGTATAATTTTATAATACTATAATGTGATTTTTTTTTATATATACAGAGTGAGTCAATAGTGCGATATCGTTAGATTCTGCTTTTCACATTAATGACATGAAACTTGTGCACATCCTAAAAATATTTTCCATTAGATAGGGTGCTCCAGTAGTCCAGGACCGTACTCTTCGTAATTATTTTAAATTGAACGTATTCATTCTTTTACATATTCTGATTTGTTGAATCAAATGCTTTAATGCATATGTTGTTTTTGAATTTGATAATGGATATGTTCAATTAAGATACATTTTTAGCATTGTTAAAACTTTTCAAAAAAACCGCAAAACATTGATATTCCAAGACGGACAAAAGTTGACATAAAGTTTACATCTCACCCACTTTACAAATTTTAAAAGACACTTAATACATCATTTTAAAGGTATTTTTTTTTATCTACGCAAGCACATTCTTTTTTAATCTATTGAATTATTTATATAAAAAAAAATATTTCCTCAAATTGAATGTTTAAAAATTGAGTTGAAAATCATAAAAAAAAACGTGAAATACATTAATATGAATTTTACATAAAAGTCATGTCTTAAACGTTAAAAAATTTAATAATTCATTTTATTAATAAATAAATTTTATTTAAATTATGTGGCTATGTGGAGAACCACCTTTAAAATGATGTACCACATAAGTCCTCGTTCCATTTACAATTTTTAAGGGGGCTGCTGTAGACCGCAGTGGAGTGATGTTTGAAATATGAATTTTATGTCAAATCTGTGCTTCTTACATACCTACACAATGATGTACCACATAATTCCACGTGCCACTTCAAATCTTTGAGGGGCCTACTGTAGACCGCAGGGGAGTGACGTTTGAGAAATAAATTTAATGTTAAATTTTGTATATTTCACGATTTTTTAAGTTTTTGTGGGGTCACATTATCGTTGGAAGATCATATATAATTGAATTTTAGGTCCACATATTTACTGCCAAAATTTTCATTTGATAGCCTACAAATAGTTGCCTTATATAATTAATAAAACTAATTTTGTACTATTCCTTTCAAAGACAGATAAGAAAGTTGTTCAATTTTTTTTTTTGTAATTTTTACGCCATAGATTTAATCACCTATTGGTTTTTATTTCTCGTATGCAAATTGAACGAGTCCCCATACTGTAATCTTAATTGTAGTATTAGTCATAACAAAATATAAAGGTCAAAATTAGACGTAACTTTCCAGTTATCAGTTTGTGTATCGTAAATATTGAGACACACTTCCTATTTGTTTAAACGCAAAACGTAGAAGACAACCCATTTAAAAGCTAAACAGACCAAATAAACGCGTTTACCAAACAAAGCATTGCTACTGATAGGATTGCTTTTATAAAAATAATAGCACTGGTTTAAGAAACTTTTACATTGATCACACACCTGGTACGTCATGTCTCGCTCTGAGCTTTGTGTGGGGTCTTTTTGGCTGTCACTAATCTTCGCTTTGACCACCCATTGATGCCCAAAAGCTGAAAACCTCGATGACTCGTAAAACAATCGATGAACGAAATCATCAGTTCGATAAGGTTTCAACTGAATATCTGTAACAACAAACATTGCTCACTCCACCAACAACCACTTCTGCCTAACCATTAAACGTGATCCTGTCATATCCCAACAACTCGAAGATTGTCTTATATAGCTTCCGCTCTTCTACAACTTGCTGATCTAGTACCTCCAAAGCCTCCATAACTTCAGCTCCACTCTTTAGAGGATGACCACACGTTTGCTCATGCTGTAACTTCTCGTGATTAGGTCCACGCCATGGACACCCTATTCTAGCGAACTTGCAACCTGAAATTCTATCAGAGAATGAAGGATTTGTTGTCTAGCTTTAAAAAAGTATGAACCTTTCCTCACACTCCTCTTCTTCGTGTCTTTCCAGGGAATTCCTGGGGAACTGCTTGTTGCAATACTGACATTCTGTGGGTAGTTCGGAGACGGCATTTTCCACTGCCAGATTTCTGGTGGCTGTGGTTTTGCTGATTTCGACTCGGCAAGTTGGGCAAGTGGAGGATTCATCACGCAAACGAGCATCAGCGAGGACGTGCGTAAAACATCCGGCACACATCAAGTGACCATTGCTGCACTGCAATACATTCATGTAAATATACTGGAGTGATGGATTGCGGCTCCACAAAGATTAATAAAAACGAACAGTGCCCACCCCATTGACATTAATTAAGCTTTGGAGACACTTACCAATCCTCTTCATATCCTGGAACTAACATAAAGTTTATCAATAAGGCTGTTTGTACTTAACGAATACTGTGGCACCGCTCTAACGCAAATTTGGCTGGGTTGAGTTAGAGCGGTGGTACTACTATTGTAAATTACCTTTGTAATCACACCACCACGTTGGTATCGTGATGCGTGACATGGAAATTTAGTGTCTCCCCTCGTACCTACCTCCTTAGTATTAAATTAAAATCGTGCGTGGCCTTTGATAAAGAAATTAACAAAGAAATGGGACGGGATGGGGAAAATAAATGCTATATCTAAATGTGAATAATGACTAAAATATAAATTTAATACATTTATTTTCAACCTCGAAGCAAAATCCTTGTATAATAAGTAAGCTCATATCAAAATATCACATCCAATTATGACTAGTTTAAGTATCAACATCACAGAGTAGGTATTACAAAATCATGAATTAAAAGTATCACTAATCTACTACAATGTACAATAATATTAATTACAATTTGAGGATGAGGCCGACAAAGTGGTTAAAAAAAATTTTAAAAAAGCTGATGAAACTAGCTGGTAAGGCAGAGCACGTGTGTGTTCGTGCCTGTGCCAGTTCGCGTAATTAGGGGTCGAGCGGGGGCGCCGGGGCCCCCGTTCGAGCCCGTTTAAATATAGCTGCAGTCTCCCTGAAAATCAATACAACCCGAAATCGGCGAACAAAGAAAAGTGACGTAAAGTTACGTAATCTCTAGGAAAATCGCTCTAACAGCGAGCACCAAGGGCACTTACCTGGTAGACTGCGGCTTTGGGTAAATCAAGACAAACTGCGCAGCAGAGAATTCCGCCCAGCCTCTCCTCGAGCTTGTACTTCTTTTCGTCTGTTATGGCTGTTGTCTTGCGACGTTTCGTCTCGGGTTCGAGAAACTCTTCAGTGCTTTTCTCGGGGAGTTCGTTGGTTGACTCCGCATTGGATGTCGTCGCCTCAGTTTCCGACATTGTTGTCTTTCACGAGACGCGTATAATGGAAACACAAACAGCTGACTCAATGCCCACCACTATTTCTGGCACATAACACAACCAGAAACAGCTGACGTGACGCTTCGAGCTTGACATGTGCTCCCCACCACTGTCTCGCCCGAAACACGCACCATGATTGGATGATTTTTCGTGACGTCACGGATTGTGAGCAGGAACTCAGCTGCAACAACAAAGGATAGAAGAATCAGCTGGTCGAAAAGCGAAATAAACAGCAGAATTTCTTACACATGCTGCTTTGTTTATTTTATTTTACCAAATTTTCTGCATAATATTTATGTCTGCGAAATTAGAAAGACACGTTAATGTGTGTCTATAACTTTAGGTTTAGGTCCTCAATTTTTTTTGGGTTGTCATGCTGTCACTGTTTTTTTTTTCTAAATAAGGGGAAACAGGAAGTGCGGACAGATCATTTACAAATGGAGGCGTGTTGAATTATTTATAATACACGTGCTTTGGTTTTTGTTCGTATTATAATTTCTACTTTCTGAATAATGGATTCTGCTGAACAGAAACCTTCGACGAAAGTGCGTCGTACTTTAATGATTGGGTTCCAGTTTTTGTTCCGACCACTACAACTTTTTTTGCACGACTTCGATTAGAACGATGGTGTGATGGGTAACATTGCTTTGTCTGTTCTGTCACTATTTTTAAGACTTCTCTTGTTACAAGAATGTCAGCAAAAAAACACACGTTTCGTTTTGTGTAAAAATGAAAAAAAAACGTGCTTGGCAGTGGCGTCGTTATTTTTAAACTGATTTCAAATCATTATTTTAAATGTGGAAGTCAGTTTGTAAATTATAGAATTATAGTTTTGAAAACATACACAACTAACGCTAAAATTTATTAAACGGTAAAACGAGTAAATGACTATGTAGAAAATTATCAAGGACACACGGTACTTCGTAACTAATTTTTAAGTAACATTTGAAAATATCAAACTATTATATTTTTTGTTAAACAAAGTGAACGTTTTGTAAAATAGCTCACCACAAAAAAGTGTTACACCAGTACTCAAATATGTTAAAAAATGGTACGTATGTAACGTGACGTATGTCTTAATTAAATCATGCAAATTTATTAATCGCTTGAATTATATCATTACATCTAATTCTTACAGTATCGCGAATATAAATAAAATAGCAGATAAGCACTAGATTTAAATTTTGATTAGGTTTATGAGCAATAATTATCAGTCTCCAACTTAAGATTTTTTTTTGATATTTCATTTGTTCTTTTGCAACAATATATGAACCTTAATTGTCGATCTTTCTTATATTTACGTCCAAAAGGGAAGAGAGGACCTTATAAATGTAGGTATATAAAGGCTTTCTGGGAGGAATGTTCTACTCTACTAAAAAACAATCTTCTGAAGATATTCTTAGTTGTTGAATTAGGCAAATTATATTATTTTCTTTAATGTTACTCAGAAGTTTTCTTAAGCGCTCACAAAAATACGTACAACTTTACTTTTTAGAATGATCTAATAGTTATATGCATATTAAGGACGCAATGAGGAAAATATCGTTCCAGGTCGACAGTAGTTAAATGCCAGTCTTTGGACATTTTTGTTGACAGACGTTGACATTTTATTTGTGGGCATAATTAGGGGTTATTATGGACAATAACGTTCGCTAATATAATTGTCCTTTTTATGGTTAAAATAAGAAAACAAGAATACATAAATATTTACAGCTCCAGCAGTTTTTTTTTTTAAATTTTAACTTTTCTTTCTGAAATTTTGAAGGTTTACTGCATCTAATTTAAATATCAGTTGTAAAAAATATGCAGTGACGGTCAAAATAAAGTGGTACAGTTTGATTTTGTCATTGTAATATGGGTCAAAAATACATTAAAGTATACATTGAACTACTAATAAGTCATATGTGCCTACCAAAGTTAATTTGTTTTATTTTTTTAATGACAGTACTGAATGGGTAGCTAATTGAAATGAAACCCGAGATCACATGTATCTACTCATTTGAAAATGTCTTGATGCCGAAATGTTTTTATTTCATTTTGTTTTACACCATCAGAATAAATAAATTAATATAGTTATCGGTAGCTGTCAAATCATGAAATATCGGTACTTTAATACAAAAAACATCAACCGACTGACTTTGGTGCATTTGGAAAAATTAAAGAATGTCAATTTTTTCATTTGTTTTATTAATGTCATTGTTAAGCCTACAGTAAAAATCATCATGAGTACTTCGTTCACCCACTTTACACAACTAAATTTTTGTCAAAATGCTTTCCAAGACTTGTATCACTTTATTTTGGTCGTCACTGTATATTAATCGTTATATTATAAAAAAAATCTCTAACATTTTAATGTACTTAATTTTTACAAAAGGTGTTTCATTGTTATTTGCATCAATGTTTCTTAACATTAAGCAATATTTAGTTGTTACATCAATGTTTTTTTTTAATTTTAGGAACTATTTAATTTTAATTAATGATCGTGCTAACGGCTAATAAACCTATAATTCTAAAATAATATTAATTATATAATAAATTTTGCAAACATTGATAAAAACATGTCAGTTTATTAAAATGAAGAAATTTTAATTTGAACCCAAGAAATATATCTGATAGAGAAATATAAAAATATGCGATAGTTGATGATTTATTTAAAATAGAAAAATATAATATAAATTTAATTTAATTCTTTATTTTGGATTCTTCGGATAATTCGGTTGATGTGAATTTTTTATAATTTTAGATGTTTTAAATACTTTAAATTAAGTTTTTATTCTATGTAGAATTGTTAGAGTTTATATTTTTTAAAAATGAATGAAAGAAGTGTAAAGAATACCACTCTATATTAACCCTCATGCATCTTTTGTATTTTTATATTTTTTTATTTCTATTTACTATCTAATTCTTTAATTTATTTTTCATACGCATTCATTTTTGTAAACTCTATGGATTCTTTGGATGCTGTGAATTACTTGTACTATTATTTGTATTTATTTTTGCAATATTTTTTAAATCTCCCAAATTTTGATAACCTGTATACACTTTGAATTTGTAAATTATTTATCTTTTTTAAGAGTAGATTTCTTAAATTATTGTGAATGTTGTTGTTTAGTTGTTCAAACCTACGTTGTTTTTTTTGGATTTTTCAGAATTTTATATGATTTATAGTCTTTGATTTTTAGGTCTCTAAATTTGATAATTTTTTAATTTTTCAAATCGAAAGAATGAGTCATTTATTGAAATAAATACACACACCAACGTTTGTCGACGTATCATAAGAATCAATAAGAAACATTAGAAAATAATAATAAAATTAACACAAAGAAAAATAAATTTACATGTGGTTTTGTTGAAAAAGCGTTTTCCTAGCAATGCGTATAACTGTACATTACAGGTAGAGCATGAAAGGATGACTAAACTATTCTTTTAAGTAGATAACTTAATCTGGAAGAATGTCATAAACCTTTTATCTGCACTTCGTTGTCATCATGCAAATATGATATTAAACTTCTTTTTGGACAAATACTTGTTTGTAATAATCTGTTTGCTGAAATTGTTTGTGTTTGAACCACCACCTAGATAAAATGACGTTAATAAATAAATAAAATTTAATTGAATTTGTTGTAATGAGCAAACATGAATACATAAAAGTTTTGAAAAATACAATTTTTTATTTAGCTTAATACCTAATGGAAAAATATAGAATGTATAATACTTTTAACAATTGTTGGGATATTGTACCGCCAAAATGAAAATTTATTAATATTTTAAACTGGAAGATTTGTATAATGTTAATTACTGTAGAAAAAGAGAACTTACAAAAAGTAAGTTTGGCTAATTTGGTTGCAAAACAAAAATTTCGTCACTGGAGAAAACGTATTTGACTTTCTACATAAATTGCTTTGTACATTTCATTGTTATTGCTCAAATAATTTTATTCTGCTTCTCAAATTTTTCTATTTCCCAAATCTGGAATATTTTACTGCTAAGCTTAAGTCAATTTTAGTAGTACGAGTGTAAAATAGTCTTTAAATTTTTCGATTGACTAGTCAATTTTTTGATGAATTTAAAAATGTGTCTCATTTATTATTTTAGTTATTGTAATCTTCTAAAATTTATTTGAAAATTTAGTACTGGCGGGGGGTAGTTCTTTACATAGAGTGACAGTAGTTCAAATGTAGGAACCGGTGTTGTGTTGCAGTGACACAGTGACGTCTGATAGCGTTAAAACGCTTAACGGAAACTATAAATTCATTGTTTTTTTGATATTTTTACTTTTTCCGTTTTTTTTATTGATCATTTATCCAATTTTTATCTGTGTATTAATTAAAACTATTTTTTACCCTGTTTGAGTAAGATTTTGTGTAACATCATATGAATGTAGTTTGAGGTTATGTCGAAAAACATGTGCTGTGTTTTTTGTGCAGTTCTGTGACCAATATTTCGGTTCATTTTTTATACGTCATATGAACTTGGAATCTATTATGAAAATGAAAGAATTAGAATTGGAGTTTGAACCAGAAGCTGCATTTAACAATTGTTCAGACGATGACGAAGATGTCTGTGATGTAGCTGAAATTGAGAGACTATTCCCAAATTGCCGCCCCATCGGCGACAGAACAATTGCCCCAAATAAGTATATTTTACAGATAGCAGCAACTTTGTAAGTTCAAAATATTCATAGTAATTGCAGATTCATCTACTAAGCATTACGTTTTTCAGGGAAGCTACCCCAAATGTAGCGCTAAATTTATCCGATAATAAATGTGAGATCTTTAGTTTGAGTAATTCTCAGTTTGCCAAGTTAACAGTACTTTCTGAGCATACAGATGTAATTAGTGAAATTAAATTTTCCAATGAAAATAGTAATTTACTTTATACAGGTTCTATTGATGGAAGTATTAAACTATGGGACTTACGAACACCAAAAACTAGTAGTGTTCAATTAAAAGGTACTTTTGAATGATGCTTATGTTTGTTGCAAAATTTGTTACATAATTATTGCAGATACTACCGTGCAAAATGACAAATTCAAACAACTCACTTGTTTTGATATTTCCCCAAATAATTTTCTTTTGGCTGCTGGAACTAATTTATTTGAGGGAGATTCTTTTGTGTTATTTTGGGATGTCAGGAAACATTCTTTGTTGGGTGGATATTGGGAATCACATACTGATGATATAACTCAGGTAAAAAATAGTCAATAAATAAGTGTGAATGTTCATAGTATCTAAATATTAGATAATGTAATATTTTTATTTTTGCGTTTATACTCAATTTGTTGATCGTTTAATACGAAGTGTTTATCTAACAATTACTTCTTAGGTGAAATTCCATCCTGATGATTCAAATAAATTAATATCAGGTTCTGTTGATGGCCTAATAAATTTGTTTGATCTTACACAAACTACAGAAGAAGACGCTTTGATAGATTCATTTAACACTGAATCTTCAGTCGAAAAACTCACATGGTTGCAACAAGGAGAAAAAGACGTGATAAGTTGTATCACACATACTGCGGATGTCCAGTTTTGGGGAATCGACGATGCTCAACCTTATTTCCATTTCTGCAGACCGCAGATTGCAAGTAGTATCAAGGTAGATTCAAAATTTGCAAAATAGATTACATTTATAGATTTTATTTATTTATAGAGAAAATCTGAGGATTATGTCTATGTTGTTGATGTGCATCCAGTACAAAACGGTGCCCTAATACTGGCAGGATCTAATTCTCACGATGGGGAATGTTTTAGAGGATTATCAGTAACAGGAAGCAGTGCAAGCTCTTGTTTAGGTTTCGCTCAAAATAAGCAGAGGGTTCGCGCTTCGTGGTTTAATCCACATGTAAGTTGTTAATGTATAAAATTAAGTTATGGCAAAGGTTTTTTTTTGCAGGCTAATATTTTATTAACGGGTGGCGAAAAAGGAATAGTTAATGCATGGGAGGCTAAACCTATGGTAATGAGTCCTAAGAAGAAAAAATGATTGTAGAGCTGTAAAGAATAAAATCATGTGTGTGTAGATATTATAGGTATTACTTTCACAAGAAAATAAAACAGTTTAAAATTAAATGTTTTTCCTACCACGAGTATGTTTTTTATTTTTTGTACAGGTTTTGTTTTCTACTGAAATCATTGATCAGTAGCTATACTAAATTCTTAGGAGAAGAACGAAAAGAGCAATATAATTATCATCAAGACATCTTAAAGCTGTAAAATGAAAATCAATCAATGAGAAAATTAATTTAAGAATTTAGTGCCAAAAAGAAGCAATGAAAAATGAGAAGATTAAAAACAGTAAAAAAAATAGAGGAATGCTATGTGTAGTATGGCTGACAAATTTTGCAAAAAAGATAAAAAATAGGAACAAACTTAATAAAATTCAGAACAGAAAATATGCGCAAGCAATGAAAGGAATAAGGAAAGAAAATGTATTTGTATTTAGTGCACTCAAGTGAATTGTGGACTTTGACGGAAAGAAACAAAAGTAGGCTCAATGCGAGTTAAGAAAAACCTTAAAAATGAAACGTATAAATCACCGCTCGGATTTAAGAAAGTCCTGGAAACAGGTAGTGAGAGGTAGAGCATTGTACCTTACAATACATACATACATACCAATACATTGTAGAGTGAGAAAAAGTCTTAACGGTTAAGATGTGTACCATTTTTTTTACAGCAGACTTAAGCAATAAGGATCGGGATCGATGTGCTAATCAAAAAGTTTTATACTTTTGTGGCTGTTTGTTTAATTTAGTAGAAGTTTAACAAATTCTGATGTTAAATTCTAAATAAAGTGGTAATAAAACTATAGAGCAAAATTGAAGTGTTAAATAACTATAAAAATAAATCGAATGAAAAGAGAAATGGAAAAGGTATTTCGGTCGAACGACGAAGCCAAGCAATTGGTGAAAATGACAAATTTGTTGAGAGACAATAAATTCTAATCATTCTACTTTTTGCGCGTATGCACCATTCTTTTTAGTTTATTACATTATTTTTTCTTAGTTACTTTTTGTCTCCTATTCTTTCAGGTTAGATTAATAGTGTAGACGCGATTTAATTTTGAAATGTATGGATCACAATAATAATTTTTAAATACAAATTGTCTTTTTCAAATTCCACTTCTTCCGTGCAAATTATAATTCCATTGTTGATCTCTTCTTTCTTAAGAAGACTATGCCCCTATTTGAAGAAAAAAATAATACTAGTAAGGTGGCATATATCTAACTTAATTTTTCTATTATAATAAAAAGAGGTTTGTACTAACTCGTTCATTAAAAATGAAAATGTGATTTTTATTTTTGTAAAAAAAAGTAAGAAAATATAAAAGATACAGTAAATGCGCTCAAAAGTGTATATTTATGCGTTGTCTAACACTAATTAAGTAAGACTCACAATCAAATTGCTTTTTAATTAAAATTTTATTTACGATTTTGATGTAGTCACTGTGTGCCACTTGTCATATTAAAATTTTTACGGCCATTTTTGGCACAATTTTTCTTATTGTCTATTTTTATTTAAAAAAATCGAGCCAAGATGATGGAAGGAAGTAAGTTGAAGTGTAAAGAAAATTATTTTGTCTTAAAATTAACGTTAGTGAACCAGGCGGGGCAAGAGGAGTATATATGGGCTATGCGTACAAGTTTATATCGAGAAGAAGACTCGGAACTTTGGAAAGAAAGAAGACGAGTTTCACAAGCATCGCAAATGACCACAAAAAAGTCCAAGTCGGTGGTTGACCACGACGTGGACGAGTATCACACCAAACTTATGGCCTCTCTGCTCCCTGATGAAGTAATTACAAATGTTGATGATTATAGTCACAGGAACTTCGATGCGTGCTTTCTTTTTGGTGACGTTTCTGGTATATAATGGATGAAACTATTTAAGCTTTAATCAAGTTATTTTTATTGAAGGTTTTACTGAGTTATGTGAGAAGTATACGCAAACTGGAGTCTCTGGACCGTCTAGAATGACGCAAGTTTTAAATAAATACTTAGGTTCGATGGTACAAGAAGTAATGTCTCATAATGGAGACGTTTTGAAATTCTCTGGAGATGCATTTTTAGCTATTTTTAAAATAAGCGAAGACACACCAATGCGAGATGCTGTTCATGAAGCCATGGACAGCGCTCTTGTTATCCAAAAAACTTATGGTTCATTTTTGACAGATGTTGGCGTTGTCATTAGAGGTATTCAGTATTCAGTTGTTATAGCTATTTATAATATATTTTTTTTTAGTTAAACTGGCAATATCTGCTGGTCCGATCTGCTTTGCTCTAATTGGAGATGAACAAATGTCGCACTATGTAGTGGTAGGAAAACCTATATGGGATGTTAAAGCTGCTGAACATATAAGTATTGCTGGTGATATAATAGTCGCTCCAGGTGCATGGCATTATGTGAATACTTCTGAGTATCTTTACAAAGAAATTCCTGATAGCGTCCATATCAAGCTTCTTGGAATAGGACCTAATTGGCGAAGTGTTCAAAAGAACGTGCAAAAAAATACCAAAGACGGTGACGACTTGAGCACTACTACACAAAACTCGAGTGTGAGTGACGAAATGGAAGATGAATGGCAAGATGAAGCACAACCTGGAGATGAATTTTCACGTATGTTGTTTTAATATCCTAAATTATATGTGTAAGATGACACTTTTTTATTGTTTATTAAATATTTTTTGATAAACTTTAGAAAGAAAAATATGTATAATAACTAAACACTTTGTTAGTACGCCCAGCTGTGAACTTAGCTGTCAGACAAAAGATTAAAGAATCGCTAAGAAAATTCATTATTGCTCCAGTTATGAAAAGCATAGATATGAACGAACCTTTTGAGTATTTAACAGAAATGCGCCAGGCAGTAATTGTGTTCATTAACGTTGTTTCCCATAAACTTGAATCAGAAGAAACCGTTAGATTGGCGGATTCAAGTTATAAGATTGTCTGCAGGTTTGTAGATTCAATGTGTTTCAAAATTTCCAAGGTAGAAACTTTAGAGTGGTTGATAAAATGAAGGGATGTGTAAACAAGGTGTCTCTTTTCGACAAAGATTTAATGTTTGTTGTCATTTTTGGTCTTCGGGGATTAAAACACGAGTTAGAATGTCAAGTTGCTTTAAGATGCGCAAAAGAGTGTCACGAAGCCATTTGCAAACTTGGAGGAGTTTTATCCACTTCAATTGGAGTAACAACAGGTACAGTTTTGATTTTTTGTAAAAAAAATAATGTCGGTGGTAGGTAAAACGTACTGTGGAGTCTTCGGTCATACTCTTCGCAGAGAATACACTGTTATCAGTCTTATTGTGAACAAAGCGGCTCGTTTAATGGTCAACTATAAAGGAAAAGTTACTTGCGATAGAGAAACTTTTTTGCATAGCAAGTTAGAAGCTAGACATTTTATTTTGCAAGAGTACAAACCATTAAAAGGAATTTCTCATCCTGGACCTGTTTACGAATTTAGAGAAGCAGAACGGTAGTTTATTACTATCAATTAATCGTCCATATTTATTGTCTTTTTCTTAGCGACGACGATCAACTTCATAAAATTAACGCAAGACCAATTTTGGGAAGGCAAAATAAACTGAAATTATACCGCAATTTAGTAGACAAATTTGCGAATACAACTTCATCTCTGGAGCTGCAATACAAAATGTTGTTAATCGATGGTGAAGCACGTCAAGGGAAAACTCGCATTTTGGACGAAATGGTCTATATAACTCCGCAAGATATTTCGGTTAATCGTATAACTTTGGTATCAAAAGATGTTAAGGTAACTGAAAAGATCGTTCTCGTGCGATATGACAAATATTTTTTTAGATTCCTTATCAAACTGTACGACTGATTTTTAATCTTCCATTATCATTGACCAAAGATTCTACTATTAAACAGAAAGAAACGATACTTCTGCAGTTCTTCAAAAACATTCAAATTCCAGATTTACTATGCGTTTTAAATAATGTGTTTGGTGTCGATTTTAAGAAGTCCCAGGTGTATTTATCTTTAACGGACCGGGCTAAACATCTGGCATTGTTAAAGATAATGAAGCAGCTGTGTTTTTTGGTGTGTTGATAATTTTTCATATAAATTTAACTTTATATGATTTGCTATTAACTCTTCTAGTGTTTTGTAACATTATGGGTGGTAGTTATTGACAATTGCGAGTACGTGGACCCTGAATCTTGGGAAGTGATCGAAGCTTTATTAGATAATAAATCGGTTTTTACGGTGGCCAGCATAGACCGAGAGAAATTTAATTTTTTTGATACGAACCATTTTCTTACAAAAGACCCTCGTGTTAAACGAGTTTCTATTGATCCCATTCCGAGGTGTTATCTGGGAGCTCTCGCATGTCAAGTTTTGGATGTATATGCCATATCTCCTGAATTAGAAAAGTACCGAAATTGACATACTTGAAAAAAAATAATAATATAAATTTATAGTGTAATACAAACCAAGAGCAACGGTAATCCTGGATGGGTTGAAAGTTTTCTTATAAGCATGATCCAAGATCAGGGACTATACATTTTAAATGCTTCTATGAGAGACATGAATGATCTCGGATTGGTCGCACCTCCATTATACATGATGGCAAGGTCTTTGTTCAAAGCCTTTGTTTTAAGGAAATTCTTTTACTTCGTTGCTATAGGTTAACGCACGACGAAGCTTTCAAATGGCAGCACATAATGGAAGAGAAAAAAGATAAGGACGACTCTTTGTCTAATTTGACTCATTGGCAAAGATACATCGATAGCTGCAGAGTAAGCAAATTTGAGCTTCATTCCTTATGTTGCTCTTCATTTTAGGACAGTTATATGAATGTTACAATTAGGGAACTCTTGGAATCTTTAACTACCGGTGGTAAGGTGAGGGTATGCGTTATATCACCCACCTTCAACGTTGGCGATGAAGAAGCAGAACTTTCTATGGATGCCATCATCCTTAAAACCTTCGATTCTTTGAATTTCTACGAACAGCTTCTAGTTAAATGCAGCGCTATTTTAGGAAATCAATTTCTTAGAGATATGATGTTGTACGTCATGTCTGCTAAAAACAAAAGGAAAGCAGCACAAGGTAAGTTTTGCTATCTTTTCGTCCGCTTTTTTAACAAACTTGTAGCTGTCCAGAAATTATTTGAAATTAAAGTGTTAACTTGTGCAAAAGGGGACTTCTTTGAAAGTGACTCTAAAGTCTTTAAAGAAAAACTGATTGATCCAAACAAGGAAGAGATGTTAAGCTGTAGATGTAGAGGAATTAAAATTGACGGTAGTTTCTTGAATTTCTTTTTTCACTTACTAAATTTTGTTCTAGAAACTTGTCTGGATCTTCCTAAATACGCATCTTGCGGATATTTACAATTTAGATCATCGTTGTTCCGAGAGATAACCTATAACTTGCTAACTGATAATCAGAAAAAAGAGTTTCATTCAAGAGCTATTAGGTATTTAGAGCGCGAAACAAGAAGGTGTAGGTCATGCGGTAGTGGATATTTTGAACAAATTTTAGGAGCTAAATACGATAAGGTATTATACTGACTTGGTTGGGTAGTATTACAATAATTTCATAGGAATTCTTGTCAAAAAAAGAAGTGAAAAGCAAGTATTCTCGTGATGATATGTCTTCAGTTGATAATGGTAGCATTAACCGTCGTACATCAACTCACAGTTCATACAGTGTCGGAACAAACTATTCGTCTGGAAGCAGTAAAAAGAAATCAGCCACGTACGATGATAAGTCTCTTGCATCAGTTCCAAGTCACACTGGAATTGATAAAAGTTGAATGTTCCGTAAACCAGAAGCTTATTCAAGTTTTAATTTAATATTTTTAGCTCTGGACCGCGTTGGGGGTACTTGTGGATATTTAATAATCCGCAAATTAAAGAAAAGCTTTTCTCTAACAAGGGCTTTTTCAACGGAGGATTTCACCGATTGTCACTGCTTGTTAATTTTGAGCACCACGTACGGACAACTAATTGACCATTGTTTAGGTGCCGATGACTTACAAAAAGCACTAGAAGCATTGTTGGAATACTCATATATTAGTATAATGTTATGTAACATCCCCATGGCTTTAAGAACTCTAAATCAAGCTTTAGACGTTTTAAAAGAAAAGTCAAAAGCTAAAATGGAACAAGAATGGAAACTCTCAATGTTTCGCGGAAAGATTTATACATTATTGGGCAATGCACGGTTCGAGTTGGGTCACTTCCAGCCAGCTTTCAACTACTTTCACAAAGCACTGAGAGAATATCATATAAGATTCCCAACTTCACATATTGGAAAACGATTACAAACATGTATACACGAATGTCGACACTTTTTTAGTTTTTATGTTTCGACTCGATCCATTATGAAACGGTTGGATCACTGGGAAACCGTTTATACAAATAACATTGCAGAGACCCTCTCCCTTCTTTGTAATTTATACATTGTGTGGTCTTAATTTAATGGAAATTTAAGATCATTTAAAAATGTTTTTCTAGACTCGCAACCAGTGGGACAATGCTGCACTGGCTGCAAGTTGGGGCCTAACAACAGCCTTGCAATCATTTAGCAACTTCCAGGTTATTTGCACAGCATTTGCTTACGTCCTGTATGTTGCTCAGCATTATCGAAAATGGAATATGTGCGTTGCGATTGAGATCCACGCTTTGAGGATCTGCCATTTAAAGAAAAGTACAGTGGATGCGGAAGATCTTCGATGTGTAGCTAAATTGTACGCTGTAATTTTCTCATCAAGATTGGTACGATCAGATATGGAAAAAGCTACACATATTGGATATATCGTTCTGAGATTATGCTCTTCCATCCGAGCAGTTAAGATAATTTTACCGTTATTACCGTGTCTACTTCACGGACTTTTGTTTCGCAAACATTTTACTAACGCTTATTCGATCTTACAAGAACTTGAGTACTTCAGTACTGAAGACTCAGATCATACAGGTGCTAAATTCTTATTAAATATTATGAAGTTATAATTTTAAACTTAAGGAAAAGTGTGGCACCTGGCCCTCTGTATGTGTATACATCTAGAAACAGGTTATACTGTATGCTCTTACAATGTCTGCGAAAACTTTTATCAGGCTGAAGGTGAAGACTGGATAACAATAAGAGATCCTGATGCCAGAAAACGATTTTTTACTGTGATGTGGCTTTGGTAATTCATAATTTTTTGTATTTCTATATAAACAAGTTTTTTAGGTGTGTACGAAACGAAAAATGGGAAGAGGCATCCATTTGGTGCTTGAAATCTGAAGAATTTACTGTCGTTAAAGAAGACGATACTTTGAATAATAAAATTACGGCACTTTATTTACTGGAAGGCTTGATTTTGTTTTTGGTGTCTAAATTGGATAAACGAAATGTTCAGGCAGTGATAAGAGCTGAGCAAGAAATCAAGTGCTTAATGAGTGCACTTGAAAAGGGATCAAAAACGGCCAAAGTGATCCTACCAAGGTAAAATTAAGAAAAAACTACCCACATTCTATTAAAAGTTTCAGGCTTTATCATTTGAAAGCATATTATAAATATGTTAAAGCCTACGACTCTGAAGTACGACATTTATTAGGAAAAGCTCAGACAAGCGCCGCCAAATTTGGAAATGATTTGGAACTAGATTGGGTTGAACATACAATCAAGGTGAGAGATTATGTAACTCGTTTGCAGTTCTTTGGAAATGTTAAATAGTTTCTTTCCCAATAAGTTCGGGAAGCTAGTGTTTATCACAAAATGTAATAGTTCCGTAATTTTTATAAAAGTAAAGTTTTTTTCAGGCGCAATTTTTTTTTATAAAGAACACATTTTTAACCTCCTCCGTAGATACACTGAAGATGAAGATGGGTGATTTTACAATATTTACTTATATGTTCTTTGAATTTACAGGCTTGGAACAAAACATTACCGCCCATACAAATTGAAAGTTGGAAAGAACATTCAGATCCTGATAATTTGCTAGACTTTCAAGAAATCGATATTGGGAAAAAAACTACATACTTTACTCTACCTACACCAATTTACATTTGAAACTTTGTAAGAAGTTATCTATTGATTTTACAAAATAGATTTACTTCATCAAAATAAATTTTCTCAAATTTTTTATAGTTAGCTATATCAATAAATTGCAAAAATTGTGTTTTAGATTTTTTAAATGAATTAAGCAATATCTAACCTTTAATCATAGGATTAAGGACATAGGAATCCCTAATTTAGTCTGATTAGTGTCCAATTTCAATCAATTCAACATTTTTTTTTTATTTTCATATCTCCTTCTTGATTAAACCTTATTGCTATAAGAAATTTAATGTTCGGTCTTATTATTACTTACATATTATCTTGCGATTTTTTGATCGACTCTAGAAAAAAAAAACGTGTACAACACATGAAAAAGTTTGTTTTGTGTGTCAAGGCTGAAAATCAATACTTGCATTCAAAACAAAATATTATAACAATTTTTTTAGTTTTGTTACTTTATTCCAGCTTAACATTTCATCTCTTCTTATTTTCTTCAAAGTCACTGTTGCTTATTCCAATTATTAAGATTTTTTATAGTTTCGATGGAGACTGTTTTTTACAAATTGTCATTTTTTTGGTCAATTTTTGGCACTTTTTTTACTTAAGTTTTTTTTGTAATATTTACATCGTTCAAGATGATGGAAGGACGTAAGTTTCTCAAAAGTTTTATTAACCTACATCTGGAAAAATTTCAGTCAATCAGTTGGGACAAGAAGAGTACATTTGGGCAATGAAAGTAAATACCCACAAAGATGAAAATTCAATTCAAATGTCGTTTGGAAAAAAGACTAGGTACAGTCTAGTTGCGTCACAAAACGAGGTTCAAACAAAAGTGATGGCCTCTCTTGTCCCTGATGAAGTAATCAATAACGTAAATGATTACAGCCACAGAAAATACGAGGCGTGCTTTCTCTTCGGAGATGTTTCCGGTTTGAACTCCGTTCTTAAGCTGAAATCTATTAATTTTTAGTGTAGGTTTTACAGAATTATGTGAAAGGTACTCAAAAGCTGGACTCTCTGGACCATCGAGAATGACACAAGTATTAAACAACTACATGGGTTCAATGGTTCAAGAAGTGTTATCACACAACGGCGATGTGTTGAAATTCTCAGGAGACGCGTTTCTCGCTGTTTTTAAGTCGACAGAAACAGAAAGCATGCGCGACGCTGTTCATGAAGCTTTAGACTGTGGACTAGTCATTCAAAAGAACTACGGATCCTATTTAACAGACGTTGGAATAGAAATTCGAGGTATGCAACTTGAGATAATTTAAATTTTAATACTAAAAAGTCTCACTTGAAAGTAAAACTGGCGGTTTCCGCTGGTTTGGTGACCTTTGCTTTGATTGGAAACCCTCAAAACTCCCATTACGTCGTCGTGGGCAAACCAATTTGGGAAGTAAAAGCTGCCGAAAGCATCAGTTCCGCTGGAGACATTGTTGTAGCTCCAGCAGCTTGGCATTACGTCAACGCCACTGAATATCTTTATGTCGACATGCCTGATAATATTCACCTAAAGATTGTAGGAATTGGACCAAACTGGCGAAGCGTCCAGAAGAGCGTACGTCAGGAAAAGCCGCTTTTAGAACAAGACGTAATAAGCGATGATGAATCCTCCTCTGAAAGCGACAGTGCCTCTATTACAGATGTAGATACAGCAATTGATGAATTTTCTTGTACGTTTCTGAATTTGAATTTAGGCTTTTGAACTTTGAGGTTTTAGTAAGGCCTGCAGTCAACACAGCTGTTAGACTAAACCTCAGATATAATCTAAGACGGTTTATCATTGCTCCAGTCATGAACAGTATCGACAAGAACGAACCTTTTGAGTATTTAACAGAAATGAGACATGCTGTTATTGTTTTTATTAATGTTATTTCACATAAACTTGAATCTAAGGAAACAGTCATCTTAGTTCATCAAACTTACAATGCCGTGTGCAGGTTGTATATTTCAGTTTTTTTTCTAATAAAAAAGTTTAGTGTTGTAGATAAAAATAAAGGTTGCGTGAATAAGGTGTCGCTCTTTGATAAAGATTTAATGTTTGTTGTCATTTTTGGATTGCGAGGTCTTAAACATGAGTTAGAATGCCAAGTTGCATTGAAATGTGCTAGAGAGGTTCACACTGCCATCAGTCAGCTGCCTGGTGTTTTATCAACATCAATTGGGGTTACCACAGGTACAAAAGACATTTTAGTTTTTTTTTTACTAAAGCATTTCTTACAGGTAAAACATATTGCGGAGTTTTTGGCCACACACTTCGTCGTGAATATACAGTAATAAGTTTAATTGTTAACAAAGCAGCTAGACTTATGGTAGCCTATAAAGATAAAGTGACTTGCGACAAACAAACATTTTTGGATAGTAAATTGGAAGCAAAACATTTTATACTACAAGAATACAAACCTTTGAAAGGGATATCTCATCCTGGGCCAATATATGAGTTTGTCGAGTGTAAAATGTAAACTTTTTATTTTAACAACTATACAGACTTTGATATAGCAATTCGTACACAGAGATCACAGCTTGGTGCAACAAATTAACGTGTGCCCTCTATTAGGAAGAGTTGATAACTTAAAAATGTATTACACGCTCTTAGAAAATGCTCGAATGGTGACCAAAGAAATTCAAGTTCAGTACAAAATGTTACTCATAAAAAGTGAAGCTCGTCAAGGCAAAAGTCGACTGTTGGACGAACTCGTGTATATAACGCCAAATGAGATTCCGGTTAATAAATTTCAGCTCACGAAGCATGACCAAAAGGTAAGAATTAAGACATTATGATCTTACTATAACTGTTTTCTAAGGTTCCATACCAAGCCATACGTCTTATTTTTTATTTACCCCTGTCACTAAGTATCGAGTCATCTGTAAACGAGAAAGAAAAGAAACTACTACATGTGTTACGTCATTTGGAATTTCTCGAGTTGATCTGTGTTTTTAACGACGTATTTGGAGTCAACTTTAAAAAGAGTGACATATTCTTGGAACTAACTCAAGTGGAAAAAAAACTTGTTTTACAAAAAATGATAAAACAGTTAGCTCATGCGGTACAAAATCAACATTCTGGAACTTTATTGCAACATATCTCATAGTGTTTTGTCAATTTTTGGGTACTCGTTATTGATGACTGCGAATTCATCGATGACTGGTCTTGGGAAATTTTTAACTCTTTACTCTCTGTAACCAACATCTTCACAGTTGCAACGATGGCATGCGAAAATCTAAATGTAACCCCTACTTCACAAAGGATTTTAAATGATCCAAGGATTAAAACTATATACTTAAAACCAATAGAACGACTGTATTTGGGAGCGCTTGCCTGTCAGATTTTGGGTGTTTACGCTGTGTCTCCAGAATTGGAAAAGTCTAATTTTATTGCTTCTTGAAAATGTGTTCTGATGGTAGATTTGTAGTGTTATACAAACAAGAAGTAATGGTAATCCTGGTTGGGTAGAAAGTTTCCTTATCAGCTCAATGCAAGATGGAGGCTTATACATTCTACAGGCTACTTTAAGTCAGATAAATGATCTTGGCTTAATATGTCCGCCACTTTATATGATGGCTAGGTAATCGTTATGAGACTATTAAACATTAAGCTGTAAAGTGTTGTAGACTGGATACAGAGCACATACGGTGTTGGAAAGATGTAATGGAAGAAAGAAATTTTTCTGGAGAATCTTCTGGTGCTGTGAATGACACTTGGCATAGATACATAGACAGTTGTCGGGTACTTCTGATGAAACTGATATTTTCGTATTGCAACTGGCGTTTTAGGACAGTTATTTAAACGTGACTATTAGAGAAGAAATAGAAGCTATTTCCAAAGATGGTACAGTTCCCATTTGTGTGGTTTCTCCAACTTTCACTGTAGGTGATGAAGACATGGAGCTTTCGATGGATGCCATGATTTTGAAGACATTTGACTCCCTTAATTACTTCGAACAGTTATTGGTCAAGTGTAGTGCTATTTTAGGTCATCAGTTTTCTAGAAATATGCTTCTTTATGTTATGTCGGCCACCGATATGAAGAAAGTAGCGTTAGGTAGCCTTATTCTTATAAAGATTTAGGTCTTGATCTTAATTTTGCAGCTGTTCAAAAGTTATTTGAAATCAAAGTCCTAACATGCGCAAAAGGCGATTTTTTGGAGGTTGGAGAAAAAATATGCGCAGAAAGATTAGTAGATCCCACGAAGGAAACTAATTTAGAGTGTCACTGTAGAGGCCTTGAAATCTTGGGTAGATTATTTGAATCGTGTACAAGATTTATAGTCTATTTTTTTAGAGGAATGTAAGAATCTTCCAAAATATGCTTCATGTGGTTATTTGCAGTTCAAGTCGGGTTTATTTCGTGAAATAACATATAACCTTTTAACTGATCGCCAAAAAAAAGAATTTCATCAGAGAGCAATAACATATTTGGAACGTGAAACGCGTAAATGTAGGGCGTGTGGTGGTGATCTTTTCGAGAATATTTTGGGCACCAAACATGATAAGGTTTGTATATTATTTGGTTCCAAATTAGAAAAATTTTTAATAGGAGTTGGTGATAATGAGATCTCGCGAAAAGCATAGTGATTATAATTTACGATGGGATAATAGAAGCCATCGTGTTTCTGTTTTCAGTAAGTCTGTGCAAGGTAGAGCAGAGTCTGTAGATAGTTTGACTCAGATCAATAATAGCATAAGTACTCAAATGAAAAGAGCGAATAGCTTTCCAACTAAACAGTTTAATAGAAGTACTGAACGAGGTATGTATATTTATACTAAAAATAATATACCATAAATTATTAACCAACATCTTTACGACATAAAGTGTTTGTTAGAGGTAAGAAATAAATTGTACTTATTTTAGATGAAAAAATTTATCAGAATTTCTTCGGAGTCGCAATGGTTCGAAAATTGAAAAACAGCTTTTCTTTAACCAGATCGTTTTCAAAGGAAGACTTCACAGATTGTCAATGCACTTTAATTTTAAGTTCTACATACGCACAGTTGATTGAGCATGCAACTGGCGCTGGAGATTCGACAAAAGCAATCGACGTGATGTTAGAATATGCTTATCTCTGTATTATCACGTGTAATATTCCCCTTGCTATGAAGACACTCGAAGAAGCCATGAACGTTGTTAAAGAAAAAGCCTTAGAAAAAACAGAAAACATGTGGAGATTCGCATTAATCCGTGCAAAAATCTATATCCTGATCGGATATTCGAGATTAGAACTCGGGCATTTAGATGAAGCTCGTCAGAACTTATATCTTGCTTTGAAAGAATATAACATTAAATTTCCACGAGGTTTTTCTAGATATTTAAAAGTTTGTGCTCATAAGTTGAAACAAATGATTGGATTTTATATTTTTCCCAGTACGATGTTGAAAAATCTAGACCATTGGGAAACTATCTACGCCAATAATCTTTCTGAATGTTTGTCTCATCTGTGCACTTTACATATGGTACTCCAAAACCTTTAGAAAGTTCCTTTGTAATAATCTGCTACAGATGAAAAACGAATGGAAAGACGCCGAAATGGCAGCAACGTGGAGCTTATCTAGGTCATTGGAATCCTTCAGTGATTTTCGAGTAATATGCACAGCGTTAACAAATATGATACAAGTTGTTCAACATTTTGAAAGATGGAATATGTCTGTGGCATTGGAAGTTTACTCTTTAAGGTTGTGCAATTTTCGAAGGACAGCCATCCAAGCTCAAGACCTTCAATGTATTGCAAAATTGTATGCAGTAATTTTTACTTCAAGGTAACGTAAAAATATGTGAGCTCTTCTATTAATATTTTATTAGGATATGTCAGATAGAACTGAACCGAGCCATATATATGGGATACCTTGTTTTAAGATTATCTACTTCGCTTCGGAGTGTTATGATCATCCTTCCGTTGTTACCCTACTTGGTGAGGGTTCTTTTGATGCAGAAGTATTACACTAACGTCTATGTCATATTGAAAGAGCTTAAAGATTTAGCGGAAGGAGATACAGACAGTTCTGGTAATTATTTCATAGAATGATAGAAGCATAAATTTGGTTGAAACAAAGAGTACCTTTAAATTTTTATTCATATTTTTAAATTCGTAATTAGCAGTCAAACTAATCATGTTTTTAGGTAAAGTCTGGTACTACGGTCTAAGCCTTTGTTGCCACATCGAAACTGGTTTTACAGTCATCCCATATGCAGAATGCGAACATTTTTATCAACTAGAAGGAGAATCTTGGATTACAATAAGAGATCCAGATGCAAAAAGACGTTTTTTCACAGTCATGTGGCTATGGTTGCTACCATAATTAATTATAACAATTTTTATTATTTCTCAATTTAAGGTGTATAAGAAACGAACAGTGGGAAGCAGCCTCCGTCTGGTGCTCTAAAGTCACTGATTTCTTTAAAATTTCTGAGAACGATTCTCTGACGAATAAGATTACAAGCTCATACGTTTTAGAAGGGATGCTATTATTTTTAGTTTCAAAAATTAACAAACGTAACGTGTCGGCAATCGCTGCGACGGAACGTGAAATTGATGCTTTTTTTAAGAAATTGGAACACGTCGGACAATCATCTAAGTTAATTTTACCAAGGTTGGTTTTCATTAGACTGAGGTCTAAAAATAATTAGTTTTTGAAGGTTATATCATTTAAAGGCTTATTACAAGTACATCAAAAAATATGATTCAAAAGTTACGGATTTATTACAAAAAGCCACAAACTATGCAACGAAACAGCAAAATTTTTTAGAACTAAGCTGCATAGAGCACTCTAAAAATGTACGTTTCCGGTAGAATTAGAACAGTATTTTTTTAAACACGACGTAGTTTATCTGAAATGTTGTAATCAAATTAAACATTTTTAAGGCTTGGGATAAACTATTGCCACAAACTGTTTTGGATTTTTGGAGGGACCATTCCGACTCTGATAATATGATTGATTTTCAAGAAATTGAAACTGGTGACACAACTGGTTTCTTTACTTTGCCGACGCCAATGTTTTTGTAGAAAAAATTTCGTAAGTTTTTATGGTATTGCATACTTAATTCAGCTCTTACATTTTAGTTGGAGAATCAATACTTAAAAGTTTTGGAATGAATTTATGGTAATTTAAAACCCAGTGAATTGTAGCTAATAAATATCAAAAGAAGTTTTTAATAGTCAGCTCTGGATGCTAACTGCACATACGAAGCAAAAATAACAATTTTTTTTAAAATTTTTCATAAAAAGTACTTATTTTTATTTATATATCTAATTATTTTTGCATACGAATGTGGGTATTTATATTTTTTGTGAAACAAAATCTTTTACAATTTTTTTATTTTATTGATTTTAAAATAGAGAGAGATATGTATAAAAAAATAAATGGAAAACTGGTGCTCTACAACTATTTATTATGACTTATTATGCTTAGATATTTCATTTCACGGAGATGTATTGTGAAACATCCTGTTCCCTGGGACCTTCTTTGTTGTTAATCCGGTCCTATTGATATATAAAATATTATATTCTGCACAGTAAAAAAATGAAAATAATGAGTAAAACATACATAGAGTTTTATTGTAATTTGAGTACAAAGTAGTACTACTAAAAGAAAAAAATTAGAAAGAAAAAATTAAATATTTGGTCATGTAGTTTATCATTAAACGATCATACTCATCAATCATTTATTATTATTAAGCGTCTATTTTTTCTATAAATTTCTACTGTGCATTTATTGTTACCACACTGATACTTAATGACTAATTTTTGTACTGAAAATCTATTAATTTATACCGTGTTTATTATTATAACTGAGCATACATTGTTTTTCTATCATATTTCGATTTAGATCGAATTAAGTTAAAGATTGGCACTGATAATTCTTTACTTTTCTTTTTATCTACAAATCGATTAATAAATAAATAATTATTTAATACTTAGTGCAGAAGAGCTACTTTCATTAGATCAGTCGGTCATCCGATGAGTAGTTCATAGTAACCTAACTAGTTTAGAGGTTAACTTGGTTATCAAAACAAATCATAGTTATCTCTGAAATACATTTGCAAACAAACTTTATACAAAATGAATTTATGTCGAATTTGTTTATTTAAAACAGAATCTTCCATTACTGTGTCTAGTCAAGCTAAAAATGGACAAAAAATATCTGAAATCTTAGTAAATTTTGCGTCAATTCAGGTAACTTATTTAACAATTCGGTTCAAATTTAAAATCAGTTTGTAGATTAAAGATGGTGATGGTTTGCCAGTTCTTATATGCGCTTCGTGTGAAAGCCAGCTCAATAATTTCATTGATTTTCAAACATTGATAAGAGATTCAGATTTCAGTTTAAAACAAAAGTACCTTTCTGAAGATCCTTTGTTGCTTACTGCACCACTTGTGTTTAAAGAAGAACCAAATGATGATTTCAAAAGTGTGAATATAAATGTAAAAGAAGAATGTCCAGCAATAGAAATAACTTTTGAGAAAGTGAAAAAGAAAAGAATAAAAAAACAAGATAAATCATTTTCATGTCCTGGCTGTGATAAGTCCTTCAGATATAACTATGAACTAGTTGCACATGCTGCTATGCACACAGGCAAAGAGCCCTATAGATGTGAAATATGCCATAAAGGGTTCGTTTATAAAGGAAGTTTGATGGCTCATAAAGCTGTACATTCAACTCTTAGGCCTTTTCAATGTAAAGCGTGTGGTAAAAATTACAAGTAAGTTAATGGTTCTAGCAATAATCGGCCTAATTTCTCATTTTGAAGGCAACAAGGTGCTCTCTCCACCCATATCAGAAATTCCCACAGCAAACAAGACAGTAGTACATTACATTTTTGTGATGAATGTGGAAAAGCGTTTAGATTTCGCAGCCAATTAACCCTTCATTTGTCAGCTCATAACAGTGAAAAGAAATTTATTTGTGAGGTCTGCAGTAAAGAATTTGCTCATCTGTATAATCTCAAAAGACATTTAAGAAATCATGAGCCAGGAGGAACAACAGTGCAATGTTCAATTTGTGGTAAAACCTTAGCAAACGCAAAATCTTTAGCTCAACATCTTAAAACACACTCAGATGAAATGCCACTAAGTTGTAATGTTTGTCAGAAAAGATTCAAGTTTAAAACTATTTTAAGGAATCATATGGAGATCCACAAAGATGTTAAAAAATATGTATGTAAGATTTGTGAAAAGAGGTTTACTTTTAGTAGTGTTCTGTTCAGACACATGAGGGTGCATTCTAGAGAAACTCCTTTTAAATGCCAAGTTTGCCCCAAAATATTCGCGTATTCACAGCATTTATTAAGTCATGTGAAGAAGTGTCATTCTGGAGAAGATGTGAAGAAACCAGACCAAAATTAAATAAATAAATAAATCTACCTTTTTGATTTGGCTATTCGTTGTTCAAATATGTGCATACTAAATCGTAATTTGTTCTAAAACTTGTTCTATTTCATGCTTATTATGCTACAATTATTTACAATAACAATATTTAAATTCAGTATGAAGTGACCTTGATTTGTAAAAAATAGTACGTGTTCATCGGTTTTGAAATGTTGAGGTTACAGTGTGACGTTTTTATAATGCACATTATGTACAATCAAATATACGTAAATAGTAAATATAAAGAAAATTCATTTAGGGCATTTTAGATTCTTGGTAGATTAACTTTTACCAATCTGACATTCGAAATTAAGATCGTAAAAAAATATCTCTTTGATTTTTTAGATATTATTTTAGCTGCAATGTTTGATTTTAATATTTTAATTTTCCGCAGTAGTTTAAATTTTTATTTTTTTACGCTCTAAACACAATTGTTGTCACAAATACAAGCGGTTACGTATTTAATTTTTCTTATCTTCATTCAATTTTGCAATAACATGTATGATGGAGTCATTAAAATTGTAATAACAAGGATGACTTGTCATTTCTAATAAAACAAAAAAATACAGTTACATTTTATTACCTGTTGGATACAGTCTCAGATCTTTTTTAAACTGGGGCTGGAGGTTGGTCAGCATCCCATTGCGCCACGGTCGCATTAGACCAAATGTATTGACCCTTCAAGTTCTCAGCTTCTAGTGCCAAAAACAGTGGCGCACGAGCTCCCTGTTCAATAGTCCATGGCCCTTTATGACTGGTCATGTCAGTATCAACATAACCAGGATGAACTGAATTAACAGAAATATTTCTGTTGGGGGTTTCTTTATTAAATTCTCTTTGTTGGATTTTAGTTAAGGCACTGACTCCCACTTTGGAGACAGCATAAGCTGAGTTACCCCATCCAGCTTCTTGGTGTTTGTTGTTTTTAGCATCCCTATTAAGAAAGTTTGAAGTTTTGATACTGGTCCAGTATTCAAACTTACTCTACAAATTGTTCCATTAGTTTGTTCAGTTGGGGTACTGTTAGAAGAGGGTCATTGAGTTTAGCTCTTAATTCTGGTGAAGGTATTCTTGAGAGGTGCCCTGCTGAGCTGGATAAATTGACAACTCTTGCATCTTTTCTTAATATTGGGAACAAAGCTTCACAGACTCTTACTGTGGCAACATAGTTAACTTCAATGGTCATTTTAGCTTGTTCACAAAAAGGGTCTGGGGCATCATGCTATAAAAAAATTAAGATTAAGTTGAATATTTCTGAAACAAGATTAATTACTTTGAATGCTATAGCTGCATTGTTGACCAATAAATCTAATCCTCCATGTTTCTGTACAAGAAACTCTTTCAATTTATTCACGCTATTTTGATCAGTTATATCAAGTTGATAAAACAAAGGGCTGAAACCCAGTTCTTTCAGTTTGGCAACTGCAGCTTCACCTCTACCAACATCTCTAGCTGTGAGGTAGACTAATCCTTGGTATTTTTCGCACAAACCCTTCACGATGGCGTAACCGATGCCCTTATTTCCACCTGTTACCTACAAACATAAAACCAAGGTGCCCGTTTTTAGCATTCATTTTATTCTTACCAATGCGATTTTTTGTGACATTTTGATTTTTGTTCAGTTGTATTAATTGTGAAAAGTATTGAGATACTTTTATTCGTCACTGACCTTCAATTACTTTTAATTTGTGAAAACAAGACCACTTGACTGATATTCGATTAATTAGTTAGGTTATGTTGTGAAATTTTTCGTTGCTCGCTTTTATCTGGAGCCGCCTTACCCCCACCAACGCAGCATCCAAAACACAGTGGCGGAGATTTCAGTATAATTACGGGTTTAACAATTGTTTTTAAATTAGAGGTATATTTATATTTGTATTTGCTTACTTGAAAGTATTTTTAATAATAGGCCAATTTTATGTATTTTTTTAGTAAATAGGATGAGAACAGAAACATAATGACATGTATATACATTTATTGAATTTGGGTACAATATCAAAAAAATAATAAGGAAACAAATTTGTCTCATATGAGACTTCTGTTGATGTTGAAGTTTTCACTTCACGTACTTCCCATGGCTCAACATCATAATTTTTAACTGACGTTTCTGTAGTTGTTGTAGTAATCGGAGCAGTTGTTTCTGGAATAATTATAGTTTCGTAGTTATTATTTTCATCTTTTTGACTTATTTCTTGGGTAGTTCCTTCTGTGATTTCTTTTGGGAACGTAGGAGGGACTGTAGTTGTTGTAATTTCTTTTTGTATCTCTACTTTTGTTTTGCTTTGTGGTAACTGACTAGCTTTGCTAGCAAATCCTAACATGCTGTAAAGGGCTTCGAAAATACTATTTTCGGTAGTTGTAGTAACGTGGCGACGTCTTGTTGGGGGTGCTGTTGTTGTACTACTGTTGGTAGTTGTTGTAGTACTGTCTGTAAAAGTTGACTTCCTTTTGACTTTACCAATAGTGTCAAATGCGTTCAAGACACAATAGTAATTTTGTGATTCTGCGGTTTCGAAAGAATCAACGGGTCTGTGTTTAACCAGCTTCCAAACACCTCGTCTTCTTCCGAGTTTTCTTGGTTTATAAGTTGTAGTAGTTTCTACCGTTTCAGTCGTGGTAAGTATTTCTTCTACAGCTTTTGTTGAAATTTCTTCTTCTAATTTTGTGGTAAGTTCTTCCACAGGATTTGTGGGGAGTTCTTCTTGAACTACGTCAGTTACAACTTGTTCGTATTCCGTTAGTTCAATGGGAACAGTTGTTTGTTCTTCAGAATTGGTCACGATCATTTGTTTGTCTTCTAGTTCTAAGTCATTTGGTAGAATGGATGCTTCAACCCATTGTGTCTCGGTGTTTTTAATAATTTGAGGACTATACAACGACGAGTGTGGTTCTTGATCTTCGTCTCCATCTTCAGATGGATATAGAGTAATCTGGAAACTTGCCGGTTTTTCCGTTGTCAACTGTCTTTGTTTCAAGTAAGCTTCAGGATAATTTCCTCCTTCTACGTCATGATCATCTTTTTCTTTTAGATCTCCTGTGGTTTGTAATGACTTTTACCACGACCGCGACTTCTAACAATACTGCTCCTTCTAGTTACTTGATCATCTAATCTTTGTGGTTTTACTTCATTATAAGATTGTTGTTGAGACGTAACTTTTCTGTTTGGTACGCGAATTCATGCTCTCGGTCTGATTTTAGGAGCTTTAGTTGAGTATTCTTGTGCTTCTGTAGTGATGTATTTTGGTCTTAATTGCCCGACAAATTGTACTGAACCTGGAGCGTTGTTTGGTACAAAAATTTGAGCTTGATCAGCATCTTCATTCAGTTGCATTACAGTTCTTGGTGGTTGTTGGTAGGTTGCCGAATAAACAGGAGCAGGTTGTTGCGTTGTTGTTTGAATTAGAGGAGAAGCTTGATTAAAATTAGATTTACGAATGAAATCATAAAATTCCTCTTCTTCTTCGTCTTGTTGTTGTGGTGGTTTAGTTGTTGTAGTTGTGACAGTTCTTGGTGTAGTCGAACTAAGTCTGGTTCTACTTCTGGTTCTTCCTCTTGCTCGCGTGGGAGCTCGTGATGTTACTTCTTCGTTCCTGTTGTAAAAAATACCACCAAATTGGATGTTGTTGTTGTTGATTCGAATGAATCGTGGTTCATCTCTTGGTGTGGTGATCTCTAAAGGCTCTTGGGACTTGTCACTAACCGAATGTGTGATTTTGACATTAACAGCAAGCTTAGATGGTGTACTATATTCTTCCAATGTTCTGTCAGTGGATGGATTTTGCGGTGGCAAACTATATACCTGGTGGTATTCTTTCATGGGCGTTTCTTCAGGATTAACTGTTATGACTTGTTGATTTTGAACAACATGATCAAATTGCATGTACGATTCAGGGTCATCCGAAGCAGTTTGGAACCCACCTTCTAATGGGGACTGCCTAAACGCATTTTTGGTAGTTTGTGAAATGCGTTCAGTAGAAGTTTGTTCTTTTTGTACAGGACGTCCACGAGTTCTAAACCTCTGTCTATGGCTACTTACTCTTCGAGTTGGTTCATATTCTGTCGCTTCTGTTGTTGTTCTTGTATACGATCTTTTAGTTGTTGGTCTGGTATAATTTGGCTTTCTTCTGTTAGAGTTTCGTCTTGGAGCTGCAGTTGTGCTAGATCTAGAACTGTGAGCTCTTTGACGTCCACGACTTCTTCTCTGTGTGGTTGTTTCAATTGGTGGATTCTCAGTTGTTGTCGTACTAATTCTAACAATTTCTTCAGTGACTGGTTGTTCTGGAATTGTTGTTAGTCTCTCTGTCGTTGGAACCAGAAGATTTGGTACGCACAATGGACGAACTGCTTGGTTCTGCAAATTATTAATTAGACCAGGAAGATACGGATTAACAGATGCTATCGCTTCTTCTTGTTGCTCTTGACCACGGTTATATACCAAGGGGGTTAAGCGAGGATCTTGTGTATCAGAAAGTGGTCGTTCTGTTTCTGAAGCCACTCTTGAAGGTAAATTGTTTCTTAAAACTTCTTGGTTAAAGTCGGAAATTGGTTTAGGTGATGGAGTAGTTTGTAAAAGTTCATGGTTGAAATCTACTGGTCTAGATGGAGAATTACTATACGTGAGTTGATCATTGAAATTAATGTTGGGTCTCGATGGTGTATGACTGTATGGAAGTTGTTGGTTTGACCCTACGTTTAGTCGTGAAGATGGCGCTTCACCTCGTAAAACTTGTTGGTCAAGAATCTCTTGGTTAAGATTCTGTGGTTTTAGGGGAGCTTGACTTTGTACGAATACTGGCGCAGGTGGCTCAGGTTCTAGCTTATAAACTTTTGCAGGAATAGTTTCTACTTCTGTTGTGTATTTTACAGTGCTAGTTTTAGGTTGAATGGCAAATTTATCTAGAACTGTGTAATTTTCTTCAGGAATAGCATTTGGAGTTGTGGATGTTGTAGTAGTTCGTCCGCGATGTCGCGAACGTGATCTACCGCGTGCGGTGGGTGCAGGAACGTCTTGATATCTTCTAGTCGATACAACACTAGGAGTAGTGGTGCGAATAGGTTCAGTAGTTTCCTCCCGGAATTGGTTGTTAATTTGTTCGATTTCATACTGGTTAATTTGGCGGTAAGGATTTTGGACATTGTTACCACGAGTATTGTATTCAGATGCTTCAGGATTTTGTACTGGTTTGAACAGGTTTTGTCTAACAGACAAAGCTTCAGTGGTAGTTGGTTGTCTACTAGGAGCATCGTCTAGGTTGTGCACGTTTGCTGGTGATTTTGGGGTGAGATAGGTTATTGGTCCTACAGAACTAGGAAACTGGTTTTCTTGATTGGGAGCAAAATTCGTCTTTGATTCAACTGGAACCGAAGGAATGTCATAGTTCCTGATTACATCTTTGGAGTTCTGATTGGGAACCTCTCTATCATTGGAGTCATAATCAGGAGGTGAGAAACTACTTCTAACATTATTTGTTTCTATTGTAGGTTTTTAACTCGGACTAGTTTCGTAGTAGTCGGGATTGTCTCTTACATCAAGCTGATAGTTTGGAATTTCTTCGTAATTTGGACGCTCATAGTCTTCTTTTGAGCGTTCATAGACTTCCTTTGGGCGTTCTTCGTAGACATCGGTAATTTAAGCCATCGGTAATAAAGCCAGCTCAATAATTTCATTTATCTTCAAACATTGATAAGAGATTCAGATTTCAGTTTAAAACAAAAGTATCTTTCTGAAGATCCTTTGTTGCTTACTGCACCACTTGTGTTTAAAGAAGAACCAAATGATGATTTCAAAAGTGTGAATATAAATGTAAAAGAAGAATGTCCAGCAACAGAAATAACATTTGAGAAAGTGAAAAAGAAAAGAATAAAAAAACAAGATAAATCATTTTCATGTACTGGCTGTGATAAGTCCTTCAGGTATAACTATGAACTAGTTGCACATGCTGCTATGCACACAGGCAAAGAGCCCTATAGATGTGAAATATGCCATAAAGGGTTTGTTTATAAAGGAAGTTTGATGGCTCATAAAGCTGTACATTCAACTCTTGAGCCTTTTCAATGTAAAGCGTGTGGTAAAAATTACAAGTAAGTTATTGTTTCTAACAATATTCAGCCTAATTTCTCATTTTGAAGGCAACAAGGTGCTCTTTCCACTCATATCAGAAATTCCCACAGCAAACAAGACAGTAGTACATTACATTTTTGTGATGAATGTGGAAAAGCGTTTAGATTTCGCAGCCAATTAACCCTTCATTTGTCAGCTCATAACAGTGAAAAGAAATTTATTTGTGAGGTCTGCAGTAAAGAATTTACTCATCTGTATAATCTCAAAAGACATTTAAGAAATCACGAGCCAGGAGGAACAACAGTGCAATGTTCAATTTGTGGTAAAACCTTAGCAAACGCAAAATCTTTAGCTCAACATCTTAAAACACACTCAGATGAAATGCCACTAAGTTGTAATGTTTGTCAGAAAAGATTCAAGTTTAAAACAATTCTAAGGAATCATATGGAGATCCACAAAGATGTTAAAAAATATGTATGTAAGATTTGTGAAAAGAGGTTTACTTTTAGTAGTGTTCTGTTCAGACACATGAGGGTGCATTTAAATGCCAAGTTTGCCCCAAAATATTCGCATATTCACAGCATTTGTTAAGTCATGCGAAGAAGTGTCATTCTCGAGAAGATGTGAAGAAACCAGACCAAAATTAAATAAATAAATAAATCTTCTACATTTTTGATTTGCCTATCGGTTGTTCAAATAGGTGCATACTAAATAGTAATTTGTTCTAAAAATTGTTCTATAATATTTCATGCTTTTTATGCTACAGTTATTTACAATTACAATATTTAAGTTCAGTATGAAGTAACCTTGATTTGTAAAAAAAACTGAATTTACAATAGTAGGTGTTCATCGGTTTTGAAATGTTAAGGTTACAGTGTGATGTTTTAATAATGTACATTATGTACACTAAAAATGTACACAAATATAAAGAGAATTCATTTAGGGCATTTTAGATTCTTCGTAGATTAACTTTTACCAATCTGACATTAGAAATTAAAATCATAAAAAAATATCTCTTTGATTTTTTTAATGTTATTTTAGCTGCATTCTTTGAGTTTTATATTTTTATACTTTCCGCAGTAGTTCAAATTTATTTTTTTTATGTTCTAAACACAATTGTTGTTAGAATGACTTTGTAAATATAAGCGATTACGTATTTCATTTTTCTTATCTTCATTCAATTTTACAATATCATTTATGGTGAGTCATTTAAATTGTAATAACAAGGATGACTTGTCATTTCTAATAAAACAAAAAAATACAGTTAAATTTTATTATCTGTTGGATACAATCTGAGATCTTTTTTAAACTGGGGCTGGAGGTTGGTCAGCATCCCATTGCGCCACGGTCGCATTAGACCAAATGTATTGACCCTTCAAGTTCTCAGCTTCTAGTGCCAAAAACAGTGGCGCACGAGCTCCCTGTTCAATAGTCCATGGCCCTTTATGACTGCTCATGTCAGTATCAACATAACCAGGATGAACTGAATTAACAGAAATATTTCTGTTGGGGGTTTCTTTATTAAATTCTCTTTGTTGGATTTTAGTTAAGGCACTGACTCCCACTTTGGAGACAGCATAAGCTGAGTTACCCCATCCAGCATCTTGGTGTTTGTTGTTTTTAGCATCCCTATTAAAAAAGTTTGACGTTTTACGCTACTTGTCCAGTATTCAAACTTACTCTACAAATTGTTCCATTAGTTTGTTCAGTTGGGGTACTGTTAGAAGAGGGTCATTGAGTTTAGCTCTTAATTCTGGTGAAGATATTTTTGAGAGGTGCCCTTCTGAGCTAGATAAATTGACAACTCTTGCATCTTTTCTTAATATTGGAAACAAAGCTTCACAGACTCTTACTGTGGCAACATAGTTAACTTCAATGGTCATTTTAGCTTGTTCACAAAAGGGATCTGGGGCATCATACTATAAAAAATTTAAGATTAAGTTGAATATTTCTGAAACAAGATTAATTACTTTGAATGCTATAGCTGCATTGTTGACCAATAAATCTAATCCTCCATGTTTCTGTATAAGAAACTCTTTCAACTTATTCACGCTATTTTGATCAGTTATATCAAGTTGATAAAACACAGGGCTGAAACCCTGTTCTTTCAGCTTGGCCACTGCAGCTTCACCTCTACCAACATCTCTAGCTGTGAGGTAGACCACTCCTTGGTAATTTTCACACAAACCCTTCACGATGGCGTAACCGATGCCCTTATTTCCACCTGTTACCTACAAACATAAAAACCAAGGTGCCCGTTTTTAGCATTCACTTTATTCTTACCAATGCGACTTTTTGCGACATTTTGATTTTTGTTCAGTTGTATTAATTATGAAAAGTATTGAGATACTTTTATGCGTCACTGACCTTCAATTACTTTTAATTTGTGAAAACTAGACTACTTGAGTGATATTCAATTGATTAGTTCGGTTGTTATGAAATCTTTCGTTGCTCGTTTTTATCTTGAGCCGCCTTATCCCCACCAACGCAGCATTCAAATCCCAGTGGCGGAGATTTCAGTATATTTTCGGGTTTAACAATTGTCTTTAAATTAGAAGCATAGTTATATTTATATTTGCTTACTTGAAAGTATTTTTAATAATATGTCAATTTTATGTAATTTTTTAGTAAATAGGATGATAACAGAAACATAATGACATGTATATACATTTATTGAATTTGGGTACAATATCAAAAAAATAATAAATACATAACTTCATCATACATGAAATATCCTGCATTGCGTTAAAATTAATCATAATTAGTATCATTCTCACATAATAATTACCCATTCATACAGCATACAGCAATTATTTACAAAAAGAAAACAACTTATTCACTACACCTTCGTCTTGTCTTCTTTTGACTTGATACATTTTCCTTTGTAACAAATTTCTGTCTCATGTGAGACTTCTGTTGATGTTGAAGTTTTCACTTCACGTACATCCCATGGCTCAACATCATAATTTTTAACTGACGTTTCTGTAGTTGTAGTAATCGGAGCAGTTGTTTTTGGAATAATTGTAGTTTCGTAGTTATTATTTTCATCTTTTTGACTTATTTCTTGGGTAGTTCCTTCTGTGATTTCTTCTGGGAACGTAGGAGGGACTGTAGTTGTTGTAATTTCTTTTTGTATCTCTACTTTTGTTTTGCTTTGTGGTAACTGACTAGCTTTGCTAGCAAATCCTAACATGCTGGAGAGGGCTTCGAAAATACTATTTTCGGTAGTTGTAGTAACGTGGCGACGTTTTGTTGGGGGTGCTGTAGTTGTACTAGTGGTGGTAGTTGTTGTAGTACTGTCTGTAAAAGTGGACTTCCTTCCGACTTTACCAATAGTGTCAAATGCGTTCAAGACAGAATAGTAATTTTGTGATTCTGCGGTTTCGAAAGAATCAACGGGTCTGTGTTTAACCAGCTTCCAAACACCTCGTCTTCTTCCGGGCTTTCTTGGCTTATAAGTTGTAGTAGTTTCTACCGTTTCAGTCGTGGTAAGTACTTCTTCTACAGGTGTTGTAGAAATTTCTTCTTCTAGTTTTGTGGTAAGTTCTTCCACAGGATTTGTGGGGAGTTCTTCTTGAACTACGTCAGTTACAACTTGTTCGTATTCCGTTGGTTCAATGGGAACAGTTGTTTGTTCTTCAGAATTGGTCACGATCATTTGTTTGTCTTCTAGTTCTAAGTCATTTGGTAGAATGGATGCTTCAACCCATTGTGTCTCGGTGTTTCTAATAATTTGAGGACTGTACAACGACGAGTGTGGTTCTTGATCTTCGTCTCCATCTTCAGATGGATCTATAGTAATCTGGAAACTTGCCGGTTTTTCCGTTGTCAACTGTCTTTGTTTCAAGTAAGCTTCAGGATAATTTCCTCCTTCTACGTCATGATCATCTTTTTCTTTTAGATCTCCTGGTGGTTTGTAATGACTTTTACCACGACCGCGACTTCTAACAATACTGCTCCTTCTAGTTACTTGATCATCTAATCTTTGTGGTTTTACTTCATTATAAGATTGTTGTTGAGACGTAACTTTTCTGTTTGGTACGCGAATTCGTGCTCTCGGTCTGATTTTAGGAGCTTCAGTTGAGTATTCTTGTGCTTCTGTAGTGGTGTATTTTGGTCTTAATTGTACTGAACCTGGAGCGTTCTTTGGTACATAAACTTTAGCTTGATCAGCGTTTTCATTCAGTTGAACTATAGTTCTAAGTGGCTGTTGGTAGGCTGCCGGTGCTTGATTAAAATTAGGTTTACGAAGGAAACCATAAAATTCCTCTTCTTCTTCGTCTTGTTGTTGTGGTGGTTTAGTTGTTGTAGTTGTGACAGTACTTGGTGTAGTCGAACTAAGTCTGGCTCTACTTCTGGTTCTTCCTCTTGCTAGCGTGGGAGCTCGTGATGTTACTTCTTCGTTCTTGTTGTAAAGAACACCACCAAATTGGATGTTGTTGTTGTTGATTCGAATGAATCGTGGTTCATCTCTTGGTGTGGTGACCTCTACAGGCTCTTGGGACCTGTCACTAACTGAATGTGTGATTCTGATATCAACAGCAGGCTTTGATGTTGTACTATATTCTTCCAATGTTCTGTCAGTGGATGGATTTTGCGGTGGCAAACTATATACTTGGTGGTATTCTTTCATAGGCGTTTCTTCAGGTTTAACTGTTATGACTTGTTGATTTTGAACAACATGATCAAATTGCATGTACGATTCGGGGTCACCTGAAGCAGCTTGGAACCCACCTTCTAATGGGGGCTGCCTAAACGTATTTTCGGTAGTTTGTGCAATGCGTTCAGTAGAAGTTTGTTCTTTTTGTACAGGACGTCCACGAGTTCTAAACCTTTGTCTATGGCTACTTACTCTTCGAGTTGGTTCATATTCTGTCGCTTCTGTTGTTGTTCTTGTATACGATCTTTCAGTTGTTGGTCTGGTATAATTTGGCCTTCTTCTGTTAGAGTTTCGTCTTGGAGCTGTAGTTGTGCTAGATCTAGAACTGTGAGCTCTTTGACGTTCACGACTTCTTCTCTGTGTGGTTGTTTCAATTGGTGGAATCTCAGTTGTTGTCGTACTAATTCTAACAATTTCTTCAGTGACTGGTTGTTCTGGAATTGTTGTTAGTGTCTCTGTCGTTGGAACCAGGAGATTTGGTACGAACAATGGACGAACTGCTTGGTTCTGCAAATTATTAATTAGACCAGGAAGATACGGATTAACAGGTGCTATCGCTTCTTCTTGTTGCTCTTGACCACGGTTATATACCAAGGGGGTTAAGCGAGGATTTTGTGTATCAGAAAGTGGTGGCTCTGTTTCTGGAGCCACTCTTGAAGGTAAATTGTGTCTTAAAACTTCTTGATTAAAGTCAGAAATTGGTTTATGTGATGGAGTAGTTTGTAAAAGTTCATGGTTGAAATTTACTGGTCTAGATGGAGAATTACTATACGTGAGTTGATCATTGAAATTAATGTGAGGTCTCGATGATGTATGACTGCATGGAAGTTGTTGGTTTGACCCTACGTTTAGTCGTGAAGATGGCGCTTTACCTCGTAAAACTTGTTGGTCAAGAATCTCTTGGTTAAGATTTTGTGGTTTCGGGGGAGCTTGAATTTCTTACGAATACTGGCGCAGGTGGCTCAGGTTCTAGCTTATAAACTTTTGCAGGAATAGTTTCTACTTCCGTTGTGTATTTTACAGTGCTACTTTTAGGTTGAATGGCAAATTCTTCTAGAACTGTGTAATTTTCTTCAGGAATAGCATTTGGAGTTGTGGATGTTGTAGTAGTTCGTCCGCGATGTCGCGAACGTGATCTACCGCGTGCGGTGGGTGCAGGAACGTCTTGATATCTTCTAGTCGATACAACACTAGGAGTAGTGGTGCGAATAGGTTCAGTAGTTTCCTCCCGGAATTGGTTGTTAATTTGTTCGATTTCATACTGGTTAATTTGGCGGTAAGGATTTTGGACATTGTTACCACGAGTATTGTATTCAGGTGCTTCAGGGTTTTGTACTGGTTTGAACAGGTTTTGTCTAACAGACAAAGCTTCAGTGGTAGTTGGTTGTCTACTAGGAGCATCGTCTAGGTTGTGCACGTTTGCTGGTGATTTTGGGGTGAGATAGGTTATTGGTCCTACAGAACTAGGAAACTGGTTTTCTTGATTGGGAGCAAAATTCGTCTTTGATTCAACTGGAACCGAAGGAATGTCATAGTTCCTGATTACATCTTTGGAGTTCTGATTGGGAACCTCTCTATCATTGGAGTCATAATCAGGAGGTGAGAAACTACTTCTAACATTAGTTGTTTCTATTGTAGGCTTTTAACTCGGACTAGTTTCGTAGTAGTCGGGATTGTCTCTTACATCAAGCTGATAATTTGGAATTTCTTCGTAATTTGGACGCTCATAGTCTTCTTTTGAGCGTTCATAGACTTCCTTTGGGCGTTCTTCGTAGACATCGGTAATTTAAGCCATCGGTAATAAAGCCAGCTCAATAATTTCATTTATCTTCAAACATTGATAAGAGATTCAGATTTCAGTTTAAAACAAAAGTATCTTTCTGAAGATCCTTTGTTGCTTACTGCACCACTTGTGTTTAAAGAAGAACCAAATGATGATTTCAAAAGTGTGAATATAAATGTAAAAGAAGAATGTCCAGCAACAGAAATAACATTTGAGAAAGTGAAAAAGAAAAGAATAAAAAAACAAGATAAATCATTTTCATGTCCTGGCTATGATAAGTCCTTCAGGTATAACTATGAACTAGTTGCACATGCTGCTATGCACACAGGCAAGGAGCCCTATAGATGTGAAATATGCCATAAAGGGTTCGTTTATAAAGGAAGTTTGATGGCTCATAAAGCTGTACATTCAACTCTTAGGCCTTTTCAATGTAAAGCGTGTGGTAAAAATTACAAGTAAGTTAATGGTTCTAGCAATAATCGGCCTAATTTCTCATTTTGAAGGCAACAAGGTGCTCTCTCCACCCATATCAGAAATTCCCACAGCAAACAAGACAGTAGTACATTACATTTTTGTGATGAATGTGGAAAAGCGTTTAGATTTCGCAGCCAATTAACCCTTCATTTGTCAGCTAATAACAGTGAAAAGAAATTTATTTGTGAGGTCTGCAGTAAAGAATTTACTCATCTGTATAATCTCAAAAGACATTTAAGAAATCACGAGCCAGGAGGAACAACAGTGCAATGTTCAATTTGTGGTAAAACCTTAGCAAACGCAAAATCTTTAGCTCAACATCTTAAAACACACTCAGATGAAATGCCACTAAGTTGTAATGTTTGTCAGAAAAGATTCAAGTTTAAAACAATTCTAAGGAATCATATGGAGATCCACAAAGATGTTAAAAAATATGTATGTAAGATTTGTGAAAAGAGGTTTACTTTTAGTAGTGTTCTAAATGTTCTAAATTCTAAATGCCAAGTTTGCCCCAAAATATTCGTATATTCACAGCATTTGTTAAGTCATGTGAAGAAGTGTCATTCTGGTGTAGATGTGAAGAAACCATATCAAAATGAAATAAAACCGATATAAAAAGAGTTCATGCAATATTTAAAGATTTAGTGAACTTAACTGAAGGTTAGAAACAATAAATCTTTTACATTTTTGATTTGGTTATTCGTTGTTTTAGGAATATGTGCATACTCAATTGTAATTTGTTCTATTTTATGATTATTATGCTACAATTATTTACAATAACAATATTTAAGTTCAGTGTAAAGTGACCTTGATTTGTAAAAAAAAGGAATTTCCAATAGTAGGTGTTCATCGGTTTTGAAATGTTGAGGTTACAGTGTGATGTTTCTATAATGTACATTATGTACACTAAAAATATACATAAATATAAAGAAAATTCATTTAGGGCATTTTAGATTCTTCGTAGATTAACTTTTACCAATCTGTCATTAGAAATTAAGATCATAAAAAAATATCTCTTTGATTTTTTAGATGTTATTTTAGCTGCAATCTTTGAGTTTTATATTTTTATATTTTCCGCAGTAGTTTAAATTTTTATTTTTTTATGTTCTAAACACAATTGTTGAATTGAATGACTTCGCAAATATAAGCTGTTACGTTTCTCATTTTTCTTATCTTCATTCAATTTTACAATATCATTTATGGTGAGTCATTAAAATTGATGACTTGTCATTTCTAATAAAACAAAAAAATACAGTTACATTTTATTATCTGTTGGATACAGTCTGAGAACTTCAGCTGGAAGTTTGTCAGCATCCATCATCCCATTGCACCACGGTCGCATTAGACCAAATGTATTGTCCCTTCAAGTTCTCTGCTTCTAGTGCCAAAAACAGTGGCGCACGAGCTCCCTGTTCAATAGTCCATGGCCCTTTATGACTGCTCATGTCAGTATCAACAAAACCAGGATGAACTGAATTAACAGAAATATTTCTGTTAGGGGTTTCTTTATTAAATTCTCTTTGTTGGATTTTAGTTAAGGCACTGACTCCCACTTTGGAGACAGCATAGGCTGAGTTACCCCATCCAGCTTCTTGGTGTTTGTTGTTTTTAGCATCCCTATTAAAAAAGTTTGACGTTTTACGCTACTTGTCCAGTATTCAAACTTACTCTACAAATTGTTCCATTAGTTTGTTCAGTTGGGGTACTGTTAGAAGAGGGTCATTGAGTTTAGCTCTTAATTCTGGTGAAGATATTTTTGAGAGGTGCCCTTCTGAGCTAGATAAATTGACAACTCTTGCATCTTTTCTTAATATTGGAAACAAAGCTTCACAGACTCTTACTGTGGCAACATAGTTAACTTCAATGGTCATTTTAGCTTGTTCACAAAAAGGGTCTGGGGCATCATGCTATAAAAAAATTAAGATTAAGTTGAATATTTCTGAAACAAGATTAATTACTTTGAATGCTATAGCTGCATTGTTGACCAATAAATCTAATCCTCCATGTTTCTGTACAAGAAACTCTTTCAATTTATTCACGCTATTTTGATCAGTTATATCAAGTTGATAAAACAAAGGGCTGAAACCCAGTTCTTTCAGTTTGGCAACTGCAGCTTCACCTCTACCAACATCTCTAGCTGTGAGGTAGACTAATCCTTGGTATTTTTCGCACAAACCCTTCACGATGGCGTAACCGATGCCCTTATTTCCACCTGTTACCTACAAACATAAAAACTAAGGTGCCCGTTTTTAGCATCCACTTTATTCTTACCAATGCGACTTTTTGCGACATTTTGATTTTTGTTCAGTTGTATTAATTATGAAAAGTATTGAGATACTTTTATTTGTCACTGACCTTCAATTACTTTTAATTTGTGAAAACTAGACTACTTGACTGATATTCAATTGATTAGTTCCGTTATGTTATGAAATCTTTCGTTGCTCGTTTTTATCTTGAGCCGCCTTATCCCTACCAACGCAGCATTCAAATCCCAGTGGCGGAGATTTCAGTATAATTTCGGGTTTAACAATTGTCTTTAAATTAGAAGCATAGTTATATTTATATTTGCTTACTTGAAAGTATTTTTAATAATATGTCAATTTTATGTAATTTTTTAGTAAATAGGATGATAACAGAAACATAATGACATGTATATACATTTATTGAATTTGGGTACAATATCAAAAAAATAATAAATACATAACTTCATCATACATGAAATATCCTGCATTGCGTTAAAATTAATCATAATTAGTATCATTCTCACATAATAATTACCCATTCATACAGCATACAGCAATTATTTACAAAAAGAAAACAACTTATTCGCTACACCTTCGTCTTGTCTTCTTTTGACTTGATACATTTTCCTTTGTAACAAATTTCTGTCTCATGTGAGACTTCTGTTGATGTTGAAGTTTTCACTTCACGTACATCCCATGGCTCAACATCATAATTTTTAACTGACGTTTCTGTAGTTGTTGTAGTAATCGGAGCAGTTGTTTCTGGAATAATTGTAGTTTCGTAGTTATTATTTTCATCTTTTTGACTTATTTCTTGGGTAGTTCCTTCTGTGATTTCTTCTGGGAACGTAGGAGGGACTGTAGTTGTTGTAATTTCTTTTTGTATCTCTACTTTTGTTTTGCTTTGTGGTAACTGACTAGCTTTGCTAGCAAATCCTAACATGCTGTAGAGGGCTTCGAAAATACTATTTTCGGTAGTTGTAGTAACGTGGCGACGTTTTGTTGGGGGTGCTGTAGTTGTACTAGTGGTGGTAGTTGTTGTAGTACTGTCTGTAAAAGTGGACTTCCTTCCGACTTTACCAATAGTGTCAAATGCGTTCAAGACAGAATAGTAATTTTGTGATTCTGCGGTTTCGAAAGAATCAACGGGTCTGTGTTTAACCAGCTTCCAAACACCTCGTCTTCTTCCGAGCTTTCTTGGCTTATAAGTTGTAGTAGTTTCTACCGTTTCAGTCGTGGTAAGTATTTCTTCTACAGGTGTTGTAGAAATTTCTTCTTCTAGTTTTGTGGTAAGTTCTTCCACAGGATTTGTGGGGAGTTCTTCTTGAACTATGTCAGTTACAACTTGTTCGTATTCCGTTGGTTCAAGGGGAACAGTTGTTTGTTCTTCAGAACTGGTCACGATCATTTGTTTGTCTTCTAGTTCTAAGTCATTTGGTAGAATGGATGCTTCAACCCATTGTGTCTCGGTGTTTCTAATAATTTGAGGACTGTACAACGACGAGTGTGGTTCTTGATCTTCGTCTCCATCTTCAGATGGATCTATAGTAATCTGGAAACTTGCCGGTTTTTCCGTTGTCAACTGTCTTTGTTTCAAGTAAGCTTCAGGATAATTTCCTCCTTCTACGTCATGATCATCTTTTTCTTTTAGATCTCCTGGTGGTTTGTAATGACTTTTACCACGACCGCGACTTCTAACAATACTGCTCCTTCTAGTTACTTGATCATCTAATCTTTGTGGTTTTACTTCATTATAAGATTGTTGTTGAGACGTAACTTTTCTGTTTGGTACGCGAATTCGTGCTCTCGGTCTGATTTTAGGAGCTTCAGTTGAGTATTCTTGTGCTTCTGTAGTGGTGTATTTTGGTCTTAATTGCCCGACAAATTGTACTGAACCTGGAGCGTTGTTTGGTACATAAATTTGAGCTTGATCCGCATCTTCATTCAGTTGAATTACAGTTCTTGGTGGCTGTTGGTAGGTTGCCGAATAAACGGGAGCAGGTTGTTGCGTTGTTGTTTGAATTAGAGGAGAAGCTTGATTAAAATTAGGTTTGCGAATGAAACCATAAAATTCCTCTTCTTCTTCGTCTTGTTGTTGTGGTGGTTTAGTTGTTGTAGTTGTGACAGTTCTTGGTGTAGTCGAACTAAGTCTGGCTCTACTTCTGGTTCTTCCTCTTGCTCGCGTGGGAGCTCGTGATGTTACTTCTTCGTTCTTGTTGTAAAGAACACCACCAAATTGGATGTTGTTGTTGTTGACTCGAATGAATCGTGGTTCATCTCTTGATGTAGTGACCTCTACAGGCTTTTGGGACCTGTCACTAAGTGAATGTGTGATTCTGACATCAAGAGTAGGCTTAGATGTTGTAGTATATTCTTCCAATGTTCTGTCAGTGGATGGATTTTGCGGTGGCAAACTATATACTTGGTGGTATTCTTTCATAGGCGTTTCTTCAGGTTTAACTGTTATGACTTGTTGATTTTGAACAACATGATCAAATTGCATGTACGATTCGGGGTCACCCGAAGCAGCTTGGAACCCACCTTCTAATGGGGGCTGCCTAAACGTATTTTCGGTAGTTTGTACAATGCGTTCAGTAGAAGTTTGTTCTTTTTGTACAGGACGTCCACGAGTTCTAAACCTCTGTCTATGGCTACTTACTCTTCGAGTTGGTTCATATTCTGTCGCTTCTGTTGTTGTTCTTGTATACGATCTTTCTGTTGTTGGTCTGGTATAATTTGGCCTTCTTCTGTTAGAGTTTCGTCTTGGAGCTGCAGTTGTGCTAGATCTAGAACTGTGAGCTCTTTGACGTCCACGACTTCTTCTCTGTGTGGTTGTTTCAATTGGTGGAATCTCAGTTGTTGTCGTACTAATTCTAACAATTTCTTCAGTGACTGGTTGTTGTGGAATTGTTGTTAGTCTCTCTGTCGTTGGAACCAGAAGATTTGGTACTAACAATGGACGAACTGCTTGGTTCTGCAAATTATTAATTAGACCAGGAAGATACGGATTAACAGGTGCTATCGCTTCTTCTTGTTGCTCTTGACCACGGTTATATACCAAGGGGGTTAAGCGAGGATCTTGTGTATCAGAAAGTGGTCGTTCTGTTTCTGAAGCCACTCTTGAAGGTAAATTGTTTCTTAAAACTTCTTGGTTAAAGTCGGAAATTGGTTTAGGTGATGGAGTAGTTTGTAAAAGTTCATGGTTGAAATCTACTGGTCTAGATGGAGAATTACTATATGTGAGTTGATCATTGAAATTAATGTTGGGTCTCGATGGTGTATGACTGTATGGAAGTTGTTGGTTTGACCCTACGTTTAGTCGTGAAGATGGCGCTTCACCTCGTAAAACTTGTTGGTCAAGAATCTCTTGGTTAAGATTCTGTGGTTTTAGGGGAGCTTGACTTTGTACGAATACTGGCGCAGGTGGCTCAGGTTCTAGCTTATAAACTTTTGCAGGAATAGTTTCTACTTCCGTTGTGTATTTTACAGTGCTACTTTTAGGTTGAATGGCAAATTCTTCTAGAACTGTGTAATTTTCTTCAGGAATAGCATTTGGAGTTGTGGATGTTGTAGTAGTTCGTCCGCGATGTCGCGAACGTGATCTACCGCGTGCGGTGGGTGCAGGAACGTCTTGATATCTTCTAGTCGATACAACACTAGGAGTAGTGGTGCGAATAGGTTCAGTGGTTTCCTCCCGGAATTGGTTGTTAATTTGTTCGATTTCATACTGGTTAATTTGGCGGTAAGGATTTTGGACATTGTTACCACGAATATTGTATTCAGGTGTTTCAGAGTTTTGTACTGGTTTAAACAGGTTTTGTCTAACAGGCAAAGCTTCAGTGGTAGCTGGTTGTCTAATAGGAGCATCGTTTAGGTTGTACACGTTTGCTGGTGATTCTGGGGTGAGATAGCTTGTTGGTCCTACAGAACTAGGAAACTGGTTTTCTTGATTGGGAGCAAAATTCGTCTTTGATTCAACTGGGACCGAAGGAATGTCATAGTTCCTGATTACATCTTTGGAGTTCTGATTGGGAACCTCTCTATCATTGGAGTCATAATCAGGAGGTGAGAAACTACTTCTAACATTAGTTGTTTCTGTTGTAGACTTATAACTCGGAGTAGTTTCGTAATAGTCAGGATTGTTTCTTACACCAAGCTGATAGTTTGGAATTTCTTCGTAATTTGGACGCTCATAGTCTTCCTTTGGGCGCTCATAGACTTCCTTTGGGCGTTCTTCGTAGTCATCGGTAAAGCCTTTCGACGAACTTACTTCATAATTTTGTTGGGGATTATTAGGAAAACCACCTATGAACTCATTACCATACCCAAACAAGTTGGTTGAGCTTGCTTGTTGACCATTTGGATTAACTAAATAAGGAGTGGGTTTAGTTTGACTTCTTAAATTTGAAAACGGCTGCTTAACATCAAAATCTGGTACGATTTGGTTTTGAACAGCTTGAGGCTGTCTTTGCTCTATTTGTTTCTGCTGATTCTTGGTAGAAACTACCACAGAACCGACGTGTGGTGATGGCAGTGGTATTTTTGAGTATCCTTCGGGTGTTTTGTAACTCAAAGGTGCTACAAAGAAGGGTAGATTTTCAACTTTTCTCTCAATTCTGTTACCCTGCACTGCTGAGAGATAAGGCAATGGGAATTTTGCGTACCCTTCAGGTTCTATGTTTGAAGGACCAACAAAGACTTTAGGAGAATCAGGTCCTACGTTGTCTTGCACAGAGATAGATTTAGCGTGTTTCAAAACTTCGAGGACATCCTTAACGTCAGCTGCTCCTTCTTTTTCCATGTAAACAGCTAAAGGTGGTTGATTTGGTTTTCGTTTTTTTGGACGCTCGGTTGTTGTCGTTGTTGGTTGTTCTAACAATACGGGTTGCTCTAATTTCAATTGTTGTTGCAATTTATGGGCGGCTAAAGCTTGTCTTACGAAGTCATCTTGGATATTCGTTAGTTGGTTGAGTTTGTGGTGATTCCTCGGCAGTTGTTTTTCTCTGCGTTGAGTTGGCTTAACAACTCGTGGAGGTTGTTGAGTAATCGGATTACTGGATTGGAGGCTCTCCAAGGGAACATACAGAAGTTGAATGCTTTCTTTCTCTTCTTTTGGTTTTGTCGTGACAGGTTGTTCGCTTTTAACATGTGGATTGATGTTTTGGTTTTGGATGGCTCCTATCAATTCTTGGTTTAAAGCTGCTAGATTCTGTGCTTGTAAATACGTGTTATTTAAGGGTCTCTGATATTGTTGGTCTTTGTTGGCATCGTAGTAGTTTTGTGTACTCTGAGGTGGTGCTAGCAATTGCTGACTTATTGGTTGTTCTTGTGATGGTACTTGTTGAACCTGCTGCAAAGTTTGAACGTATGGAACTGCTTGAATGTATTGAGGTTGCACTGGTTGTTGAGCAAACTGATACTGGGGTGGTTGAAGAGGTAAGACTGGTTCAAACTTGTATGGTTGTTCAGGTCTTGGCTGCCGAACATTTCCTCCTTTTTGGAAAGAGGTTTCTTGAAGATACTGTTGAGGAGGAGGTCTTTTCGCTACATAATCAGTATTAGCGAAATAATTTCGACTTGGAGCTTCTAGATTTAACACGCGTCCTTCTGCTTTCTTTGTTTTAACGGCTGAATTAGAAGGTGTGATTGGTATCCATTCATTTTCATCGTATGTTTGCGAATTCTCCGCTGATGTTATAGTGAGCAGGTGGAAACTTAAAAGAAGAATTTGTGGCAGATGGAACTTTCGTAATATCTGAAAATAAACAACCGGCAGTTAGTTTTCTGACGACATGACCGGAACAACGTGTTAAACAATAACATAAGTGGATATCTACTGCAGTCATTTAGTTGAATGGAACAAATAAATGAAAGTCATTAAGTGGTATGCAAGAGTCGCTATAAATGGAAACGAGCTAGTTTGAACTTTTTGTTGCAAATAGAACAAATAAAGTTTTGTATAGAAAGTGATGTATGTTGTATTACAATTAGTGGCCACTTTTTCTATTAAAAACGAGAAGTGGGAAGAAAGTTGAGAACAGTATAATTCGATTTATTTTTTTGTTTTGCATTACGTATATAGTTTTTTATGAAACCAAAAATTGATGTTACTTTTGTGTTTTTATTTTTTATGTCGGTGTTTATTAGTTTAGTGCGTTTGTTTTAAACTTCATTTTTTCACAATAATTCTAATAATTGCTTCGATGTTTTAAATTTGGAAGTTTAGGTTTATTAATTGTTAAGGCTTAAAGAAAATTTTGTGATTGTGGTTATATTGTTAGTATTATTTATATTCGAATAGTATAGTTTTTCTAAAATAGAATTAAAGAGGGCACATTGTACAATTTGTTACAACTACCACTTATCGACAAAAAGGAGGTTACAAAGAAAATAAAAATGGAAGTGGTGAAAAAAGTGGTAAACCCAATAATGTTATACAGTAGCAAAACATGAACATTGACAACTAACAATTGAAACAAAATAAACACAAGAGAAATGAGGTTTCTAAGAAAGAAAAAAGGAAAAACTTAAAAAAAAGATGAGAAATGGAGTCGTCAGGAAAAATCTAAAGATAACGCTAATTTTCATGACCATAATAGATGTTCAGAATAACTAAGAGTTTTCGAAGCTCACGTACACAGTTCTTACAGAAGACGAAGACCGCCTCTGATGTAAAAGAGACAGCACAAGAGAAAGGCACCTTGTAGGAGCAAACTAAGAACTCTTGCGCAGGATAGCAAGGGATCGAAATGAAAAACAATTCAATTCAATTGTCCTACACCTCGCGGTAGAAGAATTTAGTTTTAACTAAGTAAGTAGGTAAGTAAGATTACAAAGTTTCTAATCCTTCACAGATTTAATTTCATTATTAATGTCAAATTTGTTCAGTTGAAAAGTTTTAAAAGTTAAAATTTTTGATTAGTTTAGATCAATTTTTAACTGTGTGTACTAAATTTTTAAAGCATTTTCACATTTGCAAATATTTTTTTGCTTTGAAATTCCTAAGCACATACTGAAAAAAAAGTCAAAAGTCTATACTTTCTTGATAACCCCAATAAAAAGTTTTAAAAATTGTAATTTGTATTTTTATTTATTTTTGTTTGTTGTATGCTATAGGCGGACGAAATTTTAGAATTGTAGAAAAGTGTAACTGCAGTTTTTTGGTTAAATAAAATTTGACGTTGGCTTTCATCAAGTAGCAAAAACGAAGGCACAAAGTATTTTGTCAAAATTGCGGATATTACGTAAGCCGGAAGCAAAAGTAAATTTCATTACTTTTTAATGATTACAGACATTTATATCATCTCGTTATGTGACGATTCGGAAATCTTGATTTAATAAATCACATGTTTTCCGAAGACGTTTTATAATCACCTTTTTATGGTTCTTTCTCTGGTATTTTATAGTATTTACCACGCTGCAGAAATTAATTTCTTGTTTACCACAAATCACAGGGAATTATAGCGTGCTTTCACTGCAAGTATTTCGCTTTAAAAGTTTTGTGGCAGAATTTAATCAATAAAGTGTAGAAAATTAGCAAATAAATGTGAGGATGGTAATTACTGAACGTTACTTTGATGTGACCATGACCGCATCTGGGTTAAAGTGACCCATTAATGGTTACTTGCACATTACAGTTTTCTGTATTTAGATCAAACATCTGTGGTATAGTCACCGGTTCAATTCCTAGTCAGTAAGCTTATATAACTAATAACAATCAAAAAACAAGAGTTGCAGCAAAGTGTAAAATTGACTTGCGTTTAAAAAATCAATTTTCGGTCTTGAAATGGTTATTATTAAATAACCAAAAAGTCTTAACAATTTTTCGCCTCATTAGTTTCATGTTTACATTTTGTCAGTTACTTTAAGTCACGCTTAGCTTATCACTGCTATTGATTCATCATTAAAACGCGTATCAAAAACAAGGCTTGATATTTTCGAGCAACCAACCGTTTCCAAACGTAAAAACTCCTTGACCACACAATGTCATGGTTACAAATTCAGATGTTCTACTGAAAAAGTGAACCAAGGTTGATGTGCACTATGTGAAACGTTTCCTATTTTCTGAAAAACTTTTTTCAGTTGAATGAGTTTCGGTTTTGTGGTCCAGTTTCAGAATTATTATTAAAAATGATTTTGTCGTTTTGGTGCTATTTTAATCATTCACCTTTGCAACTTTCACTGATTAATTGAAGTTGTTTTCCAGTTTTATTCGTTTTGGAAACAAAAGAAGTGATCGTTTAACCTTTCGGTGAGTCAGATCCGGATTATACACCGTTCTAATTAAATCACAGTGTCCTTCATCGCATTTTCCTTACAGTTTCACTAAAATTTGCGAAAAAAGCAACTGGACTAACGAGTTTTTAAATGTGTCCTTAAATGTTGACTGTGTTCCGTGTTAACTACGTGCCTAACACCTGGTTTCTCTACATTTTCTCTTCATCTCTGTGTTTTTTCTTAGTTACTTTCCACGCTCTGTTTTGTTGTCGTAGAAAACAGAATTTGTCGATGTTTAACTTGTTCATTAATAGACTTTCTTCGAAATTCCGCCAAGAGGATCTTCAGTTATGAATGAAAGCTCTTTATAGGTTAGTGCAGCATGCAAGAACTGGAATTCAGGATATGCATGTTTTGAACTTTTCTGCTGTGAACTAATAGGCTACTATGTCACACGCTTCGAAGACTACCTACCTCTTTTGAGCGATTTTCTCCAAATATTAATTAACAGTGACATTTTTTTTAAGATAAATTAATTTTAACTGTGACCACTTCAGATTTCTATTTCCAGATTTATTGTTACTTTTCGTTTCAAAAACAACTTTTTATTATCTAATCCGATAAAAATATACTTTCACCCATTTGTAATAAGTGCATAGAAAAATTATTTTTCAAACTATATCATTTCGAACGTAGTTAAAGTAATTTTGTGATGCAACAGAGCAAGCAGTTGTATTGGTTTAGTGAGTCGGAATGGAGAAATTAACATATAGAACACTGTGCACAGGTACTTTCAAATATTTATTATCTTGACCAAGAATTGTGCAACAACAGTGCATTTGCTGTGAAAAAAAAGTAAATCTGGCCGGTTGGTATAATTGTTTCCTTTTCACAATTCGTCTGCAACGGATGGTTAATTTATTTGTTTCTCCTGAATTAATTTTCATACTTTAACGATGAATTTCCGAAGTTAAAAAGTTATAATCAAGTACTTAATGATTTTTAAAAGTATATCTTCCTGCTTTTAATTTACTGTAAAGTTAATGTTTAAATTAAGTTCATTTGCATGAGTTACGTTTTAGGCTAATTCAAGAGACGTGATTCTTACCAATCAATTTCGGTGAATTAATTCCATACAAAAAAAAGTAATAGGTATAAATTAATAGAGAGACTGTGTTGAATGTAATGTGGAACACTATGATTAAGTTGCTTTAGGAAAAGTTCCACAAAAGTTCCATTCTGTGTGATGGTCAAATTTTCAATGTTGCATTTTTATTAATTAGTTTTTTTCTTAATATAAAATAATCTATGCTTTGACGTGAATGAGGATATTTTTAATAAAATATGTTAATTTTAAGTAACTATTTTCTAAAAAAAGAGAACATGTCACGTCTAGATTTCATTAATTGTGTTAATTTTCAGTTAGCGATTTATTTGTAAATGAACAAACATTTTCTCCAATTGTTTGCTGAGGAAACTAGTAGTTTGTCCCAGGTCAACGTTGTCTTTTCTTAACATATTTAAAAAAAAATGTATGTATCATTTTTGTTTTATGTACGTCGAAATGTACATAAAAAAGTTTTGATTTTTTTTATGTATCGAAGGTAAATAATTTTTCACCGTTATTATTTAGTAGCAAAGCGACATTAAAATGAGAAATTATGAGAATTTTTTTGGTTAATACGTAAATGAAATTAGTTTTATTTTATAACAGTGAAAAATAGGTGTTATAATTAGCAAAATAATGAAAGTGTGTGATTTAATATTTTTAAAATGTTGTAATTTAATATTGAAATTATCGAATTGTAAATGTTAATGTGATTTTAGTACGGTAATGTATCTTAATAAAGGTTAGTTTCATGTGTAAAAATTTATCACGTAGAAGTGGGATTTTTCATTTACATTGATGCTTGAATTATTTTTAAAATTTAGTTAATTACTTTTCGTAGGTAGGTTTTGTGGGTTCATATTGGAAAATCTGCATGAGTGGAGCACTTTCATTATTTCTTTTAGATTGTTTGCTTCAAGGAAATGATTTTAGACGAAATAAAAATGTTATTGAAATCGACAAAACACCGCAATTTACCATAAAATCCTCAAAGTATACCGTAAAAAAGAAATAAATGTACCTGGTGCGTTGCAATAAGTAAAGTTTGCCGTAAAATAGAATAACAAATACATGTTTTCTCTCACATTTAAGCTTGAAATAAAAGTAAAAATAAATAAGGAAAATAATTTCCGCTAACAAGAGTACTTGCACATCTGTCCAAGGACATTCTTCATCTAATAACTGTCCTTGACGTCAGGTCACGTTGTGACATGTAATTATAGGAAACGGATATCGCTTTAACGACGTCGATTTCTCACGTCTTCACGTTCTTTCTTCTTTATTTTCCAATAAAAAACACCTATCATTGTCAATAATTAATCTGTTTACATCAGTTTTGATGCATTGCTCTTAGCATTCACTTTCCAATTATCCTGTAGTAAGTTTTTTGTTCCGTTTCAACTTATTTTAGTGATGGCCATTTTCCTTTGGCAATAAATTGCTGTAATAAGCATTTACAGACGATTATTACTAGGTTAAAAGTAATAGTGAAACGAGAGAGTGATAAGTGCTTGTTAATAAATGTAACGAAAAAATGAAGCAAAAAAACAGTTAGAATCACAAATTAAACATTTTGAATTGCTGATTAACAATGATTATTGATTAAATTAAACACAACGCGTGTCCTAAAAACAAATTAGAAATTTATATGAGTCATAAAAGGGAAGGCGTAGCTGTTAAATGATAATGTCATGGACAATAGAAAAAAATGTGGAGATATTTATACATATTAAGAGCGTCTTTTTGTAGAAATTCAGTCTGGAGCGGCGTGTACTTTACGTTTACCGATGCATCTTGAAGTATCCAGCTATTTTTTTTTAAGTTTGCAATAATAAACTTTCCTCATATTAAAATTAACAAAATTTAAATATTCATACTTTATAAGAGACTAATATGTAAGTGAAGACGCGTCGATGTAGAAAAATTGTTAGGTAATGATCTAATAATACTCATTATTCCCAAAGAGGAACTCATTATGTGGCAAAATTTCGCAAACAATTATTGTTAATTAACAAGGTTAATCTACATACACTTACTCCTTTTCAAAAACTTGATTCTGATTGTGAAAGTAAGTGCATTAAACCCACCGATTTAATCATTCTGAAAATTTCAAAATCTAGACTTGATTAACATTGTCATTTCATTTGTACCTCACAGTTTCTTTGCTTCTTTATTGCCTAAATTCCTTCGTATCCAGAAATGAAATTAAGGTTGATTTGAACGTTCCGTAATTTAGTTGAAAGGTTATTCTTGCAAGGTTGGGGGATAATGCCACACCCGTGTTATTAACGACATAGCGAACTAGCTTTGTTGAAAACATGATTGATCAAGCAAGAGAACGCTAATTGGAGAGTTAGTCATCTTAAGTATCTCAGTTAGAAAGTGTTGAAGTGATTCTATGGAATTTCCTTCACTGAAATGTAGAAGTGTGGCCTGCCTTCCTTGTTTGTAATCAGGTACAAGATACTGTTTCTATTAAAGAGTAACTAAAGACAAACAGGTTGGAAAGCCTAGGCTTTATCAAAATTAATTGTAGATAGTTTCCACATCTGCTGTAGTGGTGACTAAATAATTTATTTCCTGCAGATACACAATCTCAGATTTATGGTTTTTTTGTGTGGTGGAGACATCTTGCAGGGAGATATAATCTTCTAGTAGATGGACATTGTGTTGCGAACTCATGCGATGACCTATATGATAAAAATGCCTAAAATACCAAGTAAAGTTGATAATTCATTCCAATCATATTTTCCCTTTCAAACACCATCGAAATAGAAACATTAGGTATTGATGATATTTCCGATAAGTCTACCTACACCATCATAGATAAAATCGAATGTTCTGGCATCATGACTCAAAAGAATAAGATAATATTTCATCACACCATTTTAAAAATTATTAAAATCCGCTAATTTTCACTTTCTATGTAATTTATCTCAAACTCACGCACTCTTAATTGGTTCATTAGGAGGTTTTGCAACGAAAAGTGGCGGCCACAGATCTGTGATTGTCCACTCGACATTTATACTAAAAGTGGACCCCTAGACACTTATCAGGTCAATCAAATTTCGCCTTGTAATGTCAAAAGAATTACACTAAATTTTTTGAATCAGCACAATTAATCAAAAGTCATTGTGTAGGTGCTCGTTATAGACAAAAATAGGTGTACCTCGTTTGTAAACAAAATTAATGAAAGATACAATATGACTAATACAATTTCAGACACCGCTGAAGTTTACACCTCACTGCTGTTCATTTTTTTTTGAAATCAGTAGTGAATCACTCGTAAGTTTTCCATAAGTTTGAAAATACTAGCATGAATAAATCGAAGGACGGTGAGTGAAAAAAGTGTTTACGATGCTTGTGGGGCATGACTAAACTCGAATTTTATATTTATTCGTAATCATAGGTTTAATTTATGAACCAATTAATCAGTGGTTAAGTAGTGACAATTTTATACTTGGTGGTTTTGTCGGTTTTCATGTCTCTGGGGCGTAATACTCTACAATTATCCTGAAAATTACATAAATGAGAAAAAAAAATTACTAGCCAGATTTTTCCAATAAATGTAGGTAGGAAAACTGACTTTCTAAAACACGGCTCAGTACTTTCGTGCAATAAAGGGTTTGATCATTCATACTTTCATAATCAACGTTTATTCCGGTTTAATTATCGTAATTGAAATATTACTTATAATGTATCTATTGTGTGTAATTTATGTGAGAACCGCGTGTTTAGAATAAATTAACAGCTAAACAGGAATTTACGGCTAATTTCCGATTAAACGACACCGAAGCTTGTAATTAGTATTTCTACAAGCTTCATTAATTTAAGTGTGTCATCTATTTTAAGTTTATTTGTACTACTTTGTCAATTGTGTAACAGTTTCATGAAAATGCACAAAAAAAAGATTCTTGCACGAATTGGTAATTATTATTACACTATTTATTAATGTTGTAACTTACCATTTTGAAATAATCCCATAAAAATAAACCTAGTTTTAGATCACTCAAGTTTTTATAGTGGAACAATCACATCACTGTCACTAGGTATAGCTGCACTCGAGTATCTGCTGAAGAAAGTCTTCGAGAGGCCGGCGGTCGCCTTCTTATAGGCTCCGTGATACATGTGGGGCGCGGGCCTAGAGGGGCTTAGCCACCCCAGCAACAAGTATAGGGTACAGGTAATTATAAAAAAGGATGGGCGGAGGAACAAATATTTGAGGCATGCTAAGCTTATTTATGTACTATTGTGCAAAGACATGCGATATACGAGAGAAATTCTTCAGATTTTTCATATCTTTGCTGGATCAGTGCATTTAGAATAGTTTGTAAATTTTTGGCATTATTTAAATGTCTCAGTCATTTAATTAGAAATTGCGTGAATTACAACAAATTGTTTGGAAGTGTTAAAAATCGGTTTAGTTATTGCAATAGTTATATAAAGTTAATTATTTTACGCAAATTCAATTGTTCCTGAATTTATCAGAGCAAACACTGGAGTTTGTGTTACAACTGATAGATATCTGAATCTTGTACGGTTAATTATTTATTTCTCAAAACGTAGCAACATTAATCTGTTATTAAATTTTTCTAAAATTGCTTGGTTTTTACTTGAACTTGAGAATAATGTAAAAATGCTATCTATAATGTTTTATTCCCATGTTTGAGTTTTCAAAAATTCTAGTTTAGGTAATTTCAGAGTAAATATTTTTCCGGAAACAGGTTTATCCAAAAGCCAACGATTTAATTTTTTTTCTTTCCAAAAGATATTGGTTTGAAACTGTTATAACATAGCTAAATGTCTGGTTCTAAAGACAAGGACGGTAAGATCACGTTTAACTGTTACAGCGTGGTTGAGTAATCGTTTTTTAAACAATGAAAGTTTTCGTATTAATAAACTATTTGCACTTTTGGGAAATTATAACATTTATTACTTTTAACTCGACTTTTTATAAAGTTTATTTAGTTTCTTATATAAGAACTTAAGCGTTGGTTGCACAGAATAAATAGGTTAAATTGTGCAGGTTATAAATAAACTGAACCGCGAAATGCAATATTTTTGTAACTCAAGCTATAATAACTATCCTTCAGCCACAAAAAATATTTAATAAATATTTTATAAGTATTTATTATGCAGTTCATACAGCCGAGACTGCATGCACTATAAAAGAGTAGGTAGAAGAATGAACTGGTATTTTAAATTTTAATGACAATTACGACATAAAAATCGACATATTTTAAATTAAAGAAAACTTTCTAAAGAGACGAAATATTTGCATAAATGGCGACCAAACAGGGAAAGAAAGAAAATATAGAAAGTAATTCGAGAAATGGCAAAAACCGAAGAAGGCACTGGGCACAGGGTCAAAGTTGGCTATCAGATAATAATTATTATCAATGGGGAAAAAATATTGAAACTATTTTCTTAAAACAGAAAACTGTGTTTGCTAAAAGCTAATCTTTTTTTTTTGATACAATATGTGACGAGTTTCAACTTTTAGTAAATAATAGAAAAATCTCTGGGTTTTGTTGAGTATGTTGTTTTCGAATATTAACAATTTATTTGATGACTTGTAAAACGACATGTGTATAGAGAGACTTCTGTTTTATTTAACTGTTGGCGTGGATTATCCATAGTATTAAATTATGGTTATGAATCTACTTATATTATGACATTAGGTAATTTAATGGAATAAGCTTTAACTTTATAAGTTTAGCCTATTTTATTGTGATAATAGTTAGTTGTTTATTAAGCTTAATATAAAGTTTACACGTTAAGAAGATACATACAGACACTTGTACGTAGTGCATCAATTTCTTAATTATAACAGCTAGGCCCTTTTGGATATTTTCGTGACACTTTCAATTTCACTTTATTTTTTGGAATTTGATAGCTCAACTACTGTAAACAACAGTATCAATCAAATTTATCTCTTCTTTTGGGTCATTGGAAATTTTTCTGAGATTGTTCTTAATATTCGTTCTGGGTCGATTCAAAAGTCCGATTAGTTTTAACTTAGCTAATCGTTACGTTGCAATTTCACACCTTTCCATTTTATTCCTTTACCAGCAATTGCAACTTTTTTTTTGAATTTTAGAATATCTACACTTGCGACATTTTTCTATAAAAAATAATAATTTAGATAATATTTTTGTGTAACAGAACCACTGAACTGAAACTAAAGAATAAAAAATATGAATGCTTCGTTTAATAGAAGTAGGATGTAAACTATAATAAATATATTTCTTAAATATAACTTTTTAATGGACGCGATGAACGTTGTTAATTTTCGGAAATAATTGTATACTTCAAGGATTTGTCTACCACCTACGTAGATCTGGAATTGGAGCTTAAGTTGTTCAAAGTCGGTTATGTTGTCATTATCCGCCGTAAAACCGCATTACAGAATAAAATAGATCAGCAAGTAAGAAACTTCACATTCGTTCTGCAGATTCCGGTATTTGGTGTTTCCCTTCACTTATTCAGGTAACATTTACAAGTATTACGCATAATTTCCACTGGCATTCATCGTATTGGAATGAAGCGATTAGTTTGGTTTGAGTTTGTTCACAATCTTCAACAAAACAATGAACTTTACATCTTGAAAAACAGAAAATTGACCACATTAGAATGTGGTTATTCTATCATTGTTGTACTTTCTTATCGCTGGTTCACTATATTAATTTTTAAATTTAATAGGCCTCCTTATAAATGTCAAAATAATAAAGCTGACTTTAGAAATCTTGCAAATTTATATCGTGATCCGGCAGATGCTAGAAATTGGCTGCTTTTTAATTACGAGTTCCGGATCGTACGTTATAATATTGCACTTCCGATTTTTATAATAAGAGGAAAATTACGTAATTGCACTATATTTCACTTTCTTTTCGAAATTAATGTTTCTCATCAAGTGAATCGTAAGTTTATTAATACATACTGCGAAAATTTATTCATTGGAATGAATGGTAATGAGTTCCATCCATTGAGGGTCAAGAGAAAAGATTGTTTACATTTGAGGTCAACACACTTATTTGGTTTTTGTCTCGTTTTCGTATCAGGGAATTAACTTGTTTGGGTTTGTCATTGCTTGGAAATTCGATTCGTAATTTAACATTGCGAAGAGTCGAACCTCCTACAGATGCCCTACTTCGTAATGAAGTCTGAAGAAATTGCGAGTCAAAGATCGGAGAATTTAATTAGGGATTCACTATATTTGGAGCTTAAGAAAATATGATGGTGGCGACAAAGAAATAAGTGTTTTACCATCCACTTTATCTTCACATGTAGACAGTTTTTAGTAAGTAGTTTATTCTTTTTAAATACTTGTTATTTTATGAAGGGCGGTTGAAGAATATTTGTTACGGTGTACGGATCTTTAAGTTCCTTAAAGTTATAATTATATTTTCAATGCCAATATTTAACTAGAAGAAGAAGTGTTGGAGCTTCAAAGCTTTTTTGCACGTTGTTTAAAAATGTTACACTGTTTGATTTGGTCAAGATTGATTGATAACCTTATAGTTTTTTTACTGTACTTAGATTTGCAAATAAATTATTTAAATTGAAATATTTATAAAAAATGGACAAGAGTCGAATGCTAAGCGAAATTTACTGTAAGGAATGTTTAAGTCCTTGTAAGGAGGAGAATGTTTGTAGTCTTGCTTTTCTGTAAATTGTAGAACTAGAGTACTTAGTGAGGAACAGTAAATATCAGCTTCTTGACCTTAAAAGAGCCTATTTGGATATGTCTGTACAAAGAAAGTTAAGATTCTGAACTCATGATTTATAGTTTCTAGGTGATTTACTAGAAACATGTGTAAATTTTGGTCTATTTAAAAATCGTAATTTATTTGAATTTTAGTACTTTCATTAGTTTAACTAAAAGAAATGAAACTAAAATAGTTTAAAAAAAAATTATGTGCGCAAAGCCCTGTTCCATATATGAAAAAATAAGTGCATTCTTAATTGTCAAGATTCTATAAAAATTTGTTATTATATTTAAATTATAAGTAGCTTTATTAACATAATTCTTTGAGAAAATTACGGTTTCTGCTAGTAAGTATATTATTAATTAAAAATAATTGTTCATTCAAATTAATATAATGTGGTTTCGGCTATAACTGTTTGGATACAAACATCTGTTGGGATATTAGAAATTTGTAACATATGGTTATATGTGTCTTGAAAACTCTAGTTTACCGATAAAATCTAATGGTTGAAAATAATAATCAAATGAACTAAATTAGACAGCTCTCCATAATTGTCTAAGAGCATGTAGAGCATTTTATGTAAAATATTGCAGCTTTTTTTAAACTGCTACAGAAAGAACTATAGCTAGTTCGATCAAAAGTGGGCGTGACATTCTCAAAAATTCGTGCAAAAATTTAAATTGTAATCTGTAGAGCCACTTATCTTTATGACCTATAGCATTGTAGTTTTTCATTACAAAAAAATAGAATGAACTTAGCGATGAAAAAACTAAACAAATTTTTCAAATTCTTGAATATTTTATTTTGTGTCCAGGTTTTTAAATTTTTTAGACCTTTAAATTTCTAAGTTTTTTGTCTGATTCTGAAATTTAGGTTTTTAGATTCATAGATACTTGATCTTCAGTTGTCAGATTTTTGGTTCTTACATCCACAGACTTTCAGCTCCCCAATATTTTAAAATTTTAAGCTTTTCTTTTTCTTATATGTTTATTTTGCAAAATTTCAGGTTCTGTTGTTAGATTTGGAAATTATTAGTGTTGTAATCTTAGATTTCGAGGTTGTAAAGTTTTTAAAGTTTTATTTTTGTAATTCAAGTTCGTTGGTTAAAAAGTTTGCCAGATATTAAGTTTGTCAGAATCACAAAAATAGTCTCTAGAATTTTCAGATTATTTTATTTTAGGATTCTAAGTATATTAAGATATATTAAATATATCTAAGATTATGGAATTCTAAGATTCTAGACTCTCAAAATATCTAAGAATTTTGGGTTTATTTTTAGCTCCCAAATTTTGTCGGTTAAAAAGAGGTAAAACTAATTTTTATTTATTAAAAACAAAATTTCATTCGGACTATTAAACATAAAATCCCAGAATTTTGTAGTTCTTGTAAGGCTTTCGGTTTTTAGATTCTAAAATTCTTTAATTAAATTAAAAATAGACGTATCCCTTCTAAGGTTACAATTAACAATTACCAACTTAACTTTAGAATTAAAAAAAACGTTTTTTTATCCATTTTTGTGAAAAAAAAGTTTCCCTTTATTTTTAGTTGGGAAATGCAAAAACAAATTTTTTCAAGGCGATAATATATAAAATCTTGTATTTTCGTGCACAACTATTATATCTTATATGAACTCACTTTGTAAAGATGATTGGGAAGCGTAAATTTTTTATTAATTTTAAATTGTCTCTTCGGGTCATCACGTTTTAGAGAATATTTTGTCTATTAATATAAACTGTATGAACTCAAAAATACCAATTTTGATTGTATTTTGTTTAGATTTAGATCCACTTTTTTATTCCAATGTAGTGCTCATCCTTATTCTAACTAATTTGCTTTAAGTTTATTATTTATATTTATTCACTATGAACATTTTAATGCAAATATTTGCGGCTAGTCTAACGTATTTATAACATAAACGAAGAAAGTTTCAGAAAAAATATAAAAAATATTAATAACTCATGCTGTTGAATTTTCTACATCGTGCTTTTCGCCCACAATTTTTACATTTTTATGTAAATTAAAATAATTTGATCTACAATTTACAACTAGGTCCTCATTACCCGCAGTTTCGTGTTGTACTTGAACATCCTTAAATTCATACTGTAATAACAAAATTGCTATCTTTAATAACTTCTGACCTGTTCTCGGTTCAAAACCTATCATTACATTACTAACGTAGCTTACCTGGAAACCTAATTGGCAAAATATTACGTTTATCAATCTGAATATACGTGAGCGAAGAAAATTTTCACTCACCGTTGATTCGCACCTAATTCGAAACTATTAAATTGTTTCCGTTCTCACGTAATGACTTGAGATAACTTAACTTTGACATCATTAAAATGTCATTTCCTTTTAAATGGGACAATGTCTTATGCAAAAATTCGTTTTAAGAAAGGAAAGAAATGCCTGCGACCTAGTTCTTTAATTTATTGTTAAAGCCTCTAACCGCCTTTTTAAACGTTTCGATTTCACTTTTTCCAAAAGACACGTGTAAGAAAAACTAGCGAAACACTTTATTTTTAGCGACTTTTCCTTCAAATCTTCGAATCTCGTTAGCATGCACACCTTCATTCCTGTTACACCAACGCAGACATCGTTTGTTTACATTACATGTTTCTATACAATAGAGATTGCATTGTCATCGATAATTTGCAATAGTTTGGGTCCAATGTTTATTAATTGGTAACGTACATTATCTTACTAAACAATTAACTGTTGCAAAAATACTTATAAAGGTGTTACGGCATTAAGGATTTATGAAAGTCTCATTTAAATTCTGGAACGTTTAACCATAAACTGATTGCGTTTGCTATTATTTGATTTAGCAAGTGAAAATCGGATTTCCATGCTTGTCATTGATGATTTTTCCAAGTTACAAGTTGAGTGGGTCGTAAAAAATGTTTAGAGGTTTCAAAGGGATCGAGTTCGGAAGAAAGCCAGTTTTCACTTGCAATAGCTTTAGGTGATTAGTGAATAAATTAGTCACACTTTGAAATGGTAGGTTTTTACAGAGCATTAAGTTGGAAACGTTTTGTGTTATTTTATCCTCCACTTGCGATAAAAAATTCTGTAAGAGTTGTTACAAAATCCTAGAAAAGTAGCTGCTTCTTTCACTGTTTGAAAGGGTTCAGGAAAATTATAACAAGAATAATTATTAATATCATGTCTTACATTAAAGGTCAAGAGCACATACTTTAAAAATTCTTGCTTCCAAAGCAATCAAATGTACATATATCTCCAAAATCTTAGTAAGAACTTGCACAACAATTTTTTAAAAAAACCTTTTTTAAAATAAAAATTACATAGAAAAATCGTTGTTTCAAATTGTTAGAATATTCATAAATTAGGATAAATCAACCAGGTTAAGACAAGTTCTTAAAAAAAAATCCGAAAAAGGTTGCGCAATTTGTTAGATAAAGGGCGTCATTGACATTTGTTTCCTTGAAAAACGAATGGCCTCAATTAATAATTAATATTTTAATAATTACACATTTTTCACACTCTGTGCGTAATCAATGACATTTTTTAAAAGAAATAATGAGTTAATAAATTTCAATGAATTTTGATTAAACCTTAAAGAACGAAGTGTGGTTTTTAACATAGAAAAAATCGAAAGTTTGGAATAATTCCCATGAAGCTAATATTTTGTGGGGACCTTCATAGTACTGTTCTTAATAAAAAATCAAGTACGAAAATTACAGTTCATTACCTATGATAAAAATGATACGATTTTTTTTGTGGGAGATTTCGTGAGCTACAAATTTGATAAAAGGAAGCCTTACGCCGATCGATGGTTTTAACGGTAGAAACAATATAAAGATCAACACAAAAAATTAGTTACATGGGAATTATTGTGATAGCGAAGACACAGCGAATTTTATTGTTCGTGTGCGAGAAGGCTAGTGAAAAGGTGGCCGGCTAGGTGCACATGGTTTTCGATGAATTTTTAAATAGTAATTGGCACTATTGTGTTTAGCAAAATTAGTAATTAAAAATTGAAAGTGAATTAAATTGCACACATTAAACTAACTAGACAGTAAATAAGTTAATAAGTGAAAAAGTAGAATATTAAAAACAAAATCCTCAACTTCGAAATTTACGTCAACTACAAAGTTTTCGGAATTTTTTTTAAGTGTAAAACTTATTCTTATTAGATTAGAAGGAATGCAAAAATCCTTTTAAAATATTGAAGTAATTCTGTAAAAATTGTAATTGTTGTAATTTTTTTAATATAGTTTCAACAAAAACAATGACAGAAATGCTTACAAATAGTGTAAACAAAAATGAAGTATCAAATTAAAACAAAACTAGGAAACACTTTTCCATCGTATACAATGCGAAAATTTATATATTTTCTAGACATTAAACTATTTTGTTTTATGAAAAAAATTGTTCAAGTGTAATAAAAATGAAATATTGATATTGATATTTTTGTCAAATAATTTTAGCCAACAATTGGATATTTTTTCAGTTACTAAGCAGCTGGGGTTTTTAGAGAATTCATACAGTTTTATTATTTTGTTTTTATACGAGCATTTGAAGTATCATTTTTTCTAAAAGTGCTTGTGACTTTATTACATTTTTTAAAGTGTGTAATTTGTTTTTATGAACGTTCCTAATTTTTTATGTTTAAAAAAAATATGATTTTTATTGTTAAATTTGAAACTTTAAAGATTCCACAAAGATGTTACATTTATTTTAACAATTTCAGATTAAGTTTTATAATTACTTTAATAAATTTTTGGGTCTCTTTCAAAGGCATTGCAACTGAGAGAATGTTTACAAGATTTTTCATTTTAAAGGATTTGAGTATGGTGATCTTTCAAAGTTGCTACATTCTAAAAATTCTTAATTTTTCTAGGCAACAGACAAAATCATTAATGCCTTCTACAGTTCAGCTACAAATTCAGTATTTTTTTAGGATTTGAATAAAATCATTTGAATGGTTTGGAAGAATATCCATCATAGTTATTTTTTTCTTGAAATCGGGCTGATAGTGTCATTTGTTGTCAAAATAGGCGAGGGCTCTAGAGTGATATTCATTCAAGAAAAAAATAATTCAATTTTTTTCCTAAGGAACAAAGTAAAGGACGCCGTCAGAGTTTCATTGTTTTCAAGATCTTCAAGATCTTTCAAAGTTATTTGAAAATTCAGACTCGACAGCCTTTCTGTACGAATTGACATAATAATGTTTCCATTGATAATAAGTACTGATAAGAATTATTGTAATTAGTTTTAAATAAATGTCGAAGAAATTGTGCTAATTTTTGGTTTTTAATTTTATTAGTTGTAAATATGATAACTTTTATCTGTTTGTTTAATTCCTAAAGTTATTAAATAGTAATATTATACAAACTGTTAATAATAAGTGTTTTTTTAGATTTCAGTTTTTGATAATCTTATTCCTTAATGGTATTTTAATAAAATTATTTAAAGAAGCTATAAAAAAAATAATAAACAAAATGCAAATAGTAAAAAAGAAATATAAACTGGATTAAAAAAAAAAAACGTATACTCTATGCAATATTGTCAAAGTTATGAAGAAGCTTTATTTCAACGTGATGTATTAATGGAAAGTCAGAATTTATATTTTAACACTTGAAACTTTTGTAAATCATATTTTCAACTTGATATTTCATATAACCATAAGTACGTAATATATCAAATTAATTTTTTGTATTTAAAAACTTTGGGAGTGGAAATTGATGGTTAAATCCTTAGAGCATTTTCATTAGCTTCTTTACAAAACAGCGAAAATAACAGTCGGAGAACATCATAAATAGCAAGAAATAGACAAACATAAACTTACGTTAGGCTTTTTGCACTGACGACTTTAACGGTAATACTCGTAAAAATGTTTACGCCGAGTACTGTAAGACCATCAAATAATTTAGATACGTCATGAATTTAAAACCAAATTTAGTTAAAAGGATTTATTTTTCAAAGTTCTCTTTTTTTCTTGTTTGTCTGTATTTTTCTTTATAAATATAATCTACCTTTCATTTTATTATTACTAGCAGACGCATACTAACTGCTTATCGATTGCTGTGTAATAATCTTTACGAAGTCAATAGTGTGTCTAATTGGGGGGATCCAGAATACTTACCGGATGTTAAGTGCATGGTGGTTTAGTAAGTGGAAAGGAATCATTCGACCTTACTTTTTTAATGACCAGTTAACATCAAAGCATTACCATTAACGACTGCGTTTTCTGTAAGCCTTAGGTATTTTACGACTTATTTACTAAAAAAATAAATAAAGGGATATCCGTGAATAACAATTGTTAAGCAGGTGCATGGGAAAGTGCAAAAGTCAGACAACAACGTGCTCATATACCCAAGTCAGAGTTTATATTCCAATTTATATGAACTCTTATGGAGAAATAACTGAGAAAATTGAACACCCACCGGAGATGACTAAACCTAGTTAAACATAAAATTTATCGTGTCTATGATGCAACTCCTCCTGTATCTTAAAAACTTAAAAATTCCATCACGACTATTTAAATTTGAGTTTATCTCTCTTGAGCTTTATATCATGAAATTATTCGAGCGTTACTGAGAAATGACGCAATTTAGATTTTTATGTTTTACTTGTGGGATACATAACTTCAACGTATCTTGCATAATTGATTGCGCTTTCTTCGATTTGATCTCAAGTCTTCCTGTAGCCTTCGTCGTATTTTTCCGGATTCTGACAGTGATGGTCATCTTACGAAACAACTGAGCATTTTAGTAATTGTTGGGTATAAGAAAATTATAGTTTATACCCAATTGGAGTAGCTGTCGACCTTCAAATTTTAAAACCACCTACTGACACATTGAGTGAAAGTTGTGTTGGCTTAAGTGCAGTACAAAAATCGTGAACAATAAAAAAACCTGAGGATACAAGTGGATGCTTTCAGTGTGAAATAATAAAAGTTCAGAATTATTGATCTAAGTTTTTTTTTTTAAATTGTTGCATGTTGTGTTTTCTACTTAGTTTCACAAGTTTGCTCTTTATGAAATGTTTGTTAAAAGTGGATATCCTTGCAGCGGTTGCATAATTTCATGTTAATTGCGGACAGGGTAGATTTTGTTGGTATTGACGAATAATTGGAATGAGCGAAACCTAGTTATACTTGTCTGTTATTTCCAGGTTAATGAATTCTTGATGCTATGCACAAATAAAGTTGTAATAATATTCTGTGATGTGTAGTTTTGTGACGATGTGGGAATTTAGAAACATGGTTTAGTCGTTTTATGTTCCTCTAATATAAAAGAAAGTTTTAATTTAGTAGTAGATATATTTACCGTGGGTAGAGAATAATTTTTATTTCTGGTTCTTAATGAAGACGAAGATTCTAATGTGGCATCAAATTCTAATAAAAATATCAATTGAATAATGCATTCATTTTTATTAAGTTTAGACCTATTAAGTACATTTACGAACCAAATTATAGTTATAGTTGGTATATTAATTTTATGTTTTTCGCAATAAAAGTCAATTTTTAACAAGAAAAATAACATTACCGACTTTGTACTTTGATATGCTGCGATCAAATTTCACGGAAAATAGCGGAAATGGTGAAGAGAAATTTAATTAATTAAATTCATTTTAAATTTACATCTAAGTATGTTTATGTACTTTAGAAATCAAATTTAAATATTAAAAAAAAAGTTGGTTTAAGAGCATTTATTTAAGTAACATTTTACTATCGTTTAATGAGTTATTTATTGTACCATGAATAAAACGAGATGAATAATTGATTACTGCAGTTCTTAAAATTAATAAATACACGTATACATTGTATACATCGTACAACAAATATATGAAGAACTAAAGACTGGAAATTGACATTTCACAACGGTCATGGATATCAAGGCAATAATTAGTTGAAAGACGAGGCTTGTGCCGAGTCTTTTAAGACTCTGAGGCAAGTTTCAACATTTTCCTGACGAGAAATGTATTAATTTTTTTCTGAAACCGTTGATTTTAATAAAAAATTACTAATTTTTAATTTAAGAAATAATTTTCACAAATATCAAGTATGTCAAATTTCTTCATTTGAATTATTGAAGTCATATTTTTCCTAGACGACGGCAGGGAATGGACTTACCTGACGACGGCAGGGAAATTGACTTTCCCTGCCGCAGTTTTCGCAGGGAAATGATCAAGAAGCTCCGGTTTCAGAAAAAAAATACATATGAGTTACTGTTTAACTTTAAACTGTCAAAAAAGTATGTTGATAATATGTTTTTTTTTTTTGGAGGTACCAATACGCTTTAAATTCCAGTCTCCTTCACATCATATGTGATCGTGTTCGTTATTTTATGAAGAGTAAAATAGATTTTTTTCCTGAAAATTAGTGCAATTATTAACAAATAATTTATACATTTTTAACACATTTTGTATTATAACAATAGTGATAATATGTGCAGAAAAAAATTAAAATTCATTCTAAATCACAGAAATTAGTTTGAAAGTAAAATGCATTTTCTATTAATTCTATTCTATGATTTTTTTGGGCTAGGTAGATTCCTTGGTTGCTTTAGACTGTTTTTACTCTTATTTTTTTTTCAAATTTTTCCAAATTTCCAAAGTTTTCAGATTCTTAATAATTTTGGAATTTATTTTTTTTAGAATTATGAGATTCTAGTGGTCTATTGGACTTTTTTGGATTGTTAAGAATTTCTAATTTATTTTTCTTCCCTGAATCCAATTTATTTTTGAAATGGTTTTGGATACTTCGTCATCTATTTTTTTTTCAAATTTCTCCGATTTTTTCGATCTTTTTTATCACATTTTATGTAAAACCTCTGAACCTCTGGGTAATCTTAATCATAGTTACGTTGTTTTTTTAGATTCTACAGAAGGTCTAAATGTTCAATATTTTCTAAATTATTTGTATTCTTCTCGTTTTCTCGGTCCAGATTATGCAAATAGCTTTGAACCTTGAATTCTTTCTGTTTTTCTGATTTTTTGTTGATTGTAGATTTTTTTGGTTCTTATATTCTTTGCATATTTTGGGCTCGTTAGGTATTTTGGTATTTTTTATTTTTTTAATTTTTTTATATTTTTTTAATTTATACTCTTTATATTATTTAAAATGTGTTTAAAATCTGCCGAGCAACTAGTTGATTATTTATATTTTCTACATTTTTGATTTATTATGTCAATTTCTCCAAATTCTATAAATTTTATAGACTTGTTAGGATACTTTAGATTGGATTACCTTTGAATCCACAGTTTTCAAAGAATCCAAAAGATTCAAATCAAAGATAAATAAAAAATAGGAAGTGGTTTTCTGTAAGTGGACATTAAAGATTAAAAATAAAATACCACCTCAGATAAGGTTATCATATAATTTTTTTTACGCACAACTGTATAAAAATTGTCTTTATATCTTGGTTACCAAAATTTTAAAAATATAAAAATTTGTATCGAAAAAAGTGCTACCATGAATTCTATAACATAAAATCTGAATAATTTACAAAGTGGAAAAAAAATTGAAAAGAGTTCAGTATTTAAAATTTAGAAAGAGTGATTATTGCTACTATTTTTTTTTGTAGTTATTATAAAATTTAGGAATATCGTGCTTTTTTCTGCAAAATTCAAGTGTAATTCATAAATTATTAGAAGAGTACAATAATAAGAAACCAAAAATCTGCAACCAAATACAACAATATGCAGGTCTGCAATAAAATGAACAAAGTTTTGTAGATAGTTTAGATTTTTTTGGTATATACACTACACATAGTTAGTTATTTTTTATACAAGTTAAATATTTAGAAACAAGTTATGTTTGGTTACAAAAGTTAAAACTCGAGTGTCTTAATTGTGTAAGAGCAATGAAGGAGCGTTTTTTGTACGACATTGTTAATTGTTTAAATATCTGACTAAATGCATAATATTTACATTTCATTGAATATTTCGAGCATGATGAAATTTCTGGCAACTTTTGGTTGACAAGACAGCATATAATTTGTTAACTTGATAATTTTTAACAAACAGTAAGTGCAAAAATGTTATAAAAAATCCCTCTGAAACGACTTGAAAAGCTAAAATCAAAACTGCAATACAGTTCAATACGTCAAAATTTAGAAAGTCCTCAATTAAAAAAAAAATATTCCAAGTAAGAGAACATAATAATTGGATAAATTTTATTAATTTGCATTTGCATTTGCATCTAAACACTTATTCTCCGCAGAAGGGTACTAATCAAGTACAGAATTATACGAAATTGTACTTTCTAAACCAGTAACATGCGAGAGAAATATTTCATAAATATTAGTTAGTTTCAGTTTCTGATAATAATATTAACTTAAATTGAAACTGATTAAAATATAGAAGGGATTCACTGGTTTAAAGTCGTGTTTGATCATTCGTAACAAACATCGTGTAATTATTTTTTATGTAAATTACAGTTCTCTCGGTAGTTTTCTACAATTATAAAAGTACCTAGGTATTAATTTAAAATAAAAACTAACGGAAATAAATTCTTTAGTTCCAGTCTGGGTTATTAAAAATGAGGTGACTGTGAATTAACAAAGGATTATTTAGAAGTGTCTCAAAAATGACTTTAATCACTTATTTCATTAAAATTAATTAGTGTAACAGATTTATGTGATCCTTAATTGTCTCCACAGGAAGCAGAAGAAGGAAACCTTGGCTCCACTGTAATTAGATTGACACCACTAGAATTAGAGCATATACTACATTTTTCACTTTTCAACATTTTATTGCACTTTTTAATTATTAAATTACACAATGTGAGTAGTTCTTGTTTTAGCGAATGTCAACAACTTTACTAAAATGTTTCATTTCACTTTTAGCATGTTCAAATTAGACAATTTTTACTTGTTTTTTTCAAACTCACAAAGAGAAAACTTAAGTTAGGAAGACTAAAATTAAAATTAATTAAATCAATTTCGTGGCTTCTAAAGGTGCGACAGTTTTAATTAAGTTCATTAGGCTCATTATTATCGATATATTTTTTTTCTATTTCGATTCTCCATAACCTTCACCTGAAATTCGTGCTCGATTTTTGGAATTTCCGTTTTCACTTTTATCTTGCTCCCATTAAAACGAGAAATTTGACGAAGACGGTAACAAGTGTTGGGTGTGGTGTTATTCTAGACAATTTAAGACGGAACAGTAGGGAAAGTTTTACCAGTCTGCGACATACTTCTGCAGCCTCTCTCTGGTACTTCCGAAAAACAACTCAAAAATTTGCTTACAAAACGAAGTAGATCCATTATATCGCAATTAAATTTGATTTTAGTTACATATAATGTGTGATCTTTCCGTAAAAACCATTAGCACATGTTACACGGATACACATTGAAGAAAGTAAATACAAGTCAGTGGCCTAAGGTTGTAGGTAACCTTGTGGAATCCAACGAACTTGACCGGCTGCATCTTCACCATGAGATCATCTCAAGATCTGGTCAAGTTATTTCTGATTACCTTGCTCTTTTCATTGCCAATGGTATAAACACTCAAAGTACAGTTAAAACTGTAAACCCATTTTACTTTTATTTTCATGAATATTAATGCATTTCAAGGACAAAAAATAAGTACTTACATTAACAGAAACTTGTCAATTGAAAAAAAAATTTAAGTCGTGGTAGCTCTTTGGTTTTTGCTCCAATTATTGGTAGAAATTCGCATCTTATTATGCTCTGTTTCATTTATATTCCTATCACAGCTAAGAATCTGAAGCGTTTTTAGTCAGGATATCACTCGCGTGATTATAAGACGAACAAAATGCTAGAGACGTCACGCATAAGTTGGTGAGAATTTTTTACTCGTCTCGCTTGAAATTGCTGTATTAAAAACGTTGGTATCATAAATTGGGTTTTATTGTTCATTGCGTAGGTAGTTGCTTATGTTTAGACGTGCGCCTTTGAATGCACTTTATGCATAAACATTGCTCTTTAGAATTATGGTAATTATTATTACACCTTATTGCATAATAAGAGCATGAAATTTAAATTTTTAACGAGCATTGTGCTATAAATGGATTAAAAGAGTAATGCAGAAGGTTAATTTGCTCATATTTTAAATTTTCTTGTGAAATTATGGAACTGGGAAATGGGAACAAAAAATAAAATTAATACATAGCATGTAGGATGTAAGTTTATCTGAAGATCTAAATGATTTCTCAATAGATTTCTGACTGAAATGCATGATAATAAAATTAAAATCATATTGTTTTATATAATCTACTAATTTTAATGATTGTTATATCCATACATACTCATATAAGTTTCTTGCTTCTTGAGTGAAGAAACAATTAAATTCTACAATCGTGAATTTCCTTTGATTTTACTGAACTGTTTTAAAAATTAATCCAAACTTGCATTTTAAGTAGCATTTCAGATTTGGATTGGTAATAAATCCTTGAGTGAAAGTCTCTAAATCCGAAGAAAATTTTTTCACACACAAAGTGTTATCAGGATAGGATTAAAAAAATACGAGAATTCATTATTATACAGATTATAAAAGTATTTCATCGAAAGTGGAGCAAAAATTCTAAAAGGGTAATTTATGGATCAAGTCAGCAACTAACGAAAGGCGCGAAAATACATTTTTTCTGAAAACATGGTTTTTCATGTTTTAATCACTGAAGTTTCCCCCACAACGGTTCTTCACTTTATTTAATATAAGCTATTTTCTAGATCTTTCAGAATCGGAACTGAAACGATAACCTTTTTGTTTCAATTAAGCAATTCGTTCTGTCAGAAGCAGTGATTTTTATTTTCAGGACCCTTTCGTATGTTTTGAGAAAAATAGTATAGTTTGTTTGGACATACTTTTTTTTTAGTTTATATACTATGAAATGTACTAATTTTCTTCTCTAGAAAATTTTTACTGCGTTTTCAAATATTAAACTTGTTGAATCATGTTGTAAACTAAAAAGTTGCAGTAGAAATAAGTTGTCAACCATAAAATATGGGGACTTATTGGTTCTAAAGTATTTTGTATAAATAACAGGAATAATAATGACATACCGATTGGAACTAGAAAATCAAACATAAAGACTAAAAAATTGCATCCCACAGATTCTTTTTTTTAAACTTTTACTACCTTACAACAGTTGTAGTGCACTTCCTTGTCTTAATAAATTTTAGAGTGGTTAAAAAACTAGAACTATTCTGCGAATCTAGAAAATTTCAGCAACTTCTGTTGAAACCAACAAAGTTTAAAATTTTAGAAATATTGGAAACGTATTGGGGAGTTAGAAATTCTAAAATTTTTACAAATTGAATATTTTAACAATGTTAAGCATTTTGAAGACTTAAGAAAGTTTTAAATTTCTTAGAATCCTTGGAAGTTAAAACCTTTCAATCATTTTTAATTTTCCGGATTTAAAAAATTAAAACATAAGATAAAAATAAGAATATAATAATATTAGGGGGACCGGAAAGTAATGTCGCTTTCTTACATTAAATTGAAATGTTATCACCCTCGTTATCAACAACTTTTTGCCATCTAGTGTGCAAATTTTCAATCACGGATTGATAAAAATCAATTGGTTTTTAAGTAAAATTTCTTGAGATGACATTTTGGACATCATCCATATTTTCAAATTTTTTGCCACTAAGAAAATGTTGTAGGGATCGGAATAAATGGAAATCCGAGGGTGCGATATCGGGTGAGTATGGTGGGTGAGGCAGTACTTTCCACCCCAATTCATTAATTTTTTTCCAGTGTTTGCCTTGCACAGTGCGGTTTTGCATTGTCGTGACGCCTTTTCTGTTGACAATCGTCGGATACTTTTCCATTAAAGATTGGTTCACTCGATCCAATTGTTCACAATAAAAGTCTGCATTAAGTTTGTCCAGGTTTCAGTACTTCGAAGTGAACAATTCCGCGAATATTCTACCAAACGCACAGTAGCGCCTTTTTGGGATGTAAACCCGGCTTCGCAGTACTTCGTGGTGATTCATTTGGAGAGAGTCACTGCTTTTTGCGTTTTGGATTATCATATAAGACCCATTTTTCGTCTCCAGTGATCAAACGATCAAAAAACGGTTCTGTATGGTGCCGTTGAAGCAATATGTTGCATGTGATGGATCTGCTGGCTTTGTTTGCTTTAGACAGAATATGGGGAACCCAAAGACCTGCTCTGTTTGTTTTGATTTTTATCGACCCGGGATTGAAAATTTGTACACTAGATGGCAAAAGGTTGTTGATAAAGAGGGTAATAATATTATTGATTAAAAATGAAGATTTACTAAAAAAAAAAGAAATTAATGTAAGAAAGCGACATTACTTTCCGGTCCGCCTATTAACTTATAAAATTAAGAATATAACCGATTTAAAAATATTGGAAAATCTTTAAAACTCTAGGAATCCATAAGATTTTAAAGAAATATTGATGAAAAACGTCTTAATTGTCTTAACTCGTATTGTTGTTAATTTTTGAGTAGAATTGAATAAAAAAAAAAAATTGAGGCCGCATGCGGAGTAAAACAATACTCAAGATTTTGGTAATGATGCACTTAATTGTCTTTCAGTAAGTGTCGCTAACCTAGCAATTAAATGTTATTCACAAAAAAATCCTAAAAAAGATTTAAATTTGCTTTGTAAATATCATCGGTGAAGTGCTTCAAACTATGCCCTAATAGATCGAAATTTTTTTTATCAATCCTGCATAAAAAAATGAATTATTAATTATGTGTAATAAGGTACTTAAATCATTCATATAATGTAAAGTAAGGTAAAGAGCTTAAGTTTTTTCTATTATTTAAAATACTAAAGTAATGTTTCTCCACTTGTTGCTTTCTCGGAATTTTAAACATAAAAAAACAATGGTTTTCTGTCTGTAAATTATTGTACTGTAAAACTAATACTATCTATTAGTTGTCCTACTTTTCTACCAACTATTCTATTGAGAATTATAAAAACAATTTCTTATCGAACACATTTGAATATTTCACTTTCACATAAATTAATGCAGGAATGACCAAATTTGTGGCGGCTCTACTTACTATTTTCAGTATTCATTAATCTTGTTGATATGAATCTGTTCTAGTGCGACTAGATATTTGGGATGTCTCATCAACTTGATTGTTATGACTGTAATAAATTAAAATTTACTAACCCTTCATTCTAAAAATAGATTTTAGTTTGCGGTATATCGGAACGAACAATTGGCAATAATCGTAAAAACTGTGTATGAATGTAGAATGAAAAATTTCTAGTGTCCTAGAGCTCAATTTGGTTCCTACCAAGTAATTGCGTTAATTATGGCCTAGAAAATTTAAATACTTGGCATTACAGCTGTAAGTAAATTACATGTAAGTTATTCCAATTTTTTTTTTGGAAGAGAAGGGATCCTGTTCCTAAATCCAATGATTTTCACTCCTGTTTGTATTCGGCTTTTACTTTCTGACTTATATTATTATTTAAAACCGCCGACTTTTCATCTTAGCATTGATTCGCTCCAATGGTTTAAAAAGCAGAAGACAAGGTTTTTAAAGATGATCTATTCGCCGCATTCCAATGATTTCTCTGTTTGTGTTCGCTCTAATTCAACAGCTGTCTGTTACGATTTATGGCGCAAAAATCTCATATATGCCATAAATAAAACACAATACTGGACGTATTTTTTAATAGCAAAAATGATAATTACAATATAATCAAATTATTACATTATTCGATATCACTTTCCTTGCAATTGGCAAAAATAACGCAACAGACGTTATCGTGCAATAAAATCTGAATTAGTATTGTGCGAAAACACTTATAGTAAGTTCACATGTAATGGAATAAGTACAACAAATTTAAGAATCACAAAGTTTGAGTAAAAGACAAAGATGGCACCTTGACTGATCAAGGACAATCTCTTTGTTAAAAATATAGATAAATTTATAAGCACCATTTCCCGTAACTTTTTCCTATATAAATTTGCGAGAATAAAACGGAAGTTGTTGAGAAGTTTAGGCTTCATAAACCTACGTACTAAACCAAAATCTATCAGATCTAAACTAAATTCACGTATTTTGGAAGAACTGAAATGGACATGTTTAGTTTGGTGTTGATTTAGTTGTGCACGAAAATGTAAATTTCGCGAATTTTCCCACCGATCGTTGTGAAAATGTGAGTTAATTAGGTTTCAAACTATTGTTATGTTGGTAGTGTTCTGTTATTTATTTTGTGCCTAATTAGTGAAAAAATCCGAAATTTACACCAGTTAAGTGCGTATTAACATTTATGTTCTATAACTAATCACGTGGGTAGAAAAATACAAAATCTTAAAATTTAAGGTCGATGGCGCAAATTCTTACGAATAAATAAGCCAATGGATCTACTCTCATGGTGCCAAGAAAAAGCGATATTTTGGTTCGTTTTTCCCAGTCAAAAGTCAAACTACCGTTTTGACGATATAAATTAGAACTGTAACAATGACAACAATGACAACAACACTTTAAATTTGAAAATTTTCTTTCATATAATTCGTTTAATATCGTTAAAGCTTAAAACCGAAGCACTAACTTATGAACTTTTGTCATAAATAATCGAGCGGGCACCCGAACTCTCACTATAATTGCCTCATGGTTTTTAGACTACAACATTCTACAACACAGAAATGTAAAGATTTTTTAATCAGCCTTTTCTTTGATTTTATCAAAACGAGTACGCCAGTTGTCGCGCAATCCAACAAATTTCGTCTTCCACTAGGAGGTTTTATGCTTCTTTTTGGGATCTCGTCGGCGGTCAGGATCCGTGCTCATCAAGATCTTCAGATCCTTGTAATCCAACTGCAAGTACCATTCAAACACTGTTATGCGGCCCCAATGGGTAGATAACGCCGCTGCCAATAATTTTGTCCACATCTGCACAGGCGCCATTTTTATTCGAACGAAATTATTTTACACTTGGTCTCAAAGCTGCGACCAACCCTTATGGTACACCTATGCCCCAAAAGTAGGAGTTAGTAAATTTTGAAAATTATTCGTGAATCCCAAAGGCCAACCCTACTTATTGTTAAGAAGGTTAAAATACTACTGAACGCCTAAGAAGCAGATGTGATAGAAATTAGTGACAATGACGCGATACAAGTTTGATAGTACTCACCAGCATTTCGTCATCGGGAACTCTCGAAAGAAGGTCCAGAACTTCATTGTTTGGAACAGAATGTGGGCGAAGAATTCGGCGAAGGAACTTGTTCGTACCCCACATCATCAACAGGTAACGAATTGGAATAAAGTACAGAACAACGAAGCCAGCGAGCAACAAACTGATCGCTATCCATGATAAATAAGGAACAGTAAAGTTGAAAGTGCTAAAATAGTAAAGTAAGAACAGAATTTCTGACTAGGGCGGTTAAGTACTTTTTTACACTTTCTAGGAGAGAGGCGATGCGTCCTATTGCGTTCTGAACGCTTTGGGTCACTTCTTGAATTGCTTGGAGACGTTCCTTTAAACTTTTCTTCTCTTCCTAGTTACAAAAATAGAAGAGATTTTTTAAATTGTGAAATAATCATGATTATGGGTACTGACGGATGTTAAGAAAATGGTCAACCGCCGTTACAAAACGGTTTGAGTCGGTATTCATTTATGGTTGATCAATTGCAAGAGTTGTGAGTAACAAGACGTTGTTATTTGTAATGAAACGGTGTTGTCATACGTACGTACTGTCAAGAATACTACTTTTCTTTTCAGGATAGCTATTTGAGTCTTAAAATCTCTTAATGTCTTATACATTTTTTGCCTACTTATTAAAATATCTAGGTTAAAATTTTTGCCATCTAAGAAACGAAAAATGAAAGAAGAAAAGGTTTCACTCGTGATGTGTTTTTGATATAGTTAACAAATTGGTTTATGCCAAATTAGAAACTTCACGCTTATGTGTTGTTTTGTCTTTAGTGTCGTAATCTGACTAAAAATGGCAAATACAAAATATCCGCTTTCGCTGAATAAAATTTATATCGTGATTGGTTAGTGAAATATTAAACGAAGTATACGCATTTAATCTCAGAGTGAGTTAGATTTTTGTACAGATAAAAAACTGGACCACGAAACTAGCAATTTAAAAGGATCAAGAGACGGAAAATAAAAGTATCTGAGTCTGGTTTATATTTAAGAGGAATCTAGTAAAAAAACACCAACATACTAGTCTTCCTAAAAATTTCAGAAAAAACTTTTTTTCACACCTGATTTCCATTAGAGTCAACTTATCTCTGCTGTCCACAATATCTTAACGTGTATTTTGGGTTACATAAGGTGACACGAATTATTGTTATTTATTCACGCTTTTAAATAATTCTTTGAAAGGTTCATTACAAGTTAAAATAAATGTTACATATATCTCAAATTAATGGAAGACGTTGGCAGTTTGAAAATGAAAGTAGCGTTTGAACAGCAGCGCTACTTTCTTTCTTATCGTTTTTTGTATTGATCATCTTTTCCTTAGTTCCAAAATTAAGATGTAGTTTCCACAGAATCGCAATTTATAAAGTTTAAACCGTGATACTCGTTTTGTTACTTACTACATAACCCAATTTCTTGGTTTTTATGCCCTTTCAATCCATAAAATCCTTTAATACCCACCTTTTCTTTATCTTCATCCTCGTCATCTTCTATATCCGAATCGGCAGTTTCATCCCACGGGATGGCGTTCGGTCCCGCTAGCATTTTTACAATATACTGCTTTACAAATATCAATAAACCAGCAATGGGAAACATCCACGGTTCAAAATAGTAACAAATAATAAGAAAGAAGACCAAAGCGATGAAACTCTGAATTTTTGATTCCCACTCGAAACAGTTCCTGAAAAAATAATTCTAATTCACTTGCTTCACTTAACTTACGATGAAATTACTGGAAGATCTTCCCGAATTCATAAAAATGCATAATGAAAACTTTCAGTCTTAATACATTTCTGACGAAAACTTGGCGTTTGAACTTTATTTCGCTTTGCATGTACTTTTCTTCTTTGGGATTTAACGTTCGTATACATGCTCTAACTGGATTCCATACTAGATTCATTTCTAGTAAAATTTGAGGGTTGTTGCCTTTTGCGCGACTTCGTAGTTTTCGGTCTTTGAGTGCATACCATTTCTTTTCACCATTTCTTATTCTAAGTAAAGGAATGGCTAGTCTTCCTAGGAACTCTACTTTATGGTCGCGATCTTCGTCAAATACAGTGATGTCAAGAACGTTGTTGACGTCTTTGACGTTGAACGTAAAAATTTTCTGCCAGGATGGTGACAGAGTTTTGTATTCAGTTTGTGTTTGAAGACGGGCGTTTCCTAACTCTAGAACACAGAAAGGGTCGCTTTTTCCGCCTAGGTCGGCGGCGGCGAGACCTGTGGCTCGGTAAACTTTCACTGTCAAATGGCCTACGTCTTTGAGGTTGTGGAAAGTGCGGTGCCACACCTACAAAGCATAATTAGTTCAGTGGTTTAAACAGGAATCGGGCAAAGGATTATTAAAGGGATTCAGAGAAAAAACTACACTTTGACCTATTTTAAGCTAGAAAATAGAAAGTTCGTAAAAATGCTAATATTCAACAAATAAATAGAAATTCTAAACAACCAGATTCTGTAATTGAAATAAAAAAACGTAGATCAAAAATTAATTGGGTACCCTTGAATCTTTATTAAATCTAAAATAAAAGTTATTTAAATTTACTTAAAAATTCAGTTTTTCAAGAAAATTTAAATGTTTTGAATTTTGTTTAATTAAACGGCCCTAATTATTTTTTCAAAACTAGAAATTACAACTTGTTTGCTGAAAATCTTAAACATTTCTCGAAAAAAGTTAAATAGTAAATAACTACCAATAATTTTAAAATTTTGTAACAATATTGTGAAAAACATTTTAATTCTCAGTGGCATTATAAGCACAAGGCCTTAAAGCACACGTAACGGGTTTAAGATCACGAGTCATGTAAAACTGGTCAGAAAATTATTTAGAAATTATGATTAAACTAGAAAATGAACTTCGTACCATAAAGAAAGGTAAATAGTGAACAAAGCGATGGTCCTGGATCGGCAGATATCAGGGCTGGCTTCAACCTTTTTTTAGGGTTTTAAATTGTTAGCTTGCTAATCTTTTAGTTTAAATAGTTTGTTTTAGGATGTACGAAGCCAAAGTCCGATTGCCTGATATCCGAAATTGTAAAATCATCTTTGAAGCACTTCTAGAACCATAAACTCGAGAGACTTTTCTGATCACTTTATACGTATATCATATTTTTATTGTCCTCACACTACTATATAAAATGTAGAGCAAAAACAATAAAATTTACAGTTATTAGTAGGTAGCGTTTGGTTCTGATTTCCAATCGTTTACATAGAGGTTGGTAGTTATGTTTGTGCATTACAACATGTGTATTATTGTCTTTCAAATATGTGAGAGATATTTCTTATTGTCTAAGCGTGCTTTAAAAAAACGATTTCGCACGGGTTTGCGTGTTTTAATCGAGGATTCTAATGCAGGTATAATAAAAAACATTTAAAAATGGCATGATTTTTAAAATTTAAAAAATATAGTTACGCGCCCATCACGACTAAAAGTTGACGTTTTCCACTCGCCCAGTTTATTGTCTTTTGCATAACGACAATAAATTGACAGATAGCACAGTCATTTTAACATGTCATTGACGTAATAGTTTATAACTTTTAACGTTTATTGCACAAATATTTGACAGTAACTCCATAAATTATGGTTTAAATATTTTTTTATTATATTTAAACGATTTACACCAATATATTCCTATTATTTGGAGTTCTTTCGTTATTAACTCAGAATTCTTATTATATACCACTATTTGGAACCAATATGTTAAATTCTTGTTAGTTAAATAAACATAGTAAATATTTCAGATAGAAACAAAGAAAAATGCCATAAGTATTGAACATACAAAATCTTCATAATTAAAAATTTAATGACTTCCTTTTGCAAGTTTTAATTTTTTCGTTATCTCCTATTTTCTTGGAATTAGAAACAATTTGAGCATTAAATTTTAAAATAATATATATGCGTACAATTAGATCATGCGTTTTTTCTAGAGGTGGAACAGTTATTATTTTGGGCACAAAATGGAAGTAACTTTCTTCTCTAGTTTATTTAATCAATTTTGTCGCCTCACCTCCACAGATAAAGGTGTGTCATAAGTCGCGAATAAATTCTGGATCACGACGAGAGGCAAACTGAATAAAATCAAATTTTGCAGAAAAAAACACTTATTATTATTACGTTTTCGCAATAATGAGCTATTTTAATTTTTCAAAACGGAAACTAAAGTGGCACTTTTTTTTTGGAAAAAAGATAATTTCGGGTGACATCATAATTTAGCTAGAATTCAAAATCCAGGTGTCAAATGTCCAGTTGTAAGTCGTAATAATTAAAATGAATTTGCTATAATATAAAAGTTTTCTTATTGCGTTTATGCAAAGAATTGCAAAATAATGTCAGAACTAAAGTGCTTGTAGTCCCTTAAACGATTAGTTGCCTCATTAATGCTCGGTATAGTAATATCCACTTATGCGAAAAAACTTGCTGTTTTTATTATTTAATGATTTTGATTTTTCTGAAAATCGTGTTTCTAACTACTTTAACTAGCTATATCTTAAAAAAACCTTAGCTTAGAAAAATTAAACTTGCACTTTTATGTTACTGCAGAATGTTACGGTTCACTGAGTTTACTCTCGACTTGCAACACACCCTGTATAAAAAAGAGACGGAATCTACGTAATTACTAAACTAGAACAACTTTCTTGTTTTATGAAATGCCGGGTGAGTTCATTTGTTCATTCTCATCTTTCTCTTTAATTCACCAGTGGAAGTTTTCCATTCATACCCTCCTACGCATTGGCCGCTTTTTCACCCTTACTCTCACGTTCGAACATTCACCCTCAATTCGCATTCGCCCTTTTTTGCAATTATATTTACATATCGATTGATGAGATTCTCTCGTTCCCTGGGGTTCTCCTCATAGGTGGTCAAATCTGATATGGTTTCTGAGGCAGTTGTTCCACTAATAGTAAGAAGTAAATGAAGAGAGCCAGCCCCATCTTCCAAGTCTTGCCACAGGCTGTGCGTCTTTTCTCGTTCCAGTCTCGTTAAATCTATCACACACCTAAAGGTTTATTGTTAATAACAGTTAACAACCCTAATAAAACCGCTTGCCTTCCTATAAAATCGTCCCGAGACCTGTCTTTATCCCATACTGTGATTTCCAGTTGTTGATCACCATCGTCGTAGAGATGAAGGTCGAATTGTTCTAACCATCTTGGATTTAACGATCTCCATACTATTCTACTTTTGTACTTTTCATTGCCTAACCTAAAATTAATGAGGTTGAAACAAAATTATTGACTGTATTGTTTAGCTCACCTAAATTTTACGTAAGGGTCGGAAGTTCCCGTTTCGGGATCACATGCTAATAAATTTTTACCTTCTACTAATGCTATGGTCACTACGGAACTCCAAATTTGAGATTTCAGTCGTTTGTTTACATCTGATATTCTGCTGTTTTTCTGAAAGTACTGAAACGGTAAAAACAAAACTTCCATTTATGACAGTGAAAAGATAGAGGTTTTTAAGGCAAAAGAAATGTAAAAGGATGGTTTAATCATTTAATACCATGTTGTATTTGCTGTTTGTTTGCGATAGCCTCGAAAATAATGTGCACGCAGCAATTTTGCAGTAAACAACAAAATGCTGAATGTTTTTTTTTTCAATGACAATAGCGGTGAAGACTTAAAAATGTGGTTTTCATGACTTTGTAAATTTTTGACAAAGATGAACTCATAAACATGTTTAGATGTAAATGTGTAATTAAAAACGAAGGGAGTTAATTAAAAATATGTCAACGTCAAAACTTTATTATATTGCACAACTTTCTGACAACCAATTTGCTTTAGTTAGCGGAGATTTTTTATGTATACTTTTGCATATACGCATATTATTATTATTTATTATTTATTTTTAGCTCAATTACTTTTTAGTTGTTACATGCAAGTTAAAAGTAAAGAAATGTCAACAAAAATTGGGAAAGACAATAAATTAACTTAAGATTAGCTCAGAACTAATTAATAATAGCAATCTTTTATATTACTCTACAATACAACAAACTCGTGCCAGTGGTTTCTTTAAAAAATATGAAATACAAAGAGTTCAAAATTTCTGAAGCCTCCACAGTATGTAGAAGCTCTAAGGAATAAAGAAAATTTGAATAATGAAAAACAGTCTAAACCAATACGAACCTAAAAATTCTAATAAAAAAAAAACCTTTATATGCTCTATTATTTTTGAAAATATAAACGGTACAAGGAACACAAAGTACCCAAAAGCTACAAAAAAAAACGAATGATTCAAATAGTCCAGAAAAATCGAAATAATCTAGAAGTTCTACAGAAATAAAAAAATATAAAGGATACCAAAAACAATATACAGTTAAAAGGTCCCAAGGAATTTAAAGGATTTGAAAAAATGAAAGGTATAAAAGAGTTCAGACCGATTGAAAACTAAATGTACAAAATATAAAACATTTAAAGCGTTAATAAAATTTGCAGAGTTCAGATATTTAAGAAATGCAAGAAATCTAACCAATCTAAGATAGAAGAAAGAGGTAAAATCTAAAAATGCAAAAAATGAAAAAATGCAGTGTAAAGAATAAAAATTATAGTTAACCCGCACACCAAAAAGTCAGTTTATTAGCTGACGCGCGTTTCGGTAGCAAAGCCAGCATTATCAGGGCGATGATACAAACTACAGTTGTAGATACTACAGATCATATTTTCCGCCGTTTAGCTTTAGCTCTTAATTGTTGTAATTACCATACTGATGATAAAAAGATTGTACAAAGCGTCGAAACCACGACAAAAATTTAAGTTTTTTATATGAACCAGAGTTATTGTCTCAGTTATTACCATTATTAAGAATAGTAACAGTTGTGTAGTATCATATTATGTATTGTCGTTATTAAGAGATTAGTTATTTATATCTAAATTAAATTAAACATGCGTCAAACTCACTTTAAGGCAACTTCATAATGGACGTCTGTTTGCAATAAATTTTGGCTAAATATAATAATATAAAATAGAGAGCTATTTAAATTTTATGGTAAAATCGAAAGCGTTACCAATCGTACTTTTAATGCTGTTCATATTCCAAGCATTGAACTGGATTAACGTTCTGCAACTCACTTTGTTCTCTTACTCTTATTCTCGCACCAAATTTCCCGTCTTTACATGCGTCATTTCCCTGTTTTGAATTCAGCTTAAAACACAAGCCGCCGTTTACACATTGTGTTGGAGAAAACATTGACAAAACCGCAACAAACAACTGGGAATTTCTATTTCAGTTAACACGTCACAGTTATTTACTTCCCTCCCTCTAAGAATAATTGAGCAAATGAAAACTGTTCATTATCATAATCGTTTTCATTCTGGTTCGTTCTTAAAGACCTTGAAAAAGCACGGAAGATAAGCCTAGTGAAATAATCCTTTAATTCCGCGCTTTGAACGAGCTATTTAAGACCATCCCAGCTGAAAAGTGATTCTTGAAAACCACCGGAGCATTTTCATTAAGTATTCTAATTAAATCCATTTTTTCGTGGCATTAAACTTATTTAGCAGTGAGCAATGTGTGGTTTAGATAATATGAATATTTAAAGCCACTTTTGAAAATGTTAGGCCCTTGAGAGTTTTACAAAATAAATGGAAATTTTCTCGTATCACTATGGAAATTGCTCATTGAAAGTTTAACGAAGTTCCCAATTGAGATTTCATAAATTGATGTTGATTTTTCCAGATGGAAATGTCGCGAATAAATTTTAATATAGTGTATATTATGTATAAATAGAACGTTGAATTAAACTACATGTCTTTGTTCAATATAAATTAAGTTTAGAAATCACGTGCAAACTCCTTGCTCTTTGGGTGGTTATTTACAATGCAAACCACCCACGGTTCGCTTACACAGGCTGCATTAAATGAAATCGATGAAATCGCTCTCTATGGGCTAGAACACCCGTTTCAGGAGTTCTAGAATTAAACAGGATGAAACAGAAAAAACGAGAAAGTCAACATAATAGATTGATTGAGATGAAGAAATGTGATTTTTTGTTGAAAATATAACAATATCTAAAGTATACAATTGTATGACAATAAATTCAATAAATTAACAATTTACGAATAAATTGCATCTTGTATATTCAGTATGTTTTGAAATTTTTACTACAGCTGCGGTAGAAAGAATGAAGTGTTGAACTGAAAGCACTGAAGAATTACTCAAAACTAATAAATAAATCGCATTTATAGTCTAATGAAAATTGACAAAGAAATGTTTTGGCACTACTTTCCTCATTCTTCTTTGAAAATTATCTTTTGGAGTACTTTTGTTTGTAGCTTTAAATTTTCAACGTTATGCTTGAAAAATCTAAATTTATTAAATCTTGTTAGAACATCTATAAATAGAATACTTATACCAAAACATCCAAAGAGTGCAAAGCTTACAAAAAAACGTAAGAACGCAAAAAATTCAGAAAACAACTAAACTCAAGCAATTTACATTCCAAAACTTAAAACATTAAATGCAAAAAACTAAAAATATTAAAGGCTGAATGCTTACAAAATATTTAACGTTAACTTGAAAAATCGAATAATATAAAATTTAGAAAAGTTAAAAAAATTCTGATCTAAAACGAAAAAAAAATTCAAAAGTTTCATGAAAAACGAAAAACACAAAAAGGTCAAAATCTAGAAAATGTAAAGATGCTATTGCATATTGTCGCATATTTATTTAAAACATTTCTATATTGCATAACACTGATGCATATTATATAATATAATATATAACCATACTTAAATCTTTTCGTAATTTTGTACGCCATTTTCCTCGTCTTTAACCATAATTATTTTCTTTATATTTTGGTATGTATAAACGTCGTTTTGTAAAGTATAATTTCCCTAAAAAGGGTACATAATTTATTTCAAGCGTTTTACAAATACACCAAGATTTCTTTAACAAAAGTTGTTTTTAAACCAGATTTTTACGTCTATGATATGAATCCCTCTATGGGTGGAAAATATAAATATAAAAAATTCAAAATCCTACCTGTTCTTTGTCCTCTTGACTCTTAGGATACAAAGTAACTGTTAAAAGAATATCCCCCAACGCCGCATCCGGCCTATCAGGATCTTGTAACGTTAACGTAATATCCGTAGTTCGTCCTAGATCCAAAGCAGTAAGATCCAAACTCGCCGCCCCCATGAAATCGTCCTTCCCAAAAAAAAACTATTGTTGCTTCTATCGATTTTGTTATTAACTTACTTGTAGTCCCCAGTCGTAATCGAACACTTTCATATGAATGGGAAGAAATGGATCTTCGATGGGCACAGTAAAACTTTCGTCCCATGTTGGATTCAAATCTCTATATACTGTCCTCGATTTGTAGATCAATCTGCCTCCACATTTAAATTTCACGTATGGATCACTGAGACCTGAAAGGGTTTAAGGTACAATTTTTATAATACATGGAGTAGACGCAATATCATCGATAACGATACGTAAATTCGTATTGGATATTACTGATACTTTTGGAGATCTCAATAAAGCAGACAAAATGCTTTTTGTAGAAATAAATAGAACAAGCTCTGTGGAGGAAATACCATTTCGTGGAGAACTATTACGTTCGAATTATTATTATGTGGTGATATTCAAGTGCAAGTTATTCGAAAAGAGTATCTGTGTTGTCCTTTGTGTTTTTAAAGCTAAACAAAATTACCTTCGCTCCTCGAAGAGAACCCTTGGGATTCAGGTTTAATTGCAACAAGTAAGAAATTACAGTTAAGTTTCGTTTTAGGTTTAATGAAAAATATTGTGGCAACAAGGTTATTAAGTAAGTTTGTAGTTTTCTAATGAAGTGCAACTTTGAGGGTTGTTTGTGTTAGACTGTATGAAAATTATGCATATTTATGATGAAATTTTAAAGAAACTAGGACACATGGGTGAAGTCACATAACACTTCTATTTGTCGTTAATTATCTTGCAGCTTTCCGTGATTTGTTATAAAAATATATTTAAAGCTATAAATGTAAAAGGGTTTTCGTTCAAACTCTATGGTCAGCAGATTTTGGTTTTTAGTTGTATAACAAAACAAAGAATCAAAAGCATTTGGGGTAATAACTATAAAAATATCAAATTGGACAGTTAAATTTACAAGGGGTCAGAGGTCAAACGAGATTTTTTACAACCAAAGAATTATTATTTAAAACGTATCTATCTATTAAAAATAACTTATAGAACTACAAAATTGTTCTGTTTGAGTCTGTCCTTATTAAATATTAAAATAAACAGTCAGTCAGTTTAGCAAATTAAACCATAAGTGTGTCAGTTCCCGGAAATAAATATGTTTTGTACATTTTCAAAGTTTCGTAATTTCGGTAATTTATAGCATGCTTTAAATGTTTTATGATTCAGTAACATATTTGCAATAAACAAAACAATGAAATAACGCAAACGATTTTATGCATGTAATTTCTGAATTTCCTATTATCATATTCGTTTTATTGACTATTAGGAAACAAATAATCACGATAAATATCTTCTAAATAGTATTGTAAAATGATTATCAACTTTGTACCACGTCACAGCAATTTCCACTCATCGGCAATTAAATTAAAACCATTCATAAAAGATGTTCACGCTACCTAACTACACAGAGTATGCGTCCTATAATAATAACTAAACCGAGCCAAATTATGTTATGACAGGATAATAATTGAAACTGTGTACTCGTCCGGCGCATCCACCAATTTTACACGTGGCTGCTTATCGATCTTTCGACGAGTTTCTAATTGCAAATTTAAATTAATTGAAGTGGAACACCGTCCCTTATTCTGTAAGAGAATTGTTAGACTAAATTATGTCGGTATCAAGAACAAAATCAATCAGAGTTTGAAATCTACTAACACCGGCTCAGGGTAACAAAAGAACTTTTTCAAAAGCTTATTCTTTAAAGCTGTTGATAAAGGATCCCTTTATTTCTATTCAAAAAATTTCCGTCTAACTGGTAATGACAAAGAGAAGAAAAAAAATTATGATTAAATTCTTTCTTTCTCTTAAGACAGCAGCTGAAATCGGTTTAGCCGAAACAAAATCCGCATTTCTAAATTCATTTAAAAGCATTGACAAATATTTGTCGGCAGAGAACATGATAACACTAGAAACCTTGATGGACTTCTGCAGACATTAAACAAAACAGTTATGATTCGTACCGTGTATTTTACGACTTGATTTATTTTAAACAGATTGTGAAAACGTCGTTCGCAATGAATTTTTTTATGGTAATAAATTTCGAGAAACATCCGGAGAGTTTTTTTTAAGATTTTGCAAAATATGGAAAGTTATAGATTTATGCTTGATAAAAATAATCTCTTTTTATGCATTAAAATAAGATACAATCTTTCACATTTATTTAGCCTAAAACACCGCGTCCCTTTAATAAACGATGGTCACGAACATTTCAATCTGCTGTTGAGCGTCTAGTGTTCATGCCTTGGTATCATTTTCAAGAGCTATTAAGAACACTTTCCTAGTGATTGGATTACCAAAGTTTAATTCCTCTTAAGCAGGCGAGAAGCGATCATACGCTGTAGATGCAAACTCATCTAGTGGAAAATTTGGTGGAGAAGTCAAAGGCAAAACTTCAAACGTAATTTACTCAATGTATAAACAAGTTGCTTCACTCACAATTATTGTTGCAGATTTTGTTTGAGGAAGTTTTAGCGCTTAAAAATCGATATAAATATTAAAATTGAAATCGCGTTAGCTGTTGTATTATTCAACGATGGAGCTAACAGGATGGAGCGTTATAATGTATATAATATTTAGGTACTCTGCTTCTCGAAAATTTTCACAATTTTTTTTGTCGATTGCTTAAATATAAATGTAAAATATATAATAAAATAAAATATGTAAAATATAATATAATTTTCTTTTAGTATTTTTTTATGTTTTGTTTGTTTTTCTTCATAGCTCCTGTGGTCACAGTTATTATTTAGATTTTCTTATTTGTGAACTTCTGGGTGTAGGTTAGAAGATTCTAAGATCCTATATACGTTATTTTTAAGGGGTCTTTCACTGTTTTCCAATAGAGGGTCACTAAATTCAGTAGACCAATTTGAAGTTGTGAATAAGCAATATTTGCAATACTGTGTAAGAAAAAGAGGCAATAAAAATATCTCTAAAAGTTAGATATTATTGATCGAATGACGTTTCTGATCTGTTATCATTCTTTTGGGTAAAGAAGAACTATTAAAATTAAAATAATTATTTAAAAAAAATGTAAATGGCTATTGCTTCATAAAAAATGTTTTCAATTTCGGCAACATTATTTCCCAGAATTAGACAATTTTCAAATTTATTAAATTATTACTTATATCTCTCATTGACTAAAGACCTTAAAATGTGTTCGTAGTCTATAAAATTGTTGTCGTTATTAGGTAATAAAAAATCCACAATCGGTACAACACCTAATTGTCTTCCAAATTTTATTTTTCCAATTCCCTCATTTTGACAGCTCCACCTAATAGCTGCACTTGTATTAAATTCAGATGAGAAATCATTTTCAGAAAATTTCAGATCTCTTTTAGATCTGTTGTCTTCCATAGTTTGCAAATTGAGCCAAAATCAGACGCAGTTAGTTTGTGTCTATTTTCTTACGGTTACCCCGTAATTTTCATCAGCTAGAGTGACGGCTTTCCCTTTTTTAGTTTTATGATTCAGTTTCCTTTTTACTTTATTGTATTGAAATTTCTTCTTACACTTGTACCTAAAAATAATTAAATTATATGTCTCAGCATTCTTTTTTTAATATTTAGTATCAAGCTATATCAAGCTACTCTGAATCGCTGAAAAAAGATTAGAACAACTAAGTATTAGTTATGTCATAACAAAATCAAACAAAAGCAGTAAAGATCAAGAAGAAATTTTAAAATTCAAATTTTATTGAGAACCGTAGAAAATGACCGTCTTTCTTAAAACTGTCAATCATTGGGCTAGTGTTCGCCGAAACCAGTGTTCGTCGTACCATACCATGATTTAATTTCATAAATTCTCATCTACAAAAATTTGAAGTAACTAAAAGCCAAACAATCAATAAAAAAATATTACTTTCTGGCGGTAAAGTTATAATTTGCCGAAAAAAAAAATATAAAGTTTGCATTTTATTAAACAAAGTTAAAAATCGATTTTGGCTGAGATTTGTAGAATTTGCTTATACGTCTCAAAAAAAGTATATTTAAATTAAGTTATACTAACAATTCAAAAATAAGTACAAAATAATGTGCCCAAATACTGTAAAAATGTTTCACGCACCTTGAAAGAATCCTCTTAAGTCTTATGTTTTTAAATTCTGTTAAACTGTTAAATCTTGATAGATACTTCAAATTTTAGATTCTTCGATGCTACTTAAATACCAAATTGTCCGGTTCTAGATTCGAACATTTATGTTTAAAATTCTTTGATATACTCTACATATTATTAAATTTTATGCTTTAAATGTTGGCATTTTATATCATAGTACCTACATACATCTAATTTTAAGATCCTCATATATTAACCGTGTCTAGATGCCAGATGTCTAGATGATAATGTGCTGGTTTTAAAATTCTAGATTAAAAAATTCAATCATTAAATGTATAAGATCCTAAATTTTCAGTTTTGGGCCTATCACAATTTTATTTAATACTTTAAAATTTTATATTAATTTCCATATTTTACATATACAGAAATTCTATATTCTAGATGACACATTTACTATTTTCTCCTTACATTTTAAATGCAGGTACTTTAAATCAGATATTCTTAGACTCTAAAATCCTAAATTAGCAAATTCTGTATTCTAATTGTTGAGATTTTGAGACATTTTTAGTTGATAATTTAAAGTTTTGAAGTAAATATTCTTATTTCTTAGATTTAGATTTTTTATGTTTCTATTTAAGTTCTCCAAATTCTAGGTTGCAAATTCTTAAACTTTCCGACCTTAGAATTTTCCAAATTCTACGTTACTAAAAATTAGTTCTTCAAATTTAAAATTTTTACATTTTAATTAATTTATTATAATTTTGCATTGTTACTTAACATTCCTAGATGACATATAGTTACATTATCTAGACTTTTACATGCTATTCCTTCAAGTTTTAAATTCTTAAATTTTATGATAAAATGTTTTAAAAAAAATCGAAAAACAGATTTGAAATGAGCATTGAAAAATAGATTGGAAACGTCATTCCACTGCTTTCCCACAAATTTACTGTAAATTTCTGGTACTTTCAGCATTTTATGAGTTTTTTATGAAGGAACGTGAAATATGTAAATTTAAAGTACACAGCATGGAGTTTATTTCGTATTTTTTGCTGTATTTGCTTAGTTGCATTGTGTTTGTTTGCATGTGGAAAACGGGATTACCTGCATATTTATCTTGTTTTAATGACAACAACTTTGCCCAAATAACCCTTTATGAAAGTGGTCGTTTGGCAAAACTGTTAACAAACAAAGGATTTTCAGTTCTATTACAGTCTCTTTGACCGAACAAAACCACGAAAATTATAATCTTTTAAAACTTTTCTCACTTTAAGTTTAGAGTGAAGCCTGTGGTCGCAAGAAAAACTGAAAAGTGCGTCCTTCGGCTTAATCTTACTCGTGAATAATGTAAAAACACCACCTAAAAGCAAAATTACCGTTTTTATCCATAGCTGCCAGTCCATTTCCTTTACGTAAATGCACTCGCAACTGGAAGAAGGAATGTTGGCGCAAAGCTGCTTCTCGTCTCCTGGTGATTTCATCGTTGGAGCTCAACTAAAATAAAACAACCGCATTGGAAAATAGATTAAATATAATTGTGTTAATTGGTTACATGCGGTGGAAGACATTGTATTTATCCATGCAAAATAAACGTTTCATTGTGGAGCTAAAACGATTCGCGAGGAAAAATTTTCATTAAGAAAAGACTTGAAAACTAAACTAGTTAATAAAAATAACATCAGCTTGAACTAATTATTTAATTTTATGCCACGCATGTTCCCTAATTGTGCATGTTTTTCGGTTTGAGACTACACACGCATAGACTATACTCACGGGAATAAGGTCGAGGCCAGCCACGGCGCTGGGGGTTGGTGCACGAGGTCTGGGAGAGCCACTCGGTGAGCTGGTGTCGCCGCCACCGACACCACTGCCGCCACAGGCACGACTTAAAGGCGAGTCTGCAACAAACACGCACGTGAGGCTATTTTCGTCAGCATAGTTAATTAACTGTTGCAACTAATCACGTTAATTGCTTGTTGCTAATCGTTTCATCAATCCCACCAACGTTTTGTAGAAAAATAAATCAAAGTGATGAGAAATGACGTAGTTCAATATACAAATTATAACATGAAATGTAAATAAGATAACATGACGCTGGAATTTGAAATATGATAACTTGATAACATTGTTCCAATTTTCTGGTCAAGTGTTTACAGAAAAAATCATGCAAGTTCTCAAAAAATATCCTTCGAGCCGGATTTGAACCAGCGACCTATGGATGACTACTACTTTTGCCTCTACAGTCCACCGCTCTACCAACTGAGCTATCGAAGGTGTTGAAAGGATTTTCGGTTGGTAGGAACTCGTGACAGCAGTAATACTGATATTTTTTCCAATATTTAAATAGTTTTGTTGCATTATCAGCAAAGTTTACACTAAATTAAAATGTCACTATTTTATTATTATTTATTAACGTTTTATTACATAGTCAATCCTATTAAAACACCAAAAAAAACTTACTGTATTCTGAGTTCTTTATTTGTATTTGTTATTTTTACACATAGGTGTAAAGAGAACATAAAAAAATAAAATATGTAATAATATGTACAAATGTAATAGCATTTATTCATTAGTTGTGACATTTCTTTTTTTTACCTTTTTTTCATTCTTATTAAAATTGAAAAATACAGTCAAACCTACGCAGAAAAAATAGTAAATAATTGAAAATAAAAACTTTGTAGAATATATAATAATATAAAAATTTTAGCCAAAATTTCATTAACTCTCGCAAAAAAATTGCATCAATTGGCGTTATCACAATCAAATGTACTATTAATGAAGAGAAGATTTTATAACAAATAATGTGCCAAATATATATTTTTCCATACCACATTGCTAAATACTAATACTTGTTTATCTTATTTTTAGATTTTTCAAATTTTTAGTATTTTTTGGGTTTGGAATCTTTGGATGCTTCGCATACTTCAGAGCCTTTGAAATTTTTTTAGATGCTTTAGATGTTCAAATGCTTTAAATGCTTTAGATGTTTTGTTTTAAATGCTTCTATTCTTCTTCTTTAGCTTCTATAAAAAAATTCAAGAAGATATAAAAAAAAGAACAATGCTTTTTTTAGGTTCATACCAAATTTTATTAATCAATTGTTAATAATAATGCTAAAAATGTACCTTAAATAAACATATTCATTTTCAAAATTTTGAAAAAAAAAATAACCTAGCAATCTTGCGTTCAAAATTAAAAGGAACAATTTTTTAAGCATTTAATTCAACAAATTAACATAGCCAAAAAACTAAGCGTACCCTTTAAAATAAATGAGTTGAGTACGTCCCTGGACTATTAGAACAATATAAAAAATATTTTTTTTCATTGGCCTTTTACTGATAACATAGTTTGGTTTGATGTCTTATGCAAGTGTCGTTAATGGAGGAAATTTGGAGCATGCTTCATACATTTTTGCTCAATGCCCTTTGTTGAACTCTAAGAAACATTTGATATTTTTGATTATTTTTATTATTTATACGTCAAAGCAAAAAAGTAATATACGCAGATAATAATAATTTTTAAAGGGATATTAGAATTATGGCTTTAACGCTTACTTCATATTTTTTAACTAAATTGTATTCCTATAGAACTCCTTAACCTTGGTGGGTTATAAATACATATTTCTAGAAATTTGCATAAAATCTAGTTTAACAATTATTGTTCTAACAGTCAGTTACAACTGCTTAACAACAACACTTAATTAATATTCGTTCTTATTAACAAAGAAAACATCTCCCCATTGGTAATTAAAAAAAAATGCAGTAAATAAAGAAAAAGTTTAATTATTGAATTAAAATTACAACTTATTATGAAATTCTTGTTACGACTTTGTTGATCCGATTTTGGGAGTTTGAGGTTTTCATTTTTCAACTGAAACGGTAAAAGTGAAAACTCGACTTAACATCGACAACTCATTTAGAGTTCAGAAAGCTTTGTTCTGCAGGGTCATTTAGATAGAGAAAACTTTCGAAAGTCCGTGATATCAAAAAATAAATTATAACGAACTTAAATATAAAAGTTAAAATGTTATTTGATGAGCAAAGTTGTGTTTATTATTGTGTTGGTGTGGTTTCAATTAATTATTTTCTATACCATTTACAGTTAAGAAGTTTGTCATTATTGTTCAAGAAAAACACTGTCTAGAACTACAAGTATAAAACACAACCTTCAAATAAATTTCATCAAGTATATTTCAGTTATTAATAATAATAACAAACAATGAAATTTTGATACGATCACAAGACTATTAAAGTATTACGTTAAAACCACTTAACACTTGTTCAGGTCAACTTTGACTCATTACCAATCAAAAAATGAACCGACATTGTTGATTAAAGTTAAAGTTACAGTTTACTCTTTAGTGCATGTGAAGTTCTTTGTAACTAAAATAAAAGTTAATTACAGCTTTTTATTACTTCGTTACTATATGACGCGCAACCATCACGTTGTAAGTTTTTCCTAAACTAAAAATAGCAGGAAACTTTCAGTATAAAATTCTGACAGAGTAACATAGTATACTTTAGAGATAAATCTTGTTGAATCCTATATAATACAAGCTGACACTTTAACATTTTAAGTAGATTAAAAAGTTTGACAGTATATCTAAAAACTAACAAAAAGAGAGCTGAACATTAAGTGGGGAAATTAAAAATGCAGTAAAATTTATTTTGCCCTTTTAATGTTTTTAATAAGAGAAAAATGACTGATATTGCTGCGATCAGACAATCGTAAACATACACCCATAGACTCGATAGATAATAAGGATGTCCACCTCCTAACGGATTTTAAGGCGCCGTAAAAAGAGCATTAAGCAATGTGGTCATAAAAATTTGCAGGTTTATTACCGACTATGAAACTGATAAAGATGAAAGTGTTTGGCATAAACGAACTGCGTCGATAAATCTATAATGTATATGTGCAAATTAGAAATTAGTTCTGTGTTTTAATTACTTACCAATGTGTACTTAGTTGGATTAATCATTAAATTATAAAAATAACAAAACAATCGACTTGGTAACTACATTTGTTAAATAGGATATGAAAATTATGATATGTAACAATTTTTATGATAATATAATCAAATTATTGCAAAATATACAAGTTAAAAAACTCACTACATTAGTTAAATATATCAGATTCTTTTTTTTTAATAAATTTAAAGTATTTGACTACTTTGGATTCTTAAGTTCTTTAGATTTTCTAGATTTTTAAGGTTTTTAAAATTGTTTTCAGAATTTTTATATCTGCTGTAAACCTTAGATTTATTAAGTTTTATAACAAACTTTTATTATTTGAATTTTAGATTCTTTTAATTATTCAGATGTTGTACATTTTTTAGACGCTTTAGATCTTAAACACTGCCATTTTTTTCACACTTCTTAGTGTCTAAGAAATTTTACAGAATCTTTGAATTCGATCATCCTTTTTTAGACTTTTTAATTGTCTTTTCAACTCTTATATTTATTGTAAATTTTTCAGATTATATGCATTTTTGAAGTTTGGTTATTTTTCGACAAAATTTTATTGTTTAAGTTAAAACTTTCAGAAATCGTACGTCTTAGTTTCTTCTTTTGGACATAAGAAATATCAAAACTTCAAATTTTAGAAACTGCGGAGCAAATTTTAAAAAACTCTAAATTTTAAGATACTCTTGAAACTTTCAACTCGTACTAACATTTGAAAATTTTGAAAAAGCAAATTACAAAAATTTTGGTCACCTAAATATTTTTAGGTTTTTAAAATAATTTGTAAGATATAAAAACAAATAAACTTCGTAAAATGAAAAAGTTATAATTTGATAATTAAAAAACAAATGAATGTTTACCAAAACAGTTTCAAAAATCTTAATCTTGGAAACTTTAGAAACTTTGAAAAATATCGAAGATCCAAAATTCTAAAAATTTCAAGTGGATAGCTGCGGTTTTGCAAATATTTACAAACCACTAAAACATATTATACATTTTTATTATATTATTTATATGTATCATATAATTGTATATATTTATATAGATTTTTTTTTGCAAAATGGAACCTCACTTTAAATCGTTTGCAAATAAATTTAAGAATTTTGCAAAGAAAAAAAAATATTTATAGGTTTTAATCATTGTGCAGTCCTATCGAAATGGTTGTGAACGTTACTAAAAATGTTTTTCTGTAATTGTATAAAATTGGTATAGCAGCTTAGAAATCTAACAAGTCTGACTTTTCAAAACTGCCATCACGTCAACACTGTCATTTTTGCATAGCAGCAAACATTTAACTAGAGATGCCTTGACGTAACAGATGAGCTGCTTACAGATCTTGGGATTTAAGCCGTCTTTAACTGACACTAGAAATAAAAGCATCTATGCAAGAACTAATGTATATGCGCTTTTTATAAATTAGATACGTCTACTCAACTAGCGCATTAAACATTTAGTTTATATGGGACATAATTTTTATGTGACGTTCTTAAAACAATGTGATGGTTTTCTATGTATGTTTACAACGCCACTCAGATCAATAAATGCAATAAATAATTACATTTAATACTGATGCTTTGATTTGATTTCAGTTAAATTGGTTTATATTTTCAAAGGGTTTAAAGAGTGTCCTTTACATACAATACTCTATAAATTATTTCGAATTTAATTTTGAATGAACGTGGAAATGTGAACCGCAGATGCCAAGTAGACTAATAACATTGTAACATTTAATTTAATCCTTATACGTAGATTTTTAATTTAAAAATCAGGCTCCATCTAAACTAATAGGATACTGGAGCCGGAAATAAATGAATAACTAAATGAACTTTTCAGTGTTTTGGTATAAAAGTTTTAAATTAAATGCTCGGATCTATTTATTGTCATTTAACTTTTGAGAAAATACAACTAAATAGATGATAAATTTAATTACGTAACTTACCAGCTGTATTTTTCTATTTCAGATATAAAATTTATTATTTGTGTCTGATACTATACTGACTTCTGGGTTTAATTTTACTTATTTCAAATAAATGTAAATATTTAATCTGAACATTTATTTTTCATTTCATTATTTTAACAATTACGCAAGCTTTTATTTATCAACTGTTATAAAAACCGATAGATATCGATTTCAGTTTTGCAGCAAGTAAATTATTAAAAAAGAAAACTCCTTATTTCCTTGATTATTTTACATTCTAAAGCAATTTTTAAATTATGCATTAGTTATGTAGAGGCCGGTTAACTTGTATTTTATTAAAAACAGCGAAAGTTGTAAGTTTTCTAGAAAGATCATTTTCCAGAGCTACGACCAAGAATTGCGTTTTATAACATTTAATCCTGGTGCAAAATCTATAACTGCATATTTATGCAATCTACAATGGTATTCAAAGTTTCAAAGCGTGTTTACTGTTTTTAAAATTGTATCTTTTTAGTAGAAAAATTTACGATGGCAACAACATAAATTTGTGCACGAAACTTAATATGGCCAAGAAAACACCAGAATTGCAAAAAATATATATTTCCATATCAGGTCCCGTCAACCCAACTGTCGAGCTCTTTTAAATCAAAATTTAACTCAATTCTGGTTTACGTGAAATCCATATACGTAATAAAATTTTCCTTCAGAACTCCGAGGTGTATTTTTGTAAGCAAGTATCTAGTAGTATTTTTACTCAGATGGATAACAATTTCTACTGAACTTTTGCCGATTCTGACACAATCAAAGGATGTTCCCATTTGCAATTTACATGACTAACCTGGTGAATAAAGAGCAAAAGTTCCAGCTACAAAACACTTGATAAAACTAAAATTACAATCACCGGAATCTTTTAGTGTTAGAATTGCAAATTTTCCACACACTTTATTCTCATAAATATTTTTTAATACCGGATCGAAACTTCTCAACACGCGATTGTTAACTGGGTTATTTTAGAAGCAGCACCACTTTTAGTTTATTTCTTTAACTGCTTCATTCTAAATAGGCATCGAATAATAGAATCAGTTAGTAAACATAATAATAATTCAATGAGATCTAAATAAAACCAATTCTATTTACGCAACGTTTTACTTCTCAAAAATCTCAGGGCTTTAAGTAAACATTATGAGAAATTGGAGTGTCTTTGTTCTCTGAAACTGGAATAGTATGTTGAAATGGAGAAAAATATTTTTTCAAATGGACACATTAGAGTTGGGACGTTTTCGCATAGTCACGCTCCATTTAAAGTGCCACGGGCACGGTGGTTTTCATGTGTGGTTGGCGAAAAAACTTGGAAAATATGAATATGTGTGAGGTGTGTATGTAAATGAATTTTGTATTCAGTGAAAATCGACATTTTTTTTATTATGAACAGATTTTTTACGATGTATTTCAGCTTTTACCCTTTACTTAATAATATACAAAATTAAAGCATTTGCGATTGTAAGTTTGTACTATAAATTTGTACTAATTTGGTAAGTAATGTTCGTTTTATAATTTGTGGATAGCAAGTTTGATAGTCACATCCGAGTTATTTGGCTTTTATGTAGCATCTAGAGAGATCAAAAAAGGTAAGTGTTGTGAACCTTCCCATTTACTTGAAATAAATTTTCTGCGCATCATTTTTATTATAGGTTTATTCGCAGATCTTCCAATATAATCAATAAAGAATTTTTATTCCTCCTTAAACTTTCATGCACACGGTTATTTATATTATAATGTGAGTTAATTTTGTACAAAACTAGCTCAGCGAGCAATAAAAAACCTACTTATTTGAAAAAAAAAACAAACTTCTAAAAAACGTTAGAAATGCATAGACATAAAGAGGAAAATAGGAGAAAAAAAAAGGTAACAAACAAGTCTCGAAAACTACTAAAATAATAAAATGTACTAAATGTGAATGTAAATTGTAAATTGTATAACAAAACAGGCCACTATTATATAAACATTTTGTATAAAATACAAAGTTTGTCCAAAAAGTTTTATATCGGAAAATCAACAGTAGTTGCAGGCATCGAAAAAAAAATAAATGTGCAGATGGTGAAATTGAAACAAAGACGCACAAAAATGAAGCTGTGAGTTATAGGTATCTAAGCGGCCACTTTTTTTATGTGTAAGAAAAATTACCATAATCAAAAACCGCCTACGCCAGTCTCGCGCTTTTGTACAGTTTAAACCACTGCAAACTACAGTGCGGCACTTTTTGCAGAATTTAATGCTATAATACTGGCAAAACTTTCTTCAGATCCTCTGTTCTCTAGATTGACCAGTCTGTCCGACTTCTAACAGTTTTGGGATGAATCAGTACGCCACCAGACTCTCACTATTTTTTTTTTAATTCTGCAGTATCCCTATTTTTTGACGTAATGTATATTGTCTATAGCAACATTGTTACTAATGATTGTTTTCAATGGTAAGTAACAGAAAATCATTGTAATTTTTTTCTAGTCAAAACTTCATTTAACTCTCTACACCTAAAAAAAAACACTTTAGTGCTTTAGTTTTGGATAAACTGTAATTCTTTTTTAAGCGAAGCTGTTTCAATCACACTTCAAATATATTGCATAATGTTTCTGGCTCGAATACTTAATTAACAAGATTTATAGCCATTTTGCGTAATATTTGTTAATTATTGTTATTCCCGGATCCCCCTATGAGGTTAAATGAATTGAATTGCGAAGTTGGTAAATTGCTTTTCGGTGAGTTAAAGTATAGGACGTCGGTACACATAAAACAATTTAACTAACAGGTTTAGTGAGCTTTATTTAGTACTATGTATGTTTACTATCTTTCTCTCTGTTCCTTAAGAACTAATTTTCTTGCTGTGTTTGACCTTAAAATTTTCATCATTCATTTTTCATAATCATAATCATAATTTGCCATCATCAATAGCACAAATATTAAATCTAATCTATATACCCTAATTATCAAATTAATTAGATTCTTTGGGGTTACTACTCACATTAAGTATTTTAAGTATTTAATTTTAAATGTGTACCACTGGCTGCTAAAAGATATTTTCCAATCTTGCTGATATTAACGTACAGTAAGCATTAGCAGATATTGTAAAATGCATGAGAAGTGAACTGGAGAACTGACAGAAGTTAATTTTCCAAGAGAACAGAAAACGTGATTGAGTTAGTAGCGACTATAACACAAAATGGATTGTCTGTTTTTTCGTCATCAGGGACTAGATAACATAATCAAGTACATTGGGGACATCTAATCATATTTTATGCTGCAAAGATAAACATTTTGTAATTTAATCATATAATGAAGGTATTTTAGGTTAATAAAATATAAAAATAGAACATAATTTTAATTATAGCTTGCTATCAGTAACGGTTCACAGTTAATTTTATTGTAGACATTATTTTCAGTACTGAAACTTATTGTTTAAGATTAAACAATTTTTAATACAAGAAGCTGTCGATTTTATTGGTATACGGTATTACTAAAAAGTGGATAGATAAGTATTATTCATGTAACGCTTGAGTTTCTATGTTTACTAACTATAAAAGACGGACAAGCATAGATTTTAAATTTTGATGATTAGGTAACTATTATTAAACGATTTATTTGCGACAATTTGGTAATAAATTCTGCGTTAAAAATAAAACACAATAAAGTCCACTCGTAAAGTGGTCTTGGAACCGACTTTTAAAGTTTGATATTCTTTAAAAACTAAAGAGTATAAGTATTTTAGTTTATATTATTTAAAAACGTGCATGTAGATCGTAGCCTAAAAGCGATGACCTAAATCACCGAAATTTTCCGGTAAATGGCAACATCCGCTGCGTTATCCACATTTATCAGACTTCAGATACATTTATATGCATAAAACTAATTTTATTCAAAAAAAAAAAAAAAATACTGTCTACTTTATTCATACTTCATTCAGAGGCTTGAAGTACACCTCTCGTCGATAAAGTGTCATTTTCTTGACTCTTATAAATAATTATTATGCTACTTTGAAGAGGACAAGTACTTGATAAGGAATAGTTGCGACTATTTAATTGCTAATATATTTTACCGTAAACATATTGGCAATTAAATTTTATAATTGTTTTTGTTTTTTCTTCTCTTGCACTCAAATAACTACTTCTAGTTAAGTTGTGATGTTAACACAGAATTAACATTGGATCGTCTATTTAACTAAGCAATTTACCATATAAAAAAATTGTGTAATGTCGACAAAATGAAGAAGAATTTCCTAGAAATTAAATACAAGCTTTTTAACTGACAAACAATTTATGGAGTGATGAATCAAATACTGTTGGCTGTTGTTGAAACGGAACTTAAATTTATGTTTAGTTATTTTTTTGGTGTAAATTTTCGCATTATATATTATACTTATACTTTAGTCAGACTTGCTGTAATTGGCTAGTAGATTAAACCAGCAAATTAACAATAAACAGTAGGCTATAAATAATATAAAGTAAAATATTTCGTTTATTCTGTTTTGACCATACTTCTTTATTTTCACACATTAATTTATGTGAATTCGTTTAATGAAATTTTCTTCAAAATAAAATACTTTCTACCACCATACTTCGGAAATAGGGCAAGACGTAACCGAAACTGGCAGTAAAATGGTAGTTCTCTTTATCAAACTTATCTTTAATAGTTTAAAGTTAAATTTAGATACGTGTAAAAAACACTATTTATGTTTGTTAAAAAAAATAGACTTTTGAGATTTTTTCAGTTAGATGGACAAAAAAACTTCTGAGTGTATAAACAGTGATAGAGAAAAATAAAGATCAATTTGAATTTTGTTTAGTAGTAAGTTTAAATTTATGTCACTAGGTATATACGTTGTTTTTGTAATTCGTTCTTTATAGTTTACATTGACTGTCATAACCATAACTAACAAAGAAACAACAGAACAAAAATAAATAACATCGAGCCTAAACAGTGAAATTCTTCAATGTCAAGCTCTTGCTGAACTGCAGATTTTTAATCAATTTTATGTGCGTCACACTTCCTTTATTACATACGCTCTACATTTCGCGCAACATAAAATGCATTGATTTATTTTTGCTAATCAGATTGTTTTGTTATCAACAATAATCTCTTTCTCTCTATGGATTTGTCGAAATAGGTTCTAATTTCTTTGTAGCACCTGTCAAGCTGAAAATTGAAACAAAAAAAATTAACTACAAGACTATAGTTGTGGTCTTCATTTTTTTTTAAATTAGAATCACCAAAGTAATGTTGATATTTCGGATTTTTACAAAGTTTGAAATTGACAGTTTTTAACTTCTACTTTCCGACCATTTGTAGTGATCACTTATACTTTTTAACCAGTCGGAAAGTTCCTCTCAAAACTGTCAGACGTTTTACGAGCTTTTAATTTGGATCAATATTGGTAATAAAACTAGTAATTGATAAAAACGTATTTAAATGTGGGTAAAAAGTCTCGGTTCTGTTTTGAGACAAAGTTATGTATGTATGTACTTTAATAATTCCTTAATAAGATAAATGTTTCTAGAAATATTAATATAAAGTTTTGGTCATTGTAATAATACATGTCCAAAAATGACACAACGTCGTAGATTAAAGCGACCAATGTTTTCTAATTAAATCTGCTAAACACTTTTTTAAGAATGATTTTTTTTCGATAATTTTTAACTTAAAAATCTGAATACAATTTGCAAACATTCACACTACGAATTAGAAAGCCATTCATTAGTTAAATACCACCGAATTTATCCTCTATAATTAGATTAAGTGGCACTCAACACTTTATAATATAAAGAATGTAATGTCAGTGAACCCCCAAGAAATGACATAATGTATTTTAAAATTTAAGAAAACCGTATCGCCGATAAAGCTTTACAGTACTTGTTGATACGTATTTCATGAAGGCAGTAAAGTTATTTAAATGGTACTATTTAAATACAAAAAAAACTAAAACCTATTATTAGAACTTCTCACGAAGTCCAAAAATAGCAAAAAAATGTACCGATTTTAGATCTAACTCTATTATTAGAATTACCTACGAAACCCATAAATAAAAAAAAAATTAAACACTTACTACTAACTCTAAAATCACCAATGAGTCTCCACGCTTTGAAAAAAATCTCATCACAACTACAACACAATTGTGAACATTTCAGCCTTAAATTAACCATCATTTACGATTGACTACCGCTAAACATTTGCGCAAAATTATATTTATTTTATAAATCCTTGTCCTTTAATGAACATGTAAACTGCATTAATGCGCGATTGATTGGTGCTTTTTTTCATGGTCAGTGTCGATAAACAAGTGGGACTCACCAGTGCGAGCGTGAAGTCGATGTCTTGGACTTTGCGTGCTAGGGGTGCTGTGGTCACTGCTTAGGTCGGCGGCGTAATCTGTTGAATCCTGACGACCAGGAGATTTGTGACGACGTTCACGTTTGGCATGCCCCCAACGACTCTGCAACACACATCAACGTGCGAGTATCTGTTTTGTCTGACTAGATAGAGAGCAGGCGCGCGAAAGCACGTTTCTTAATTTATTCTGTAGATAAATGGAAAAGCATTCTATTGCAACAGTAGTTATTGATGGGAATTATCCTGGCTTGCTGGAAGCAATCACGGAAAGGAAACTGGCAATGTTGTTAGTCTTTTAAGGCAAATTAGCGGCGGGAGTCGATAAAGGACTTGACATGGACCAGGTTGTAAGGATAATTACTGGAAATTGATTAAATAGAATTGAATTTATTCGTTGGCAAGTTTTTTGAACGAATTAAGTCGCGTTGCTGGCGCCAAAAGGTTTCAGCCACGTAGCTTACCTGAAATTGCTCGAAAAAGTTTCGTTGTGAATAATGCATATGAACGTAAGAGTAAAAGCAAAATCTAATTTTGACATTTGACGTATACTTTTCATACGACGAAAAAATAAGAAATCGTTATTTAAATGTTCGATTTTTGCGGTCAATATAACCTTTAAGGTCAACGTAGATTGCGTATGTTACGACAGGTTACTAGTACACATACAAATACCTTCCAATTATCTACACTTTTAAAAATGGGAAAGAAACGCAGATCTTTCGTTTGCTGAATGTCAGTTCAAGGTAATTCAGCTAATTTTCTGAAAACATAAAGTAAATGGATTTTTCTAGTTATCTACTTCAAAGTTGATAAGGAAAAGAATAAGAACGTGTAGGCCGTAATTATAAGTACAGTGCTAACTTAATTGCGCTACAAAAACTCGTTAAAGAAAAACTTGATAAGGGAAGTTAGAACCACTTTGTTTTTGAGATAGAATACAATGTTAGTTTAGCACAATATAATTATTTAATTCTTTCTTATTCATTTTTGTAATAAACTATGACGCAGTTAATTATAATCTATTAACTGTTTGTTCCAAAAAATACATAGAAATTAAATAACACAGTGTGAAGAAAAAATGACAAACATTTTTCTACTTTCCTCATACAAAACTTTTATTGTGACACCGAAAAAATTTTCAAAATGAGATCTAAAAGGATTTTTTTGGGCCTCCGTTCTGAAATAACACAAATTGCATTCGTCTAAATCCGCTTGAAACCGACCGTTTCGCGGCCTAGACCTGCAAAATGCACGGCCATCTACAGAACACAGAGTTTGAATCGTTTGAGGTTTGACATGCGTCGGCCGTATGCTCTGCCAGCGTCTGCGACGTTCGATATTCGATACATACGATCGATGTTGATAGAAGAATATATCAAATAATTTCTCGGAGCTTCCGTAAAGTGCACTGGTGTTTCCATTTCGTAAATCCTAATTATTTGTCAATGTCAAAAACTAACACTTACTTGATTTTTAATTTTATTGAAATTTATACGAAAATATTAACTTTTAACAAATTTAATCAATTGTCGGCCCAAAAAATAGTGTGTATCACACAGCCAGAAACTTATTTTGCAACAATTCGCTATTGCAGGCTGCGGCCTTCGGCCTTAGCCTGCAAACTACGCTCATAGTTGCAAAAAGTCAGTTTCTGGCCTAGTGATACAAATAACTATTATTTTATTGGGTTGACATAACCGACCAAGTTATGTAACCACGGTTACACCGTTGTGTTCACCGTGTGTAGTCGCATAACTAATTTTGACATAATTGATTTATCTGCTTTGTCAAATCGGTACGAAAGCGTCGGCTTTGTGAATTCTGTCTAAAGTTTATCTATGTCTATCTTGAACATATTTCGTGTTTATATGCCTATCGGTGATAATAAAAACATCTTTTTGCGTTGTCAAATGTAACATTACGCAGGTAACATAAGTTTCTACATAATGAGAGAAGTAGCATTTATCGAATGTTTGATGTTTTGTTGCATAATACTGCATAGTAGAAAAAATAGCGTATTATACTTCTTTAATTAGACGTTGTTTTGTGACCAAGCGGTTTTAAGGCACGACGAGCGTAGTGAAGATTTTAGTGCTTTATTTCTGTCGAAACATTAGGGCGAAGCCTAGAGGTCCATTTTAACTCCAGACAAAATTGGATATTATTTTATTTACAACTATTATATATATATATATATAACGTTAAAATAGGTGCTAAAACAACATATCATAGCAAGCAGACTTTCTACTTTTATTGTTCAATCAGTTAGGAATGTAAAAGTAAAAGAATAGTTAGGAAAGTAAAAGTCAACAAAACGTCACTTTCAAACTTCCATTCAGAATGTCAACACTATATTGGTAGTTCTAAATTTGTTTTCGTTTGCTTTAAAGATCATTTTTTGTCTAACAGCTATTGGGGCAAACAGGAAAATGACGCTTTATTGATGAGCTTCCCCGGGCCGAGTAATTTAAACATCCGAGTCAAGTATAGAAACATTTTCCCGACAAATTGTGAAATCTTACCCAAATATGTTTAAATTTTTCCAAAGTTTGAATAAGTTTTACTTTAGTTTAATTTAGTTTGCCCGTTTGTTGCTTTTAGAGTTAACAGAGAAATTAACAGAGTAACAGAGAAAATGGTTGTGAATATGCGAGGGAGATTGAATATCAGAGGGGAAACTGAAATCGTTATTGGTTTGTAAATGTTCAACAAATTATAAAACACTCGGTGTATAATTATAAAATTGAAGGAGATTAATATTAAACGCCAAATGACTTATTAAATTTAGATTGATACAAATTAAACTAAACATGCAAAAAATTATGATTAAATTTATTTACATTAAATATTTAATTCTAGTTAAAATGTTACACCTTCTGTACATTCGATGTGCGTAAAATAAATTTAACGAAGATTTGGGTGGTTGATGTGGTTGATAAATTTCTTACAAAATTAACAATAGTAAGTAAAATATGTCTGCGAAACTGAAACAAGCCAAAGATATTTATTATATATGAATATTTAAGTTTCAAATTAACATCCTATCTGTTCTTATTTAATGTGATCAGTTAAAGTCATAATTAGTAACTGTCATTTTATTAATTTCAAACCACTATCTTGAGGCTTAATTTCTTTGAAAGCCGAAATAAAATTTCAGTTGTTCCTTAAACTTTAAAAGTACTACTTTTTCTTTTATTTATTGTTAGTTAAAATCTATGAATTATGTATTAATTCTTTCAAAAGAATATAGTTATTCTCTTTGCTTGTTAATAGATAGTTTGGTTTAGAAGATAAAACTGAGATTAAATGCTTTCAAAGCACTGGCACTGGTCGTCTGTATCCTTCAATGTAACTTTCATATCTCTTGCAGTGAGGGAATTCATTCAAATTTTGATGAAAATTTAATCTAAATTGAGCTGAAGTGGTTTGAAGTGGTACACAAAATTACTTTGGGTATTATTACATAGTCGTATGTTTAAGTATTGCGAATCTCAAACAATATAAAAGTCGATTATTACAAAAAAGCGTCACCACTTTTTCGCAGAATAGAACAAAATAAATGATTATCTTAAAGTAAATATTGAAGCTAGATAAGTAAGCAAGTAAGTCTGGACGAATTCTTCAAATTATATAATATCCTACGTAAATAAACAGTCTTGACATTTATAAACTATTTTGGGATTCTTCTATAATGATACAATTTCTTTCGAAATCTGGAGTTTTGTATTTCTCATGTTATTATATTACACAAGGTTATAACGTTTACAGGAGCAAAAGCATGACAAAATGCTTACCTTAAATATACGAGTACATTCCATTTTAGGAGTATGACATTTAAGTGGAAAACGCTGGCGCTAAAAATAACAAGAAATAATTATTTCTTTATTGTTCACCCACAGCAATGAATGAGAGAACAAAGATTTTTAAAAAAACATTAACATGCTAAAACAGCTAAAACGAATGAAGCTACGAAATTATTAAAAATTATTATGCCTATTTCTACAATTTAATAAAGTCACGTTCAAAAACTGATTCTATTGATTGGCCAAATTTCCACGGGAAACGTATAAAATCATGTTTATCCGAATCTACATTGCCTGTTTGCTGTTTCATTCGGAAAAATGTTTTCCCGTAGTTTTTTAATCCAAAATTTTTTTTTCAGATTATCTCTGGAAAACGGACCTTATTCCTCTCGCCCAAAAAGGTCAAATGAATGAATTTTATGGTTTTATAAATCAACAAGCTTTTTTTAAGCCTGCAATGCGGTAAATACATTTGGTGACTACAAACGGCAGCAGTGAACATGGACTATTTATTGTCTTTCTCCCAATTGAACAATAGAATCTAATAATAAATGAAGTTGGATAAAATAAACACATTTTTCAAGTATGAACAATTCAGTAGTCCAGGTAAAGAAAGTTAGTACTTTTCTGTTTCTAAAATAAATTTGTACATATCTTAAATTTATAAAATTTAACGAGGCATTGCACTACTAATATTGTCATTAGTGTTCATATATTATCATTATCATTATCATTTTGATACAAATGTTTCATTTTGATTCCTAAAAGATCCATAATGACGGTAAATAACGACAAAATGCCACCTTATTTACAAGACAAAAAAATTATCAAAAAACAAGATCATAATTGAAAAAACACACATAGAAACGAAAAAAGGGCTATCTTAGACCGGACTGCTGCTTTTGTCATCGCTTTGACGTATCCTATAAATGCTCATAGGTTTAAATCAAGTATAATGTCAGATGAACGAAATTTAATAATCAAGGAAGTCGGATAAATGTGTGCTGTGTGTTTATTATAAGATAAAAGATCCGGATTTTAACATAACATGTATATAGTATTGAAACTAAAACGTAAATAATTCTGATAGTTTTAGATATGATTTATCATTAATGTTTGTTACAAAAAGAAAAAAATTAACGCCCCCGGGTGGGCTCGAACCACCAACCTTTCGGTTAACAGCCGAACGCGCTAGCCGATTGCGCCACGGAGGCTATGTCTGCGAATCTGCTACACTGGTAAACATCGTTAGATAAATATTAGAAGAAAAGTATGTATCGATTTCTTCTTTTTAATCAATTATTATTTAGCACTAGTTCTGACATAACTGATGGCAAGTGGGCGTAAATAATTTAAAGCAAAAATAAAAAAAATGTTTGCTTTTACTCTATCCATAAATATCAATTTTCCGCCTTTTTACCGTGGGCGTATTAGAGTAATAAAAATTAATGGCAAAAAAAAACGAGAGATTGTGGCATTGGCGTCCTGGTTTTAGTTTATCTTTTTAAAGTTCAATAACTTATCAGAATTTAACGATAAAAAATGAATGAGAAACACGTGCATTTTATTTAAATGAATAAGCTGCTTTATTGGAATAAGCACTGGAATTGTCTATTTTCAATTAAAATAAGAGCTAACAGTATTTGATTTGATAGGTGAGATTTTGCAATAACTAAGTCTATTTCAGACAAAATAAAAATTCATTCAGTCAAGCACGTAGATAATAGCTTCGTTGCGTAGATATCTTACATTCTGGAATAAAAGAGTAAAATTACTTATTTTTATTATATATATGTATATTAATTTATTTTACATGAATTAAGGAGATTTGATTTTGGTGCCTCCAAATAATCTACAAGCAGTTGCATTAAATTGCTTTCTATATGCAAACTACATCACTTTGTTTAACAAACCGAACACTGCATTCGAGATAATGGAATAATACAATATAACGAATGCAATCATTATATAAATGGAATACGTGCAGTTTCTAACATAAGTTTTACAAGTTTTAATGCTTGCATTAAAATGTAGGTATAAGAATTTTAAATTTTCGCATGATAATTGCAGCAATATAAATACCGATTCCGGACTGCCAAAAATAAAAAATCAAAAAGTTAATTATTTCCGTTCCAAATTAACCTTAAATTTGTTGTGGACGTTTGAAACTTAACTATAAATTCATTTTTTTAAATAGCGTTTTTTGTGAACCATTTGGAGTTATTTTTCTTTAAGAAGTGTCGAGTTTTATTATGTGTAATATTTCAAATGGGATCAACTCATGCGACATCTTTAGAACTATCACTAATATGCAGTAAATTCTCGTTAAAAATTAGGAAATAGAGCGTAAGGATAAAAAATACATTAGTTCGTGTCATTGGATAAAAGAGTCGTTAAAGCGATTAACAGACGAAGAACTATGACCCTTAACGTAAAATTTCTGTTATTTTTACAAGTATTATTGCTTTTTCCACCAATGCGATAATAGAATGACGATCTCAAGAGTGTCGAAATCCTACTCTACGCTCGAATTGCGCACGAGTTTTTTTCTGTAATTGAGTTAATTGTGAAATCCTACCCAATGAGGTACCCCTTGTTAGAGTTAGTATCGGTTGTCCCGGTATACTTTCTCAAACATCTAAGCAAAATTGGTTTAAAGGTCATTTGTAAGGGTTAATTTTTGCATTAAATATTATTAAAGTTTACAATTTTATGCCTATAAGTTCAATTTTTGTTTGAATAGCGTAATAATCTTTTACGCAAAGAATAACCTTTAGATACAGGATGTCGTCCAGCACAAATGGCGAACAAATGAATGTTAGTGTTCGAGAGAGCTATAAAAAAATTAAATTATAATTATCATGATATTTTTTTATGCTGATGTTTCCTGAAAATCTATTGCTAATCAAATGTTGCTGGTAAAATTGGTTCAAAAATATTTAGCTTTAAAAATAATTTTACTGTTTTTGATGACAGGCAACATAATAGAACTTGGTAGGTGCATGTGAAGAAACTGATAACTTAAGTTCTTAGGGTCAGATTAAAGTTTGTTTTTGTGTAACCGAGCTGAGGATTACAAAATTGAACAGAATTTCAATGATCTGCGATAATTGCTAGTGGCAATATGTCTGGTTTATTTGATTCATGCAAATGAATTAATGCAAATAAATAATTTGGCTGCACAACATGGACATCAAGTGTTTAGATTGCCAAGATATCATTTCCATTTTTAACCCCATGAATTTGGCGTTATTAATGAACGTATTAGAAAAATTATAAACATCTTAGATTTAGTAATCGTACTTTGGAACGAAGTCGATTAAACTAACGACAAACTTTGGAAAAATAATTGAATTCGTTATATAATTAATACTGAAAAAGAATAATGAAAAAAAGTTGAATCTTAAATTTGAACTATGATGAAACAGATTCTGTTAAAAGTGTGTTTTTTCTAAGTAATGTGAAATGTATAGTCGTCTGGAAAAAATAACGTTGTACACCCCTAATACAGTTTAAGTACCTCATAATGACCTGTAAATTGACATTGAGCGATTGACTAGTAGATTTTTGGTAGCTTTACTAAAATAAATTAACAATATTTTAAATAAATATTGTTTATTAAAAAATGTTTTGTATATATATAACATTATCAAATTAATTATTATCGCTGTCTCTTCTTTGGCATTCACGGTAATAATAAATGGAATAATAATAATAGTAATAACAAATTGGGGAATATTCCCAGAAACAAAAAAATCTATATCGACTACATGCCTGACGCATTTTTTCCACATCTGCTTATCATTTTCTTTAATTTCTTCTTTTACTATTATAATTGCACAACACGTGCACGAATTCTTAATATTGTGTGCCCATTTTCTTTCGCTAATTCGTCGATTCAATTTTATTCTTCTTTTTATCGAACTGCCATAATAGTTAAAAATTAGAATTTTTGCGTCTTGTTGAAGGTGCCGCCTTTTTTTTCGTGGATTTTCTTCGATGGTCATATGTGCCCACATATTAACTATCAACTTGATTAGAAGACGCATTTTTTCTAGATTTTTCTCCTCAATATGTTGGTCTTGAAAAGAACTGATTTGTTCAAAGTCACTGTTATTCTACGGGCGAAACATTACTCTTGTTGTAGGATTACATGGATCCACACTAACAATAACAATGTTTTAAAGTGAAAATACAAACTGTCTAGGTAAACTTAAATGCAAATTAATGAGGGTTGGTAGATTTTTTAGAATGGGTTCCTGCAAATGTTGCAGTCCACCAGATTTATAATCCGACCAAAATATTTATTGCGGTGAATATTTTCCCATTGTATTGAATTATGACTATCATAATGAGGATAAAGCAATATAACGCTATTTTTCCGGATGACTATAATATACATGTGTTGTTAAACTACTTTTTTTTTTATTTAAAGCGTTTTTTTTTTTGTATCAGAAATAAGATGCGAAAGAATAAAAGTAGATAAGTGCCCACAGAAATAATGAAACTGACTCCGATTTTTGTCAACTCTTGACCATCAGCTTTTGTTTACATACTTTTATGATCTTTGAGGTTTGTGGTCTTTCAACAACCCATAAATGCTAAGCACTCCTAAGCATCACATAACTCTTAAAAAAAAATCTTAACTTCATCAACTTTAGAACAACACGGAAGTGCACGTTCTAGTAAGCGTCAAGATTTAACAAACTGTTATAAACGCTTTGTAAAATTATTACTAGAAAACCCCAAGCATCGTTGAGTTTTTTACTGATTATTATCATTTTTAAATTCGCAGATATTGATATTTTTCTAACACACTTTTTCAAGTTTCATTTTTTGTATCCATAGAAACATTAGTCTAAACTTAAACCTCTTCAAAAACAATGTTGCCACATGTATTTCCGATAAAATCGTAAAAAAGGTTCTTGGAAATGCAAATTTGTTTGTTGAGGCCATAAATTTAACTTTTATTTAAAAAAAATGATTTTTTTTTAATAATTAATGCAATGCAATTTTAAGCCCACACTTTTTTCAAATGAAGTTTTTTTCTCTATGTGCTATTATTCCATTAAGCAGGTCCGTAATTTACGAACCAGCTTAATGTGACAGCTGTACATATATCTTCATGAAGTAAGTTAATTGAATTTAAGATTTTATGAGCCAATTAATTAGTAGAATAAATATAGATGGATGTAAATAAATAGTATGTTACTATATGTGTCTTGTAAAAGAGAATTTACTCTTCAGAAACACTTTAAGTGTTTTTTCCTGCAAAATTTTCGTTTCTGAGCTATTCACGTTGTAAAACTGTATTTATCTAATTTTGCACCATGTCACGAAAGCAACCCTCATATGTTACCAAAGCTTGTGCAATTATGTCAAGAGTAAGATAATAACTTGTAAACCATTTAATATAGACAGGTTTTTTTTTTAAAAAAAAACTATTTGACTAACGGCATGAAAAAAAATAACAATCTCTAACTCATTTATTTTTATCTATTGCTTTTATGCCGGTTAAAATGCCTAAACACTTTCATAAAATTTATATTTAATTACTGTTAATAAAAAGAAACAGTTAACCTATTAACGATCTTGCGATAGTAATTAGTTCTGTGTGAATGTGGGTTCAGACAGACCGTAGTAGATCAAAGTTTTACCGTTTAAAACCACTTAATGTAAGGAGAAGATCGTTTGTGGTTTCTAAATTTTCTAAGGCTTTAACTCATTGTTTTAAAGCAACTTTTGTACAAGAATAATTGCTTTGAGTGCACAATTAATACAAAAATTCTAAATTTTACCTACATTAATTTGTTAAAAGAAGAGAAGAAACTTTGATGACAAAATAATTCAAACTTGCAAGAACTTACGATACCATTGACACTAAATAGCTTTTTAATTCGTAGAAAACTAATTGGGTATCGTTAGCATTCTAACAAAGCATTGGTTGTAAATTTAACGTAATGAACATGATCAATTGATCAATAAATTATTCTTGTTTGAATCGCTACATCGAAATTTTTATGAACAAAAATTACTAAATACTTGTCTCTCATGACGAACCTGTCAAGAGCTCAAAAAAGGTGTCTGTTTTAATCAATTAGTGTTGTTATTCTAAGATCATGATAAATTGTCGATATATTTTGTACAAATTAGAAGAAAATATCACTTCGGCAGTTTGACATGGTCAAGGGATCTTTTGACAGACCACTTTCCGAAGAAGGTTCTACAAAAAAAAAAAAAAAGTCGTCTCGGCTCTTAGCAATACCCTAAAACAAATTATCGGCTATTTATGATTTGATTGGCCAGAATTAAAATATTATAAGGTTTTTATCGACTGAAATTTTCTGAGGGATATAGTCAAGTAAATTTGAACAAGGTTACTATTTATGATTTGATTGGTCAGAATTAAAAAATCATAAGGTTTTTATCGACTGAAATTTTCTGAGGGATATAGTCAAGTAAATTTGAACAAGGTTAAGTCAATTCAGTGAAGTTCTACTTAACTTTAATCTTTTAATATTGAATTTGTGTTATAAAAAGCTCATCAAAATTCGCTTTATCAAAAAACAATAAAAATGTTTCAAATGATGTAATAAATACCGTGCTGAAGCACTCTTCGTAATTTGCAATCTGTTATAGCTCCACCTGTTGTTTCAAAATATTTCACTATTAAGTGAAATAAATACTTCACTATTAAGTCTAGTGACAGTTCTAAACTCTCAAACTCGATGTCAAACAGTGATAAAAGTCTACTAGTCATAATTTGTTTTTCGATTATATATTTTTTTAGTAGGTAATGTGCAATGAGTAGCTTACTTTATTATTTATAAAACAAACTGTAGCTCCCACATTCATTTTTCATTTATTTTGGGAAATCACACTTTCGTCATGACATTTTTTTTATTTCTAATTTCTTAACATTTTGGTAATAAAACTAGATATAAGAACCAATAATAAGTAAGTCCTTTTTTTCTGCAGACAATGTTAAATATAAAGATGCGAATTTTAATCAATTTAACTGTGTTATAGTATTGATTTTGCCTAGTTTAATTCGCTACTCGCAGTAAAATTTGAGATTACTTTTATTAAAAAGAATAGTTAATAAAAGGCAGGATAAACTTGTACTATTTTAAAGACATGACTGTGAATCAAAATTGCTACAATTACGTAAAATTTTTTCTAAGTTCATTTATTTTTAGAAATAACTAATTCTGAATACTATAAATACTACTTATAACTCACGCGTACAATTTGTAGTAATTGAAATTGATTTTACAAAATTCTTTACAGCAGTGTTATTATGTAATAAAAATTAATAGTTTCTTTGAGATCGAAAACTAATACAATTTTCTAGTGTTCTAAAAAATGAAATATGGAACAAAAACTGTAACACTTTTTGTTACAATAAGTTTTATATTTTTTTTATATATAACATTTTTGTGTCTTTAAGCGTTAAATTTCAAAAAATCTTTTCTAACTAAGCACCTAAGTAACGAAAAGGTGATGTTCACCGAATTTCGTGCTTCTTGCTTCACTCATTGATGATCTAGAATGATATGCCGTCCCCCTTCAACTATTTTAATTTTAATAATTAATTAATTACGACATCAAAAATTTTCATATTCTACCCGGTATATAAATAAATTTTTGAGATGTTATTTATTTTCATGTGCAAATTGAAAATTTATATAAAAATGTGACAAAATTTTTCGGTGAGTTCTTAAATTATTGGTGATTAGATAAATTTTAACATGTGAAATTGATCTCTGTTTTCGCACTAAATAATTGATTTATCGAGTTTTATGTACAAAAAAAAAGTTAAATATAGATATGCGCCGTAATATTTTCATTTATTTATTAAGTGTACCATTTATTATTCTAGGAGGTCCTACAGTGAACAAAAAAACAATTTGTAAGTATAGATTTTTTATTATTTATCTACTATAAACATTATAAACAAAGATGTTCCTTTCTACTTAATTAATTATTAGACTTTTTACCCGAAATTAAAACAAAGAAAAAACTTTCAAGTCATACAAAATGAAAGCCAGAAAATACACTGTAGGTTTTTGATAAGGTTTGCTGAAATATACGTTTCAGCAATCAAAAATGATGACATCTAGTAAATATCAACAAAAATAAAAATGTAATTTATAGACAAATGACTTTTATCGTAAGTAGTATCTATTAATAAATCATATTGATTCCTCAACAATTGAGGCTAATGCTGGCATTTAAACGTATTTTAAAATGTACATAAGCCTTGCTAAGAAATTGACGTCGTTAATAAAACATTATGCTGAAATGTCAAACTAAGGTAGCTGTTTGTGTTTATAAAACTTACTTTAAGTTGTGCAAAAAAACTATGAGCTTTCTGGTATACAGACAAGTGGGAAGTTTCAGGAGGAGCCGCTGATCTGGGGCGAATTTCTGGCATTTCCCTAGGGCTACTTAGTTCGGAAGTCGATTTGCTAAGATGTCGGGCCCCCATCGTTGGCGTAGTTGACATATTGTTGAACTCATATGCTTCGAGAGCTCGTTCTGAAATATAAAAGAAGTTAATGTTGATTCAATAGTAGAAACGATTAGAAAAATAGAAACATACTACTATTCACACGCTATGCCGCCCATACATTTAGACACACCGATATGCATCAAGACTTAATTTCTGTTTAGCTTATTAAAAATCCTAATTAAACATTTTACGAAAATTAAAAAATTATTAAAGATACAAAAAATTTGCTCCGTGTGAATTTTACTAAATTATTTGAAGTGAAGTTATGTTTAGTTGCTTTTTGCTATTTATGATTGTTTTAGACTTTTCTGTTTTGCAAAAAGTTAAGGAAAATAATCACGACTGCACTTTAAATTTTGATGGTTATATACGATCACACTTACACGTTTGCATGTGAAAACGTAAAAACAAATTTGCTGAAACACAATTCTTTAAATTTTGGCGTTTTTTATATTTGAACATTATATTTTCCCCTATATGTTTATTTATAAATATTACACATGTGTTCAAGACCTTTTAAATTCGCACACAGTAAAATGTGAAATATTTTTCACAGATTTCCCAATATACTTTGGCATTAATAAATTTTTTTTTTTCAGTTCCAACTAATTTTATCCTAACTAAACCTTAAAAAAAAATAAAAGTTGAAACCAATTTACAGAAATTAATATAACTGTATTTGCTCATGACCAAAATTGGTAAAATTTTTGATAATGTCTTGAATGTGCAGGCTTTGAAAAAAATCGAACTTAAAATGTTCAAAGTATAAACAAACTTGTGAAAACGCCCCTAATTCTACAAGATTAAATTTTTGAAATTACTTTTTATCATTAATACTTATACTATTATTTGTACAATTCATTTGAAAATATTTATCTAAAATAAATAATAAAATATTAGTAGCGTCTTATGATAATTTTAGAAAACTCTGAATTTATAACAATATTTAAAAAAAAAAATTATCCATATCATTTAAAAATAAAAATATAAAACAATATTTTTTTTAAATCTGGGCAAGAAAGAAGAAGGAGAAAACTGTTATTTCGACTAACAATTTTTAAAACTTAGTTGCCATGATGAAACATAATTAACTACTATGAGAAAAAACCAAAAAAAAAAATATGTAAAGGCTCTCAAAACCCAGGAATTTTAATAATTTTAAAAATTTTGAAATTAAATTAAATAAAAATGTTCAAAATTCGGCCTAAAATATTTAATTTAAAATTCTTCAAATATTTATTACTTTTTTAAGAGGCTTACGCTTAAACAAATTTGTTTTATATACATATAAAAAATATGCCTTATTTTTAAATAAGAATGTGTGAAGTCTTATTAAAACTTTTATTCTTATCATAGTAATTTTTTTTTGTGGAATTATTACCCAACAGTAAAAAAATAATAAATATGAAATAATATTTATCAAAATTTCTAGTAAACTAAACCTTAAAGGTTCTATAAGCATTTTTAATTGTTAATATTTTAATAAATTATTAATAGAAAATACTCAATTTACAATATTTCTCTTCGTTTTTCTCGCAGTTAAACTACAATTTTTAAATTTGTAGTATCTTGAGGAGTTAAACATAAGTGGGAATAAAAAAATAAAATAAAATGAAGTTACTGATCTTATGCTTAGCACGTCAATATTTTAGTCGTAGCAGAAGATAAAAATATAAAATGTTTCAAACATAAGACAATTTTTTTTATTGAGGTCTACAAATTGCATGGTTTTATGTTAAATACGATAAATTTGATTTGTGGTTTATTAGTAGATATGATAAATTATTAGGTAACTTAATTAATGTCTTATATTAGAAATAATAAATTTATGTAATAATGTACTTAAAAAAAAACATTGCCGAAACCCGGGATCGAACCAGGGACCTTTAGATCTTCAGTCTAACGCTCTCCCAACTGAGCTATTTCGGCTTGTTAACAAGTTCTGTTATCGGCGATAGCAAGCACACGCAGGGGGAGTAATTAAAGATAATTATCTATTGTGTAATAAGTGCAGAGGTAATAGTTTTAAGATAAAGTAGAGAACTCGACATAGTAATTAGAACTTTATAAAGTAAAAATGTTTAAATACTCAAACAAAAATTGCAATTTTAACACATTAAATGACACCGCCTCCGCTACCAATCAAACTCGTATGGTTCACCCCAAAATACCTAGAAGGTTGATCAAACATTAAACGGCGTTTCTAAAAAAAATTGTACCCACAGTTGGTCACACAAAAATTAAATTACTTTCATTTAAATTCTGAATTTTAGAGTTAAGGGTTTGAGAATTTTTGCCTACAAAATAAAGTAAGCACAAAAGTTAAGCGTATCTGCATTTGCTTGTATCAGATGTGCTGAGTCTAGAATGTTTACATTTTAAAGTACACAGTTGTCCACACACTCTACTTTTAAAATTGAATTAAGAAAAATCTAATACAACTATGACTTTGGTACGCCAATTTGAAACAGAAAATTAAATTGAGTGATTACTATTTCTAAAACATGCTATCCAAGTCAACCCACTCTACTACTTTTATTGAACTTAACTTTGAATATTAAGTTTTAAAAGTTTTTTTTTTCTTGTTAAATGTTCTTAAGTGGCACTTACTTCAGCTTTTATATTAATGTTTACAACTTCTAAACATGCTAAAAAATTTGTTTGTCTTTTAGTAAAAGACCAAATGGTCACTTGCATCTAGAAAAGTTAGAGCTCCGTCGTTATCTTGACTTCCTTCAAAAGATCCTCCTTTTTGATTACGTTATGGTGGCACTGATAATTCAGCCCTTTGCTACTAATTTTTCAATGAAGGTGAGACTACTCGTAGAAGATTGTGAATACCACAACACTTGCTGTTTTTCTTTACTGCAGAAAGAACTGCCCATAGAGAAAATAAAAGCAGAAACTTTTAAAATCGCAACACACCGATAGTCGTTTATGACAAATTATAGTGATGTGTGGAAGCTCGACACGGATATTTAATACTTTTTGCAGATGCCCTTTTTGAGTTTAGCGTGTTCAAGCGACGACCTATACATGTGTTCGTAAAATGAATTTGGTAATGCGGGTGTCTTCTTAGAATAATTTACTTATTTAGGAAATAAATTAGATTTGAGCGACAATGGAACAATAATTGAGTCAATATAAATAACAATTAAGTATTTTATACCAATTATATCCGATATATTACCAGTATAATATGATATTATTGATAGCACTGTTATACATATTGTACCACTATACAAATATTGATAAAAATTGATGTATTGATTAAAATAGTAAATAATAATCATAAAACATTTTTGTTTGTTTATAAATAAAAATAATACAGATACTCTCACTGTGTTGAAAATATGTTCAAGCTACATAAAAATAAAACTTCAATACAATAACGATATTAAAAGAAGTTATCAAACAAGATCACATGAAACGTAAACATACCTACGCGTCGAAAACGAGAGTTCGCACATTTATCCACATTTCATATATTTTTCAGATAACTCCTGTTTATGTCAATATTTGTCTCAATTCGTAAGGCCGTATACATTTTGTGAACGAACTCACACATTTCTGTAGACTTAGCTGTTGGCAGCATAGAAACTTGTACATAAATTAAGAAAACACAATTAAACGTCTCAAAATCTCGAACAATCTCCCCTGTTTCGCTTCGAAAATTGGACCAGTCGAGAGCTGAAAGTTATTTAAATGTTGCAGAAAACGTGATAATTATATCTGTTCAGCAGCTGAGTTTTCATTTTGCAAACAATAACGTCGTTTTTTAAAGGATCTATGGAAAATGTGTCACAAATAGAAACATGTGTTTAACATAAATTGGTTTTATGGCAGTCTTTGTAAAAATTTCTGTTTATGTTGTGACTTGCATTATTATATTAAGAAAGTGGTAACATAGTGGGAAATATGGATTGGAATTTAAAGCACGTGATGTGATATATTTTGCAAAGTGCTACAGCTGATCGTAAGTACTAGGTCATGTCATCATGTTTGATAAATTTTATCCTAAAACGATAAACATTGTTTTCTAAATTGAACATTAAACGAAGAACGTTTATCGGCATTTTCAAAGCTGAGAGATTAATTGCGGATTTTCCAATATCCAGGCTGTATCGAAAAACTGGATAAATATAGACAATATCAAATAATTCCGATCACATTGAAAGGACTACATACACTGTCCCTCAATTCATTTGCTTTACATCAATAATCAATAACGCAGCAATTTTAATCAAATGAGAATTCAGCGATCTTGATTGAATTGAAATTAAATTAGACTCATTATTAATTGAAACGGCACCTAATATTAGGTATTGATTTCATATTTATTATTTGTTATGTTCGCTATTGAAGACTTACAAACTCGTTATATGGACTTCAAATGAAAATTTATCAAGCTAATTGATGGTAGAACTTAAGAAGCTTGTGGTTTTATGTGATAATTACAACATTCAATATTTTCCTCGTTTTGGGAAGTTTAACGAGAATGTTTCTAAAAGGTTTAGGTAACTTTGAACCTAATTTACACAAGCATATTTCACTAAATTAATGCTGCGAGTTTATAAATACATAAAATACATAAAACCACCTATGCATATTCTGGGTTATAAAAACGTTTGGACTAATATTTTATAACCCATGTTCCTACTTAAAACAGCAGCTACAACATTAATTAGTCAATTATAGAAAATAGTGTTAAACGTGATCTTCTTAAAAAACATATAAAATTATCTTTGTGTTTATTGTTGTAAAATAAAATTATTTTGGTTTTTATACAGAGTAAATTATAATAATATTGACTGAACAAGATCAAAAAATTTCCTAAACCTTAAATAGTTTTTTGTAAAACATGTAAAAAAAATATTTTATGATGTTATTACATAGTTCTTTGCAAATGTAGCTGGAATTAACCATGTCCATAAACTGACAAGTAGCTCACTTTACTTCAATATTAGATGAATTAACATAAATGCTCTAGAAAAATATACGAAAATTTTTACAGTTTTAGGGCTGACAGGCAATTCGCCCAATTTATTGTCGGAATCGATTCTTCTCTGAGCCAGCTTTAACTTCTGGAAAAAAGGATTTGTCATAAACAGTAATCAATCCAATAAAGAAGTGTTGAAGTTTCATTGTTGACAGGATCGATTTTTGTAAATAAATATTGTAAAAAAAATGTAAAAAAAAAGTGTTTTGTTACCTAATAAATACCTCATTTTGAAATGCGACCCTAAAAAAAGCTCAGGGTTCCAATTTAATCTTTTGTTAATACATTCTTAGATATTAACAGCAATTTCATTAGTAATTTTTCGAAATTAAAAATTTATTTTTTACGACCGCTATTAATATCCAGACATTCTTATATTGTACAACTGAACACTTCTTGATAAGAAATAAACCAGTATTTGCGATAGCATGTAATAAGTTTGATTTTTGGATCAGTATCAGTAACTATTGCTAGTTTTTAATCAGAATATCAATATTTATTTTAATATATATTTTGTATTATCGGCTAACAACATTACTTGGTCTTAAAGGTTCCCAAATTCGAAACTAAATGCTTTTGAAAATAAAAACTATAGAAATGCAACAGAACTACAGAATATCTTTTTACCTGTTTTTACCTGCTTTTCGAAAATAAGTACAGTACAGTCCGTGAATCGTTTTATAAAAGAGGAAAAATATTTTATTGTTGATTTTACGCAAAACGTTTTAAAACAAAATAAACACAAGTGTTTATTGAAAAAACTTGCTCATCGCACGAGCTATGTGAGAACTCAAAACTCCTGATGACTAAATTTGTAGACTAATGGTATTGAATTTTCTGGTGTTTGACAAAGTCACTCCTTTAGCAAAATTTTTTATTCAGCGGTACAATAAAGAAAATAAGCAGAATCATCATCGATTGTGTAAAATGTCAAACTTGTTACTCTTCTTACGTCGGATGTTTGATTTTTTATAAAATTGTTGAACTATGTTAAAATATAAGAGCAAAAAATAAATTAATAAATCTACTACGAAGCATTTCATCAAAATTTATAAAAACAACAAATTAAAAGCTATTAAACAATTGTTAAGACAAACAATTGATTTGTTAAAATTGCATTCATAATTTGGTTCTACAAACTTTAAAATTTTGTGGTTTTAGTTCTTGGCATTTAGTCGACATATGTTTTAAAATTAACTTTTTTAAATTACCTTCACAAACTATTTGGAGTGCAGTTTTGTTGTCGATGAAATAAAAATAAAAACAATTCTTTATGCTCTATACACGTATTGAAACACTTCAGAAGTCTCTTTAAATTTTAATGTAATAAGATTTTGTCATATATTCATTTTTATTTGTTCTTTATTATTTATTATTACTCTTTATTGTCTTATTAGATAGATATCTTATTTTTTCGTAAATTAGTGACATTTTTTTTCTCCTTAACATAGGCCCAATTCTGTACAAAAAAAATCTAAACTATAATATAATAATCTGATTTTGATGAACATAATAAACAGAAGATAAAAATGAAGCGAAAAAAAAATTAACAATATATCTATAATCTACATTAAACATATATAGATTTCATGTCATTTTATTCCTAAAATAAACTCGACCCTTATAATACTAGTGTCGTTGATTAAAATTTTCCTGTGGGTATAATATCTGAAATGCAATCGAATAGTTAAACATGTAACTGGCCTGTGACAATTTTATTATTACATTATAATAGGGGGACCGGAAAGTAATGTCGCTTTCTTACATTAATTTTTTTTTTAGTAAATTTTCATTTTTAATCAATAATATAAGTACCCTCGTTATCAACAACCTTTTGCCATCTACTGTACAAATTTTCAATCCCGAATCGATAAAAATCAAAACAAACAGAGCAGGTTTTTGGGTTCCCCATATTCTGTCTGAAGCGAACAAAGCTAACCGATCCATCACATGTAACATATTGCTTCAACTGCACCATACAGAACCGTTTTTTGATCGTTTAATCACTGAAGACGAAAAATGGGTCTTATATGATAAACCAAAACGCAAAAGGCAGTGGCTCTCTCCAAATGAATCACCACGAAGTACTGCGAAGACGGGTTTACATCCCAAAAAGGCGCTACTGTGTGTTTGGTAGAATATTCGCGAAATTGTTCACTTCGAAGTGCTGAAACCTGGACAAACTGTTAATGCAGATCTTTATTGTGAACAATTGGATCGAGTGAACCAATCTTTCATGGAAAAGTATCCGGCCATTGTCAACTGAAAGGGCGTCATTCTGCAACACAATGCAAAACCGCACTCTGCAAGGCGAACACTGGAAAAAAAAATAATAAATTGGGGTGGGAAGTACTGCCTCACCCACCATAATCGTCCGATATCGCACCCTCGGATTTCCATTTATTTCGATCCCTACAACATTTTCTTAATGGCAAAAAATTTGAAAATTTGGATGATGTCCAAAATGCCATCTCAAGATATCTTACTCAAAAACCAATTGATTTTTATGGATCCGTGATTGAAAATTTGCACACTGGATGGCAAAAGGTTGTTGATAACGAAGGTGACAATATTATTGATTAAAAATGAAGATTTACTAAAAAATTCTTCATTTCAATTTAATGTAAGAAAGCGACATTACTTTCCGGTCCCCCTAATACAAAAAACATTTTTCCAAATGATTGTCACTAATGTCAGGGATGTCCAAAATTAACCTTAAAAATGCAACTGATCGAATTTAATAGGGTTGCGTTCAAAGTTTGTCGGGTCGGAAACCGTTCTATTAATTATGTCAAAATTGATTGCAATCACACAAGTTAAACACAATACTGAAATGTAGGTTGCACACTAAAAATAGTTTTCTAATGAATCTCTTTGTAAAAAAATCTTATCTTGTAAAAAAGAAACTCAACCAAACTAAAGTAGAGAAAAACAAACTCTGAAAGGTAAATATAAACATTGTTATGTTTTATCACCTTTTCTAAAAAATTTGCCAAAATATTTAAAAAAAAGATTGGAATAAAACAGATATTCATTTGTAGAATTTAACTTAGAGAATCAGTGAATTTTGTCTGGCATTTAACTTTAATATTTGTTTGAAAATTTTCTGATTTTTATCCACTTACATTAATGTAGTTGTTTCTTAAAATATTGATAAAATTTGCCACTCAGTTTTTCATTAATATTAAATAACTGTTTTTTTTTTCTCGAAAGGAAATAATAAAATTCTACCCAACATTACAGAAAATTCAGGTAGGCAGTCATTTGTATTTATGCATAATTTATTTGTACTATATTTTTTTTATTATATATTATTGCCTCAATATTAATATTAGTCAATAACATACATTTTTATTAATTTTTTAAAATAATAATTCAGAATAATAATGAGTTCCATCATTAAAATAAAAGCGCTTTTTGACTTCACAACCTAATTTTTATAACAACGTCGTGTTAAATTACATTGAAATAAACATCATGTTTGCTAATTATCATAAGCATTATTATTATTAATAATTATACGACTGAGAATAATCTTTAATGCAACCAACAGAGCAGCATACACAGAGCCAAATTAAATTATAGTTCCAGTTCAAGACAAGTTTCATACTTTATTGTTGGGTTAATTTCTGGCGGTTTATAGTTTTTGCAACCGACCCGTTCTGACACTCAGAAATAAAAAAAAATAAAAAAATGGTTAAGGCTTTTTAATAATTTTACAGTGCATTTATCTTTGTTCGTGAAATCTAGACACTTACTGTACATAAAAATACCAGCAATTAAATGAAAGTAATTTATTAATAACTAATATATTCATTAGAAGATTTTATGCACTGCATTTTATCAACATTTTCTCTATTATACCTCATACCTGTCAGCAGAAAATCACACAGGTTAACGCAAACGACTTATAAATTTTGTTCAAATTTTCATTCACTGTTATCACACTTGTCACAATCGCGCTAATACGTCTAATAGTAAAAGTTTAAACGTCTAATACCGATTTGATTATGCCCACATCCTGTCCCTAACCAAATAATTATTGGAAATTGTGGTGAGATGCGGAAGCACGATTTTTCATTCTTAAGATAGTAGTTTCGTATCCTAAAAATATCTTTTTTTTGTTTAGACAGAAAATTCTTCAAAGTTCAAAGTTAGGATGAATTTTTCAAATTAATTAATTTGATGATCTTATAGGAATGAATTTTTTAATTAAACTAAATATGTCTCTATTTTTGTTCAAAGCATGGTGTACTTTGTTATGAAAATTTTGGTAGGTACTTACCTCTCTTCTCTTATTTAGGTTTGATTTGTAAGTATACATAAAGTAAACTTATGCTATACGCTTACCTTACTGAATTAATTTAATTTTTCTGAATATTACACTAACTTAATTCCATCTATTTGCACACTAATTGAATGACTCACTCTTTTGTTTAGAAGATAACACGATTCTAACTAGATAAATATTTAAATCTTCAAACAACTGTAATTTTTTATAGCACTTTGATGTCCTTAAAAAAAATTGTGAACGTGTTCTACTGATTGCAATTTTTTTTTTCCAGAATTTGTCTGCTAAAAGATGATATAAAAAGAAATGTTGCTTGAAATTAAAGCAGGCTTCACTTTGGAAAAGATGAAAGAAAAAGATTTAATGAAACATTGCCCTTCACTATCCGTACCATCCAGCAAATTATTTACAACGTTGGAATAATTCGTGTTCTAATTGCGCGTAATTATCTGCTTCCGTCATTTCAAATATAATTTGTGTTCTTTATCTGACGTCACGAACAGGAGAGGTTTACTCAAACTTGTAATAGAATTACAAGGAATTGGAGCACACCCTTGCATAAACTCGAAACTGCATTTTTTAGGTCACCGAAAGCATTTTCATCGATTAAATCTATAAAAAAGTTAACAATAGAATATTCAATTTTGTTGAAATTTATTTCCGCCAAAAGCTTTGTTTCCTGTGACAATGCAATGGCTGTAAAACCTTATTCCTTCATTTTCCGTACAAAACCTTCTTGCTATCATCTAATTTGAGAGATGAAAAATCGGGAGAGGGTGACTATTATTACATAAATATGAAATGAGATTAAAAAAGGCTTAAATTGTCTTTGAAGTTAAAATAAGGTCACGGCTCGTAGGTGGGAATGAATTAAAAAACGTGAATCTATTACAGTGGAGAGCAAAATATATATATCATACAACTTATTTTGTAGCAAGTACTGTAACTGTAGTATTTTTTTTAATTTTTAAACAAAATAATTTAATATGAAAAGCAATGGCTAAGGCATATTACAAAAGCAAAATGTGCAGTGCAGTCATTAGCGGAACAGTTTCGGTGTCATAAGACAAACTGAATTCGCGCTTTTCGTTTTTTTGCAAAAAATACGTCCTACGGTCCTTCTGCTAACTATGAAACCAATTTCCGTCTGTAGTTTTCTGCAAATATTTATTGCAGTTTTCTTTGAATCGACAACTGATTTTTTCTTAATAATTTTAGTTGAGCGGTTGGAAATTTTCTTGGGTCGACCGCAACGAGGTAGATCCTTGATGTCACCATAAAGTTTTTCTTTCTTAACAATTCTTGAAACACTACTTTGTGTAATGTGAAATTGTTTCGTCTTTTTGTGATTTTCCAGACTGCACAACTTCAACTACCAATTTGCTATATTCGTCATAAAAATTTAAAATAAACCAGAAATACAAAGCGACAAACTTTTGCCCTCGTAAAAGAAGCAAAAAAAAAATTCATACTATTGCTATCTGGAATAAAAGTAATTTTTTTGTTGTTGTAAAAATCATTTTAAAATATGCTTGGATAAGATTAAGTTATATTACAAAACGAAAACAAAAAAAAATGACAAAAACGAATTATGACAAACTTTTGCTCTGTACTGTATATTTTTAAATGAGACATAGAACGTGAGGATATTGGAAAAGCGAATGGAATTTTAGTTATTAGCTAACACAATCCACACTTCTGTCCGTATGCATACTTGGTTTATAAGCTCAAACAATTTATTGGATTTTTTGTAATGATAATAACGTTGATCATTCTGGAACGTGAATGTCGTGCTATACGATAGATTAATAAGAATGTTTACGTCAGTAAACGGGAGCGAATTCACAGGGCTTCCGACATGCAATATTATTATTTCATTGTATTTCTCACAAAGGGGTGAATTACGCTGTTACTTCAGGGGATACATTTATTTGTAGGTTATAGATATGAACACAGTAGGAGATTTCGGTATCAGAATTTAGAACAAAACAAGAATCTTCAGAACCTGGTACAAATAACACATCCGTGTAATTTTGAGAACAGTATTATATTATTTTGTTAGAACATCGATCGATGCGAAATTGAGTACACCATTGCAATTCAAACTTTTCCCACAGTAAAAACAGAACAAACGATGGATTTTTAACATCTGTACTAACACAATATTATATTTAAAAGCGGTGTTTTTTCTAAAATCATGTAGCTATAGATTTTTTTATTAAAACGCAACCTGTAATTTTTTTGTATTCAACTTTTGTAATTTTTTGGACACAAGTAATAGTCAGGCTTAATAAATGAAGCCAAGTTAACAAGGTATAACAGTAAATAAAAAAAAGAAACCACATTGATTTGCCGCGAAAATAGCTCTGGCGCTATGACGTCTGCATTTGATCGAAAATCATAGCTTCACGTGTGCCTAAATGAAGTATTGCACATATAAAAATAAATATTAAATAAATTACTCAGCGTTCTATCTTTATTTGTGCCCAAAACAAAATGTTTAAAATGCAAACTGATGATAAAAATATGAACAATTTTTCGGCCAGAATTGCGCGAACTGAGACGTACGTAGACAAACACACAATAAATAGTTGTAAAACAACTGAGCATAAAAATAAAAATCAGAACAAAATAAAATTTTAGGTAAATATTAAAAATATTTAAAATACCCAATTCTTTTCTAGTATGTGTTGTAAACTCATTTAAACACTGAATTATTGAAGTAAAATAAATACAATTGAAATCACAAGAGAATACATCTATCACACGTTGTCAAATTAATTAAATTTATCTTTCGGTCACTCAATGGAAATAGATTACATTACTTTATTACAAATCGTAAAGAAAAGTGTTTCTTTTCTAACAACCATTTCTTTATAGCAACAAAAAAAAACAAATATTAATTATTTATTAGAATAAATATTAAACGTACAATTATTAACGTTAGAGAAAGTAATACTTGTACACTGTTGAAACTGTAACTCATTGTACTGTAATCAATGATAGTGACGATTTTGATAAAATCTCCTGATGAGCACTTGCATTTGATGTAGAAGAAGATGGATCTCTGTTTCATCAGACGCTTCTGTCAAAAATTTTGACACATCGTTGGCGCTTTAAATATAACAGTAACTTTCCATATTTTGATACATCTACGTTTTCTGTCACTTTCAATGCAATTTTCAACACAGAGTATATTGACCACAGCGTCAAAGATTTCAGTCTTTTAGCCTTGAATTAAATTTAAAGATAAAACTTGAATATTTAAAAATGTTTTAAGAGAAACTAACCTTTTCATGAAAAAAAACAAGCATAACTTCTTCGTCGGTATCCTTTACACTCTTTCAAGTCCCCCAAGAATTGAAAATATTGTAGGTTTTCTCGTATTTATTTCGTGATTTCAATTTCTTAAAGTTTTTTAGCTTAATATCTAATAACATTTAAATATTACCATACCATGCTGAAATAATCAAACCTAAACTATTTGTTTCAAAAAACTATTGCATCTATAATAAAAACACATTAACTAAAAAATAAACGACAAATGATCGAATTTACAGTACCAACAATGAAATAATGACATTAAAATTGCTAAGAATGACGATCTGTTAAAACTTGGATAGCAGATATCATTTTAAAATTGGTTAAAGATATTTTCCGTTTATAAATGCCTCCAAAACTCAAATTCCCGAATTGACTCTTGGAGGATTCTTCAACCAGAATTACAGTCAACAGTGATGATAACCTTTTCATAAAAAATTATGAATTTTATGAATTATTTGCTCTAACAGTAATGATCTTTTTAATTTTTGTTAATACAAATTGCGGTAGAAAAATCACGGTTTGACTACAATTTTTGTAAAGATCATAGTGGTAAAAAATGGAGGCAATTAACATATTTTACTTTAAGCACATTAAATATTAATAAACGTAAATAGCTTTCATCAATATTACAACATTTGTTCAACAAAAGAAGGTTTTGTTTGTTTACTTTCAACTCCAAAATTCAGAAATTAATTGAATGTTTAATTTGCATGAGGAAAGGTTTACAGTTTACCATTTATTGCATCAAATCACCTAATTTTTCTGTCTTTTATCAAACTATTTATATTGATATCGAAGCGGAATCTCCCATTTAGACTGCAAACCAAATTATACTCATCTTAATGCGATTACTTTATCTCAAAAAAAAATCACGGAAGTAAGTGATTACCCAGAACAAAAATTGGTGCGCAACCATTACTATATTAGTATGATTACAAGTTTATGTAGTCATATAATAAAATATAGATAACGAATATACGGAACTAAAATGGAAGATAACAATTTTTTATATGATATTACATTTAAAGGACCATATATAAATTAATTATTGTAGTTTTCTCTTTAATCTCAAAAAATACGATCTATAATATTGTTTTCGTAAAATAGTAAACTGGCTCTTTGCGCTGACGAACGAAATGAACTCTTCTCCAAATACAACATTTAAATACATATTTTTACTGAATGCCACAAATAAATAGTAACTTTAAACGTTTTTTTGAGGTTTTGTGGTGTAATCGAACAAGTAATATGATTTAAATATTTAGAAGTAAGACATACAATGTAACAAATCCAGTAACATGTTTTGCAATAAAGCAATCATTCGTAAACAAAATCGAAATATCAAAAAAAATAAAAATAAATGTAATTCAAACATTTTGTAAAAAAAATACATTTGCATGTGAATAGCTGTTAGAGATAGAAAAACATAGCCACTTGCTATTTGCCAAGTCTCATCGTACAATTTTTAAACCAAATAAAACATTTTAACTTTACTCTTTGTCTTACTGAATAATTAAAAATAAATATTTTATAGAAATGATAATTTTATTGTAAATAATAAAAAACACTTAATTAAAACTAATTTTTAAATCAGCTTTTTTCACAAAAGTTTTCAAAAAACTGTATTTTTTACTATGTAATAATATTAATATTTTTGTTTTGTGAAAAAACATCAAGGATTTTCATTACGATCGGTTAAAGTTAGACTTTTCTTAATTTTTTAAAAATTCATACTCAAATATTAAGCATGTTTTTTAACTATTATATCTAGCTTAATTTTTACTTTACATAAATAAGATATTGCTTTAAAAAAATGTTTATTAACATACAGTCTATTAATTTGAAAAATGGTGGATGCGCCGGGCCATTTCAAAAGTAACATTTAAATCAAAATTTTTAAAAATGTATAATTTCTATAAAAAATTTACCATTGTATTAGATCTTTTTCTTAAATTAATTTTTGTCAAATGGGATCAAAATTGTTGAATTATAATTGTTTTTTTGGTTAAAATGACAGCTATCACTTAAACGACAACTATATAGTTTTCCCAACCAAAAAAATCTAATTTGTGTTAAAACTTTAATTTTTAATTTAAAGAAAGCTCAAAAATTTCGTTTTTCTATTTTTTTTCATCTGATTCACATGTGTTATGTTCATTTCCTTTAAGAAAAAACGAGTTTTTTAATGATAACACAACATAAACACAACATAAACACGTCTAATTCGAATTTAGCAGGTAGTCACCTTCTTTAATTTTATTTTATTACTACCATAATACCATAAAACAATAACATTACCAAACATTTTTTACTTAACACCACGAACAAATTTTTTGTAGTTGAGTCTCTGATATTAGGTGTAGTTAAATAAAAATGTAATCCATTTAAGCTGTCACGTTGTGTTCATCCACAACGCCTGCTTGGGGTAGGTAATAATAAACTATTGTTTGCTCAATAACCTGTAATGAGAGTAGCCAATTGATGTCTTTCAGACAGGAAAATCAGTAGGGTAAATACCATAATTAGTATTGAAACTGTCGTTCTCTTATATTAGTATTTCTTTGATTCTGAATAAATACATTTTTGTTTGAAATATTAAACTTTGTACCTTCCAGAGATGGTTATGTGTAAATAGATAATTTTAAATTGTCACCTACCTCGTTTGAGACGCTTGTTTTTTACACATTCCGACAATTCTAGGATGAGCACAAGAAACAAAATACAATTAGAAGTAAAATCTACAAGAAGTCGACGCATAGTAAACCTGAACTACTAAACCTGTGAAATAACAAACGTATGAAAATAATCTGTTTAGATAAAGTTATTATGTACCGACAGAGTTAAAACTTGATAAATAAATTGCATCGATCAAATGATAGGTCATGATAAAATAAAACAAAGTAACCTTTATGATGGTTATAAGAAATTTATTGAGAGTTTCTGTATTCGATCTTCTTAGTTTCAAAGTATCACTTTCCTATCTACTGTTACATAAATTCCTAAACATCTTTAATAATTCGCTCACTTAAAAGATTAAGTTTAAGCGCCATGCGAGTGATAACTTGAAAAGTTCCGACGATAACGTTAGCAGGAACAGGAAGGCAAATAGCTACTGATAAACTGAATTAAGTGGGAAGCCCATGAAAAACTATGTTATGACAAGAAATAATTATAATGAGTAGAATAATCAAGTGCATACTTTTCAGTTGAACTTAGAAAATCTTTTTTTACTTTTGTGGTTGAATTTAAAGTAGGCACATGTTAATTCCGCATTAATGTTGTAATATATTTTCCACATGTATATGTATGCGGGTAAAAATGTAAATTTACACCGACTTTCCACAACACCAAACGTATTATTTTAAATTCTCATTATATCGATTTTCAAATTAACATCATTTTATTTGTTTTTTTGTTAACTCATCTAATGACACTGACGTAAATGCGTATCACGTAAATGACGCTTTTATTAGCTAGAATCTATTGATTAATAATCGTAAAATGTTTCAACCAAACTCGGAATAATTTATCTTCATTGAATGACAATAAATTTAGCTGTATTAGAAAATTTTATATTGCGGGTGCCGTTAGAAGTAGGTTAATCGATAGATTAATACTCCTGAAATTCCATGCACAATTGTATGTTGGTGGTTATAAGTTGACAGTTCACTCTGAAGTTATGTAAGATGTAACAATTATTTTTTAACCATTAAATGTAAATTATTACATTAGAAAATTAATTGCAAAACGTAATATCATACGACAGTCTGGCAGATACTCCGGTGAAAATGCACATATTTTATAAAACATATGCAATTTTTTTATATGATTCAAAACATGATATTTTATTTTAATAATTTTAATACAAGTAAGAGAATTCAGTTTGAAAACTATAATAAGAACAACAGACAACAGGGAAACTAGTAAATAAAATTAATTATATTTTGGAACATCTGCTAGATGCATTTAGTAAATAATGACATTAAGCTAATTAATTTGTGATGTTACTAAATTGTCAACCATGCCATATACCTACCTCCGCTATTAGCAATAACTCTCAACATATGTTCTGTTAATTTGCGTTCGAGCTGAAGAGCTACTTGTATCTAGAATTAGAGTATTCTGAATTTAGCTCAATCAATACCGTGGTAGATGCTCATAACATTTTGAAAATATAGTCTTTACACATAATACATACCCATAATATATTCCAACTAAAACCCGCTTAAAATTCAGTGCATGCGCTTACACTACAAATTTTCTTAAAGCTGCTCTGATAAAAACATTCCTTTTCTTCTTCGTATTTTACGAGAGAGTACTTAAAATCTCAATGTCTAGGTAAATTCTTGCTTTCTTGCAAAAATCAAATCAAATACTTATTATTTATTGATTATCAATTTTTGCTTATTTTACACAATTTCTACTGGTTTGAAAAAGATTTTTACTTTTTATTTTTACAGTTAATAATAAACAAACGTGTTAAAACAATCTTAACTTAAACAAGGGATAAGTTATTATTTTTTCTAGAAATATAGTTACTATATAAAGTTTTATTCTAGTGTTAGAAGAAAATAATTTAATAATTTATTAAAAACAATGTAACAGTGTCGACTTTTGCCATTTTTGTTAAGGTTATATTTCATGGTCCAATATTATCTAACAATAACAAATGTACATAAAAAATATCGATTAATATTAAACTTTGCAATTTATAGAGCAGCCATATTTTTAAGTAGGCATCTAACTTGTTAGAGATATTGTACTTTTACAAACCTCTCCTTTCGTAAATTCGCTACAGAAAAAATGAGCTACAGAACAGTTTCCCAAAACTTCAAACATTCAAAGACTGAGAATTTTCCTACAATTAATATGACACTATTTATTGCTTAATAACGTTAAATAAATACTAGATTTTCAGACTAATATCAGTGCTAGTTAAAATATAAGTTTTCACCAAAAAAATTCATTTTTTTAATTTTACAGGCTTTTCTCGGTTGTTTATAAATTTTTAAAATTTCGATTTTCCAGAAATAAAGTTTCAACATCACAAAGTTAAACTTCCTGCAACTATTTCATAAGATTATTAACCTTAATTGAAAATAACTTCAACAAATAAGTTTTGGAACAAAAATTAAAAATAAATAGTTTTACGGAAAACTTGAGCAAATAACTTGATAGTGGTAGACTCGCTGAAGTAATAAATTTGAATAAATTTTACATATTTTGACAGTCAGAAACTCAGCAGAATTTTGTAGCGTCTGAACATAAGTGTTTTTTTTAGTAAAAGGAAAGTTTAATATAACTGCTTGCAAATTAGGAGACTACCAAACCATTTATAAAAAAAGTTTTCAAAATACGAATTTTATTTATTAATTTTTTCAAACCTTGTAAAAGCAAGACTTCCAGTTGTATGCTGCACCAAATTTTCGAGACATTATCTATTATTGTCCGATTTCACAGCTCTCCAATTATTGTTAAAAAACAAAATTGTAATTTTCAAGCCTTCGCTACTTTTAAAGATTTTAAAATTGCTCTCATTTAGCAAATGTTGTGATACAAACTCAGCTATACGTAGATGTATTAAATATTGTGATATTTGCTCTTGAACGACCTAACAAAGTTGTTTTACAAATGAAAATGTGGACGTATTTTAGTTAAGTCAGGTTTGCTTAATATCTGCCGTTCTAAAAATTTCCTAAGTAAAGCAAAATCAAAACAAATGTACAAAACTTAACATTATTTTTTCCAGGCTAAAAGTTTAAATTACGTGTCTGAGCTTTATTAAGACTTATTGGTGAAGTATTGATAAGACTATTAAATTACGAGAATGGATTTTACCTTAAACTGTAGATAGACAAAGAGAACCTCGTTCAACATTTTTCTGCCTGTTGCAAAGTAGTTGTTTATGTTTCACTTAAAAAAATAGTAAAATAGAGTGTGTCTCAAATTGCCGCCAATTTATTTAAAATTATGAAAAAAATAATTTAATTTGATTTAATTAGGAAGCAATTTGACATGCACAAGAAGGAAGACTGTTTCCTGGAGAAACTCTAGACAAACGGCCCCAGTCTTAATTTTGCGAATTGCAAAAATGGAAAGCAAAAAAAAAGAGTTTCTAGACACATAATATCTAACTTAAATCAAATGTTTGTATCCTGTCATACCAAATGGAAACTACAGAAACAATGGTAATAAAAACAAACAAATACTAATTTTTTGTGTATAATCATTACAAACAACATTAAGAAAAATTGTTAAAAATGCACTACTTGAAATTACCGGTAGTTTCTCTACTGCAAAATTATCGCACATTTGGCAAGCGAGGCTTCTCACTGGTTTGAATAATGTGAGAGAAATAAACAGTCTGTGTAAAATGAACCAGAATTATTAACTTTGTAGTTGCTAAATCTTCTAAGAGAATCTAATTAAATTATTTATTTTTTCATTTGTGTCTACATCAATTATTACGTAAGGATACTAACATTCTACGCACCACATTGCTTATTTTGCTATGTAAATTTTAGTAGCATAAATGTATAACACAACTAATCCATTATTTACATATAGATGCCTACATGATTGCTTATTATAGGTTAGGAGAAGTTCTGAACACAGTTAATAACGTGGATTTTGCATTCTACATCCTCACATGTACAATCTGAACATTTTACTCTAGCTATTAACCCAAAAACAAATTGATGTAGAAAATACGAAAGTGTGGTTAACTCGGATAAATTTTATGTTGGTGGCGACAGAAACAGCATGACAAAATTTATTGTGAAGCTCAGAGAAATGAGAAACCCCTTAATATTTGCGGTTCGAGTACTCAAACAGCAAGCCTAATTAACAATAGTGTATAAAATGAATAACGTAAACATGTTAATTACAATGAAATATTCAAACAATTTTAGTTACAGTCTGCACGTTGTGATTTTAGATCAGGAGAAATTGAAATTTAGTGGTAATAAAACGTGAGTTAAGTACATAGCTTGTTATAGGTGTTAAAGTGAAATTCACAATTTGCTGTGAATAAAAAAATTACTATTAATGCTGTTATTACAGACAATAAATATTTATTGGTTCATTTTACACTGACTATAAATCTGCATTAGGTTAATTAACTAAATATTTAACACAAATTAATTTTAATGTTATAGAGTTAGTTAGTGTATATGTAGTGTTGGTATGTTAAGTATGTTCATCCAAAAAAAAAATACAAAAATTCACGATGCTGCTTCATGTAAATAAATAAATACATTTTATGACCAAGTCTATATGTATATTGTATAGATAAATATACATGCAGCAACCAAAAAGTTCTTAACATATTCTTCAATACAACGGGGCAATAAATTTTGATTTTACCTAAAACAAACTAATATATAATCTCTAAAAAAACGACAACAAGGAGGCGATGATCGCGAAAAAGCCACATTTTTTTAAATTAAATACGATTGCTGGTGATAAATTTTCTGTATTTTGATTCTAGATTAATTATAGAGATGCCATATTTAAAAAAATATATTCAAAACTGCATGCTCGGTTTATGACGAAATTACAGATAAAAGTATTTTAATTGAACTATAAATATTATACAAGTCATTAGGGTTTTTCTTAATCATAAATTTTTTCTCAAGTTTAGTGGTCACGAAATTTTCTACAAACTAAATAAAATATTCGTATCAGAATTTTGATTTTACAAACAATTTACTTCGAGAGCAAGGTATAGAGAAAAAACTTGATTTGTATTTTATTAACTTATTTGAGAAGCAGACAGGTGATTCAGTAAATTTAAATTCAAACTAAATTGTTTAAGAATTGATTTTTATGAGACTAATTTTGTAATCGCTGATCTCATCTGTTCGAAAAACACAGAAAAATTTGATCAAGTTTTAAAGTAAAACCCCAAGCTCTACACCTAACCTTATTTTTGGAGGTGAAAAAAAAGCCAATGTTGTCTAGTATGCATTAATGAAACCATAACATTTTAAAAATAAAATTTTAAAAATGTTGAATGAACTATTTTGCTTATTTTATTGTTTTTACTAATCAACGTCATGTTTTTTAAAACCAAAATCTATAATTTTTATGAATAAAAATAAAAACGAGCTACAATATTTGGCAATCTTGGCAATTATTGCCATTTTTCTTAGTTTTTTTTTAAAGTTTCCTAAAAAAATCATAGAGTAGCGAATAAATATGTTGTTTGTTCTGAGGGCTTGAAAAGCTTTTTTAGTATGTCCGTCACGAGTTGGTATGGCACAAAAAACAAAAGAATTTCCGGCCTAATAAAAGTAAATACTTTTAAATCCAAATGTAGCCGTTTTCGTTATTTTTTTGAATTATAGGAAAAATGTGACTTGCTTTAAAAAAACGTTGCATCAAATGAGAATATGTGTCTAAAAAAAATGGAAGTTCGTTAACAGTTTAAAGAAATCTTTGGTGCGACTTAAAACAGATGTAAAAAAATGGCCTCTGTGAATTTTTCTCTACATTAAATTCCACCGTTAAATTAACAAACAGTTCCGAATTTATTTACAATGATTAAAAAAATGTTAATGGCGGCGAAATTGTGCAGTGCCGAATTAAAAGAATTTAGGTCTACAATTTGGCAGTAAACAAGGAAAAACAGATAATACCTAGCCAACTTTCTATTAACTGCCACAAATTAGAAAAGAAAAAACAGTTTTTGACAAAAGGACAGATTGCGGTGATTTCAGGTTTATGATAAAAAGCAGGAATGTTTGAGATGACGAAATATTGTCTTTCTAGTTGCAAAGAACTGTCTGGGTTGTTGTAAACTACCTTCTACTAATTTCTATGCTATTTGTAAATATTTCTTACTGACTCCTGTTTCAAGAGAAAAAATAATCATTATTTTAACAGGCGGAAAATGACGTTTTATCATTTATAGAAACCGAAAAGATTTCAATTTAAGAAGCTTTTATAAAAACAAAAAAAAATGTTTTCATTTATAGGCAAAAACAGCATCTTGACAAATCTAAGTTGGATGCAGTGGGGTGATGAGATTTTCAAAATATCACTAAAAGTGCATCTGGGAGTGTTATCAGTTGCTGCTGTAGCATCAAATCACAGTAAGGCGACTGTTTCCAGTTTTGACCTAAATGCGCAACATGTATATTTAAATAGTTTACTACTACAGGAGCATCTAACGCTGTGTATTCACTTTTGCCTCAATTGAACTTTAAAGCTCCTAAAAAGCTTTGTTTAACAATTTTTGTTTGCTACATGTAGAAATTATAGATTTTTAAGTTAAAGTTTCAACAAAGTAAGTTAACAATTAACGTAAGTGAACTAAAAAAGAAACGCAACAATAATAATTAGCTCATTAAAAATTGATAGATTTTGAACTGCTATTTAAGTGGAAATGATTTGACTTTTGTCAGTTTTAAAATGTTTTTTTTTTTAGACTGAGATACTTTTTGCTGTGCGGGGATTATTTGCTGACAAATCGTTCAAGCCGTTTTAAAGTAACTTATATTTTATTGATCGCTTTTAATGTAGCGTTATCAATTTAAATAATGAGAACTTTTTTTTAAAATTAGCTTGCAGAAATCTTTGTAGTTATTATCCGCTATGTTGTATGCTGATAAGTAGAAAAAAATAATTTCGCCAACGTCTTAAAAAGCTGTGACAAAGATGGCAATGTTGGATAATTAATAAAACTTTGAGTTGATTATTTCTGTCCAATTTTTTCATGTTTTCTGTAGAACTTTATTGTAGCTTGAAATACTGAAATTTGATACAAGACAATAATGTAAACATTTTTTTAAAACTTTATACGTATATTAAAAAAAAACATTACTTTAAGCAGGCTTTGTCATTTAAAATATGTTGGTAGCTCTACCTAAAACTTCAGAGCGCTTCTTGGAAAGATTTTAGAATTAATTCATATGCAGTGACCTCAATCTTTATATTTTTTTTCATATATTTTACCATGCTCATAATTAGTTTATTGCGTAACGAAAAGGGTAAGAATCTAAACACACAAAAAATAAAAAGATTGTCAACACGATAATTTTGCGAGGGCATCCACAGCCTCACCTCCGAGTTTCATAAATTGAATCATAAAAAATCAAAAATTTTAGGTACATTTTATGATTTTGTCGGAACAGAAATTATTACTTGCTGATTTAGTTGACACCCCTAACAAACTGACAAATAATAGTTTAGAATTAATCTGTTTGTTGTGACGTAAGTGACGTTACTGCAAAACAAATCACTGAATAACAGATATATTGTAAAATATTCAATTCCGGAGCAGAGATGGAATGCATTTAAACACAATGTCTATCATATGTGTGGTCTACATACACTTGTTGCAGGGGGGCATACAATCTATAATAGACAAATTTCCAAGGTAACAAAAATCGTTGACAAGAATTTAAAAAAAATGCAACAAATTTGGGCATTCTCAGACAAATGAGAAACGAAGCTTTAATAAAAGACGTCAAATTAATTTACAAAATTTCAAATCAAAGTAACAACATAACTAAATCAAATTCGACGAAATCGACGCGTTAGAATGGTAAGAAGGGACTATCCATCAATGTGGCCAATATCTTTTTAACGTTATAATAAATCTTAAAAACTCACGATATATCCTTCGAACTCCAAACTGGTCTTACCTTCTTACGATGCACTTTCAAAGTAAATTTTAATTAACAAAACAAATATTTTTCCGGCCAAAATAAACTGTATCACCGAACAAAGAAATGAATGCCAAAAATTTAAAAATTCGTATTATTTAACAGCCGTTTGTTGGTATGTTATACCTACAATCAGTGACACCTGTTAAGGCACAGTCGTAGAAGTTGGACCTCTAGCGGTTCACCTTCCATTATTTGAAAATCTTGTTTACTATATTTTTACCAAATTCATATCCTACGTTACAAATTTTCCCTGACGACATACAAAACCCATATTTAAATTGCTAAAATTTTGTCCATATCAAAGTGGTTTAGATTATTATGACTGAATAGTAAAAATGTTCTTTAAACACGACTAAATTATATTATAGTTAGCTTCCCTTGCTATATTTTTATGACTTATAATTTAGTGGTGAATTTATTTTCGATTGGACTGCTTTGTGACAATATAGCGTTTAGTTTGTAGATTTATTCCCTTATATTTGTCACGTAATGCCAAGTAGTTAGATGTTATTTTTAGATTAATTAAAACAGCAGTTATTAGCTACAATTTTTTACCCTCAAAATTACTGTTTGATAAAAACACAATTATTTTTTTATAGTCACAAAGCAACAAAATATGTCCCATGTGTACCTAAAACTCTGTACATAATTTATGTCAAAACCCTAGTTTGCCTCGTAAACTGTGTCGCAAGAATTTTATTTCTTTTTCCATCGAACTTAGGGTTTCTATAAGAAAAGCTATAACATCGTTTTCTATATTTTTCTTTCAATTTTACGCTGAACTGTAACTTTATAATGTGCAAACATTCATGTCGCGTCGATTTTGCTATTTATTTCATTGATTGGAAAGGGCCAGCACGCGATATCAAGGCAAATAAAGATCTGAAAAATAACTTTGCTTACTAGAAGGCGAATCACAGTGTTTAGACGGAATCATGTTAGGAAGGTGAGTGTATCAGTGTTAATTCCTTCAGCTAACACAGAACCACACTAGCACATCGGACACCGGCACACGCCAGGGCCCCGTCCAGAGCCCGGCGAAAAATTTCAGCAGCCGTTCCGTATTGTCGTTCACATTTTTGCAAAAAAAACATCAGTTTCACTGATAACAAGGCGTATTTTTCGTGTTTTTAGGTTATAATCGTGCATCAACATGCGACACAAGCGACGTGCGTCTATGGACTGGCGCTAGTAGGTGGCAATATCGATTTGAAAGCAGACCAAGAAACGCTCTCGCAGGAAAATCAAAGAGTTGAGCAGGATGAAAATGTTTCCTTATAAAACCTAAATTACTTGTTTAATAAGAAAATTAAGAATTATCGTCTATGTACTGCGGGTTGTCGAATGGTCAATGGGAGCACAGCCGCAGGAGGGCTGGGGGTGGATCACGTGTCCACTGCAGGATATCACAGAGTTACGAAAAAAGGGAGAACTTTGAACTAGGCTAATCGCAAACTCGTAAAACAGGTGACATTTACGCGAGGGTGGTTTATTATGTTTGTGCCAAGTGACCTGTAGAATGCAGACAAACGAAATGGTTTTGTTTAGTACTTACGTTGAGATTATGTTAATATCTTGACGTGTAACCGTTGCATTTTGCTGACACAACTCACGTGAACTAGAGTTGTCACATTCAAATTAAAAGTTCTGAAAAATTAACTTTTTTCATGTCACCGTGTGGGGTCTTACCTTATTTTTATTCAGTTTTACTGAGGCTATCTTGTTGCTTGTGAACGAAGGTAATTTGAATAAAACGAGAATTTAATTCAACAGATTAAATTTATCAATACGGTTGAAATGTTAGTTTTATTCATGACACTTTATTTTTGCATTAGACGTAGAGATTTCATTATCACTAATCATTTTTAAAACTCTGAATTTGGCGTAAAATTGGAAAGCATATTTTATTGATTTTAAAGTACGTATTTTGAGCAGTCTTTTTTGTAAAAATACCCAAAGCGAAGAATTCCATTGGCTAAAGTAAAACTCAACCATTTATAAAAAAAAAGATTTTTTGAAAGCTTAAGTCAAAGTTTTGTGATATTTATGTAATGTATTTGTCCAATATAAACCATTTTAAAAAACTACTTTAAAGTCTCAAATTTTAGAAATAACAGAACAATAAAAGATGAATAGTTGAATCAGAAAGTTGGTAGTTTTGTAGCAGTTTAAATCATAACATTGAGTGCATAAGTTTTAAAAAACTTTTTGTTATTTTCAATAGGTTACTCCATCAATTATAGTAATACTTATTTTTTTTTAATATATCTAGATAAAAATTAAAAAGAACTTCTTATAAAATGAAAAGTATATTTATCGATTTTAATGTTTATAGGCGTTTCATATTTATGACTTTTTTTGTAAATACACGCAAAGCAAAGTTTCCAGGAGCTAAAGTAATATTAAACAATTTGCGCAAAAAAATATATATATTCTGAAATGTATGCCAAAATTTTATGATGTACCTACCTACGTATCGGTTTCGCCAACACTTACATCCTCAGCTCAAAATTATTATAATTATTAATTTATAAAAAAAAAACTTAACATATAGAACCAATGTAGCGCTATAAACAAATCCAATCCATTTTTATAATTCTTTAATTTCCAATAAGATTTATGGTATTTACCGGTAAACCAAGCTCCGTTTAAAATAATTTATAACACCTTATTAGGATAAGCTTTTTACCCTTATTAAGACAAGCTTTCGTCAATATCCAGGGTCGGCATAAAAACTACAAACAAACAATCTACAAAAGGTAGCTGATTTAATTTAATTAGAACTCTGATATTAAAATATATCTAACACTTCTGTAGAATTAAGTTATAGTGAGTTATTTTTATAGATCTTTTTTCCTAGAAACGCTAAATAAAGCACAACTTTTTTTTTATTTATATCGCAAAAAATTGCCCATGTAAACCGACCTATACTATACGAGCAGTTGACCTACTTATAAACGCGCTGTGTAATTATTAGAAACCCTCAACCATTGTTGGCTTGGTTACTAATAGTTAATTTATATTTAAAATCGATTCCGTTCTTGAATCAGATTTAAGCTTGTCAAAAAGGATTAGTTACAGTTAGTAAGTACTCAATTCAAGAATGGTGAGGTTTACTAATCATTTTTCAGCGCGCGTTGTTTTTGTGTTTTTCTAGTTCTTTTCTCAATTAGTCGTTTATCTTTTTGCTACGGACTTAATAAAAAAATTATAAAAAAAACACGCATTTTAGTCGTATTGGCCATAACAATCTACTATCTTTACCAAGTACAAAATTACTTATAAAACCTGTTACAGATTTAATGCGTAATTTAAAATGTTTTATTTTTAATTCTATAAATGTTTTTATTTTAAAGGATTCTGCTTTTCAATTTACTTTTTGAAACCTTGTCTATTGACACTAGAACTTTGAATTATTTGTTGAAGCTACCAAATAACTTTATTTCAGAAGTGGCTTCTGCGCTTCCGTTTTCGAACTGAGACTTAGTTTTACTAAACTTTTCTACTTTTATTAATTTATCCCTCGAATAAAGAGGATTTTGTTTACGGTTTTTCAAGCGGAGAATTTTGAACTTTTAAGTACCTACTTTCGTATTCTCTGTAAGTTAATCTTATAACTGCTTCCAACAAAAAAGGTAATTTAGCACGAATACCTACAAAATAAGTTTTAGGTCTTGAGATACAAGTTCATATTAATTGCTCAGTTAATTACTAGAAAAAATTAAAATTAAATGTGCAATTTTATCTCATTATTTTGATAGACTGAATGGGAGTCATAAAGAATAATTAAAAACGGTGTTTTCTCAAACCGTTCCATTCGTCTTTCTCGATTGCCTCTAAATTCTCCTTTGTCAGAACCTGAGCTGAATCAATGATTAATAATACATATAAAAGTTTTTGTTACAGAAACAACAAATGATGTTCATTTTAGACCTAAGCTTTCGAATTTTTCAAATTTATTATCTACAATCATAAGATAAGTTTCTAGACTGAACAGATATTTTTACTTCAATCACATAAATGTTCATATTATCCGTATACGATATAAAAATCATATAAAATAATAATTTAATCTTCAGCTGGTGCCTTGCCTTTTTATTTGACAAAGTTAAAGTAAAAATATTGTTTTTATCAAAATGCCTATCCAAAAAGTATAATTCTAGTTGTAATGAAACAAATTAATAACTACATAACTACATAACTACATAACTAATAAATTCAAACCCGAATAGATTTATATACGAAATTTTCATATCCTTTAACATGAAATTTTGCTAGCCTTTGGGGATTGTAATAAAGTTTACTACGTGAGTTAATAATAAGTTTTGGACATAAATGGTAGATTACTGGCTAATAGATTTACTAATTAACATTATTTGTCCTAAATAAATTGATTACCTCAGGTTAACTGACAGGAAATTAAATTAGTACTTGTAGGACAGCTTTAGACGATAGAAGAATTACAATTGCGTATTAGTTTAGTGCAAATAAAGTTTTAAGCTATAAAATCTCACCACAACAAATTATTTTAATCGTTGCATTACAAACGTTATAGGCAACCCAAAAAACAAGTTTGAAGGATTATTGTTATCATGTTTAGTCGTCGTTAATAAGTTATCTACTGTTAAAAACAGGTGGCGCATTAGTTAACACAGTAGGTAAAACTTGAAAAATTAAAATCGTTTAAAATTCTAAAATTCCGTTTTTTAGATGACATCTTTAGGTGCATACTAAATGAATAGGTAACCAAATTTGGTAAAAAATATCCATATTTTCCATCAAAATGCTTTTAATTTAGTTTTACAGTTTTCTTTACTCATTTTTAACAACTTACGGTAAACTTAACATTATTTAGTCAATATTAAAAATTAGCCACAGAATAAGATGGAATTAATTATAATACTGCAAAATTCTGAACAAAATAGAAGACTATACTTACAGTGCGTTTTAAGTTGAGAATAATTTAATAAATCGTGAATTTCTTCAGATTAAACCATATAAAAGAAAGATAACTATAAATAAACAAGATACTAACATTAAATATAATATGGAAAATTGTAAAACCAAGAAGAAGCAAAAAGATACAAAAAAGTCATCTGCAGTATTACCCCAAACCAGAAGTTCCAGGATAATATGGAAAGAAAGTGTGTAAAACTGAAAAGCATTGTAGAAAAAGCCCCAAGTAACACACAATTTTTCAATAAATAGAAAAACCAAAAAAACAACTTTAGATTTAGATTTAAAAAAGGATCTAGAAAGAAGTACTACAGTTAGAAATGAATTATCTCCCGTGTCCAGATACTCAAAGAGCAAAACTCATAAAACTAAAATCTATAAGCTAATCAAAGAAATATAGGGAAAAAGTAAGGCCTTAAAAATGGTAACGTGGAACATAATATCTTTTTATAAAATTATAAGTTACAAAATTGTGGCTACACAAACAAAACGCAGGTTAGCAAGATATGCAAAAAGACTAACAAGGAATTACCAAAACAGCTTTGAAAAAAATAAACTAACAGAAAAGTATTTATACTAAAGCAAATTCTGAAAGTGTGTTGCGACCACTAAATATTTGCTAACATATAATCTATTGTTTATTTTGTTTAAGCTTGTTTTGGAGAAAATAATAAAAGAAAGTTGATTAACACAAGGAGAATATACTCATTTGTGGTCACAGTCAGACAGCGCTGAAAACGCTGTGAATTAATTTAATCAAATTCCACGCCTAGTATTGGAATGGATTCAAAATTTAACAACATTAAATGACATGAATAATATAGCTTGAATCCCAGAATTCCAAAGCTGCTTACCTAGCAAATAGAAAAAGCCAGACCTAGTAAGTTGGTCCAGAACCTGGTTGGTATAACATGCAATACAGACCAAGAAATTAATCATTGGAAACTAATGAAAAACTTGCATTAGAATTTATGGAAAGATTACGATGATGTAAATTAAGCTAATTTTGTATACTATTCCAATAAGAAAATTAAAAAAAATATGCCACTTAATAAGAGACAGCAGAGACTGCTAACAGGAATAATTATAAGATATTGTATTCTAAATAAGCACCTCTATTTGCCTTATTCGAAAATCAAAAAGATCTCTAGGGCAGGATACTAATAACAATACAAGTACAATAAACTAACGTAACTACGGTATATAAGACTTGTGAAGTAGTCTGACGTCTAGTAAAGACTAAATTAAAGAACATCAATTACACAAACATTTATAATTAGTAAATTATTTACCTCAGAATAAAAATCTACTTAGGTAGATACTGAGATACTTAAAAATCTTAGGTAGAGGTTGAAAATACAAGTGAATGATGGTGACAAAGATAAAAAGGAACAAAAAATATTACTACATACTAGTAGTAATAGTAATAGTACTCCACTGTAAAATATTAAATTCAAACCGTAGGAACATTTTGATCCTAACGTTTTAATTACTTTATTTAGACATGAGAAATGAAAATCCACTTCTGAATTCCCATTATATGAGCTTAAATTTGTATAATGTGAATTCAGAAGTAGATTTTCATTTCATTTCACGTAATATTGTACTTATTCTGACCTTTAACACGTAAAATGTATACAATTTCTAAAGTTTTGCTGTGAAAAGTGGAAATCAATCATCTGCATGACCTTTTTACAATCAATCATATTATTTCCATTTTATAAGAAAATTTCGCAGCACATCTTCCTGAATGGCAGTTAAATTTGTTGACAAGTTTCGTATAAAATAAAAAAAAGATTTTCTTGTACTTTTTATTATAGAAACTAAACCTATAGTGCAGATTCCAAGCATTTAGTTTAGGTCGAACTGAAAGAAAAGGGATATATAAAAGTTGTTAAGAGGGAAGTCGGTGAATTGTACGCACCTAAGCAAAAGTCTGTATAATTTATACAAAGAAAAGAGAGTATCCAGCACTATAAAATTTGACATACATGTTTTTCGTTGTGCACAAATTAACCAAATTAAAAAAAAAAAAACAATAAGCACGATTATCCACCGTATACAGATATTAGTGGGTACCAGTCAGAATAATTGTACGCAAGCAGAAGCCGATCAGAAACTATAATATAAGTATAAAGAGAAGAATTTAAACAAGCTATTATTATATTTATTGTAAAAAAAAGAAAAACAGAAAAGTTACTTAATTTTACTGTCATCACCACCCAAAGCTCATCAGCATTTGAATTACACTAAACATTGGAACCAATATTCAGTTAACGCAAATTAAGCATCGGTCTTTGATATTGGTCTCCATGTCACTTAGTTCATCGTCGTCACCTAACTGGCAATCAGAAATCTCTTGCTCCGAATTACTTTCCTTGAAAACTCTCCTTATAGCCTTTTAGTATTTAACCAGAAGTTTTGAAGACCTAGCTTTCTTTGTCGATTTTTCCTTTAATTTTTGTTGCAAAGTTCTTGCTTTGTTATTTTCTTTAACTCGCAGGCTAATAAAACTTCTTTGTTAGGCGTTTTTGTCAAAATTTCGGACTTCTGTTTCTTGCGACGGTGAATTTTACGGTCCGAATTTAGAATAAAGTTTAGTTCGTTCTTCAAAAGAAACTTCAGATTGGGGGCAACTAGAGCCACCTAGAACAGAAACTTCTTGCACAGCAGCTGAAGTCTTTGCCCCAGATTGAATCTGCTGGCAAATTTTTGACGTACTTGAACCAGGAATTTCAGTTATTGTAACTACAAGTGTATAAAAATAAAATTTAAAAAAAATGCGTATTTTTTTTAGGTTTAAAAGACCATATTCCTGAAGCTTTAACTCCAAATTGTGTTTTATCTATAGTAGTAACTTGACATTAAGCCTAATGGAAAAGTTCTGTTAAATCGTAAGGTGTAATCCTTTCAAAATGTAAAACATTGTCGCACTGAAGATTCAAAGCTCGTTTGAGTCGACCATAAAATGTTAAATCTAAAATTGTAAACGATGTGATGTATGAAATGAAATCGTTGGCAATTTTATAGTTTCTTTAAAATGCTGAATCCACCTATAAAACAATTCGTCGTTGCTCCAACCAGATTTTGAACAATCATACTTTACACTGAGCGGCCTATTTCTTTTCAACGTGTTAGCATGCGAGCTCGGAGAAACATAACATTGGAGGCACATAGCATGTCCTAGCAGCATTAAAGCAACAAATTACAGTTACCATTTTTTCCCTTTTCCGAGAAGTTATTGCTTCAAATTGCTTTACTCCCTTAGGACCAAAACATTTACAAGATTTTTGGACCTTAAAAATGACAGTTTCATCAACATTAAAATTCTTGTCATTTTTTTCGTATAACTTCTTCAAATTCTTAAAGAATTGAGTAATCTGTATCTCATTGAATGCGACTATTCGGTTCAAGCTTGTTTGTTTTAGCTTTCTTAATGAAAACTCGTTTTCAAAAGTTAATAGTACTAATCTTTTTCTGTTATTTTTATGTGTTAGTGTTGAATTTGTTTGAAGCATTGTTAGTTAAAACATAGAAATACGCTAATCGCTTTTGTGAAAAAACAGGATGCCCTCTTATTTGAGGTCTCACAGTCCTTTTTCGTGGTTCTTTTTCTTTTACGAATTCTGGACTCTGGTATGTCAACTCTAATTGATCGACCACTCGTAACAAATATTACAGATTTTCGTATTTTCTCTGCGTCAGGAAACTTTAGTTGTTTTGGTACCTGAAAAATTAATACGAATAAACGTTTCAAAATTAACAAAGTAAATAAAATGGCGAAGAACAATTGAAACCATAATAATTATATTGGTATAAGTACAGAAACAAAAACGTTTTTATTTACAAACTTACAACTTAATTTTAGACATACACATACACCGATATTAGAATTTGACTAGAAAAGTAGTTTGATAGTCCATGGAATAGTTGGTATGGCGTTTTATACATGGAAGTAGTGTATTATATTGTCTACGATTATTATTACACGCGCGAGTACAATGTAGAAAATCCACAGCAATTTTTTATAGAAGAAACAACAGTCTATTTCTAAAATATTTGCTTGATATTTTCCATAAATTTGCAGACAGCATAACTCAAAAAAAAATGTTTAAATAAAATAGATTAACAAAACAATTGCTGGAGTACTTTATAACAAAATCTGGAACTTAACAGCTATTTGGTTTTGGGAAAAATAATTGCACCAAAAAACTTTACAAAAATCAAACTTTTTGTTAATTGGTGACTTATTAAAAGTTTTAAAGGGACGCTTTGTGAACTTTAATTTCCTACGGGTTGGGTTGGAGACGGGTTCAACCTCTAATGTCACCTTCAATAATTTATTACAATTCTTAAACTTCTAATGCCACGTTTCCAACCTCATAAAGAATTTCAGTACTTAGTTTTTAATTTAATTATTATTGATAAGAAACCTTGTTGTGAATAATAAATTAAAAAAAAAAACAGTAAAAAATTAAAAAAAAACTAATCACTACTTATAACAATTATCAACTATATTTTATTTATTTATCTAACTGATCGTTTCAGAGCTATAAATAAATTACAACTATTTAATTTCTAAAAAAAAATAATTATCCACTGACAATTGCGCGTACCACAAAAGTTCGTATTACTTAAACCGCTGAGCCGCTGAACAAAGATAAGAAAATAAGCTTCTTTTACTAGAGGATATTTCAACAAATCCCTAAACTCCAAAGAAAGAACTGAAAATAATGGGTACTTACAGTGTACAAATGACAACCTGAAAAGCCGACATGATATTAAAGTTACATTTCTTATTTTAGATAGCTGCGTAGAAATTTAATTAAACTGTGAAGAAAAAGTATAAAAACATAGAATTTTTGAAGCAAACAAAAAGACCCTCTGAGAATTACAGTTTCGCAATTAGTAGAGGAAGGAAACACTTTATTAATTTGTTGTTAGGTACTGTAATATTATAGAGCGTAAAAGTGTACTAAACACAAATATTTATAATCGTGATGATGCAAGAGAAGCTGCTAAAACATAAACATTATAAAATTAGTTCACACGATAACATTTAAATTAAGTTAATTCTATTTTACCACAAAAGGATCGATGGGTTTGACAAGAGATCGAAATCTAAAATTATGAGTATGAGTTAAACCTTATAAGTTTGTAATTGTAATTTTATTTGCATTTTTTGTAAGCATGAATTTATTACCAGAGTGTTTGTGTCAAGAACTTCAAAGATCAGTAATGTTCAAGAAAGTGTTAAAATTGTTTACAATAATTTTTGAACAATCAACATTAATTACAACAAAAATATTTGCACGTGTCCCCAAATTTGTGCCACTTCGTAAGTACACACAATATCTTTCTCGACACAACTATGGAATCCATTAAGAATTCAAAACATTCCATTCTCGCACTCGCTCAGATTTAAGACAATTGTTAGACTGCAACACCATTGTTCAAGTGTCGTAACACCTCGCACTTTTCTTTAAAATATTTATCGTCTTGTTCTTAACCTGAATATACATCGAGTCCTTTATTAATTAAACCATAAACAGCAGCAACCAATGACGCCACCAATATTTTACATCCGTTGTTTACTACCAAATAGCGCCATATACTCCCCATAAATACAAAATAAATATGTACTAAATTGCACCTATACACCCTAGTTTACCAAGAATGGCCACGGAACAGACACTAAAAACGATTTGTATGCAAAGAGCCACCGATGAAAATACCTGCCCATAAAAAGCCCAGCGATGGATGTCACGTCCCATCAACTTCCTCTAAGAGAATGAAGATGTGCGAAGCATTGATTCTAGCGAAACAATGTATTCCTAAAGATATGAGTAGCCGATGGACGCGTGCTCAAATTTTTAATTAGTTGAGTGTTACGTAGGGTGGGGCACCCTTTAGCGGCTCGAAATCCAAGTGAGGTTAAGAGTCACTGTCATTGAAAGAATTTTTCAGATATTAGGCCATAAAATTAGTCACGATTTCTGCGGCAGCAACTTTCAAGCTATAATAGAGATATTTCCACTTGTTTCACTTTTCGCTGGAAAATAAAATAAGATCAATAACAAAAAGACTTAGGCAAATTTCTAATGGTGGTCGTGTTGCTCTTTAAACGATAAATTATAGCACAATTCAAATTAAGACACTAAATCGGAATCGTAGCTCCGACGCTAACCGGTAGCTAGTGTGTCACGTGCTTTTGTGGGCAGAAATTGCTTTTATTGCAGGTACCGAGTAATTCTTGATATCATCAGGCGGAAGTGCTTTACAAGGAAATGCTTTAAACGTGTCGTGAATTAATCTTAATAATGTCATTTACCGGTAACAATACACATCCTAGTTTAGTCGAATGTGTCTTTTAATTTCAGATTATTTTAAGTCTCTATAAATAAATGTTATTATTTTCTTTGTTGTTTTACTATAACTAAAAGCCGAGTTAAAGTTCAATGTTTCATTTCTATGTTTTTATGTCTAGATGCTGTAACAGGCTAATTATTGTAAAACTAAAGAAATGTTAGCAAGCATTCACAACACAAGATGTATTGTTTAAGTTATGTAAAGAGATACAATATATTCCAGTGAAAGTAAAAACAAATAAAACACGTTCATTTTATTAGTTATAAAATGTGGTAGTCCAACTAGACAAAAGTAGTTTTGTTAGCAAAAATATTTACCGTCTTCCTAAGTACCTGGATACTTATTTACAATCAAAACCACAAACATAAATTTGTACATACATAAATGAAACATTATCCGGTAATAACTTTATATTTTCAAACAAACTACCCAGCAAAATTATTTTTTGTAAATGTTAGGTGTTATTTATTAGCCAATAATAATTTTGATTAGTAAAGGAAGGTGAAAATACTGAGAAAATTATTATATATAAAAAAATGTATGTAAAGGCAACAACACAGTTTTTTCAAATAAAGTAAATTCTCTTAAAATCAGATGCTTCAAAATTTTTAATTCAGTGTTAATGCCGCATTAGTTACAAATATGAGTGCTTGCGTATCAGTAATAGAATTTTAGCTAAAAAATAGAACACGTGTTAAAAACTTTTACCTACAGGCAAAAACTAAATTTATTCCTGTATAATTATAAGTATAATTTTTAAATTTTTACATAACAAACATGACAAAGGCAATAAAAAGAGATATTTACAAAACTTGAACACAAATGCAGCAATTCCTGGGAAAATAAACCTAAATCCAAAATCCAACATAGGAACGACCAAACTGAAATTAAAATAATTACTTCATCAAATTAAGATAAAGCTAACACATTTTTAAAACTTTAAAAGAAATACCTTTTACAAACTACACAACAAAAAAGATTACTCAAAGTTAGTTATAGAGCTACGATAAATTAACACTAAAGCGTACTTTGTGGACGTTTAGTAATCTCTTTGTTGCTACATTGATCATTGCCAGAAATTGAGACAACGAGCTTCAATTTCCGTAAGACAAATCTGTTTTAGTTCACATAGTACAGCCTTTGTTTTGCAAAGATGAATCACGTGACAAATACTGAAATGCTGACTTACAGCAAATGTATTGTTATTATTGTCTGTTGCAAACTTGTGCCAACTACATATAATATTGATCTTTCTGATTACATCTATAAGAGTAAAACAAAAAAAGATCTTAACGTGTTAAATTGAACGATGTAGCTTTTAGCTTGTCTGTTACGAGAAGTGATCAGAAATTTTATTATTAGTTAGTTAAAAATGGCGTCAGTGATCATTTTTTGAGAAAAATCTTTTTATTTTGTAATTTGCAATTCTGTAAATATTTTGTAATTTTTGTTTTGTTATAACTTCCGTTACATGTAAACATACACCAATATCTCATTAATAAATACCCTACAAACATTTACAATTGTGTTCTGTAAAGTTAGCTTAATACATAACTTAGTTTGTCCATAGAGTATATTCAGGGTTAATATTGTAAACATTTGTTTTCATTGGAAAAATGGAGCGTATCCCCAAATAAAATTTCAAGATCTGATATTATTAAAAATGTTGGTATGTGTGGCATTAACCACTGTAAAAATGAAGTCGCGTTTTATAACATTTTATTTATAAAATTACATTTTTTTTAAATCTAGTTTTGAATATTCCGTCCGTACATCGTCCAGTACTTTCTCGAAATTCAAAGTTACAGAGAGATTCTCTTAAATTTTTGCTAAAATACATAGTAAAATTCTCACAAATTGAGTAGATAAAATTTGCAAACCTGATCCAGATATTTTATTTTAATTACCTTTTGTGTTATTTTCACTACCATATCACGAATTTTTAAGTTTTTTAAAAAATTACTTATCAGATATAAGAAAAGAAAACAGGAAAATATATTGTTTTTATTTCTTAATATTACTTTGACAGCTGTTTGTTAGTATTAAGATTAAGTATTAAGAACACATTTTAAGAATTTTCAAAAAAAGAAAAGAACCGCAGAAATTATGGAAACTTAAGCAAAATGCACTTTGCAAATAATAATTATTATGTCAAATTGGACGTATGAAACAAATCTACTTCTATTATTTATGCGTACTGTTAAGTAATTGTTTCTGATACTAAATGAATAGCTAAGTTAATTGACTCTGCAATGATATCATAGGTTCAAAAAAGATCAAATTCGCATTAGTCACACTTTTGTAATCGTGAAGGTATGTCGTAACTCAATTGAAAATGACATTATTGGCAGTAACATAAAATACAATAAGGCTTGGACCACAATTAGTTATATCTAAGAGGCACTTCAATCGTCGCTATTAATTTAATAACTCCTAGTAATTAATATTGGCATTAATATTTCAACGTTTACATATTACATTTTTCTAATATTTGTAGTAAATTTTGTCAAAAAAATTCTAAAGTCATAGAGTGCACGAAATAAGAAATATTAACACAGACTTGTCAAGATATTTTTAAATATTTTTACGTCAAATAATTATTCCAAAGGTTTCTAAAAAACAAAAAATTCTAATGTTTTTTTTTATATAGGTATTCAAAATTAAAAAAAAAATTAAAGCTACCAAAAACATAAAAATGTGTCAGCATTTAGGTATGTTTGGCGTAATTAGCGATAAATGAAAAAGATCAGATTTATAAAACAATAATCTAAAACTGCTTTAAAGAAATTTTGAGAAAACACTGCTACTGTTAAAGGCTTCCAAACTAGAAATTTGCTGTAAATTTAAAACCACTGACAATTTACCCAAAAGTTAGTTAGTATTTACTTATTGTGTCTGAATATTATAATTTACTTTTTATATTTGTGAATGGATTTTTTTATTATTTACTTACTTCAACTAACATTAAGTAAAACTTAAAACAACAGTTCTGTTGTAATTGTTTAGAATAAAAAACTACAAAATAAATAAATGGATTAGAGTAGTAAGTCCTGGGAACACACGTTATTTCGTAAATTTTACCTCGATTTTTTCATTGTTTGTCTAGTTATAATCCAATAATAAGCTATAAACAAAAACTTTAACAAACTTGCAAAAATGGATTATTATTATGGTTTAAAATTTGGAAAAAATTCATGGCATCTAAGTTCTACGTAAATTCAGCACGTTACAGAATTAAATTGCTTTTTTAAATGTTTTCAAAACTTCTCAGACAAAATAAAGCATTAAAGCATATTTATATTTTTTAGATTAATTTTTGTTAATTTCGAATCAACCGTTATAAACAATGCTAAAACAGACCATAAAGGGCCCAAGACACAATGTAACGTGTTTCTTTATTGACAATTTTAACAATAAAAAATATTTTATGCAACATAAAGTCATAAGTTATAATATCGATTTTGAATATATTGTAAGGTTTATAAAACACTAGCGGAAATGTAAACCCATAATAAAACTGTTTTCTTAATTAAACAGTTTAAAGTAAATTTATAAGTTTAATAAACATCAAAAAATTGAATAAATAAAATTAAAATTATATGAAACAAAAATGTGACTTTAACATGAAACAACTTTTTTTCTATTGTTAAAGAAATACCCGACTTACCCCAGAAACCTTGTTTCCAGTTATTGAACTCATTTAGTTCCTTATAATAAGAGAACTTTTTTTCCATTTAGATCAATATTGCGAGTGCGGAATCAGTCTTCCCAAAAATTTTCTCAAATAATTTTGTTGTAAATAAACAAACAATTTGTCGTAGCAACCACCTGGCAACCAGTTCATAGGCTACCAGCTTTTAACGCTATAAAATTTTTGAGTTTTGATTATGTTTTATGAACTGTTACAAAAAGAGGTGTTGAATAAAATTGTGTATTACACTTAACAGCAAATAAGCCACTCAGGAAAAATTAGCCCACTCGAGCAAGCTCTCGTGACTTGTTTGCCATATAAGACACTTGTATAATAAATACCTGTAACATTTTTTTCTTTATGTCGGCAGTACAAATACATGAGTGTTAAAAGTTTTTAAATAGGTCTTGAAAACTAGTACATTTCGAGTCTCTTTCAATTCTCTATCGGCCTGTTACAAAATGCTAACCGGTCTGGAGTCGTAATCTGCTATTATAATTTTATCAATTGTACATTTCAATAAAAAAATTTGTAATCGCATTTCTAATTAAAGTCAATTTTAAATTTTTAGTAGGTACAGTTTGACTAAGTTCATAAAAGCCTCAAAGTAGGCGTGCTTGAAATTTTTAAAACACAATAAAGGTAAAAGATAAAAGAACTGACCCAGAATTCAAGTAACACTCAAAACATTGCAAGAAACAGACGTTCTGAGAGCAATCTCAAAAACACATCTAGTAATAACAATGACAAACAATTGCAACTATGTGATAATTTTCAATTTATAACATTTTATGTACTTTAGACAGTCGCTTAGTAACCAAATCTATATATATTTTATTTCGCACATTTTCCGGTTAATCGTGGTCAGTATACTTACTATATAATATATTAAACTTTAAAGTAAAAGTAAACTATTTATTTATTAAAAGAAATAACCTATCAAAAATAAACTTTTACTGCTTTGTGATGCAAGATATATCGCAGAAGATAATAATAAAAAAAAAAATTGCTAAGATATATCTCAGAAGATAACAATAAAAAAAAATGCTAAAATTAAATGACTGTCACGCAATTCAGTAGATAGTGTATATCAAAAATGACAGCGTAAAGTAATCATATTTATAATTAGGGTAAAGTTGAAGGCATTTGAATATTTCTAATCCGCTTAATTAAAACTTAATTTTAAAATAAATCACTACTCATTAGCAGCAATATACCGAGCGATCTAAAAGCCTTTCAAACAAATAGTAAGTAAAAACGTCTTCTTGTAACACCATAAAAAAGAAATGACACTAAAAAGAAATAGCAAGATCAAGTAATAAGACGACATACGTTTTTACTTAATGACCCACTTGATGGAAAGACTTTTGGATCACTCGTTTCTATTTGAAATTTCAGCATTATTTTGGCAAAAAAAATCAACAAAATTTTGGAATTTAAAAATGCTTTTTTCTTTTTTATGAAGAATTTCTGTTCATTTATCTTCATTCACTGTTTTTTCTTATTCTTCACTAATTTATAAAAAAAAAAACAAAATAAAAGGTGATGCTAACCACTAAATTTAAAAATAATTTAATTTGTTTAGTTCTTAAATCAATAATTAAAAATAAAATTCAAATTTTTCAGTATTATTGCAATATTTTTGCATTTTTGCTCTTATGCGTTTTTACATACTAAATAACATGCTTACTTATAAATTGTGTAAACTCATGTTTTCAAACCTATGACACAAACCGCTGCTTTATTTTTCTTATCACGAAGTGATAAAACTATTTTTTTTAACTGATCAAAACACACGTGTTTTCTGTTGTTACTAAATAGTGTTATGATTTGAGAATTAAAATAAAATTAAATGAAATATATAAATAATTTCTGATAAAAAAAATTTCAGCTTTTTGATTTTATCATAGTTGTCATATACAAATCGATAAACTAGTAAAAATCTAATGTAAACTGTATTTATTGCCTGACTTCCTTGTTATGTCTTTCAGTCGTCAAGGTAAATCAATTTTTCCAATATTTAATGAAAACTTGACAAGTTAGTCAAGGTAAATTTCGAATAAACTTACGAATGCAATAGAAGGAATTAACATTTAAAACTTTATTTAATCGTTACTAAAAGTTTGAGATTGAATGAACTTACAAGTTTGATTTACGTATAAATGTAAAATATTGAATTTAACGGATCCATGAACTTCCTGTAATTTTTGAGTAAACTTACCATAATTTGAAAGCTGCATCCAAGAATCTGAAGTGACATAAATAACATGTGGCCCGTAACGTAAGTTTTAAAGTCACAAGTAAAACACTTAACGTAATGATTAATAACGACAGAATTTATTGTAAAATTTTACATGAATGCGAACTATTACTCCAACCACCACAACGTGTACATACAAACGTGCAATCACGTTTGTAATACATGACCTCTGGAGCAAACAGCAATCGATCAATTAACCAAACAATTTACGTAAATTGTCATTTTATCTATTTATGTTTGTATTGAGCAAAAGTTACAAAGTAAAAGTGACTAGACTTGAAGAAGAATAATACAAACAGAAAGAAAGAGCAATTTGAATTCACATTTAAATATATTGCTGAAAACGTTCCAGAGTTTGTGACTGCAAAAGTCACAATTTGTTTTGCTGAGTGTTTTTAAGTTCAGTTCAGAAAAGTCTTGAATATTTTGGATCAAATAACAGGGTTCAGTAATTTCATCCACACTCATTTATTTATATATTATAAGAAAACCGGTACAATTTAACCACTTAAAAGGCCAATCTGTAATTATCACACTAAAACAAGTATTAATATTACTACTTAAAAAGTTATAGAGCACGGCAGACGCGCACATAAAATTATTATTTCTACCACTTAGTATTCCTGCTGAGTTTTTTAATTGGATTTGAACTAACAATTATTATAGCTTCCACATTAGTTGTAAAGAAAATGTTTTCTACGTAATTTATAATTTACCCTACAGTTGCCATGTATGAAATAGTAAATTTTCAAGACCATTAAATCCTGCTGTTACTTCACGCTTCACAGCTTTGTGTATATTGTGATTGATATGAAATGTACATAAAATAAGAAAAACAGATTAGATTTCTTGCTTCTTAACTAACAACACACGTTCAGAAAGAAAATTAACAACTTTTCAACACTCATCTACTAGATTATGTTAATGAGTCGATTGAGATTCTATACCAACAACAAAACAATGCCAACACCAAAATGACTCAACCGTAAAGAATCTGCTTTTCGTAACATCATTTTTTCCTCATTGGTAACATTGATAAAATTTGTTAACAACTACTTTTTCTTTTTCACGTGTTATGAGGGTATAGACGTCAAAGTTTAGGACTCTAATGGGATCTAAAACTGACTACGATCTCCCAGGGAGATTCTAGTCTATGTAAAATGTATAAAGTCGGAATTGAAGAGACAGGAAGTTTTATTGCTAAAACTGTTTTCGTTGGTGTAAATTGAAAACTTGTAAATTAGACGAAATTGCATGATTTGGCTGCGTGTTGTTAGTTGAAACGTTTTTTTTTATCAATGAGTTATAATGATGTAACGTGAATTAATCACGTCTAGGTCTTCATTGAATTTTGCTTGTGGTTTATTGATTTATTTAGGTATAGTAAGATTATTTTTCAAAAAAAGTTTTCGTTCTTTTCAGTTTTTTCTATCGTTGTCTTTTACTACGACTAAGATTATGCAAATTTTGTAAGCATTATATTATTATTGTTATTTAATTTTGGACGTTGTATGGTGTCATTTTCCATAAATTATTTATAAAGCTAAGAAAAAGATTTATATTTTTTCAACATTTAAATGTTATTTTTATTAAAACCTCCTATGTTGTTTACAATAATTGTAAATAAATAATTATACAAATTAAAAAAACACTTTATTTTACCTACCACTTTAGAAGCAACAGTTTTTAGACACCGTTGCTATACTAGTTTCAGTCTTTTTTCTTCAGAAGCAGCACTACCTTTTAAATCGCATATCTTCAGAAGCTTCTTTAAATTTCGTATTCAGCAGTAACATCTTGTAATGGATATTAGATATAATTGAAACAAAAACTTTTTTTTTAAATATTTTGCATATTAGAATTCTTCAGTTTTTAATGTTATATATACGTGCCTCTATTTTAGAGAGAGATAGTGCTTTAAGTTTTCTAAATTCTTTTTAACTTACTATTGTTAACATTATTTTAAATAATTACAATTTTTTACAAATTCTGAAAAAAAAACTACTAAAAATCTAGAGGGCCTATAGAATTAAAAATGTCTGATAAACTTTAAGAATATAAAGAATCTGGAAGGTATCTTTCAAAAATCTACATGAGGATCTAAAGAGATTTAAAAACTTGGGGAGTTCACAAAATACAAAGACAACAGATTGTGGATAGTACTTAAGAAGTTTAAAAAATATAAAAAATCCAAACGATCTAAACGCTTAAAAAATCAAAAACACCCAAAGAAAATAAAAAGTCTAAATATATAATTAATCCAAAGAATCTAAGAACTAGATATACATAATTAAAAAATAATAAAAATCCGAATAGTTTAAAAGAATTTGATATAACAAAATAACAAAAATCCGAAAATATAAGGAATTAAACCAAATGAAAAATTTTTAAAACTTTGTAAAAAATTATAATTCATGGAATGAAAATAATAACAAAAAGTCTTAAGGCTCCAAAGGATACAAAAAATCCAACAATCTAAAGCATCCGTTAAAAAAATATTGCTCAACAAGTTGAAATGGTGCAACATTTTTATAATTACTGTAAATTTTGAGGATCTTAATATAAATTTATATTATTTAAGCACGATGTTGCAACGAAACACTTTAGATAATGAACAGATAATAATATAACAGCTATTTATGTAACACTAGAAACTTTTTTCTTTTTTTCTTACGGGTGTGCTTATTGCGGAAAAGCCTTCAAGGAATTTAATTTTATGTTTTAATTATTGGCAAAGGTTACTTTTCTCATTTGAGTAGGAAAAGTCACGTCACTATTTCCACATTGCTTTTTCTAACTAAAATTACTGGCAAAAGGAAACTGTTTCCTGCTATAATGGTTAAATTTATTCCTAGATTTTACAAAAAACTTTATATACCTTCATAATCATAATTCACAGCTTTTAGGAGTAAATGAGCAACGTTGAAAATAAGTTGTTATTTTTTCACTAAACTTGTTATGAATCTGAGAAGTATTAAAAAACAGGAAGCACAATACACAGTTCTGCAATATTTCAGAACCAGTATGCAAGCGCATAGGAATTACAAACGTTCTAATTCTAATTATTATCACGCAAAATATAACCACATGCACATGGGTATGCGTGTGAAATACTGTTCAATTTAATTTATTTAATACTTTACAACATGCCACAGATATCTTTTTCGATTGTTTAGACTAAACACACTAGTTTGCCTCTCACCATTTTTTTTTACTTTTACCACATTTTTAGGCACCAATCTATACACATTGTTTCAAATACCTTAATAATTGTACAATTATGATATTAAATCAACTAGTTAAGCATTAAGTTGATTAATGAATCAAATAATCTATTGCATTGTTCAAGTAATTAATGAGTGGTTATTGACTTGGACTGCTTTCAGTCATACTGTGGCATTTTATTTTGAATAAATTCTAATGTGTCAGGAAATTTCTGAATTCCAACAAGGGAGAGCGGATGTTCAAGAATGGAGCAAATATGGAATGTAAGTGTAACAAATAAATCATCCATATTTCCCCACACTTCCATATAGAGAATATTAGTTCGAGCAAGCTTATGTCGAGCAATAAATTTAACAAGAACACCAAATTCCACACCTAAAGGTTCCCCATGCCCGGTTTCTTTAATTTGTTTAGTAGGTTAGATGTTGAATATTTTTGTATTTCAATAAGCTGACTAAATTTGTTATAACAAGATTCAGTCCTTCGTAAAATTTTCCAAAATTAGGCTAGTATTTTTAGCACTAAAGCAACATTTAGAAATTTATAGCAGAGATTATCAAATGGGGCAAATAATACACGAAAGTGGATAAATTATTGTTGTAATAACTAAGCAGAATCTGTTCGGCATCTAAACAAACTAAACGACGAATAATGTTCATAATGTCATTCAAATGCCGTCCAATTGAAACGAAATTATTCGATTATTTTTAAGCTGAGTATTTTGGTATAATTTTAAATATGCATATAATAACTATTTTGTGCTTGTACTAACATCATTAAGTTATTAGGTAATTAGTATTGTTTACCTAAATGCTGCTCAACAAGGGTAAATTAGGTAATTTTTTATATAGTATATACAGTGTATATGAAACATGACGCGGTATTTGTTTACCATGCAAGGGAGAGAACAACTGTAAATACTATAAAAATATTTAAAAAAAATCTGTCGCACTCATTTTATGTTGTGTTAATCTTAGAAGATTTCACTTAACAAGTCAATCAATTGATTGATTGAAAATCTGTTTATTTGATTTTCTTTCAAATCATAATGTATACTCTCTAAAACGAGCTTCTTTGTAACAAAATATTCACGTAGAAATTATTAAATTTTTTTGGTTTACGTTATAACATACATTGATCTTCTGCTTTCCATACAACGAATACTTTTTATAACGAAAAAAAAATCGGTTCTTTATGTTTCGTTAGATGTATCTTGATTAGTGCACATTATTACAAAAAACAAGATTATTCAATAAGAATATCAAACCTTATATACGAAGAGCTTACAGGCTCATGAAATCTTTGAAACAACAACACAGCGTGCCAAGATTGTGCACATCCGTAAATTCTTTATCATTAAAGATTAAGTATTTTTATTAAGTAATCTTACTAAACCGCATTACCTTTTTCAATTATAATAAAGTTTCATTTTAATGGCATTCGGATAATTTTGATAATATTTTCTTAATTTAATTTTGAAAACGAAAGGACTTTTAGTAAATTTTTTGCTAATTTTTAAACCCCACTCGTACATACTTAAACACCTGTAAAAAATATATATATTAAAACATATAAGGCATATATATTAAACATTATCATATTATCATTAGATATTATGATATATTTAGATGTTTTTAGTCATTTATATTATGCATCCATATTAATACATAAAGCTAAATTTTGTTAATTTTTTATAGATTATGCGATAAACCGCAAAATTATGAGAAAAAAAATCGTTACAAGCGCTTTTCTTATAAAGCTTACTGCAAATCATTTTCCTCTATATTTTTCGGCATAAAATTTGTTGTAAAATGACTGTATACTATCTCCAAGGCACCTATATAATTTACATAAACTAAAAATAGCCAGCTTATGTGTATATGAAGTAGCTGTTTTTCTATGAGAAGGAAGCGATAAGAGCATTGTAAAGATAAAAGCAGAAAAACCGTTGTCAGCAAATTTAGATGTTTTTTGCTGAAAGGAATCACTAGATAAAGCTAAAGTTAATAAAATTTTGATTTATTTATATAAAAGTTAACAATTTACATAAAATAAAATTTAACTACTACTGATTTTTTTAATTTTATACATATTACAAAACGATAATGTATAAACTTTCGGTGAAAATATATTCTTTATAAAAATTTTACAATTTATTATTTAATTAAAAAAATAATCAATATTTATCAAAATAAAATCTTGTTAAGAACCATAGCAATTAAAAAAAAACTTAAATTCTACTAATCTAGTGGAAACTTTATAATTCTAAAATTAAAAATCTCGAATTTATTGAAAGTAACTGAATAGAAAAAAAAATGTACATGATATCATTTGTGATATCCAATAAAAGTAAATTAGTAAATACGATTTTTGATTGATCAGTTACAAACTTTAGTAGCTTCCAAAAAATAACGATTAGCTGTATGAATTTTTTAAATATCTTTTACTTTATACCCTAAAAATTAATCAAAATTATTGTCGTTATCTTTGTCTATAGCTAAAAACAGTTATGCAAAAAGCCTAAAAAAATGGATTGAATAATATTAATTAATTTTTTTTTTAATTTAAATTTTGGGAACACTACATATTGGAAAAGCTTAGAGATATTAGAAATTCCAGAAAAAATAATAATCTAATACAAAGATTTCTAATTTTTCCCCACATTTTAAGTTCAAATTATTTAATGGTTAAAAATAAAGACATTGCTTGTTTTTCATAAAACACAAATAACAAAATCCCTAAATTCTGAAGAAAACCGAATTCATCCCGAATCTAAATAAAAATTGAGTACAATAAAGATTTTATATTGTGGAGCTTAAGTTGAAAAACTAAATTTGAAGAAATAGATAAGAAAAACGCCGCTTTGGGCTCACAGAAACAAAAATTAAATCATTAAAATTTACTAAAATAAAATCAACTGTGATAATTAAAAAAAAAATTGTTGCAACTTTTATCAAAATCAGTTATAAAAGCAAAAACAACACAAGAAATCAAAATATGATTTCTTACTAAGTGTCTAATCAGCAAAACTATATTTAAACAATGCTGTTCAGCAAAAAAAGCTGAGGAAGACTTTATCTCTGCCTCAGTGATGTTGGTAGAAATAACTATAAGATTTGTTAGAAGAGAGTTCCTGATAAAGCGGATGGGTTACAAAATCCATCTCCAAAAACTGAAGAAACAAAAAATGCATCCATCATTTTATGGAAAAGATTAATTTTACATGGCGACTGCTACAAAAACTATATATAAGTAACGGCAGAAAAGCTAAAATAAAAAGCTCCATTATCTGTAGTTCTTAAAATGTTTTGCATTCAACCGACCGAATGTGTTAATTCGCTATTTTATGCTATTGTGGTCAGCTTTCTATTAGATGAACGAACAAAAGTTGGAAGCAATTTAATCCTTTATTTGTTAATGTGTTTTGGTATCAGTTAGTGCTCTACGGTACTTTTTAATCAAGATGGAAACGCGAGTGAAATCTTGGCCTAGGCTGAAAACTTGGAAAGTGTACCTACATAAGTGAAAATAACATCCAAAAATTTAATTGACCTCAGAGCAGTATAGTATGAATGGTTTTGTTAAGTAGATGCAAAAATATTGTGTAATCTCTGCTAGAAAAGCAAGGTTCGTAAAGAAACCTGTCAAAAATAGACAAGAAAAAAAATACACAAAATAAAAATAACAAAACGATTATCAGCAGTGGTAGTAAACTTTTTGAACTATCTTGAGCACATCATTTAAGACAAAACTGAACAATCCTGGAGTTATTGTTATTTACTATAGGCTAGACACCTGTAACTTTCTCGTCTTGGTCAACCTATATTAATTCCAAGTGTTAATTAATCCGCTTTGTAGAACATGTTTGTTAACCTGTGTCCTTCTTTTGGGGTCCCCTTAAAATTCGTATTCGTAACAGTATGCGCCTCTGCCGATGTCCATATATTTCGTCGACTTCTCCGTGGGTGGGGACTAGGGAAGACACGTCAAAGTGCGGTGGCACACAGGTAAAGCACGTGCCTCCAGTTCGAAGGAAGTGATTCAGTGGTTGTGTAAAGGGTTATTTCTTGGGTACCCACTTCGCGCTACAGTCATAATCGCGACTCCAATCGTAGCAGACGCTAGTGTTTAACACTATGAAAAAACAAACATCGCGCTTTTTTTTTTTGCGAAGTTGACATTTAACTTGATGAGGTGTTCGCGAAATAGTGGTGCAACTTTTTCTTTATTGGGTATTTTTTAATTTCGGGAGGCAGAGCAGGCAAGATGTCGGCATAGCTGAGGGTGATTAAGAACGGCTATGTCTCATCCGGCCAACTTATGCCTTCCTTGGCCGACTTTCCCAGGAGTTTTTGCGCTTTTTTTTAGAGTGAGTATTTTAAAAATTGTGCAATGGAAAAAGTCACACGCAAGTAGATTATTAAAACTAACAAACCAAATGCGGCCTTGACTCTAATAAAATTTGTTTACTTTACATTTTACCTCCTAATAATGAAGCTACTTAGTGGAAATCTTTGAATCCATTAAACTGTTTTTAGAGGCTTTTTATAAAACTCTTGCATAATTCTCAAAAGTGCGTGCGAAAGTTTTGAATGAAAGGGGCGTGCGCAGAATAATGCTGCGTACCTGTATTTCGCTCCTATTCTATTCTTTCTATTTGATAAAACTCACACCGTGATAGTGGAATTTTTGAACAATTTATTTTTGTGGGCCATTAGTTTCCTAAAACAAAGTCTGAACAGTGTTTGCTGTTCTAAAGGTTGTATGCACACCTTTACTTTGTGTAGGTTAAACACAACTTTACTGTTGGTAAATATAAATTTCTTGAGATAAAGATACCACCTCAGTCTTAGTCTCCTTGAGCTTCGGAAATTTAGAACTCATATGAAAATGTCACCATTTGTGTATATTGAAGGTCTTAAAATTCATGTTGTTTACAAACGATGATTCAGATCATAGTCCACCATAGCACCATATCAGCTGTGATTGTTAGTCATTCCGGATAACTCCATGTTGGTAATTAAAGCAATATTTTAAATTAATTAACTACGGAAAATTTCTTACAACTCTGTAGAAGTGACAATAATTTAACAGGCAAAGATAGGGGAAAGGTTATAAATTTCTTAAATTCACACAGTTGAACACAAAAAGTTGTTTATGACAAAAGAAAATTGAGATATTTTCTATAAAATATTTAAAATATGGATCCGCCTATGAGCAAAAGAGCCACAGGTAATTTTTTTAAAAAAGCGCAAAATCTAATTTAATTTTTAATATGGTGTTAACAAACAAGAAAATAATGTAATTGTTATTTTTGTTACTAAAAGGAGTTATATTATTTTAAAGTTATTTCTGAATGGATATTACTACTTAAGGAGAACATGGCACTTTAGAATTAAAGTTATTATCTAATTTCTGCAGTCCTTAAAAATGAATGGAAACCTTTGAAAATATTATTTTAAAATTCCCATAAAATAAAAACAAAACTGTTTTTTTTTCTTTAGGGTAAACAGAAATTTGTAATCAACTAGGTGAACTAGGTGTTAAACGTCAAGTTGACAGTAGCAAATATGTTTTCTAAATCTTTTCTTATATTTTTCGAGACTTGTAAAAAATTGCATATAAACCTTGGAACGAAAATGCTGTAACCTCATCTCAAGAACATTCAGAAAACAAAACAATCACTTCAGTCCCTTCGTTGGTTAATAACATATCATGATAATTTAAAAAAATGTTTCTTTTTTAAAAAATATTATAACAATAAATTACTTCAATAAACAACAACAAAAAATGTTTCACTTCTTATCTAGAAAATACTTTTTAAAAACCTGAAAAAGACAATTTAATACTTGGCCCCTATTTCATAACTTATACTTTTGAAGTTTCAGGCAAGTATCAAAAGAAAAAAAAAATTGATAAGAAATGTCTTAACTAATATGGCTTATGTAATAAGGACATAATACAAGACGAATCTGTTTGTCCTCAAATCAAACAGTAAAAAAGGATCAATTTTTCAAGATGATTGTTCATTTTATTAAAATATTAAAAGTTGAAAAATTATTTCTTATTTTCTAAGGTGATAATGCCGTGAGGCCATAAACATATTACAGATTGTTACAATCATTAGTCCTAAGAATTATGCCAATCAAAGTTTATCATTTTGATATATTTTTGTGTATAGGTGCATATTAAAATACAGAACTTTAGTTTTTATGATTCCGTATGACTCATGAAATAAAGGATTTATTTTTGGAAAAAAAATAGCTATTTTAGAACAACTTGTATCATAGTAAACTTTGTTTATTTAGTATCATCTGTTCTATTGTTTATAAAATAGTACCGTCTGCAATCACACATGTTTTAAATAATGTTATTACATTAGTAATAAACTTTAAGTAGACTTTAAAATTGCAATAAATATGTTATCAATATCTCTTTTCCAAATTTTCAAGAATTTTACAGAATTTTATATTTTTAAGACAGAATCTCTGCTAATGTTATTCCAAACAATGACCTTTTTTACATGCGTAGCGATAGACAAGTTAATGGAACAGTTCAGTATGTGCATAAATTCTACAAAACCAACAATATGCCAAACAATTTTAAAACAATTTACGTGAGAGTATGTAAAAAACCATCAAAAATATCAGAAAAACCATGGGATTCTACGTCACATCGTTTTTAAATTCTTCGATATCATCAGAATTCGGTAAGCAGCTGTCGTCAGATGTTAAAAATGTGGTCATTCCAAGAGACAGTTCGGTCGTCAATACTTATTATTCTGTGGTGGTACACATGTGGTTGAACATTTAATTTTTATTTAGGGAAATATAAAAACAAATGTACAAATCTTAAGATTATTTATTTTATTAACAATATAATATATTTTATAACAATGCAAAACATGAGTGCGCAAACATATCACCAAAATGCACACAGTAAATATAAAAATTTGGTGTCGGTAGGATATCACATATACATATTAAACTCATATGAATAATAACAAATAACCTGACAATGAATAAAAGGAAATGTTAAAAAACAGCCGTACTGTAAGATACACGAACCTTGCTGGAAATTAGAAAATGTAGTCAGAAAATGCTAACTCAATTAGCACAAAACCAAAAAGTTGTTAGGTAAACTTATTTGAGTTAAGTAATCATCAGTAAAGTCGAATAACGTTCATAAAGTGGCCGTTGTGTGGTATATATGTCTCGAAACAATCATTGAAAGAGTACTCAGAAATATTATTTGTTCCTACGCATCCTTCTTTTCGTGTTTGTCATCAGCTTATCGACTTAATCTACTGACGTTACCGACAAAAAGAAGGACGACTGTGTTTCGTTTATAATAATGATTTATTTACATTCGCCATTAAAGCCTAAATTATAAGAATAAAGCTCGTATGTCTACGCGACTTCAATTACAAATAAATATGTCCACATGATATGTACAAAAGCTTGTTGCATCTAAAGTATTGCAAAAATCTTATTGTACTTTTTGCATTACGATTAGAAAATGGCCATAATATGGATTGAGGAAAATGCCGAAATTTTCGAGAAACTTCGCTAATTGACTAATTTTAATTCTACCACATTTAAATACCTTAAAACTGAGCAAACTTCACTGTAGACCGTCCTAAAAAGTCTAAAATTCTACAAATATGTCGTTGTTTTTGGCACAAGGCAAAATATAATATTAAAATTCGGTAAAAATCAAACTTACGTATGACTTCTAGATATGTTAAAGAAGATGAATCTTTGGCTGCAACGCCTCATTTTCAGCAGAAAGAGCGAATTGCCATTCCTATTGTAGTTAAATAAAATACTGTCGTAAATATCAAAAGTCGCTCTACTCGCTGAAATTTAGTACCTTACAAATAACGTTATACCGAGATGTGAACACAAATTCTAGTCTTTTCTGATAGGATAAGTCATGTTAAGAAATTTCAAAAAATTAATTTAAATTATCCATGATTCATAGGTTGCTGTCCAATACGAGACGGCTGTCCATGGCGGGAATTTTTCGACGAACTCTCTAAGTTGCTTTGTACTCTTTCCAGGTTCGAACAGAAACTGGGAACTTACAGCGAAATCCATGATGGGTCCGGAATGTGTTGCTGGAACCTGGAAACGCGAGGTTGATCGTAAAAATAACAATGAAGTGAAGTGGAGGAAGAAAATTGCAAGTTTAATATTTTTATAGGTCTAACTTTATCAGATTATTTGTTAAAGTTATAAATTGGGATTTCAGGTTATAAACTCTCCACTTTGCTACTTACAAGTTCCATATGCAAATAAATTCAAAACGAAAGATTCAATTTTTTTTCCGTCCCAGTAGAACAAAAAAGACTTCAAAAACATAGACTCATTTAATCGCGGCAACTTAAAAGAAATTAGGCACAAAAATGTTTCCAAACAAACAAATGGAAACTCATGACAAAATATGACCTTGGTTCTATCTACAGCTTTGTCCATTTGGAGACATTTTCGTAAGCAACTCCTTCCGTGACGTCACACTAGATGAATCTGTTATCACTCTAAAAATTTAAATCGGGAAATTTTAAATTTTAAACTATATACAAACTCTTCTAACAAAAGAAAAACGAAGAAAATTCACTTTTACATAAACAATAAACAATAATGAAATGAATTTAATTTACGAAAAATCCATTATAAATTTATTGGCATTTTGCTTGTTTTATTAATCAATTTTTTTGACAATTGAATGTGATGTTAGCGGTAAAACAGTTTTAGACGTGTTGGCAATTCGAGCCCAACAAATTTAAATCCTAACAGTTCCGTAGTTCAACTAATCCTGAAATATCCTCTATATTAATCGTAATTTATAGCAATGTTAGATAAAGTGTGCACCATAATAAACTTGTCATTTTTTACACTTATTTTTTTTGTATTTCACGTAAAAACATAATAAATAAAAACAAAGAAACAAACTATTTTAAACTACATCATTAGGTTTGACTTTGCAATTCCATTATTTACCTTGTGTTGTGACTATAAATGATAGTCAGTTCGTGATTTTTTTTTGTAAGTTTACGTTGGTAATGTTCTTATGAATTCCTAACCTAAGAAATGTTGGGGAAAAAATGAAATGTCAAAAATTACGATTATTGCCAACTACTCAGGAAGGGCAACGTACTACAACTGCTTCAATCATTTAGAATCTCACGAAATTACATTGTCTATTTATTACTAATTACTATTCTTGTAGTTAGAAATATTTCTTACGTTAATTTAAATTAATTTCTAATGTAAGTGTTAATCATTGTTGATCATATTTACTTCGTTTTTTAGTAAAGCAATATTCTACAGTAAATTTTAAATAATTTTTGTTTAAATATCTATAATTTCTATCCAAAGATTATAATCTATATTGGCAATTTTTTGCTTCACGTTTTAGAGATCAAAAATCTTGAACCAATCAAAATCTGGCAATAAACTGAGCGACAAAATGAATAATTTAATTTTCTCATTCAGGGATATTGACGAATAGTTATGAGATTGACTAATTTGAAAACGTAACCAAAAATATAGCTTCGAAAATTTCACAAATACATTTTAGGCTTATTAAAATCATTAACCTTGGCAACTCGAAAAAAACGTTCATCAAACCTTTGAAAATGTAATTTGTTTTATCAGCCAATTTCAGATAAACTATATAAACTAACCTTAAAATCCATGGAAAACCTCAAAGGCACACGTTGCAAACCATAAGCATAATAAATAAAATACGTATCTCTTCCATTCCACTGAGGGCCCTTTAATTGTGCTTTACTATTCAAACTCCACCCTGTTAATTCGACTCCCAAAACAGGAGAAATCATCACCTCTATGTGCGTTGGACCATCAATCTCCACTGTAAGTCTCAGTCCATCTGTTATTTGTTCTCTTTTAACAATATTCATTGTAACCGGAACTCTTAATTCGGGCTCCGGCCCTGGTAACCAATGTGTTTTCCATAACATTGTTAAGACAGGAACTAAATACGGCAAGCCGCAATATAAATAATCTTTACAGTCTTGATCAACAACTTCGGCTGTTGCCATTTCGGGCACGTGTCTATCAACGGTGTGGGGGCTGTTAATGTCCATATCTACTATCCAGTAGCCGCTTTTTTCTGCAGTGATTGCTCCAGAGACGTCATGGAAGGTTCGTTTAGAATGCTGAAAAAAAAATCAATATTACACTTGAATTTTCAGGGATACAAGACATGAAACAAGATTTATAACTAAAACGTCCATAGCATTTTGTACAACATTTTGCTTAAAATAAAATTTTCTTATTAAAGTTAAATTGCATAACTAACATATTTGTTTACAAATTTTGTCATTACATGTGAATGTTTTCTTACAGCGATCATAAACCTCTGAGGGGCCAAAGACGTCGGTTCTCCGGAGTATGGAAAACCCATTGGTGTCAAAATCAAAATAGCCACGGAAAGAAGAAAAAGTCCTGTCAGCAAACTGAATATCCTCTCAACTCCCCTCACCAATAAAATTAATGGCACTGCAAAACTAAAAAGAAGTGCGAACAAAATGCTGACCATTATAGCAATCAAGAACTCAGCATGGCTCCCTGCGCCAGCTCTTCCCATAATTGGAATAAATAAATATAGAGCTCCTATAATTAAGTAAAAACATTGCACAAAAGGTAATCCAACCATTCCAATATGCAGCAACAGCCATTTCGAATCTGGAACATAATAATTAATATTTTAGATGTAATGAAGCTATTTTATCACCTCTCCATTTTCTAAAAAGCCTCGTTTTTAAAAAGTTGCCTAATGAAGCGAAGAAAACCCAAATCAGCGCGATGAAACTTGATCTTACTCTTACTATGACGCCAAAAATAAGGATGATGGTCCATATTAGCTGATATGCGTCATAATAAAACTGGAACATGGTCCATGGCGACAATTCAAGATCCTAAAAGTAAAAAAATCTATAATTGGGGATTTAAAAGACGCAATTTAAGTACATTTTGATAATATTTGGAGTGTAAGAGAATTACTGTCATAGAGACTAGAAGTGTAGGAATGACGTAGAGGAAGAATATCCATAATGGACGTGCGTACCAACTCATGGTTCTACCCAAAGCGGTTAGACATACTGCTATTGTAACAGCGGCGATAATCGAAGCAATCCAAGAAACGATAATGATGGACATGCAGCCAGACAATTTTCTAAAATATTGTCTCGTTGTTAAGTCTAAAAGAAAGAGGTATTAGCGAATTAAAGGACATTGCGCGTACAAAAACCTTGAAATTTTTCTTGGCAAGTGAATATTTTAATTTTAACTTAATAACTGTCGATATTCCAGGGACCTTTTATGTATTTTTAAACGAACCTTTATTAAAAAGATTGTCACGGGACCATTTTCCACCTCGCAAATGAAACAATAATGTGTAGGTATAAAGTCATTCTTTAGAAAGAGTAAATTCAATTCGTAAATCAACTTATTAATTTAAGTATTGTTCGCAAGGAAAATTTGAGTGTTTATGATTATTGCTACAATACTATAACATAAAAAAAATCAAGATTACAAAGTTTTCCGAACTGCTTTTTTTAAGAAAAATTTTCAGATTAATAGAGCTCACTTATTTTTTATGCCGAAGCACGATTGTCACTAATGTGATTACATTTTAATTTTAAAATAAAACTAAAAAAACTACAATCACAGGAAAAAAATCTCCTCAATTGGCCCATTTCGTTAAATTAAAAACCTCCGATGACATTCCAAATTTAATTTTTTTAGTATTTGCAAAAAAATGTAGATAACATTGTAATTATTTATCAATTTGGTTGTTATTTTGCGCGTCCTGTCATCTTTTATAAATCAGGTAATATTTTTCCGATACCTTGCCGTGAAAACATTTTTTTAATTTTCTTCAAACTGCCAGATCTGTTGTAATAACTCTTTTAGTTTTCAGAGTCGCGTAATATAATCTAAAACATTTATTAAATGCACTTCAAAGTTAAAAAATCGAATATTTTTTTAAACGTTCGTTAAGTAGTTTTTCTTTGACATAAGCATGCCTACTTCTAGATAAAACACTGTAAAACATTGTTGCAGTTAAATTTATTATCATGTTTCAGTAAAAGCTAACCAATTTTTTCTATTATTATGACCGTTGCATTTTATTACTGTTACTTAATGGCATAGAGAACATAATATAGAATTGGTGTAAAAAAATGTCATAGTCAAAATAAATATTTGAAAATAACAAAATCGATAACTTGATAAAAATCAATTTGGTAAAAACTACCATCAATAAATAACAAAATTTAAATATAATTTGTCGTTTGATAATTTAAATAACAATCAAATTCGATTCGGAGAATCTACCAGAAACTGACAATCAAATGGTTGAATAAATCAATCGACCATAAAGTGAATGAAAGTGATTGATCTTTGGATCGACACGAAAACCAACAAAAAAAATCAAGGTCCTTTAAAACAACATCCAAAAACTTAACCTTATACTCACCATCACTTCTCTTAGCACTCTGAATGTTTTCATGAATGGAAAACAATGAAAATATCACAGTCGAGATATTAATAAGATCAGCCACAATCATGGGCCATCGTACAACAAAAGCACCCAAAAAGTCAAAAAAAACTAAATTTCCTGCTTTATATTTGTCAACTTCCGACAGCTGGTGTCCTTGTGCCATTCCTCTAGCCAACGCCAGAATATTATCACCCGTTCTTTGTAAAGAACCCAATGGAATAGCATCAATAGTATCAAATTTCGTATGGTAGACGTAACCATTAGCAGACCATGCGAAATCCAATCCCGAAACATTCCCAAAATCCCTGAATATCCTATAATCCGTATCCCCAGGGATAACTCCGCTTTGAAAAATCTCTTGAGCCAAGGATGACGCATATGGATAAGGCACTTCTTCGGAGTACGTTTCTAGTATCCAAGGATGATTAGGTCCAGCTTGGAAAAGAACTTCTCGGCCACCAGCACCACAAGCTTCCAGATTAATGAAAGTTCGGACTTCTTTAGCCCACGGATGTTGAGTAATGAAGCCATGACTAGCTGGCATGAAATTTTCTTCGCCTCCGTTGAATAGAAAAATTATATTATGACGGAGGATTTTCGGCGACTTTGAAAGAACTCGAAGGATTTCCAACATGACGGCGCATCCAGCACCATCGTCGCTGCCACCTGGAAAATATAAACGAGTATAGGATTTTTTTTTCGTAAGACATGTTGTATTTCTTTTTTTTTGTGATAACCACAACACAATAAATTTGTCCACAGTTTCACCTTGGTTTCGCTTGAATTGGACGTTGATTTTCTTGGTGACATTGCAGCTTCAGGGGCTGACATTGGGCGTAATAACAATGAAACCAATTAGGATAATCGGTGAACAATGGAATCAATTAAAAAATTCCAAAATTCTAAAAGAAATGATAAGTGACGTTAAATAGTTGGTAAACACAAGTGTGCGTCAACAGTAAGTTAGAAAAATTGGTGCTTTATTCGATAAGTTTTGTTTATTTAAAAAATGTAGGTAGTGACTTAAAATCTAAACTGATTGAAATGACCTCATCCCAAACAAAGCATATTTAACAGAGGTTAAAAGAGTTCAGAAATTTATGCGTTTTTATTTAGCATCGAGAGCAAAGAATGCTTAAATTTTTACGGAGCTGTACTATATATACAGAAAACAAAATGTTAATCTAGATATTTCTACTATTTACACATAATATTTTGAAGACGTAGGAAACAAGTCTATCTAAATAAAAATCTACTACTACTATAAACACACACAAAAATAATCTTATTTTATTGCTGTACCACAACTTATCTATTTTAAAGTTTATTGAAATCAACACAATGGAAATTCACCTTGAAAAATTGTATTAGGTGAAAAGAAAACCAGTTTATACGGGACCTAATTTAGTATATTTATCAGTTTTTTTATTATCAATTAAATAAAAATGTGTATACAAACCAATAACTCTCATATGCATTTTCGGCAAACAGTAATACGGTTAATCCCCTTTAGATTTGACCTCTTTTGGCCTTACATTAAATGAACAACTCAAACTTAAACAAGTAATTTGCTATTATACTAAACACAAGTTTATGGGTTTACATAAAACTTAGTCATAATGTAATTAAAATATTTCTACAAAATTTTTTATTATAAAATTAAATCATAAAATCCTACTAAATTTTGGGACACCACACAATAATAAAATGTTTACAGCACTGACCCAGCAATATTCTTGAGTGTTTAACTATGTGAGATACTAATCGAAGTCATTTTCAGAATAATCATGGTCACACATTGCATTCGTCACTAACAACGTTTATTTTTTTCAGTACATGACATTTTATATTATTAATTAGAAGTTGGCAGTTATTAATCAATTATCTTTCTTACAACATTCATTATTTTAGAGTTGTTATTACTGCTTCCTGTTAAGTAAACATGTTTATGACTTATTTGAGAAATATATATGAATTTTGTACATGAGTATTTAAAAATATTTTATGGTCAGCAATCCGAAGACTAAAAAAATAGAAAAACGCTTTTATTTACACCCACCTATCTAATGCTGATATTTCTGACTTTTTAAAAGGTTTGGAGCCACGCTTTGTTGAATTGTAAATATTACCACTCACACTTTCAACCGTTAGGTACGTTAAAACAAGGTTTTATTTAGTTTTATAATTGAGTTAACTACCTAATCTCTCGACAAAATTAAAACACTTTTCACCTCGATATGTTATTTCAGTAAAAACTACTACACTTCTGTAGGTTGAGGTACATTTCAAGTCGAAATCAATCAATAGTATGTTATTAAGTAAGGAGCTATTTTTTTCCGTTATATATAATAACGTGAGTAACCACTTAAAAGCAAAAAAAAAAAAAAATAATGAAATTTTTTTTTGAGAATATCTTAATGATTACAATCGTCAATCTGAATCGCAAATCCTAGCCGAATACGCAATGATAATGCTTAGAATTTAAGAAAAAAAGTGACACTTTAGTGACCGTTCTAAAGGATTAAAATAGTTCATTATTTAGAGAATGTGCAAAAAATACAATGTTTCTGATTTTAATCAAACCGGATATGCTTGATGGTCAACATTAACTAAAGATGAGATATCCTCACTAATGAGATTTTGTTGTCGTTGAACTAATGGTAATATCCAAATTGCAGTAATGAATGGATTACAATTCTGAGCTACATAAATCAATCTAGAATCAAAAAACAGATTTTTATAGTTTTTATACAAAAGCAATATTACAAATAAGTAAGCGCAGTCCAATACAAATACGTCGCATAAAGATAGTATTTCATAATACTGTACTGAACGACTTAAGAACATATGGAGATGATTAAATGGATTGTTTACGTTGGCAAAACATATAATTGTATTAGTAAATCGAACTTTTCTTATTACTATTGATTGTTATGTTATGCTATTCAAAAACATAAAAGAATTTTGTATGACCGTCTTGACTGTTTTGAGTCTTAAAAATGCACCTACTCTTTGGTGTTCAGCAAAACATTCCATTGTGAGACCCTGAACATAATAAGAACAACACATTTTATTAAAAAAATATAATACGCAATTTTTTCCATTTTCGAGTATTTTCAACAACAAAAAATCAAAATTTCGCAAATATTAACTTAACGGAGTTATATTACGGTGCTCTTAATATCACACTTAACATTTATACAAATTTCGAAACGGAAAAAGTTTTATGGGCACAAAAGATGAACGAGATAGGTGCACACACTCCGTTGCCGATTTGATAATGCAGCGAAATTAATTATGTCCAGTTTGGTTCTATTGGATGACTGTAAATGATTGATGTAATTTTGGTAAATTGATACCACTAAGAAATTGACATTGATAACGTATCCCTTGTTGATCCATTGTTTAGTTAGAGTTTGGGCAGTTGGGTATTACAATTAATAATCGACTGCTCCCAATGTATCCACTCGCCATTTTCGTTTAGCGATTCGCTTCTATATATATATATATATATATATATATATATATATTAATCTTCTTCTATATATAATATATTAAGATCAATAGAAAAAAATAATTTCAAAAATAAAATTTGTAAATCCATATTTGACGCAAGCATGCTAAAATAAAACTTAAAAAAATTGCCAACTTAACAAAAAGAATTTTCAATCATTTATGGTCACTCGGTATATTCACATAAGATGATAACACTGTAACCTTGATTGCCTAAACTATCCGATTTTGCTAACCTAATAAAAATCAAAAGGCACCCATGGCAACCGAATGTAAACACTATTAGTAAAAAACATGTTTCGTTTTATGCTTCTCTAAAACAGGCAAAATATTGTAAAGGAAATATTTTTAATTTTTAGGCTACAGTTGGGTATCGAAGTATTTTGAAAATTCAAAACTGTCAAGACAATTTAACTTTCAATATAATACAATATATACGATCCCTCCGGTAAATGTCTCCACCTAATTAAAATACTCGTTATGGTGCCCCAATTTTAATATAGTTAACTAAAGCCTCATTTTGCTGACTTTTGTATAAATAACGATTATCACTAGTACCGGCATTCATCATATAATATTTCAAAAAAACATGCAAAAATAAAGAAAATTATATAAGAAAAAAATGGAGGTATTTGAAATGTGGTGCAAAATGTTTTCTTATTAGCCACAAATACAATATCCACAATAGCGTTGGAACGCAAATTGAAAATATAAACTGGGAAAAATTAAATTCATTTTCTGAGAAATTTAAAGCACTCCTTTAAAATACTGGCCCCCAAAATATTAATTTTTCACAATCATTTTAAACAACGATGTTTAATAATGACTATAGTTTTTTACGTTCAAAAAACGCACTTTTGAACTTTACCCACAAAACAACAAATAAATGTAAACATTTTAAACAAGCAGTTTTTGTGAATAGTGTGTATAATAATATGCATGTAAAGGAGCTCCAAGTAAAATGGCAAATTATATTCAACTTACTTATTAAAAAAAAAGCAGCTGATTATAAAAACACCAATTTAGTTTTTCAGGTCAAAAAATTGGGACTAGTACTTTTTAATGATGAGCGCCCCGTGTTTAAGTTGTAAAATAAAACTTGACATCTAAAGCACCCACAAATAACACATTTTATTATACGCTATTTCCGTCGAAACATAAAAAAAATCTCTAGTTTCAAATTTCCTAAATTAATTTCCAAGATATTTAAAATTCTATGTTCTTTGTAAGAAAAACTTATTTTGGGTATGACAAAAATGTTACTGTCATGTACCTGCTACGACACTGTTGGTATTAATTGCTGCTCTATTCTTCTAAAGCATTAAGATTTTTTCGAAAATAATTCTTTGTCTAGAAAATTTCTAATTTTAATAAAATGCGCACGTTATCAGGTCGTTCTCGTTATAGTGAGCTTTCTTCTCATTATGAAATAAATTTGTCGAAACTGGACATCTTTAAAAAAAAAAATTGTGTAATATGAATGCACCCGCAACGCATTCTCATGCACCCACCACCTTGACTAGAAGTTATTAAGACTTTTAATTTGGGGTGCTAGTGTCACGTGACCCCAGCACCTCTTAAACCCATATCACAAAATAACAGGCCAATTGCCTTAATATGTAATGCACTGTTATGCACCACTAAATTTTTGTAATTATTTTCAACCTAACTTAGTTTTACGATAAAAGCACAGATTACAACAAACCAAAAATTGAAATTGACATTTTTGCAGGATTTAGATGAGCGTATATGCATACGTACTCCTATAAATCAAAGAAACTGCGTATCATAGAATTTATTTATGTTGTCGCTCTCTCTGATATCCGAATCCAAGGACACTCAACATTAGAAACATCAGATAATTTTTTTTAATTATTAGGGTGATAAATAAAAAATTAGTAAAGATACGTCAAATGTACACACTGTAAACTTAAGATATCCGGCAAAGAAGTTTATAATTCTACAGCGAATTTTTAATTTAACATGATAATTTAAAGCTTTAAAATGCACAACACCAACCCATTAACAATGTTCTTCCTTATAAGAGTAAGTAAAAACCCAATTAACGAACACATTGCTACTATAAAAATGTTTCATTACTTGCTGTACCTACAGTTTGATATTGCTTAAATGTAAAGCTGTTAATAACTTCTGTCGAGATTAGAAAAGTTTTTAAGTATTAGGAAAAAACAAAATTTCCTTAAATTACAAACATTTGTGCATCTATAAAAGTTTTCTCTACAAATTCATATTTGCTACGATTTATTTTTAATTACATCCCGGTACGCACTAAAATTAACCTCAAGGTATCATACCAAAATGTAACGAAGCTAATTTGTATTATACCTATTTGCAAAATAACCATTCAGTTTTAGTTTTTCTCAGTACCTTCCTTCATGTTACAGATTTTAACAGAGTATTGAAGGTAACATGAAACATACATCAGAAAATGAATTTCGAGCCCACAGTCCTTTGAATAAGAAACAATCAATAAATTTAAATATATTTTGTCGGAGCCTATTGAAATAGACACTACAGCATTAAAGATGTACTGTTTTATTATTATTAACAACTTGAAGGTAAGTAAATCTATAGCAATTGATAGAGTAAAATTAAGTACTGAATTTTATTCTTTTCGAGTCGTTAAACTCGTTAAACAATGTTCTCACTCAAGTTTTAGTTCTAGTTAATGTACCGTGCAGAACGATATAAAAATACTGTTGTGGCGTTATGTGTTGCTCCGGCTACGTGTGTGTAATACGGGGATAAAATGAGACACGGGTTTTCTATAACAACTATATTCAATATTTTCACAAGGACCTGCTTTGTCCCGTGCGCCGAACCCGTACTGTCTGTCGTACCCCCGGCTATCCAGCCACCTACCCTTAACCTCAGAGTGGGGATGGATGCATTTTGGGTTTTACAACAATACTCTAAAAAAAAACTTGAAAAGGACTTTTGAAAAACAACTTTCTTATCTCTAATGCTTAACTTGGTGATTATTTAAAAACAATGTCGTTAAAAATTGGAAACAGTGCTAATCGGCATGTATAGTACTACAAAAATAACATGTCATTCAAATTTTATTCGAGCGGTTGTTAAACTAACTACCAGAATAGAAAATAGCATTGTTATAAAAAATTTAATATAGTTTAATAATAGTAAACTAATATTAAACAATCAATACCCAACATTTACATCATTTCCTTAAAATGTTTCTACATTATCCATTAAGTAAATATAAAAATAACACAAAATGATCAATTACTATTTCTGTTTTTTGATTTCATTTCAATTCTTAATTATAGTTTCCCTCAATTATTAAAAATAATTGAAAAGTCCATCAAAATGAAAACAAAAAACAGACGATACCGCTCGTGATTTATTTATAGATCAGTTATAAATTTTATAATCTCTTCCAAACCACGATCCTAGAATTATTAAAAAAAGAACAGAAATGATATAAACATTTTAATGCTTGATTTGATACACACAACAATTTAAGTGAAAATGCAAACTACCTGAATGGTAACAAATTTACATAGAATAACTTTAAAATTTTAGGCATATATTAAAAATAAATTTATAGATATATTAAAAAGATAAACTTGCTTATCTGGAAACGTTTAGTTTAGTGGTTATGTTAATAAATTTTAAACATGTTTATCTAGAAATATTAAGCTTAGTAGTAATGTTAATAGCTTTTACTGTGAATTACAACTCGTCTGTTATGAGACTTTTACAAAAAAAAATGTAAAGAATCGACCCCGAATTCTTCCATTTTAGAAATCGTCCCATTTATTTTTTAAGGCAGACCCAAGGAAATGCGCCGTGATATTTCAACTTTAACGACTGAAATTGAAAGCAAACACGCGATTCCGCGACTGCATCAGAAATTAGTAAAAGGTTGAAAACGGTAATGCCTTGACTTTCCACCCTTCTCACAACCCTTCTATAATTGATGAAATCAATACCGTATTGCAACAGTAAATATGAACGCACATTTTCGCCTTTAGCAAACATTCGTATATTGAAATCTCGTTTAATCTATTATCAATAAACCTGTCCTATTTTTATCAAAGATAACTCACCTGGACTATCAACCACCGTGTCAAAGTGACAGTTTATTAGCAAACTGTGGGGCGACTGAATCTTAGAGCCCACTTTAACAACCACATTCTGGACATCTCTGTACACGTTGGTCATACCATCAAGAAACTCCAAATTAAAATCACCACTGGCTTTCTGGATATCTAACTCAATAATGTGGTTTTTGTGAGCATTGTTAATAATGTCCTGTACTTGTGATTTTAACAGTTCAACAGCGGTTACTTCATTGGCATAACTACCAGCTATACGAGGCCCGATTTTTGTTAGTTTTTTCAAAATGTTGTATGCTCGTTCTGCTATAAACCTATCAGGGTTTTTGGCTTCATCTGAAATTCGTAGTCCTGTAGGAAGTTGTTTTTCTATAACAATCACAGCTGCGAAAACTAACAGCATCAGTCCTAATACTGCAATGAAGTGAGCCGTTCGCATAGGCCGTAGAGATTTAGATTTTTCATTTTTTCGGTCATCTGTAGTCGGTTGAGGTGCTTTGATGTCTTTGGGGCGCTTCCGCAAAGAAGATGGATTCTGTAAACAGATAAAATTCAGTGTATTAATATTAGTGCTATAGCGACTTCCGTTCTCCATCTCATTACTTTGTGTCCCAATAGTGTTAACACTGTACACCAATTAAAGTAATAGTTTTAACAGATGGTTCAATCATTCATTTTAGGGGAATCATAAGGTGCCTGATTGCTTCAGTAAAATTCGTCAATATTTGAGAGTAAATATTTATTCCAGAAAAACATCTCCATGTGTTGGCAGTAAATATTTTTGTTGATAAACGCAATGAAATGGTCATTAGACGTAGATAACAATTTTGAACTAGTTTGACACTCGTTCCTAACATTTAAGTTAATCGAGCATGAATCATAAAAATGAACAAAAAAGCAGAAAAACAGATTAGGAACTAGTGTGGACAAAGAAATTCAGAGAACAAAGTACACAAAATAAACAATACCACCTGACATAACCTTGAATTTGACGATACTTGTTCGGGTAAAAATATAAAATTTAAGCACTTATCTCGCAATTATTACAACACTAACGACAATTTCAAGTTGTTTACTTATATTTATCTTACCTTTGACATGATTGAAGAAATATTAGAAATTATACCACAGAATTTTTACACTCGTACTGCTATGATAAGAGAACACAATGTATGGGAGATAATATCATTCTGGAAAACTTTTGCTTATCAGATCTCTTAACCAAAGGTTATGCACAAAAATTTTGACTGATATTTTGGAAAAATTGTGAAGGGTTGCGCACACGGCAACTTTAGGTAGATTTGTGCTGATCGTGCGGATACTGCGCGCATATTGGACGCATTTTGACAGCTACTCGACCCAGGCGTCAGCGGTTGCTATGGAAACGCAGTCCGCAGAGCAGTGGCGTAGATAGTTTTATTTTGTACGGGTAAAAATAAACGAAGAAATACAAGCAAGCAAGTAATAATGACGTCATCATCTCGAACTAGTTTTATTACCATTTATTAAACTAATTGATATTATCAGTTATCATTTTTACCGTTGTTTTTCAGTTAATTACAGTTTATACCAATGGAATTGAATTTTTATTAAAAAAACCTGTCTAAAGCCTATGGGAATACCAAAAAAATTTAAATTTTTAAAATGTGTCGAACCCAATAATGTTTAAAAATATTACAAACAATAGAAATTGTAGGTAGGTAAAAGAAAACTAAAGTGTGAAAAAAATAGTATTCAGGAAATCATGTTTAAAATAAATTTTAGGATAATTTAAAATTTATGAAATTTTAGTCTTTTTAAAAATATTAATAACTGTAACTTTCAAACTTTTTTAACTTTTACAATTAAAAAACTTGTATTACCTAAATGACTCGAAAGTGTGAAACAGCTTAAAAACTCTAATTAAAAATTGAAAAAGGTGAATTAAATGAAGATTCTTAAAAAAGTTATTAAATATTTTCGAAGTTTTATAAAAATAGTTGCAAATTTTTGTTGGTGCATTACTTAGTAGTTTAAGCACAAAAAATACAAGATATCAACCAAAAATATCATAATAAAATGAATTTAAAAAAATGATTGAAAACAAGCAATGATTGCTGAAAGACAGCCAAAGAATTTGATAGAAGTCTTCAAAAAAAAAATCGTTAGAGAAATTGTAAAGAAAGTAGGTATGCGAGATCAACAAAAATTCAAACATAAGAAAACTGACGAAATACATAAATAAAAGTATTAAAAACTCAATAAAAAATAAAATAATAATAGTAGCCAAAAAATTTTTTTGAGAAATATTAGTTTATAAACAAGACAACTTAGTTTTATTGTAAAAAATTAAGTTTTAATACTTACGATATTTTTTATTCTTTTTACGATCGATTGAAGAAAAACATTCGTTGTGACATAATTTTGATTACTTTTGTATTAAACAATTTTAACTGATTTTTTCTTATTCACATAAAGTTTTGCGACGTTTGCACATACGATTTAAAATGAAAATGAACAAAATAAACAACTTTTAGGTCATAAAAACAAAAAAAAGACTAAGTAATAAATTATTAAAATTTACATTTCTCAATTGATAAGCAGGTTTTAGAACGGAGAGATTTAGATTCTACAGTGATAGTGGTGGCAAGACAGGTAATAACAAAACTAATAAATTCAAATAGGAAGCTGTGCGATCGATATACAGAATAAGTTCTATTCTTAGGGAAAGTAAAATGAAAGTAAATGTGAAAAACCTTGATATTCTAAAATAAGAGAAAGAACATTAGAAAAACCTTAGCTTTAAAGAGAAGTAACACAGAACAAAATTCTTAGCCTTCTGCTCAAACTCTGGTGAATGAACTAGCACACGCAACAATTTAAAAATGTTAAAATATGTTAACGAACAAGTTTTACTGTGTTATTTGTTAGGATTGATAAAAACTTTTGCTCCAAAACTATTTTGGACTAAAATATCAATGCCGAAAACTTGTTTGAAGCTCTAGGAAAACATTGACATTTTTTGCTAAAAATTATGTTAAACTTGTCATGAAATTTATTATACGACTCATTTTTTTAGAGATATGGAAAAGTATTTACCTTTCTGAAAAAAAGTAGGAATCTTACAAACCTATTACAGCAAAAATGTTAACATGATGAAACTTTTTTGTTGGTAAAAGTCATTTTATTGTTTGGAGTCTATGGAGCTCGTAGACGAAGATTGTGTATTGATATGATTGACAATGCTGGCAACATTTTAATAATCACCTTGAAAGACACGAAGGACAAAACTTTAAGGAGAATTACAATTACAGAAGATGATACGCCATTCAAGAATATAAAAAATATGCAGCACTTAGACCTTCTGGTTTGGAAAGTCTCTAGTTTTTTGTCGTTTATAGAAGAGAAGTGCACTAGACAATTCGTAGGAGTGTATAAAATAAGAGGGGTTTCGAAAAAGGTCCCAGTGTTTTTAAATTTGAAAATCGCTGAAAATATTACAGAACATTGGTTTCGGAGGTCTAGTGTTACCATGTTGGCAGAGAACGGTGACGATTTTCTTACATTAAAACAATTTAGGGCATGGAAATCTTCAGCGGTAGCAAAACAATATATTAAAGAATCTGTTAATAAGAAAATCAAAATTTCTAAACAACTATTTAGTGCAGTATCTGAAGATGCCACAATTTATGCAAACCATGAAGAAAGAAAATACAATTTTAGCAGATTCGTATTTTCGGAAAATTCAAATTGTAGTTTTAATATTAATTTCTGTTCATCTTAGTTTGTTTAGTTTGTTATTGTCACTATTAATAAATAAAAGTTAATAAAAAAAACGTTTGTACTAATATCAGTGTTGTTCATAAATAGCGGTCATGGTCGTAATCGATGTCTGAGACAGTACAGATATAATGGAATAACTATCAAGTAGAACAAAAAACGTTTAAAATAAAAACTTTTAAAGTTAACTTTAACAACTAATGAGTTATGCTGTTGATGCAATTAGTAGCATTGATAGAATTACATTATCCATCTTATCTCACACTACTTGAATTTGTGGTAATGGGTTTAACCGATATACAGGTATACCCACCATATTTCACATATATTCAATAGAGAATAAGTCTGAGAATCTAGAAGAAAAGTGGCTTTTGGAAGTCCTTCGACGTAGGATAAAACACTTGGCTGAAGAATACTATTACTGTACCAGAGAAAAGCCACAAATAAAACTAGAAATGAGCGGTTGACATATGCAATAGCCCTCCATACCATCATTCCTATAGTTTGAAGCAGATGATTTTCAATAGCAAATTAAATACCACATCTTTCTTCACGTCATCATTTCATCCTTTTGCGACCATTGTGACCATTGTGACCATTGTGACTTCCCAAACAAAAGCGTTATGCTTTACTCAAAATGACAGTGATTTCATCCGTAATAATAATGCACCATAGATAAAACTGGAAAAAAAGTAAAAAAGGTAACTGTTACATTAAATATGAACGTAAAGTTAAACATGACAATTTTTTTCTTTTTTTGTAATTTCGATTAATATAAACTGGCCAATTTAGACTTAAGAATTATCTTCAATTTCTTTTTGTGACAAATTTTTGTCAGCTTGGCAGTTTTTGACAAGCGTCAAAAGATAACAATTTAATTTGTGCTCTATATAGTTTCGATGGCACAAATAGCTATACCAAACTTCGACAATTCCCTACATCTTTTCCATCTTTTGCATAGACATCATAAAGCAGGAAGATTCGTCTAACAAAACTATAAAAAACAGAGAATGTGACTTCAAAGAGACTTTCTTTGTGGTCGGAATGTTCAGTACAATAGTGTGAAGGTAAGTAATATTTATAATGTAACTTTTTAACTCAGATTATTATGCCTAGTTTTCTAATCATTTTCCTATTTTCTATGCATTTTTCTCAACAAAAACCAAAGATTGAACTGGTACATCTGGCTCACAGTTTTTAAAAAATCATGAAAAACATGGTAGTTTTCCTTATTTTTGACATAAAAATCTGGCTCACATTTCTTAAAAGGGCATAAAAATAGGGTACTTTCCATAAAAAATCGATGTTTTAATAGATAAAATGAGCTTAAAAACAAGTAATTGTCCAATTTTTTGTGTTTTTGAAAAGACGTCAATGACCTGTTTTTAAACTCAACAAACTTGAATGACTAAAACTTGAAAATTGACTCATTTTTCTAAAAAAATTATGTTTTTCGGAAAATCTCAGTTTGAAAACGAGGTTAAAAATCAGGGTAAAAAGTTAAATTCAACGTTATTTTTTTAATGTTTTAGTAGAAACACGCGTTTTTGTTGTGCATAGAAAATAGGAAAATGACTGAGAAAACTAAGCGTAATAATCTGAGTTAAAAAGTTACATTATACATACTAAGGAGGTATGTACTTTAATTTCAATGCAACGAGTACTAACTGCAGCTGATTGTATTTGCTTAAATGACACTCAAAGAAAAAAAGTTATTGTAAGAAGCGGATATCACAACAATTACGTCTCTATTCAAGTTAGAAGAGCATTAGATAGTGTACATCATGAAATGTACAATCCAACTGATTCATCAACTGAACTAAATTGTTAAAAAAATCAGCTGATTTTTGCATTGTTATCAAAAGTAGGTTTTGTTGCAAAATGCACTTTTGGTACCGTACTAGAAGTTCGAAAAACCTCTAGTACGGTATCTCAAAATTCCATTATGAAAAAAATGAAACTTTTGAATGTGTTTCAAAGAAAAATAAACTGCGTCGAGTTAACGATTAGTAACTCGAGACTTAGTAACAGTCTTGCTCAAGAAAAAATGTATTTATTTACATAACATTAATGGAACAAAAAATTGAAAAATATCAAGGTAATGATGGACAGCCTTTAATTTGTAGAAATGTAGTTACTGAAGAACTTTCAACTAGAAATGGTTGTTTTTCAACCTACATAAGCGTTGAAAGCTGTTTGGAGTTTATTCGCCGAAATCTTAACTTTAAAGAAGCTTTTTTATCCATCAATAATATAAAAATAATTAAAAGTCGTTTTTTAGGTGGGGATTTTTGTTTTGCTTCAACTGCTTGTTAATTTAATTCATTAACTTAATTTAATTGTTAACCTAATCAGATATTTGACCACTAATTAAAAAAAAACTTCTAACAGTGTAATTTTAAGAATTTTAAAATATGGTGATAACTTGAGAAAAATTCTTGACACCTTTTTGACAAACAAACTTAGATTATGATAAGGAAAGACAACAGTAAGTCAACAATTCATGTTTAATGCTGTATTTGTACCATATAATATTAAACATATATGTATATTCTTTACTTTACATAAGATTTTTATGTACTTTGCAAAGAATTCGAAGATATAGGACCAAAAATTGTAGGTGGTAAGAAATTTGAATAAGGGAAATTCCCTTTTATAGCTTCAATTACTTCAAATGCAGTTTGTGGTGGAAGCTTAATAACAATCAGCTGCACATAACAAGATTCTCAAAAATAATCATGTCAAATTATGGACTTAAACAAAAATGGGTTTGTTCGAAACACGCCGTCAAGTATTGATAGACCTAAAGTCACTAATCACGGAAAAGATCGTTTTCTTAGACGTATGACAGTTTGAGATTTCTTGGAACCATCTCAAGTAGATAGAGTGAATTGGGACAAAGCAATAACTAAGCATCTCCAGAAGTATGACATATCGTCGGACTGTATTTCGACCAACGGTACTTTAAGCTTCCTTTGACAGCACAACCTAGACTGCACTGGAAACATGAGTAGAATTATGTCATCTTCAATGATTTGTGTATAACTTTTTGACGGACAGGTGAAGATGCAAAGACCCAGTAATGGACGAGATGATTTAAATTTTATTCAACGACAACATACAGAGTCCACCTCCGGAGTAATGGTATCCACTTCTAGTACTCTAAATGACTGTCGTAACGTTGGGACTGTGTTGGAACCGATATTATTACCCTATCTAGAATGACTACAAGAGTCTGGTTTTCAGCAGAATAGTGCTCGACCCCACGTTGCTTGTGTTTCATTAAACTGTTTAGAAGAGAATAACTTTAACGTCTTGTATAGATAGATCTGAATGTGCTTAACAGAAGTGCGCATTATCTACTCCAATTTCCAAACACCTGGGATGAACTTGGACAACTTTTTCAAATACCCTGGCATGCAATACTTTAAAAAACGCAATTGTTACATTATTAAAATTATGTAGTATTTTTATCCTCCTGTAAATAGTTTTTACAAATTTACTGAATTTTTAAAATGAATGTTAAGGTGTTAACAACCATAAACGAGAAGTGTGAGAAAACAAAAATTAAGTGTTTCTTTTCCACCAAAAACTAAATTGGTTATGCAACCAACAATACGCACAAATCTAAAAAAAGTTTCACTTTTACAGCTTCTTAAATATTCTCATTTTTTACTACTATCTAAAATTTAAAATTTGTAATAAAAACAAAAGTTTAACTGTTTAAAATTTAATACAAAAATATCTACTTTAAATCTATAAATTATTTGTACAAATATGAAGATAAAAATTAGAGAATTATTGGCCCATTAGCTCAGTTGGTTAGAGCGTGCTAATAACGCGAAGGTCGCGGGTTCGATCCCCTCATGGGCCAAGCTTTTTTTTAAATTTCTTTACGACTTTTGTGGGGAATATTTTTGTACTAAGGCATTCCAAACATCTGGATATTTTGTTTGTACATAACGTGCAATTCTCTTTGCATTCGCCACTTGTCTCGCATCACAGGACGCACAGTTTTTACCTATAATCTCTGGCAATGCACCTGCAAATAAATTGGATTAGAAATGAAAGTGAAGGGAACCTGATTTGAATGGCTTTGTTCTTAAACTAGGTATATTTGAATATTGATATAAAAACAATTTAATAACTAATTTACCTTTAATTTGTCTTCCCAAAGCGTCACATGGTGCCTTATCAAGAGCACAAAGGAGTTGTTTCTCTATATAGTTGTTGCCAGGAAGACCCAGCTGACCTTGAACCTGGTGGTTGAGAGCAACCATAAGCACAACAACAACAACTAACCACCTCACAAACGACATCTTAGGAACTGAGGGTGTCGTCTCCCCGACTGCTTTATTTATATTCAAACCACCTTTCACACGCCATCAACCGACAAAATCTCTTCATTCTTGTCAAGTTGTGTAAAAGTCTCAGATAATGTAATGAGTGGGAGACAGTTTGCTTAAGATTAGAAACATTATTCATTTAAAGAGATATTTAACCATGAGAGAGTACCCAAGATAACGCTTTTGCATGGAACCACACTGGTGAAATAGTGACAACATGGTGAAATAAAGAGCGAAAAGCTTTTTCTACAATAAAAACGAAGGGTGTGTTTGGCGGGCACGTTTGAACACGTCATCTTTTTACTAGTCATCCAATTTGTTTGCATTGAAAGCCCAAATTGTTGCAATTACACCGTCAAGGGAGAGTCACTACCATTGGTCGAGGAAAATTGATCGTGGTAGAGTTTATATTAGCGCATTCTTGAATACGTCGTTGTAATCGGGCGTCACTTTGGATTAACAATAAATCCATTTAATAAAGTTTTATCAATTTAGCAATTATCAGCATGTCTGTTTATCAATAACATCTCGAGATTCACATACAAAGCGCTTTTGTTCGATCAATATTTCCTGCAGGTGCAAAAAATGTCCATATCACCGGATACTTATCGACCCCAGGTAAGTGTTTTTTATTTATTTATATACATTTGTAAACAAAAGTAGACTAAACAATGGATCTTCTTATTTACATAACTGCAAAAAAGTCATTGACGCATATTGCAATTAACAATTAGAAAGCTGAACTGTCATACCAAACGGATGGTTGATATAACCGACAAAAAATGGTTTCATTAAGAAAAGGAAAAGCGATTTTGGCGGAACGAAGAATATCCAAGTTGTTGCAAAATAACCTTGTGGTTTCAGTAGTCGGTTGTAGCATTAAAAGTTTAGTCGATAAAATTAAAATCAATGTGCTGATATATCAAGATAAAATAATCTTTTTTAAGAAATTTTATCGTCTTGTTCATAGTAAATCAGTTCAAATTGAGTTGAACGTTTGTAACTGTGGTAAGTAAGTAAAGACAATGTCTACAAACGATAGAAACAGCAGATCTCATCTTGATGGAAATGTTATCTCTGAATACATCATGGTAAGTTTTTTTCTTAATTTTTGCTTATTCGGTACCTTAGTGAAAGTGTAGAAAGATTGGGTACGCATTTTGTTGTAATTTGTTGTCTATTCTTTAAAAAGAGAGATTACACGGTCCAAATGTCGGTGGATAAAAGTGAAAATTTTTGCAATTTGTTATGCCATGATTTTTTTGCCCATTCTTTGCAGTAATGAAAAGTTAACGATAAAACTTTGTTGTTTGCGTCTACCTTTAATGTAGCTCGTTTCCGCTGAACCGGAAGTTTAATTTGAAAGAATCAGATGTCCATGGCCTGTTTTCAAAGTGTAAAATGAAGAGAGCTGTACATTAAGCAACGATATTATCATCTTCCAATTAACACTATTGTAATTTTATTAATAAAGGATAAAAAATGTGAATTAAATAACAAACTTAGGTATTTTTTTAAATAAGTCCATAAGTATGAAAATATTGCCATGACTATCAAATCAAAATCAGATGAAACGACTTATTGAAATTTAATCACAAACAAACATTTTTTTACTGAAGGTTTCAACCCTCAAGCAGTATTTTATTTACTAATAATGAATAATAATAATAATAATGAAAATAACCAACCACTGTATTTAAAATCCACTAGCCATAAAATGAATTAATAAAAATAAAAATAAATTAAATTGCTTGCAAAAGATCCAGTAATATTTTTCAGTCGAAATTTTTATCTAAAAAACTATAGAAATATTATTTAATTTAAATTAGGTATTTTTAATTTAATTAATTTTTATGCAAAACATCAAATCATAGTAGCGTTTCTTTATTCGCTTGATACATTTCCAACACTTGCTGGCTACATGTTACTTTTCTTACTTAGCATTCGTGAATCAATAACAAGGTAATACATTATAATTTCCAACACAATTTTAACATTTTTTAATAAGATCTGACTTATTACATTAATTAAACATTAATTAATACCAGTGAACGAACTTGGGTAAGGGCGGTGAAATGAATTGTTGTGTGTGTCTATAATAACACGTTTTTTTATTTTAAGTTTTTTAAATGTATTTTTGTTAATCATACACAAAGAAACAATCATGTTCTGAAATTATAATTCTGTCTCAAGTCGAGTATTTGGTGACTTTTTCTCACAATTCCAGGTCAGGGAGTTATTACAACTAAGCTTTACAATTACCCACTAGTTCTGCAAATAAATGTCCTAGTTTATGAAATTTTCTCATTATTATCACTTTCTACGTAGATAACGTAGTGACGCAATGTTCATAAAATATTTCAAAGTCGTTTAATTAATCATACTTAATTTTGCACTAATCCTTTGTAAGTGAAATATTGATAAACGCAAACCAAACTACTTTTTATCTTTAAAAAATGTATCGGATATAAATACACTATAGGTACCTGCATGTACCACGCATATCATAATTTATGTCCCTTTAAGATGGCCCCTAGTGTTGTCGAACGAGAACTTTAACCGAAAAAAAGTGAATACTACAAAGAAGCCAGAATACAATAAAGTGTTCGTATTAAAAAAAAACTGATAATTCTAGTGGTTCAGTTATTGTTTGACCTTTTAAATTTATTTTTGTTAACAATAGACAGTATTGATTAGAAAATTATACCTATTCTTATCTTTCCAACTGAAACAGCTCAAATTAATAGATAAATAAATTTTTCACATGTTACCTATAAAAAGTATTAAGACGTAACTATTACTATGACCATGACCCACGAAACACAATTATTTCCACAATTTAACATTTAGTTATTTGTCAGATAAAAGCTTATAATTTATGCAATATGGCTATTCACAGAAAGCTATCACTCCACGATATTGATTCGTTGTTTTAGTTACAGAGATGTATGTGGAGGAGGTACGTATAAAAGTGACTGTTTTTAATCACGTAGTAGTGATGATCGTAATTAAAATATTAATTGCAACTTTATTTTACTGTGTGTCATGCAAGCCGTAGGATATCTTGGCTTTTGTTGTTTTAATAATAATGTGAACGTTATCACACGCCCAGAGATTTCACGTTAATAGATAAATGTTTGAAACGACAACAATCAAAACAATTTCTTTACAAAATAATCTGAAACCTAATATATATTAACTAAATATTGAATATCTTTTTTCTTTTTAAGTAAATTAAATAATGTTTTTTTATACTTTTCAAAAATTAATCTTTGCAAGTACACTTGAGCTTTTTATCAAAAATGGATTTGTTCATGGTTCGTGTTTATGTGGTTTCTATATTTTCGAACTCTTCTGTTTAGCATTCTTTTGGTCTTCTCTACACGAGCAATTCTGTTTTTGAAGACTTGCTTTTTGCTATGTATCTCTTGTACCTACTTTTCCATTTTCTCAAGGATAGTGTAGATAACGTACGAGCTAGACAATGGCCGATATACTCTTTTGCATTGTCTCATTTCAGGTACTTTCCAATTATTGTTAATGGTACACTTCCTAACCTATTTTTTCCAACTGGCTTAGTTGTGCAACGGTAATTTCAGTATGTCAAGAAAAATTTCTATTCTTCTAGTTTCGATGGTTTCAACTTTGTATATTATCGAACCAGTTTCAAAATACTTTCTACAATGGTAAAATTCTTGGGCTTACAATTTTAATTTCCACAATTCCTAGATGTGTAATATTTCTTATACTTATCTTGTGTATCGTATCAGTTATAATTTTAATAAAACGCCCATAATTAAAATTACCTACGATAAATATGTCACGTATATCACACAATCGGTAAAACTCATTAAGAGCATCTTTTATAAACGTAAAAACTATGGATTTTCTGAAAAGCCTTTCGATTTGTGTTTCAGAAAGAACAATATTAAAAATTGACAGTATAAAATAGTTATTTTGGTTCCAAAGTGACTAAAAAATCCATATTTAGCGGACAACAATCGATAACATTTTGTAAGCATACTATTGCCTAGTATAATTGTATCATTTTTACAAATTATGTTATTATATTATGTATTTATAAATCATATCTACTTAATATTTTTATTTGTAATTCTATCATATTTTAGACAAACGAAAATAGTTGATTTTTAAACATTTTAACAGATTTTTATGCAATACACGCTTTCTTGATACATCGATTCTAAATTGTTCAAAAAAAGTTTTATTCTCATTATATTAGTCATCAATTTTTATATATACAAGGTGTCTATAAATGTTTCTGGTATCCCAGTTGGTCATGGAATTTAAAAAAATGTGCCGCTTCCTACAAAATGGTATACATTTTTTTCAAACGACATACTCAAGGACATTGTTTCAATTTAAATTTTGAACTGCATTACTGATCACATAACTTGTAATAAGGTTACTTTTTTCTCGTTAATGTCAACTCCCCTGGAAAATGCAGCACAATTCAGCTAACTTTCACACAGGTAAAAATTGATTCATCTAAGTATTTTGTCTCATTTATACTCAGAACATTTGAAAAATGCCTGGAGTTTCGTTAGCATAGACGTTTTCGTCTGAGTGAACTTAAGCGAGGTCTTTCTATTACGATGTGAGAGGGTGGTTTATTAGCAAAAGAAATAGCATTGTTAATGGGATATAATGCTGGGTTACACCGTTGAAGAGCATGATATGAAGAAGAACGTTTTGAGCAATGTAGAAGATTTGAACCACCCAAAGAGACCATCTAAAAAGCGTGCTTAAGAATTTTAGACCTCAGGGAGAGATTTTCTACAAAAAGAGCTATTGGAAATGTATAAAAGGAAGTTTAACTGGAAGAAGGTCGACAAAGTCTGGATGTCGGCTCATACAAACTTTTAGTTTTTGTATAATATTTTAAACACTACAATGAATAAAAAAAGCAAAAACTAGAAGCAAAATTTTAAATGATGCACTGTTGACAGATGTGACATAAGTGACATTTGAATAATTCGATTCACTATAAAAATTATGCGCTGAAATCATTTCCGACACAAATTCCATAGCCACCCTTGATACCAGAATCATTTATAGACACTTTGTATAATTTTATTTTTATTTCTAAATTTATATTCAGCAATGGTATTTATTAGAGTCTTATCGAACATCCCAGTCAATGATTTTTTATTATTTACTTTTTTATTTGTTTTTTTTTTTTGTTGTATTATTCCATGAATACTTAGTACCATAATTCACCAAACTGTAGAAGTATGTATAATTCAATGTTATAAGAGATGGGCATCAACGTTTTTTTTTTTGCTTTATATTGTTTATTGTTTTTTTTTTAGTTTATGCTTTTTTCTTTTAAAAACGTTTTACTTTATTATGAATTTTACTTACAATCGTTTAAACTGTAAATGAATAACTTATAATTCATCTCATAAGACATTTGAACTAACGATTTTGTTTTTTTTAAAATGTGATTGTTTTTTTGTACCTTTTTTTTTTTTACTAAAATATATACAAATTATGTACACTACTTTTTTCCTCTTCTACTAAATATTTTCTTTGGCAGAATAATCAGATTTTGTGACTCAGATAAAGAACGCTTTCCAAAATATCCATTAAGTAATTGAAGGAAGATTTTTAAAATATCCATTAAGTAATTGAAGGAAGATTTTTAAATTATTCAAAAATCAACTATTTTCAATTGTCTAAAATGAAATAGAATGAATATAAGGTAGACATCATTTATAGTTTATAAAAATGATACAGTTATACTAGGCAATAGCTGTTTAAAAAATGTAACATGTTCTTGATTGTTTTGAGACCAAAATACCTATTTTATTTTATTAATTAGCTTTTATCAAAGAGCCAAAAATTCGATCATTTTTAATAATGTTCTTTCAGTAACCGATTAATAATGGGAAATATCAACGTTGCCGTTAACTATTAATAAATGTCGATTTCAAAATGGAATTTATCATCCACAATGAACTTGGACTGAATTACTTAGACTGTGAAGAAAGAATAAAATTAATAATGTAAAGAGGTAATAAATTAATTTCATATCGATTCTTGAAAGTATCCTATTAACACCATTTCATTCATGACGATTGGCAAAAACTTCAAATTTGTTTGTGTAATTTGCTCTCGATTTTACAGGCAACAAATTCTTTGTGGCCTGTTTCGCTTGTTTAAAAATATTTTGCAAAATTTTTTAACTAAACAATTTATGCAAAATAAAAATACATATGATAATGTTTTTAGAAACATCAATATTAGATACTTTTTTTTGCATTACAATTGTTATAAGTATAAAATATAATATAAAAGTTGCATCTTTTCAATCAATTGAGTTTATGTATTTTCTATAATTTAAAAATTAGTTTGAAATGCGGAATGTAAGTGTTATTGCCTTTCTCACTAAAACATTAAAGTTATAATTTTCATATCAAACGAGTTTTCAGTGGACTGAATTTCCGACATTTTTTATTAAATAACTTGTCAACTAATTTTAAATTAAATAATTATTAATATTTCTGATTTTCTTAAATTAATTTAAATTGTTTATTGGAATATTTTAGTTTCTTATATTCTGTTAAAATCCTAGATTTTTTATTTACAATTAAACTTTTTTTTCAAAATATTGAGGTAAGTATATTAATTACGTGGATTTTCTTGGATTATTGAGTTTCCATTATTTTTATTGCTTAAATTTTATTTATCGTTACTACTATTTATTGTTTTTAATATATCTTGACTCCTTAAATTTTCTTAATTCTGTAGGCTTCTTTTTTCGATACTTTCTATATTTTTTAGATGCTTCATGTGTCTTACACCTTAAAAAAAAAATTAAGATTCTTTTTAGGTAGTTTTATTTGATGTATAATTTTACCTCCTTAAACTCTTTAAGTCAGATGCAGATTTTAAAATTTTTGTAAATTTTAATTTTTTGTCTTTAAGAAGAATAACTTTTCTCCACTAGTACTCTAGATATTTCAAATGATTTGCATTTTCTTAATCTTCTATATTATTTAAATTCTTTATATTATTCAACTTAAAATTTTTGTATCTGCTACAAACAGTTGATTTTCTCGATTCTCTAGATTTTTTGTATGCCCTCCAAGATTTTTTATTTTTTTTTTTAAATTATTGTTAGTTTTTATTATTTCGAAAGAATTTTCGTATTTTTTATATTCTTCTTATTCATGAATTCTCCAAATTACAACTATTAATTTTTAAATATTTTTTTTACTTTTTTTAGAATTGTATAATAATTATACTCTCTAATTTTTAGTTTTTGTTGCATTTCTATCAAAAAAAAATAAAATAAAAAATTAAATTAGATATGCAAAATATGTAGTTAAATTACAAAATATCAAGACAGTATGCAAATATAATAAGTAAACTAGCTGTAAACATTGTTAATTAAAATATCTAAATAAATAGCAGAAAATCATTTGTTTAGTTGTAACATTAAATTTCAAATGCATGGTTTTGTACTTTTTGCTTTTTTTCCAACTTTGAAATATCTATATAACTTCAATGACTCAGATTCAATTCAATTGTAATTGATATCTAAACATACTTAACTGTATTTAAAGAAGTACTTACTAAGGTAGTAAATTAGTTTATCAGTATCCTTATCACTGTGATACCCGACAATAAATCAGTGATACAAAACGTTACATCCATTTTTAGTGATGTGTCGCAGTGGTTTAAAAAATGTTATCACTGGTGAAAACCTAGACATTCTCGTAGGTCTTTAACCCCTCATTTCCACTAACTTCCACTAACGAATTCTTTCTTTGTTTCAGAAATCTTTGGACGCAAACAAATACGCTACCAAGAAAACCATCGCACAAGGTCTTCTCGATGTGGCTTTACTCACTGCTAACGCCTCTCAACTCAAATATGTTCTCCAAGTTGGAGAAAAGCATGAATTCTACATCTTGATGTTAACTTTGATAAGTGTATCAATAGTTTTACAGGTGCGTATTACTCAAATTTGTCATGCTATTCACCTGTAATTGTCCGCAGGTGCTGGTAGGGCTTTTATGCCTAACACTACATTTATTGAGGGATTGTCGTTTACACCTGTCCGATTACCATTACTCTGCAAATTTTCTCAATCACATTACTACAATTTTCGCTTTTGTTATAACCGTTTTGAATTTAATTATTTCTTGTTTTGATCCCACCATAGCTAAATATGCAATTTTTGACCCCCCTGGTTTAGACGCTGTGTAAAATGCATTTTTTCTTGCAGTTAATCGTCGCTATTTTGTTTGTGATAATTGGAGGCCTCAACATTAACAAACAACGCGACCATTCGCCAGCAGTTATTCTAAATGACGTCATTTTAATTTTTATTTTTTTAATTTCTATTATCAACATTATAATCTCGGGTTTCGGGATCGAATATTCAAATCAACCTCTCGTACTCATTTACGAACACACAGAACCTCCCAAATTTTAATAGCCCCAATTAACGGTCACAACTACAAATTGCCAGAAAGATCTCTACTTATAGTTTAATTAAAACAGTACTACGTAGTAATCAGTAGAAATGCCACCTAACTCGTTATTTTTCCCTAGGTGACAGCGGCCTCGCTCTCAATCGTGGTAGCAATATTAAAAGACAAAGAAGAAGAAAAAATGCAGATGCTCGGTTGGATTCTGCATCACATTTCTTTAGCTTTTGTGACCGGGGCTTTATTTTGCGATGTTATTAAAATGAATTTCGGGTTAGATCCTGCTGTTGCTGTTAACCTTACTGCTAAAACCGAGCTTTAGTTTTTTGTTTTTTATTTTTGTTTTTTTTTATTTATTTATTTTTTTTCGAATAAGGTGGTGCAAGCTATTCTGTGTGTTATTTTGGGATCAACGCTTAGTCTCAACAAAGAAGACGACCACAATTCTGCAGAAAAAGCCAATGATGTCATTCTTTGCCTCAATATTGTATTGATGGCTGTCAATATCCTCATCAGCGCGTTCGAGATGAAAGAAACAAATGAAACTTAATCGGCAATGAAACACTAAGTTATTGTTTAGATTATAAGTGACTAGTTTACGACAGTGATATTAAAATGTAGCAGCGCTTAGTTGAGAAACTTAGAGATTATAACTGTTGTAAAAAACAGTAGTAAATATTGTAACACTGATATTAATTAATTACAATCTATTTTAGTACCTATTTGTAACAAATTATTATCAGGAAAATTTGAAACCAAATTAAGTAATAAAGTTTTTAAAAATAAGGTTTATTTACTACTTCTTACAATGAGAACACATTAGAACTTAAAATGGAAAAGTGTGATCAAAGTTCTAGAATGAAAATGACATGACAAGAGAATAAGAGAAGATTAAAAAAGAGAAGAGAAAGTGGGTTGGTTAGGCAGCCCGCTGTGTAGCTACGTGTTCTTCGTAGCGTTTCTTGTATTGACCCTGAGGATCGTACTTCTTGGAAAGACGCTCCCAGTCTCTTGCTCTTTTTTGGGTTAAGTGTGTTATAACTTTCTCTGCAGTTTCTTTTTGTTTTTGGTTGCATTTGGTGCATCCACTGGAGAGTGCATCAGGCAAGGTTTCTAAAAAAAAACAAACATTAATAAAGTTGAACTGAAAGGACAGCAACACAAAAGATAGTAAAATAAAAATAATTGTTAAAATATTAATCTAACGGATTCTTAATATATTGTGATAACAGTTATGAATGACATTCATCACTTAAAATTAATTCTGTCTAATAATAATAATAATAAATTCTGTAAGAAGAATATTTGAGATACCAAATTTGCACTTCTTATTTATATGTTAATAAGATAATTTGCAATATCATTTTGCTATATTACGTAGATATGTATATATTTGAGGGAAAAATTAAATAACAGTTGTTTATAATGCAAATGGTTCAATGACTTCTACAATACAACAGTTAGACTAACCAAAAAAAATTGGTAGTTGAGTTAATATCACATAATTATACATATTTATTCAAATATGAAAAAATTCAGCAAACTCGTGAAACTACATTTTTGTATTCATTCTATTTAATTATAAGTTTGGATCGACTTGAATTTCTAACCATGCCCATATTGATTAACATGGTATTTATTGGAACAGTGAAGAATAAATAATCATAAAATTTTGGTTTTTGTGTAGCCTTTCTGACGCATGCAGCTATTAATATACAATTTATTACAAGAAAACTATAGTATATAATTAAAAACGTAAAAAAGACAAAAATTAAAAAAAATAACTGAATGTTAAATTAAATATTTCTATATTAAGTACTAAAACTGGTGAGTCAATTAAGCCTATTGACAAGTATGTTATGAGAATTAAATGTAAAAACTGCTTATACTAAAATTATTTGACTGATACAAACATTTAACAAAATTTCTTTTCTTTTACTTTAATTTTACATTTTCAAAATGTGTTCTTTGAAAAAAATCTGAATCGAAGCAATATCTTTTGATTTGCAATCATACATCAAAAACTTAATTTAACTTATGGTTAGATATTACATAAATATTTAAAATATTTAAAATATTATTAGATATTAACTAAAAATATTTATCTTGGTTCTTGAAAATTCAAAGAGAGTAAAATTTACACGTTAGAGCACTCCTAAAAATGAAATTAACATATCTAATTTCTTATTGTTATATCTAACTAAAAATGTTGAGATTTTACTTTTATAAAGCGCCAAAAATGTATTGTTTTGTTGTTTTAAGCGCTATGTGGTAAAAAAATATAAGTGATTTTTCAAAAAAAAAATTGTTAAAACCAATAGTTTTACAAGAAAATAAATGTAAATGCTTACACAGGAATAATTTCCCGATATTTGTTACCGATTTATTTCTTTTTTTAGGTATTGACATGAAAGACTAATAAAGGACAGCCATAGTCATATACTCTATATTGTTAGCCATATATTTTTTCTTATAATTTCAATAGCTTCCCACAATCGTCTCTACTAAATCTCTAAAGCTTTATTTCAAATTATTTAAATTCCTAAATTTCAATTTTCTTTCTAATTAAAAGATGTCATTTTAGAGATTTTTAAGTTGACTCGGAGATTACGTGATAAACTCGGGAAAAATTTTCAATATAAAAAAATATACAACTGATACAAGACGGACACAGTTAATTCAGTCTATTTTAAAATTTTTACTCTCACTTTTTGCTTATAAAAATGCTTGCAAATAATTTAATGTAAGTTATTAATCTTGATTAGATAATTACCATTACAAACTTTCCTACGTCACTTATAATTGATATCGTGGTATTTTAATCCAGACAAAAATAAACGTGTCGCAAAATGTTTAGTGTCAACAAGTTCTCTGATTAAGTCTTATAATAAAATGAAACATTCAAATTCTTTAAGTAAATTTGACTAGTTCACAGATGAACGAAAAATAAAATACACACTTAAAATAAAAAGTTACAAAAAACTGTTAATTATTTGTTTCGAATTCGGTTCTGCTTATTTTTTGAATCGTGGCCAACGAAAGCCTGTTCGATTTGCATTAACTCAGTTCATTTTATTTTTTTACAAAAGTAGATGACCTTCGGTATTGGTATAAGATTTAGTTTAATAAAAGAACGTTGCCCGAACCGAAAGACGAGAGAGTAGGTGGGAGCATAACCAGACACGTTAACATTTTTTGAAAAAAAAAAAAGTAGTAAAGGCTTTGAATGTGCAGAAAAACGTAGATGAAATGTGATAGCGAATGAGAATAAGATTCTTTTTCTGTCACAAGATGTCATTTTAACTATTTCTCCAGCACTACCAATTTTTTTATTTACAAAGTGAGCACGAATATATACTGGTTTATATAACTAAATAGTAACTTTAAGTTCAGTTATAGAAGATAAAAAAGTCTGGTATTTCTTATCGAGATATGATTGATGATAAAGTAAAAACAAGTTTGTTAATTTATGTTTAGTTGAACTTAATATTCAGATTTGTTAAAAATCAAAATATCTACGTCAGAACGATAGCTGGGTTTGTGGTTTCATAATAAACGTTTTAAAATTGTCTACTAAAAAGAAATCAACTTTCCAAAGTACTAACTATATTAACGACATTTGTAGAATGTAAGATTTGCTTCTGGTATCATTTACATGATTTTTAAATTAAAGATTGTATAATTATCAATTATTATTAATTAATTTTGTCATTTAATTTTCTTTTAAATTGACTGTAAAGAACCAACATTTTTATAAACTCGAACAAAATTTTGAGTAAGTAGATAATGAATTTAAAAACATTTAAACGCACACAAAAAATCAACTCTCAGGTGTGCTTTAAAGAAGAATCTTTTGTAATAAGTTTATTTTCAAATTAACATTTCCAGCTTGTGAAAATTTATTATGCAAAAATTTAGTGGCTGATAATTATTATCGGTGTTGGAAATTTTTGGAATATTGCGTAATGAATTTCACACAATTGAAATTGTAATTTGCACGTATCGATTGCAATATAACAGCATTTGGTAAATATTGTAAAATTATGCCTCTTTTTATTAGCTGTATTTTAAATTTCTTTTATCTTTCTAAAATTAAAACAATTTGGTGAAACAAACACAAAATTTAAATAATAGATGATTAGTTTTTTAAATAATCTTTGTGACTAAAATTAATCGTGAAATTAATCTGATGCATTAGGTGTCAATGATTTTGAAAGATTTTTTAAAGAGTAAGATTAATATTTGTAGAAAACTTGAGTTTTAATAATTAACAAAAATTTGTACGTTTCGAAAACTCACGTCGATCTTTAAACGCTTAATTTTATGTCTTAAAAATAACGAGCTCCTGCTTAACAGTGACTTGTTGATGATTTGATTTAAAAAATAAACGATTTTCATTTTATGATTTTTATGAAATTGGCACTCTAAGAACATTCAATTATCGAAAATTTATTATTTCAATTTATCGAAGAAGATATATAAGTTTCGAAATTTAAATATGAGTATTGATAATAAAAAAAAAACTTTTATATTTTTTGAAAATTTGTTTTATTTTTGAACATCATTGAAGTGATAAATCTTAGCGCTGATTAATTTAACTGATTAATTATTCTGCCGGAATGTTTTAAAACTTGTTTTCATTATTATAAACAGATTTTAGCAACAATCTAAACAGTTTTTATTTCAAGCTTTAAATAGTATTCGCTTCATGTTAATAAATTTAAATATGCTTTGACGTTTTTCTTTATAATCAGAAATATGCCTAGCAATGCCCGCAATAAAATTTAATTAATTAAACTTTATTGATAATTGGTACCGGTTATAAATTTTGCATTTAGCTTAATAGGGTCTAATTAAAAAACACTAGAATTTAAATCGATATTTTGTCATTTAAATCTTAAAATGGTATGTCAATCTAGTTCATATGGATATAAAGAATTAGTTTCTTAATGGAAAAGCAAACGAAACTAATATCGTATGATTTCGAGCAAAACAACTATAAACCGGTCTAGCATGAAATAATAAGGGCGTCGCAGAGAAAGTCAGAGAAAGTGGTTCTATAATATTGAATCTTCTAAAATAGGTTTACCCAATGAGGCATTATGATTAAAAACATGACATGCAATACTTAATTGTATTTTTCTAAAAAGCTATTGAAAAATTCCAGTTAAAGAAATATTCAAATACTTACTTTTCAGTTCTCGCCCTTCCGCTGTACAGGGTCCTTCATCCATCAAACACTTGATATAATTTGTTAGAACCCTTTCGTTGTTGAGAATTTTGTCGACATCAACATTGTCGTATTTATTTGTGTATTTATTTTCGGCAGTAAGAACTACCTGTACCAAAAAGGCACAAAATATCACAGCACTGATAAGTTTCATGGTACGCTGCTGTTGGTAAATGTCTGTTTAGCATTAATTCCATCTTATAAGCAGTGAGTTTAAAAGGGGGTTAGAGGAAAGTAAGAGCCGACACGTGATTCGAATGGGAAATATTATTGCATTTCGTTGATTATATCGTTTATTGACCTACATAATCGGAAGCGAGAGTATTGAATTATAACCTTGTCTCCGTCAAAGACGGCAATGTTCGAGGAATTTATGTAAGAGACATGTTGATGGGAGGTATGAATGTGACTATTAGTATTCCTTGCGGGTTATGTACGGAGAATTGATAAGTAGTATTTCGTGGACAGTACTTTGAGTTAAGTGTTTAAAGACAATTTATTATTAATTTTGTAATGTTATAATAATGTTCGTATGTCTTTTTTGTTGTTTTCACACAATGTAACTGCTGTCATTCTATACATGGTCAAGACATGTTAATGGAATATTACCGTTTTGCTAGTTTTCCTACCACTTGAAGGACTGTTTTTCTGCCTTTTTATAGTAATAGACATGACACCTTTTCTGGTAACTTATTATGCTTCACGAAAACGTTAAAAGTTCTTTCAGAAAAGCTTGTAAATATAATTAATAAGTCAAAATTATGATTGATTTCTGAGATGTCAAGCTTGAAATACATCAAAGAAACATGTTCTTAAGAGAATATTAATTACTTAAATACCTCTACAAAAAATGTAAGGAATTCTTCGCCGGCTTTTTGCTTAGTTCACATATTCTTTTTAAAATTTTTCTTAATCCATTGGCAACCTAAAATTTGGTTTAATGTATAAAATTTACCGTTCAGTTCCTAAATGATCTTAAAAAATCAATCGTGTCACAAAATCGAATGGAAAGTTCACTGTTTTCTGGTTTTGACAAGTTTTTACTTCAGTTTCACTTCTGTAGCCTTGTTTGTACATAACAAAATTTATTTCTGGATTTCCCCGTAATAATATTAATTAGTAACAACAGCGGTTACCTAATTTCTACGTAAATTTGAACATCGATTCCGGTTACTTTGCAAATATCAAGATTAAAAGTTTTAAGAGAATTCTTTGAAACTTTTAATTGCAAACGAATTTGTTGGCCTCTGAAATAACCTACAGTAAATTTCTGAGAAATTTTGAATTTTTTATTATTAAAATGTGATCCTCTCGCGGTTTTAAGGATAATTAGTTTGTCGAATCTCTAAATAATTGCTTTTTGTAATTTATTACAGATAATAGCTTCAACCGAACTACACCTGCATCAGCTTATTAATATTTATAACTAGTCATCAATTTTTTATTATAACTGCTCTAAAAAAAATCTAAACGTTGCTTGTTGCTAAGTCATTCAAGCATCAACAACCGAAGTAAAGAGCCTTCATAAAATATATCCAAAGTCTTCAAGTTCTCTTTTTATAAAAAGGCCAATAGTAGTAATTCGAGCTCTTGAGCTGATTTATTATTACTGTTCCTAACCATACAGCTCTGATGCAGCAAAGCACAACAAAGAAAAGAGGACAATAAGAAATACTCATGCGTAGTTTCTTTGCGCTATTTACTACAGTGTACTGTTCTACTTTTTAAGTCCAGAAAAACAGGCTATTATTATAGTGACTTGCGAATGTTATGAAAAGATGTTGAAAAAGAACTTCCTTGGATATCGCATTATGCAATATTCTATAAGTAGGTATGCATGTAACAAATTAGTGAAAATTATACTTTTTGCGTGCTTAATAGAAATGATAGTAACTATCCTCATTATTTTTTTTTCGCCCTATGCTGTCCTAGATCTTTTTTCTTTCTTCATTCTGTTGTTCATTCTACTGTAATTTTTAGAAGTTTTTCCTCTGGCATTCTTTGTTTATGGCCCTATCACATGAGTTGCTCTTTTGTAGTGTTTTTTACAATGTCAATCATTTGTAACACTTTTTTATTTGTTACTGATTGTTCTCTCAAGATTTCACATAACCTTCTAAGCACATCATTGTCAGCTTTTAGTAGCTTCCAAGTTTCCTCTCCAAACAATGCTGTACTCTTAACAGTTACAATATAAGAGTTTAGTCTACTTTTTATGTCCTTATGTCACTTTATTTAGTCTTTTTATTGCTCGTCATATTTAGTCTTTTTATCGCCCGTCGTCCTTGTCTAAAACGTTCCTTTATTTCTAGGAAATTAATTATTTCGCTATTTATTTCTTCATTAAAATATATAAGTATTATATTATAGTATTATAGCACTGTTAGTAAGTATTAAACACTTCGAATTTTTGTTTTAGTTTTATTTTACCTTATTTACACAGTTTTTTGAAGTGCTCGTATTCTTACTCTGTCAAATGACTCTTTTATAATTCTCCCATTCTCTTCTTTTTTATGAATTGAAGACATAAACCTATTTTCCATTTTTTCAATGCATTTTTCTATTTATGCATCTCGTAAAAAAATCAAACCAAATATTTGATTTGTTCCATTTTTTATTAATTTTCGTTTAATGTCTTCTCGTCCACTTGCTTTTGTGCTATTGAACTTATAATTTATTTCTTTATGTTATTTTTAATTTTTCACTTTCGATGTTATATATTTCTAACGTTCGGACAAAAACTTTCTTTTATGATAGATTTTTACATTGTTTTTTCTTTTGAATCAACGAGTCATAGATTTGAATCTCGTTACAGATTTGTATTAAATTAATTTAGCATGTAAAGAATTCTAATCGTTTAAAACTTTGTGATAAAATAGGGTCTTGCTCTTCGTGTTTCTAGTTCTCTTTCCTGAATTAGAAGAAAATAAGTTCCTGAAGGACGACCGTACTTACTTAAGACTATAGTAGTTATTAGAGCACCCCTTTTAGGTTTACGTATTCTAATCAAGATCTCTGTTCACCCTTGATGGGGATGAATACCAGGAGATCACCACCCTCTTAAGGAACCAAAGATTTTTGAAAAAGTATCATTCGATCTTCAAAAAGAGAGCTAATAGCTTATTATAAAGTAAGATAAAGTGCCGATGACTCTTATAATTATCCATTATGTGCCTTTAAATCATGTGAATCAAACATGCTCAAACTAACTGATCGTGCTGAGGTGTTGTAAACTCATATCAATGCAGATAATTGAGTCGTAAGTGGAGAGTGAGTATTTGTTAACACATCCCTAATGAGTTTGGAGGATAAACTATGTTCGTAATTAAAGTTTAAAGACAATTCTATGAATACATATACATATTTTTGTAAGTTTGTTAAGATGATGTTTGTTATTCAATCACGCTGAATGGCTGAATGGATTTGGATGAATTTTGGTACACAGATAAATCATATCCTGAAATAACGTATAGTATACTTTTTATCTCAGTAATGCGTCCTACAATGTTTTTTTAGTTGAATGTTTTAAACGTTGTCAATTGGTTTTTAATTTTTAAAAAGTAGGTAGAAACGAGTTTAATATATTTTTAAATATACCTTAAAGTGGGTGAAATGGGGATTGACCACTGAAAAACTTAAAAGTTTATGTTTATACTTTATATTAGAAATCATTAAAAACGTGTCTCCGTGTTAATAATATTTTTTTAGCGATTTTGAATAAACATTTAAAGGGTTAAAACAGATAATTATCTAAAGTTTGTAAATTCACCACATAAATGACTATAGTTATTTACCTAACAAGTTCGGAAACTTAATTTTCCCGCATGAGCACTTTGTTTGCAGCACGACTGTAAGGAGTGCTGCATTTAGTGCGAATGCGGGGAAATTCTTTCCGAAAGAGTTAGGTACAATATTTTTTGTAACGAATATCGAAATAAAAAAAAAATTAAGTAACTTAGTTTTTTTTTAATGGCGGGTTGGTAACATGATCTGTCTACTATAACTACCTCCTAGATTTTTAAAATGTAAATCAGCTGTCATAATTTTTTCTTAATTATTAACAAAAATTGTTAAAACGAGTGAGAGCCAAGAATGTATGTGTACTCCTCCCGAAGTACAACAATGTGCCAAAGAGGCCGTTTGGCGTCTGTTGCCCGAGAAAAGTCGCGAACGGTATGAACGCATTTATCAAAAATTGATTGACTGGTGTCCTCAAAAAGTTGCAATACCAACCGTATAACGCAAATATCCCTAGCCGCCAGCGGAAACTAAAAAACACCGGGGTGCGGGAAAACCGTTTTTCCGTGCATCGAGATTGAGCGGAAAAAATCTGTTTCCGTACGATGAGAACAAAAATGTTTTTTTTCTAGTGGGCTTTAAAGCCTATCGCACTCAAAGTCTAAAGCCGAGCATACACGTTACGTTATACCTGACAGTTTTAACTCCACAGTTTACCGGTACAGGCAGTTTATTGAAGCCTGTACAGTCTCCTCGTTTTATACAGGGTTCGTCAACACTTATGTCCTCTCTCAAAAACGAGAAAACAATACAGACGATCGCGCAATCCGGTCGAATGTATAGGTCTTAATAACTGCACACTTTGCCTGTACAGGTAGGTAGGTAGATACAGAAAGGTCCTATCTATCTTTAAGACCACAGAAGGATAATATATATATATATATATATAGATATATATATATATATATATATATATGTATCTTGATAATATACAGGGTAATTTAAGAGGTATGAGAATGTTTAAATGAGGTAAAAAAAATACGTTAACTCGAACAATATGGCCGGAAGAATATTTTTGGTGGCCACTGAAACACAACACGAAAAAATTAATAAAAACTAACGGGTGCTTATAGGTTAATTCAAACTATAGTTTAAGTAACTAGGAAACTTTACACATCCAAACCTTAAAAATTGCTTAAAAAGTCGTCTCTCGTTGTCTTGCAGGAACTCACAATCCTACCAAACACATCGCTTACCTTTTCAAAATTACCTACTCATTGGAAAGATTGTTTTTTTTGCATTAGTAATCAAAATTTAAATTTGTTCTATTTTTTTATTATTGCCTTTAAATGTGCATCACCTTCACGCCATTACAGAACAAACTACGATTCTATAATAAGTCATTTTTTACTGTGTTTATTAATTTTTTTATGTCCCATTGCAAATGTTTTACTAATGGATTAAATTAAAATAACAATTGAAGTAAATACTTGACTCATCTCAATAATAATGTTAGCACTTTTAAAATGACAGACGAAAACTTAAAAAAAAAAATTTTGTTTCCATACTAGGGACTCTTACAGGTTTAAAACTTTGTATGCAATCCATCTTGTAGACAAACAGTTCCACACTTTTACTATTGAAAATTGTGTCGACCATCAATCAAATTTTGTATAATAAAGTGATAGATTTTTTGTTGTCAACATAAACACAAAGTTTATAAAATTTATCAAGCAGGGAGACAATATTTGGAAAGTTACAGAAATTGTGAGATTTACGTTTTAATATTCAACATATTGATAATAAAAAAATGGCATGGAGAAAAACTACTAAAAATCTGCTAAAAATATCACTGAAGCTCGAGGCTTGTTTTTATATGTTTTTATTTCTAATCAATCAATGCAGACTATATATATATATATGTATGTATAGGTGATAATATAATATTCAAAATAAAAACTTTCTTTTAATTCAACAACAAAATTTGTATTCTTGGTTGCATAAATATAATTATATAATAAACAGTTTACTTAGTTTTCTCTCTATATAGGGAATGGAGATTTTTGTAATAGAATAAATTAATGTGTTTATTCTGTCTATGTCTATAAAAATAGTATATTTGGTAAAAATTAAGAATATAAAGTAGGATAAATTCATTAGTGAAATTTGGAAAGTTTAGAAAACAATAATAATCGGCGGAACCAATAGCGTAAAAGTTCGAGCACGGTAAAATATTTAAGTATAAAGCAACAAATCCAAAAATAACAATAAAAGAACAAACTTTTACGTATGCATGGGCAGCTTACATGTATAAAATGCATTCGATCTATAAATTCCTATAATGCAACTCTGAGTCGTGTGCCTAAATGTCTATTATTCAAATGATCCTAATTTAATTCAGAAAACGAGTCAGTCTTTGATTAACTTGTTTTCAGGAAGTTGAAGCACTCTCGTGAAAATTAAACATGTAAGGTTACACAATGATATAATTAGAATAGGTGACTCAACAAATCTCAGTCTTACATGTTCTTATAAATCACAGCATTTTCATCAAGGAAAGAAAATTATTGTTTTTACTGTAAATCACCCATAAATCAAAGGCTTGTAGTCGATCAAAATGAGGTAATCCACAAATACCGGTATAGTGTCATTGAACGCTAGCAGCGTATAATTTAACATTTAAGCTACATTGCGTACCTAGTACCTTTTAAAGAAACAAAATTTACGGCTTTTCACTCAAAGGTTTAAAATTTAGGTCATACCGGAAATAAGTAGCAGATTGATAATTCTGTTTTCTTGTTTGGTTACTTCTAGCAGTGGGTTTATTTATCTCGATTTATATTTTTCAAATATATATTCCTCTATGGGTATGTTATGTATACACCATTTTGGATCATATTTATGAAATACAATTGGTAGTTAATGTTTTTTAATATAAAACTAAGAAAAGAGAAATCTTTTTTTATAGCGGGCTTTGAAAATTAAATTAAGTAATTAAGTTGACCAGGTACACCTATTTCTAGTGTTAATATCAGTTAATTGTTTATGTAACTAAAGAAATTGATATTGACAGAAATAAAATTTTAAATTTAAATTTAAATTAAATACAAATTTTATGAAAAATGCATGGCAATGTTAGTGAATATGGTTTTGGTACAGTTTGTGGGTTAATTACTTTAAATATGTTTACGCGTTTACGTTTAAAATATCTTCACTTTCTAAATCTAAATCTAGAAGGACAGTCAAATAATTGCAAATTTCTTGTGGAAAATCCTTAGATTTACAAAGAATCTAGAGGAACTAGAAAAAATCTAAACAATTCAAAAGATGTTAATCATGGAAAAATTACAACAGACAACGATTTTAATGTGTTTAAAATACAAAAAAATACAGAATATAAAAAATACCAAAAATTAAAGCATCTTAACAAATCAAAAAAAAAAATTGAAAAATCTGCAAAATTATAGACTGGTCAGGAACTATGGAAATTTCAAGAGAGTATCAAAATTTAAATTAGTAATTCAAAAAATCTAAATTATCTTAAATGAAAAAATTCAAAGTAATAAACGGATAGAAAAAATCTACGTTAATAAAAAAAAATAAAAAAAACAAAATGTTGAAAATAACATAAGAATTACAAAACTGCAAATGTCATTTAAAAAGTAAATTGAAAACTTGAAAATCTGGAAAATTAAAAGAAGAATTTTAAAAATTCAAAGCAACCAAGTGCTCTAATAATACAGAGTGATACAAACATCCAAAATATTTAAACAAAGTCGGGTCAATATGACAATACTAAAAAAACATAAATACTAAAAAATGTATAAAGTTTTTAAAAAATTCTAACAATTTACAAAAAATAATAATAAAAAAAATTTTTATACTTAATTTATTTTTCTATCCGCTTTTGAAAAAACCGATTAATTAAAATTTGATTTATCAATAACATCAGTAATCTAGTTCAGAATGATAATATGCACATATCAAATATTAAAAAATATTATAAAACAGAATTCTAAATAGTCGACTCCATTAGAGCTATATTTAGACATCAATCAATTAAAAAATAAGTGTAATGTTATTTTTGTTTGTCTACACAGTCAGTATACCATTTTTGATAAACCTTGTACAAAAAATACAAAGCAGTCGATGGACCTAAAATGTATAAAGAAAAAAATCAACGGTCCCAAGAAATTTTAACAATACATAAGTATCTAACACACGTAAATAAACTCTAGAGAGTTTAGAAAATCCACACAATTTGCAGTCTAATCTAAGAAAAAAAAAACAACAAATATATAAATTGTACAAATAATTTCAAAGAAATAATGAAGTCAAAATATACAAAGCACATAAACAATCCAAAAAATATGGCAGTAAAAAAATATAATAAAAAAAAGTTTATAAAAAATTTACACAATTTCGGGAAGGCTGACAATATAAAGATTTAAATTTAAAATATAAATATTGAAATAGCTCGATGAAATCAAAGTACCCAAACGATTGAAGACATGCAAAAAATGTAAAAGTGTTAGAAACAAAGTGAAAAATCTGAAGAATTGAAAAAAAATGTTTATAATCTGAGTAATGTCAGAAACATAAAGAGTGCAAATAACATAAAGCATCTAAAGCACCTAAACTGTAAGGAATACTTTTATAATTTTATTAATTATTTATTTTCCACCAAAAAGTTTTAACTTTAAAGAATTTATTTAAAACGTAATGGATACAAGTTAACGAATCGGAAAAATCCATAATATTCAAATACAATAAACTGAACTTTTTTATTAGTAGCTAGATAATAAAAGAATTTTCCTATATAATGATTCTAAACTTTATTATCGTTTTTACCGATTCATCACCAGATAATTACCCAAGATGGTTATAAAGTTCGCACTTATAAATTTTTTACTCCAATGATCATAGGTTTTACCAGCTGTAGTAATTATAGGTATTTAAGTTTATTTTAATTCACATTACCAACTTCACATAAGTGTTTATTTATAATTTTTGAAGAAGCCAGACCACGTAAAAGTAAAAATTCCAATAATTTTGAGTTGTAATTTTACAACACAAAAATAAAGAAAACGATTCGTCTTACTGCAAAAATTAGATTGCTAGTTGGATTAATAAAATTTTAAAATGTTGTCATTAAAATTCTCGTGCACTATTAAATTATGGTTTATCTTTAATTTATACAATCTATAATTTGACTATACGTCACCGTTCTGAAAAAAACATTGTATATATAATTCAGCAATATCGCAATCAATATTTCGTCTGTCAGTCAATCTCTTTACTATATAGAAAATAAACCAAAAATATATTTTTTAGACATATTTGTTCTGATTTTGTGAGCTTACAGTTTCCTTTTAAAATAGATTAGGAATTCACAATATAAAAACTATCACAAAAAGCAATTTCCGTATCCTTGAGAATAAATTTGAATATTGTTTCTTTTCAAATCCCGAATAAATAAAACAAAAAGTCCATATCTTAGACGTACATAGTTTCGCTATTGTATGAAAATATGCAAATACCTAGTTCCCATAGGAATTTAGTTGATATTTGTTTGCAATTTTTTCCTCCGAATTCTTTTCTTATGTAATATAAAACATTCTCACACTGATTATTGTGTACTCTGATCTGCAAAAGTGTTGTTTTTGTACTATTTTTTAGCATAATTTGGCACTTACAATTAAGCCTGCGTCTCAAGGTCCACCAGTTTTGATTTGAAGAGCTCATCACCACGCAAAGGTCCGGGGGTGTTGGAAGATTCCTAAAGTCAGACCTGTTTTGGATAAGCTCTAATTAGTGTAATTTACTTTTGTTTAGTAAAGAAGATATGATTGATGAAACCAGTGAGTTGATTGCAGATGCTACGCCTTTTTTTTGTATTTGCACAGATATCGAAATAACAACGTAATTACAAGTAATTTTTATTGTCGCTAATAATACACATTACTGCTATTTTAAAAGTACAAGAATATCACATGATTTAACTTATCCCCTTTAAAGATCAATATCAGGTATGCTTCTAAATATTTGGGAATTGTTAGTTCTTACATAAAGCCTTTAAAATTGGGGAACAACATTTTTAGGGATGTGGGACCTCGACTTGTGCAAAAAGAACAAGTGTAAAAATACCTGATATCAAAAAATAACTGAATAAATTTGGGTGGCGGCCATGAAGCTAGAACATGACCTCATCACGTCAAATTTAAAAACTCGACGTTAGCACAGCCAATCGAGACTCCTAAAGTCAATCTATCTGAAAGATAGAAAAAGCTCCTGAAGCAGTAAATAAAACAATTAACATAACCGCTAATGCCCTTCTTCTTCCTTATCCTTAGTGTTAATCACAGTTATCTTCCAGATAGTATTCTATTAAAAATCTCCAGTTTGTGTTGGCACAACTGGAGCACAATTTTTTTTAGTGCCGCCAAGAATGAGACCTAAAATTGTGATAAGTGGATTAGTTACAAAACAAACACTTAAATTAACTAAAATTAAGTTCGTAACGCGGCTGAAATCACCATATTGGCCAATTTGGTGCCCGATTCAACCACTTTCGTACCCAAAGTACCCAAGCTCCTTACAATACCCCCTACTAAGTTAGTACCAAAACTCACCGTGGCTTGGAGGTTAGCCCCAACAGTCGTAAACGGTGGCGCTTGTGGTGGTTTGGTTATAACAAGTGATGGTCGTGTTACAGAAAAAGGAGGATTGTTAGTAGGTTTAGTAGACTGAGTAGTAGTACTAGTACTAGTAGTGCGAACAGTAGTGCTAGTGGTAGTGCTAGTAGTAGAGGGAGTCACAGAAGCTGCATTCTTTGTATCCGCATCATCAGTGTCTCCAAATCTGTTAAACAAAATTGGGGGTTGAGGAGATTGAGGAATGACAGAGTTCTGGTCTTCAAACGATGCTTCGAACTTCGAAACATAGACGTCGTCGGGATCCCAAACTGCCGCCAACTGCGCCCAAATCTTGGGGTACTCTTTTTTGAGACGTTTAACGGAACGATAAGCCGCAACTTTTTGTTTTTCACTGCATCTGGCACAATTTGTAGCCAACACTTCTGGAAGAAGCTCTGGAAAAAAAGTACATTAGAAACAATACCAGAAATATCGCATTTATCATTATTCAGATGTAGTACCCGTGTAACCGTGTCAGTACTTGCGTCAGGAAATGAATAGTTTCGATGAGAAAACCTTCCGTCGCAAAATTCAGTAATTAAAAACAACAATAACAAGCTTGTCATACGTGGTAACTTATAGTTACATGTTTTCTTCAGATTGATAGATTCGTGCATTTAAATTGATTACTTAAAGATTTCTATCGGCAATGTTACGCAAAAGAAATTTGTTTATTCGTCTACGTAATGGATTTGCTGAAGAATAAAAATACCTACTTACTAACAGTTAGCAAGATAATAAATCAGTGTGTTATTTTACATTTTAATTTCAAATTTGCATCGCAGAATAATCTCGGACTGAAACAAAATGGTTTTGTTTACCAAACAATGTTGAATTGAAGATGAGTTTTTAATGAGTCACTGAATATTCAGATGTCAAAGATAACACTAAAACTTTATTAACGCCAATGTTGCTTATTGTTAAAGAAAGATAAAAATACGCAGGAAGGAACATAAAAAATGGTGGATGCGCCAGACCAAAAACTGTGAGAACAAAAACCATCTTATTGTGTACAAAACGAAAAATATATCACGAATAATTATAGATTCTTATTTTGTTGTTTTTTAAGAGCCGAAATCATGGTCATTAATTTACAATGACCTTAAACGATAAATTACGAGAAAAGAATAAATCTAAGTAACATATCCATATATTTCATATGGAAAACTTAATTGTTGATTATTGTATGCATGCTTACCAAACAATGGCTTAAATTATCAACCTTGAATGTTGAAGTGAAATCTGTATAAAATTCGATTGCAAAAGTTCGATTTCTTTATCGTCCGTTCGTTCTCGATACATTTGGTGAAATTTGCTGGTAACTTTCATGTTCTTTGACCTTTTCGTATGTCAATAGTTTACGAATACTTTGTATTTGTTACACACTAGGTGGAACCAGGAAAAGAAGTTTGTTTAGATGTAAAATTGAAAAAAACCATTAGAAGCTTTTTAGTTGACAGAGTTAACACAAAATGATGATTATCATAATCATAATTTGATGACTACGAAGATTTTTTAAGTAATTTTAGGTTACAACTTTTAAAACAAAAAGCCTAAATCAGTAACTACAAAACTAGAATTATACTTGATCACGATCAGTGTCAACAAGTTTAATATGGTGTCATTGCTCTTCGGCCTCTAAAGTAAAAAAATATAACGTGTTTATAATAGAAACAGTTAAGTTAAATTAATAATTTTTAACAATATTTTAAAAACATTAAGTTAAAAAGGTAGACTTGTTGTTATTTTTTAAGAAACAGGGTAATTTGCATACTTAATCTTTTAATCTCCTACTTTTTATTACAAGTAAACTCATTGTTAATTTTGTCGGAAAAAAATTATTTTTGATTACAACAATTATACTGTCTAGCAAGGTAAATTTTACTGATATGAGAAATCTTCTTTGGAATATAATTCTTGTTTGGGTTCGTACTTTTTTTAGTATTCTCTTACAACAATGGTTACCATATTAAATATTCAGGAATAAATTAATTTGACAATGAGATTGTCACTGAAAATTATCTTAAATAATTTAAAAATTAAAAATTAACAAAGGTTAAAAGCCATTGTTTATTTTTTCTTATTAGGAATTTTAATTTTTATTAAAATAAGTACAAAAAAATATTTTATTTAATAAGTAACGAAATATTAATTGTGTAATAAAATATTTCCATCACGTTAATAGTAATTAAAATGAAATTAAATACCTGTCAATATGTTTTCGTTGATAACAATAATTACACCTGTACAATCACTTTTAGTAATCTAACAAAAAAGAAATTAACAAAATTAATACATTTCTAAGAAAATTAGAATAGTGTTGTTTTTAGTCTTTAACATGTTTTAAGTTGACGCAAAAAATACAAAGTAATTTTGTTGGATAATAAAAATTACATGCTCGGTTCGATAATATGATTTTTTTACAAATAAAGGATTTAAATTGGCCAAAAAACAAAAAATGGCTGTCACACCTTTACACCATCAAAATACAATACTGTTAATTAGAAATAGTAAATAATAACCAACAAGTACTACAATAAAATTGTGATTTCAATAATTGATTGTTACTTATTGTATAGTTCAACCGTCCTAACTTTCCCTTTTAAAAATATTTTAATTATTTTTGCGGGTTTTTCCTTGGTTTTGGGTATTTACAAAGTTTTTTATTAAATATTTCGGTTAAATGAGCGACTAGGTTTTAGTTTTCTTGCTTCGAAATTAAAATAATATGTTTACTTGTAGACGAGCGTTTTTTGCTGTTTATCGTTATTTCCAAATTAGTCCCGGAATTCGAACGAGTGCAGAATTTAATGCAAACATTTATGATTCTATTAGTCACAAATTGATATTGAATGGATTTAAGAAGCCAATATGTAAAATAAAATATATAATATATATAAAATTATCTGTATAAATTATTATAAAAATTTAATAAAAGATATAGCAAAAAAGTTGAATCAAAGAAATTATGGACATATTAAAAACAAAACAAAAAGGACAAGTACCGAAAACATTGTAAAAGATGAAATCAGAGAAAATAAAGAAGTAAAAATTCCAATAAATACAATATAAGCAAAAAATACAGAGGGGAAAACCAGGTGATACCAGACTTTGAAGCACTAAAAATACAGTCACAGCAAAAAAATACTAAAAATCAAGATACTTTGATACAAGCTAAACAAAACAAGCAACAACAACAACAACAGACTGTAACTAACGAAATTGAAAAAAATATCGAATAACAGTAGGCAAAATTTTGAAAACTGTAAATGTATTAAAAAATTATATATATAAAAAACAGTTGAAGAAACATAACAAATTTTAAAAACATAATAAATGTCTTAATTAACAAATTCTGCATTTATATTTGATAGTATATGATAATTCTTTTGAATATGTGTTTTCTGATATATAGCCACGAAGTATTAACAATTTACACACTGTTTTGTTGATCTCTGCAGAATTAAGATAACCTTGGCAGTTTAGATCAAAGTAATAATAATAAAACTTTCAGCATCAAAACAAGAAATTTAATTGCATTGAATATTAACTAACTTAAATGAAACATTTTAATAAAATAAAACCATATTGACTAAAAAATAATGAAATTGAGCAACCCACTTATGCTAATGATGTGTTTTGTGTAAATAAAAACGGGTAGCTAAATCTTTTTTTTTTTAATTTATGGCCGCTTGACAAAGCTCACTTCGTACTTTTATTGCACCTTTCAACTCAAACATATTAAATAAAAATATGATAAATAATGATGATCAGTTTTTATGATCCTTAATAAAATGAAACACTGTATATTAAGACATCTTTAAATTATAATTTAAATGCCGACAAAGAATAATTTAGTAAAAAATGTGTTGAACTTCATATTTAATAGATAATTATCGTTCTAAATATTTCCGTGTTTAATTTGTATTTTATGTTGTATTTAAAGCATTTACTTACGTAGGTATACAAGGTGACCTAAAAAATAGTCGGGTGTAAATTTACAGGTGGTTTTATTATGATTCTTTTATATTAGCAATAAGCACGGAAACTACTGTATTTCGTACGGGTGAAAATATTGCTACACGAGGCCACAGCCCGAGTGATGCAATACAACGAGTACCAAAAAGTAATGCGAGTTAGATTCACAATTTTTCCTACGAAAACCCCCAAAAACACCAAAACATTATTTATCAGAATAACATAACAACACTTTACCTGAACTTTATTCTACCTGAAAATGTTATTCTACCGTTAGCTAAAAAAGAAGGTTGACAATAAAATTTAAATTTTTACTAATTTTTTTTCTGGTTACGTTTTTTCTAAAGAGAAACACATTTTGGACTACAAGCGAAAATTTGCACAATTATTTCAGCAGTATAATCAGAAATAAATAAAGAAAGTGAGAAATAGTTTGGATACTGTAGACAATAAGAATTAGTTTGCATATAACAATCGTCGATTTGTTGGAAGTTTTTATGCCTTAACTTATTATGAACAAACAAACCACAAGTGGATCTAAGTAGTAGACGGTATCATTCACGACCATAGCCAAGGTGAGTGAACAGTAAGACTCAAAACATAAATATTGTCAAATTTTGTGTACAGTCTTAAGATTTGAACGAGTTTTGACGTTGGAAACGCAGGATTCGAAATATTTTTTACTCTGCGTTAAAAAAGTACAAAAGTGTGTAATATGAACGAAATGCTTTCGAAATTAAAATTCTTCCTAACATTTTAGTATAAAATATCTATGAACTGACTTAATATAAACCAAAAATTTTTCTAACCAATAAAGTTCGGATTTAAAGTGTTATATTTTCATCGAACGTTATGTATTTAATGTACCTACATTTTCTTTTACCCAATTTCTGATATAATTTCCAACTCATTTTCTAAGAATGATGTTGAAATTATCAACTAACTTATTTGCACCATTGAATTTACACAAAACCATTATCAACACCTGTAGGTATAGATATAAACTACAGTTGCAATTGTTAAGAGAATGTACAACAATAAGAATTTCACGAATTTAAATATTTCTTTTGTTCAATTCGCTTAAAAATTGAAAAAAATTGTTAATCACGAATTGATTTTGTAGTAAAACTAAATATAAATCATATCCTCAGTATAAGTAATAATTACTACGTGAAAACTGTAAAAACCTGTTGTGTACAACGCATAACTGAAAACTCGGAAAATGACATAAAATTTAATAAAAGATATTATTACATCTAAAATTATATTAACAAAACCTATTTGTAATTTTCATCACAATTAACAAAGCTCTTCTTATCTTGTGCAAATTTACATTTTTACATTACTTTGAATATTACACTAAATGGATTTTTTGTAGGCTTATATGTTTATTTTCCAGATATTATTGCTTTTTATACATTAGGTATTCACCAAACTTTTTTATTCTTGTAGCACAATCTGTTCTAGCCTTGTTCTGTCAGTTAAACCATATTTTCATAATAACTTAAACCTTGATTTTGCAAAATGAAAATAAATTCACTATCATAAATTAACTTGATAGAAATTAGACGCTTGTAACACCCAACGTGTCTTCAATTATGTAGGAATTTTTATGTTATTTTTTTGTACATGTTAAAAAATACAAAACATCTTGGTCCAGACTTGACATAGTAACAATATTGCAATGCAAACTGTGCAACAACAACATGATAGCCTTTACCCGAAACTTCGGCCATAAAGGTAGGTGTCCCATAAATTCTTTACAGGTACACACCTTCGGTGCAACAGTTTTATATACAAATAATTGATTGTAATTGAGATTGTTACAATAAAAATTACATATTTATAAGACAGCTGTATGAAATCACCGGTACTATATCACAACAACCTTCAAATTTTTTCAGAATATTGTAAGTGAAAGGTTAGTGGATACTGAATATCAGAACATTGTTGAAGTGGAACTAAACGAATTTTGGTGCAAATGCATTAAGTACTTTCACTAAGTAAATTTAGGAAACACCCATCGATGTACCATCAGTACGACATTAATTTTAACTATAAGGAAGTATTAAATTATGTAATGTAAAACGGTAAACAATCATTTTTAAAAGCGGAAGTCTTCCGGTCAGTAACACAAAAATTTAATACGAAAAAATTTGGTACTAATGTCGGTCCGTATTTTATGGTTATTTTTAGAGGTACTTACGTTTGAGGTCTACTCCTTGGGGAGGACATGGTCCTTTGGACAACAAACAGGCGGCGTAATAATTAACCATCCTTCTATTGTTGAGAATGCTCTCGACATCCAAATGATCGTACCTGCTCTCGTAAAATTCAGCAGGTGCCGCTGCCACTGTCGTAATTCCGATGATAACAACAATTATCGGAATCATGATGACACCCCGACACTGTCCAGTGAATTGCTCGAGTGATTCGTATACACTACTGAATCCAAATCGTCTCCTACAAGAAACTTGTACCGCTCGCGAGAACGAGGTTCTTTCAGAGGTGGAAGGATCGCGGCCTTCAGGTCGTAGATGCGATTTAGTGCACTCGAATTTTCCGAACTAGAACCGGGTAATGGCCAATTTGAGGGATTTTTCGATGCGTTTCAATTAACTGTTCAGTGTGTACAAAAAATGCAAAATTCATTTGTCGGTTTAATTAACTGGCGTGTTTATGTAATTATCCACTGGTATTTATAATTATTGTGTTCATTTTAATTATGAATGGGTTTTGGGTGATTATTAGGAAAGGTTTATATTGTTATAAAGACTTTGGCCCTGATTGACATTAATTAGGAGAATTTTCTTAAATATGATGGTAAAAATTCCAATTGTAAATGTGTGGGAAAAAACGGCTTATTAAAGATTACTATGAAGATAAACAAATCAACACATTGAATTTTTTTTAAAAATGTTTATTTAGCGTGGAATAATTTTTTTATTAATTGTTGTCTTTAAAAAATTAATAATTTCTAAAAAATAATAACAATAATTCTAAATTCTCAATAAAATAACTGCAAATTCAATAATTATCTAATCTTTAAATTAACTCTAATCTCAGCTTTTTCTAAGCAAAAACTTCAAGTCTGGCGCTTGTATAGAAACAAAAAGGGTACATTTTTTATTTCCAAAAATATGGAAAAGAATATTTTGCAGATATTTTTAATTCCTAACCGTAATCAAGAAGACAATTTTTATTTATTAATTTTCAAATCACATTGCTAGTAACGTAATAATAATCATAATTAAATGGTAGACTAACCTTGACCCCAAGAACAATAAAATTATTTAAAAAACACATCATTTTATTTTGATAAAATCATTACTAATTTTTGTGCTCAATAATCAATTTTTTTCCCAAAAGTATACAAGGTGACTGAAGCTGGATGTGGTTATTTCATTCAAAATTTGTTACAGCAAATTTACCGTTTCTTTAAGAAAAAATACTTCATTTAAAAGACTTGTCATTTATTACGCTAGAATAACTACCAAATTTGAAAAAAAAGAGCTGTCGTAACTTAAAAAAAATAATTTTTTGTTGCATTTTTATTTAAACTTTTTTATTTTAACTTGTATTTTCATTTATAAAGTAACAATAAATTTTTTATATTGCATGTAAAACCCAAAAATTTTAAAACTTTGTAATTAAAACGTTTAGACCATAAAACCTATGTCCCTAAGTTTTTGTTAAAAAATAATAAATTATTGGAAGATCTGATTTATCATTTTTCTGCGAGTAGATACATAAACATAACTTTATCTTAATACTTATGTTGAGGATTAAAAAATGCACTAACATATTCATTTAGTAATATATCTATTTATTTTTTCTACTTTAGCAGTAAGAATTTTATATTGCGCTAAATAGAACATTATTACATAAACTGCATTAAGTTCCCACAATTTTCATACAAGTAATTTAAAACTCTTTCTTTCATATCTGAGCAACAGAACGCAACGTGTGTGGGTAAATAGACAATTATTAAAATAATACCCTAAATGTCAATTCTCGGCCTCATTTTGTAGGTTCTTCCTCATTAATCTTTTGCCCCCCTTTGTGTTAAATGATGATGTTACGTTGTATGAGTCGATTAAATAATGTGAGAAGCAGTAGAAAATCAAAGTTTAATTACATTTTCACTAAGATTGTAGAGGTGGGATAAATTTCATGCTAGTTGTTTGTCACGTGGATAAAAATCAAACAATAAAACATTTTTTAAAATAACCTTAAGAATACGGGGTGATCAAAAAGAACTCAAATGAAGCAGGCGTTGTAATTTTTTACTCACGTCGTAATGAAATTTCGTTGAACGAAAGCTTCAATTTTATAGGCGCCGACAACTCGTGGTCTCAAACACTATTAAGAAAGAAATTATAATGCGTGAATATTGAATGTTGAAATTGTAGCTATTTACATCACTGTCATTGTTTGACGATGGAGCAGACATTTATAAAATAAATAAAACCTACATTTTCTATTGTTAAGAAAGGACTTATCATCACTTTATACCCAAGTGCGACGCCACTGTCACGAAATTGTGACATAACGCTAACCTCAAAAAAACTAATTAAAACTAATAAAATTTTTATGACTAAAATTCAACCAAAATAATTTATTTAAAACAAATTAATTAATCTTTTTTTTAAACTTGAAGAAATTATTTTAAAACTCAAAAATATTTAAAATCCATAAAAATAGAAATTCTAAAAATGTGCCTAATTTTAATAAATTCAGAGACCCAAAAATTCTCAATGATTTTAAATCGAATTATGTTTTAAAAGGCAATAAAATTTAAAAACATGAAATAAAAATATTCGAGTCAGGAAAGGTTTGTAATTATTTTTTAATTTATTTATATTTTGAAGAAATCTTTCCTAAAAGTAATTCTTTCTTCAGAATGCATAAAAAAATGTTTGTATATGAAATATTGCTCTAAATTACATAAAAATATAAATATCTTAACAGGTGGGAAGGTAGTTCACCGCACTCACAATAGACAATCGAGAGACTGTTCCAGTTTTTTAATTACTTACTTTAATTTTAATTTATATTAATTACTAGTTTGAAAAAAACTGTCAAAGAAAAAAGAAGAACTTTCTTTTGAGGAAAGGTGGGTCATGCAGTAATCTCTGATACATTAATACCAATTTGGGTCCTGCAAATACAATTAAACAATAACGGAATTAAATAATTTAATAATAAAATAAGTAATTAAATAAAACGTCTTTCCTATCCTGAATTCCATTCATTCTAGTTCAAAAGTATAAAATATAAAGTCATTTCCGAAACGTGACTTAATAAACGAAAGATGTTTGCGATAAAACCATTCCTGGAATACTAATGACAAAATGAAGTTTTTTGCGAATGATGGATGTTTTACCATGACTTAGGATTAAAATCAGCAATGTTTGTAATGTTAAAATAGTAAAGGTCTTTTATAATGAAGAGTTTGTAGCAGAAATTATGATAGTAAATCAAAAGTTTGTGAGTACTCAGACATTTCCATTTCGCTATAATTATTCTCTTCCACTAACAATCTCTAGCTAACTGAAAATTAGTTTAAAAGTTCTCCTAACAAATTTAGCAAATCAAAACGCTTTAACTAAATAAACTGTGCCACTTTTAAAATTAAACACTCCTTCATATGATACGTGAAATAAAATTCAATGTGCAACCTACTCAAAAAATCTAAAAACCGTATTAAACGTACCGTAACAGAACTGACCCCGCACTCCTGAAAATACTTTAAGCATAGTTTTTTAAGTTGTTTAAACGCCAATAACCCGTTATTTTTTTAACAGGAAATACTAGAAGAGCAAGTTTTTTCGATAAAATCTGTTACTTTACGTTTAACCGTTGCATTTTTGTGGATATTTCACACAAGGTAAAAATTCTTGAAAACTGAGACAATCAGAGAAGAAACTCAACACTACTGGTCTGTGCATGTTTACGACAGTTGATGTATTTTTATTTACTTTCCAGTTTTGTTAAAAAATCAAGGCTTAATTGTATGAATTCTTCTTCAACAAGGTTTCTTACTCAAGAGAGAAGTGACATTAAGAGGTAAAATAGAAATCACTTGAATATATTTATGTAGATTTTGATTTATTATTATTTAAGTTACATTTCCTTACAAGGAAAGTAATGGTACCTCTCCCAAACAGAAAATTTGTGCTGTCATGTAATAAAAAATTTTAGAGAGACGAACATTTCATTCACCAAAAAAATTAAACAATTCAACCTGTTCAACTTACAACAAATTTTATCATTCCCAGAGTCCAATGACGCAAGAAAATAAACACAATTACCATCTGAATGTGTAAGTACTTAGTTTTCAACCACAGGTGTTTGTCCAGCTTGGACGTACTTTCCGTCCAATACCCTAGAAAAAATCCTCCACGTACTAAACACGGAAATAGGAAACTTACCGTAACTGTCCGTCAATTTTCTTTATTAAACGTGTTTTTCCTATCATTGTCCTGGATCAAAACAATCTCTTCTTTCCTCGCTTTTCCTCCCATAATCATCAACTAGTCATGTTTTCATCTTATTTTTACTCGAAACGAGCTGTACATTCACAATTACGCCAAAATTCTGCGTTGACCTCCAAATGGATTAAATCGTGCTTGTCTCATTTATTAAATTACTTATTATAGTTAGCGGGAAATCACTAGATTTGAGATTAACATAAAAAATGACAAGAGTCAATATTTTTCCAGGGCTTTACAGGTGCTTAAGTACGTCCTTGTTTTGAGTTAAAATATTCCAATGTGTGAAAAAAAGCCCACATATTCCAATGTGTGAGAAAAAGCCCACTTGACTGATGAGCTTATTATTGAGTTATGACCGAAAGTCTTGAGCAATGTTAAATGTCGAAAAATCAAAAGGATAATTTAACTCGTTGAACTTGACAAATTAATCAAGCTTGCAATTGTAGAACTTAATAATAATCATCAACTGTACTGTTGCATGTTATCATTATTGATCAGCAATGCCTAACTTAAAATTATGCTAATTATAGCTAAATTAAGAATTTTGCGTTAATTATTCCCACTTTTTATTTCGTAAAACCTAAGATACACTTTTCACGAATGTTTATGAGTGTAGAACTGTACTGAATTTAATTTATACCACATTTTTGATAAAAAAAAAATTAGCACTTTTTATTACCTTTCCACCACTTATTAAAAAAAAAATTTTCAGGTTTCTTGACTGACTAAACTACACAGAATTTGCTAAACAATTTCATTTATTGAATAAAAGGTCAACAATTTATTTAAATGTAAAATTAATTATAACTTCAACTAGCCTCATTAAGCCAAATAATTTAAATTTCTAATTACTCCTATAAAATATTTACAATTGAATAATTAACCTCCGTGGAATTAAAATTAAGCAATTGTGTAATAGGTTTATAAATCTTAATTTTTTCAACGGAAATTGATACAAAGTAAATAAAACAGCAGAATATTAGTTAAATTCATTGAATCCTAAATTGGTAGTTCTTCAAATAGCGAGAAATTAATGTTCTACAGTCATAAACTCTAAATTCCGTGAAAACATTATACCTTTATGTACGCGCACAAAACTATGCTAATGGCACGAAATACAATAATAGTTAGAACATCAATGAGACTTTGTATTACTGAGAACAAGTGTGATCAGAATGTTAAACTTTTACTGAATTAAGCATTGATCCTATAGTTGTTTGTCATAGTCTTCGTTGTTATAATTACCTCTCAACATTTTTGTTTAAAAAGGAAATGCTGCAACTGAAGTAGAATGTAATCGAATATGCATTTAGTTGTTGCAAACATTTTACTCATTTTAATTTATCTGCAACTTGAGACAGATCTTTGAAAGCTTGTCTAATCCACCAATGGTGCAACACATTTAAGAAAAGTCAAGAAAATAATTATAACAATAACAAACTATATTAAACAAATTGTCAATCTTTTCAACTTCTTGACCTTACATTACTGCTCCAAATAAGTACGTTGCAAGAAAATAGCAACCTTGAAATTTTTAACTATTTGCTTCTTTTATAGTTCGGCTCTAACACAAGAATCTAAAACATCCCAAGCCAAAAAAAAAAAGATGACAAAAAAGCTAGGATTTCTATCATAGCCTTTTTACAGTCAGTGAAGGTTTTTAAGTTAAGACTAAATCTTTAATTCATTTGGTACCCAAGTTATTCTTATTCTTTTTTTTTTACATTAGTAAAAATAAATAGTAAATATGTAATTAAATTCAAACGCGAATATCTTGGGAACTAGAGGTCGTACGTCAATTTCCGTGGCATCGATCAGGGTTTAGTTTTACGATTTTTCGCGTTCTAAATTCGAATACAAAACTGAAAATACCACAAACTACAAACTTTTTTGCAAAAATACAGCTAGATGAATCCAGAAAGATTGATTTCTGACGAAAAACACAAACATTAGAAACACTCTACAAAAAAACACTGTAAATCTGCATTATATTGTTCTACAATTTTCATATTGTTTGATTTTCTAAGAAGAGTCTGGGACGATCACATTTTAAAGACAGTATCACGGTATAAACGTTGTAGCAAATTACATAGAACACAACTTCTACAGAAGAGGCAAGCAAAACCATTTATTAACGTGGCGGATGTGGTAAGATTATAAAAAACAATATCTACTTGAAAAAAAATTAACTTTGATATAACGTGTGTACCAACTTAAACTGTCTAATATCAATAGTAATATTACTAATTGTATCAATATCAATAGCACTATCTTTATTGTTTATAAATATTTTTTTGTTGTTGAACTAGTAGTTTTTTTCTTTTTGGCATGTTGGTATCACAACCATCTATTAATTTGTGTCAACAAAGACTCCATGCATATGAATTAAAATCTAACCCTAAACTGTAAAAAAATGTCTACCGATAAATTTATCAAAAAAACATCAACGAATAATATTGTCCTCGAAATATTTCGATATATTAGATTTTAATGAATATTTTCTTGTAATCCAGCATTGATATCCAAATTTTAGCCAGTCTTAGTTTCGACGCAGTTTTTGTTCAAACGTATGGTAATTTAGTTAAATTTTTATTAAAAATATATAAATATTCTTGTTTTGTTCATCTTTATTGTTATCACAATTACTTCATCTTACATCCTTATTTCAAGCAGTTCATAAACTTCCATTTTGATCAAATTTTTTCAAAACCATCAGAGATAAAGGTCAACGCAGGCGAAAAATACATGTTGTAAATGATATCAATCATGACATATCATTTAAGAATTGGATAATGTTTGCTTTAAATGTTTCAATGAAATCAAGGCCATAATTTGTCTTAGTTAAAATGAGACAAGAAGTGATTATACCACCCATGTCCCATATTGAGCTTTATTTATGTATTTGTTAAAATGTCTAACGGATTTTATTATTAGCACCGATGACGTCAGTAGTTTAAACTAACGGAATTAAAACAAGTATGTGCAAAACACTTTAATGAAATAATATTTTAAACTTCGTTGTATGTAAGAATTTAAGGTAATGATTATACAATGCGTAAACCTACTTGGAAAAAATAGTTGTGTTGGGTGTAAGCAGTAGAGTAGAACGGTTTTACACTCTGTAAAAATTTTAATTTATCTATAAAGTGTTCTCTTTTTTTTATTACCACTGCACTATTATTTTTGACAGCACAAATTATTATCAAAGCAAAAACATTCTTACTGTCTAGTTAATTAACTTGTCTAAATAACATTGTCAAGGCAAAAAGCAAGAACAGATCTATTTGTAAGAAACTTCTTAAGAACACTCAAACTAATTTACATTAATTTTGAAACCAGTTTTTGTTTTTATACAATTTCCAATCATGCACTCAGCAACATCATAGTTTATTGCAAAATTAAAGAAAAGTTTATTGTACGCATAGATAAAATTTAATTTATTTAATAAATCCAAAAATAAGAAAACACAAAGCAAAGATATATAAACCAAATTATATAAAAAGGAGGGCTGTATACTCTGTATTATTTACTACTCTACTACAATCATGTTCATAGTACATCTAAAACGGATGTACCAAATCGCATTTTGTCAAGATAAATCACTTAATGAGGTCTAATAAAAACTTAACTTGTTAGGAAAATTTGCACCACACTAACGCTACGTGAAATAGTAAATTAAACAATATTTATGACTATAAATTAGCTGTTATATAATATAATGTGTGTCATATGAATTTTTATTAATAAAGTTTTTTACAAATTTGGAACAAAATTCTGAATTTAGTAGTTATTAGGTTCCAAGGTTGTAGATTTACTGAAATAAAAAACTGAAATGTTAACGTTATTATAAACTCCTACGAGTTATAAAAATGTAAGTAATTTTGAAAAAAAATTGAATTTAAATAATTGTTTTCATTTGCTCTGGTGCACACTTCGTAAAACATTTAATCGTAGATTTTATTGTTCGAAGTAAAAGCACTTTTTATGGAGAATTGATATCCACAAAAACTAACTTTTACTCCGAATAAAACAGGAGAGTGTGAGATATCGAGAGAATGAAAAGAAAAACTAGAGAATAGTATTTTCTTATTAAAAAATTCGATTATGTTAAAAAACAAAAAATTAATTTTTCATGTGTGATAAAAAAAATGACAACCCGCTACATAAAACATAGTTAAAACATAAAAATAAAATTTTCTAAAAGTTTTTTTTTATTACTGTCTACTCTAATCCTGATGGCTCGCATAGCTATTTCAATGTACAAAAAATCATTAAAAATCCACGAATTATATAATTGACACTCGAAGTACGTTACTCACGTTGCAAAATACATTGTCAAATCTGAGCGGCATTAAAATTACTTTAAAGCTCGAAATTAAAATAAATTTTAGCCTTTGATTAAATTACATATTGACATATTTTAGTGACATTTGATTAGGCTGCTATTGTTAAATCGGTGTTGAAAGTAAAGTTAACGAAATGATATGTAATTATATGAGAAAAGTAATAATTTCTCAAATTGTGATTTAACCGCAATATATCATTGTTAATGACAATCATCTTTACATCATATTAATATAATTAACAAACAATAGAATTTGAAATTGTTAGAAACGTAGTCTTATTTTTGTAGTAAAAAGGCTTAAATTAAAATGACAAAGTAAAATAACTATTTATGTAACAAGCTCGTAATAACAATTTCTTTTCAAAAAAGGTAAGACATCGCCTATTTTAAATTTATCTTGACGGCCGCAAAATAGTCTGTAAAATAAGAGTTTATAAAGTGATCGGTCACATGTGCTCTTAGACATCTTGCAGCAAAGTCCGGCTATTTTATTTTCATACCCGGAGACACGCGAACGTCAGTTCATCATTTATGAAAAATTGTACAGAAAGCGTTAAAAGCTATTTTCTCGTTAAAGTTTCCTCCCAATACTCACTAAAATCATATTTGATGGTCAGTTAGCGAATTAAAACTGTGAATTGCCAATAAATTGCTTGCATTAATGTTCATACATAGAAAGGAAGATTTGACTTTTATTGACAGTGTATAAATCAATAAACTTTCTTTGCTTATCTTCTTTTTTAGAATTAGGATATGATGTATCAAGATTTTTTATGCTTTAGGAAGTGATTTAACTTCATTTGTTGTAATGAAGGTATACGCCAACATTTATGTTCACTACTGAATTTTTTTGTAACTATTAAGTAACAAGTTCTTTATTCGTCTTAAAATGCAAAACTGACTTGTACTTTAAACTCAAGGGTAGATAAAATACTTGTATTTAACTTCACTAAATTAGTATTTTGGATTAATTGTAACATTAATAGTACAATTGACGTTCCTAGAAATATATATTTCAGGAATAGAATTCTCATTTACAGTTTAGGGGGTTAACTATACTGTACTCGTAGCTGAACTGATGAAGCGGCAATTTTTCTCGTTAATATAGTTTTCCAGCTACCGAAGATGATTTCCTTCCGCCTATTCGTTTAATGGTGACAAGATCAACAACTTGTAAAGTTCATTTTACATATTACTTTTCAAACCTTGCGATCTTTTAAATGTCTAATCTTATCAAAAAGATATTCATCATCTGAAGCGTCTACCAAAGTTTTAATCATTTCATTCTGCTCAAATATCTTCGATTTTAGACTTAAACGTTCACTTAATTTTGTGAACGGTGTGATTGGTTTGCTGTAGCTAAAATTAATGTTACATTTACTTTGGCTTTGTTTGGTGGACCAGAAATTGCCTCTAAAATAATAATTTATAACCGTCTAATTAGTGTTTTTTTTTTTTTTTGATGGAAGACTGAAACGATGTTTGTTATGTAGATTTTCTGAATATTAATTTAGATATTTTATTGGACAACTTACTACACAACAAAATATGTGGTTTCAACAAGATTGAACCACAATTTACTCAGGTTGTCCGAGATCTCTCTTGGACAGCGTGCTCTCCGAATTTAACAGTCATGTCATGGCTTTTTACGTGGACCGCCATCGACGCATCGAACCAACAACTACAAATGAGATAAGACACAAATCAGAAATCTTTTTCCGACCGATAGATAAGACATGTACTTTATGATCTTACGCTTGAATAATTGAAGGCCTTGTGTTATAGATACTTGGAATCAAAATTTATAAATTTCTGGGTGAATTTATAAAATACACAATCTAAATTGCACACGTGGAATTTAATGATGAGTAAACAGCCTGTGATTCTATATTTGCAAAAATTTGTAGAAATAACATACTTTTTAACTTAATCTTTTTAAGCATTTTTTTGTTGGTTAGATCAGACATGTGTTGTTGCTAAATTTATTAAATTATTTACATAGTACTCAAATGTTATTTAGGCTGCAACCAGTTCAACCAAAATGTTAAATTTTGTTTGCCTAACTAAAACTTTAAAAACGACGATAATATTTTATTCGGCCTTGGCTGCACAGTTGGTTTATTTGTCGAGAGTGTGGTTTGGTCATACACTAAAATCTTCACTTGGATGGCCCTAACAACATAGATAAGAAAAATATTGAACGTAAGTGCTCAATTGCTTAAATTATATATAACTAAATAACAGTTTATATAAAATGAATTTTATATAACATATGTATATATAACCTCTTTCCGGGCGGCTTTATTGTGGTACCGCTATTTCTGTCAGCCTCCATAATATAGTTTTTTAATAAATTAATTCAACGCAAATTAAAGATTGTAATTACAACAACGTAGGTAATGTTGACATTTCTAATTTTAAAGTAAGAACACTTTGACTGTGGACAACTGTGTAGGTCTTGGTATGTAAGGTATATATCAAGGGTGTCCAACTTACAAAGCCTCAAGTGTCTTGAACGTGGCTGCGTTCAATAAGAATCTATGTAAGGTAAAGTTATAAATAAATAAATAGGAACGAAAGTAATATTTCTTTATATTGCTTAAGTATTTGTTTTACTTACATAAATGAGGAAAATATAAAGACAACATATTTTTATCAATCAATAAAAACATTGCAATTACAATCAAAATTCATATTTAGTGTGAACATTGTGGACGAGCAACACGAACGAATATACACCTCTAGCTCTGTTGTAGCCAACCTCATGAAGTGAGGCAAAGGCATCAGAAAGCTTGTTTCTATATTGCTTTTTTATAAACTTCATCGACAAAACACACGTTCACATAGGTAGGTGCTTCCGAACATTGATGACATTTTTAGACCTTAAATTTCGCAAGTTTGAGAATCTATATTTAGGCAACAATTTAAAAAATCATGAGCTTTTTCTTGCCTGGTCATTAGAAGCATATCAGCTTGCACATCACATAACTCAAATTGTAGGTCAGATGGTTGGTCTTCGATTGTAGCACCTATAGGATTTTTATAAAGCAGTAGGGTACTTTCAAGACTTTCAATTTCCTCAAATCTTGTATTGAATGTACTGTAGCTTGAAAAATCGTTATCTTTGAATTCGTCGGCTAAATGAAAAATGTATCATGCTTTTGTTTTCCAAAGTCCGTTTAAACACCCTTAGGTTAGTACGAATGTCATTGATGGTGGCACCCAAATCTGATACTGTTCGGTTTTTTCCTTAAACATTTGAGTTCAAAATGAGATGATTGGTCAGGTCTGTTAGAAAAGCTAATTGAATTAAAAATTCTGGATCTTCAAACTTCTTTTCAAGTTCAGTGTGGTCAGATGGCACACATTTATTGAGAAATGCAGGGATTTCCTTTCATATTGCAAAAAATCATACCATGCACTTTCCTGCACTTACCCACCTTAAATAGTTGTATAATAGTAAGTCTCCATACTCGGCCTCTGTTTCTTGTAAAAAGTGCTTAAGTTATCTGTGTAAAAGAGCTTGGTTTCCACCTCTGATCAGATTAATAATCTTAATCAGGAGTTTAACAACTTGTTCCTGCTTGAAGGATTTTCCACATAGAGCTTCCTGGCGAATAATACAGTGAATTGCCGGACAAGTTACTCCGTTATCCTAAACCAATCTTTCCAATCCTGATTTTTTACCTGTCATTGCTGGTGCCCCATCTTTACAACGGTTAAACATTTATCAAAGTCTCCCATTCTGTCAACTGTTTTCTTCAAAGCTTCATAAATGTCTTTTTCTTTTGTTGTTTCATGAAGAGAACACACATCAAATAGTTCTTTCTTCCTGGAAAAATCTTCAAAGGTAGTACGTACAAATATTAAAAGCCATTGCACATCATAGTCACAGCTCACGGGCAACACTACGAGTATCGACTACTGACCGTCTGTTGTTCCTCAAAGTACGAGGGAATATTTTATTTTAATTAAATTATAAACTACCATATTTGGTATAAGTTTGTTTGTATTAAATTATAAAGTCCCTTTTAAAAAGAAGACGTTTTAAAGTAATTTTCTGTTGTTTTTTTTTGTCTAATTCTAATCAGCCACAAAATGGCATTCTGCATTATCTGTGTCAATGGGAATCCCAGAAATCCTAAAATTGTTTTAGTATGTTATAAACATATATCGATAATTAGTTGCGTCATTAATGGTTGAGAAAACTATATATCATATTTAAACCTACCTTAAAAACAAAAATCTTTTATTTCCACTTATTTTAAAATTACCACAATGACATAGGAAAGAAAATCTTTTTTGACTGTACTTACTCATAATCATTAATCTACTAAATTGATGTTTTGAAAAGTTTAAGCAGCTAATTTATCATTATCTTTCTCGTTTACCTTAATTATCGCCAAACAGGTTTTTTGAGGTCTTCTAGGAATAGACAGATGATTTTTCATAGTTCGAAGGAATATTTTTTGTTGTTGTAATTTGATATTAAAGTAATCTAAAGTTTCTAGACGAAAATATTATTCAATTTTTGATTTTTTTGGTTTAAAATACGTGCGCAGTAAAAAAAATGTACATTATATTTGTACATTTACTGCGAGTACTGCCACTCGCTCCTACAGAGCTCTTCGCCACTCTCGTCGTGCTACAACAGAACATCTTGTAAAATTCATATACAAATTGTAAAAATATATACGTTTTTTTTTTAGAATCAATTATCATATTGGCTTTTTTTTTTGATTTCTCTCATTTCTACGATTTTTAACATGTGAGCAAATAGTTCTGGGATTAGTGCAGATCATGTGAATATTTCACAAATCTTTGATTCTAAAACTCAAAAAAATACGTGAGATAAATAGATTATATAAATAGAAACTTTCCTGGTACCTGCAAAGGCCAGTTCTCCCATTGTCTTCATAATAGTCATTCTCATTAGATATTATACTCCTTTCTATGTAGCTTTTTTACATATTTTGGCTTTTACATTTAATCTTGAACGGTTTTCAATGTAATAAAAGATATTCAAAACAATGGCCTGCTCCAATCTCAAACTTTTAAATTTTATTGGAATCATTTTTTGAACTCATGGAGAACAAACAGAGGGAAAGTTGGAAGGTGTCATGAAGTGTCAACAGTAATATCTTTGCATCATAATATGTGTAATATTGCTATTTTTAATCGCTTGAAAGTGATCAGTCAGAAAGTTCATAAAATACTAGTTTTTTTTTATTCTATGACATGTTGACTTTGAATGTTATATTTTTTTACAAAATGTCAGGATTTAGGATCTATTAGAAAGACAATCAACATTTTAGTAATTTTTTGCCTGGATGGATAGTACTGAAAATAATTGTGAAAAAAATAGTACACACATCTTGATGAAAAGTTTCACTTCTGCTTCGAGATAAAGTTAACCCCAACGTAGGCTTCGAGTTTTAGTTGACTATCTAATTTCCCAATAAAAACATTTTTCACTTATATATATTATTTATTATTAAAACTCTCAAGACTTACTTAAAATACTTTTGTTTTTTATTTTTGTTTTCTAAATTAAAACGAACAATTTTTTTTAAATCTATTAGTTTATATCAGGTGTTTATTTAATAATATCTGTGAAAATCATTTCTTTTGAAAAACGTATGTCGCATTATTAAATGACATCAAGGCTTGAGTAATCACGACAACGTAAACGACTCTGATTTTTATAAAAAAAAAGTAATAAACAACGCAAATACAAACGTGTATGATCACAAGCACAATACAATTACACACGAGTAAGATGAGTTTAAGTTGATAATTGTCAAAAAGAAGTAATGAATGACATTACGACATGCCTCCACGCAAACAAAAAATTCTATAGGTAATACTACCAGAATATTAAATGAATACCCAATTGTTCGTATATGTAGCTTGTAGCATATGTATAAGAATTACATTACTCTAGGCTTTATAATTTTATAATAGATATAGAAATTTACGGTCTTAAGAACGTAAACGACTTTTAAAAACACGGGTTTTCCGTGCTTATGTAATAAGACATTATCAATTATTATTCTAAGAATTTGCAAGGCCATTAAAGAAGTTAAAATGTTATCATATTATAGAAAAAAGTGAAAAACAACAATGGTGAAAATTAATAAGATTCTAGTAACTTTCCAACCGGTTTGGCATCATATACCTACAAGTAAAAGAAATAAAAAGGCATGTGTGTGACCGGTGTCAAGGTACTAATCGGACTATCAACTGCACTATCGAATGTGTAAATAAATTTTGATGCTGATATTTATTGCAATTTTACACTTGAACATAAAAAACCAGTGATACACATGACGTAAATTTTTGTAATTTAAAACACCCACAAGGGTGTAGGTGATTGCAAATCAATAAACATCACTACAGAATAGATAGCAATCTTTAATTACTCAAAAAAAATTTGCGTTAACATAACTGGCATAATTTATGCTTCAAGACTTAAATTAACTACTACAAATTACTTTTTGGCTTCATCCAAATTTGAATAATCGTAATCTTCTTCAATTTCGTACTGCTTCCTGTATATTCCCTGAGGATCATATTTTGCGATAAGTTGATCCCATTCCTTTCTGTAGTTCAGCAAAACATAGGTAAGGATTTTGCCAGCTTGTTTCTTCTGAACTTCGCTGCATTTTGAACAGTTTGTAGCCAAAGCGTCTGGGAGAATACCTGTAACATATAGAAAATGCAAAGTTTAGTTTTGATAAATCAGTTAATAGAATACTAATAGTTTTATGTTTATTTAGTTATAATTTTCTATTTGTATGTAAGTGAAGTTACATAAATACTAATTAATAGGCAATGAAATCTTCCAGAAGCAGGGACCGTGATTTTCCTTTAATTATCAAACTAATCCCCATAAAAAGTTTCAATTGCCTTCAAAGTAAACAACACAAAACTGTCATTCTCTTTAATTAATAAGTCCAAGGTTTGCTTTAATGGAACTCAACTACTCAAGATCTTTTTGTGTCATTTGTGATTTTTAATCTACACAACATGGAAGAATTGACAAAAATAAATTATATTTACCTACATACATACATATGCAGTGATGTTAAGTATGTCAAGTTGCTCTACTTACTTTTCAACTCACGTCCTTCCGGTGAACAAGGTCCTTTGTCCAAAAGACAGTTAATATAATTCAAAAGCAATCTCTTACTGTGTAGAATTCTCTCAACATCTACGTTGTCGTACTTTGTAGTGTACTTTTGAGGTGTCCTTTTAACCCTTAAAACCTCCCTACTTTGAACACTGACCACCGCCACAAAAACAAGCGCCAATATCACAGAAAATTTCATCGTGATGTTAATATTTAAAATGCCATTAAAAGACTAAGAAGAAATGAACCTAAATTTATATTTAATTATTTGTTCAAGGTGGACCACCTTAGGTTGTTCTTGATTTTGCTCACGACTGCTACATTTAAGAGATGGCTGAAAAGACAAACAACTAAAAAATCAATTAGTATTCATTTTTTAATAGGCTCGAATACTACTACATATTTATGCACGTATCAGTATGAATAAAAGATTCATGTTGAAATTGGCTCCGTAACTTCGGATTGGGACGATAAATATTTTTTCATGTAGGTTCCTTCGGGGTCGTATTTTGTTTCCAACTCTTGGAAAGTTTCTGGTTTATTTTCAATGAGATAATTCATGATAAAATCAGAACCATTTTTTTGTTTCTCACTACATTTGCTGCAGTCAGTTTGAAGAGCGTCAGGAAGATTCTCTGTATTAAAATCAAATTGAAAATCATTATTTAAAAACAAATGCATGACTTACTTTTAAGTTCCAGACCGTCAGGTGTACAACGACCTTTTTCTAATAAACAGTCAACGTAGTTTTTTAAAAGTCTTTCGTTTTTGACCACATCTTCCAAGTCGATGTTATCAAATTTTGTTGTGTACTTGGATGTTTCACTTGCGAAACAAACAAGCAACAAAGATGAAAAAATAAACAAAGTTAGGAACAACCGGAACATTATCTAGTCTTACAAAGTTCTCTAAATCACGAATGTATATTGTGAATTTTCAAAAACTTAACATTTTATATGTTTGATTCAAAATTGGTATCAATCATCTTAATTTCATGGGAAAATTTTTCTGCACGATATGGTTCTGTAACAACATAGGTAAATTGTTTCCGTTTAATCCTTGCGTGTAAGAAATTAGAGTTTCTTCCTGTAATTATGTAATGTAATATACAGAATGTTTTAAATATTGTTAAGAAAGAGAAGTTTACAGACATAAGTGACACTACAATTCTTAGCGTCATTGGGTCATACAAAATATTCCTATGATACCTACTCGGAGAGATTATTAACTTTAACATGTTTATTAGCACCAAGTGAGGACCCATCAATTTTTTTTATCTAGTTTAAAGGAGAATTAGTATCTTTGAGAGCATAGAATTTTGCAAATTTCCCAAAATAAAAAGTTAAAATTCTTTGTTTCCCACATGCATAAACTAGAAATCAAAAAAAAAAACCTAATATGAAAAATGTATTAATAGAGTAAAATTGTATGTATTAATAGAGTAAAATAAATGTTCATTAAAAACTCCAAAATAGCGCCCAAAAAATAAATAGTAAAATTCTTCTTAGGTGGAAATTACTCGCTACATTTTTTATGCCAACTATCCTGGTGTATTTTCTACAAAGATGACTCAAAAAACTCAACTTAATTAAATAAAATCTTTTGTGGTAAAGGAGTCTGATGATTGCCTTTTAACACATTTAAATTTTTGTCATATAATAGCACGATTTCTTGTTATGCATCGTGTATTGTGCCATAAAATTGTCGTGGCAACAAAATGGTACACCTTACCAAAATACCTACACCCTTACCTCGGCTTAAAAAATTATGGTTGTTGAAAATAAAATAAAGCAACAAGTTATTTTGTGCGACTGTGTATTAATATAAAATATACAATTTAAATTTCCGATAATTGTAACCCCGGATGTTGTGGTTTGGTGGTAGATTCACTTGTTGAAGAAATACAACAAGTTCCAACTAGTGTTCAACCACGATGTCGCCAAAATTGTGGTAGACCTCCTCCGGAAGGAGTGCCTTGTGAACTGGTCAGCATCAACTAGCTTGCGATTTTTCTCAGAATTTGCCCAAATGTGTTGATTAATTTCATCCATTGATAATCTTCCTTCGGGAAAACAGTTCATTTTTCACGAGACAATTGAATTGTTTGAAAAAACGTCATAGCAACCACCATGGATCGCCATTTGCATTTTTATTCAGGTGACGATAAAAGTAAAATTTAGAAATTTGGACTAAAGTTCTGTTTTCCCTACTTCGACCACAGAATAACGTATGAAATTCGTTTATAATTCGGGATCTCACACTCCATTCTTTACGCTGATGCGCTAAACTTGTGCTCATTTGTGCCATAATCACTTTTATTATAAACTATAAACTATCTGAAATTTTTGAGATACGGAAATAACACAGAAAGGAAAATTAATTTGTAAGAACACTCAAACTATTCTCCTACGGCATCGAGACACTTTTGAAGACAAACCTGCCATAAATGTCTTATGCCACATATTTGTGAAAGCGAATCAAAATACTCGCTTGTAGCAAACTCAATCTTTTCCTCTAAAATAAAATGACATCTACGCGAGTTTGTCTTTAGGTTAAAAAATACCCAGAAGTCGCACAGTGCAAGGTCCAAGGAGTTAGGTGGATGATTAATGATTTTTTTACTCAGATTATATTGTACTTTAATTATAAGTAGATATTACTACTACTAAAAAAAAGATAAATATTTACATATGTAAAATGTTTGTTGGTTTTTTTTTCAGATTTATGGAAATTTATTACTTATACTAAAAGTATATTTTGGTTTTTTATTTCAAATGACTTGGGTGAGTTTTCTTTGATAAATTTCGTATATATATATATATATATATATATATCATATATATATGATATATATAAATATGATTTTCTTAAGATTAGAGATTAATTAGAAAATCTTTTTTTATTAATTTCAAAATTGGCCCACTATGTTCTATATATAGGGTCCGCCAAGAGTTATGTTCCGTCCTAAAAACTCCTTTAACTATTAAATTACAAGTTCTATTTTTTTTTTACATACTGAAGCAATATGAGACACGCAAAAAAAAGTTCAAAATCAAAACCGATAAAAATGAAGCATACTTTATCTATTTCTTAATTAAGGTAAAAATATATGTTATAAGTCATCTTAATCGCAAAAGTGAATTGTTTTTTTTTTATCTGTCGATATAATTGTTGTGTCGTAATCCATGTTCATCTGTAAAAAGGGGATTCCACTATAACAGAATAAAAGTCGTTAGATATGGTTGGAATCTATCAAAATAAATTAAAATGCGACTCTTCTAATAATTCATATTTGAGAGTATATCTTTCTTAGAAACTACATTTTCGCAAGTCTTCAGCATGCTCTTCTATCTTTTTGGTAGAGGGTTATTCACGAATAATTACTTTTATTCTTGAATATACTTAGTTTATCGCTCATATACTCAGCTTGTAAATATATGTCGCGTTCAAAAAAAAAGAGGAAAATCGCTTTTTGTTATGGTGGAAGTATGTCGTAACTTTACTGAGATGATATTAGTGTGACAGCAATGCTTCTCATCATTTTTGGTAATTCCTATTAAACAAATTTCTTGTGTTTATTTTTAAGTCTGTGAATTAAGCTAGATTAAGAACACAATAATTATTATTTATGTGTATAGTAAATGTCATTTTCCCACGAGCCCTACAACATACGTTACAAAAAAAAAAATATAGGTGACCTGATTCCTTTTTTTGGACGCTCGTTATATTCTTGCACTTCAGTTTTCTGTGCTCTTTTCAGATTGATTTTTATTTTTAATCGATATCAATCAAACTCTTTATGGAAAACCAATAATTACGGTTAATTGATATTAATAGATATTTATGTATCACGGACGTAACCTAGACTTTTTTTGCCTGCACTGTGAAAATTTTGCACCTTGTGCTATAAACACAATAATAAAAACCGTTAATTACGCGTGAGATGCATAAAACACTAGAATAAGTATTGGGTATAAGTTAGCATAAAACTGACGTTAAAGGGCCAAAAAGGCTGTTCTGCCGAACTAAAAGTGATGTCTATTAAAATATGCATATTATTAACTGATCTTTCATAAATTTAATTGAAATATTGATAAGACAGAGAGGTTGTTATTTTTTTACATAAAATCATTAAATTGCCAAAAAGAAATTCTTTTGTTAGTTAATATTATTTACTGAACACTATCCATGTTTCAGTAGCAAATGAAACAAAAACACAATGAATGGCGAAACAGAGTTACTCTTTCACATCATCTATCAAACCGAGGAGTGTACTTTTTCACTTGGACAATATGATACCGTCGGTGAGTTACCTAATCCACGCAGTCCAATTATTGAATGTTACTTGTGCATTCAAATAAAATCTCGAATCTAAAACAAGTTACACTTTTAGGTGACCTAAAAAATTTGATCTACAAAAAATTGGGTGTTGCACCCTACAAACAAAACATTGAATGTTGGCACAAGAAACCAAGCACCGATTCAGTTACATTAATCACATGCTGCTTACCAAATGAATGTAATACGTTAATAGTTTATAACATTGAAAACAATTTTCAGAACGATTACGGATCTTCTCGCCAGGATTTTTCCTTTAAAGGTAATAAGAGTTCACTTTTTTAATAATTTTGTCTATTGATGATTATAGGAAGCAACAATGAGGAATATGTACCTGAGGGTAAGCAGATTCTTGATTTATGGTAACGCAATTTAAACAATTATAAATTACAGATACCGAAGTTTCTTCAATTTGGAGCTTTAAAGAATATTTTTCCAAAAATTATGGACGCTCTGGCCCAACTTTTCCTATGTGTACTTTACGTGAAGCTTTTGAGCAGAACTTTTTTACAAATCCCAAAAAGGTAACAAACTAAAAAAAAACTTCTTGAAACGTTTCGATATTTTTTCAGATTCTGTTTTTATACTTTCATAATAAACATGATAATTTTGCAAATTTTTTCTGCAATCAAATCACAAATCCAAACGTTCAAAGAATTCTTAACAAGTTTTTTTTGTTATGTTGGGATATTGAAAATGACGATTATAAAGCAGGCCTTATTCGAGCATTACACCAACATGAAAAACTAAAAACTTTTGATAGATACATTGAATCTAAAACAAGTTGTGCTTTGCTGATCGCACCTATGGAAAATACAGTGACGGTGATTAATGTTTTAAAAGGAAACCCCACAACAAGAGATTTTTTGGTAAGTCTTGAAAATGCCGAAGATATGCTCGATTCGGAAGTGGGTGGCATCTCAAGTAATCCAGACGAAAATGAAAAACATAGAATTGGGTATGCAAAGGTTTATAATAATAATTAAGGGTACAGGATCTTTTCTTCTCTAGACCTGTAGAATTTCAACAACTCATGTTGGATATGTTGGGTGACCGCGATTATAACAGTTATGACCATTTTGAACATGAGTGTTTAAAAAGCACTATTGGGTATGCTTTCTTCGGACCACCGAACGCAGCCACCGGCTATGATGACAAACAAAAGAAAATGATTGAAACTTCCTTTAAAAAAATACTACAAGAAAACAGTAAACCGTGAAAATACCGTCAAAAACAGCCCTAACTCTGACTTTTACAGATTTGGTTGCCAAATGGAGGGACCGTGTAATAATATCTATTATCTACGTCTGTATGGTACCTCTACCAAAAGAAAAAGAGGAAAGGGCTAAAAAATATGCAGATTACGATCCTTATTCTGATTTAACTCCAACCCCTGTTTTTGTCTTGAGAAAATGCAAGAACAGCGATAATCCTTGTCGCATTTTCATAGATGACACAGGACGTGTGTACAACAGTTGGGAAGGATATTTAGAGAACAACAAACTTCCCAAATGTGAGATGGTCTACCCTAAAAACGGACGATACGAAGCTGATAATAATGGAAATGTAATCTTTCGGCGAAAATTATCACCTGCTTGTGATATCTCAAATTCTATACTATTAGGAACAGATATTGCTAGCGCCGTTGGTGGCATTGCTTCAGGTGGTGTTATGGTTGCTGCTGCAACTATTCCTGCAGTTGCTGCAGCTCCTTTGCTAGTTCCAATAGCCGGAGTGACAGGATTTACTGTAGGTGCGTATTCATTAGTACGAAGTGCAATCGTTCTCCATGACAGAAACAAACATAAAGAGGTAAATTTAAACATATCACTACAAATTGTTCATGCTTTTACTTCACAGAGTTTAAGCTTCTTTGAGTCTTCCGAAGCTCGTGGCGCTTACATCAACATTGTCGCTGGTTCTTTGGGTTTTGTAGGAGCAGGTGCAAATCTGGTGGTCTCAAAACTGGCTGCGGAGGGTTTCAACATAGGAAGAGTATAAAGTTCTGATCAGTTTATTCTTTTTTTGACACAGTATATTAAAGGGGGCCACAGCAGCAGTAAATACACTTAACGTTGTCAACATTGGCGCTGGTGGTATTGGAGTGGCCAATGCCAGTTATGATGTTCTCCGAAATTGGATTCAAGACCATGAGGCCCCATCGTTACTCACCATAGTGCAGCTCAGCTCTTCGATTCTCTTCTTTGGTCACGCTGTATATAACTATAGGTCGATTAACACAGTTATTGATGAATCGCAAGCAAACACTATGCGAGAGTATCAAGATTCTCTACGGAGTAATAGGCACAGGAAAGCATTTAACAAACTAGTGAAAGAAACAATTCGCCAGAACGATGGAAATGTTCAGCGTGGAAGAGCTGAAGTGATTTCTACAATCAGAAATATTCAAAATAAAGATGAAGTTTTCGCTTTTTTGACCCGCAACAACAAGGCAATGAATAGAAACAATGTACGATTCGCTGCTAGAAATGGAGACATAACATTAAATGGAGTCACTATTGATATGACACAGTTCAGTAACATGCAGAAAAATGAAGTTATTACCTTTTTGACACAATTGCCTAATCCACCAAAGCCGACACAAGCCAACATTAGAAGCATGGAACTGTACATCAGCAAAACTTTTGAAGGAATTGAAATGGCTGAAATTGCTAAACTAGCCATTAATCTCGTCCAAGTTTTTGCATCTACTGAAACTACAATTAAAGATAAAATAATAAATGCTGCGGCAAAAATCATACGGTATCTAACTGGTGATCCTTTGGGTTATATTAAAATCTTGGATGTTATTTTTCCTAATCACAGCAAATTCGTTCATATGATTGATATGGTAAATTCCTTTTTTCAAAAGTTGATAAATGAAGTCGAAGAAAGGTATCAAAAATGGTTGACAACACGCAGCGCCGCAGACGAAGAACCCTACTTTTGTCGCTTAGCTTTAGATGGAGCCCAAAGAATTACACAAATATTTAATATTGTGACAAAAGTATATTACGTAGGGACAGAACTTACACAATTTGGCCTTGAAAGACTTCTTGACTATTTCTACACTTGGTTCACACTGCAGTACTATGAATATCAAGAAAGAGAAGAGCGAAAACAACAAAGAAAACTTCATGGAACAGCTGCACCAAAAAAAACTTGTACAAAATGTTGGGGAGAATTTTTTTGTCCAATTGAATAAAAAGTACAAAAAACAGACTTGCTTAAATTTTGTAAGGTGTGAATGTTACCTGTATTATTAAATATTATTGTCTTTAATGGAAATAAAATTTTATTAAAAAAATTGTATTGTGTTTTTATCATTTAAAGCTATTTAAGGATGTTATAAACAGTTCAGAAATAATTTTTAAATTCCTTGTAGATTATACTTCAAAATCTTGATCAAATTAGATTATTTTTTTTAATCTCATACTTAAACCGTAAAGTGTAAGATCACTTTAAGTTAAGTATATGATTCTTAGTGAGTTTTCTCCATACCTTCATGTTCTGTGATATTTCATCGACATCTTTGTCTTTTTTGCGCTATCTTTAACTATTTTTTCTTGTATTATTAACGTTTTTGTTTTCACATTTAAATTGGTTCTCATTACATCATTTCTTGTTCTACCGATTCTCGCATTTCCTGATTTTACGTAAAAGTCTTTCTGTTAGTGTTCATGTTTTGGTCTTAAATGTTAATTGTACCATTCTTTAGTAACTTCACATTTTATGATAACTTCATTTTTTACGAGAAACATGCTTAATACTTGTAAATACATGCCCCGTTTTTCCTGGTTTTTCTTCTTCTTCCAACTTTGTTAAAAACTATTTCTAAAGTCTAAAAATCAAAGATACAGTTCATTCATACTGATGGGAGTTTTATTACTTCTTTGGATCTTTTGCAATTGCTTATGTTTTTGGTTTCTAAATAGTTCTTTTCATTAATCCTCTCTTCTTACCAATGTGTTCTGTTTGCGTTTATCTAAGTAATCTGTGTTATTCCACAGCTGCTCTCATTTGTGATTCCAATATGTTGTTCATTTATCCTAAATATTTTAAAAAGCAGAAGATTTTAATGGTACTTACGCAAGAAATAGGAACCACAATAATTTCACAGATTTCCAAAACTGCAACTCAAGCTTTTCATTTTTAAGGAATATTAGATTTCTAATGAGAACATTTATTAATTATTCACAATGACTAGAGACATCAAAAAGTAACTGAGTAGTAGTCCAAATTTTAAACCACACTATTTATTGGAATTGTCCACATTCCTAGTAGCTTCCATTAATTCATGCAACTGGCAAATTTGTTCATCCCTAAATTTGTTTAAATCTGCTTCATTCAATGAAGATCCTAGTTTAGTTCCTGTCTGGGGGCCCTTCAAACCCATTTGTTTAGCCAATGTTATCGCATAATTCTAAAACTCTTAAACATAAACAAAGTCAAATTCGAACTTATAACATACAGTCCACTCATTAATAAAAATTTCCGCTTCTTCCTTAGTACATTCTTTATGTCTTTTAAATTCATCCTTAGCGTAACTAGTTCCGAGTATGCCTAGCTCTTTCGGAAGACCCCGATGTAGTCTAAGTATAGTTTTATATAAAATTCTGACTCGTTCGATATTTGAAAAAGTCATTTTTTACTTTCTGCATTTTTGTAGGTTATAGAAACCTAACCTATCACTAATCTGTCAAACGTCAAGTTAATAGTAAATATAACCCCAAAATGTTAACAAGAAAAGAATTTTCAAGCTAGCACTAATAATCTTATCGTTTATGTGATTTTTCTGGTTTCTTGTTCTATTTTTCCATCAGCTGTTTGAAGAAAAATCAGAATGAACGAAAGTCAGAAGCCCTTTTCTTGCACTGTCGAGGGCTGCGAAATGACTTTTACAAACGAAGATCACTTAAACTGGCATCACAAAAAGCACGACATGGTTTTAAATTTAGGTTTAGCAAATAAAAATGCAGAAGTTGGTATGTAATTCCCTCAGTAAGACCTGGCCTTTCAGTAATCATTTCAGCTGACCAAACTCCAACTCCAACTAGATTTATCAGAAACTGTGAAGAAGTTGGTTTATTTCAAGACTTACAGAATGTCAATCCTTTTGATGAAACCTTTAAAAAAGCCATAGAGTCAGTAAAATCAGGAACATTACATGTGCCAGCTGCAGCTTCTAATGATGATACTTTACACACTCCACATATTTTCCCACAAATTGAAAACACAACCACTAAATATAGCGAGAAGAGAAATGACAATCAATCATCAGAGTCTCATGATTTCTGTATTAATAATATTACTACAATAGAAGACAGCTCTGATGAATGCTATGATTTAACCATAGATGATGAAGGATCTGCTAAGAATCGTACTAAAACAAAACACAATGATCTAAAGAATAAACTTAAAGAAACGATACAAAATAAAGTGAAAACTCCCATTGTAATCACACCCGTACCCATAGAAAGATTGACGAATAAAAGTACCATTGAAAAAGAAGAAAGTAGTAACAAAAAGCAAAAAACTGACAAAAATGTCACTGAAGAAAAGTTGAAAATCAGAGAGATGAACAGAGCAGCTCAATTAAGATGTAGAAGACGAAAACAAGTACAAAGAAAACAGATGGAGGAAGAGTTGAAAACGCTGAAAAATGAAAATGCCAGGCTAAACCAAGAAAATCAGAACTTTAAACATAAATTCTACGCCTTGAAGGAATTATTAGTCAACCAACAAACTGACAACAATGCTGACCAGAGCTCATTTTGTAAGTTTTTTACACGTCTTTTCAGTTGATAATTTTTTATTTTTAGTGGCTAAAGTTGAAGAAATACTTAATTCATCTGCACCAAGCAATAAAAGTCCAGTAACACCACCAAACAAGCGTCAAATATCTAGAGCTCCATTAATATCGCCAGCTGTTCCTATTCCTATAATTCAGCCGCCTCCGGGTTCAACACCACAAAATCCTTTATTAATACAAGTTTTAGGAACTGTTCAACAATTGGCAGTTTCAGTACTACCAAACCAGTAGCTTTTATTATTTGTGTTCATTTTCTCAGTATTTGCAACATGAATGTACTAAACCAGAGACATGCCTTAAAAGCTTGAAATTTCAGGTGGAAGATTTTAGTCGTAATCATGCCATAACTTATTAAGTTAATTATTGTTGAGTTGGTGATCGCCATATTACCGAGATAAGTTTGTAAAGTGTTTCTTGACATAATGCTTGTTTTAGAGCGTTATTTAAGTTAATTTGTGATACATCACATAGTTTTAATTGTTATATTTGGCTTCAAACTGTATATGGATGTTAAATAGCTTATCTAATTTTATATTTGCAATTTTATAAAAAAATAGAAGTTATACAGAATTTTAAAAAAGTCTAATTTTTTTTTCTCCTGTAACCCTTTTGCATTCTTTTGTTGCGTATCATCCCAATAAGATTTTTGATCCGATTTCATTCCCTGTTGTTCTTGATCTTCATTTATTTGAGTAAGTCAGTTAAATCATTAGCTTTTTTTGCATCTTCAGATTCACTAGCAAGTGAGTAGAGTTCGTTTGTTACGTTGATTATTCCACGCACTTTTATTTAATAAGGCAATGCAGACAACGTGCCTACATTGAGTTTTTCTTATCTTTGTATTAAAAAAATTGTGCTTTATTATGTAAATTGGCGTTATTGCTACCATCAAAATTAAAAAAGAAATCAAAAATAAATATTTGATTATGTAGTTTATCATAAAATGCTTTAATTATTGCAATAGGCTACTAATTTTACTACTCATCAATCATGTATATTGAGTGCCTATTTTTATAAAACTTTTTTTCTGCGCATTTATTATTTTCACATTGATCTTTAATTTTTTCTTTGAACTTTTATTTTTTTACTAAATATTAACTTTTTTTAATAATCATTTATATTTTTTTACTGAACATGTATTACTTTAAGCCGCGTTTTTTTAATTATTTATTTATTATTTTAATGTACAAAAATTGCTGTTATTGAACATTCATTCTTTTTACTAATGAAAAATACCTGACATTTAAATAAGATACCATGCAATTAATTTGTTCGCGTAAATAAAGTTGCATAATTTTACAATTGTGCTACTCATACACGTGTTAAAATGGTTGTATAACTTTTGTTGAACAAATCTTTTATTGAAAAAACGTTTTTTATTATTTAGATATCTTGAAAACTTTGTTAGCTTTAAAAACATCGATCGAAGATATTAAAAAGGTGTAAATTAAAAATTATTAAATTAATTAATAAAGCTGTTTTGTTGTGCTAGTCCACAAATTTCCTTCTAGTTTCGTCCTTTCACTTGCGTTGTTATCGCCAAGGAAAACAGCGCAATGTGCGTTTGCAAAGTGCACCCGGGCGGCATTATAAAAAGGGGTAATAAATTAGAAGACAAGAAACCCACGTGATACCACTTGGTTTTTATTTTATTAGGATGTTAAGAATTATCCTGCGTTTCCGGTTAGCAGGGGGTGTATCGGACCTGGTTTTATTTTATCATCAAAGAATATAGACTTTTATTTATCTCTGTTAGTATTTATGGACTCAAATGGATTGTTGTATACATTTCCTAATTTTACGTTCTCTTAAATTTTATGAAGGAGCTTTTGTTTACAGCATTTTTTTAAGAACATGTTTACAGGTTGTTATAGAAGTCTATGTGGAACTCTGAATACTAAAAGAACTTGTCAAAATAATCATCATTTTTTTCCGATATTGTGTCGTTTTAGAGTTAAAATTAAAAATAGATACAACACTAAATATTTCGGTTTACACGTTCTTCGAAGGTAAAGAACAAAAAAAGTCATACAAATAAACATAAACATAAAATAAGTTCGCTAAAAATTAATCAGTAGAATAATCTATGTAAGTAACTAATTACTAGACGAGGAAAAAATAATAACTTGTTTGATTCAGTTAAATAAAAACAGTTTAAGAATTTTTTCCAAAACTTCAAAGCCGACATCAAAATAAGGTTTGCTCAAGTTTCATTATGGTAATAAGTGCCTAACCAATGTGCAACTCAAAAGTCCGCTCAGATTTTGACTAGGAATTCACCAATAAAATTAAGTGCGGTGTTTGTACCTAGTAATTTTTGTATCAAAATGTTAACAAAAGGGTTGACCAATGCTACATTTTCTCTCTAAAAGAGAAAAAAAAGTACCACTGCTAGAAACATTGAAACAGATAATTATCTAATAATATTTTTTATTCACTTATAAACTTGGATTTAATAAATTCATAATATCTGTAAAATACAAAAATTTAAGAATTACATTTTAAAGCAAATAGTGTGCCGAGACCTCTAAACGTTTATGGCTTTATTTATAGTTGCACCCCAACTTGGATATTTCTCAATTCGACCTTACTTGGGAGGCTAAAATTTATGTTAAAAAAGAAAACTATTGGCATAGGCAGGTACATAAAAGCGTCGTCTGTTACAAAATAGACAAAAAACATTTAATTTATTTTAGGTACGAGCGTGGGCAGCACTTCCCAGAGGCATATTCAGTGAGCCGAAATTTATCTCGAGATCGCAGCCTTAAAACTTACTACTTACTGTAAATGTGATAATTTATGAATCTAAAAAACTATATAATATGTATCTGAAAATCTCAAGTTAAAGATTTACGTTATAAAATCTGAAGATTAAAAAATTTGCCTCTATTTAAGAAGCAAACAATCTGAGAGATTAGTAGGTCTTCTAAACATTAATCTACATTAATACTAGAGCTAAGTTAATATTTGGTTACCTACTGTATGATTTCAAATCAAAAAATATTTTCTAATTGACCAGTCAGTGAGCAATTTTGCCTTACAAAAGGTGGGGTAGTAATGATTTTAAAATATGTTGTTTAAATAGTGACTTTAATAAAAATTACTAGTTTTTGATCGTGAGAGCAGTGCTTGCTAGCATGCTCTCATCTTGGATGAAAGGTGCACAAATTATATACTTATCTTTTTTGTAAGTTTAACAAAACCTGAGAAACAGTCAAAAAAAGATGCAAATTAAAATTTATTAAAATTATTTGTTGTTAATAAATTTCGCAAATAATCAAATCAAGTATATTTTCATATTTTTTTAATAAATTAATAAAGATTGATAGTACTAGCCTATATGAAAGTATAATTCAAAAAGTGATATTATAGAAGAGCGAACTAAAAAAAAATTGATATTTTTTATCGAACAAAAAAAAGAGTAGAAATTGTTTTATACTATTATTATTATCATTAAGTTTTTGTTCTTTTCGACGGTCTTGGTCAATCGATATTAGCATTTTCATCCCCATCGTAAAATTTGTCTTTATCACTATGAACTTGGACTTGGATAAATTATTTTGCATTACATCATAATGTCGACATATCAATAAACATTTTTGTCCAGCTTTCCTACAGTCACATGCTTTACTAGATTCTGATGGCAACTGCAACACATTAAATTTAAGATTGTTACTGGAAGAAGACCATTGGTGTCCAATTTCCAGCGTCAGACCTTTGGATCTTTTTCAATTCTACACCGTTTTTGGACTTGTCGATACGTTCTAAACAACAACGACCAACCATCTTATATACATAATTATATAAATATAATTATTAATAGCATTATATTACACAAAGCATTTGATTTAATTATTTGTAAAATCTACTTAAAATAAGAGTAAACTTTAATGTTTTTTGAACTAAAAATATTGTTAAATTGCATCTTTTTCCAACAGTCTCTCAGTTCCTGTTAAATTTATAAGAAAGGTATAAAAACAAAAAATTAGCAAAATTTTATCCCTTACAACTTTTATTGGAACATTTTTTTCATATGACAAACCGTGACCGAGTTATACTGTGAAAACATGTTTTTGCACCTTTCATTTAAAAAGACAACTCGCGCGCACCGCCCCCCATTTCGAAAACTTGTATGTTTCATCAGGGTCACTTCTTAAACAAAATATTTCAAAATCATCACTACCCTACCTTTTCTAAAGCAACGACGTTTTTTAATCCCCACTGACTGAATTATAGGTGTGTTACTCTGAAAGACACATTTTCTATTTTGTTGTTGTTTCAAGAGAACAAATAACTTTTACTACCATAATTTCTATAAATTCCTTGAAAATTTCTGATATTACAATAAAATAAAAAAATAAGTTGGTTTTCTTTATAAAGAATTTCTAAATTATAAATTAATTTTGATAATACCAAAAATATTAAAGTACTTAAAACTGACAATGCTGGTAATTATCGAGACATGGGTAAGTGGTTCGGCATAAATTTCAGAACTGATTTATCATGATAAGATAAATTAAAAGACTTTCCAGAAGATTTTAAAATAACAGAATCAATTAGAAAACATAAAATTAAAATGTTGGCTATTTAATTTCAAATCAAAAATATTCATAGGTAAGTCATTAGAAAATACTATTAAAACAATAGATAACGCAAAAATTAAAAAAAATATGGTAAATGCTAAAATATTTAGATGAAGAAATTGTTTGTTTCATCACAACACAAAAAACAATTTTATATTTTTTTTATTCAAAAAAATTATAAATTGAATCAGTCGGCATCATTTGTTGAAAAATTTTGAACTGGTTGAACTCTTTTAGATAAGAACAAAGTGTGAAAAATACCATTGTAGCATTCACTTACAAAGTGTGTAAAATTATACCTACCTATCGCCATTTTTTTAAACATTTACAAAAGCAACACTCCAGTGAATAGATCTCAAAGAAACTGAAGCCGCAAGCAGACTCAAAAAAAATCTAAATTCAAAAAACACATTTTATTAATTCAGCTAATGTTAGAAGCAATGTGAAGTGTTCCTGTTTTTTTACACAATTCGAATCTGAATGTTTATTACGTTACTGAACGTTTATTACTGGCATTTTTACGATAATTTCTTGAAATAAGCTTTAGGTAGGAAACAGGTGTTAAACAGCACTTACTCATTAAGTAAGATAAAGTGCGTTACAAAGATTTCTTACACAGTGTACTTCTCGAGATTTAACTACTTTTGCTTAAGAGATGTGACGCTGTAATTTGGAGTCTTATTGTTTTTACACGTCCTCTGAAGAGTAGATTACTTTAATCATTTAAAAGTGGAACAAAAGTGTCATTTTTCTTCCAGTTTTAAAAATCTTCTTTGAACATTTATCGCAATTTGTACGTGTTGTCACCAAATTTTACTCAATGATAAAAAAATATTGTTTTTTTTATTATACAGTTAATTAGCAATAATTGTAAATTGGAAATCTATTCAAAATCCTCGATTACGAAAGCTCAAGAAAAAGCCATAATTAATTCTTTTGAATTTTAATGAAGCCGAGTTCGGTCGAAAAGATAGCTCGTGCACACCCGATCAGTTCCACCAATCCACATTCGCTTTTCCTTTCTACCGTGGTCAGATAACTCAGCTTCAACATCCAACCAGTCAGTTAAAAATAAAGCCGGCGGTTAAAGCGAGTTCGTTCCGCGAGACTCGGCAACCTCTAGGGGGCGCGTTCATAACAAGACATGCACAACATGTTCATACAACCCCAAATACGTAAAACGCTACAGTAATATCAAACCTTAAGTGCGTTTCAAATTTTTATGTTAAGTGAAGGGTCAAAAATGAACAGGTGAAGAATAAATGCGTGTGTAGAGACTGATTTTAGGTTATTCTTTCTTTAATTTAATCGTTTTCATCTCTGTGATATTTTTTCGAGTCTATTTCGGATATTTATTCAACAATGAAGGTGAGTGCTAACTAAAAAACGACAGTTATTCGAGTAAACACGGTGACTTCAATGGGAAGTTACAACACAAACGCACGAGCTAATTAAGCCAGTGCGTCTTAAGTGGTTTAACTAATTGGAAAATCACTTAATCTGTTAAACATATGGGGTAAATCTGTTGCACAAATAAGAGTGTGATTAGCTAAAAATAGCCAAGACAAGGTCGCCACTTTTATTTTCGACCTTGCCGCTTGCGAAAAGCAAGCAAAGTCAAAGTTTCATAACGGGAGAAATTTTTTTTGGCTACCCTTAATGTTACATTGAACATCTTCCTCAAGACCATCGTTGAGAAAAAGTGAATTTTTCTCAAGGTTGTGGTCTTCGTATTGAATGACCCACTTGACTTCACGCTGACCACTTTCTATTTCTTTCAGAACACAATGAGAGCGAACCGCCCGATACATACTGCCCTGACACCACAACTTTTGCTTATCTCCATACTTCTGGTAAGATGGTGGTATTTTATGTTGATACTAATGCGGGTTTTATCGCTTTATCTTGAACAAAACTCGTTTGATGTACTCGAAGGAGTGTTGTTTTCTGAGACTTCAGTTATAACCAAGGCAGACAACATAAATTACGACATTTTTTTAAGTCTGAATATCCCAAGGCTGTTTTTTGAATTGAATTCTAGTCGGAGAAGCGGCGCCTACGGTTGAATTATGAGCGATTGTCATTAAAGTAATTATTGACTTTTATTTTAATTGCATTTTAACTAAGCTTAAAATACCACAATATAGCTACATCAACTTTTTTGTTAGTTATGACACCATCGGCCTTCGATTTTCGACCAGGCCTTTACATTTTCATATCAGATCCAATTCCGAAATACAAATTAAGAAACTTGGAATAAAGAGTGACTCAATCAACTCCAAGGTACCTGCAAATAATTTCAATAATTTTTTCTGCACTAAAGATTAATGAATTAGTTAACAGTTTCCTAACGGTTTTAGTCATCACGTTAATCTCGTAATTTGATTGATGGTCAAATCTCGCGAACTATTTATTTATTCATAAAAGAACTTGTTAAAACTGTTTCTGGTAATTAACGCCGGTGTGATTAAATTTCCCATTTCAAATGTGAGTTGTTGAATAGGTCTGGATATTACCACCAAATTGAAAGGTCATCTTGTTATGAAAACAGTTACGTATCTAGATCAGCGATAATTTTTAAAGGAAATTTCATGTTAGTTAACATTAGGTACATTCGCCTACAACTAACCGGTAGATTGACTAATTTAAGTTTAACAATAGCTTGAGGTGTGTTTGGATGTAACAGTAGTTTTTTTGTGATGTATGACGAATGGATACGCTTATTAAAACAGTTATGTCAAGACTTTATCGTGCGTTTAAAACGTAATAATTTGATTTAGTGTTTATTGTACACATTGTACTCTGAATGCCCACACGAAACTTACCATGAAATTGCGAACAATCTTTGGTTTTAGATTTTTATGTATCATAAGATAAGTAAAATTCACCAATTAACGTACAACACATGTAGATGATAGTTCCAATATAAAGGTGAATTTTCATTGAAGTTAAAAACCGTTAATCGAAAGAAAAAAGAATTAATCCAGAGTATTAAAAAAATATAGGTAAATGTCAAGGAATTCAATTTAATAAATATTTTACTTTCAATAGAAGATATTTTCTGCTACAATGACTATCGAAAAATTTATCAAGACCAAAAAAGTCTATCTAGTTGTATTTTAACTACAATTGGTCAATTTTGGTTTTAAAATATTTTTTTGATTTCATTTCATAATTATTTGTGAGCAGTGAAATTATTGTCTGTATACTATATCTAAAAATTTATAGTTTAAATTTATCTGCAGCTCTTGAGTGAAGTAGACATTATTCCGTTGTCAAAATTGATTAGTTGTAATTTTTTTTGTTTAAAATCAATTTAATTTAAAACCATTAATAATAATTATTAAGTCGTCCGTCCTCCAGTCTGGTATTCAAATATTTTTTGTGTGACTACAATGTTTTATTATAAGTCATTTGTGCAATAAATAACTGTTAACTATTCAAACTTTAGATTTTAGCAGGAAAAAAATACCACAATGATCGCCAAAATAATATAACAAATTGATTATAAATTATCGTTAAATTTGGGAGCCGGTTGTATTGTGTTGGTTACAATTTTTAGTAAATTTACCTTAAGACTTAAAAGCGCCAAAATTACAGATTGACGTCATAAAAACATTCTTAATGCTCTCTAAAGTGAGAAAATTTTTTTTAGCAAGATTTAGATAAGGACGATTTCTCCAAAAAATATTTCATCAAAATTATGTTCACTTATGTTCATGGTTTGGTATGTATAAACTGCAAATTTTATGAAAAATGAAGATGCCTTAAGTACCTAGTACTATTATCAGTCTCAAAATTTTAAACATTAATTTCGAAATTTCAGAGTATTCTGGGAGATCTCAGAAATATAGATAATCTAAAAAAGAAATATATGAATAATTTAAGAAATAATAAGAGTACAAAGAATCTAAGAATTAAAAAAAAAATACCATCGAAAAATCTAAAATCTAGAAAAATCTAAAAAAAATCTAAAGACTTTCAATAACGTTAAAAAAAATCTGGACCGTGTACGGATCCAGTGAATTTAAAGGGAACAATAAATTTAAGAAATTAAAACAATTCAGTTAGATACAAAACACAATTTTACAATTTTAACATAGACTAATAAAATTTTAAATATCTAAATCTATAGAGACTTAAAAGTTCTGAAAAAAATGAAGAAATGAAAGGTCTAACGAGCTCAAAATTTATAAATTTATTTTTATAAATTTTGTTGCATATTTTCGGATTTTTAGGAGATTTACAAATTTTGAAAAAGTCAGAAATGTTAAGTAATTTACATGTTGTGCATCAAAAATGTAATGTTACTCTTTTATATGCTTTGAATTTTTTAAGCAAATCAGGGGCTATAGAGCATCTACAAACTCTAAAGAAACATTCATAAAAACCTTACACATTTTAAAAGGAATTTGAGAATTCTATACAGTATAGAAAATTTAGGTCTAGAAAAACTAGAACGTTTTGAAAATTACTAAGAAATACAAAGAATCCAAAACATTTAAAGATGATATCCAAGAGATTCAAATGACACAAAAACTATCAGCTAATGAAACAATTAAACAGTATAGAAAAGTTGTTTAAAAAAATTGCATTAAAATTGTGCAAGTCTAAAGAATTTAAGTAGAAATTAAAAAATATTCAAAATACCCAAACCATTTGAAAGTTTTGCTGTAACTGTAATTAATGCGTATATTCGAGCATGTTATTGTAAATTATATTGCATGTTTTCCGTCTTTCATTTATGATAATAAATGAATTTAAAAAATGTGCTTGTTTAATAAACAAACTTTATGAAATAAAGTAACTCAATAGAAACTAAGGGGTCAAATTAAATGTTTACAAATATCAAATGTCAAATTTTGTGACTTGCTAAAATTTTAAAATCCTACTAGAAAAGTTGAAAAGAATTAATTTGTCAAATTATATAAGTAGATAAATAAAATTATCAGTACTGCATACATTTTTTCACTTAAATTTACTTTGTTCTTTTATTAAAAAACAGTTTTAGTAAGTGTATTTTTAAACATATTTAACATTGTTTTGTAAAATGAAACAATTTTATTTGGCAAAAATATATTCCTGTACGTAACAACAGATTTATTGCCAATTTTATAAAATACACTTAAACGTTTACAAAATTTTGTGTAGTGTTGCTTCGCTTTGTAAAAACCGTTTAGTCGGCTATTAATCGAATAATAACTAACGATGCCGCATTATTATCTGTAATTACGTTGTTTATCAATTTTAAAAATAAATACCGTCGCCTAGATAAAAGTTAAAGACCTGTTAGCTTTCGGCAAGACCGTGACTAAAAAGCTATGCAGAAAAAAGGAAATAAAATCGTAATTAGAAGGTAAATCGTTGAAAATGCATTAGCGTAAAACACATTTCTTAAGTAATTTGGAGGTGATAATGATCTTTGAAATTTTTTGTTATTAAATTTTAAGTTAATCGGAGAAATTTACAAATTATATCTGTTAACGTAACGACTGGTTTTGATGGTTTCGTATTAAAATTTCAGGTAATCTTCTGGCCTGAACAGAAAAACAAAGCTTTTAAAATTTGTGACAGCTAATTACTTAAACAAGTAAATAATTTCGGTATATTAAAACCCTGACAGCTCTCCGACAAAAACAAGTTTAGTGCTATAATACCGTTAAAAAATTCAACTTTAATTTTGTTAGTTTACATTTCGAGGATATTAAAATTCAAATGCTTCATAAAACTAATTGCTTGTTTGTATTAGAACCTTATTAATGACCTGTTTTGAAGAATGAGAGAAGGTTTTCTCAGGAACCACAATGTTGTCTTGTTTGGTTTCTTGATATCTCTTTCTCTATCAAACACCACAACTAACATATCAGAAAGTTGACAGTATCGCACTAAGATCAGTGTAAAATACATGTTTTAGTAAACTGATTTAAATATCCGTTTTTCAAGGCCAGAGTGTATAAGTTGGTTGTCAAAAAGTGTGATGAATGAGTACGTTTTAGTAAAATAAATCTCCATGGTAATATGAATCTTAACCTACGGAATGCAACACCTAGAAACAAGTTACAGAAAAAAGTTTTCTTGTTTGACGACTGAAGACAAATACAGGTGATATCTGGAAGTTGTTTTACGTATTATATGCCTTGGGTCACTTCTTATTCCTGTATATATCAAAGGATTTAAATTGAATATAACTACACAGTAAATGCAACAACAACTGTTATTATCATTGTCTGATTATCTATTTTCATGAAACCTGCGGAACCATTAAGTAAGATTTTCTCACAACTCAGAAACATTTATCTCTTCTTCCAAGATGTACCCAATAATTTACAAAAAAGATTTATAGCATGTATTTTTTTCGTGAAGGTTATTAACCGACATACATAACTCCAGAAAAACGTTCATCACGATACGAATAATCAAGAGATAACAACTACAAAAAGAAAGTAAGAGAATCAGTCTCGTTACTTTTATTTTCCGTTCTTATCTCCATTTAACATTACTTAACATCCAATTATCTGATGTTAGCTTCTACTGACGATGTTCTTCTTTTCAGATTTGCTCACATTTCACTGTCAAGGCTGCCAACATACCTGTCACAACGAGTAAGTATTGCCAATTTGATATCAAATTCGTGACGCGGCATGTGCAAATTAAGCCCTGTAGTTCAGTCTAGACTCTGTGAAATGATGAGTCTTTGTTGGACAAAGTCTAAGGTTACGATGTACAAAAAATGTGATTATTATTCCGCCAAACATGGCCTCGAGTTGTGCTAAGAACCATCATCTTCTTGGCGCATTGCTGGCAATTATTGCATTGTACTGTTGACCTTACGTCGCGGTTTTTGAGCACGCTGCTAGGAAATTCAACACAATTTTATATTACTCTAATCGAGATTTTTAATATGGTGACGTTAGCTGAAAGTACTTATCTGATCGTTGATATGTTTCGTGCTGGAGGTCATAAATTTGCAGTGCATGTAATTATAGAGTGCTGTTGACTTTACAACTTTCCAATTTTTTCAATTTTACACTACACCTTTTGAGCATTCTATATGAAGGCGTGAAACTACCTACTGATATTTCAAAATCTTACAAAAATTACAACATTTGCGTTATTGTAATAAATTGAACTGAATTCCGGAAATTTTTTGAGTGATTTTTCACTGATCATAACTTCGAATCGCAACAATAGCTTTAAATGTTCTACTAGACTAATTCTAGACTTGTGTATCGTTTCGTAACTGTAATATTAAACCTTTTAGAAATGTCTTGTTTATGCATGGAAACGAAAGTAAAATCGGGGTCAAGAGATATTAATTATTTGATCTGGAGGTATTGGACATCTTGTGGTGAACCTTGTTTTCACTTTTTATTTACGATCGAGATGAATACTCCACACAAAGAGAAATTTTCCTTCCCATCCGTGATACATAGCCGGCAACAACAACATTTTTCCATTCTCGTTATCACGGAAGTCGAAATTTTCATGGTCAATAATTTTATCGTGCGGGTGTTAAAAATATTACAAAATCTTATACTGTGCCATGAAATTTTTGTCCTTCTTGAATGAAATTCCAATTTTCTGCTAAGTGAACCATAAACATTGTTCTAAAACGATCAAAAATGTCTTTGCCATGAATCATTCAATGCCGGTACCATCCTGAAAACTCAGGACGTTAAATTATTTACATAAGATGTTGTAAGATCTTATAATTAAATAAACGTTTCATTTTTAGTGCGAAATATGGAAGTAACTACCGTTTTTATTTTAATGAACGGTTTCAGAAATAACTTGCATAATACGCAGCCACAGTTTTTTTAAGCATCGATACTTACCCATAATTGGTAATTATTCTTACAATAATAACTTTAGAAAGTTAAATCGTTAAGCAATTATCGATGTAGTTTTACCGTCTTCTTGCTATTGCATTCGATAGGACAAAGTCCAACAGAGTTCCCAAAATTTTGAGCATACCTTTTGATTCTTTTCAATGAATCTCGATATATCCCAAAAACAATGAAAGGAAATTGAATATACGCACGGTACTAACTACTAATCAAAAACTCCATCGGAATAACAATACCATAACCGTGTGTCCAGTTATTTACGTGTCGTTGTTCTTGCAGGCGCACCGGAAGTAGCGTCGGATGTACGTGTAGAGTGCAACAGTGATGAGATAGTGGTCAGTATCAACACGAGATCAGGACGATTCAATGGAATGGTCTATCCTAGAGGATTGTCTAAGAACAGTACTTGTATGGGAGAGTGGGTCCAAAGACCTGCACCTATCAAGTACAATCTTCCGTTGAGAGGATGCAACACCATGAGCACAGAATTGGTGAGTACTATAAAAATCCCACATTAACGAAACATATCGTTTTTGTTAAATGGAGACTTGTTCACATTGTGTGTGCAAGAATGTGGACATTGCTTGTTTATTCTCACTTAGATTTCTCAAACAGTAATTCCGAGTAAACAACGTTTTCCTAAGAAAACTAAATAAAACATTTTGTTACACAGTTATATTCACAATTTCTTCAATAGAATTGTACTACAGACGTTTTCGATATTGAATTTGGCGTTTGGTTTTTTAACAGATTTTTGATTCTTCAGCAAGCTGTCAATTATTTTTTTGTTCGAATCGTTCCTTAGATTTCAAAAGATCATTTCTGGTGAATGGTCTATTATTTTCCAACACCAACGTTAAGAGTAGATTCTAAACCTGTTTATTTTCTGTTGTAATTTCGTTGCGTTCGACAATAATTGGAAGTAAATTATTCAAACCATGTTTCACCGTAAAAAATAAATAACAGAACGAAGATGCAGCGCTTTTTCGATTCAGCATTCGACACTCCTTCCGCAGTGACTCACAGGTGGGAAAATGTGTATTTTTGATCGGTATGAATAATTTATAATGATTTTGCAATTTTTTTCTATCTATTACATTGCAATGCTCATTGAAATTAAAGATTTAACAGGAAAACAGAAAAATACCTAGAAAAAATCTATAGATAGAATTTTAAAAACCCTTTTGTTTATTTATGCAAATCTTATTTCTATGAACTCTTCATTTATTTAAAAAAAATAATATTAAAATCATTTGCCGCTTAAATCTGTAGGGATTTTTCATTTTTTTCTTTTAATATTTTTGTGTTTGTTTCATTATTTTACTTTGCTATTTTATTATATCGTTTTGAATTATTCTATCCTTATCTGATATTATTATCACATAATATCACTAACTAACATATTATGACTAACTAGGACTAAAAATACACGGAAAATATTTTAAAACAAATAGACCGTTTAAAACAAGTTCGGTAATAAAACTAATTCTCAAAAATTCTACTTAGTCAATGGATAGAATTTTTAATACAATCTAGCCTGAAAAACAAATTAAAGAAAGTAGCACTGGTTCAATTTGTTTTCATAAATAAACAAACCGTAAAGATAAATTTATTAAAATTGCATAATAAATATTGGCTAACCGCATTCTTCAATTAGTGAAATATTTAGAGTGTTCCAAAATTTGCTAACAATAGGAATCCACAAATTGGAATTTCAAATTACCTCAATTTTTGAAGCAATGAAATTGAAATCAGTTCTAAATAACGATTTGCACTACTGAATCTTAATTTTTAAATTAGTTGGATGTTCAGTTTAATGCCAATAATTTTAAAATTACATGGTACCTAAAAAAAATCTTCATATTATTACTACTTAACATAAAATCAAGTTTATGATATTTGCTAAAACAAAAAAAAGGAACAACAAAAAGAAATAAAAATTAAAATTACAATTGTTTAAATAAGTCGAATGGATTTTAAGAACTAAATTAAATTCTAAAAGATGATGAAGGAGTTTCCAAGAAATGACTAATGAACTAGAAACTAAGAGAGATTATTGGGCTTTATTACAGTTTAAAAAATATTTACGAAATTTCGTTGTTTTCTGGTGATGTACTTGGGAAGAAACATTTTTAATTCTGTAGTCTTTGTTTCTTTTATTCTATTCGTGCACTTTTATATTTTTATATATTTTATTCTTTAATTTCACTCTTCCTTCGACTGTTTATCCTTTCAACTCTCTTTACTGCCCTAACTCATAGATTTCTTATTGAAATAACAAGACTTACATTCTTTAACACAAAAAAAAATCTGCATGAATAGATACAGTAAACTCTTATTGAGACAAACTTCAAGAAACGAAACGAAATTGGTCACATATTGATTTGACTACTGTTCAGATTAGTTTTAGCCAATGCTAAATATGCAATACAATAAAAACTTGAAATTGGTTTCAAAGTGTAAAATTAATTAATCAGATATCATATGAATTTTGCAGTTGGTATTTACAATGGTTTGCGTGAAACTTAAACGTCTAGAATTAATAAAAATCAGAAATTTTGAAATTTCGGAGAAAACATGACTTTTCTAGTTATGTTGGACTTGGTTATTTTAACTGCGATATCCTATATTTTATTACACTTTGTTCTGCATGTGAAAAGGGAGCCACGTTGTCTAATTTTTTCATTCTATTTATATTTTCAAAAATATTTTCGTTTTCATGGAAAGAAAAATACAGTTGTGTTCCATTACTTTTGATCAGTCTATAAACGTGTCAAAAACTGATTACTTCCACTTTTCTGCTGTTTAATTCGATTTTTGTCTTATTATGTCCAAAAATTATATTGGGACCAAAATTGTTTTATTTTTCTATAAACATATATTTTGCTGTTATATTAGACATTTTTGCTTAAATCATTAGAATGCTGCTTGCTTACATTTAATTATACTTTTAAAAAATTTGGTTATTGGTTAATTTTATTGTTGAGTAATATAACACACTTTCTAAAAAAACCTCAAGAGCGAAATCCATAACTTTAAACTCCGGTGCTAATTTTACAAGATTGTTTTTTGTCAACTTTAGGTTCTTTGAGAGGTTTAAGTGCTTGGCATAGTCTAACACTTCCAAAAGAATTTGCGTCATCGTGATATTAATAATGCATTCGTAAATAGCATTCGGAAGTTGGTTTACTGACATATTCAATTTATCACTATCTTAGCATTATAAAAGTTATTTACCCACAACAATAATTGAGACACGTGATTGCATTTTAATACAACATTGTGAATTTTAAAGAAATAATGCAACAGTGTAATTTTAAAGTTTATCAATAAAACATGGAAAGACAGGGGAAGAAACAGGGGCTTCAACATGAGCCTGTTTCTTAATTAGAAGCTTGTATGAAAGGTTTGATGAAAAACGGACTGTCTCTTTTTCATTTTTAGAATTTTGTCGTTGTCCTATACATTCATAGCCTTAAATTCTATGAAAAGTAAAAATTAGTTTCAGTTAAACATTCATAAGTCTTATACACTCATGGCCATTAAAAGAATGGCAAAATTTATGTACATTTTATGAAAGAATACTCCACTAAATTTCACAAGAGATAACATTTTCCACACCTCTGTACTAAAATTACCCAAAGTTCGTAGGTTTACTGTTAAGGTCACTGAATGTCAACAGAATTTTTCACATTACACCTACTCCCACGCTCTGTTGGCGCTCGCTACTAAATCAAAGTCTATTATAATGTTTACACAGTTGATCATTTCTTCAATAAAATACATGTTTCCAGCAACCATTTATTTCAAATGACTGGACATCATAAATTGTACGGTAATACATCCATAACAACAATGTTACTACTTATAATAATATAGAATTACCGGTTTTGAGTTCAAACAAAATTACTGGTCAAAATTTTGTTCATGTACCTATGATTGTTTTGAAGAAACTTTTTATAAACACGTTTTTATCTTTACCACATTGTCCTTTTTAAAGCGGACATTTCCACACGACCTCCACGCAACAATTAAAAGGATAAATTCATCATAAAATTTGAATTGCACTTTCACAATCACAGGTTTCCTAACAATTATATTTTTATGACTTACAAAACCTGGTTCTTGAGTACTACTCATCACAAATTTTAATTACTTAATGTACTGGTCATTTACAAAAGGTTATTATTCTCGACTGTAATTATTAATTGGTTGATAGATTGAAGTATTACATGTGAATGTAACTATAAACAGAAAGTACAAAACAATTTCTGATAACTAATGATAATGATTTGTTAAGTTGTGCATTGCCGTCTTCCTCATTGTTGAATTTTACGACTAACAAGCCAATTACCCCATGAAAACCCATAATGGCAATACAGTAGTACCACAAAATCCTGTTACTTGTCTCATTACCGGTACCAATAAATTTACAAATCGACAAGTTGCCGTTATGCGAACAAGATAACCATCAACACAAAGCTTATTAACAATTCTTGAACACTTCTCTTATGTAATAAAAATTGAAACAATAAAGAAAAAGTGTCGAAACAAGCCTATTCACATTCTTAACTGTACTCGTTTTAAGTACATTTAACCAAGAATAACCACTGTACACATACGGGAGTATACCGTTAACTGTTAATAAATCGTGCATTTCATCATTTCCCCCATTTTCCACGTTAAACCCACCTTCCATGACAACGCTGGTCTATAGTTAATATGTCAAGTTAAGCACGAAAATGGTTTCATCTATGATTTCGTATTACCAGGAGCAAAAGTCATCTTAGGTTAAGTGGATTTACTAAAAAGATTCCGGGCGAGGCCAAGCTTTACTCCGGAGCCCGGAGCTTAGGGTAAATTTTAGGTCAAAGAGCTCACCTTTGAACTGGTTGTCGTGAATTCTGCGCTAAGTTATGATTTACAATTGAAGTGCAAATCGTGTTAAGTGTGTCAGAAACCTGTACTTCACGTTTTTTTCAAATTCTATCAGAAAACTATTAGAGGTCAGTTGGACAAAGCCTCGTAATTATGAAGTTGATGGAAGATTTTTCTTTCATGGTCTACAATGTAAATTATTTCCTTTGATGAGCTATAACTACTATTTAGATTAGCTTTTTATAACGACCTTATAAAGAGGATTTCCTCCATCATCACCGTTTCAATCGCTTCATTTTGTAGTGTTGAGTTGTATTAAAAATTTGGTGTAATCTTATAATTCGAATAATTAAGATCCTTAATTAAGCTAATTATTACCAACTTTAAACACCGCTAACTGGATAAAACTAGATACTTGAATTATTCTAAAAACCTTATATATTTATGTACCTGTTTAACTTACCATAACAAATCTTTTTGCTGGTAAACTAATAGGCAGCATTTACACAATGAAATAACTCAATGCAGTAATTACTTTTTGTAATTAAGAATTAGAAACAATAATAAAATAAACTAATTAACAATTGACGACTATTTTCTACAATCAATAAAATTTTTATTTTTAAATTAAATCACATAAGTATTAAGTTCAAACCTAACAATTACTTCTTCAAAAGGCACTGAATTAGAGTGAAAAGATTGTAGAGCAACAGATTATAACTATAGTTGTAGTTCAGAGAATTTAAAATCCTCTTAGAAAAAAAAAATGATATAAATAGCAAAATTACACATATTTGAGTAAACCAAAATGGTTAACCTTTTCCAACTTTTTATGAAAAAATAAAAAAAATAAATTTTCTTTTTATACTTACCGTATTTTTTTTCCATTTTGACTCTTACTAGGCATTTTATTTTATTTTAAATTTAGTAACTGTAAAATGAATATAACTAAATCCTGAGCAATCTTGCTTCAATAATTTTACAAGCCAATGTATTATTAAAAAAAGTATGAGAAAGAGTAAAATCGAGAAATAAAAGACGAATAAATAGCAGAACTAAAACAGAAAGATAAAAAAATGCGAGACTAAATATTTAATATTTGAAGAAGTTAAAGAGGTGGTTAATACGATATAATATAATAATTAGAATGGTCTCTTTATAAAATTTGAAACGTAATAATACTACTTGTAAACGTAACAAGATCTACTTTGTAGAGAATGCAAAAATAAAAGACGATTTGAAGGTAGGTAAGAAAAAGCTAAAGCAAAAGTTGATGCACTTTCTTAAATTGAATTATAATTTAACGTTTTATTTTTTTATGCAAATATGAGTTATTAAAAATGTATCAATAGATTAAAATAGACAAAAACATTAAAATTGTGAAAACATCAAGTAATCTTGTTGTTAAATTGAAACAAGGAAGAGGTCTCTTATGGATAAAATAATTTAGTATTAAGAAGATAAAAAAAAATATATATTAACAACAAAAATTTTTAATTCAATGAAATTCATACCTAATACTCTTTCAAGAGGTAGTAAAAGAGCTATTTATAGACCAAAAAAATAAGACAGTCGTTCTTAGTAACAATTAGTACTAACAAAAAACAAATATTTCCAACCGGTACTTCTAACATTTTCTAAATTAATTCCTGAAAGTTTTTTTTAAGCGGTTAGCCAAATTATAAACCTTATTTGTTTTAGTACTTAGAATGTTTATCAACTGTTTGAGGATTTCGTAAATTATATTACAAACATATTGTTTAGAAGCAGACATTTTGATTTTTTATTACGTAGATAATTATAAATTATCTAATATATAATAATAATTAATTATTATTACATTAAAATTATCATTTTAAATTTTTTAGGTTCTACATTCTTAAATTTTGGATAAATTATCGAATTCTATAGTTAAGGTCGAAAGTAGGATTTAGGAAGTAATTAAAAAAAAAACATTAGATTGTACATTTTAAAACCTTCGATCTGAAGTTCTCAAAATATTTTTTTTAATTTTTATGTACGTATTTTTATACTTTTCAACATGAGACTATTTCAAACAAATTATAATTTTTACAGCTTTTATCGCAGTTTTCTTAACTTTAAATTTTGCCTGCTTTAAATTCTTTTTTAGATTTTGTAATTTCACATAATTTTTAAATCCACAATTTTCTAGCGTATTTCTTGAATTGTTATTGTCTCAAACACAAGATTTTTAGATCTTAGTTTCAGGACATCTTAACTTTAAGTGTCGAAGAATTCTTCACAAATCACTACAATAGCTCTTTAAAAGCATAAATAATTGTTAAAATGTAATAAAACTTTTATATCCTTTTCAAACAATGACTAATTAACGATTGTCTAACTTGTCATAGTAAAACTTCTTTGATCTTTCCTTGCACTTTAACTTGAGCTAAGTTATAAGATTATTTACTGCTCTTCGCTGTAAATGCTGAACCAAAATGTGTAAATCTTGTTGATCAGTGTTACCAATATCTGGTTCATTTATGACCGCGGATTCTAATTTGATAAAATACCGAACGAAATTGTTGTGTCGGTAATGTTATCCAAATGTAAAAGGTGACAATTCTTGCGTGTCTACATCATATCATTTTCCATTGTTAATATATTCGATATTCACGAACGTAACAAAGACTTCCGTGTTACCAACTACTGTCTCAAGAATTTGTTTTAGATCAAAGTTCAAAGTATAATTGTCACGTTTAGTACCTTAACATAAATGAAACAAATTGTCAGAAAGATGTTTACATATTTTTAAATACAGATTCATTCATTTACACAGGTAAAATAATTCCTACAACTATTTCATCGAATTAGGTAATTTAATACTCTGCACTTTATTGCTACTTCCTTTTGTCTTAACATGTCTCGTGCAAGAAACACGAGATTATGATAAAAGCTCAGCGATAAAGTTACAATAAAGTCATACACTAAAAGCAATTATATGTACAAACATAAATTGGCGCAATAAGGAACTTACTAATTTGTGCAAGTGAAAATTGCAGGAATACCCATTTTCTGTAATTACTTTACACGTTTGATAGCAAGACAATCAACGACCTTATTCACGTTTCTTGTTACGTAAATGATTACATCGAGACCAGACCAGAAAACATAATGAGAAAGCAAAGAATTTGATGGTTTGACTCGGTCAAGTGCGCGAATAATTTACTGAAAAAGTCAATTCATTGGTTCCGCCTTCCAACAAGATGGAACTATTGTAATTGAATGGAGAAAAAAATGAGGTCACTCAGGTTCATACATCATACTTGACGTTGAAATTAATACCTCATCAAAGTTTTGTTGTAAATCGGGAACCAAATATGGAAGAGGTGAAAAAATGTTGATCTATGATTGAGAAATTGATAGATACTTTGAATGCGTTTGCATAATAATGGTCAAAAATGCGAGAATTTTTATTTAGACCATGAGGTAACGAGAGTTTCTTTGTATGCATATAATTACTTCTTTATGACATATTCCATTCCAATAGTTATTTCAACTTGACATCCATTTCCACTTCAATGGTATCCACGTAACGTGATGAACCTAAACGTACTTGCATGTACTTATATGTCTGGAAATAAGGAGGACAAAACCTTGAAGGTGTTTTATAGCAGCTGTTACAATACGAATTGGTTGTTCTTCCACAACATATGGTTCTTTCTTATATAACGAAAAGTAAAACCACAGAGAAAGTTATGTAAATCACCAAAATAGCGCAGTACGGACAAAAAGAACCTGAAGAGCATCTCCATAAAATGGACGCTCTTGAAGATGCACACTTTATCTTCAACTATATTTTTATCTAAGCTTGCAGAACCGGTCTCAAAACAGCTTGTTTTAAAAACGCGCCCACAAACTTCGCAAGAAAGGTTAACAGAAGTTGTTTCAGAAGATAAATCGAAGAAAAAGTATCAAAATCATTACGGGCTTCACAAAAAGTGAAAGTGGTCAATATGGTCCCGAGTTTATAGAGTGTGAGAGAACAATGGGGCTTGCAACATATCCACCAAATTCAACGTGAAATAATATCGCAATTATGATTGTGGTGCTTGCTTTAAGTTAATTAGTTTGCAATTCTGATACGGTTTTGTCGCCAAGGTGTGGTCATGGATACCGCTTCTGAGCACGTTCTTGCCAAGAATAGTAAGAGTGTGGGAGCCTAAACTGACTCACGATACGTCACAAAGTCCGGGTACGACTATACGAGGTTGAGCCATAAAATAAATAATAAAAATTTGGGAAAAAGTTCTTTTTTTATAATCGTTCATTTAGTATTTATTTATCTGTGAGTAATAAAATATTCTTGAGAAGATTATACTAGTTGTCCAATTGTACGCTTTGTTTCACCGAACCGTACTTTTATTACTTAATTTCAAAATTAGTAGTCAGCATGTCTTGTTTATAGCGTTTTAGTCCTACACTAGCACTGCAATTAGGTCATAAAAAGACTATTTGGCTACCCAAACAATACCTTACAGAGAAACTTAATTATACACAAAAATTAAAACGTAGAACCTAATCATAAAATTTTGACGGAATTAGGTGGACTAAACTAAAAAGAAAGGAATAATAATGCATAATAACTTTAATAAATTTAACGAATTGTCCAAATTTATACCTACTTTGTTTCTAGTTCAGATCATCATTGATGCAAATTATCTTACAGAATACCTGATTTAATATCATAAAATATAAAAAAAAGATTAACACAGAATAAGGGTAATACAACGCCTAGGGATCGAATTCATACTTATATGTCAATTCATTGCCCAAAAGGCGTTTTGTAAAGATAGACTTTATTGAGAAATTCTATTTGCGGCAATGTTTCGTGGCTGTAACTTAAATATGTCGGATTTCATTTTTTTTATTTGGAATAAGTTTTTATGAACAAGATATAAAAAAATCTATAAATAAATTGAAAACAATTGTTAGAACTTTCGTGACATGTAAAATACGTTTTTAAAAATCTATAAAAGATTTCTCCCATTAGCAGTTTTTTAGGATTTTTTAATAGTTATATTAGAGTTTTTAAAGTAGTATTATTTTATACAGAAGGAAAATTAGCTCCCAATAAGACGATGAATTTGGCCTTTAGATAACTCTACCAAACAAAATTTCTACATAACTATTAGGATTAATATAAATTAAACAAGAAAAAGAAGATCTAGTAAAACTAAAAGATATTTTTTTATATTTATTTTATTAAAGAAAAAGACCAAATGTTAGGAGAACTAGGACAAACAATGTATCGTCAGACGGAAATCTCCGCCCAAAAACCACAATAACGTAGAATAGAAAGCAGTGTCTAAAGTAGACAAAAAAAGTCTAGATAAAAAACGGAAAAATGTGTTACAAAAACATTGAAATTTGGGAAAGTAACATACTTGAAAGAATCAAACACTTGCTTATCGGAAATATATGTTCATATATCAAAAAATTTTTAAAATTTAATAATAACGTTTCATTAGATGGTTTACCTGTGTTGTTACTAAATGTTTTCATTTCCAAGTGCACCAGGAGCACCTCTTACCTGTTGATCTTGATATCGTTCTAATTTCGCTATTTTTGCCACTCTACCTCCAATTATACAGTTAGGTCATCAGCATTTTACAGCAACTTTGCAAACTATCCTCGTACTTTGTCAGATTTCTGCTCGTGCAACTGCTGACATTAAAAGGTGCTAACGCGAGTTTTGAGCAGTTATTAAAGGACAATTAACATTACATCACGCCTTCCTCCTAAAACCAACTTACTTTCTAATCTGAAAAATATGTAGCTCTCAATCACACATCGTCACGTTTATTGAATATGATTTTGGGAAACAGTAGGCTTCTTTAACCTTTGTAAATCCCACGTAACAGACGACCTTCACGAAAAAACCATCTGAAAGTATAATTTTTCTTTGCGAAACGTGCGACGACATTTTTAACATGTGGGTTTTTCAAATTTGGTCGTCCAGTAGGTGGTGCTATTTAATTTTCCAGTTTTCGGTACCGTTCATTCCTGAAATTTTGCTAAACTGTAGTCACTTTCTCCAAGTTCATTAAACGTATTTTCCATATAAGTACTTCCACTTTGAAACAGGTACCTTCAAGCGGTACGACGAAATGACAATCATAATTAATAACAGTACCTGTGATGAGCAAAACTGATCGCATGGTTTTACTTCACCTTGAGTTGTTGATTACATGACATCATCAACGCGCGAAAATAGCTAATTTTACACAAATGGTACAGCTATTCTGAGTAAATTATACTCATGAAGGTCTTTTTTTGTTCCAGGATGATGGTGGTATTGAATATTTTAATACCATCGTCGTTCAGCCCCATCTCAAGCTGGTTACTAACCAAGGGAGAGGTTTCCACATTCGATGCCGTTACAATACCAGGAATAACACCATCACAAATGATTCTCTCAAGGTTGAGTAAGTACCTTTTTGTGCCATCGGAAACTTGTTCCTAGTGTGTTAGTTCCATTAGTAATAATTGATTGGACCATTTTTCACGTCTGTTCTCGAGAATTAGAGGCGCGCAGCTTAAGTATTTCCTCATCCTCTTGCATCGGTTCTTGATAATTTCTCATCAGATTTATTTTTCTGTTTATCTGGTTTCTGATCTTTTGGAATGTTAACATTTAGTTCTGTAACGGTACCTCAGATTTGCATCTTCATGATAATGCATTTATAATTTAATTATCTATTACTTTTAATTCATAAACGCAAAATTGCAACACGACGAGATTACTACCGAGTTATAACTGATCTTAAATCTAACAATACGCTATTTATTAATTTAGTATGGTCATTTAAAAGTCAAGCATTATCTTGGTTTACAAAACCTTTTATAGCCTTTAGAAAGAACTTTGTGCAATCCAATCTCTTTATTGTTTTCGATCACAACAAAGATCCTTGCATTTTTACTTTTATGTGGGCAGCAAACAGGTCACACCACTAAAAAGCAAATTGATTTAACATTTAGCAACAGCCTCGCTTCTATTACGTAGGCTTTCATAAAATCTAACCAACAAACACTTCAATTAGTTTGAAAACAGGAGTCCTTCTTGTCACAAAAATGTAGTTGCAATCTCAGATAATAACAGGAGAAGCTTCGGACCTAACAATTTCTTTTATTAAAGTGGGTGTGACATCGAAAAGACGTCAAAGATTAGAATTTATAGAAGTGATCTAAAGTGTTGGTTATCGATTAGTCAAAACAACTTGGAACGGAATTTACAACGTTCGCGACCGCGGAGAATTATAACTCATGCTCAGCATTGTCCAAGAACTTGCGGTGATGTAATGTCACAGTTTGTGGTTGTAAATGACAATGTTTAAAGCACCAGAACCTGGAAAATGAAGTCGATGCGTGACCTTTACGCCCACTTAAGATTACAAACAAGGTGACCATCAAAAAGAACAAAATTTTTGCAAAGGAGTCTTCTGATCATTCCCATTGTTAACGGAAAGCATTATGGAAATTTTCTTTTCCGTATTTAATAGTCTCCTAATCTTAAAATCATGAATATTAAATTCACTTTTCATTTCCGGCCGACTGGAAACAAATCGGATATTATCTCTTCCTCTTCATCATTTCATTACCTGACCGCCGAAACAATCTTCAAGATCATCAACGTCAAATTAAAACTTTTTCACAAATGACGACGTAATGATTTTTAAATTACCCTGAATTAATAAAATTCGCACTTTCATTCAAGAAAAAGTCTCATGCTCTTACCTTCACCCATTTCACTTTTTTCAGTTTAATGGCCGCTGATCCTATAACGGCGCTAGCACCAATGCCTGGTTGCAGCATGAAAATTTTTACTGGTGATCCACATGAGAAGGAAGTCGCAGAAAATGTGAAAATTGGAGATCCTCTGACTTTGGTTATCACTTTAGATGAACAAGAAACTTATGGTATTCGTGTCACCGATTGTTTAGTCAGAGACGGATTAGGTTGGGGTGAACAGAAATTAATAAACGATGAAGGATGTCCTTTGGATGCCGAAATTATGGGGCGCTTTGAATATTCGGATGATAAAACAAAAGCTTCTGTGCATTTCCAGGCCCATAAATTTCCTTACACTGCCTCTGTGTATTATCAGTGCAACGTAAAGTTGTGTTTGAAGGCTGATGGAGGATGCGAATTGTCGGTAAGTTTGTTTAGTCACTTTTTGGGAAAATCCCGATGAATATTTAATCCGCGAAGTGAAAGTTCTTCATCAAAATTTGAATATCGTGAAGTATTAAACCAACAAACGAGAAAGCCACAAAAGAAATAAAATGCATGTTTTTATTATTTAAATGCCACTAAATATTTAATTAAAAGTATTATTTAGATGTCGTTAGGACACCACATAACACACTTTCGATTTTTAGTGATTCTCTAAGAAAAAAAAGATCTAAGACTCTTGTAGATTTTCAAGTTTTTACTACTTATTTTAGAATAAGTTAAAAAACATATAAAAGGAAGGACAAATATAGAATCAAAATCCAAAATAATAGATATTCATAAATAATAGGGAATTAGGAAATTTTGGAAAATAAACATGCCAAAAATGGAGGGAGTAATAGCTTATTACATTTTTTTTTAAATCATAAATAAAAATTATAGTCTCCAAATTCGAAATTGAAAATTTATAAAAATCAAATAAAGTTAAATACAAAATGAAACAGAAATAAAAATTGTAGCTTTGAAATTATAATCTAAAAGGAAAATGAAAGAAGTTGAAAAGTAAGCAAGTAAGAACAAAAAACTATTTCTCTCGCATCAATATAGAATTTTTTTTTGGATAAAACCTTAAACGCCATTGCGTTAAAAAACATTTTGCAAATAACTTTTCACTTTCTTCTCCAACCTACGTCGATTTAAATTCAGATGTTATTATTTCCATCACCTACTTTTTTCACTTTAATCGACAAACCAAATCGCATTTGATTTTGAGGTTGATACACCACATTTAATTTCTAGATCTTTCAACGTTTGCAATTCTTAAAGTGTGGGTAAATTCCGATCCGTACGTAAAAGGATCTTGACGTAATTTTGTAACCACATAAACACCGACACTCGGTATACCTGACTCTTTCTGTGCAGTTTTTTCGGAGAAAGTATCACATAACCTACAAGGAAAGTGAATGCGTAATAAAAAACAAAACGCAGAGTATTAAAAAAATATATTTGCATGATCGAAAGCCTAAATTGAAAAGTTAAGCGTTAAATAAGCCCCGAAATTGGTCCATTTTTTCATGAGTCATGTCACGTTTCGTTTTTTGATCACATACAACAGGATTTAAGTTTGTTTTTGACGCGTTCTTAAAAAAAGGCTATGAAATAAAATATGTAACTGATCAAATCATTTATTTATACAAATATGACTAGCAATTTCTTCATTTGTGGCTGTTAATGCCTCATGTAAAGGATGTTTGTTTTAGCGTGACTGTCATAATTTAAAAATAAACATACCTGTAAATAGCGAAAGTGCAAATACATTACAATGTAACTATATCTCAGATAATTTGTTCTTTTTGTAAACCTCACGCAGAGTAGTTAACAAGAGAAATATGGTCATATTTATTAGATATGATGTGATTAAGACTCTCAAGAATTTGCACCATGAACGTCGAATCAGATATACCGACATAAAATTTTCTCATTTCATATTCAGCATTAACAGAATAATTACTACGTCGACAAGAATCTTTCAACTGCTAGCAATAATAACACAGTAGCTGCGAAACTAATTTTGAAGAGAATTTTCAACATTTCGATCGAAATTTTTTTGTTGTCTCTATTTTAGGTAATAACATTAAAGCGGTAACATCGCGTGGGACAAATACGAGCTTTTTTGTTATTCCCGGAACATTTTTATAGATAATAGCATCTCATCAAACATGATGTCGTAGGTGTCGGATCATTTTTCAAAATGTGTACCGCTATAATGTTTCATTGGAATCACCACAAACATAATTAATTTTGATTATGTGGGGGCAAAGACCTTGAGTGGTTCGAAGGACGCTATTTTGTACAATAAGGTACAAACCACGCAATTTTCTGGTAGTAAGATCGCGTAGGATGATATTAAGTAATATTACACGCAAATGTTTCCATTTGCATTACCTAGTTATGAACATGGTCCAATTATGGTCATTTTCACTAGGATTATGAAAGAGATACGTAAATTGTTTTACGAAATATCAACACGAAAGTTTAAAATTGGAACAATTAGATTATGGAAAAATAAAGTGAAATAGATGACAATATCGCAAACAAAATTATTGTTTATTAAATTTATTTTTCAAAATCCAAACACTAAGACTTTTACACAAAAACTTTTAAAATGTAAATTTATAATAAAAAGTCACACGAGCTTTGCTTACTCGAGAGAAAACTTCTAACCAACATTTACGAGCAAAACTTAAAGCTTCAGAAATGAATCCAGGTTCTTAGTTTCTCAGTTTTTAAGATTTCCAATTTAACAAATTTCTAGGTTTTTAAATTTTTTAAACCAAACAGTTCTTTGATTTTTAGCTTCTCAATTCAAGTTCTCAAGATATTTCGTGATTCTCCATTTTTTCAGGTTTTAAATTTCCCAACTTCGCTGTTTCTCAGATTTAAACTTATCAAATTTTAGAATCTTTTTTTGTTCAGAAATTCTAAAATTCTAATTGTAAGGTTTGCAACGTTTAGATTTTCATTTTCCTAGTTTATTAGATTTTAAAATTATCGAACTTTAATTAATGTATTTTTTTATTTTCTACTTAAAGTTTTTAAATTCTGTTTCTCAAATTTTCTGATTTCAGATTTTTATGTTATAAAGATCTAAGTTTCGAGATTTTGAAAAGTCAAAATTTTCAGATTTAAATACCGACCCTGCGATTTTTCTCTCGTGCTTTCGTAAGTGGGAAATTTTAAAATATGTTTCTTATTGTTGTTTATGATTATTAGGTTGGTTTTACTCGACGTTGTATATTTTCCTCTTTGATTGGGAGCGATAATAACAGCGTCCACCAACACTTATGTTCCGGCCTATAAATCCATTTAATTATTTAGTTATAAATACGATTATTTTAAAATATAGAAGCAATATAGCACTACAAACTAGTCTAATCACATTTTCTCTATCGTGATTCATATGTGAGATATATGCAAAAAATCCCGTTTTTCAACAATTCAAAACGGAGAAAAACCTAATCTACCCTGTTTTTTTTTATAGTGAAAAGCATAAAAATGAAATTGAAACATGAATTAAAACATGTGGTGTCGAGAAATAAATTTATTTGTCAATTTCTAGTAAACTTTATGATATTGACTAATAAAAAACAAGCTGCGCCTAAAGTGATTCATAGTGCCTAATACTTCTACACTCATTTCCAGAATCGACATTACCAAGAAAAATTTTCATGTCAACCCTACATACGAGTTACTACTTAAACGCTTCAAGGGAAAAATTATTGCATATACTTATTAATTGCTTTAGGAGCAATTCATGGTTTACCAGTCAATACCATAAATCTTATTAGAAGATGAAATATTAATTAATATCTTGACATGTTTCAGTTTTATTTTTATGCTTTTCGGTACATTAGTGTTGGCGGACCCTGTACTGCACAGCCAGCATTATTTAACTTTTTTTTAATAGTGTCCAGAAATTTTACAGTTATACTTCGTATATTTAAAAACATTTCTTTATAAACTAGAACCTTTCCAATGCCAACCAGCAAATCATAGTTTCTGTATTGGTTCTAAAACATTGTGGAATATCTTTAAGACTTGTATTTTTCCTGCATAAATTGCAACTAGCTTGAAATATATTATCTCCGTTGGTCCCAGTTATCTACATTTTTACAGAACTCTTCAAAAAATTTTAGCCTGTCTTAAAATATTTTTTTAACAATGTAGTTATAATGTAGTTTTTTTTTGCTTAAAACAACGGAATTGTAACTTTCGCCATTTATATTAGCAAGATTTCATTTCCATTTCTCTTCATGTCTTTTTCATTTCCTACCTGCTGGATTACTTAGTGTGAGTAGCTTTGACTTATTAAGTACATCTTCCGATTTCCTTTCTTTGTACGAGAATATATGAATAATCCAATAGATTATAATCAATTATATAATTATATAATCCTTGCACACATTTTTTACGAACTTTTTATTTCATAAAATATTGGTGAATCAATAAAAAATTGTTAGATTTTGGTGCCTTTAAAGAGAGAAGTTAGAGCTTTTAACTACAAAAAATTTTGTTTTTGAAAACCACAATCTTTTGAAAGCAGTAGTTAACACTAAAATGTAGTAAATTAAAATCATAGTTAATATCTATCCTGACAACATAATAAATTTTCTTATATTCTTTTCAAATAGTATAACTGTTTCTCATATTTTATGCCCGATGTTACCAAAACGAAGTTAGATCATTGGTGTATCATTATTGTGTATCACTTGCTTGAGAACTCGCATAAAATTTGAAATTGAATAATACACTTTTTTGAATTCTTAAACATTTATGTGAACTATGCAGTCGTATAAGTAGTAATTATTTTTGTAAAAATTATAATGTTCCAACGGGACTTCTGATAATGTAAAATTACTAAACATTTGCTGTTTAACTCCATTTACAGGACCATTAAATTCACAGTCGGATAGAATATTCAGTTTTCTGAACACCAACAGTTTTATAGCCACAATTCCAGTATATGCAATAAGGAATAAATAGTAAGCTTATCTCATTCGTTTCACCTTCTTGACCAGTAAAACTATCAAAAAACTAGTATTTATTACGAAACAGTTCATCTCAAAACCGCATCAAACATGGCTAATATTCGCGACCAAAAAAAACTAATTGGATTTGTGGACGTTGTTCGTGACCTGTAGGCAGTGCCGTACACAAAAAGTGGTTTGACTCATGATTTTATTTTAATTGGTAACATCATCTCACAATACTTTGCAACCTTGAGGGATCGAATAATTGCATGACTGAAACGCTGGGAATTCTCCCATCGAATCACATCATCATAAAATTGTAATTAAAATAGCAGCCAAAAGTAACGAATGAGGAAAAAAATTAAAATTGTAAATCCGTTACCTCGTTGGAGGTTAGCGAAGTTCGCGATGGTTCCAAGAACCATCAGGTTGTAGGTGCATGGCCGCTGCACCCAAGGTTAAACGGGAGGGCGTCAGGCTCTATTGCATCCACAATGGCCATATCGTGTCCTTTGAAAAGTCGAACGAGACAAATGGTCCGCCTACAATTTGCGTGTCACGCGTGACGACCAGCGCTTTGTCCTGGCGAAGAATGATGTTCCACGAGTCAAAAAAATAAAATAAAAAATAAAGCAAGATAGATAGCCAAATGATTTTCAATTGAATGCTATTTAAAATTACATCAAAATAATACACATCTTTGAAAACGTATTTAAAATTGGGGGAGCTTCAAAAAATACATTCAAATTTACTTAAAACGAAAACTGACGACATTTTAGACGTTTTTGAGAATAAAATGTTGTAGAAGATTTTTTCGGTTCGCTAACCGCATTTTTGCCTTTCAGCCACCAAATTGCGGAGGAAACAGGTTGCGAAGGCAAGCCAGTGGCGGTGCCAGCCCGGCGGACCCCAACGAAGGGACACCAGCTACCATCGAAGTGTACAGTGGCCTTTATGTCAACGAGGCCAACGACCTCGCCAAAGCCGGCTTGGAGGAGGACTCCGTCTTCAGCGAGAAGGTGAGCTTCGTATCACATCTTCAGATATTTTTGTCGTGATAGTGACTAAGCACCGCCCCAGGTGTTATTGCCAATTTCGGTCGCAATCGTGTCGCAAAAAAAGAAATAGCGGTTCGCTGTCTGCCCTTTTTTGGCGAATAAAGACTCAAAAGACAATCAACTCGAGAACTGGAATGAAACAACAACAATAGCGAATCGATATCCGTTATTGCAGTCACCGGGTGGTTTTTTTGCTTCGATCGTAATCATAAATTTTGTTGACCTTCAATGCTTTCACGTTTTAGTAATCAATTAAATAAAAAAGAACATTTAATTTTGGGATAAAAAACGTTTTATTTGTTGACACGCCGATTTTGAAAACGATTAGCTTTGAATGTAGCTTATTTCCTAGGAAATTCTGTTGTCATCGCGAATAAGAAAGTTTAATTGCATATTCAGGATTAATTGCAATTGCAAGTTAAATTGAAATTAATCTACTTTATGTTGCGAATAAGGTAGAGGATTACGTAAGTTGTCGCGTAATTTTACTTTATGGAAAAAGTTGGTTGATTTACATAGTAGCAGCTTGTGGCGGTGTATAATATTATAGTAATATATTAGTTGTTAAAGTAACTATTAGTATTACGATCCATAAAAATCGACGCCTAAATAAAAGACAAATTAATATAAAAATTATATTAAAAAATCCACGAGTTCAATTGTTAAGTCTGTGATTTTAGGGATTCATAATTATTATTTATACATTTTAGAATATTTTAAGCGTTTTCACATATCATACATCCAATTATTACCGAAATTATAGTAAATTAAAGCGCGCGTGGGAGAGAATGAACCTGCATCTCAGATGATGGGGGCGATTGTTGGGCAAAAGATCTACTCAACCAATCCTCATATTTTTTTTTCTTCTTCAAATTTTAGTATAAAATCAAACAACTGTCATTTCTTTATTTTTTTAATTTTTCTTTATGCCACATTTTAGCTAAGATCTTAATTTACAAAAAAATCAAACGATTCCTAGAGCAAATCTATCCCCGATGAGGATTTTCAAAAAAAGACAGTTTTTATCTTTGTGATTTTAAAACTATTTTTAAACGTTTTTTTAAATTTATTCAAAAACTGTATGTATTAGTAATAAATAATAATAATTTTATATTTTAATAGTCGCAAAAAAATGTCCGAGCACCTTGTATTCTTGTATTCTATGATCCATCAGTTTTTTAAGGTGTGGAAAACAAGACTATTGAACCTTCGCAGCAGACAACTACAATTTAAATGATTCACTTAATAAATAATAAAATAATTGTCATTTCTCAAATCTCTCGGCGTACACTGCGCAATACTTTTTGTCATTTTTATTGTTTTTCGCAGGAGCCCGAATTGATTTAAAAATTTATTGATCATTCAGTACATATAAAAATTAAATAAAATATATGAATAAATACGTTTTTTTGTTCAACTTATAAAAAAAACAAAATTCATTTTAATATCTACTATAAAAAACATTCTGTCATAGATAATTTGTATCACTTAACGCAGCAAATACGTCTATGGAGCGTTTCCATCTACGTTAATAAGCACATTCCCTGCAAGACGGAAATTTGCAATTACGATATATGTCTATACGTTTATGGTAAAATATACGAAGTGATATGTGAAAAAAACGAAACTGGAGAATTAGAAATGAAAAGTATAATAAGTAATGAACAATTTGTGTTTACAGATTACGACGCTATTTTTATAACGTCACAGAGAGAAACAAGATTTGGGATTTCTAATTTCATCAAAACGTAGTTCTAAGAAAAATGAAAATTTGAGTTGATATTTCTAGATTTCATCTCGCTAAATGGCGACCGGTTTGATCGCTTTTAATCACATCGAAATTGTGTTAAACCTTAATGAAATTTTAAAGAAAAATATGTAAACATAAATTGTGTACAGCACGCAAAGTGTAAAAAGAAGCAAAAAACTGAATGATGAGACTATAATAGACTTAAAAAAACGAGGAATTCGACTTTGGAAGTAACAGTTAAAATGATCAGAAGAATTACGTGCAGAATAACACTTTTTGAATTACGTAAAATCAGAATAGTTGCATTTTAGACATGCCATGTTTTTTTTTTAATTTATTATGCGACGTTTTAATAATATCTATACGTAGGTATATAAAACAGTTTGTCCTGACCCAAATTTCATCGCAAGACTCAAACGGTTAGAGCCCGGAACATGAAATCTAGGGAACGTATTGCCTTCGTAACGCACAAAGAAGGATTTTTTTTTAAATTCAGCTTCTAATTGAACCAAAAAGGATAACATTTGTCTTCACGGTTTCCATAATGGATGAAAATGAAAAACAATTGTTGTGTTGATAAATATCCGTCAAGAAATCATTTTCGGTTTAGCATTTTTTATGTAACTGTAAGAATAAAGTTTTAAATAATATAAAAAATACGGAGGAAGTTCTTCCCAATGATTTCTTCTTCAATGAAAGTGAGCTATTTATGGACGTGTTTTATTATTTTTGCTATTTTTTAAAGGTGGTAATGAAATGGTCTTAGAGAACCGGGATTTTAATAGTTTTATAATATCACCTTTGCATATTGAAAAATTAGGTAAAATAAAATTCTTCATAAAATGTTTGTTCTATTTATTCAACTTAATTTTTTTAGTTCATGTTTTCTTTTTTAAATTAGTGCACAATCCCATTAACGAGTGATCAGTTTTTCACAGATTATTCATTACCTTTTAGCCTTTAATAAAATGTTGCTTTTGACAATAAACTATAAAAAATATTCAACGAAAGGGAGCATTTTTATCTTCTTCCTGGTAAATCCGGCTACTACAGACAGTACTACGTTCAGTTTAATGTCACGCCTTTAATGTTCTACTTTTTAAAGCAAAAAATAAATGAAATAAATAAACAAAAGGCTTAGTTACGTTCTTCACAAACAGTGTTACAAATGTTAAGGCATCAGTAATTTTAAAAGATCTCATTTTCATAAAGAAACCAATAAGTATCACAAATCAACAATTTTTAAACGTCGAATTAAACAGTCTTTTACAGTTATACAAATGTCACTGTCATTGAAATGAAACGAACAAACAACACTTTAGAAGGAAAGTAAATTATTCGCACCCACGTAAACACCAGTTTTTATAGATTTACTTCAAGCGAAGAGCAAGGACTGTACAGTTCTTAGAAATTTAAACTTAAGTTTACACGGAAAAGATATGTGAACAAGAACGCCGACTTTAATTTTTCTACTAGCAGTCTATTCTTCGAACACGCATTGTATTCGACATACTCGAAGAAATACCTTGTATAAAATCTACAGGTATACGACACCCACAATATGCAAATATAAATTATCCTACTTTGTTAGTTGACTTTAGCCAGGAATTTTTAAAGTATATTTATTTAGGTGAGCGGGACTGAATAAATATCCGTTACACTCAACTGCCCGCTTTTTTCTTTTCAATTCACATGTTTATACCCTAAGCCACGTTACTTTTTAGCAACCGCGGTTCAGTGACTACGAAATAAAAGAACAATAAAATAAACCATTATACGAAAAGCTTTTGCACTCTTGCATCGTAACTTTCCACGTAAAAACACTAAAAACCAATGAGTGAGTAATACATGTATTTTTCGTTACGTACCTTTTCTATATAAACAAGTAATTGTGGCAAGTGAAACCGAATGAATATCCTAGTAATACCAAACATTATACCGGCAGTAAAAGATTATCGTTTAATTACAAGCTTGCAAGATTTTCTAGGCTCGTTTTTGCTTTGTAGATTCAGTATATGCACTTCTTGTAGAAAGTTTTTCTTTGGTAAATCAACAAAAAACCTCTCAACATTCTCTTGTACATTATGAAAGAAGAGAAGTACTTCACCTTTTATTTATGCATGTCACACAGTCATGATTTTTAAAGGATGTGGAAAATCTGTGATCCTCCTGAGTCATCGGCGTCAATTAACTTACAATGCTTACTCACGATTTCCTGGCAGCATGGTCCTGGAGGAAATGAACAATGTCCCCTTCATGCAAATCTTAAGATCGTTAATAAAGAAATAATCAAAAGTGAATGTCATGCGTATCTCCACCTAAGAGACTTTGAATTGTTTGCACTTTCACTGTTCCTTTTGATGTATTGAAAGGAGACCAACGAGAGTACTTTTTAATTATTATTCCAACACACGTAACGCGAAAGCACGACATTATCCCATTCTTAAGGCAGCTAATAGCTAGTTTCGCATTGTATTAAATGACAATTCCTTATTTTTCTAGACTCCCGATGACGCCATCTGCATATCTCAGAGAAGTTTTGCCATCGGTATATGCATAGCAGGTCTCATTTTGATGCTTTGCGTCATCGCAGCCATAGTGTGCCTCTTGGCGAGAAGAAGAACGAAAAAGATGTCATCGAACCCCGGCAGCTCCATCTACAGCGGTCCCTACACCAACACTGCCTATAGTCATAGTAGCTAAAAATCGACAACGACCTTAACTGCCATTATTGGTCTTCAAAAATAGATTAGGTGCCATCCAAGGCTCAGTGCTCATATAGTTTTTAAAGAAACCTTCTCTTACAATGGTGTTCAAGATGGAATCTTTAACTGCCATTTTCTTTTACTTGCCTTCTACTTTTGATAGCCTCTGTAGAACTTTACCTCAAGTTCCAATAATTTTAAGGAATCGCGAGCCAATGAGGAAACGACAGTTTCCCAACGAACATTTGCAAACTCGGCAAACCTTCATATAACTTTTTAACTCAAGGTATTTTGCACAATTTAACAAATCTTTTAAATCTCTGATCACAAAAACATGTTTTGCGCTTATTTTAGTCAACGTTAACATCATCAATAATTTTGACAGCTCCAATTGATGAATTAAGCATGTCTACAAGTTAATCCACTTTGTCTGCTATTCTCATGCTGCTCTACTTTCCCCTACGTCACTCTTTCTTTCCTAAAAGTTTTAGAAATTCGATCAATTTTCGTTGGGAAACTCATAATATATGTAGACTTCTCCTTGGCTCCATTATAGTCGTGATAATTTTTAACAAGGGGCGGGTGAAGGGACTATTTATGTAAAATGTCACGATTCAGATTATAGCCCCAAAAGGTCTTACAATCTGAAAAAACGAATAACTCGAATACAAACAAGGCGGAAGCTTTGTCTGTATTACGGTCCTGAATCACAGCAACATTACTATGTTAAATCTTTGTATATAAACCGTAATGCTGCCCTGGTTCTCGACCTCTTAGCTTTAAGAATTAAAATCGAGCAAAACCACGAATATTAATAGAAAGGTGCTTTAATAAATCTTTAACTATCTTCCAATTTAACAAGTAAATAAATATAAAACAATACGTTGTCTTTTATTTCCCGTCTAGTGTTTAGTCTCTCGTTTGAAGTAGTCTCTTTCAATTCTCTGAACCAGGTTGATAAGAACTGGGTAATTTCTTACAGTATTAGCGATATGGCTGTTTGGCAAAGGTGTTGTCAAGATGGTGAAAAGATGTCCAAAAACTAACGCATCGAGTTCTGTCGGTCTGTAACAAAAAGACAGTCTAACTGACCAAAAAAAAATCCTCTTACTTGTCTCCAAAAAAAAAGTCTTTGCCTTCAAGGCGATCAGTAAGAGCCTGGCAACAATTCTCCACCTCTTCAAACACTTCAGACGTTGTTTTTTGATACCAACCCATCACTTTTAGTTTTTTGATAACAGAAGCCCTTTTTATCCTAGTTTGGATATGATTCAAAGGCCATGGATAGATTGACCCATATCTTACACTAGTCACTTCATTGTAAGTTTCTTTATCACACCAACAAATGTATAACTTTCACAAAAATTAGTTTTAGTGAAAAAAAAGTCACACACACTTACCTCTGCAACTTCCATTACTGTATGAACAAGACTCATATAAGCCCTCATATCTGACTTCATTTCGGGGTCCAATTTTTCAGTCAAAGTAATTCCCTTATTATTAATAAACTGGACGATGGGCTCTAATTCAGAAATCACAAAAGCCCCTGCTTTTATAAATGGGACTTTTCCGGACGGAGACATGGCTTCTGCGTTTGCCCTCGGTTCCACTTGAAAGTCCAAATTGCACATTTTGAGAAAAGCTTGAACGGCTAAACAATTAGCGTTGTCTGGTAATAAAATTTGTTCCACTTCATATGGTTGAAATAATTTGACATCTTTGGGCCAGGGCTCCTGGGCTAAAAATTGAGGTTATGTAATGTTATGTAATTTTTAAAAAGAGAATTACCGCCAAGTTCGATTTGTATACGTTCAACTAAAACCATGATGTCGTAAATTATGTACTTTTCACAATAATGTTATAAAAATATAAATAATACTGTTTAATAACAGCAATAACAATCCAAGTACCACCCAAACAAAAATGAATGTTACCAGATCCACCCACGTAATAATAAAATTAATTAATAGGAATCAGTTTAGGCTAAATATAATTGTATTGGCAATGGAATTGTGCCTTTTTTAGTTTTAAGTTTTGCCTCTTTTTGATTTAAACTACTTTTTAAAGAAATATAAGAAATTCTCACTACAAACTGACGAGAACATGTTAGAACGAAAATTCCTGCTGTTTTCAAACTAATATTCCTTTCAATACGGTACTTACTACTTATTTGTAGGTTTTCCAGTACTTCAGACAAGCTATCTAAAACGGCAGCCTTAAAACAGTTGGTGGTAAATTTAGAACGCCCTAAACAATTCTAACCTTTCTGTTTTCCACGTCAACGTCTTCCTCAATTTCTTCATCTGATTCTATGTGAATAATAGAAATGCTGTGACTACTTTCATTATCTGTTTCATCTATGGTACCAGAGCCAGAAAATGTAACAGATAAAGTGTCAAAATCACTGTAATTTTCTTTTAAAACCTCATTCGTATTGTGAAGGGAAGTATTTTCCAAATCATTTCCTTCCTCTTCCTGTTCTTTCTTACAATTTTCAGTCTCAGCACCTAAAACAGTATCTACTGAAGCAGTGTTAAATAATTCCACGTTTAACATTAATTTATATACCTTCAGTATTGGGACTATAATCTCCAGACATCTTCAGATTGAATGAGACTTGACACGAGCGCGAAAATTTAAACCGTCTGTCAAATCAAAGAGACGTGTTGCGGGTTGCAAACATTCTGTCTTTTCCAAATCCAAAATGTCTAAGAGAGGTGAGTGAGTGAATTTTTCCCTTAAAATTGCAAAATACTCGTGTAATCTTCTTATTTTAAATCGTAAAAGGCAATATTTATCATTGTATCCAACATTTGTGATTCATTTGAGTGAATATTTTCTCGGATGGCCGAAAAATGCTTAAGATTTTCGCCAAAACGGTTTTTAGGTTATGTTTTTAGTAACATGTTACATCTAATTTATAGGACGTGGTGGTTCCGCGGGAGCCAAATTCAGGATTTCCCTGGGTTTACCAGTCGGTGCAGTTATCAACTGTGCAGATAACACTGGTAAGTTTGACTCTATAATTCAAATTTAAAAATTTTTAACATTTTTTTTCTGTAGGAGCCAAAAACTTGTATGTTATCGCGGTTCAAGGTATTGGCGGTCGTTTGAACCGTCTCCCCGCTGCTGGTTCTGGCGACATGATTGTGGCAACAGTAAAAAAAGGAAAGCCAGAACTTCGTAAGAAGGTTATGCCTGCAGTTGTTATCAGGCAACGTAAACCGTTCAGAAGGAAGGATGGTGTTTTTATATATTTTGAAGACAATGCGGGAGTCATTGTTAATAATAAAGGAGAAATGAAAGGCTCGGCGATTACCGGACCTGTCGCAAAAGAATGTGCAGATTTATGGCCCAGGATTGCGTCAAATGCTAGTAGCATTGCTTGACTTGTATGAGTTTCCTTTATTTAAAAAAATATAAAAAAGAATAAATTTTTCTTTACCAGAAAATGTTTTATTTGCAGTATAGATGGAAAATTGAAAAATTGAGGAAAGACTGACGTGATGAGGTGAATGTAGATCTGGGCTGGTCACTAACTTTGATTATTTTTATTTACTTAGTTTAATATGTGCAGAGAAGAGCACTAATTAATATCTAAATTAGCTCAAAGAGGGTGATGTTTCCCACCGGTAAATGACAAAGTTTCAACCCTCCACAAGAACACTTAAAAATTATTTATTGATTTGTAATTTTCAAATGAAGCAAGCACCGAATTGTGGAGAATTTCTCGTTGCTTTTGTATTTATAGTATTTATTTAATTTATAATTTGTATTTACTGCTTGAATATACTTGTTGTTTTTTTAAACTTAAATTTTGAAGGCTCGGAAATTAATTTTCATTTAAAAATCTGTATTTTTGGAAATTACGCATTTTTGTTTTAGCTAAACAAAAAAAAATATTTTAATAGTTAAAAAAATCATGTTAAATTCTGTAATCAATTAGGTAATATCTTGCAGAACAGAAGAATGGAGATCATTTTTACGACAAGTTTGTATAGAACCATTGAATTTAGTTTGAAAAAAACACGTTTTTCAAACACAAAAAAATTATCAGATTGTTCGCTGATGTACTTTTCGGTAGGCAAACTACTAACATTAAAATGCCGATTAAAAAATTTTAGATTTTAATCATTGTAAAATACCAATTTTGTTTTGGGAAATTATTTTATGCAAGTACTCTCTTTTTCCGAACAATAACAAGAATATTTTAATGTTCTTTCTTTATATTTTAAAATTATTTTCCTAAAGCTATCACTAACTAATGTAACGACTGTCTTGAACGTAAAAGTAAAGGACAGACGAGTGTTTTAATTTTTGGTTAAAGTTTTTGTAATAAAATTATATGGGCACAAATATAGTGTTTTTTCTATACAGAAAGCTATCCAAAATCAAAACGTGTTGTTTTCTTTTACGTTTTCAGAAAAAAAGTGCTCTTTAGGTCATTTATTTTATTATAACTGCGCTCATAACTATTTTCTTGTTTTTATTAAAAATATGTTTAAGTTGTCAAATGAGTAATACTGGTTGCATAAAAATATTTATTATTAAATTGATTGTGACATAAAGTTCTTTGTATTTTACTTATGCGTAGGGTATATCTAAAGGTTAAGAAAGAATAAAGTTTAAAAATATAACTGTTTTTTTAATAAAAATTATTATGTATGCAAATATATTAAATGTACCGCTTAACAACATAGAAGGAAAATGCTTCCACATTAATCCGGTATGGTCTAGTGGCTAGGATACCTGGCTCTCACCCAGGAGGCTCGGGTTCGATTCCCGGTACCGGAATATTTTCTTTTTTATTTTTTTTTATTTACATCGCAAACATATTTACATTATAAATAATTAAATAATTATATCATTATATCCTCCTCGACTAATTTTCCATCCACGAAAAGCTGATGTATCACTCCATGTTTACGGTCCACAGAAGTCGCTCTTATAGAAGCTTTCAAATTTTCAAATTCGAAACTCATTTCGCTTCCCCCATCAATAAAAATATTTTCTGTTTCAACATATTGTCCATTCACCCAGACATTCAATGTCTGTTTTTCTAAAATGGTAAATACATTGCAAGTTTTAATTTTTGCCAAAGAAATTCTTACCAAAAACAACCCTGTAACGCTTCCCTTGCGCCAAAACCGCCCATGACCTTGTGGTTTGCGACTGTTTTTCTGTGAACTTTTCCAGAGGTTTTCCATCGACCAAGAGACTATAAGCGAAAGCGAAATGGGGCAACGGATCGACACGCAACTCACATTTTGCACCTTGTGTTCCCAGCGTAAACTTTTCTTCACCAACTAATTTAAACATCCAATCTCGGCGTAAAATTTCCTACAAACTCGCATAGTTGCTTAGTTGAATTATAACTTTACACGTTACCTGTCCATCTACTCTAATGACTCTTTTTCCTGTGGTTCCTCCATGTTCAAATTCGATTGTGTGTACTCCGTCAAGAAGAGGAACACTCCAGAAGGCCACTAAATCTGAGCGATCTTGCGAGCCACCTTTATTTAGTAGGTTTCCACTCAATGCCATGGTTTAACTGAGAAATTAATGAAAAAAGACCTTGACTTTACTGATGCATCGACAATGAATATTTTAATACCACTATCGGAACATTTTTCCGTTAGGTTCTACAGTGTTTGTATTCAATGGTGGCGCGTGATTGTCGACCTTATAGAGGACGATGAAAGGGACGTTGGTTTCGTAAGAAAGCTTTGATTATATTCATGATCGATACATGGTTTGTTGGGTGATTTGACGACTTTGGAGCTTTGCCATCAAATTAATATTAATGTGATGAGCTTTTTATCAAGGTTGTAGATTATTTTATAGAACAGTAAAAAAGTCGAATGAAATTAAAATAGCTTTTATTAAAAGATTTATAAATCGAGAGCAGGAAGCAGCGTGCCAACACATTCTCCGAATCCTATATTATAGCCGTCTCCTTCACACAGACCCTTAATAGTGACCGTGTCTCCATCTTGCAAAAATTTTCTTTGACTTCCATCCAACATCATTACGGGTTTGGTCCCTTTCCAAGATAACTCAAGTAGACAACCAAAAGAATCCGAAGTCTGTAAAACTCTCCTTCAAATTCATCCTCCTCTCATTTATTTACTTTACCTCTCCGCTTATGGTTCCACTAGCTAGTAAATCCCCAGGTCTTATATTACAACCACTGATAGAGTGATGAGCCAGTTGCTGTTTCACGGTCCAGTACAAATTTTTGTAGTTAGAACGGCAAACAGTTGTTGAAACATTAAGTCCCTTGGCTAAAATTTTCATTGTATTTTTCGTGGTTGTAAACTGACAAACTTACGTGTTATATCAACTTGTAAATTGATATCAAAATTAAATTTATCGTCGTGTTTCAAGTAGGGAAAAGGTTCCGGATCTTGGGGATAGTTGTCCACTTTGAAAGGTTCTAGAGCCAGCGTTGTTACAACCCATGGGGATATGCTGGTACCTACGTTTTTGGCAGTGAATGGTCCCAACGGTACATACTCCCATTTTTGTATATCACGCGCTGAAATTTTAGTGCATTATTACGATCCGTAGAAAAAACAGAAAGTACCGCTCCAGTCATTCATAAGGACAAATCCAAAAACGCGATCCGCCGTCTTTTCAATAGGAATTGGACTTCCGAGATCATTTGCTGGCCCTCCAACGAAGAACGCCATTTCAAGTTCAAAATCCATCAGTTTACATTTACCGAAAACGGGCGGGGCTCCTAATACATACTCTCATGAAATTTCTTATCAGTTTTGTTAAATTTACTTTACCTTCTACAGCCAATGATTGTCCGTTAGGTCGCCGAATTGGAGTCCCTGAAACAACTATAGAACTAGCCCGACCATGATATGCAACAGGTAGATATTTCCTACAAACAACGAATTATTAATGAAAAAATTGATGATTGATTCCAACCAGTTGGGAGTTAGCGCGTTTTCTTTTCCCCTAAACATAGTTCCAGTGTTGGTGGCGTGGTGAATAGAAGAGAAAAAATCTGTATAGTCCCCGATTTCAACCGGAAGATGCATGGTAGCATCGTATTGTGATACAAAAGCTCTGAAAAAAAAAATTATTTTCGAAAATCTGCATGGGTTTTTTACCTCGCTCTAAGTGCAGAATCATTTTGCAGAGTTGGGTTGTCTGTTGAAAGAAGACTTTGTATAGTTTGTCGCGCTTCTATCCATGCGGGTTTGGTTAAACCCATAAATTTGTTCAGTGTTGCCTAAAATAAACAGATTTTACCTAATCAGTTAATTTTAATTTTTGGTTAAATATAATGGCTAATAATGAAGATGAATTTTAGTTTGAGTTTTAGTTTTAGTAAATTCAGGTCAGAAATACCAGTTAATATGTTAATCGAATAATTAAATTATTCATTGACTAATTATCGATTGTTTTAGTTAATGGATATTTTATAGTTAAACATCTACGTACCTCACTAAACACATTTTGGTTATTTTTCAGTTCTGGTCCGGTGAATAAATGAGCTATTTGTCTCAAATCCAATATTTGGTCTCCGATTGCGACGCCAATTCTGTGGGTTTGCTGAAATATTCAACAATGTAAATAAACTTGTTTAAAACAAATTAATTTAAAAAGAGCCTCGATATATAAACCTTAGCCGAAAAAATATTAGAACATTATCTTCATATATTTAATATCATAAAATAGTTTGCATAAAATAGAAATGTATAAATTTTTATGTCAAGGACAAGAAATAACAATAAGCCACGTCCAAGGTATATGCAAGATTGCAATCGATTTCTTGTGTTAAGACAATGAGTAGAATACGTTAAAACCTCATTACTCATTCTAAAAAAAAAATAGTGATCCGTCAAATATTCAAAAAAACATTAGTCAGCAAAAAATGAGCGGCAAAACAAAACGAAAAATTTAAACATCTTTGATTCTTGAAAATTGCATTCAAATAGGTACATAATAAAATAATTTTTATCCTTGTGTTTAATTAAAATATAAAATATTCTTGGAATTTAAAATATTTAATAACAATTCTGAAAATCGTAAGAATATGACAAAATATAGAAATCTGCATTTCGTAAAATGTGAGGTAATTTTTCAATAGGTACAAGAATATTAAGTCATCAATAACTGCACCCAAAATATCCTAAATATTTTAGACTTTAAAAATTGTGATAGTTTAAAAACTGGAAACGAATTTTCTTGAGATTTTAAGATCCATATATCTTAAAAAGAAACAACTGGTATAAATTTTTACCTTTTGAAATGTTATGTTTCCTTGGTAAGTTACAGATCTGAAATATCTTGAGTAATCGTGAAAGTTCTAATAATTCCAGAAAAAAACTAAATTTTATAAGTAATTAGTACTAATTATACTTATTTATAAATTAGATATTGCTTCACATATATATTTTTTAATTTTGTAAGCTTGGAAACAACATATGTTTAAGAATAAAACTTAAAATTATTATTATTGCATTTTAATAAAACGCTTAATACAAAATTGTTAAATTAATAAACAACATAAAAACGTGTAAATATAAATGTACGTTACTAATTGATATTTAAACATTTACATAATAGGCACTATCCCTCTGCAAATTATTCGTGATTTCTCACGATCAATATCTGCTTAGTTTTTAGAACAACCTTTGTCTACCAAATCTAATAAAAATTCCTTTCTTATCGACGTAAGTTTCACCAAACAGCACAGTAGATGGCATTAGCATGTGCAACGAACACAAAGTATACTGTCACACAGAATTTTGTAATTTTGGTGGGTAAGTACCATGTTTCAAGGTAAATTTAATTAAAAGTCTACAACTTACATCATTTGCTGTTGAAAAAACACCATATGGTAGATTTTCAATGGGAAAATCGCAGTATTTCTCGTATCTTATGAAGCACTTCATCTTTGTAGATCCAGCGAATGACTGAGCGGTGTGCACGCCAAGGTCTTATTTTCATTAGCTTATCATTTAAATTTTCACATAAATTTGTAGAAAACTGGTTATATTATGCATGCCGAGTGACAATAACAATCGTGACTAGTCAATTTTTTAATCTAATTAATCTGAATGGGCATTGAAGGTAAATAAATTGTATATACATTTTTTTATTTGATATATACTTTACATACATGTTCTTTACAATGAGATTCGATGCTAAGAAGCAACTAATATTTGGAATTAGTCTACAATGTGATATTTCTTTACATTTATAAATATAACAGTTAGATATACATAATAGATACATTTTTATTTAGCGTTCTTATTCACGCAGATAAATTATTCATATAAAATGGAAGACTTTGTATTTTGTTGTTATAAATACGATGATTCAACAAATTCATAAATAGCGACTTTGGAATTATCATAACGAGTCAATAAAGTAAATACAATTTGGGGGCAGTTTCAACAATTTTATACATTTCTTTTCTATATAAACATCTATAACAACCCTTAAAACTCACTAGAACTCTCTAATTAATTCCTTCGATTCGTATAGCTCTGAATAACTGGTGCCTAATTTCGTTTCTTTCTAGTGCGTTTCGCCAAAATGTAACCAAACACAAAAAGCACCATTTGTACTTATTCTACTAGCAAATCAAAAATCAAAAGTTTTTCTATACAACATTATTGCGTCAGCTACACATTTTTTACCATATTAGAAATATACGCTACGCACACTTAGTGTTTTTTGGTATTTTCTAATGCAATATTTTACATTTAGGACATTATTAACAGTTTAATAGTTTTACATGGAAACTGTGAACTTAAATTGTACATCAAGGAAACAAAAATTAGTTATCTATCACAAATTTTAACCACATACAGTTGCTTTCGGTGGACTTAATTTTCTCTCAGTTATTTTATACTACGATTGCTATTCTAGCTGATATGTCTTTAGTTGATAAAATTGGTTGCTTAAATTGTTCAGTTATCCGTTGAACAAATAACTCGAATTTTGACTGTAGTTAAAGTGGCACGTGTTAACAACTGCAGACAACTTTTAGCAACTATGGACAAATATAGTATGCTATAAACTTGCCTACTAAATTGAGCACATTGTTTCTTAAATGTGGACCAAGTCCACAGCTGTAGTGTTTTCTCTAATTCTACTCTAATTACCAACAAAAAATAATTAACTCTTCTAATTGACTTACAATTAAATATAACGTGATAATTGACCGTGTTACGTTTATCCAAATTCTATAAAGTACTTAAGTGTTAATCAAACAAAATATCAACGTGATAGATAAGATAACAGACTTTGTAACTTTTGATTTCTTCTGTAAATTAAATGTATTAAAGATACGATATGTTAGTATATTCTACCTAGTTCTACGTAACTTGAGAGAAAATTTCCGCAGAAAGGTGAAACGATTAACCTTTGTGAATGTTACAACAAACAAAAACAACATATCAACAACATTAGAATTTTACAAGTCATGGCCGAGCCGGTCCATCTCTGACAGAAGGAAATCAACATCGCTTTCGGTAACAGCAGCAGAAGAAATAATGTTTCTGAAGAAGTTTGGCCTTCGGTCATCTGGTTGGTAGCCCACCATGAGGGTTCCAGATTGCATCATTCTGGATTTAAGAATGGGACACATCTAAAGAATCACTAATAGAACAAAGAATGACATTTTATCGATTTTACCTTTCCAAGTTCTTTTTCTCTTGCAGCTGAGTGCTGCATTTTTCTCAAACGAGTAGGAATGTACCAAAAACTAACATTAACCAGTTCTGGTTCCATGATTAGGTAGAATTTATCTGGTTGTTCTTTGATGCGTTTGACCATGTAGTCTGTCATGGCCATTAAGTGGTCCATGTGTCTCTCGAAGCCCTCATCTCCCTATAATGACACAATGTCCATTTTAATACGGTGTCCCCTAACATTTATCAAAGTTATGATTAATATATGATTGATTTACATTTTCGGTGATAAAAATAAAAAATTATGATTAATAAAATTACAATTTTGTGTAATTTTGTTTGTTGTAAATTTTTAATTACGCACTGTTCTATAAAACATGTCTTGTCAAGGGCGTTAGACGTATCCCCAGTGGCGCAATTGGTTAGCGCACGGTACTTATAAGACAGTAGTCGTGAGCAATGCCGGGGTTGTGAGTTCGAGCCTCACCTGGGGAACTTTTTTTTACAATTTACATGCTGTTTCGCGCAAAGGGGTAAGTTAAATTTACCTTTGCTCTCCATTGTAGCCACAGTTTAAAAATGTCGTTATGACGTCCACATTGGATGACTTTATCACCAGTGTCATATCTTATGTCATAGAGTTTATCTTGCATAAACAGATAATCTGCAGACATCTGGTTACAGCTCATCAACAGCCCCTGAAATAGATATTGAGTTGTTGAGATTATGTTTTCAGTGGATTATATAACATGAAACTTACGTCTTCCTTGAAGTGGATGGTGGAACATTGTAGAAGGGCACCCATTAATTTGTGGGGGTTCCAAGTCACTGAGTCGGCCCTGTGCAAATTTGAGCAAATTAAGTTTAAAAATATGTTTAATTAAAATGAATTATTCAGAGTTATGGTAAACAACTATATATTATAATTAAAATAAATGATGTTGTTTTTAAAATGTGGATAGGTTTGTATTATAAGATGAATAAATTATTGTATTTTTTTCATGATAAATTATTTGCAATTTTTAAGATAATATGTGCTCAACAAATAGTAACATAAGAGGTGATAAATAACATATAAAAAAAACTACGACCAGTAGGATTGATTTTGACATCTTGGCGGTATTGTTAGCTATTGACACCAACTCGGTTAAAATTCAGTGACATCAACACTGTTCATTCAATGCAATGGTTTAAAAAAAGGGAGATCCACAAACTTTAGAATTGTGAATATTATCTAAATAATAACGACAAAGTATGTATACAACGTGTGATCGCACTGAAAATTTTGCTGATTCATTTTAGTTTCTGTTTAAAAGTTAATTATGAAAAAAAAATCTCGTGAACCGGATTTGGTTGTTGGGCGACAAGGATAGCGAAAACGTGGCCGATTTAAATGGTAGGGTGCGATAAAGATGAGAATGGGCGGCCGGCGATAGGCACAATGGTTTATGTTTATGACCAATTTCGGGGTTTACAAAAAATAGGTTTCAAAATTAAATATAATGGTGTAGTTTTTACAGAAAAAAAACTTTTTTAATCAAAATTTTAGTAGTATAATTGTTTACGTATTAATACCAACACGTAGAGACGTGTGTCAAGTCAAGTTTAAATGCCAATTGAGTTAAATTTGGTGATTTATAGTATCTTAAATTTGGTATTACTGCTAACAATTACTTTAAAAATTTGCAGGAGTAAATAAATACAGGTGTTGTTTTAGATGATATACCAAACTTGAATCAAAATGTGTCTGATTGATAAACCATACGGATATCGGCAAAATGCGTCTTTACGTCTAAAGGGAGACGACAAGAGGGGAAATTCCGTGTTACTATCGCCGCGCGTGAAAAAAAAAAGTTAAGGGTGCGATCTTGGACTAAAAGAGAAGGGAAAAAGTCCGTGTAAACGGGGAGTGGCATCACGATTTTGCATGGCTATTTTTCAGTGCCAAACATGGGCAAGATATTTGATAAAATGTCAAAAGTTGGGTACTGTTGAAAAGCTAAAGAATGTGTGCAGGGCGTGTGCTACCTTTTATTGCAAAATAATGAGTTTAATGATAAAAAAACACTGTGGCATTTTGGTTAGTCGTGAGGTTTAAATTGTGTACATTTCAATGTTTTTATTAACGCATAAAATAGAAGTAAACCAAAAAACTGAGATATACAAACCCTTTTCCCTAATTTCTGCAACATGTTGCTGTAACGTTTTAAGTGATTAATGTAACGGTTTTGCCATGTTTGGCTCTGAAAAATTCTCTAACAGTTTTTTCAGATAGAATTGCTTGGAGTGTCGTTCGTGGTCGAATATGGTACTATAATTGTCCGGATTCTGTCAAAAAGAGGGTGCGCAACCATAGGGTCCCTTTTGAATTTGCGCTTCTCTTGACTGAATTTAGTTCAAATAGATACATATTTTATTAGCCAAATAATATTTGGTACGAAACCTTACCCGGTTTTTTTGACACTTTTCAGAAGATTAATAAATGTGGTACTTGAAGCGAATAAAGAACCAAACATTGCGTTTTTTTCTGTTACAGTTAAGTATTAAGTATCTCAACGGTTTGATTATTGAACTAAAATATGAGTAAATTGTTTAATTTTTACGAAATTTTTGTCGAAATGGGTGTTCAAATCATACGTCTTATCGGAAAAATTATTTAGTAATGAAAAAAGTAATATTTGATGTATTTTTAGCTGTTTTGTTGTGGTAATCCGCAAATTTCCTTCTAGTTTCGTCCTTTTGTTTGCGTTGTTATCGCACAGGAAAACAGCAATGTGCGTTTGCAAAATGCACCCGGGCGGCATTATAAAGAGGGGTAACAAATTAGAAGACAAGAAACTCTACGTGACACCAGTTGGTTTTTATTTTAATAGGATGTTAAGGATTATCCTGCGTTTCCGGACAGCAGGAGGTCTATTGAACCTGGCTTTATTTTATCATCAAAGAATATTTCTAAGACCTTTATCTATCTCTGTTAGTATTTATGGACTCAAATGGATTATTGAATACATTTTCTAATTTTACTTTCCCTTAAATTTTATAAAGGATGAAATCGCAAGACGCTTTTAACTAACCAATACTCAAAAAGTGGGCAACTTGGACTATACTGTGTGAAGACATTTACTTTAACTAGCAACACTCTAGGAGGTTATTACCCCTTGCAGTAAAATCACAAAATTTTAGAGTAATTTATATGAAGTATATAAAAGTTCCAACCCATATCTTTGCATATATCTTTTAACTCATTAAGTATAAGTTGTTTCAGACTAGATTTTCATAAGTTTAGTTGCATATTTGTCGCAATTTACAATAATTTCAAAAACATCAACGAAGGCAAAATTTAGGTCGCGTTACCAATTGAGCACATTAAAATTAGTAAACTGCCTTGTAATGAATAAAAATTGTTAATTATAAAAAATATGCCGAATATTTTAGAAAAAAAGTACTACATCTTGCTTCACATTTGGATTTCATAAAAAAGGATATACATATAAAATAAATATTTTTTTTTCGGATAAAGTAACAATAAAATAATGAGACTTATGTAAGTATCAACATTTTAATTACTTTTATTTTTTATTTAAATACAGTATATAGTTTAAAACTGTTGTAAAAACAAATATCATTACCACTATCTGTTACCATTAAATATCAAACAAGTTTTGATTTATTATTCACTTCACTTCAATATTGAGAAATTGTTACGAAACTTGATATGACTAGCATTAAACACTGTTTTAAATGTAATTTTCTCAAGTAGTGTCCAAACTAAATAAATTTTTAACGATACTTTTTTTAAATTAATATTAAACACAAAAACAAAAGTTATCATAAGTTACATGATTTCATCAACGCGAATGTTAATAGTGATGTGACTACATTTACATTACTGAATTACAATTACAACGTTAAGTGTTACATATTTACGATTTAATGTTTTATAAGTACATGCCAAGTACAATTAAAGGATGTGATTGAATAAGGTAAGTAGAGTTATAAAACCTTTATGAATATTTATAAAAAGAATTCAATGAATATCAAAAAAAAAGCTAGTTATTAATAGTCGTCAATGTATTAAAAGTATGAAATGTAATATAAAATAAAAATACACTGAAAAGTAAGTTACTTTTGTCTAGATAATTTATTTAAACAAAATGACAGTAGTGGCATAAGTTTTTTTTCGATTTTTTAAAGTTATATAAAAAATACCAGCTTTACCGTAATGATCGATATCCTGTAATGTGTAATTCTCATTTGAAATTTTAATTTTATGGTATGGTTTTTTGCTGTATATTAAGTCATGTATGTAAGCATAAATTCATTCTTATAGGTTTGCATCATCTCCATCTCTATAAAATCGATAGAGCCCCTCACATAAACCACTGATAAGCTCCAAAGTGCGACTCAATTTGCATCGAAACTACTTATAGGTTTAAATCACTCTTTTCCTCCATCAAACTGTCGAAAGCACTCGAGGGTGAAACATATAAACTGACTTAGATGTGCACTAAACCGTGAAAACTTTCCAATCATATTCCTAATTTTTCTATCATAAAGTGACATTGAATAAAGAAATTCTTTCTATTGTTTTAAGCGACACCATCTGGAGGATTCTCATGTAATCAGGATTACATTCACACTCAAATCCCGACAAGCTTTTGCTCTTTAAGGGATCGCTTTTTGTTAAAGTGGAGCGTACAGCTGACAATTTTACAAAATTAATTTCTATGTACAGTGAAAAAGTAAATTAACAAAAAAAAACTTCGAGAAACTTGGGAGAACAATTTGAAAGCTCTGTTTCGGAGAGGTTAAATAATGGGCTTTCAGTTTCAAAACCCAGGCGTAATTAATGGTGGTGCAATTAAAGTCGAGGTTACAGGCGTTGTAGGAAACTTTAATAAATCCAGGTGTTATAAAGATGAAATAAACGGTAGTTTGGGTCTAGACGTGTTATTGTTATTACAAGAATTTATAGCTGCGAAGTCGGCGGTTTGGTGATTTTATGAGAATTTAGGAGTTTTTTTTATGAAGGTGAAAGATTTTTCACAAACAAAAATAAAAATTGTTTCATTAATGGGAAGGTATAAAATTACGGTTCAAGAAAACGCATGTGTTCTAACGCCGCTTAAAATTAAATGGAATATACAGGTTCATACCGAATTGTTGCATAAAATGAACACTTGAATGTTTTAAAAAAAATAGATTCCTTTACGTTTTATTTTTTGGTTTTTGCAAAAAGTATTTTAAAAGGATACAGAGAAATAAAAAAAGGGAGTATACAAAGATATATATATATATATATACTTTTTTACCTTTCTACTCCAGTCAGTCGAGGATGACGATGTTTCTTCGAAAGAAGCAGCCCCCCTCCCCAAGCAGCCTAAAATAGTTTTATAAGAAAGAGAAAGACCAAAAAGTGTGATTCTCTTACATCGACATGTAGCCACATTCCATATTTCTCGCAGATATCGGCAATCTCGTTGATCGGATCGAAAGCTCCCAATACTGTCGTTCCGGAAGTGCAACACACGAAGAAGGGTATATGACCCTTGCCTTTCCTATCAAGGATCAGACGTTCCAATTCTGATGGAATCATGCGACCGTGAATGTCCGAAGGCACCATTAAACAATTGTCGGTACCTAAACCGCAAATTGAAGCGCAGGATTTTACGGAGTAGTGACTCTGAAAGCGAAAAACATCAATCAAAATAGGGTGGCTGCCAAGATCCATTTCTTAGACTGACATTGGGGATTGAACCAACTTTAAAATGTTATAGTGATTACCTGGTCCGAGGTAAACATGACGAGTTGGCCTTGTATTGTAGCTATACCCTTTTCTTTGTAATTGGGAAACATCTTGTGGCGTGCTGCCAAAAAGGCGTAGAGATTCGATATTGAGCCTCCTGAAAATCAAGATTTCTCTTGAGTTTAAATTAAGTTTTCAGTACACTGCTAATGAGGGGAAAATTAAGTTTGATAAATTACTCATAAAAGTAAAGCAAAATTGCGTTGAAATGGTAGTAAATTAGTCTCGTTATATCGAAATTGGAGCCATCTGCTAACTAGATTAATTCCGGTAATTTAAATTACAAATTTTCTTACTTATTGACGTCGGAATTAGCAGATTTGCATGTTTATTTCTCTAATCTAGTGCGAACGGATGGCACCAGATAAGCTGAAATAACATGCTGTACTCTTGCATCAAATCCCTATCGCTACTGCAAATTCGGAGACGTAGTAAATCAATGTGATGATTTACCTGGTGCTAAGATGGAATCCCCATTAACCCAGTTTGGCCCAATAGTTTCTCTCATGTGGGTCATCACAACATTTTCCATAAGAATAAAAACAGGGGCGATTTCGTATGTAAACATGTTAGTGTTTGCTGTTGCTGTTAACCATTCACCAGCCATAGAGATTAGGTCCAGTCCACAAGAAAGCTGGTTGAAAAATCTTGGATGTCCTGGAATATCAAAAGATTTTTACGTACACTTTACTTTGTGGAAGAATTGCTATTCTATTGAAATCAATATCGAATTTTTAAAAGAATTTTATAGAAAACAACGTGTTTGTTTAATTGAAAATATGTACCTACATACACATTGTAGAAAAAAAAACAGTCTTAAAAAATTAGAACTTTTAATAAAGTTAATCATCCAAAATTATCTTTTCTTTTTTGCTCTTAAGATTTACACCATCTTGACCAACAAAATATTTATTGTAAGAAAATTTAATTTCGAAAGTTGATATAATTTTGTAGTCTGATTTAATTTTATTCATTAATTTACTTATACTTAAAATTAGTTACTAGTTTTTTAGTTATGATAAAAATCGTAATCAACTTTTCATTAACTCATCTAAATATTTTAGGTAAAAAGTTTTTTTTCATTTATTAAATAATACAAAAAAAAAAGATTTTCCAAGAGTTTCATTTTAAATGCAAATCTTATAAAAATACAAAGACAAGTATATACCGTTAGCTTAAGAATCCAACCTAGAATCCACATAGACTTTTTGTAAAAACAAATGTCTCTATGAAGCTTTTAGATATTGTTAGCGTAAAGATACAGCAAACTATAAAGGTCCTGTAAAATTACTATTAGAAAACTTCAATCATTGTTAGGTTGATTTTTGTTTTACATAAATTATGGTTGAAACTGGCTTATCAAAAAATAGTATACTCAACAATGGTTGACGTTTTTTTAATAATTTTACAACGTGTTTATGGTAGTTCACTAGATCTTAAGGCGTACTAAATATAAATATAAAGTTTAGAATACCCTACATTTGAAATATTGAAACCTTTTAGCTTTATAATTTTTTCTAATATCTGTCATTTCTGCGATAAAAGGTAATAATTTGCTTACAAAAAAACAGACAAACAATTTTTCATAATGTGTGGACCAATTTTGGATGATTTTCATGTTATAATCCCATTAAGAAAAAAAGTTTCAAGAAATCGACAATTGTCATTAAAATAGAATTTAATAATTACTAAAATCTACCTAGAACCAAATGTTTTCTCATTTTTTTACGACTATTGGTTGTGACCGAAAAGCACATTTACTGGTTTATTCAAGAAAGAAAAATATTCACCAATAACTCTTAAAACTGAATTTGTTGAGTCCCAATATTTATAAAATTTTATATATTTTTATTTTTTTTTTCATTTATAATCTAAATTTTTTTAATAAATTTACACTTTTACATGTGCATTTTGATAGGTTCTTTGCTTTAAAGAAAAAGTAATACTTTTTAAAGAAACAGATAAGAAATTTTGTGTTCAAGAAAAACATAAAAAAAATTCTTAAAAACTTTTTGATTGCATTTTTTGCAATGGGTTTAAATAAATATTTTGTCGCACTTGTACAGCCTTTTATTCTTTGTAGTTTATGTCAATCTGTAATATCCAATAGTTAACTTTGGAAACCTGTTAAAGAAATGTTACATAAATATTAGAGCAAATATTTAGAAAATTAAACCTTTCTTTTTTGTATGTTCAGATTCTTGCAAAATAATGGTTTCAAAAAAATAATTTTGGGGTTGTTGTTTGGTCTACTGAAATTTTCTTTGAGCCCAAAACAAATTCATCCACAGCTTTAGGCTTTAGGTATATTGTAAGAATGTGTTATATTTTATGTTTCTATGTCGGTGACTCTTTGATCCGTGGATTAACCCTAATCCAATAGGTCACGTGTCGTCGTTGAGGGGTGTGCATGATCCGCAAATAATGTCTTTGTTTCAAGTCCACTGACATTCAATTATTCTGGGCAATAGCCTGAAATAATAGTAGATTGATGACTAGGATTGCAAACGCGCAAAATTTCAGATAGATAAAAACAATTGAACTTCCATATTTTATCAAAAAAGTGACTACTATATGTAGTAAACACTCAACTTCATTTTCATTAACAACATATGTAGGTACTTTAACTTAATTGGTTGCCACTTTGTTGTAATTAATTATTTTGCGTAATCGTGAGCCAAAACGCATTTTGCAAGGAAGAAATTCTTATAGTGGCAGAAGTCTACTTTGGTACTATTAAATGTGGCATTCCTGAACATTTTGGGTTTACTGACAGGGGAGATTTTAATCCGGCGTGGGACAGTGACTAGGGCACGGATAAAGTTGGGGGTGCTTTGAGTGCCCTTAATTACAGCACTCTGACGGGGTGCAAATTTCGTGTTTATATTGAAGGGTGCAGGGGGATAGATAGTCTACTCTGCAACATACGTTCAAAATTCAATTTACTAGGTTACCATTTTTGTTGTATGATCTAGAGTTTATTTCTAACTTATAATTTTTGTAATTTTCAGACTTTCCTTTTCAATGGCACAGAAAAATCAAATACAAAGAAATTTAGAAGTATGACAATTCTTAAACATTCTTTTGAACTAGAACCGTAGGTCGCAGATTTATTCACATATCCCCGCACGTCTGTTGCGTGTTATTTTCCAAGCCGATGGACATGATTCCTGCCGCATTCAGACAGAGATTAGTGCACCAAGAGTTGTTGCCCCTCAACTTTCCCTTTTCTTTCACAGAATAAGATTCTCATTATCCTGATAACTCCAGTTTGTTGTAATCCGGGAAAAACGTCTAATTAATTTGACAAAGGAAAATTTTTCAAAGGATGTAGCATACGGGCAACGATGTTGGCGATAAGAGCAACAAAAGCCAACACAACAAAAGTAATGCAACCTTCATGTACGTGTCAAAAGCATCTGTTTGCTCTACTATATCTTGACATCGTTGGATGTATATAGTATGGAATTGAATGGAGATGGGCTTTAGGGCAATAGTCCTGACAGAAGGGGACTTTTACAATCCTCTGCTTACAAGGCTTAACGTGCCATCCGTTTTCCACCATCAACCTGAGACCTAATTCATGTCTTTCTCTGTGGATCCGGACGTTTATCGCCTGGAGTTAAATCTGAGCGCAGATTATAGTTATTTTTAAATTTAGATTTGTGGGACTGGCAGATACCAACATAAAATAGAAACATAGAATATGACAAATTAAAGTGGATTAAAAGTGTAGTTGTAGTATTAGCTTGCTAAACTACACTACACTACAAATTTCGGAACACAATATCTGAACAATTTCAATAATGTCTTATATCAGGGCTTCCCAAACTTATTTGTACTGTGACGCCCTTCAGGAATTTGTCATTTCTTACGACGCCCCTCAACACAAGATCTAACCCCACCCTGTCCCCAAGGGTCAAAAATACGTATATGTACCAGTTTCAGTACTAGCCTAGTAACAGGTTATCAGAAAAACTCAATTTGGACATTTATAATTTTTATTACAAAATAAGAACAAAATTAAGACATAAGCGTAAAAATGAAAAAAATATATTTATTTTACTGCTGGCTGCTAATGAGAAGGATGTGCTTGCTTTTCTGAGCATAGCTTCTCAAAACGAGGCTCCAGTTTGGAAATCGCTACTCTCATTTCTTTTTCTATGTCTAATTTTGACCTGTACTTGTTCTTTATTGCTGCAACTGCAGAAAAGCCTGTTTCGCACAAGTATGAAGTCGCAAATGGTAATAGAACCTTTAATGCTGCAGTGCTGATGGCACGATATTCATTAGAAACTGCGCTCCAAAATTCAAACAGCTTGTTCTTGTCGTATTGAAGCTTTAGGGTGGAGTCACAGGACAATTCTATTAGCTGTTCTTCTTCCTCTGTTAAAAGTGACGATGGTGTGGTCGACTGGAAAGGGTTTCTCACCCAGTCATATTGCTCCAGATTATCAGGAAAATATTTTTCAAAGTGTTCGCTTAATGATAGCAAGTGCTGTGTAAACATTATTTTCAAAGAGGAATTGAGGATTTCTATCGATTTTTCTTGTAGAAAACCTTGTAAAACAGGGAAGCAATCAAACACTTGATCTTCTAATTTTCTTTTCCATAAGAGCAACTTCTTCTGAAACCCAGTAATTTTATCTGCTAATTGCAGAATGTGAGTATTGTTTCCCTGCAAAGACTTATTAAGATCATTTAATTTGTTAAATATGTCACAGAGATATGCCAATTTTATTATAAACTCTGTATTAATAAAGTTTTGCGCATCATTATGTGATTCTGTCTGTAGATACGTGTAAAACTCATTTCGTAATTCGTATACCCGTGCGAGTACATTGCCTTTGGACAACCAACGAGAGTTGCAATAATAAATTAAAGAAGTGTGCTCGGCACCTAATTCTTCACAAAGCTTATGGAAAAGTCTTGCTTTCACAGGTCGAGTTTTAATGTAGTTCACCACTTTAATAACGCAATCCACCACAAAACTTAATTCAGGTGTAATGTTTTTTGCAGCTAAGGCCTCTCTATGTATGACACAATGTGTCCATTTTACATTTGGAGCCTTGGTTTTGATGAGAGCTTGAAGTCCTCCATACTGTCCAGACATCGCTCGAGCACCATCTGTACACACACCCACACAGTTCTCCCATTTAATATTATTTTCGGTCATATATGAATCTAAGATCTTAAATAAATCAGTAGCTTTACCAGTTTCACATATTTTTCTGCAAAATAACAAATCCTCACACACATTTGATTCTTGTATGTACCGCACGTAACATATCAATTGAGCATCGTCTTTACTATCGGTCGCTTCATCCAGTTGAATGGCAAATAAACCTGAAAGTTTCCCCACAATTTGATCATTAATATCTTCTGCCATATCGTGAATACGGCGACTAATCGTATTGTTTGAAAGAGGTACATTTTTTATTTCTTTAGCTGCCGATTCTCCAATCATCACTGATACCATATCAACCGCTGCAGGTAAAATCAGTTCCTCAGCAATCGTGTGTGGTTTTTTACATTTGGCAACACGGTGAGCTACCTTGTAGGAGGCGAGCAATGCTTTGGTAGGAACTGATGCTCTTGAAAGCAAAGCCATGGACTGATGTTTCAGTTCTCGCAATTTTCTAACAAAAAAGTCTCTCGGCTTATCTTGTAGATGACTGTGAGTTGTTTCCAAATGTCGTTTTAGTTTATTAGGAAGCATACTTTCAGCTGCCAACACTTTATGACAAACAACACATTGAGGAAGTTCTACATTTCCTTTAGTAATGTAGGTAAATCCAAAATCCAAATATTGGTCGTCATATTTTCTATACTTCTTCCGTTTTTCTAAAGTTACGTTACTGCTCCCGCTTGAGTCTTCAGTTCGTTTCCTGTTTTTTTGAATAAAATTATCCATAGTCAATATCAAAACTTCGCGTGCGTAATTAAACAAAACAAAAGCTTGACTGAACGATATGACAGCGCGAACGCGTGGGGGAAGGTCGACGATGGCCGTTCGGAAAAGAAATTCGCGCGCGCGCCAAAAGTTTTAACGGACAGATCGACTATTCGCGGTGTTTTTAGCGTCGGTTGTGGAACGAGTGAGGTCAAAACTGAGACAGACGAGAAAGTTATTACAACCAAAAAACTAGAAAATGCTTTATAAATAAATAATAGAGATTATTATGTTGAGAAGTTTAGCTTCAATAATTATAATTTTGATAAATCTGTCGACGAGCAAACGACTCGGTTGCATCGACACGCGACGCCCCTGTAACAATGCCGCGACGCCCCAGGGCGTCGCGCCTCACAGTTTGGGAAGCCCTGTCTTATATAATATATAATTTCAGAATTTTCCAAAGATTCATTCATACATTCATCTTGTTGTAAATATTTCTGTTTCTTTTTAAATTATCGCTTTTCGATATCGGATATCGGCGTTATTTCCCCGAGGTCACGTGGATTTAAAAATATTATCATAAAAAAGTTATCGTCTGTGATTTGTGATGGGTCGCTTTTAAGGGTAGCTTAGCATCCCCTCCTGTAAATTAATTCATATTCTCGCCACAATCTGCTCTGGGGTAGATAACGAATTATCATTGAATTACAAGTTTCCAAGAGCAAACAAAGATTTCATCAACCATCGACCGTGGTTTGGTATCGAGTATCCTCAGAGGCACGCGTTCTGCCTTCTGCAGCTTATTGTCCTTTGATTACACTCCTCGCGCCTCAAAACGACCCTGATTGCATTCAATTTGGCACCCTCGAGCTACACCACCACAACACTTCCTTTCGATAAAGACGCGAATTTATTGCTACATGTGGACCATTACGCACGAAAAAAATTTAAAAAAATGTTTTTCTTACCTGTTTTGACCTGATACTTGAGAGTAGTGGCGCAATCATGGACGAGTTGCTGTAATGATACCCCCTTATCAGGAATTTGGAGGTCCAATAGGTTTTGCATTTCTTCAGGGTGGTGGAAATCCAAGATTTTTTCATTGCGGTCGTTGGTCGCTCGTACAAAATCCAGAAGGATGTCGATGACTTTTTGTAGGAATTCGGTGGTTGCTGATGCATTCTGTGCTTTGTATGGGAGAATGTCTGCGAAAATAAAGGAAGTGATTGGGTTACATTGATATGCTAAGTCGGTTTGTGTGTCGTGAATGGAGTGATTAGAGCAATCTGGGTTGGGTGTGGCATACAAATATTTCGATGGGTTTATTTGCATTTCTGAATTCTGATTAATGTTTATTACAAACAAATATAGTGACACGATTTTTTTTAGTATTGCCCATTGCCAAGTTGTATTTTTAAATTTAGAATTTATTACATTTTACTGATTTATTTCATACACTCAGTGATCGTCAAATGTCCAAATACTTTATTTATAATTTAGCATAATGAACAATTTTTAATATTTCTAGAGTGACGACGCTAATAAGTAAATTCCAATATCGGCTAGTATTGAAATATTTGTTTCAAAATGTTTATTATTAAAATGGAGGTTTAGGAAATGATACACAATTATGTAAATATACGAATATGTATAACGCGCCTCATTGATAAATGATTAGTCAATATTAACTTAATGGGTAAACATAAAAAAAAAGTCTTCACCGTGACAATGTTTGCACATTGCCGTGACCAGGATTCGAACCTGGGTTACTACGGCCACAACGTAGGGTCCTAACCACTAGACGATCACGGCTATCGAAGACGTTGAATATTGTCGTGAAACTACGGCTGTTATCGTTCTTCCAACTTTCAATGGCATTCTTACAATACTTACGTCATTATGAATAGATTAAATCTGTATTTTCACACTTTCTAATATTGAATTACATATTATTTTCTAAATTATAAAATAGCAATATTGCTGCGGTAGAAAAATGAATCATTGGCGCTAATGTCTATTTCTCAATTTCACAGTGTGATCGAAACTTGAATTTGTAGAGTAGCGTCGTTAAATATTTGAGTTCAAATAATAAAAAAAAAAACAGAGCATATAGAACGAAGATTTTTGGTCATTTTTTAATTATGTTTAACGATTTTGAAAGTAAATCTCATCGTTGATAATAATTATGATTTTTTTATGTATATTTTGATCGTATCAGTAAGAATGTAAATTCATTTGTATTGGTCTACTCGATAAAAAGTAAGATTGCTACGGCTAGTTTGTAGTACTTACTTCTGTGTATGATTGACAGCTTTGCTTGGCTGTTTTAGTGGTTTTCAGCTTCAGATTTTATTTGACACTTAATATAATTTGACGCTGATTTGACAGATGACAGATTATTTCCCAAACTCCGTAAAGATAAAGTTACACCACTCAATTTTGAAAAATTCACGCTAGGGAGTTATATACGTAACTTATATTGCATATATAAGTAAAAATCAGTTTTAGAAAAGATGCAAATTGCAGTAGTAGTCTAGTTATCCAATCAACCAAATTTCACTACTACATTTTTGCAAGCAAAGACACTCTCGTTTCCAAAAATTTTAAACATTTTGTATATTTTATGCTTTAATTTTTTATTTACATGTTACATTATCTTTCCTAACAAACTACGAATTTTAATTATGGTACTTTTTTTGATGATAGGAGTATTTGTTTCAAAGAAACAATAAATTTCAATTGGAAATTGATTAATAAATGCAGACTTTTTCGTACACTTAGTTACATTACATAAGTTTTTACTATTCAGAAAATTCTAACTTTTTAAAAATTACTGCTTTTGGATATTGTTTTATTTCTTGTTAACTTTTTATTGAAAATTTTATTAATAAAAATTGGCCATAAGGAAGCTCAGTTTTATTCTAAGCATCCAATTATAACGTGTTGTCATTGAGAAATTGGTGTACGAATTGTTTCAAAAAATCTCTATAATTGAATTGTAATTTAATAAAGTGAATCTAGGCAAAACTGTTGTTTTAAGTATTTACTTTAATGTTTTTACTTTATTTTGTCGCTCTTTAGAAAGTACTAATATATATTAATTTTCATTGCAAAATTTAAATTTCCAAACTTTTGTGCACAAATACAATCCATCATATTGCAACTGCTAAACATAAAACTACTGAATTATCAAAGTATTTATGAAAAATGTATAAAATTTTCTTTTGCAAAATTTTGATTTTAGAAATCATTGATGCCTTTCGTTATGTTGTTCAAGCACGACTTTCCTCTTGGTCTTATAGTATGGCAAGAATGAGCACAAGGAAATTAACGTATAATAAATAATATATATAAAGGTTGGAATGTGTACTTATAACATAAGTATGCACCAAATTTTTGCCAAATGCAAAACGCATGATACAAAGTTAATGTTATTTTGATACTTAAAAATAATAAACTGAAACAAAGAATCTAATATAGGCATTATTTAAATAAGGTTATATAATTTTTCTTATGATATATGATCCTCTGACACTGACTGACAAACTTTCAAATTCGCTACTTTCTGGCAGGAAGGCAAATATTTGTCCAAAACTTGATCTAATACAAGTTGCTAGGATATTGTTGACCTACCAGAACACGTCCACTTTCACCCTCCAATCTCAAACAAGATCTATCTTCTAACAGGACAATGTTCCGTTTGTAATAACTGTCTTTGTAAATGGGCTGTATGATCCTCCATGTAAAGAGAAGTGTCCGATATTGAACAAAAATTGGTCAGTTCAGTTTTTCTCAGTCGATTTTTAATAGCTTGGGTATAAATCAATGGACCACCATTGGTAAAGCATCTAGCGTGTGAGCGCTCTCTAACACAATTTGGTTTCGTGCTGTTTGATGTAAAAAAAAGGAATTATGTTTTATAATGATGCTATAGTAAGAAGCGTATCTTATGTTATCAGTACCTCTTCTAAAAACATAAACAACATGTTGAATTAACTTATTCACTTTTTTTAATCCATTAGACTCTTAGTATCTCCTAAACATATCAGTTTTTTTCGGACAATTTGGATGTTTTGGATTGTTTACACCTTTAGGTGTATATGTTAGATTTTTCAAATTTCTAGGTTCTTCAGATGTTTAATATATTAGTTTATTTTTATTTTTTTGAATTCCTCAGTTCCTTGATTTTTTTTATATTTGTTAGATGGTTTGTATTCTTTGCATTTCTTATATTTTTCGATTTGGTCAGATTTTTCTCTTCTAGATCTACAAATTTTTAAGGTTCTTTAGAAATTTATATACGTTCTATATTTTAATTGTTTGCATGCATCACATTAAGCATCTATTTTTTTTATTTGCATATATTCAGAGAATTGTTATGAAGAAAATATTTGTCAAACTCGTACGAGATACTTATTGACTGAAAATAATTGATAATAGACTGCTACAAAAGTTTTTTTTTATATTGGTTGGCTGTTACAATGTTGGTATAAGTGCATCCAGCATCTGACTTCTTGTCAAACTTTGCTTTTAGGTTTTAACCAACGTTTGTCTTTGTCTGGATGAACAGTTTTTATACTTTTGTTCAAGATCAAACAGTAAAAAACGTTCTAGTTTCAAATGAACCCCCTGGGTAATAACTGACTGAATTAAAGTTTGCAAAAATACAAACATAACGAGCGCAACGTTCACATCTTTTCTCACAATTTCGAAGCAAAAGATATTAGGTTATGACTATTCGATGCATGGAAACAAATGTCAGAAAAAAATAGAGGCCATATTTTGTCTACATTTAGATAAAATTTAAAAAAAAGCCGAAATCAAAACTTGGTAGTTTTTTTTTTGAGAACATTTATCTACTTGCTTGTTTTTCGAAAGAAATAATTAATAATAATAATTTTAAAAAAATAATTGATTTTTTAATATTCGTAACAATGTTATAAATAAAATATATAAATATATCAATATATAAATAAAATTTTTAAATTAAAAGTTTCATTAAGTTACTTTAATTTGTTGTCATTGATTTATTATTATCTACTACCGTTAATTAGTTCTTGTTCTATTTTTTTTTAATTTAGTTTCTGTAAGCAACTTTTACAAGTCTTGTAGCAATGCTTACAGACGTAAGAACGACATTTTGGCATGCAAGCAAAACTAAAATGGACTTATCGGCCATATTGTATAGTAAATACTCAATATAACCATTTTAAAGTTAAAACCGTTAAGAAACTAAAGCAACTAGTGAGTCATCAAAGGAAAAACGTATGTCGTTTTACAACATTGTATGTACATAAAAAAAGACTAAAAAAGGTTAAAGTGTCAAAATATTACCAAGAATAATTAATAAGACGATATACACTTTTACTTTTATGGCTGACTTGATAAAAAGACTTTTAGGGAGATCGCTCTGTAATATGTATAAGTAGATACTGCTGCTGCTTATGCACTTCATAAATTTGGTGAAACAAATACTAAAATTTTTTAAAACACAAGAAAACACGTTTTAAATTTAAAGTTCATATAGTTTAGCGTATTCTATTGAAATTCTATAATGTATTAGTAATTATTAGATAATAAAAATTCACAAAAAATTGTCTTTGCCGTGACCAGGATTCGAACCTGGGTTACTACGGCCACAACGTAGGGTCCTAACCACTAGACGATCACGGCTAAGGAAGACACTTACTTACAAAAGTTTATTGCAAAACGGTCGCAATAAATTGTTTTCTGCTCTGTTTGTTGCAACCTAGAGTGAGTTAGCAGTTTTAAAACTATTTAAATTCGAAACGGGTACGAGCGCTGAAATTTTTCTGCTTTTATGATCACGGACAGAGATGGAACTCGTTCAGATAATGTAAAAACAGAAAAAAGAAAACTAGACCTCAAGTAATATTATGGAAATATCATATTAAATTTGGTATTATTAAGAATTTTCTGAGATTTCAATTTTCTTACGTTAGAAAACAGTTGCGGATCTTTTATCAAAATTATTTTGTGTTAATTTGTAAGAATTTAAATGTTATCATCATTTAGTACCAGCAATTTTTATTTCAATTGAATTTTTTGTTTTTTGTAGGTACTACATACATAAAAAAATATACGAGTAAAATTTTTAAAATAAAAATTTATTTACTTAGTGCCACAATATATTTTGAGAAAAAATGGTAATGTTGCAGTTTAGCACCGTGAAAAGTGCACATGCGCAAACGATTTGGTCCGAATGGTTTACACTGTTGCCAAATTGTTTAAACAATAAATTTGACCAAACCTAACCTTTATTAGTTCTAGCTATTTTGTTAGCCCATAGGTGCTATTACTAAGTGTGAATGCAATATAAATATTTTCTTGTTTGTTCGCTGAATTGCACTGTCATAGAAATAAGGTTTACGTTTAACGGCAAATAGGAATACAAAACAATACACTTCGTAATAAATATACTTCTAATAAATTCTCCTTTTTTAAAACTTGATAGAATTAATGACAACATCTTTTTTCTTTGCTTTAAAATTTATCTTTTCTTTTGTAGGAATAAAAACTTACAAGATCATTTTTGTATGCTCATTTTCCAGTTACAATGTTGTTCGTTTAGTAAAAAAAAGTTAAGTTAATGTCGGGGAAATCCATTGTTGTGCGCTGTACTCATAACAGCGATCAGAATGGAATTGTTGAAATTCGTTACCTGTATATTATGTTGGGCTTTGGCATCAAACAACTATTCCATTCAGGCAATCTATTATTCAATATGTACTGTTGTTTTTAAATCAAACAGTTTGGCAACAGTGTGAGTCGAATCTCATCGGACGCCTGTCAAAGATGTCACTTTGATTTTAAGGGTGCTAAACTGCAACATTACCGACACATTTTAAAGAACATTTTGTATTTTTTTTTAATTTATAGTGTCTCAAATGCACCTACATATCATTATGCACATTCCTCTCAATATAATTTTATTTTGATGACAGTTTATCCGAAAATCTCCACCCTAAAGTCATCAACGTCTCTTCCAGATAACGACCCCTAAACTCCCCGACACACCACCATAAAAAGACTTATCTTGTCCGGGAAATGTACTTCACCCATCTCATCAAACAAGCAACTAAAACTCTAGTCTCGTATTCTCATTTCTAAACAAAAATATTTTTCAAACCCAGACTTACATAAAAACATCTAACCCACGCGTCATTGGCGCCATCTGCTTCAGTGTGCTGTGAAATTCACGAAAATCAATACATACCGTATTTCAGCCCTTCTGTTATGTAATGTCACCATAACTTTCGCCAAAATTCTACTTTGTTTTTCAACAATAAAAAGTATCCTTGCCGTGACCAGGATTCGAACCTGGGTTACTACGGCCACAACGTAGGGTCCTAACCACTAGACGATCACGGCTGAGGAAGTTATTTACAAAGAAATGTAAACTAGAAAATTGTCCAGTAATTTGCGCTCTACTTACTTTCTAAAACTGAAACGAGAGTGGGTCAGAAGTTTAAAACAATCGAAGTTTCGAATATGGTGCAGATGGTGTTTGAGGAAAATTTTTACATTAGAGAAGAGCTAAAAGTTTTACGCTCTCCCGGACTGAGTTTCGATAAATGTTCTTTGTTTGGATACTATAAAGAAAGTTTGAAGTTTATTTCTATATTTTATTACTAACAAGTTTTTATTTCAATTCTATTCAGTTGTGTAGACTAAAGAAAACCTTTTATTTTATTTATTTTATTTATTTGCAATGAAACAATCATTTGTAGTTTCTAAATCTACGAATCATTTTTGATAGCTCTAGGCTTGAATAAAATTTATTATTCAAGCCTAGAGCTATCAAAAAAACGCTTTTTGGACGATTTAGACGAACGCAAAAGCCAGAGGCCAAAAAAGTACATTACAACACTTAGACATCGTCTATACTAAGATTATTTATTTAGTTAGTAAGATTTCCGATTCTGGATTCTCAGATCCTGGATTTCTTGTATTTTTTTTTACCTAGATGTAATGTTTGTAGATGCTAGTTTTCAGAATCTAGTCTGGAAATATTGTTTTTTTCAAAGTGGCTGTTGTAGATTTTTTTATTTAAAGTTCTGAGGTTATATTTCTAGCATTTTAATCTAAATCTTTCCAGATTCTACGTTTTTGGATTCCACATTTTTAGACTTTTAGATTTCATGCTTTTTGATTCTTTAGATTCTGTGTCATAAACTTTTATACACCTCTAGATAATAAGTTTTACCTGATCTTTAAATGTCAAATTTTTGAATACCATGACACTTAATTTTTAGCTTTCTTATACTGAGACTTATATATTCCTAATTGTAGACACAAGACTTTTAAAGAATGTATAATTAAAAGCAAATTATTCCGAAATTTGAAACTTGCGTTTGTTCCCAAATTTTATGCTATAAAGTTTAGCACTTTATAGGACTTTACACTTTTAGGACCGTTAAATTCTCAACTTTTGGATTTCAATTTTTGTGATATTAAGTATTTTTCTTTATTTTAGCGTAGTAAATATTAACATTATTGTGATTATTAAAGATTCTATATTTGAAAGATTTCAAAGTTCTAGATCTTCATATCTAATATTTTTACTTTTTACTTTAAGTGTAGATTCTTAAATTTTCAAACTCGAAATTCCTAAATCTTATTTTTTTTCAAAGGCTAGACTTCTAGATAATAATTAAATTAATATAAAATAATTAAATGGTTTTCTGAAAATATTTAAAAAATTTGAAATAGAAATCTAAAAACAGATTCGAATTCGGCACTAAACATCAACTAGGAACACTGCTTTCGGGCAAATTTCTGTAGATATGTAATTAGTTTATTAATTTTTTCTAAGAACTTCCTAAAAATGCCTCTTACATTAAATTTTATGTCTGTGATTTTGACTCATAATCATAAAGCTTAGGTCTAATAAGGTAATAAAACTAAAGTGACTATACATTTTCCATGCAGACGGTGCATAAAACCTTGAATTAAACTTTCATTTTAATCATTCGAACATTCAATTTCCATTTTTCTTTTCTCTAACGTCTTTTCTATCGTCCAGTTCATTTTCTCTCAATTTTCTTCGTAGAATCAATGGTTTACTTGTTTGGATAATTGGAGGAAAGCTGCTACAATTTTTCAAGTGTAATCCTACTTCCCCAGTTTATTTAGTGTGGAATTACCGGTATTAGGGCTGTCTTTTGCGGTAAAACTCCCCAGAGAATGCGATTGCTGACAAAAATCTCATTAATAACACTATCACTTTCAAGAACAGGAAAAATATGTGAAAACTGGCGTTTGTAGAATTCTCTTAAAATTTATGTATAATCCATGAAACATCGGAATAAAATATCACTGAAGCGTTGAAGGGTATCTGAATAATGCAAAAAATACGTGAAAGGCACAAGTGCACATTGTTGCACATAGTTTAGATGTATAAGCGCTGAAAAAGGGCCCATGGGACTTTTAATTAAACCTAAACTTCCCTCCATGGTTAGCATTCTTGCTGCAGATGGGGGCGCGCTACATAGGCGGCTCGTCAAGCAGCTAATTCTTCGTAACACCAACCACCATAAATTTTTATTCATTCCTAAAAAGGGGCTAAAGAAATGATTCAATATTTACGTTGAATTTCAGTTACGTTCTGTAGAGAATGTGCCTACAAAAGAAAGACAAATTTATTTGAAGTTCGTTTGTTACCACACTCCTCTTTTTACAGTTTGAAATTCATGTGATTTAAACAAAGAATAAATCCCTTTTTGTTACACCACTGTCCGTCGAAACATTTTCGCAATATTCCACCCCTCAGCAGCGCCTCTTCGAACAGATGTTACCGGATTCGATCCCCAGTCAGTCAGGCTTGATCTAAAAGGCCGGGAATGTCGGGAATTGAAAATTATTCACTGTCTTCCTAGTAATTGAAATACCTCATGTCTGTTTGCTTATTGTAATTTTGATTTATGTCAGTGATTTTAGGACTGTTGTGAGAACACTGCTATTGTGTGGCGGAATGTATAAAAAATTGCGAGGGTTTAAAGGAAAACCCTGGAGTATTCTTAAAGCTCCCGGAAGACGCCCTTGTGGTGGATTTAGTCTTTTGCAGCCCCTCTTAATAGCCCATCAGTCAAATGCCTCTATCCGAGACTTAATCTCTGTACTGTTTTATTGATAAATTAACTGTCAATTCTGTTATCGAAGACGTATTATGGAGTTCGTGATAGTGAATAGAGATCAGCTTGCAAAGTTTGTTTTATAAATATTAGCTCTTCCTGTATTCACACATTCAATTTTAAACTTCATTGGATATTTTTCTAAGATATTTAATTGATAAAAGAGCTTCTGACCAGTTTGTTGGTAATAAATAAAATATTTTCGAAAATTTAAAGCAATAGCAATAAATTAAAAAAAAACAAAGTGAAAATTATGTTTTGGAGAACTAATGGTCAAATGTTTTTGGTATTTTAAAAGAGAAATTTATTAGATTTGCAGACTAAACACATTTTTATAAAATGAATTTCTAACACCCAAATGATTAATGTAAACTGAACAGAAATGATCCAATTTTCTTAAAAAAAATGTAGCAAAGAACTAATGCACATCTTGTAATGACAATCTGTTATGAAATTATTTTGGATGAGTAGATACGTACAAGTGTACGAGCAAAGTGATTATAATATAATCCTGCATTACAAATGAGTTTCATACGCTATTTTGCAGTTCACTATTTCACCACTTTCTGATAAAAGTTAATTTTCAATTCAATTTTATGTAATTATTATTTTTAGATAATTTCTTTTTAAGTAGTTGTTACAGCTTTATTTTAGTTATCAAGATTTATACTTTATGGCACGCACCTATTTATTATTAGTTTGTAGGTCCATTATTTGTTTATTTAAACATATTTTAGTCTAATATATATTATTATTTTGCTTATTTGTATGTTTAAATCTTGATTTTGCATTTGTTAACGAACTATTCATTCAGCATGTTATAAACAATTTCAATTGTGATTGAAACCTTTAGCGTATTTTACAAAAGCACTTGCTAATCCACACACCAAAAATTGCCAGAAACTTGCTGATGCGCGTTTCGGCAGCAAAGCTACCACCGTCAGAGCGAGTTTCTTTTAAAGGCTTTTTTAAAGTGTTGTGAACACCAAGTAAGTAAGATACAAGAAAATTCACCTTTGGTGTAGTTTTGTTAGAAATAAAAAGGTGACAAAAAGCTAAATATTGCACAAATTGCTCATCAAAATTTTAAAGACTGTAGAAAATTTGGATCTGAATTTAAAAAAAATTAAATCCAAAGCTTTTGAAAGTTGTACATAAATGAAAAAAAAAGGTTTAAACTAGACTCTCAATTTCTACTAACTGAGGAAGCTACTAAATGGTTTCTTTTCTTTTTGAAATGATTTCTTTTTTACATCTAACTGAAAATTTAACGTTTAGTTTTTAAGATTATTAATGTCAAAATTTTACATAAAAGTTTCCAAACATTTTTTTTTGGCTGTTTTAGGAGTGTTGTGTTGTTTTATATAAATTACTTTGCTGTTGCTTCTAATTTTCTAGACTGAAGTTGCTGCCACCATTTCGTTATATACCCTTGCAATATATTCTTCGTTTAGACTTATTTAATCACCGATACCTGCCTCTATGTATCTTTAATACTGCTGTTGATACTTTAAAAATGTGCTGTTCAGTTCAATTTGACTAATTTTAAATTTGATTGATTGTTTCTATTGATCATGCAAAATAGTTTTTAGTTCTAACTAAACCAATGCCGAATGGAGAAGATTTTTTTTTTAATTTTGATCTAGATATATGTATTTCTAATTTAGCAAGGAGTTGAAGAGAAGTTTATGTCGAAAACTTCTTTTCTAGATACTTGTGGAAAATATATTCTTACAATGATGTATTTTAAACTCTGCATCACAGTGTAAGAAAATTCTTTTTTAAGTATTGTAACAATATGTAGTACATTACAGCGGTGATGGAAAATAAAAGATTAAACTCTAGCTTGTTATGGTTTGTTTCAAAAAAATTTTAATTTGCTAAATTGTTTATCTAAATTGTTTAATTTATGTTTATGTTAATTTTTGCTGACGTTATTTAGTCAAGTCTTCGATTTGAATACCTTGAAGTTTTCAATTAATTATTATCTTTGTTTAGTGTAATATTATTTAATGTTTGCATAAAAAAATCTTGGTTCTATTATAAATAAATTAACTTATCTTTTAGTATTTGTCGGCCCTCTTGTTTCTTAAAAGTAGAAAACTATAAAAATTTGTAAAAAAAATATAAAAAGATTAAATTTTTATTCTTTAGATGCTTATTATAAAATTATTTGGACATCTTTACGGGTTACTAATATATTTAAAAACTTTTTAAGTCTAAAATATTAGATAGAATTTTCCTATTTAATAAAAAAAACCTTGCATATGATGCAGTATCTACATTTTTTAGTAAATTGAAAACAACCATCATCTTTTATTAAGCTAAAATTTCGGTTTTTAAAAAGTTTACTAAAATGCCAGCAACTAATAGAATGTACTCTTCTCCACATGTTTTTACGAGGTTCTATATGATTATAATAAATTGAAATTTATTTTGAAAATTATGTTTTACAGCTTTGATCACTAAACGTACAAAAACAGCGCTTAAGAAAAGTATGGTTCCAATCTCTTGAAAAGTTAATTCTTTCCCTTCTTTTGTGGAACTAACCCTTTTACATTTGCAGGAGAACCATCATTCAACTTAACAGATTTATAGTTAAACAATGTACTAATATGTTGTCCGAGTATTACTTACAATTGTTCTCACTTCAAAAGTTTTTTTATAAAAGCTGAAAGCAACCTATAGATTGTTTGGTTCAATAAATACAAATTTGGTGACACTCAAGGTAAGACATAAGCTAAAATTTGTTTAGATATCGATTGCTATTCAAATAAAATAATTTAAAATGTAAAAATGTTTGTCATCAGTATTTTTTCCGGTGTAAAATTGGTCATCCATAGAGGTCGAATTTAAAAAATATTGTTTTATTGGAACGTTTTAGAAATGTTTAATGGTGTAGTTAATAACAAATTTGAATAAGATCACAAAAAGCACTGCAGTTTCATTTAAACCCAAGCTTAAATGTTATATCGGAAAACAATTTTTAGATATTCCAAACGAATGGGACATTCACATTCAGTTATTACATTTCTACATCACGTTCGGGTTTAATGAGTTTTAACCTTATCGGGTATCACGTTTTTCCCAGATAACCTTACAGCTTAATGACTTCCAAACCAAACATTTTTCCTGCATTTATTACCACCTGGATACAAAAGCAAAGGATAAAAAGCATCCGTATTAAAACTCGTCATCAGATTGCCATTACCAAGACCTTTTTACATTATTTCCAGTTCGCTAATTCCATTGTTTGGACTATCCGAGTAGGATTTTCATCTCGAAGAGAGGAAAGTCATTAAGCTTTTTGTTTCATCCCTAACCAACAACACCTGCTTTAGCACAATTCCACGTTTGATGGACACTGAGTGGGACCAAAACCAAAATTGTATAATCCTATCTGGATTGGTTTAAATAAACAGGATTTGGGGATGTGAGCACAGGTGCAATCAGACCGCACTTTATCCTTTAATTGATGTTTAAACCGTCTAATTAATCATTTATGCACCCTGGAAGCGACACACGACAAGGGACCTAACTCTGGAGAGAGTAGTAGACAATATGCTCGCAGGGGTAAGCGACTGTTCGCAAATAAGGGTGCTAACGCCAAATATATACACTGGGGGGTTGTGATAAGCAAGAATTAATTTAAATTCGTTTACTTTTGGCACTTGCGCTAATGGAATTTTTGAATTTTAAGCCGCGGAAGAATGTGGAAATTGGAAATGTTTGGCGGTTGATGGAATTCAAAGTAACTAATTAATTTTTATTTTCGCCAAATATCATTTGCACTTATTATCTGTATCTTAATTTTACGATACGGAATACTCTGAGAATCCGAGAAAGTTTCAAACCTTTGGAGCTCAGCTTTTCTTGTAATAAATCACAAAACTATTTTTCGTTTCAGTTCATTTTTGCTTTAATGTAAATACCGAGCAATCCAAAATTTTTCTATCAAATGAGTTATGAAAGCAAAAACGTTTATTGATGTATTACTTGATTTTGACATTTTAGCCTCATTTAGTCTGTCACTTTTTATTTATGATCCACGCGATAGAAATACTTTTAGACTGCCCTGTTAGTTTTTGTGCGACATGGCCAATGTTAAATGTAATGAAATAGAAACTAATAAAATATAAATAATAATATATAATAAAAAAAACATGTCAAAAAATGTGGTTTTTAGCATGACATTGAAAGTTATGAAAGAAGTAGTAAAAAAAAAAACAAGATATTTTTGGTATAGGTAGTAGAGAAAGATTCTGTTGCAAAAATTACAGCTAATGACAGAAAAATAGATAAATAAAATTATGTAAATTGTGTTTTTAAGACATTACTAGTGAAACTTTACAAATATAATTTCAAGACTTATTTGCCACCTGTACACATATACAACGAAAATTAAATAGTTATAACAAAATTTGAAACCAATTGTGTACAAAATTTTACGACCATATATATAAATTGCTAGTTATGAAATAAAAATCACTCTCGTATCCACCGACACTGATTGAACCCGTTATTGTGTCATTAGCGATTTTAATTAATAATTGCTCGCGCGCAGATGTTCTCTTAATTAAAATGCAGTACAGCAGTGGGAGCATCACGACGTTTATTAAAATTTAAAATCAGTTAAAATTCCAATTTTATTAAAAGAAAAAACATTGATGTTTTTCACACTTACCATTGTACTTGAGTTGTCCAGTAGCTGCACTGAGTTTGTAATTTGAAGTATTGGCCATGACGAAGGCTGGAGCTTCTGGAAGCTGTACGGCGTCTAAAGCTTGCCCGAAAGCCCGTTCCAAAGGTCACACTAGGTGACCCATTTCGAGGATGGCGCGCGCAATTTTGACGTCAGCATGTAGGAGGCACGTCTTCTGGGGTGGAGCCTGGAACGAAGGCTCGGGAATTTTGTGGGGGTGTTAAAACTTTCCCGTAGATTTTCCTTTAGGTTTTTTTCTCAGCTAGTGTAGTCTGGATTTCTACAAATTTAGTACACGCAGGATCGACGTGTGTGGGTTTGAACACATTAGGGCAAGGGATTACATTATTTTCTTTTAGGATGTAGATAAAAAAGGTGAGGAAAGAGATTTGGCAAATGGTAAAAAGCTACTTTAGGTTAGAACGTTTTGAATAAAATTATCTAGTAAATGCTGGTATATGTAAGAATATACGATTTTGTTAACTACTTTTAAAGTGCAGTTAGTCTATATAAAAGTTTAAAATTTAATAGCTAAATTTGACCTAATTCAAACTTTAGATTTAAGTTTGAAGTAAAGAAGTAAGAACGATATATGAAGTAAGAGAGTTCACGTTTTTAAAAAAAATACTATAGCTTGAACATTTTAAATGATCAGGTCTTGAAAAATGTAGTTAGCAATAAAACTTTGCAATTTGGATTTCACTTAAAGAGTTGTGAACTCACTTAGAGGATAGAAACGTTTTTTTTTTACAACTAGAAATGTTCATGGTGCACATTTGTTCATTAACAATAAATGTCTCAAAACACCAGAATTTTATTTAATTTCAGTTCACAGCGATATTTCATTAGTGACTTATGACTAAAAAGCGTTTTGTGATTAATGAGGTTGTCATAATTTAACAATCGGTTTTGTTCAAGTGCCATGTATAAAAAACCAAACAAAGACTTTAGCAAATTTTGGAACAATGTGTTGAACTTTCGATATTCTTAAATTAAAGTATTGTGTAGTTGTTAACTAATAATAATTGTATTTGAAGTCACTTAAATGGTTAAAATGTTTTCTAAAAAAATTTACGATCTATTCACTTTCTAAAAATGAAAAACGTGCTTTGAATACTTCAAAAATTGAGAGCTTTACTGCTAATTTATTCTTATATTTTTTGTAGCAATTATTACGTTTTTAAAAGTTTCAGAGAAGGTAAGAGCTTAAGAGAATTTATAACTTAAATTAAAAAACTTATACAAATATTAAAGATTAAAAGAACTTCAAAATCCATATTTATTAGATATTTAAACATTTTTCAATTACGTAAATTCCTTGAAAACTTAATAAATTTTTAACATCTAGAGAAAAAATTACTAAATTAAAATTACCAGTCAAGAATGTGCTGTGATCGAAGAAGAAGTTCTAGAGAACTTAAACACCTGAAAAAAAAATAATTAAAAAGATGATACGACCGAAAATTTCTAAGTTATTTTTATTACATGTGAAAAAGCATTGGCCCAGATTGATTCGTGTATAATATGGAAAGGGAGAAAGATTCTACGTTTGGTTTACATCTTTACGAGAAAAACGAGCTAAATAGTGCCAACGGTAAATTTCATTACATGAGTTTCGTCCTTAGTCCTGTATAGTTTCCGAATTACCGTGCTCATGTAATTTTATAATTATTTACATTGCAAATTTTAATTTTAAAAAAACTCACTGAACTGTTTATAGTTACAAGTGATAGCAGCTTCTTTAGAAATTGATTAGTAAAATTATGTTAAGCTATTATTTTAAATTATTTTTAAGTCAAAGCCAAGTTTATGTTTCATTAGAGCTAAGATATAGCTCCTTATTAAAAAATCTTTGAAGACAAAAAAACCGAATTTGAAAGGAGGGTTTAAGTATATGTTAAAGTAAAAGTAGTTTTCCTGTAATTGGCGTTTGAACAAATTCCTAACGCATTGTGCAAAGATAAATATAGGATCATTATAGTACACCGTCACCTTTACACATAAAAATTTTATTTATAGCTTTATTATTTTCATTACCTTTACCTTTCTGTTTTATGCCCATTGACGAATATGTTACAAAGATATCTCTGTGGATACGTGCATTAATATGAAATTAAACGTTGAATGTCACTAAAAATTTGCTCTAAATTTTAAGTTGAATAAAATATTTTGTATTAAATACATAAAATTTATTACCATGTGGTAGGATAGGAGTTGACATTGACATTTGTTTTACAACTTGATTTTAATTTTATTTAACTTTAATGTAAAAAGTTTTTAAATGAGATTTAATATGAGGTGTTCGATGTACGAACATTCTGTATATGCGAATGTAATTATAGGTTGTAGAGGCCTAATACTACTAGATACAGAATGGTCATCATATTTTATCCCCAGACAGTTGGGACACCTGTGTATGTGTAGATTTTACAGGTCACCTCTGAATTTACATTATTATTTTAAATAAAAAAGTTTTGAGGAGATCCAATAAACAATTTTTAAAAGAACGACATCATATCTTATCTTTTTCTATTTCTTCAAGGGTTGAATTTTGAAAATTTTGTGTGTCGGGAATATGCTCATAAAATTTTATTTTTTTAGATCTATCAGTTGGAACCCTGCGTTGTTGATATGTCAGTCGGGCCAAACTTTTTTAGACTGAGTGTTTATGAATGTTTGTTTACCTAATAAACTATAAAACAGTTGATTTCACGTTAAAATAGTTTAATAGCTGACTTTAAATTTGATTTTGATGCACCTCGATAAGCTGCTCAAACGCTGTATTCTGGAAAATCACACAGATGAAAATCAAAGCTAGAGTAAATAGTGTTTAAACTTAGTATCGTCACGAATTCTGCTAATAATTTAAGGGTATTGCGTGAACTACACAAATTCCTAACATTTACTAAAATATCAAATAAATTAAAAAAAAAAACAAACTCCTAAACAAGTCAGCTTATTGTATTTTATGAAGCTTATAAAATCTTGGTAAACTGTCATTAATCATAAAAGAATTCAAATGAGCTACCATTTTTTATCTCTGAATGTTACGGTTTTCGAGCAGAAAAAACATCCCTTTAGAAAATGTGTAGGTGTATTGATGACCAATGGGATTTAGGGTGTTCTACGCATGTCTTGTGACCTTACTCCTTTACGTTTTAATCAATATTAAAATAGTTCGCTTCCAGAATAAAAAAATAAATAACAAAAACTATAATTTATACACAAAGAAATATAATTGTTTAACATTTAAAAAAATTGAAGAGGTTTTTTAAAAATTAAACAAACAAACATATTTTTTTAAATCAATGGTTCATAATCAATCATAATTATACTTATCCATTTTGTTAATATTAGTTAACCGAAAAACATCTTTCCTATATAAATCGGATATTATTTACTTAAATTTTTACTGTTCCATTTTTCCAGTTTCCCAGTAAACCAGCTCAACAGATTGCCCCATGAACGTTTTAACCCAAAAACGTCCATTTACATTTCAACTGTGCCAGTCTCGGGTCGAAACTCAAACCTTCTGTCCCAAATCCGTTAACATTCAGAATCCAAGTCAATTGCACCCGTTTAGAAAGCTAGTGCAAACAAATTACGAGGCGTATAAATGTTCAGGATCAATTACAACATCACCAATGGCGGCATTCGCCGCCTTCACTTCCGTCCACCCACCCCCAAACATCCTGTGACGTCACACGCGATCGTTCGAGCAACCCCCGGGAACAAACGCTTTAAAATTTTACACCACGACTTTGATGATAAAACTCGAAACATGGATGACGTCAAGGATAAGCTCGATGAAACAGATGCCAAAGTTTTGCTAAAGTTGGAGGCCGTTGGAGGTGGTTGGTATTTTTTCAACAATAGAATCAGGGGGCGGATTTAATCAATATCGACGGCTAGTGGAGAAAAATTGTTATTCTGATGGTTATGTAACAAAGGCCGGTTTTTGTTCAGCACATAAAGACGTCTGGATGTCCTTTATTTCATCGTAAAAGTGGAGGAATCCAACTGAAGCTTAAATGGAAATGACGATGGCAAGATAAAACGGTTTACGTTACAAACCTATTAAAAAATAGAAGTTTAATTAAATTTGGAAGCTGTGCTTACGTAAAATTACTACTTAATTTTAGCGGTGATAAATCTCTTGCATTAATATAATGCAGAGATTAATTTAGTTTCAACACTAAAACGTGTATTATCTAGGACAGAAGCATGTTATCTGAAAATTGTCATTATGTTGATGTCAGCTAATGCTTGATCAGTGCTATATAATTCCTGGATCACTACAACGCTAGTTTATTAAGCTGACAAAAGTTGCTGTGAGTGGTTTGTTTGAAAATCAATCAATATTTAAAATTGTCATGTAAGTTAAAATAAATTAGGTATAACATAAAATCACAAAGCTCATAGCACATTACATCACAAAAGAGGACTTTTTTAGTTACTTATTACTTATTTTACTACTCATGAAAAAAATATTTTTTCAATTATACAATATATATATACAAGTGTTACAAAGTTTTCCATGCCTCCTTAATGGCACCTTATTAACGTATAAATCGATGAACCTGAAAAAAAAACAAAAATCTTTTAAATTTTCAGATTTCAAGATTTTAGTATTACTTTAAACCTAAGTTCCCATATATATTTTCCCGAAAAATATTATACAAAAGTTTTATTTTATAAGTTTAATTTATTTATTAATGTTGAGTGTGATTATTTCAATGGTGTGTAAACAAAAATTAAATAACTATATTAAAGATATAACTTTAGGTTTGCATCTTTTTATAACGATATTTTGCCGTTCTAATATTTTTCTATACCATAGCAATTCCGCCAATTTTGGCCATATACACCATATACACATTTAGACATATGATCACGATAAATAAATAAATTTAAAATGTAAAGATGTATTTTTAGTGCTATTTTTTTTTAATTTAAATTACAAAAATTAATATAAATTTTATTTCACAACGCTAAATTTATTCCGTATAGGTACCTGTTTGCTCTGAAACGAAAACAATAAAGTCCCAAAATTTCATTATTAAATCTGTAATTTCTACTTCGACTCTTAGCGAGAACCCATAAATTTCGACGATTTAGTAAATCTTGTGCTTCTCAAAACTTTAAGATGTGACTTAACATTTTAATTAAACTGTCTCTGCTGACACCTTTCTTTCCATGTCTACGTTCAAAACACGAAACTTTTTTCATTAAATTCAAATGTTGAAAATCAGTGTTTGCTCTGTTGTAAAACCAAGAAGAAAATAGAAAAAGAGTGTTTAGGTCGTTCCCTGGGAGTGTGGCTCAGTTAGTTGTGTAACCATCCGGAAAATGGTAGCGGGTCTGGCAGTGACGTTCGATGTTCAATTGTTTGCGGGTGGGGCGTCGGTTTCTGCATCGTGACGCTGTATGTGACTGGGATTTATGACGTTTGAAGGGGACATGATATATTTGCTGGGATGATGACACTTATTAAATCGTTTGCTCTGCTAATGCTTTTCAAGCTTGTGTTCGTGTTGATGTTATAGCCGACATAATTTCAGCCACGCCGGCTGCATTGTGTTCATTTTTGGTATTAAAACAAATTCGTCTCTTTAATCGTAACAAATTGGTTTTATATTGAATATTATATTAGAAAACGGCTTCATTAATCTACCTCTTTCGGGATAAATAAGAAAGCTTCTTACTTATAACAAGTTCCGAAAACACATTTTTGGTACTAATGCAAAAAGTAATTTGTAATCTACTTTTGTGCAATTTTTATCAAAAAATTGTCAAAATTTGATATCTCATTTATGCGGTTAAAAAAATCAGTGTTGAACATCAGTATCTATTAAAGAAACCTAAAAGATTATTGTAGAACTAGAAAAATTGTTACGTTATTGGAAATAACAATAAAAGCAATTAATAGGTGTTCCTTAAACAAAATTTTCACAATAAATTTTAGATTTTTTTTATGTAAACAAAATAATCATATTATCATATTATTAAATAATCATATTATAATAATCAAATTAAACGTTTGATCGTTAAGATTTAATATTAGATAAATCATTTTTGTTTTCTCAAAATGGTGGATGCGCCGGGTTGATATTCATTTTGAGCCGACAAAATTCTCAAATTGGTGTATTGTTTAACAAATGCGTGTTAAAGTTGACCCTGCGGATTCTCATTACGAGGATTGCCACTTTGTCATACAGAAATTTATTATTTAGCATTATCTATTTGCACAACAGTAAACTGACAGCAGATAAAACCATGAATTTAATATGTAAATATGTGCAATACAAGCGGAATGTCGATTTCTGCATTGTGTTTCTTCATTGTGCGCTTTTACTGCACGATTATCTATTTTATAAATTTGTAGACAAAACTGAAAGAATTATAATTTTCTTTAAAAACTTTAAAAACAAAATTGGAAAAAAAGAGAGAATGCTAAGATATTGTTATGTAGCAACAGTTGCAAAAGGCGATTTAAAATTATTTTGCTAAATTATTTAGTAATTATAGAATTTCTTCTTAAACAATGATAAATAATCGACTTTGCCTTGTTTGTAAAAATTTCAAAAATTTGTTTATAATAAGCGAATTTTCCATTATTTTTTTTTGTATAATTTGACTTCATATCTCAAAACGAGCAAGTTTTACGGAAACTAAGACTTTATTTCTTATACCAACACGTCCAATTTTTGAAGTACGATAACTTTAGAGATTTGTTTTCTTTTTAAATCTTTAAAGTAAGTTTATGTGTTTTACAGAATGTTAATAGAATCTTTCAATTATTGCAAATGAAGCGAGCAAGTGATTTGGCATGCTGATACGTTTCCCACGTTGACTATCTGTTGGGAGCAAGGTGCGCGAATCTTTCCACAAATCTTTTCATTTTTTTATATTCTATGGCTTTTGTATTCTCATTTAAGACACTAAGCTGAAAACGAATTTATAAGATATATTTGTGAACAAAACAAAATATAGGTTACTTCTTTCTGTTCTCTTATGGACTGAATTAAAAAAAAACGTTTTCTAACAAATAGTTAAGTTATAAAAAAAATGTATTCCTCATGCTTTAATAATTTTCGCTGATGATAAATATCTGTCACGAGTATTACTTTATAGCCGTTTTTCTTATAACAAAATATAAAAAGGAACATTTTTTTTATTACTAAAAAATTACTTTTAATATGAAAGATGAAGTAAAATATTTAATAATTTTCATCATACTACGAATAAAATTTTCATTATAAAATATATAACAAGCACATGGGTTTGCACCCATGCCATATTTTTTTTAATTAAATTGTCAAATTCATGATTTATTTTAACAAAATGTAGCCTAATTTGACTCAACAAAACTAGTGTTTTCTAGTTCTAAGCAATACTTAAATTTTATTTATTTTGTTTTATTTGTTAATCAACAACATAATAAAGTACTAATTGGTAAAATTTACGTAATTAATAATAACTACGAAAGATTGTTTAAATTAAGAATTTCGTGTTTTTTTATTTTACTTTTTACGTATCTCACTTCATTTTCAGGCAAAGTAAACGTCGGAGACAAATGTCTTGGTTATTGTAATTAAATAATGGAAACTCTAACTTTGTTAGTTCACATATTTACTGTAAAACGTTTTATGTGATTTCTAATAGTAGTAATAACTAGTAAATTTTAATTAAACCTTATGTCATATTTTAATGGATCTAAATAATTTTAATCAATTCGACTACATATGTGTGTAAAATAAATGCACTATTTTATATTGGTTTAATGGTGAATGCGCCAGAGTGATACCTATTTTAGTTTGAGTTTATTAACAAATTTATGTCTCGATCAGGAGACTAAAATATAATATTCGTTGATGTTAGATATAGTTTTACAAAAAATGAGTTTTACTCTTTGTAAACAGAAACTTTTTTTGATAATTTTTATGTACAATCTGACGCGAATATTATCCATTTCTCTATAATATTTTTTATACCACTTTTAGTAACATGCTAAGGACTCCAGATTTCATAAATTAGAAAAACTTTAACATCATCTCTCTCTTTGCTGACGATGTTCAATTTAACTAGACAAATGAAAATTGTTTTTCCTATGTTCTACCCACATCTCCATTTTTCGTCGCCATCTACTTCCCACTTTCCCGTCGCCTCCGCCATATTTCCCCTTTCCGTAAAAAAATGAATTTGTTTGATAAACTTCCAACTTCTCAGGATATCAATACTGGTCCTGTTCCTGCTAGGCGTGGTCAACTCAAGACACATCAGTTACTATGACAACGACATCCAACAGCGACCAATGATAACGAAAACCCAAGAGCGTCGCATCTGCGCCGAACTGTGTATGGCGGGGTTAGGAGGTGAGCCTTGCGGAGAAGAGTGTTCCGACGTAATCCCTCAAGGAATTCCTACGTTGTCTCAGTCTGATTCTGAATACAAGCAGAGCAACTACACGCGTCACGACGCTTGTCCTTTGCTGTGTGAAAATCGGCTCGGGTATCCTCTGTGCGGTTGTAACTACACTATACCGACGACGCCCTTTTTCAAAGTGGACTTTCTGCATATCTGCTCGCATTTCTGTAACGAATACAACTACACAATCTACGGCTGCGAAGAGTGTGGCAACTACGACAAAATGATTGACCAAGAGAAGTCTTCCATCGTTGGCGTGAGTGCAAGGATTTCCGGAAACCAGTACGACTGGAATTCTTGGTGCCATGTAATGTGCCAAGAAGGAGACGGAGGATCTGCATGTTATTGTGATCTTCTTCCTATGGCTCTAGAGATTTAGCCATGTTGTGGAAACGCGTGGTTGGTATGACTGGTTTGACTAGTACCACCACGCCTTTGTTGTATTCTAACTTTAGCATTAGTTGCAGCCTCTTAAACAAATAGATGTACCTGGAGAATTCTAAACATGTATATACAAAAACAGACAAAATCAAGTCTTCCAAAAATTGTAAATAAAAATAGGTGGTTCTATATTAGCGCAAATTTGGTTGATTTCAGAAGGTATCCGATAGATATAGAATAAGCATATCATTGTTAACTACTGATGAAATCTAGCTATGCTTCTACTGTAAATAAGAATTTTGTACTTTTATCAAACTTCTTCCTACTTATGGTCAATAATTTCATTTAACTTGCTCTAGTTTTTCTATGATGTAATAAAACTTACAAATGTAGGCTGCAATTGTACAAAATAATGTAATAGATTAGTAGATTTTTCGTTAAATATTACTATTTGTTAAACAATTTTATCAACTGTTGTGTAAAGACAATAACTATTTTAGGAGTTGTAAAGTTAAAACTAAAATGTGTATAACGTTGTTTTTAGTGGATTGTAAATTCATGAGCAGAGTTTGGCTTTAATAAATGTTTTGTATTCCATGTTGCTAACCTTCGAATTTAAATCATTGTGATGGTTGTACCATTAAGCTTATTAGTTCTGTTTTCAATGTGATGTTATGATAAAGTTATATCTAATTACATATTGTATTTTTTTACATTAATAAATCCTAATGGCTTCCTCTCAAAGGGGACAATTTTATTTAATAATTTTAATGCATCAAAACACTTAATAACTAAGAGAATCGTATTTGTCTCTTCATATTACAAATATCCTAATTATCAAAAGATAAAATAAAAAAAAAGTTTGAACATTCAGTAAAGCGTTGATTATCCGAACTGACATTGTCAGGGGTGGTTCGGATAATAAAAATTTACTAAAAATGAAACATTAAAAAGGAAGGTGTAAACGTTTTTATATAAAAATATCTCTATTTAACTATAGTAAATAGTGGAAAAAATAAACAACACAAAAATACTTAAAAGTTAACATATATCTAAGACTGAACTTGTCTTCCCGGAATACCGTTGGCAAAAAATACTCTGTAGAACATTGAGTGCTAACATTGCTTGGCCAGAACCAGCCAGTTCAGATAACCGACGCTTTACTGTATTTTCAAAAATTTTACTCAGAAGTTTGTTTATTTTTTTAAATTTCTTTAAAACATGATTTCAAAAAATATTTTGTAAAATTATGTTAAATAGTAATTTTATTCGTATTGTATTTTCCATAATTTTACTTCGAAGTTTATTTATTTTTTTAAATTATTATTTTTTAAATCTGATTAAAATTTTTTTTGTAAAATTATGTTAAAGAGTTATTTTACTTTTTTATTTATTTTTAATACTTACATGAAACTAAGATTCTTACAAAAGCATTTGCTAACCCACACACCGAAAATTTGTCAGAAAATTACTGACGCTCGTTTCGGCTACAAAGGCACCATCATTAGAGCGATTAAACAAAACTAAGTTTAATTATCAACCTAGTTTAGTTTGATCAAGCTAACAAGTACTTTTGTAAAGTGTTGAGAACACTAAATAAGTAAGATCCAAGAAAATTTATTAAACTAAGATTGTATTCACAAAATTTTAAATTTCGAAAACTACAAATTAAAACATTTTAAATTACATTACACTACACTTTTCATTTTAAATGTTATTAGAGGCAAATTTAAATGACCTTTTTCTAATTCTAAGTTAGGTAAGTGAATACTATCACATAAAATAAACTATCATTCTTCAAAAAGTTAAGAGGTATATATTAATAGAACATAGAACAGGTTGCAAATGCTTTTAGGTATTAGCAGATTTCTAGAAATTTGAATTTTTAAAGTTTAGATATTCTAGGTTTTATAGTAAACTTTATACTTGAGCCGTAAATAAATAAATAATAAATAAATCTACTTTTAAAAAACTAGAAAATAATAATGGTGGATGCGCCAAGATATTAAAGCTTTTACTAAAACATTTAAAATTATACAAATAATTAACTCACTAGTTATTTTATTAAATCTTGTACTTTCATAGCTTTTAAATTTTTTAATTATATCTTCTTTTTCATAGGTTTTTTTCTCCTGTGGATTTTCATATTCATGTTTTCCTCTAGCAAATACGTAATGTAAATATTTTTCAAAAGTTGTTTCTGTCTGTATAAAGTTTTTGTTTTGCTTTTTTTCTATCTCTGCAAATCGCGCTTTTTAATACTTTTTTTTTGTTTTCTCGTAAAAGTTTATCATATTTTCCTTACACTTTTTTATTCTGTTAATACATTATTCTAAGCACCTATTCCCTTCTTTCATTTTACAGTTTTTTTGAACGAGTTTTCTTATTTTTTTACATTAAATTTTTATTTTTTGTTATAATCAAATGTTTTTTTTCTTAGATTATAAAAGTAGAAAAAAAAACTAAAAAGAATAACATGGAAAAAAAACTGCATAAAATGTATTACAAATAAACGCACGAAATAAAATAAACGCATAATAATAAATAAACTGACAACAGTATTACGAAAAGTCAATTGCTATGACACACAGGGCGGCTTCCAGAACGAATGCTAAACGTAGACGTATTATGAAAGAGAAGAAAAAGACAGCTTGAAAGAACGTGAATGGACATGGTACACATATATCTCAAAAAACTACATACAAAAAACTGTTTTTAACTGTTTTTCCTACTTTCTTATGAACGTTCGAGTTTTAAGAAAATGTTAGGTTAAATTTTGTAAAAACAATTAGGAGATAGAGTTATTTCCAGAATAAATGTTTTAAATAGCAAGTAACAATAAAGTTTGAGTGTTTTTTTATTAACATCATAATTACTGACTAATAAAAAAATCATGAATAATAATAATAATAACATTACAGAAAATAAATAAAATTAATTGGGCATCCGTATGAAAAGATAAAGTTCGAGTTCACATAAAAGTGTTTAAGAAATTAATACGTATAAATGTAAATATTTAACACGTTTTTATTATTTATTTTAGAATTTCTACTTTTGTTATACTTCCGTTTCTTTTTGATACTAAAAATAATTCGTTCTCTATTTAAAACAAAGTTCTAGCTTTTTAACTGTTTACAGATTTGATACTACTAATAATAGGGAAAATTTAACTCTCGGTTATCTATCGTTTTAGGGTAGAATTTATTCGGAGTCAAAAATTATACTATATCATCCGTCGACTTTAGCGACATCTATGAAATCTCCTACCTACAATTTGACAATTAATGCTTTGCCATCTGTCAACAGTGTCATCCTCATCAAAAAAGAAGTGCCAGTCATCACATTACACGAAATCTTGCAAATAAAGTAGTTAAGGCATTTAAAAACGAAAATGGGTACAATTAAGGTAATAAACGATGAAAATCACTTCCAAACTGAATTATCAAATGCCGCTGCTCGTTTAGTAGTGGCTGATTTTACTGCCAGTTGGTAAGTTAACCTCAAAATGTTTTTCGTCGACATGAGTATCACCAAAAAATATTTTTTAGGTGTGGTCCTTGTCAACGAATTGCACCTATTTTCCAACAGTTATCTACGAAATATGTAAAAGCGGTGTTTTTAAAAATCGATGTAGATAAATGTCAAGAGACTGCAGCTATGCAGGGAGTGTCTGCAATGCCTACTTTTATTTTTTACCGAAATAAAGTAAGTTGAATATTCGTTTTGGGTATTTTCTGTTGAATTGTCGGTTTTTAGACGAAAATAGATACACTTAGAGGAGCAGATGCTACCACTTTGGAGAACAAAATTCAGCAATATTATGGATCTGATGATAGTGAAGAAGGGGAAGCTGTTGCTGGACATGTAGATATTTTTAATACTACATTTAAACCAACGTACGTAAATTTGATTTTAGATGGATTTACAACCTTTCATCACTAAAGTTCAGTGTGAGTGTCTTAATGAAAGTGATGACCACTCCTTGGAACATTGTCTTAACTCTGGAGGTGGCTACCTACAATCTGATTGTGATGAACAAGTAATAATTCCTTTAGCTTAATAATTTTATAACTAAAATTTTGTTGTAGCTGATAATCTCCATTGCATTTAATCAAGCAGTGAAAATCCATAGTCTAAAAATCAAAGCTCCATCAGATAAAGGCCCTAAGAATGTTAGAATATTCATAAACCAACCAAGAACGCTAGATTTTGATCTAGCTGACAGTTACACCAGTATACAAGATTTAGAGTGAGTTATGAAAAAACTTGAAAATGGCAATAACTAATTTATTTTAGATTGACACCTGAGGATCTCGAAGGGACTCCCGTTAATCTTCGTTACGTTAAGTTTCAAAACGTTCAAAACATTCAGTTTTTTGTTAAGGACAATCAAGCAGGGGGTGAAGTAACTCAGATTGACCATTTAGCAATAATAGGATCACCAATCAGCACTACAAATATGGGCGACTTCAAGAGAGTTGCTGGTAAAAAGGGGGAAAGTCATTAATTTAAATTCTTTGATAAATATTTTAAAGTTTAATTACAAAATGTATAATGCTATACATAATACTTAAAAATACAAAGATGGTCTTATAGAAGTGTTACCGAATGATTTTATGTAGTTCTGCGATTTTGTTTTTCTTTTCATTTTTTATCCTTTCTACTTGCTTTCTAACATTTTCGTTTTTAAATTCAATAGGTGTTTCACTTTCCTCAAATAAAGTACTAACTTCCATCATTCGTCCTTGTTTACTTGAAAGTGAAAAATTTATAGTATTACCTCTTTTCTTACTCTCAAAAAGTGATAAAAGCCCCCAATTTTCTGCTCTGTTTTCTTGCGATTCTAATACCCACACCGCATTCCTTGCTTGAGTTTGAAACCTGTCCAATTCTTCAAAACCAACATTTTTACTGACATTCAGTCCTCTTTCTAGTGGATTCACGATATACATTGCACAGTGTTCAGGCTTTGTTATTGCTACTGGCTCATTTAAACACACAGCTTTTGAACTAAAATCGAACTGCGAATAAAATTCGAAAAATTCTTTTAACAGAGACTCCAAAGTTTCTTTATTGTCAGTGGCTTGTCGGAGTTTGTTCATATCTCTAAGAAACGTGCAATCAATGCCATCTTCAGTCATGTATCGATCCTGTGGTTCCGCAAGTTTCACTAACGTATTTAATGATGGAAGAACTGGCGGCGAATTGAGCGGTTTTTGAAGAAATGCAATGACTAGGAGAGTTAGTGAAAAATTGGTGATCCACCGTCCTGGACTTGAATTTGTTAAACCCATGTCACTGGCCCACTTTCGGACTGTGAAAATTAGAGGCCGAACTCGGGGGTCTAAGGAACCCATGATGTATAAAAAATCAGACATGTAAACCCCTGACCTGAAAAGTACGTTATGAAAAAATTTAAAAATTAAAATAAATAGAAAATTACATGTTAGCCATTGATAAATCACACTCAACGTCTGTTAGTTGTTGATGGTATTTAATTATAGGTACTCTAGCTTGTAGTATTCTTCTAACTTGGGAGCAGCCAGGTAGAAATAACTGTAACAGATCTCCCATTGCTTCCATGTTGCGCTGAGATGCTGTTCTTTCAGACCCAATTAGACCTTTACAGTGAAATATTAATCTTGCGTCATTTTTAACCTAGAAAGTAATAAAATTAGTACTTTGTTCTAAAATAAGAATGAATATACTTTTTCGTCTGAGAGTCTTAAAACTAGGTCTAAATCACACCCCATTTTGCCACAACCATTTACAGACGACCCAAATGGGTAAGCTTTAGCAGTGGGAAACATTCCTTTTACAGAATTTTCCACTTGAAGTGCAGTCAAAAACCTAAGTCTGACCCCAAGATCATTCAATTTAATAGAATTATAAAGCTGCTCCATTTGATCTGAAACCTAAAGATATTTTAATGTAGATAAACCCATGTGTTGCAAATTTATTACAGAGCAACATTTTGTTAATAAAGTCCTTATATCAGATGATGATAGATTTTCTGTTCCATTTTGCACACCAAGAATTGCAATTTTACTCTGTTTTAACTTTGGTAATTTCCGATTTGACGCTCTAAACCATAGAAATTGTGAATAAACAGGGATAATCTGGGTATCTTCTACATAAGAAGTATGTTTTAAAATATTTGAAACTTCATTTTCTGATGCAAACTCCACTAGAATAAAATTCTAAAACAACCAGTATGAAACAGGCTCACAAAAATAGCGAATATTATCTACCATGGGCTCCACACCCATCGCATAATGGAGCATTTGCTTAACAGTCCCCACAGAGTTGCAATAGGAATGCAGTTCTTTATAAGAGTGTGCTGACTGAACCTGCACTATAATACTTCTTTGAGCTTCGGCACGTCTGGAGTTGATGACTTCCATGAAAGGGACAAACTTTCTTTCTTCCTGTCTGTTTTGGGCTACGATAAAATTATTCTTTGCTGACATAACCCTAAAAATTTACCTCTAAGCGACATTCTACGAACACACGTTTCTCCATCGTTTTTCTGTAATAGGTTTAATTTTATGTTTTTTCTAATAGAGCGTCGAATGTGGCAAGATAAAAATACCGACATTCTTCAAAAAAGGGGGTACTTTGAAGTGGCAAAAGAGCTAGTTTTGGAAAACATAGTTTATTCAAAAAATAAGAGTCAAGCAATGTTTTTTGCAGCTCTGTGGACGTACCAAACGAACATTTTAGACAACGTGACTTTAAAATTGGAGACTTTGCTTATAGAAACGGGTCATCGGAAAATTACTTGAGAATTTTATGTGAAATCTATAATTTCAAAACCAATAAAAATCCATCTTTGAGGGTATGAGCTGTAACCTTAATCACCAAACACAAGTAACGCGCATGCGTACGTGACCCTGTGATCTTCCCACCTCAAGGTCGTTGTTGTCAAAGATGTGAAATAGTGCAGTGCGGTATTTCTTGCCATAACAACAAAAACATCTCGGTGAAAGTAAAACGACTTCCGAGTACTTTCTCCATTTCGACAGGCAATTCATGAAGAAGGAGAAATGGCGTCTGATTCGAAGAACCCAATAATACAACGACCCACTTCCGAAAACAATCAAATATGCAAGAAAAATCCCATAAATTTGTTTCCGAAGCAGTCGGAGTGTTCGCACGTGTCGTGTTACTGGTGAGATTTCGATTTTAGTGTTAGCTGTCTTGCATAAATAATTGAGTTTAGCATGAGAGGGAACATGAATTTTGAAAATTTTGACGTTTTGAAATTTTGACGTGTTGAGGTTATGTGTTTTGTTTTGATATTTCTCGTGTCGCATCGTGGTGGGTCACACAGGTCGCATTACGTAAGCTATTTTCTTATTTTTATTTTTATCATTCTCCAAATCTGTGATTTTTGTCGATAAGTGTGGTGTGCTTTGCTTGTAGATCGCGTAAAGTACTAAAAATCGATGACAGGTATTGACGTTTCCGATTTTTAGGTTATTTCGAAAGGGGACTGACCTAAAATCTTTACAAAAATCTGGAAAAAATGTTTTAACAGTCCCCCGAGAAAGTGCTGTTTGCGTGACTCACACGTATCAATTATTTCTATCCCCTTAAGAGCGTGTAATATTAAATTTGGACATAGAACAAAAAATATAAATTAGCAAAATCAGGCCGACGCGAAGACACTCCTTTAGGGTTGGTCTAGTTTGAAATTCATTTCTTAATTATCTCTGTTTGTGTTTTAAACGGGGAAAATAACCTTGTTGTATTTACGTCAATTCATAAAATATACGTGAATACTTTTTACATATGGTTATTTATTTAAATTATGCAAAAAGGATCGATTTACTCTGTGCTATAAATTATAATCTAATTGTTCCTTTATGGCAGTTAAACATGCCATGGTTTTTCAATATTTCATGAATAATAATTATTACAGTGGTAAGTTCTAAATCGGATCATATGAAGCAAGCTTCATAATCCCACTTTTTCAAAGACTGTTGCCTAATATAATCGTTACATTTTAATGTAAAATTATTCATAGTTCTTGCTTGAAACGTTTAATGTTGTATGGTGAAACACAGCACGTTATATGTTTCGTTCTCACAATTTCTCGTTTCATTTCACGTTCTTACATAATTAATGTCCAATAATGTGTTTGAAAATTTTTATATTAAATGTGATAGTTTCATGCACACATTCATGCGCACACCTTTGAATTTGTTGTTATTCACACAGCTTTGGTTACCCTCCACAAAGCATGGAAAAACTTGCAACTTTTTCAAACGAATGGTATTGTGTGTTATAAGTTCTCGAATATTACCTCATGATTTCTGTTACAGTGAAGAAAATGTGTACAAGTTATGCCAAGATGTCTCATCAAAGCACTCTGGTGAAATACAGAAATGTTTTGTAGTTTTTGTCTCTAATCCAAGTCGGACTGTACCTCTGTGGCGGCAACGAGCTGGTAAAGACGAAGATAAACTAGTCATTTGGGTTTGTACTTTATTTCTAATAAGTCACTTTTTAATTGTTTTCTTCCAGGATTATCATGTGATTTTTTTGTACCATCCGGAACCGGAGAAGTGTTTAGTTTACGATTTAGATTCCGAGCTACCTTTTCCTACTTATGTACACAAATATGTGACTGAAACATTTCGCACTGACCACATTTTGAAGCCGGATTATTTTAGGTATCTCGAGTGTATTTTTCTTTGTGTTTGTTGACTGTTTTTTGTAGATATTTTAGGGTGATTCCGGCCAACGAATTTTTAAAAGAATTTTCGTCGGATAGAAGACACATGAAAAGACCCGATGGAACATGGATAAAGCCTCCACCGAATTATCCTGCGATTCAGACTGCTGGTAAGTCTAAATATCCAAAATTAAACTCTTGTTTAACTCTCTTTTTGCTAGCAAATGCACACAATCTTGAAGATTACATTCAAATGGATACCTCTAAGGGTCCCGGGCAGGTCTTGAATTTAACTCAATTTGTGCAACGCTTCTATAAACCGGCAACATAGTTATTCTAAGGAAAAAAGAGTGAATAAACTAAGTCAATTTTGATTTGTGCTCTTATAGTAACAGAGCATAATAATAAATGTTTGTCATCGAAAAATCCAGTTGTGCTTCTCTCTATCTATCTAAAATTTATACTCTTTTTCTCTACTCATCTATCTTGTTAATGTATTTATGAATGTTGGTTGGATTTTGATGTATTGGTACAAACTTTTAAAAGGTTTTTACAGCGATTAAAGTACTGATTTTACTTAGCTTTGATGTCAAATGTCGCTCATTCAAAAGTTTTTAAATCTCTTGCCATCCACATATTTCTTATGCTTGAATTTCACCTTAAGATGTGATATTTTTCTTTAGGAAAGACATTGTTGATAAATTTCATTATGTAGTTAATGTTATATGTCCACAAATTTATATAATATTTATCAAGACTTTTATATATACATGTACTGTACAATGTGTCATGTTCCAATTCTAAATATTAATGTCAGTGTTAATAACACAATTCTTTTTGACGACCGTGGGTCGATTCTTTTCGTGTATATTATAAGAAGGCCAGTTTTAAATTCAAGTTTTTACTAAGACTGCACATTTGCCTTCCATTTTATCTTATACACAAAGTTTTAGCCATTTGCAAGTACAATCATTTTGTTTCTCAGGAGTGTTTCTAGATTTTTAACTAAGTTGGAAAGTTCTTTTTAAAATAGGAATTAAAGTACAAATTAGTTGAGAATTTTTCTTGTTTTAATGCATAAAGGCCTAATTAAATGTTACTTGTGATGTAGCTTAGCAATTTTGTAACTCATGTCTTATCGTTACAGTGACATATTGAATTGTAAATTTGTACTTTGCAAATTCAATAAAGCACTCTAATTAATCCCGATATCGTTTTTAAAATTCCCTCACTGTAAGAGCTGTTTACAGATCCCTGTAGTCGGTCACATGGTACGGATACCCACTCGTCATTGGTAGTCTCGTAGACAGCTCATTCTGACAGGGTGGGGATAAATATGTCAATGGAATATGTTTATGTCAAAGTTGTAAACGGCAACTGCTTTCATTCCTAAAATGTGTGCTAAAAGTTTTCAAGTTTCGTGTATTTTTTCAGTGAAGTGTTGTGTCATTGTAAATATTAAGTGAATATAGAGTTCAGTCAGTTTAAATAAGTGAGTTAAAATGGCTTCGGGCGATACGATAGAAACTATTGAAGTTGTTGAGCCCTCTTTTACAATAAATATGAACAATACTAAAGATCCAGGGGGACTACACGATTCCCTTGATGAAAGTGAAGGTAATTGTAATCATCTGCACAATGAATTCCTTTGAAAATTTACTTCTCTTGAGCGTGCAAGCCACGTCAAGTTTTTGGGTCATGAATCACTATTTAGCATTAAATGAATCTCTTGTCTTCATACCAAGAATTCGTGTAGACAGAGAAGAAATTTACAGTTAAACTAATTTGCAAGCACCTGACCTTGGTTATTTAAATTTTCTTGGGAATTCCAGTGTTGCTATGATTCATGGGGGACCCATTGACGATTCTTTATTTATGCTTTGAATTTTCATTTCAGATAAGGACACTTCAATTCATAGAACTCTCCAGGAAGTAAGTAGAAAATCAATTGGTTGCACGAAATCTATTTTCAATGAGTTTTTTGTGGTATCAGTGTATGCATGGGTTCACTCCCTTGTCTCCTTTGAACATGAAATAAAACTGCACATAATCGATCGTAAAGTTTTTAAAAGAATGCTATCGAATTGCTCATAAAACACTTGTAGCTGGAAAGAGGATGACTATTTGAAATTACATGAAATGATACTGTACTTACAATTAGATTTATTTATGTTTATAGCTTATAAATTATACACATCGACCTGTTTTATTTATTGCGTTTATTACAAACGGGTTTTTTAAATTTTGATTGCCTTTGCATTTTTAATTGCGATTCTACTTTAGATGAGCCTTTGATTCAGTGTCCAAGGCTAGTGATAATAGAGTTGAGTAAAAAGTATTGCGATAACACAACGGATATACTATAATCGTCAGCTGTTACCATTAAACTTCTAAAATTAACAGCATTGTGGTACGTGATACTAAAGCGAAAAAAAAACCCAATTTCACAATGGCAATTATCCTCCTCAATATCTGTTTCCTAGCTTATTGTCTTTAGATAGTAAACGTAAATTCCTGCCCTATCTATAAATTTAAATTACATATTTACTTTTTCTGACTTACGCGCGTTTCATGGTCACATTTCCGCGTTTTTAAATGATTTTTTTAGTTTGCTGGGCGTGCGATAACTTGGAATTTATGATTTAATCAAACTTTTATAAAATTAGCCATAATTCAAATAGCTTATCGAAATAATGAGATCGGATTTGAAATTATACATTGTATGAATGGTGAAATAGATAAGTGATATCATGCGAAAATTCTCTACAAATAAACAGGCTTTTCGGTAGTCACTGGTATTTATATTCCATGGACAAAGCAAACAACTCCGTACAAATAAGAACCGTGATAAGAATGTTAAAGACCCGAAATGTGCGAAGGAAACAGTGTACTTCAACAATACAATGATAATTAGCAGACCTTTATGCATAAGAAATGAATGGCTTAATATGTTCAGAATGTATTGTTGTGACTGCTTTTCGGGTTTAAGATTGACACTTGAAAATCGTCTCATGGTATGCTATTAGAAAGTTCCAGGAATTTAGACCCGCAATTTTCGCACATTTTAGAGGTCATTTCACTTTCACATTTTATTGTGTCTTAATAACACGGGGAATTTAGCCTATCCTTATCTCGGGCACATCGTGTATCACTTGTGAATGAACATCTGCTTTCTTGGACTTTCTTCGTGCTTTTCTAACATTTATGATTTTTTTCCTTATTGTGATGGTGAGAAAATTATGTAAGATTCAGGTTTTTACAACGTGAACACAGAGACATTGTGTAAACAAAACAAGGTTTTAGGTAATTTCAACTTCCCAATGATAATAGCTTTACAATCTTACATAAAACTTAACGTCACGAGGTTAAAACCATTGTTGAATCGCTGGGAATTAAAATCTTAGGTGTGAAATATAAAAAGCTACCGGGAAACTTCAAAAGGATTAAGTATTTTAAAATTTATGATCAACAGTCAAATCGATAGATTAAACCGTGTCCACGGGGCTTGTTTGCCAAATACCTACCTACTCACTTGTAAATTATTAAAAGCTCGAATCTTCTTTTATGAGAACCCTTTCATTATTGACAAAACCACGATCACGTAGTCGAATTTTGTTTAGAAAATGCTTGGGTCGCTTACAATGTGGGTATTTATTTGACCTCGAGGGTGTAACGTACTTTAATCTACCGATTGTGTGTGTCAGTACAAATCTCAAGTAGTTTTTTTGTCGGCGCTCACTGATGCACTAACAAATGTATTCAAAATGTAAACAAGTACATATAACATAATACAAGTACACATAACATAAGTTGTTTATTAATCTTTAAAAGAAATTGGTAAGTTTCCATTTCAGTGAGCTTTTTTCTTCTTGATTTAATTTACTAGACGATTACAAACTGGCGGATTTTTCGCCGTGAACTGGAATTTCTACTCACGGTTTACAGGCGTTGCAATTAGCTAGAAAGTTCTTGGAGCTTGTTAATTTGCACTTCCTAAGAACATTCAGCATACATGTGGACAGTATTTTCCGGGTTTTGTAACTGTGTAGATTTTTCAAATTCTTTACACATCTTCGTTTTTTAAGAATATTGTGCCAAAAATACATGTTTTAACTTTGTAGAAATTCTTTGTATAATACAGTAGTACATTACAGGGCATTGAATCTGTTTTAAAGTAACTTCAAGTAATAACTTTAAAGTAATGCTGTTTAAAAATTATTATTATAATAAATTATAACGGGTATTATCAGATTGGCTGCCATAAATATTGATTTGCCAGTATAAAACTTAACTTTTCCGAATATATTAGAGGAAGGTGGGGTAAGACGGTTTAAGATTTAATATTTAATAAAATCCACAATTTCAAAGAAAAAGAGTATTTGTTTAATTGAAATTTGGTAACATATCTTTTATGCAATTGACAGTGCAGGAACATGACCTAACTTGAGCAGAAGCAAAGATTAAACCGGAAAAGTCATTTTTTCCTATCTTGTCCCGTAGGTGGGATAATCTGTGAGACAAGATGAGATATGGAATAACACTTGCAATTTGAATTTTTATTTAAAAAAATAAACAATTAATGATAAAATATTAGCCACAAGCGCAATACAATCAAATTTTAGATTGGAAATAAACTGTAACCAATCTAATAAAGTTTTCCGACATTCAGCTTCAGACTTTGAAATGTTTCTTAATCATTAAAACTGAACAAGTAATTTTAATGTAGCAGTGTTACTTTGATTGTTGGTATCTTACTTTTAAGCTTTTGACGTAGATATAGAACTTATAGAATAGAAAACAAATGCAAGTAATTACTTCTTCTAAATTACATTTAAAAAGAGGTTGTCCAACATTTTCTTCGTTTCAACTTGAAGATTTATAAAATTAGGAAATTATTTAATTCTTAATGGACAAAATAACTAAGTTTCATTTTCAGCGAATTTTAATAGTCGTCTTCTTTAAATTATTTGCATAAATTACGGATAATGTAACGATTTTGCATAGTGATACATCATAAAAAAGTATCTCTAACGCGTGAACAACTATCCCTAGTCGGTTAAAAGTTACGTGAGTGATTTTACATAAAAGAATACTCTTCTCAATTTTTGTTTAATGTAACAATAATCTATTTGTTTGAATGTAACTATAAAAGTGTTTCATACAGAATTTAGGAGCTTAGAAAACACTCTAATGAGCAAGATATTGCCATTAAAATGGACGAGGACGTTTATTTATTTATGTTTTAATGTTTTGGTATACATACCCTTATATATACTTATAGGTTTGTGTTTTTAAGTTGTGGGTCAAAGATTTAAATCATATCAGAATTTATTATATGCTATGTTATGTTTTATAAATAAACTGCATGTTTTCTGTATTATATTCGAGAGTACATGTTTAAAAATATTTCTGAATTGAAACAAGGAGGTAGGACATTTAATAAAGTTTTAAAAAGTACCTAAGATTTAGAGAGTTTCGAGGTTCTAAAAAAGCAAAGAATATGAAAAAAATTCAATGAACTACGTATTTTGAATTAAGAAGCACAACTATAATTTAAAAATTCTACAGTTTAAAGAATGAATTATTAGAAAAGGATACAAATTATTATTTGAAAAATGGAGAGAATAAGGAGCATACAAAGAGTTTAAATCATTCTCATATTTTTAACATCTACACATTTTGAGAAATTAAAATTTGAAGATTAAAAAATTAAGGAAGGTCTAGGGAGATAACCTAAAGAATTTAAAGAGTATAAAGGGTTTAAAGTCTGAAACATCTAAAACTGACGTATGTAATAGACTCAAAAGATGCAGCGAATTCAGATATTTGAGAATCTAAAGAATTCAGAAACAAAAAATTATAAAATCTATTCAGATATTTTTAAGAAATTGAAGGACCAGATAAATATAAAGGCTGCAATAAAACCAAAAATTTATAGAACCCAGGTATAGAATAATTAGAAAAAAAAGGAATATATGGCAACCAAAACATTTTTACGATGTAAAAAGACTAGAAAATTTCAAAAATCAAGAACACCCAGAGGACCCTAAAAAAATTAAAGAATGAAAGAAAATAAAGGCAATAAAGGAACCAGACCATTCAAAGCATAAATCGAAACGAATACTTAGTCCAAAAAATAATTTAAAATTGTATAGATGGCAGAGGGTAATCTGTGGGAACTTAAAAATGAAGAAATAAAAAATACAATCATTTCCAGAGTATATATAGCTAATTTACAAAATTTAGAAAACAAAGTAATAAAACACTGGTTGGCGAATAAAATCAACATTTGATGCCTTTGTTTTAAACAATGTGAAATGAGCCTAATCAATCAAGGAAAGGTTATGTTGTAAGTAAAGATAAAACTAATTTTAGTCAAAATGGACAAAATGGTTGCTTTAGAACTAGCACAAACTTGTAAGGTGCTAAAATCCTAAATAAAATGACTTAAAATTGCCGAAGAAGTACAAATAAACAATTATTGACTCATCGTCATTAACTTTGAATTCAATGCTTGAATCAACAGTGCAGTCTGAATTTGGTAGCCTAATCTGATGATAGCCCCATTTCGTCAAGGTGTTTTTTCTTTTTATTAATGATCAGTGAAAATCCATGTAAATTTTTGGTGAAACTTTCATCAGGGAGAACAGTCAGATACTCTAGAATGACAAAGTTGTAGAGTCCAGTAAACAGTTATAAAGTGGTTTTAATAGCTTACTTACACCTTTTTAATACCAGAAACATTTAGTCGTAAATGTGATTTATTTATTTTCTATTTATACCAGTAGCTGGATTGAAGGTAAAACTTTGCAATGACAAACGTAGACGTTCTAGGTAATCATGAATGACTCATTTATCACTTACTTATGTCGCAGTTTTGCCCCTACGTTATCTCAAAACGAACATAACATTAATAACCTAATAAAAATTCATCTTGTGCTCTCGTAAACATTTTCTAGCACACAAATGAAAGCTTATTCCATAACTCCACATCTGATAAAACCGAAATTTCTCGCTCGACTAAGCCAGAAATCTGCATACCAACATTTTAATAACCCAAAAACGAAAGTAAAATCCAATTTTATCAACATCACACTCATTTTCGAGGAATGGCTCTTCAAATAAAAGTATAAACAGATGATTCACTGCATTCTTTTATCACTATTTTTATTGTCATTTACACAACGTGTATTTTATATTTTTCTTATCTGACGTGCAAGGTGACTGTCAGTATGCAAAACGTTACCCAAGGAAAATGCTGTCTTATTTTTACATATTTTCGTTTTATCCACAGGCCGGTCAGAAACTGCCTTCAAATGTGGCGAAAACGAAAGCAGAAAGAGAGAAAGAAAGGGAGAGAAAAATCGGTCATCGGAGAGTCGGCGTTGGCGGGGAAATCACCTATAAGAAAATCCAGACTAGTCAAATTATGGGATCTATACAACTGGGTAAGGTCATGATGGTCACAAAATAATTACATGGAAGTATAATTAGTTATCAAATCATGCGTCACGATCATGCCAAATACTAAAATTTATATTTGTTAATCAAATATTTTTCTCCGGAAAAACGCGAATCATTGACATCATTCTTTATCTTATCTATATACGAAAATTGTACAAGAGATACAAACTATGCGATGGTTTTACGTAACCTGGCGCTCACATTTTTAAGGTTGATTTTAGTCAGCATTAGTTACTCATCGAATCTTATCGTAATTGCATCTGTTGTGTTCAATGGAAAATGTCCGTGCTGTGCCTCGATATAGGAGACTCTTATTTTGCAACTAAAATACAAGCCGGTGCGTAGAGAAATTGTATTGGAAAATTTAATTAGTTCTGCGCAAGATTACACAGTAAAATTGTAAAAAATCTACGGAATCCTGGAATCCAATTTTCCGCGGTAAAGCAGACAGAAAATAATGATAACTGTTGAGAACGTGGTTTCTAAGCTAATATGAATTTTCAACAGGAAGGATGTGGATTTTAGAACTGAGTTTTGTGTTGATAAGAAGCTTGCTTGGAAAAATAGTTAGAATTTATAGAATAAAAAACTCACGTGGTGGTTTACGTATCATAGATTGTCAAAAGAGATAGATTTTCATGTAAACGGAAATATTTTGTTGTAAGATGTCTGTCAAGATTTTTCGTCATGTTATTGTAAACAATTTTGGTGACGCCTGAAGGAAAAGTTTCTTAATAACACAGTAAACAATTTCTGCAATAAATTACATCTATCAAGAGGGTTAATGTCATTATGGATTTGTATTTACTTCGGACTTTCTTTCCGAGTAATTACGGATTTTCATTACAGTAAAAATCTAATTTTATTGTATGAATCCTTTTTGAGTTATAAATTATGTTGTGTGCAATAAAAACAAAAGGAATGTTTTGTTAGAATATTAATTGTCACAAAGATTTTCTTCATGGCTGAATTGTTGAACTAACTTATCAGTTGGTTATATGAAGACTAAATTAATAAAATTGCAGCGCCATTTCTTTAACATAATGAAACTATAAAACGTCAATATTTTGTCAAAAATACTTTTATTGTTAATTATTGGATAATTATGGTTTAATTTAAATATTATAAGTACTTATCGGTCAATCGTAAGCTGCAATTACAAAAATTTTTAACAAAGGAGCATTACACACATTACATTATTGTATAAATCTGTTTTTTTCTGTCTAACCTAGATGACAATACAGAAAAACTTTGTTTGGTAGTAAAAGTAATAAAATTGCTGCTTTTAGAATGCATATTAGTTCTCTGGGGACAATGAAAATAAATTACTTGTGAAGAATTTATTAAACAAATGTACACAATTTAAATGTTGCAGCTTTCTGTAAATCAAATATATGTTTTTGAGATCAAAGTAGATTTTATATTGTGACAATGATTTCAGGTTTTTAAAATTTGTGTCAAATATTTTATTAAGTAAGTTAAAGATAGATACAGTTTGCACAAAAAAATGTTATAGTAACTATCTAAAAATAAGCTGAGTTTGTGACCGAGCGAGTCTAATAAGCAAAACAAGTCCATAGAGTCTGTTTGTATATAAATTGTGTACGAGGCTTTTTGTTTGATTGCCTTCAAGAGGTTCTTTAGGTACATCTGCCAGATACAAAAATGATACTGACGATGAGACTGTGTTCCATAAAATGCAATTACTTTATTTTACAAGTATTACGAAGTGCATTTTATGGCCATAAAATTATGTCATAGAGTACTTTATAATTCAGTGCAACATGAAATGTTTTTAACCAACAATGTAACGACAAAAAAATTAATTTCGTCATACTACATACAGGCGGCTTAAAAGCTAAGAACAAAATAAAAGCTTGTTTAAAAGTTGTTGTTTTTATCTTCGACTTATTAATTGTTTACTAAAATATGAAGAAAATTGTTATTACTGCTTTTGACTGACCCTCCTGTACATTTCTTGAATTATAACAAGTTCATGTTGCAACGTTCCCACAGGGCAGTCAGCCTAAATTGCGAGTGACTATAATTAAAAAAAAAAAACATTCTTTAAAGTTACAAATAAAGGAATAAACTCCATTCTACATTTTATATTTGAAAATATACGTTTATAAAAAGTCCAAACCATATTATCTTCAAAATCTGTTTAAAAATATGGACAGCTTGAGTTTGTCGCAACGGTTGTTAATAAATATTTAAAAATGTGTTTATTTGCTGGCATTCTTATCTTATAAAAATGTTTATTTATGATAGAATTTTATAGTACACGAACGAAAATTTTTCATTTTACTTCAGATGAACTGTCGAGATTACAGTTTTTTTTTTGGATATCTCTATGTATAGAGAGTAAATCGCACCCGATCAAAGGATTTTTCTATTTAAGAACTTTTTGAATTAAAAAGATTTATTAAACGGGCTTGAAAATACTTTCACTTACAAGTCATTAAAAGTTGAAGAAGTAGTATTTTTCAGATCTTGATAGTTTTTCGTTTTTGTTGCAAGGTTATTTTTTATTATGCTGCAAAGTATTTTAACGAGAAATAAATTATTTTAACAGCAAAGGGTCATGTGCAGATCGGTTTGAGCAGGTGTAAAAGCTTTAAGTTAGTGTTTGTATGCAGAAAGAATTAATTTACAACAATTAGTTCATTTGGATGTACGGTTTAACATGTCTGTACCTTTCTACAATTCGTTAAATATAAAGTATGATAATTCTTTACATATTTGACATGGGGAACAGAAATCTTTCCAAAAATGATGCTAACATGACATACGAAATTAACAGCTGTCAAGATCACGTAGATCTGCATTAGGATCATGTAGGCGTCAGTTCATATTTATTTATTTGGAAGCATTTTTGAATCCCACATCTTTTGAGATTTCACTATCAAACGAACTATTTAAACTAAATAAGAAAATAGTTAAATAGTGATCATAAAACGAATTTAAAAAAAATATTTAATGTGTAAATGACCTATCTGAATTTAAGATCGTTGTTTCCACAAATGAATTTTTGTTACTTATTGGTGCCCTTTTTTTTTAAGCTGTTGTATAAAGCAGACCTGTGCTTACTTATTTTTCTGCTCAAGTTTTTCTACTCGATTAGATTTTTAGCTTATCATATTTTGACTGGGAATTTTTCTATTCAGTTAAGTAAAATATCGTTCAAATTGTTTCAACTTTGCTGTTCTTAAACAACTGGTCTTAAATTCAAAATTATATCAGCTAAAAATCTGCAGTAATTGTAATAGTATTTTATAATCTTTCTTTAACAAGATTTCTGTTGTCACACATGATGGTGGTTGGTGGTTTTTGCAGTTTCTTCTTGATATGATCTTGATTCCCATATGAATATTACTCTTGCAATGTTGTCTCTTAAATTACAGTCGTTAAACTCGCATCGAGAGAATTGTTATTAATAGAACTTTTGGCCTTCTGAGGAAGAAATCAAAGAAAAGCAAAAATTAAACAGTATTTCAAGAAAGTTCATCACTAAGCGAATTTTATTTTATTTTTTTTAATTGGAGAACCAATCAAAACAAGTTTTCTGTCGTTATAAACGACCATGTTTGTAACGTACACACTTGTTCTATATTTTAACGTGTTGTTAGGTTTATTACAAAAGTGATAAACATGCTCTACTAACAGTCTGTTATTTTTGAAACTCATTTGAAATCATCCTTATCTTTTCTACTTTAACTAGGTTGAGTACACCCGACATAGATACTTAATTATTTTTATTACATCTGTATTTAACACGTGAAACAACTATTGAACACATAATTTTGTGAATTGATCTTTTAATCACACCTGCTTAATTGTTTATTAAAAAGTTTAAAAAGGAAAAACGTACAAATTTGTTACATCATAGTATCTGTTTAATTATTGTGCCTGACGACATCCTATTGAAGGTTATTAAATAATACCCTTCGTTTTTCTTCAAATCGAAAATCAATTGCTGGATATTAAAAGTGGTTATCTGCATTGCGTTTGTCATTTTGCTGGCGACTAGGGTTGTAAAAATGTCGTGTAATGATAAAAGTAAACCTATTTTTCCCTGCTGTATGTACGTGTGTATTCAAATCGATAACATTAACGCCAGACATCATACTGTTATCTTTTCAATTTATCATTGACAAGCTTTTTGTTTTCTGTTAAATCAATAGGTATTCAACATGCTGTTGGAGGCCTAGCGTCGAAGCCTGAACGTGATTTATTAATGCAAGACTTCATGACCGTCGAAACGACAAATTTTCCAAGCGAAGGCTCCAATCATACTCCAGCTCATCATTTTTCCGAGTTTAAGTTCAAAAATTACGCTCCTATAGCTTTTAGGTATTTTCGAGATTTATTCGGAATACAACCAGACGACTTTTTAGTGAGTGGTTACGTTTTTGTGGTTTTATTATTAATGAAAAATTACAGATGTCAATGTGTGATAGTCCTTTAAGAGAATTGTCCAATCCAGGAGCTAGCGGTTCCATATTTTATTTGACTAGTGATGATGAATTTATAATTAAGACTGTGCAACATAAAGAAGGAGAATTTTTGCAAAAATTATTACCTGGTATATGTCCATTGTCACTGTGTTATCACTATCAACTAACAAGACTTTTCAAGGTTATTATATGAATTTGAATCAAAACCCACGAACGTTATTGCCCAAGTTTTTTGGTTTGTATTGTTATCAATGTAATAGTAAAAACGTAAGACTGGTAATTATGAATAATCTATTACCTAGCTCAGTAGTGATGCATCAAAAATATGATCTCAAAGGAAGCACGTATAAAAGAAAGGTATTGTACGCTTTCTTTGTGTTGTTAAGTTTTTTATTAATTTTTTAATAGGCGTCGAAAGCTGAAAGTCAGAAGCGCTCTCCTACTTATAAGGATTTGGACTTTATGGAACATCATCCCGAGGGAATTTTAATGGAAGCCGATACATACAACGCCTTGATTAAAACTATACAGAGGGATTGTCGTGTTTTGGAGAGTTTCAAAATTATGGACTACAGTTTGTTGTTGACCATTCATAATTTAGATCAGGCACAAAGAGAGAAACTTGTAAATATCGCATGATAGTTCAGTGGTGCAAAATATCGATATTATTTCTCAACGGACGAACACTGAGAATTTTGACGAGGTTTGTCTATTTTCATATTGATCTCGTCAAGTACCTACATTTATTTGGAAGTTTACTGCTATAATATAACGATAACATTTTAAAGAAAGTAATTCTACTCTATAAAGTAAGGAACTTGCAACATTTTTAGAGATAGATGGAAAAATTACTTTGTTCTTCCAGTTTCCAAAATCGTATTATTTATTACATCATTCAATCATGCTTTTAAATTCACGCTTAGTTTGGCATGGTCTAATTTAGTCTATTCTAGTTACGTTTCAATATATTTTAGTTTAATTAGGACATTTTATTCAAAAGTTCAATTTAGTTCGAGCTACTTCATTCTAGTTTCTAGTCAACTTTAATCCACAACAGCTCACCAATACGATTCTTAACACAGAGACGTACTTCAATAATTTTGCACAACTGTTCTCGTAATGTTATGTTAATTGGTACGAATGAATGAAATACGCTCCAGAGATCAACCAGTCAAATTCGAGTTTATATTTTTAACTGATCTGGTTACGTGTAGGTTGCAACCATGATTTTTGACCGCCACAACATGAGCCAAGGGTGTAACTATTGTACTTATACTTGTTTATAACACTAACATTATACGGCCTCTCTTATTTCACTTCCATTTTTCTCTGCACTTTCACTTTTCCGAATCAATTCTGCCCTACAAAGTATGCGTCTCCAGTAACACCCACTTCTTCCCTTCTTTTAAGAGTGCTTGTAAATTTTTTTTGAGACATTCTGTAGGTCCTATATAGGACAGTTACAACATGATTATTATGTAAAATAAAATATAATACCTAATTTTTTAACGCACATACAGAAAATGTTTTAGATTTTTTATCACGTTATTGTTTTTCATGGGGAATTTATTCAAAAAACTTTTCTAAGGGATCCAACAGTAAATGTGAGTTTAATGTAAATATTATGAAGGTAGCAAATTCCATCGCAGTTAAATAGATGTTTGGTTGAAGTACTCTTAAATTACGAGAAATTTTATAGTCAAGTTTAGAAATTGCTGCTCATTACTGTAAGAATACTTTTTTGTGGATTTTTCAAGTCCGGACCATTTTGATAGTAATGATATTGTGCCAACTTGATAGTGGACGTATTAATTATATTGAAAGACAGTGTCTTACTATAGATAAAAACTATGCTGTAAATTTTTTGTAGATCAATAAAATAAAAATATAAGTTAAATAAATAAATTATTGTTGCTAAGGGAAGTGTTCTATCTCGGTTTTAATCAATTGTTTTATGCAAAGTTATAAAATTTTTAAACAGCATCAGTCATTCGTTATATTTTTGAATAGAAAATATTTCCTTTAATTTTTACTAATTATTATCAGAATTATGTAACTTTCACGATAAAGTGAATGCTTTAATACTTTTGTTATAGTTTCTTAAAAATATGTCGAGGTGTTCTGTTGAGAAAACCTATGGATATTTTGTTCCACTCTTACCCTAATAAGTTAGATACATTTTTTAAATGGCGATTTTAGGAGAAAAGATCTCGCACTAATCTTGAAGAAGTGCCAGAAGAAGGTACTTTATCCGATCCTAGTGGTGCTATGATTTATAACGAAAGGGAAAGAGAGAAAGAAGATAGAATAGGGGCTGTCGCTTTAAATAGAAGTAGATCTATCAATAGGCAAAGGCTAGTTGCTCATTCCACTGCCATGGAGAGCATTCAAGCAGAGTCGGAACCAATCGATGAAGATGAGGATGTTCCGTAAGTTGCAGAAATAAACAAAACAATTACAAAACACACACGATGACATTTAGTTGAAATCTTGCCACAAGCAGTGCTTTTGTCTGAAGATATCTTATTTTTTTTAGACCTGGGGGGATTCCAGCTAGGAACGCGAAAGGAGAACGCTTGCTGTTGTTTATCGGTATCATTGATATTTTACAAAGTTATAGGTTAAAGAAAAAATTAGAACACACGTGGAAATCGATGATTCACGACGGGGTAAGTTTCGTGTTGTGTATTTTTTTTTTTTGACTGGAAGTTTTCAGGATACGGTGTCCGTGCACCGACCGAGTTTTTACGCGCAAAGGTTTCAGAAGTTTATGGCAGACAAAGTGTTCAAAAAGATACCTTCTCGTAAGTACATGATTCTATTTGATGTATGTGATATAACCAATATGTGGGATCAACTTAATAATTTCTTAATTTCTAACTGGCGACGAACCGGGATCTGAAAGTGTTTCATGTTTTCTCTATAATAGTAGTTGGCCCTCCCACTTTTCAATGTATCATTTGTAATGTAGTTTGTGTTATTGTTAACGCCAGGATTTACCTCTACCTCTTATTATTACAAATTATAGTAGTGGGTACTTTGTTGAAAATGCTACTGTTTCATACCTTCGTTGCCACTCCTATAATTCGTACCTAGTAGTTATGTAGAATGTTGGACTCTGACTCTGTATGTGTGTGTTTCAATGCTTCATGTAGTGGACTTGCCCGAGATTAAGGGCAATCATCGCAAGTTTCGCACACTGGTTACCAGCTATATAGGTAAAGTCCACCCCCACCGTATATTTATTATTGCATCTTTTCGATTAACTGCTACATTTTCGATTTTTATACACAGTTTTGTGATTATTTTTATAGTTTGCTCGTTTTTGCTTCGGTTTTCGATTTGGTTTTTTATTCAACACGCATTATCCAAAAAAGCCTACGATTTCGTCCATATTAATTACATTTTGTTTAACCGATAGTGCAGGGTGAGTTCATGCTGTTAAGCTGCATACTATTTTGATAACAATTTGCGTGTGAAGTTTGCGTGATTATTTCTAGATTTATTTCATTGTACTGCTATAAAAATCAATTTAAATTGAGTTGTTCATTAAAAGTGGTACAACACGGGTTCACACCTACGTGGTAATTTAACAGTTAAATTTTGATAGAATTTCAATCACGAAAGTACAAACTTCTAGTTGTACAATAGTAGCTAAAACCAGAACAGTCTGGAATTTTAGTAATGCTCATGCATATTAAACGATATAGATGAAACCCCGAAACCCTTTTAACTCTTTTTTAAGTTACGTTGACAGGTTTATCTTTGATCGCAGTTGACATCAAAAATTATAATGACCTGTTTTTATATTAATTTTAACTTGCAGACCTATTTACTTCATTCTCATGTTTTAAACGCTGTTATAAAAAATGTCATTGAAACTGTGTAATTTGTTACTTCAGCTGACAGACTTTTAGATTTATTTGCCAATGTTAATGTGTCATTTGGTTAATGAGAGAACGCTAATGACTAAAAAACAACTCCTTTGAACATATGCTTAATCATTTTCAATCAAATGTAATCGATAATTATGGTCAATTACATTCTGTGCGTCAGTTAAAACGACAAACTTTAATAACCTTAATTTTAATTGGCGACATAAGTCTGAAATCAATTTTATTGTGGTGATAAACACATGGTAGGTAACATGATAGGGGACGTCACTACCTTTTTCTGCAAAAATGTCTTCACTGAGGCCATAACAACTGATTTTATATCAGAATATATCAGAAGTTTCTGATAATTATGTTTGTTTAATACCGTTATAATACAGTTAAATTATTTTGTGACTGTAATGAAATCTTTTTTACTGTTTTTAAAATTTTGGTCTTTTAAAAAAATACAAAAGCCTAACTTCTAAGAAGTCGTAAATAAAATATTATACATTACATGTAGAATAGTGATCATACTTGTACTTTTTATGTTTATTTGACTTCACATAATTCTCCAAATCAACACAAAATAAATATGTTTGATCTAGTTTATTGAATGGGATGTTTAAACTGATGTCATTTTAAGAAAACAGCAAAATTCAAGTTTTTTTTTTAATTTGAAAAGCTGTGATCAATTTTGTTTATTTAAATTTTTCTTTGCACTTTTCTCACGAAATGGAGAGTGTGGTCTATCTGTGACTCTTTATTTATGATATTTATTATCGCGGGCTTTTTTGGTTCATATATTTCTGAATTTTTCCAACTGGTTTGCCTCACTAATTGCAACATTTGAATATTTTTAATAATTGCAAACTACTTAAACACTAAGGTAATGTTGATTGTGGTTTGTTTTTGTTTAATGTCTTTATTTGTATTTGAGTGTTGACTAAATCTCCTAATATGAATTGACCTTGTACAAAGTTTGGAAAGCCTAGATGTGATTTTGTCTTAAGTTTCAAGTGTGGTTTACTTAAGTCATTTTGGTTTTGAGGCTTTTTTTGAATGAATAATAGTCTGCTTGTGTTGTTTTATTTTGTTATAATTTTTTCGATACTTGTTGCAGCATTAAAACATTCACCGTCGAAACGGAAATCGCTGTCGAGGCCTCTGAGACCCCACGAAGAGTTGGATAGTAATAGTGAGTATTTCTCTCTTAAATTAATGCTCGTCAAAGCTTTGCATTAAACAATAATCAATTTTCACGAATTTATTATTCTCCAGGAGGTTTTTAGTTCTTTTTTCATTTGTTTAACAACAATCGAACGCTTTTTATATTCTGCTTCGACTTCAAAACAATACTGTTATAAATCATGACATTGTGCTTAGTAAACCGTATGTTTGTGCTAATTCATGTGGTGTTGGGTTATACAGCTACTGTGCAGGCGCAGGTGAATGCTAGCCAACAGAACGGAAGCAAAACCGGTGAGTGGTCACATTTTTGTATCATATGGGTGGTATAACTAGTTCCGGAACGATAAAAACCAAAAACGTACATTTCTTTTTCATGCTGCGCAGTGAGTCCCACTGAAACGATACCGGCCAAAATTTCGCCTCCTTCTTATCCTTCTTCCGGTACCCCCCTTACCTCTCCACCAGCTTCGTCGTATCCTGCTGTTCTCGTAGGACGGTCGAATTCTGAGTGTAAGCCCAAAGTGCCCCCGCCAGTACCTCCCAGAGGCACCCCAAAATCTAAAAAGGGAAGCGTCAACGGGAAAGGTGCGAAGCATTGCTTGGGTCATGTAGTGCCAAAGCGATCGCATGCCAATAACACGCTTTTGTTTGTTGAGTTGACTATGCATGGCAGCGAGAATCATCGGAGAAGTCGTTCGGACGGATCTGTGCGGGTTGATAAGAATCAACCAGAAAGGGGGGATGAAAATCGGTATTTTAGGAACGTGTTGTATGAAATAGATGATTTGGTTTAAGGAATAGTACAGGGGGGGAGTTTAGAGGCCGAGGGCGCCACAGTTGCTTCTAACATGCGTTTATATGACATTTTTTTTCGAAATCTGAACTTGTTAGTGAAAACATCGAAGGCCGATTTATGCTGCTCTAATTAATTTAACTGCGAACTGATTAACGCATGTGCTGTTTAATAAATTAATAAACAGTGATGAAATTTAATGATTCTTGAATTAGTACCAACAATCAATCTATAATTTTACCACAGGTTGAAATAAATAAGGTCTGCTGGTGACAAAAAAAAGACTAAATTTCTGACAGTATTACCATAACATTCCCAGAATAAACAGTTTAAAGTAACTTATGTAAGTATAAATTTAATCGCTATTTGATATCTATCTTCCTGAAAAAACGTGCAATTTCCGGGCAATTAAAATTTTATATCTTAAATGCGCAAAATGATCGTTATTTTAAAACTAGAAGTTTATATCTATGCTGCTTTTTTTAAACATATAATTTGTTGAGTTTATTAGCAATCAAATTTTTATGACTACAAACATTTTGTTTCCAGAGTATTTTTGTCTTTGATATTTTTGAACCGTTCAATTTTAAGGAGTTTCAGAGTTGCAACAGATTCTTATGGAAAATCTACGTCAGTGGATGAGAAATTGTGCTAAACAATATTACTAGCTAGTCGTACAATTTTCATTAATTTACTAGATTTAATTTAATAAGCAAAGTATTGAACTAAACGACAGTGGACTTTTAAGGAGATTCGAGTTTTATATATTTTTTCATAACCGCTCACGGTCATTATGATAATAATGTTCATTGCTAATAACTGACTAAAATAGACTGAATTTTGTTTTGCGAAAACTGTTTAATTGCGCTATAATTTTATTTTAAGCTTTGTTTCTGATACCTAACTTTTTTAGCAGTACGGCATTAAGAATATTGATCCTCTATTTGTATACAAAATTAATTTGAGCTTAATATCCGAGTCCTCAGTTCTATCGTCGGAATGCAAAACAAAGCTAAGCTATTTCTTTGTAGCTAAATTATGATCTCAAGTCAAAGTAAATGTAATCGTAAGTCAGCAGTCAACTAATGGTACAAATCGTGATTTTAAAATTACATTTTCTCTTGTATTTCAAAATCTGTTTTCATAATTTTCAATTAAAATGTCAATTCAGAGCCAATTACGGAATCATAATTACTTTTTATTGTGTTACCATTAACTACCGTCACAAACGCAGCATCAGCATTATTTTGAATTTTTGAAATATTTTTTAGAAATTTCGGGATGCATTGCAATAATTTTTTTATTGTGTTTGAATTGGATTTATTTATAGGTCATGTTTGTGTAATAATAATTGGAAAACAAACGAACAAACTGCATAATAGTGTTTTGTTTGTTGCAATTGTATCCGCTATTGTTGCAGAACGTAGCTGTGATCAAAGCATAGTTTAAAAACAGGAAAAAATGTTTTTTGGTAAAAATATGCTATTTTGCTCTGATTTGTCGGTTTATTTTTAGATAAAGTATACCTTTAATCAATTATTATTAATAATTATACTTCTAGCAAATGGGGTGTTAAATCTAAATTTATCTGATTTCTTGGCATTCGGATATGAATAGCGAACAGTTTTGCATTATTGATTAATAATGAAACCTGCGACGGCAACAGTGGCGTTACTCACAGCCTGCAATTTTTTAAAGACTTTATAGCAATTTTCTGGGTCTCGAGTACGGTTAGCAATTTTAATGAGCCTCTTCGCTTCCAATCCGCGAGCTTGCTCTCTTCTCATCTCTTTGAATAATTTAGTTGTTTATTTCCTCTGACAGCTTTAATTATGTCTTTCTTAAATAATTGAGTTGCTCTTTGATCGCGTCTTTCGTGTTGTATTGCTTGTTCCGAGTGTTATGTACTAGTGCTAGATTGTAGCGCTTGTTATGTGCACAGGTGTAGCCCCAAGTTGCTGCAGCACTCCTCCACCAACCTTCGACGAAGTACTTGAACAAAGAGCTTCAGCACCTATTGAAGGCGTTCCTTCTTCCACTCCAGCCAGAGTTAGAGTAGGTTCACATCACTCACATCATCACGTGTCGACAGTGAAGAATTACAGAGAAGACGTAGTTAGGTAAAAAAAATGCAGCTCGACTTCGATGTATACAATATTATTTCTATTTTTCTTGTAGTATAACTGATATTAAGCTGGAATCTCGTGCTGAGACAAAGTCATCTTTGAGTGTTGAGTCCGGCAGTTCAGGGGCGGGGCATTCTAGCCATTCGCGGGGGCTGGCATGGACGCCACCTGCGTCAGTAGAAGGTTCCACCCCCACATGGACTGAAGGTACGCCTTCATTTACAGAATCATCAAGTAGTGGAGACATGGGTGAGTCATACTAACAATTCTGCATGTTTTCTTCTTTACTAACTTTTTAGATTAGATTATTGATTATTCCATTTTTTGAATTTTTGCACTTTCTTCTTTTCTTTATGATAAAAACTGTTGAAATATTCTTATTCCAGTAGCATCAACGTAATAATCAATAAAACTAATCTGTTGCTTTCATCCAAGTAATTATGAATGGGGTTGTATAAAGTTGGGGTACATTAGACATAAGTAGATTTAGTTAAATATTAGTTAAGACGAAGCGATGTGTAGGATGCCCGACGACGCCGTTGCGTCAAACGTCGAACACTGCCATGAAGGCTGGTCAACACAAGCAAACTGTGGAACACGCCATCAACTGCCTCACCTCTGAAATGGTGAGTCCCAAGCCTTAGACACAATAAGCATCTTACACCCAGTCATACCGTTTGTTCGAATTGACTTTAACTGTGCGGTTTAGTTTTGTTTTAGTGGTTTTTGCAATAACAGTTTCACCCTGTTTAGTCACTTTTGCTTTAGTCACTACACTTTAAAGGTTTTAACTGGTGACAGTAAACCTTTAAAGGCTCGCACCACTGGTTTCACCATGTAAATCAGTTGTTATTACACGTTTTAGCTGTGAAATTACTGCCAAGGATGGATTTATGTTGAACCTGGTTTTGTACAATTTGCATAGTCGCGTGAATGAATTATAAATTTACTGATTTTCGTAACAACGACAACTTATTTTCATTACGCAGGAACTCCTAACAGATTTTGTTGAGAGGGCAGTGAGGTTTTTTAGATCGAGCGATCAAAATAATTTGTTAGCGAGCCATCCTTAAAATTATATTATTTTTATATTGTAATATTATATATTATTATTCATTTAAAACGGAAAATTTTGTCTCAACAGAGTTTAGTAAAGAAATATACAAACTGATAATGATTGAAGGTTTTGTCCTTGCTCCATTAAAAACCTAGAAACTCCCAAAAAATTAAATATTTTTCCCAATATGGTTCCTTCATTCCGTTCTAAATGTTTAAACGGTCTGTGTACATTAACAATCTTTATAAAAATTATACATAACTTTTTCATTGTTACGCATTAGGAAGAACACAATAACTCTGCAATAAAATTAAGATGATTTAAAATTAATATCGAATTAAACGAATGGAAATACGGAAATAACAGCTGAGATGTGTCTGTTTTTTAAGAAGATCTTCAGCCTAATAGAGAATTAAAAATTTCCTGTGATTACAAGACTAAATTAAATGAATCATCACAAATTGGTAGACAAAATTAGCAATCGTTACAGGATGTTGCAGGAATATTTAAATTTATTAATTAAAGCAGCCTACCACATTCTTTTGATTAAACTTAAAATTGACCATAAAACATGGTGTAAAAAATCTTATGCAAGTGCACAACCCGTTATATTCGTTATAAAAAAAGTCTGTTTATTAACCTTCCTTAACTAATTAGCAAACTGAAATAAATAGCAGCTGTTTAGATGATTTTGATTGAAAATCTAATTATCCACTATTGGTCTGACTTTAATTGTAATCTGATTGTTTCGGGTTGGTGTAGAAAGTAAATTTTATAATAGAATTTGTTTTATTTTATTTTGACCAATGCATTTAATTTTTAGTTTGGCTGCTTAATGGTTTAATTATTATAATATTATTTAATTGGGAACAATTTTAATATTGTTCTATACATCGTTAATATATTCACTAGATACACAGTTTACTTATTAATAATATACCATGATCCCATGAAGTTTCCAGGTTGTGTATTTTCATGAATATAATAGGATTTGGGTGTAAATCTAAATTGGTATTAGGTTTGTTGTGTAGTTATTTGGCGCTACAAATCCTCAAAATAATGACATTTATTTTGATAGGGAAGTTTCAGCGTTCTGTTTTCAAACAATATAATGTAGCACTTCAATTCTCTTGTCAATAGAAGCGTGAAGTGTTTGGATATGAAATTATTTGACTTTCTATATGTTTAGTAAGGTGGAATCGTCAATTATTTGTTATATTTCAGGTTTTCAAAACCAGTTTCAGCAAAAAACCATCTAATTTCTAGTCGTAAAACATGTAGGGTAATTAGCGAACGAAATTACCTCACTCGTCCGTGTACACAGTTCTTGGTTTTGGCTTACGTTCTCTCTCTAGGCATGCTTTTTGTCTCTTAATTTGCTCCTAATTCCAACAATCGATTTCTTTTTTGATACATTACTACTCTAATAAAATGTCTTTAGTTCGTAGTCACCGTTTTTATTAAATTTTAGTTGTTAGTGATTCATAGATTAAGAATAGAATAACCATTGCATGTTGTTTTATTCATGATTAGCGTTATTCTTTAACTGTGTTGTTTCGCTTTCATTATCGTTGTCGTTAATCTTCTGTGTACACCGACGTTATTGACGTTAATTTTGCGGTTCATGCTTGCTTTGGAAATTCACCAGGAACAACTGAAGAATCGCGTGGACTCCGATTACGATTGAATGTAGGTGTAATAGCACACTGATCATCCATCATTCCATCACGATTTTGTTGTGTTTTCCACCTTGTTTTGTAAAGTAAAAACGCTTCGAGAAGCAAGCTTTGTGAACGAAAATTCTAAATTCGTAGTGTTATAGTGATGTCGATGTAGTGGGATGTAAAATCCGTAAACGGACAATCTCCCATTTTCTTTTGTGATATTGTAATTAAAAGAATCGATCTACATATCACTATATCACTGGTGTGTTTTTCTTGTGTGTCATTAACTTGGTTTTTATTAACTAACTTTGTGCTGATAACAAGTGCCAATCCTTCTAGTTTCCCCCTTTATCACGTTTTATTTTTTTGTAGCGAATTGAGCGAAGATATTTTTTTATGCGTTGGCGTAAGTGGTGAGAAGTTCAATAAAAGCCAAGTTTCACAAATTAATGTTTCCTACATCGCGCAGTATTGTAAATGGTATGTAACGTAAATTTATATTTACATTCCACTCGGTGCAATTATTGTAAGGTTCACGCTTCATGAAAAAGTATTCGTAAAATTGCAATACTTGTGTGTTTCCAATAAGATGCTTCAAAATTTTAATAACGTATCCTTAAATTGGTCTCAAGTGCGGGTTTAGGACATTTTGTATTTTTATAATTCTCTAGTTACAATTTTACGTCTACGGAGACATCCGTGTTATTTATTTTAATTTATTATAAAATTGGGGTCTTTGTATTTATTGTATATTCGGAGGTGGGTTTGAGATATTTACTCTATCTTCATTTTATTTTATGCAGGGTGTGGCAACAGAGAACGATGTATGTATAGTTTTTCCAACTGTTCGCCTATTGCCTTGCTTCACCTTGTATAATGTGACAGTATTAATGTGACGATGTTGATAGTTTTTTATCCTTGACTGATTTATCTTAACCTGCATTGTTAATTGAACTGTAAAATCTGCACTACTTTATGTGTATTCTGCCTGTAAAACCAGTTAATAATTGTTGTACTTACATAACAAACTGACTTGGAAATCGATTTTTAATAACCATACGTAGTCACGATGTAATTATAGTATTTTGTATCGAATTCGTGGCCAGTTTGTATTTTCGAAAGAAGAAATATTGTGTATTATGGCTCAGGTAATTGTGCATATTTGTAAATGTTTGTAGCAAATGCGTTAGTAGCTGATTTAAGTAATGGTGATCATAATTACTTGAATATGTGCTTTGAAATTTGTTGGCAGAAACGAATTTTTATATTAAATTGTTATTAGGTACATTGTTAGCAAGAATTTTAATACTCATTGTTTTAAATGCTTAGTGGAATTTCGCTTTATAAATATAAATATTTCAACATTTTTACATGTATTATTGTAGAGTAGTACCCGCATTGAGTAGCATTTTAAGTTATCCAAAACACATTTTTCACCGGGTTTTATGGACACCGTACATTGCATGAGATTTTTTCAGCATGGCATGATTTAATAACGTTTAAATTTATCCATGCGAATCGGTAACACTTTTTTTTATTCACGTATTTTTTGTCGCTATGTTAACGCACAAAAAGCACGCCTATGATAAGGAAATTGGGTTAGTTGCTTTCTAACAGGGTTTGTTATGTAATTGATTATTTCATGTTTTAGACGCATCTTTAAGGAACAAGAAACGATAATAAGCCAAGTTACTGCCAAAAATAATTCCAAATATTACTCAGGAATGTGGTAAGAATGTAAGCGGAACAAAATTCAGCCAAAGTATACCATTCAAAGATCCTACAATAATTTAAAGGATAAGATTGATCTGCGTTCACCTATGTTATATTATGTGGATAATGTAGTTTTAGGTAGAATAGAGCAGAAACGACGTAAACTTATCTATTGCGCCCTTGCAATAATCTAAGTTGTTGTCAAACGAGTTACCATGTATAAATTGATAAGTTACTCAAACGTTTCAAAATGTCAATTTGTAAACAGTATCCCTATCGAATATTCACTTTAACAGCCAAATTCTTATCGTTAAATTGTTTTATCATAAGCTTTTAATTAATATTTTTTCCGGTTTTTATCATAATCTTTTAAGGATTTTGGAAAACCTGGGAAGGAACATTTGTTGTTTTCATGAAATTACTGTAGGTTTATTAAGGCCACATTTTAGGAAAGTACTTAAGCGTACACATGTCTTAAGTTGAGATTTGTCAAATCAGTGGCACAAATTGGTATTTTTCATATTATTGTGATGTAGATATTTGTATCTCTATTTATTTACACAATTATTGTTATTATGTATAGATTATTTTATGAATTTCAAATTTTCTGTGACATCGTTTAGTACAAAACTTTAACATTCCTGCAGTGTAAAGAGTATAAATAAAACCAACCGGTTTACTGTTTTGTTTTATTTCAAAGTCGCAAAGTCACATGTACGACGTAGTGCAATAGTGTGTTCTGTATCCACATCTAATGTTATCTGTAACTATCTATTTCCTGGCAAGGGGCATGCATTGAGTATAACGTTTATTTATATTTATTTATTTATTTATTATTTATAAAAAACCTTTAGTTTAAAATGGTATTCGAGATTCTTCTTTTTCAAAATTAGACGTGGAGATGTGTTGTTTGATTTGATTATTTTAGAGAAGAGAAAACTGAAGGTTCTCACAAAAGACGCCAAGTAATTTCATTTATTAGTCATGATTCTACACTGTGGTTTGGAAACAAAAACTTTACTAGAGACTCTAACGTGCCACAAAATAATAGACAATAATAGGCATTTTTTTGTGGAGATAATCTCGGTTTTCCTCTAATAGGGTAATCGTACCAGTAATAGATCTTAAATTAAATTTGATTAATAAATATAATATAAGAATAATAGATATATAGATATAATAATAGTAATAATACAAATATAATTTAATATACATAAAGTTAAATAGAAATAACTTTTTATGTATTTTACCCTTTGAAATTTGGAAACTTATACTGACATTATCTGCTTTTTTTTTTCTAAATTTTCGTTTAGAAGCATAGTTCAAATTATCCCGGCAGAATGAATAAAAGTAAGTTTTTTAATTTTCTTCCGAAAACAAATTCTTGAGATTCTTTATTTTCAATTTTTGGCATCGGCTGAAATTTAACATTTTCTCCATTGTTCTGAGGTCATATTAAAAAAAAAAAACTTACATATACACAATTAGCGGGATTATCAATTTTTTTTTATCTTTAGTTAAGAAAGTGACTATTACTAACACTCCTATAGTACGGTCCAAAAAATAGTGCGGTTACAACTTTGACTATATAACTTATTTAAGTCTGGCTCAGTTGACTTGACCAATATTTTGCACTGACGTACACTTGCCATGTCGTGTGAGTGGTTTACTGATACAATTATTGGTCACAATCTCATCGTCTATCGGTAAAAATGATACAAATCAAAGGGATCCCATGTATGGTCAACTCTCGCCTATTTATTCTCTCAACATTGTAGTAATGTGAGCCTATTGTACAAGTCGTATGAACGTCTTTACTTGTTACTGGTCTTTGTGAGCCGGTTTACTTTACAAGTCATCTGAGCCCCACTTAAACGAGAAGATTTACGATCCCCTGCTGTGACAAACTTCTAAAAATTCTCTGAAGTTAAATAGAAGTCACAACTTCACAATTCAGTTAGATATTTCTAAAAAAAAAAAATTAATGGTCGCACGAATTTCAAATTTTCTCATTGTACTAAAATTGATTGAAGCATTTATTTTGCTCGATTGGTGTCAAGCCAATAAAAGACATATTGACTTGGAATTTCTACAGTAACCTGATGAAGAATAAAATCAAGCAATGCCTTCATAATACTGAGTAATATGGCCCCGTATCTACATGGTGTTTTTGAAATGAATGTACAAAATACTTCTACGCTATTGTAGAAGTCATGTAAAGGGAAAAAAACATTTTTAAACGAGAAACTTACAAGGGAAATTTAACCCAAATCCATGAACTTTCTACAGCATTGATAAGAAAAAGTAGGTGTCCAATTTTACTTAACCCTAACGACCTTATTGACAACTGCTGCCAAAAAAGGTAAAAATCAATTTGTTTGAAAATAATAGATTTTAACATAAAAAATGACGCGGAAGGTAAAATACTCAATTAATTACACAACGAAATCAATAAAAACAAATGTAAATTAATCAAACAAAAACATCGCAAAAATTTAACAAGAAATAAATGGTCATCATTGCTTATAGTAACTAAATTACCAAGTAAAGTGTCCCCTATTTTTTTATTAATTTGACGTAAAATACTCTAAAAATCTGATCACATCACAACTCGAAATTTTGATATTAAAATTTCAAGTATAGTAAATGAATTGCAACAACCAGAGACATGTCAACATCTAAACTTGTAATCGTGACAATTAATGCATTGGTTAAATCAGTTGTAAGCAAGACCTTAATTATTAAAAATTTATTTGACTTGCAACGTAAGTTACTTGGAAATCCACCTTCACTTTACCTTCGTATGTAAACATGAGACACTTTTTCGGAGAAACGCAGGGTAAAGTAGCCGCGGCGTGAACCCTATTGGCCCTACACGCAGTGAACTCCAGCTCAGAATCTTGGACCTGGTGGCAGCTACTTTCTCGATCGATAGTTTTGAGAATTTTACATGATCAAGGTTTACGTCTTTATCATGTCCAATGCGTCCAAGCCTTGAAGCCCGAAGATTTGATGGGTGTAGTTTTGCCAGTGGTTACTACGTCAACACGACGGTGATGTTCGCTTCATTCAAACAGGTGTGGCAACCGATGAACCTGTTTCCCAAATGGAATTGAATTTTGAATAATAATAAATCAGTGTCGTGGTTTCCTCGTTTCCCGGACTTGATACTAATGGACTAATGGGATTAATTTACAAATTAATGTCCATGATCCTCAAATTGTTTTCAGTGGCTTAAATGTTATCATTAATTTTTAAATTAAGCGTTAGATTTTTTTAAACATTTTCCCATTACGCTTGTGGATTACAAAATTTGAGGTTTAAATTTCTGTCCAACTTCGTGAAACACTCTGTACATGCTATTATCATAAACATAAAAACTAAACTTCTAAAAATAAAAAAAAAATACTTTTTAGTATTTTAGTGGGTCGGTTTTCACGTACCGTCTAGAATTGTGAATTCTACAAATTATCTGTTTCCTAAGTATAATTTTATTTTAGTTGAATTAGTCTACAATAGAGAAATAAGAACATTTTATTTTTTTTATAAGTACACAAGATCTTGTACAGGTTACAAGACTTGTGTAGTATTGCTTTTATTCGAATTCATTTGTACAATTATTCTACTTATTATTTTCATTAGTTAAGTTCTGCATCCGTGTTTTCTTCTAACACCAGACTAAGGTTTAGTGTGCAAACAGCCGGATTTTTGCCCGTACAGTTGAATTCGGGTTTACCATCCCCGTTGGTATAATACTTATATTCAACTGCTTGGGCCACATTAGCACATATCTCATTCATTTTCTCATATTTCACAAGTTGACTGTCTTGCGAATTTGTCTCACATACAATCTTCTGTTTGAAGTATGTCATGTACGTAGGTTCTGAATTTTCTGATATACATGCATAACCTAGAGCCCGAGGATAATCATTTGTAAAACAATTTGAAATAACGTTATTTCTAGTAAAGTGCTGTAGAGTTCCGTCACATTCTCCTGTGTTCTCAGATATTTTCCCCGAACAAGAATACAGTTCATTATCTTTTATGATGTATACGTCTCCTGAAAAAGGGTGTTCCTGATATTGTTATTAATATATTATGTTATAAATTACCGCTCGGAGAAAATTTCGCAACTGTAGTACCATGCAGTCCTTTTTTAAGACTGGCTCTAAAAGTAGGAACTGGAACCAAGTTGCCTTCGGGTGAAACTGATATGTCTACATCATTCAGTGCTCTTTTTAACACTTGATCTGTAAAAAAAATAATAGTAGTAATAATTTATAAATAAAATATTTTTTCTGAAATCGGAGCTTCTTGATCATTTCCCTGCGAAAACTGCGACAGGGAAAGTCCATTTCCCTGCCGTCGTTAGGTAAAGTCCATTCCCTTCCGTCGTCAAGGAAAAATATGACTTATAATTCAAACGAAGAAAATTGGCGTACTTGATATTTGTGAAAATTATTTCTTAAATTAAAAATTAGTAATTTTTTATCAAAATCAACGATTTCAGAAAAAATGTAAAACATTTCTCGTTAGGAAAATGTTGAAACTTGCTTCAGAGTCTTAAAAGACTCGGCACAAGGTGCCTCGTCTTTCAACATCTCTTCGGCAGTAACCGTACATTTTCCTGCCTCTTATGTAAATATCTATATTCGGATTGCAAAACTTATAGGCTATTTTGCAATATATTCAAAATGTATAAGATTTTTAATATTGAAAAGACTTCATTTAAACTGTTGAAATAAGACGCTGCAAAATTTTCAGATATCTGATCTAAAGTATAAATCGTTTTAGAGTTTCAATTATTTTTTCAATTTTAGACGCACTAGTTTTGTTATTTTTAAGAAAATTGATGAATTTCTAATTTAGATTTTAATTTTTTTTTGTTCTACAATTTTTATAAAATATGTAAACTTTGTAACAATGATTTTAATTTTCAATTTAAAATGAAATGGTGAGAAAAGTAGGATAGACCTTATCCAACACCTGTTTAGGTAGTATAAGGAATACACAAAAAAAAATAGTCGATACCTTGACGATGTATATTTAGATTTTTTTATTTACCACTTCCTAAAGATAATAATTAAAATGTAGCTATCGAAAAACGACAGACTGATTTACTGATTTAAATGTTGTATAATATCACTTTGCAAAGGATACAAAACAATTTAACGAATATCAAATCCGTAATAATCTGAAGAATTACAAAATACAAAAATTAAAAGTATTTAAGCAATTCAAGAAAATTTAAAAGAATTCAGAATTTAAAAAGAAGAGGACTTTCTCAAAAAGGGTTTTAAACACGACTAACATGAAAAATATTTAACGGCTACAAGAATTCTGAAGACAGTTTGAAAACTGTAATTTAACAAAATCTAAGTAAAAAATTAAATAAAAATTGTTAAAATACAAGCATTCAAATGGGATCCAAGGGTTCTAAGGGTCTCAACAAACTAAGTAATATCGGAAAAAGTAAAATTTAATATTACACTGATTCTGCTGAACTGTATTTTAATCTTGTTGCATATTTTGCAATAATTTGTATATTTTAAATAATATGTATGTACACATTTTTATAAATATCGTTGCAAAACAAAGATTGTAATGGCAACTTGAAAAATGTAAAAAAATTACCGAATTTGATGAATGTAAAAAAAATGCTAAAGAATAAAAAAACGAGAAATCTAAATGGTTTAACAAATGCAAAGAATAAATAGAATCTAAGGGCTAGGTATCGATTATTTAAAAAAAATAAGGATTTAAAGAACACAAACTTTGTAGTGAAAAAAAAGAAAAATCCAAAAACAAAATCACCAAAAGCATTGAAAACTATTTAAAAATTTAAATAGATTCAAATCTTTTAAAAATAATTTAAAATAAGAGGAACATTCCAAAATAAATTAATTTAAAAGAATCCAAAAGAGGAAGTGAAGATCATCCTATTGCAAATTTTTTTAATACTTTTTATTCCTGCCACCTATGTTGCGAAAATAAAAAACTTGTCAGTTTTGTTTCACCTTTTACTTACTTGGATCTTTGTTGATTCCGACTGACATCGTTTTTGCAGGCATGTGAGTTATATTGAATGGATAACTATATAGAGCTAGTCCTAAAAATAAATGGCGTTTTCAAAATAAAAATTGAAAGCTGTAGTGTTACCAATAGGTATTCCACCATTCCACGAATACTGTACACCCTGCCACATTAAAATTGAAATTGGTTCTAAAACAGAATAAAACTTTACTTATATATTGACAGAAAAACACAGTCTGTTTTAATTAGGATGCATATAAATACATAACAAACCATGTGCAGGAAAATATGATGCTGCTACTAATTTATGAGTGAAATACGGTCCTGTTGCTGCAGGCACTACAACAACATAAAATTTGTACCCATGTTAAAATTTTCATATAATTTACCTGCTTGTACATTTTGTACAGACCACCATGGTTGTTCGTTGTCACTTGTAAAACCTAAAAAAGATCAGTTTCGGTATTATTCTAAAAATTACTTTCAATTATACCTGGCATTTTGACACCAGGTTGGGCGGGACCTGGATGAGCCATTATATAGCCTAAAAACGCGTTTATTACAATTACTTTTAAAAGAATAGGATTTGTTTACTTGGTTGTTGAACGATGGATTGTTGATAGGCCGCTGGATAACCTAAAAGCCAAAAATTATTCCATTCTATGATAGCTTATCAAAAATAAAACCTGGAACAATGTTTGCTGGGTAGGGGTAAGATATCGCATAAGCTGCAAATATTATTTTTAGTTTTTGTTTTGCAAAGTGTCGTTGTTTACCTGGAGCCGGGATTCTAGCAGTAAGTTGGTAACCCATTCCGTAACCTAAAACATTCTTTGTAATATTGTAACACATTGTATAGCACTAGACCTGGCGCTACAGCAGGATATTGGTGAGGTGAAACAAACTGAACTAGGTAAGCTGTAAATAACGCGCTGGTAGTACAAAGTCGTCCACAATTAGAAAACTAAATTTGAAAACCAAGCATCATTATATCAGGCAATCTATGTGCTCGTTATTTTTCTACTGTGCAAAATTATTTTTTTCTCTAATTGCTGACACATGCACTAATTAGACAAATATAGTACCAGGTGCTTGGTAACTTGGGTACGCTGGTCCTCCGAAACTCGGGAACGATGGTCCTCCGTAACCCGGGAACGCTGGTCCTCCATAACCCGGGAACGCTGGTCCTCCATAACTCGAGAACGCTGGTCCTCCGTAACCCGGGAACGCTGGTCCTCCTAGAAGAATAGAGGGACTTAAAATATTCTATAAATCATTTATGTGGAATTTCATGAGCAAAATTGAAACTAGTATGACCTGAAATCAAAATTAATATGATATTAACATGTTCTAGCTGACAGCTATTCAGCTATAATTAGGAATGATATACATATATGCATTTACCTGGTATGTAAACACGCTGAAGAGATTCTAAAACGGAATGATTTATTATTATAATAAATATTAAACATGTCTATGTAGTTTACGTGATGATTTTTTCGTAGATGTTGGTGGTCCTTTAACCGAACTACTGGATGAATGTTTAATTGTTGACGGTTGTTTCGGAGGGTCTGAATTACAGTTATAAATATATCATGAAAACTTCATACTAATATGTATTTATTTTACCTGTTTCTACGAAGGATGGACCTCTTCCTGTCTGCACTTCAAACGTACTGCTAGCTATATTTGTAGTTATGGGAACTGAAGAGGATGCTTTTGGGCTTACTTTGGGATAACGTCCAATTTTTTAAATTTTATTAAATATACTTCTATTATTCAACATAGTTTACCTGTTACTTCAAATGTTTTTGGCCCCTGTACTTCGAAGGTGCTAGGGCTATTGTAGCTAAGAATTCCAGAAAATTGTGTTGGTGATTTGGGATAACCTGAATTTTTATAATGTGATTAATAAGTTATCTATATGTATGTAAAATAAAAATTTTACGGCCGCTAAAGAGTCCGTAAAGTAAACGTTTATAGTGGTTGCACAATAAATGTTTTTGGTTAATTATTATTACTACTTTTGTATTTCTACAAAAACAATTTATTTAATGGCGATCAAATGGATATTATTCTTAACTTTATTATTATTTTTTTCCTTTCTTATTGACCTAGTATATTTTTTATTTCGTTTAATAACGATTTTTTTTATAAAAAAATTATAATAAAGGATAAAATAATGTATTCAAATCATTTTTTTCCAGCTCATTTTAAAACTCTTTTTTATTCGTTTAACGATAATTCTATCAAAAAAGAAGATAGTGGGCTGCATTTTTTAATATTTTTGGATTGAAACTTTAGAGAAATTAGACATGTAAAAGAAATTCCGAAGCTTGGGCATCTTAAATCGGCCACAAATTAGGATTGACAGAGGAATACAATTTTTTGAAACAATGATGGGCATAATTAACAATAATTTAAATTTTTCTTTTAACATTTTATTTTACGATGAAGAAGCTGTTTATCTAAGTGGATTTGTAAACAGACATAACTGCCGCCACTTATTTCCTGATGAACATTGACTAACAATGTCAAAGCGCTATGTATGGTTTCAATAGGACAGCGCTCCAGCACATTATGGCTTCAATATTTGACAACATCTTCGTAGGTGTTCAATTCTCTGATTTTTTTGAGGTTATTTAAAAATTGAATCAACAAAGATACACCGCAAGACTTGCAAGAGTTAGAGGCCAGACTTGTTCATGAAAGCCTACAAATACAGCCTAACTGGCTGCAAAATTCGTTCAGTACTTTTGTAAGAGATTAGGTCGTTGTCAAGCTGCAGAAGGTTTTTAGTTTACACATTTACTTTCAGTTAAAGTTTATTTACATTAGTAAAGTATTATGAATGTTGTAAAATTTTGTTATTAAAACAATACAAGATCATTTTAAGAAAAGAAGTAGAAAGAAAGATTAGCAAAAACATGTCTGATCGCCATTAAAATAAATTACGTTTCCATGGAAATATAACATACAAAAAAAGGAATAGGCACGGAGGTAAAAAATAATTAGCTATAATACTTTTGTTGAAAACTTTTTGTTGTAAAATTCATATTTACGAAAATTAACCCTGCATTCCATATTTTTGACTCTTTATACTTTACCTGACGTTCCAGAGAATATTGGCTCTTCTATCCCAAACCTTTTGGGAAAGTTTTGGGCGACGAATAATTCAGGAGATGTCGCTTGTGGTGTTTTGGAAGAACCTGAATTTTAATTGTATAATATGTAGTAATACAGTTCTATTTAAATCGTTTATGAGGAACTGTGAAGATCGTCGTTTTTGGTTTTCTGGACTCTACTTTAAAACTAGGGCTGTATGGAGTTGTAAAAATGTCTTATTCTAAGTAGAGCCATCATCATACTCATTTTTATGCATGAAAAATAGTAAAATATAGTAGTATACATAATTGTCGACCTTTAAAAGGAGTTAATATATTCGATTCTTTGGATACAACCGTTTTTAAAATGCTAAATTACGTAAAAGTGGATCTAAAGACATATACTTATAATTTATTTTTTCCTCATAGTTGCGCCGCAATTTATGTTGATATTTTTACTTCGCTCAGGTCCTCTAGGCATAATTTGGTATATGGCCATTTTCAACTAGCCCTAAAATGAAATTTTAATTTTTAGGTAACCTGATCTGAAATTTCAACTTAAATATTTTATTTACTAGTAGTCAAATTATAACGCTGATATCGAAAAATGCTTCTATCTGCCTTAAATCAGAAAAGTTATTTATTCCAGTGGTGGTGGTCCTGAAAGAATTTTTATAATTTATGATACATAAAAGACTTCGGACCTGAAATAAAATGGAAAAGACTTTTGGTCTTTTGTTAGCTCATAAGAAAAAATTGCCTGTAACGGTGTTGGCGGCATCATAAAGAAGCAAACAGTGAAAGTTTTCAAAGAACTCATTTCAGTCAAATCAAAGGTCTGCTGGAACTAGAAAAATAGTTACCACACAAGAGGGGGTTACTAAATGTGAAAGCAGTTCAAGAGAAGTAAAACTGTAGCTCATAATTCTAGCCAAGAGGAAAATACCAGGTCGTTCCTATGAAGAAAAGCAATCTAAGTTATCAAACATGCAAGTAGTTCAGTAACTGCCTTCAAAAAAACTGGAAGAATTTTATTAAAGTTGACAAAGACATATCGATGGATGCGGATAAGCCATATAGCTCACACTTTTAGAAAAATATTAAGTTGGAAAATTTTACTCTCGTGTACTTTGGAGTAATAAATTTTCGAAGCTCCGGCAAAATTAGATGGTCATCATTTTGTGGCCCTCAGCGAACATTGAAAGCTTCTAATTTCTAAATAGATAAAATCAAATATAGGAACCATAAAATTGTTCTTTTCCTCTTCACTTTGGTTTTTGATCCAAAAATAGTTTACCTGGTAGATAAATGTTGAACTTGACGAAATGAGGTAAGTAAAAGTTATAATGATTCTGATAACACAAGTAAGACTAGAAAATTTAATAAACTGCGTGGAGAACGTTAATAGAATGTAAAGATGACTTGTGAAAAATTGCGACAAAAATTTAAGAGAATAACTATTACAGAAAATTGACGAGAAAATCTAGTAGAGATTAGAAATAAAAACAGGAAGAAAATAAAACAAAACAGTTTATATCAAGACAAAGAGAGACAGTGGTAGAAATTCCAAGAAGTATTTCGAATAGAAGGAAACAGAGTGGACGAAAATAAAAAGTCAAACATGATGAAAGTAGAAAGAGAAAACTACAAAAAAAGTATATACAAGATAAGTAAGAAAGTTTGGACAGAAGAACAATTTGAAATTTGCCCAGTGAATTAGAAAGAAAAACAATATGGCTGATATACATATTCTGGCTATAAAATGATAGCAGCCAAGAATATATTAAGTAAAGTAGCAGATAAAAATTAAACAGCATCAATATGATTTCAGAAAGATAGATCAGGTTACATTTTTAGACGAAAACAGTTGAAAAAAACGTAACATTTTCATTGTTTCTAACTTAAGCAGACATATCAAGGAGTGAACAGAAAAAAGTAAAAAAGCATGCAAAGTAATAAACGACAAGAGAATTAAGAGTAATTTGATAAAGTTGGTAAGATTTGGCAGCTACAATTATTGACTATAATGTAATAATAAATCTACAAAATCAAAAAGGACTTATAGACGCCCACACTGAATGAACAATTGTTCAATCATTGCTCTGATGGACATAACATTGCTGCCGAAACGCGTGTCAATGAAAAATCCGACAATTTTTAGTATGTTGAAAGCAAGTATTTTGTTAGATTTAAAATATCTCTATAAAACCTATGATAATGCAAATATCCATCATCGTTATTTTTAAACTATTTTAAAAACGGCTATATCGGAAGGACCGAACAAATTAATTGATAATAGCTAATTTTGCAACTAGGCCGTAAAAATGATAAATTTTTGAAAAGGTGGACGTTTCAAGAACGAGGGCAACGAGAGTTTTTACAACAGAAGCGCATACATAGATTTTTTGGCGATTATAAAAAACTAATATGTAAGATGCAGAATTTAAAAATTTGAGCTTTAGTTTATAAAATTCATTTTTACGATTGCATAAAAGTCTGTAAACTGAACATTTATAGAGTGGTCGCCCAAAAAGTGTTTGAAGTACGCAAATAAGGTGATTGATTGTAGAAATAAATACACTTTTTCAAAAATGTCGAACGATTGGATAACTTTAGACGAAATGACTAAATGCTGATGCTGGCTAAAAACAAAGATTTTGAAAAAAAATGTTTTAACAATTTTTACAATCACATTTTAAATGTTACGAACATGAAATTTTTCGAGTTTTATATTTTTCTTTAGATTCTTTAGGCTTTCAGAAAGCTTTTAAAATTTATTTGAAAATTTATACGAATCTTTATCCACAAAATTGTTTGGTTTTTATCATTTGATAAGTCAAATATAGTCCGTTGTACGATGATAGATGTTTCCCTTTTTTGGGATTTTTCATGACAGATTTAATGCTTTAATATTACAATTGCACATCAAAAAATATTAACCAAAAAAATGTACATAAGAACGGAGACCAAGACAGAATTCAATTTCCAATTGTTGCAAAATGATAGACGCACTTAATAATTTCGCTTTTCAATTTAAATAATTGACATAAAATATAATAAAAATAATAATAAACACAGAATTTTTAAGGTAAATGAAAAATATGGTGGCTATTATGACTATTAAAATTGTTAATTTCATACCGTAAAGTTTAGGAAAATTATTTCGTTTTCAGTGCGTATATCATTTTGCAACGTCTAAAAATCAACTTTTAACTCCCATTAATTATAAAGTGCACCAATGTACATAATTTTTTGTATACAATACTTTCTTATTAGTATAATAATTAAAACAAAACTAAAATCTAAAACATTATTATGTAATTGTTAAAACAATAAAAATAGCTGTCTTTATGCAACGAATTGTACGTATAAGATCTGCATGTTTATTTATCGCAATATGGAAAAATTGTTTAATTTGGTTTTTAGCCGGCATCAGCGGTATTATTAAATATATTAATTGAAATATGTTTTACCTGGCACCATAAAAGTTGCTTCTCTTTGTTCATAACTGCTAGGTGTGTTTGGTATTGTGAAGACTTCAGAAGATGATGTTCCTGTTACTTTGGTATAACCTGAATTTTAAGTGAATAATTATATAAGTTACTAAATTTAATATAAATAGTTTACTAGAAACTGTTGGGGACGATATTTTTGGTTCTTCTGAATATATTTCAACACTAGGTCTACTTTCAAATGAATATATTTCGGGAGACGTTGTTTGACTCACTTGAGTGTAACCTACATTTTAATTAATTTTACATATAAGATGAATTAAACAAAACATAGATTACCTGGCACCACATACGATGCTGTTGATTTATGTGTTTGTACTTCAGAACTGGAAGGTGTGTTATGGGTTATGAAAGTTTCAGCTGGCGGCACAGGCGATGTTGTTTTTTGTGTTTGTACTTCATAACTGGAAGGTGTGTTGTGAGTTAGTAAAGTTTCAGGAGGCACGCTAGATAATGTTGTTGATTTTTGAGTTTGTTCTTCATAACTGAAAGGTGTGTCGTGGATTATGAAAGTTTCAGCAGGCGTTACATATGACGTTGTTGGTTGTTGTGTGTGTAGTTCATAACTAGAAGGTGTGTTATGAGTTATTATAGATTCTCCAGGCATCTCATACGAAGATGTTGATTTTTGTGTTTGGTTTTCATAACTGGAAGGTGTAGTATGTGTTATGAAACTTTCAACAGGCGTCATATACGACGTTATTGACTTTTGTGTTTGTACTTCATAACTGAAATGTGTGTTATGGGGTATCAAAGTTTCAGCAGACGCCACATCCGAGGTTGTTGATTTTTGTGTTTGTAATTCATAGGTGGAAGGTGTGTCATGGTTTACAAGAGTTTCAGAAGGCACCACAGAAGATATTGTTAATATTTGACTTGGTTGTTCATAACCGAAAGGCGTGTTATGATGGGTTATGACAGAATCATCAGGCACGACATACGACGTCGTTGGTTCTTGTGTTTGTACTTCATAACTGGAAGGTGTGTTATGGGTTATGAGAGTTTCAACAGGAACTGCAGACGATGTTGTTGGTTCTTGTGTTTGTATTTCATAACTGGAAGGTGTATTATCGGTTATGAGAGTTTCAGCAGGAACCACAGACGATGTTGTTGCTTCTTGTGTTTGTTGTTCATAACTAGAAGGTATGTTATGGGTTATGACAGTTTCGGCAGGCGCCCCAATCGACGTTGTAGATTTTTGTGTTTGTTCTTCATAACTGGATGGGGTGTTATGGGTTATAACAGTTTTAGCAGTTTCTTCTTGTGATACACTAGGTTGACCTAAATTTTAATTATTTAATATATAAATTACACAATTTTAAGGCCGATTTTTCAAGCGTTAACTAACTTCAAATTATTGTTGATCAGTGACTACAACAACAATTGTAATCATAGCATTTAACATCTAATTATTACTAAATATCGATTGAAAAAGCAGCCCTTATGCTGATAGTTTACCAATCACTGTGATGGACGTTACTGTTGTTTGTATGTTGTGACTAATTTCACTTTGGGTTGTGGACGGCATTCCTATTTTGATGCATTAGTTGATCGGTCTACTTAATTACGTAATATAGATACCTGTCGTAATCAAGGTCGGTGTCGAGTTTTCTGAATGTTCTTTCAAATTAGTAGTCATTTCGGGCAGAGTTGTGCGAATTTCAGGTGTTACAAATTGTTCCGCTTTAGTATTACCTGGATTATAGTTAAATCATAAATTAAATTTTAAAAAAAATACATATATATAGTTCACCTGGATTTGTAAGTCCCACTATACTTAGAACTGAATCTAGAATAAAAATGAAATATACGTCAGTTGTAGAATTTTACTTAACTAGTTCACCGGTGGTTTTAGGGTGTTCCCACACTGTCTCTGATGTTTTTTGTGTAGTATCAGGGGTAGTCAAACTTTCTTTATTAGTAACTTCGAAAGGCGTTTGTTTCACTGAAATTTAATTAAATTAATTGTTTAACATTTAAGTACATAGTTCACCTGGCGTTTCCTGAACTCCTGCTAAACCGTGTTCTTGGAAGTCCATTCCATAAGATACTAAATAAAAGTGAAAACAAACTATTTCAGTGGTAAGTAATTATCAGACTTACCATCTGGTTCCCAAAGGTCCTGTATTATTTCTTTCGTGTCGATACTGTCAACAGTAGGTGTACTTTCTGAAATAGATTTAAAACAAATTATGAATAATAGAAAAAACTTTGAGTCGCTGGAAATGTAGTTGTCGCTATAATCGATTTAAAACACCGTCGAAGTAGGTTTTGAAATTTGAATTGTGTTGGCAATTCTGTTTAATATCTCAAAATTTTGGGTTAAATATTGCTTATTGATAATTTGTGTCTCATGACAGTGTTGAAATCACAGTGCTGCCAATATTGAACGTAATACGAGGCCTACTAGACGTTGTTTCTTCTTTTTTTATAGATATTATGTTCATCACCTGATGAAGTAAACCTTTCCCAAAATTCTGTTGTTGATTGTGGTTTCACAGTCGTTGTGTTAGTGTGTTTTGCGGTAGGGTCTAAAACAAAACTCGAAAGTTACATTTTAAAACCTTTATAATCTACCTGGCGAAAATGGCTGCCAAACTGATGAAGGATTTTGCTGCGTTGCAACTGTAAATGCAGTTTCTGTTGGCTGGGATTTAACTGTAGTACCAGTGGGTACTGCGGTAACAAAACTTGTTTCTTTAGACGTTTCTAAAACAAAATTGGAAGTTAAACTAATGAAAAATATCTTTATATTTTACCTGGCAAATATGTCTGCCCAGTCGTTGAAGGGTTTTGCTGATTTGCAACCGTAAACGTAGTTTCTGTTGTATGTGACTTAACGGTCATTGTGCCAGTGGGTACTCCACTAACAAAACTTGTTTCTTTAGATGTTTCTAAAACGAAATTGAATGTTACACTAATCAAGAATATATGTACATTTCACCTGGCGAAAATGACTGCCAAACTGTTGAAGGATTTTGCTGAGTTGGAACCGAAAATGCAGTTCCTGTTGGTTGTGATTTTACGGTTCCTGCATCAGTGGGGACCTCAGTAGCACCTGTTTCTTTAGATGTGTCTGAAACGAAATTTAAAGTTACTCTAATATAAAATCTCTCTATATTTCACCTGGCGAAAATGATTGCCAAAATGTTGAGGGATTTTGCTGATTTGAAACCGCAAATGTTGGTTGGGATTCAACAGTCATTGTACCAGTGGGCACTCCAGTAACAAAACTTGTTTCTTTAGATGTGTCTAAAACAAGATTTAAAGTTCCACTAGTAAAAAACATTTGTAGGTATATTTCACCTGGTGAAAATGCTTGCCAAAGTGTTGACGGATTTTGCTGAGTTGCAATTGTAAATTCATTTTCTGTTGGTTGTGACTCAACGGGCATTGTACCAGTGGGTACTCCAGTAATAAAACTTGTCCCTTTAGATGTCTCTAAAAATGAATTGAATGTTAAACTAATTACAAATATCTGTATATTTCACCTGGAGAAAATGATTGCCAACTCATTGACGGATTTTGCTGAGTTGGTACTGTAAATCCAGTTTCTGTTGGTTGTGAATTAACGGTCATTGTACTAGTGGGTACTCCACTAACATAACTTATATCTTTAGATGTGTCTAAAACAAATTTAAAAGTTAAACTAATAAAAAATATATGTGTATTTCACCTGGCGTAAATGCCGGCCAATCTGTTGACGGATTTTGCTGAGTTGCAACTGTAAATCCAGTTTCTGTGGGTTGTGACTCAACGGGCATTGTACCAATAGGTTCTTCAGTAACACAACTTGCGTCTTTAGATGTCTCTAAAATTGAATTGAATGTTAAACTAATTACAAACACATGTATATTTCACCTGGAGAAAATGACTGCCAAACTGTTGAAGGATTTTGCTGAGTTGGAACCGTAATTCCAGTTTCTGTTGGTTGTGAGTTAACGGTCATTGTACTAGTGGGTACTCCACTAACAAAACTTGTTTCTTTAGATGTGTCTAAAACAGAATTTAAAGTTACTCTGATAAAAAATATCTGTGTATTTCACCTGGCGAAAATGACTGCCAAACTGTTGAAGGATTTTGCTGAGTTGGAACCGTAAATGCAGTTCCTGTTGGTTGTGATTTTACAGTTCCTGCATCAGTGGGGACCTCAGTGGCACCTGTTTCTTTAGATGTGTCTGAAACGAAATTTAAAGTTACTCGAATATAAAATCTCTTTATATTTCACCTGGCGAAAATGATTGCCAACTCATTGACGGATTTTGCTGAGTTGGTACTGTAAATCCAGTTTCTGTTGGTTGTGAATTAACGGTCATTGTACCAGTGGGTACTCCACTAACAAAACTTGTTCCTTTAGACGTGTCTAAAACGAAATTTAAAGGCACTCTAAAAAATATCTGTATATTTCACCTGGCGAAAACGATTGCCAATTTGTTGAGGGATTTTGCTGGGTTGGAACCGTAAATCCAGTTTCTGTTGGTTGTGAATTAATGGTCATTGTGCTAGTGGGTACTCCACTAACAAAACTTGTTTCTTTAGATGTGTCTAAAACGGAATTTAAAGTTACTCTAATAAAAAATATCTGTATATTTCACCTGGCGAAAATGACTGCCAAGCTGTTGAAGGATTTTGCTGAGTTGCTACCGTAAATGAAGTATCTGTTGGTTGTGACTCAACAGTTGTTGTACCAGAGGGTAGTCCAGTAAGAAAACTTGTTTCTTTAAATGTGTCTAAAACGAAATGTAAAGTTACACTAACAAAAAATATCTGCATATTTCACCTGGCGAGAATGACTGCCAAACTGTTGAAGGATTTTGCTGTGTTGCAACTGACAATTCTGTTTCAGTTGGTTGTGACTCAACGGTCATTGTACCAGTGGGTACTCCAGTAACAAAACTTGTTTCTTTGGATGTATCTAAAACGAAATATAAAGTTACTCGAATAAAAATTATCTGTATATTCCACCTGGCAAACATGACAGCCAATCTGTTGTAGGTTTTTGCTGAGTTGATAACTTAAACGCAGTTTTTCTTGGTTGTGATTTAATGGTCGGTGTACCAGTGCGTACCGCGGTAACAAAATTTGGTTTTGTAGATATGGCTAAAACGAAATTGGAAATTATACTAATGTAAAAAACTCATATATATCTCACCTGGCGAAAATGATTGCCAAAATGTTGATGGACTTTGCTGTTTTGCAAATGTAAACATATTTTTTGTTGGTCGTGGTTTAACAATCGTTGTTCTACTGTGTGCCGCGGTAACAAAATTTGGATTTTTAGATATGACTAAAACGAAATTAATGGTTATACTAATATAAAAAATGTGTATTAGTTAATTTGAAATTATAATAATTAAAAATATTTATATATTTTACCTGGCTGATGTTGCTTTTTTGCAAACTTAAACGAAATTTTTGTTGGTCGTGTTTTAACAGTCGTTGTACCAGTGTGTTCTGCGGTAACAAAACTTGGATTTTTAGACATGTCTAAAACAAAATTAAAAGTTATCCTAGGACAAAACGATTGTATATATTACTTGGCAAATATGTATGCCTAGTTGTTGAAGTTCTTTGCGGAGTTACGAATGAAATTTTGGTTGGTCGTGCTTTAGCAGTCACTTTACCAGTGTGTAATGCGGTAACAAAACTTGGTTTTCTAAATTTAACTAAAACGAAATTGGAAATCATACTAATGCAAAAACATGTATATTTCACCTGGTGGATGTGTCTGCCAAGCTGTTGAAGTTCTTTGCGGACTTGTAAACACAACTTGTGTTGAGTGTGGGTTAAGAGTCGTTTTACTAGTGTGTACAGCGGAAACAAAACTTGGTTTTTTAAATTTGGCTACAACGAAGTTGGAAAATATACTAATTCAAAAAATTTGTATATTTACCTGTCGAAAATGACTGCCAATCTGTTGAAAGACTTTGTGGAGTTGTAAACGTTAACCCAGATGTTGTTGATTGTGGTTCAATAGTCGTTCTACCACTAATAAAACTTGGTCTTCTAGATGTGTCTAAAACAAAACTTCTAGCTATAATAATACAAAAATCTTCTATATTTTACCTGGCAAATTTTTCTGCCAAACTGTTGAAGGATTTTGTTTTTTTGCAAACTTAAACGAAATTTTTGTTGGTCGTGATTTAAAGGTTGTTCTACCAGTGGGTCGAGCGTTAACAAAACTTGTTTTTCTAAATATGGCTAAAACGAAATTGGTAGTTATACTAATGCAAAAAAATATGTTTTACCTGGCGAAAATGACTGCCACTCTGTTGAAGGTCTTTGCGGCGTTTTAAAGGTAAATGCAGTTTTTGTTGGTCGTGGTTTAACCGTTGTTCTACCAGTGCGTTTTGCGGGAATAAAATTTGGTCTTCTAGATAAGTCTAAAACGGAATTTTAAATCGTTCTAATATAAGAAATCTGTATATTTCACCTGACGAAAATAACTGCCAAATTGTTGATGGGTTTTGGTGAGTTGCAACTGTAAATCCAGTTTCTGTGGGTTGTGACTCAACGGGCATTGTACCAATAGGTTCTTCAGTACCACAACTTGCGCCTTTAGATGTCTCTAAAATTGAATTGAATATTAAACTAATTACAAACACATGTATATTTCACCTGGAGAAAATGACTGCCAAACTGTTGAAGGATTTTGCTGAGTTGGAACCGTAATTCCAGTTTCTGTTGGTTGTGACTTAGCGGGCATTTTACCAGTGGGCATTCCACTAACAAATCTTATTTGTTTAGATATGTCTAAAACGAAATTTAGTATTACATTAATAAAAAATATCTGTATATTTCACCTGGAGAAAATGATTGCCAATCTGTTGACGGATTTTGCTGAGTTGCAACCGTAAATCCAGTTTCTGTTGGTTGTGACTCAACGGGCGTTGTACCAATAGGTTGTTCAGTAACAAAACTTGTCTCTTTAGATGTGTCTAAAATTGAATTGAATGTTAAACTAATTACAAATATCTGTATATTTCACCTGGAGAAAATGATTGCCAACCCATTGACGGATTTTGATGAGTTGGAACTGTAAATTCTGTTTCTGTTGGTTGTGAATTGACGGTCATTGTACCAGTGGGTACTCCACTAACATAACTTATTTCTTTAGATGTGTCTAAAACAAACTTAAAAGTTAAACTAATAAAAAATATATGCGTCTTTCACCTGACGTAAATGACGGCCAATCTGTTGACGGATTTTGTTGAGTTGCAACTGTAAATCCAGTTTCTGAGGGTTGTGACTCAACGGGCATTGTACCAGTAACACAACTTGCGTCTTTAGATGTCTCTAAAATTGAATTGAATGTTGAACTAATTCCAAATACATGTATATTTCACCTGGAGAGAATGACTGCCAAACTGTTGAAGGATTTTGCTGAGTTGGAACCGTAAATCCCGTTTCTGTTGGTTGTGACTGAACAGTCATTGTATCAGTGGGTACTCCAGTAACAAAATTTGTCTCTTTAGATGTGTCTAAAATAATTGAATGTTAAACTAATTACAAATATCTGTATATTTCACCTGGAGAAAATGATTGCCAACTTGTTGAGGGATTTTGCTGGGTTGGAACCGTAAATCCAGTTTCTGTTGGTTGTGAATTAATGGTCATTGTACCAGTGGGTACTCCACTAACAAAACTTGTTTCTGTAGATGTGTCTAAAACGAAATTTAAAGGTACTCTAAAAAAATATCTGTATATTTCACCTGGCGAAAATGATTGCCAATTTGTTGAGGGATTTTGCTGGGTTGGAACCGTAAATCCAGTTTCTGTTGGTTGTGAATTAACGGTCATTGTACCAGTGGGTACTCCACTAACAAAACTTGTTTCTTTAGATGTGTCTAAAACGAAATTTAAAGGCACTCTAAAAAATATCTGTATATTTCACCTGGCGAAAATGATTGCCAACTTGTTGAGGGATTTTGCTGGGTTGGAACCGTAAATCCAGTTTCTGTTGGTTGTGAATTAATGGTCATTGTACTAGTGGGTACTCCACTAACAAAACTTGTTTCTTTAGATGTGTCTAAAACGAAATTTAAAGGTACTTTAAAAAAATATCTGTATATTTCACCTGGCGAAAATGACTGCCAACTTGTTGAGGGATTTTGTTGGGTTGGAACCGTAAATTCAGTTTCTGTTGGTTGTGACTTAACGGTCGTTGTACCAGTGGGTTCTTCAGTAACATAACTTGTGTCTTCAGATGAGTCTAAAAAATAAAGTGGCATTCAGCTTAAAGGTAATTTACCTGGTGTCGAAGTAGATATAATGAAGGACACTGGGAAAAGTTGTACATTGTAATTGTATGTAGGGTAGAGTCACTAATTTTCGTTCCCGAATCTAATTTTGTCTCCTAAACTTCTTTTGGTACAACTAATGTTATCAAGTACAGACATATGGAATTACGAGAGAATTATGACAAACCGTCATACTTTCAAAACGAAAAGTTACTCTTGCGCCGGAATTTGTGAAAATAAAAAATTGTGTTAGGTGAGTTTTTTGTTCAGATATACTTTGATCTGAATAACAGTATAAATGTTTACAACACTACGTATAAAACTTGAGAATAAATAACATCATAAAACAATAAAAAAAGGACATGTTAGAGACTTGACATCCAATTTTAATAAAAATAGTAAAAAAGACACTTTGAAGGATTAATTTAATTGAGAGTTCTAAAAACAGATAAAAACAATAAAAACAGAATGTTATTTTTTTAAATTTACGCAATTTACATTTTAAAAAAATGGGAATAACGTAAATACCTACAGATAAAAAAATACTATTCCCAACAAAATAAAACGAATTGATATATATATTGATATAAAGTTGAGAATTAGTAGAAAGATAATTAAGAGGGTGTTGGTAATTTGTACGGTACGTGTAAGATAAGTAAAAAAAAAATCCGCTAAAATATATTCTTCCAAGTTTTAAAATACCAATATTTTGTAATTTATTCAATACAAATCATTTTTTTCTTTAACGCTTAGTTACTCAAAGTACTTTGATGCTGCCCATATTTAATTTCGGTCATATGCTTCGCTTGTCATTGGAATTATGTTTGATTCCTACTATTTCGTAGGTTTAGAACAAATTAGTGTGTTTCAGAATAAAAGTCACTTTTTGTGACTTATCTGCTTTGTTGGTTTCAAACGAAACAATCCAGTTTTTATATTTATAATACTTAAAAAAATTACCGCTCATATCTTATAATAAATTTTGTTACGAATTTTATATGATTTGCTTAGGGCTGTAGTTGGAATAGTGACTACTATTTTTTAAATTTAAATTTTTTAGATGTTACCCCAGCAAATTTATAAATTGAATTTTTAATCGGTTTTATTTTTTTAGCTATTTTTATTGTAAACAAAATATGTTTAATTCCATTTCTACGTAAAATAAAAAAATTACATACGTTTTATCAGTGTCTAAGATCCATAATTTAATTTGAAATACCTGGGGTTAAGGAAATATCCACTCCTGCTTCATCTCCTAATTCTCGCAACATCGATCGAATGTAAGGAGTAGTTCCGTCAGTTAAATCTGAATGTTACAAAAAAGATAATAATTAAGAAATTTCAGTCACTTATCAAATAATACCTGCACTTGAAGAAACACTAAATGGTTTCGCACTTGAAGAAACACTAAATGGGTTCGCACTTGAAGAAACACTAAATGGGTTCGCACTTGAAGAAACACTAAATGGGTTCGCACTTGAAGAAACACTAAATGGTTTCGATAAGTCACTGAAATTTTTCTCTAAAATGTTTTTAATAAAATAATCAGTTTAATAGTTTGTTTAATACTACCTTTGTGTGGATAATTAGGAGAAAAGGTCGATAATTTTTCACCAGTATTGGACTGGTGTTCAAGAGATGGGCTCCAAGATTCATCACTAATCTCAAAACTTTGTTCATCAGATGATTTCCATGAATCGTCACTAATATCAGAATTTGTTTCACTAATATGAAAACTGTTTTCAACAGTAGGTTTCCATGGTTCTTCAGTAATATGGTGACTTTTTGGAGCAGTTGGTGAACATGGTGCTTCAGTAACATGAGAACTTTTTTCAACAGATGTTTCCCACAATCCATTACTACTGGCGAAACTCTTTTCTAAAATTTTAATTATTTTCATATATAAAATTCATAGAGTGTTTAATAAAATGTAGTCTAGATATTTTAAGCTTCAGTCTTAGCTATATCACATATATGAACGCATGGCTTTTTACCTGGACTAAACGAGGTTGTTGGATGTGTTGTTTGATAATAGGATGGTTCCGTAGATAACTCTGAAATGTTAGTCAGAAAATAATTTCTATTTCTACAATTTTTTTTTAGATTGTCAACTTTCAACATTTGTAATACCTGGAATAACATTGATAATTGAGTTATAAAATTTTATTAATAATGTTAACGCTGTTACTTTAAATGAAATATGCCATATAATTTTAAAATTTTGGATTTTCCACGAAATTATTCACTTGTAAAATTCTAGAACTGTAATCTGTATTACAAGTACAATGTTTCAATCTAAGTATAAATATACAGGACTAAAGTTGAGCTTACTTTAATCGAATAAAAACTAACAATTGTATGAGACCGTCGGGTGTAGTTATTATAGTGCGCCTAAAGTTATGTTGTGGCTACAACTTTGACTATATAATTTCTTTACAAGGAATCTGTCATAAAATGCTAATGGTGAGTGCCATCGACGACTGGAACCGTACTGATAAAGTTTATAATTTGGTCTTCAGTTTCATGTACGTTTCCTATTTATTCATTCCCGGAGATACCCAAGTCGCAAGGATAAAGTTTTACAGGTAATAATAGTGCAGGTAACTGCTGGCTCAATTGTCCAATGTCTTTAAATTCTTTTGCATGTGTAACGTTGCCTTTTAACTGTATTTCTCTACATCATCAAAGCGCAACTTTTGGAAGTACTTGAGACAAAAGAATTTTCTAAATACTATAGTACTATACTAGAAAGCAGACATAAAATTGTACGGCTTCCTCTCTACCACTGCATTTTTAACAGAATTGAATTAATTTGAATGTAGCTAAACCAAAATGTAAGAAAAAATAATACTGAGGAACTCGCAAAAATTATTTAAAAGCAAAACTGTCTAAATACAACCCTGTGTCGGTATTGAGAAAGGTTCTCTAAACGAAAAGATTTACGAGTCCCTGCTGTGACAAAATTCTCTCAAGTTAAATAGGAATTAAGTCATAGCATATTTGTGCGCGCTATACCTTTGTAATTTTAAATAGGTGTTTTTTTAATATCTTTAAAATAAATTTAAAAATATAATAAAATTTGGGATCAAAATATCAAAATTAACTTTTTCTTCCGGTATAATCCACATTGTTTCATTTTTCATGAAAAACGGTTCTTGTTTAATCTCCAAAATCAAACCCTCCTAAAATGTTTGTGCTTTGTTAATAATTAATTAATGATAAATAAAAAAAATTACTAAAATTTCTGTTTAGGGCAATGTACATTTTAGAAATTATTAATAACCCGATATACAATATATAAGCGATAATTCGATAACCCGATGTACTTGAAAAATGATGATCTTAAATTATTTTATTTTGCAACACACAATTTTTGTAAACACATAAATTACTTACTTAATTTCCATGGTGATTTAGAAGTTTGGAAAGGTTCATCAATTTTGGTGGAATCTACAATTTAAAAAAGTAAAGCGGTTGGTGTTGTTTAAATGCGGTCGTTTAAAAATTATTGTTCAGCAATTATTGCTATGACTCACCAAATTCATTTGAATAGGATTGTGATTTATCTTCGCCTTTTCCACCAGATTCAAATGACTGTGGACCGACTCTTTTAGTACCTAAAATAATGATAATAAAAATTGACAGGTGATATAAGAAATCACAATAGTATTTTGATTATATTTGTTATTTATTACCGTTAGGTATCACGTCTAAGGATGGCTGACAGTCTGAAATAAAATTATTTCAAAAATATTTATAAGTTATAAATAGACAGTATAATACCTGGTTTGTGTGGAATTCCTGGTGGTGATGATGATGCTGGTGTTGAAACTTGCTCAACCGAATTTTCATCCTCGACTTATAAAAATCGTCATATACTTAAATTAGTAACCAAATATTTTACCTGGATAGAGTCCACCGTTGTATTGAGGCAACCACCACCCTACAATGGAACAGATAATTGACAAAAAATAACTTTTTTTATGCGTACCAGTCAGAGGGAAAATTTGGTATGGCATCATTGGCTGTGCTGAAAGAATAAATTTAGAAAAAATATCTTATAATAATAGCTGACAGTAACACTACCATGACCTACGGCGGCTCGCTGATTTGTATCCGTTTCTTCTTTCTTACAAATGCATGGATCTAAAATGACAAAATTAATTTTCGATTAAAACGAGTTTCTGAATTTAAGCTAAACTTTCAAATTAGTGTTTTTTACATTTTAAATCTCAGTTTTCATTCCGGCTTTATCAGATGATAAAGATGATGATCAGAACATAAAAAAATTGGGTTCACATTTGACATTCAAACTTTGCCACGCCGTAGAACTAAATGATAAAGATCTTTTTCTAAAATTTAAAAAAAAAACGTGGGAACGTCTGCAGAAAAACAGAAAAAACATAATAAATATTATAAGTAGATTAAAATTTTTATTAACTGACGTAATTATAATATGTTAAAGGAAGCTGCAAACAATAATATTCCGAGAATAATATTAAGTTTTTACTCACTTTAAGACAATACCTTATTTATTTTAATTACAATTTATTTTAATTACAATTTATTTACGATTTTTTGAGAGCAATTATAATTTTAAATTGATCAGATAATAATAACGAAGTTAACCAAGAGTCTACTGTTTACTCAGCTTCCACTGGGATTTCGTTTATAATTGTAATTATTTTTACAATAGTTTCTAATAATACAAAAACTTTAATTTTACACGTTTAATTCACAATATTTAATTTTATAATAGTTTCTAATGTTAAACAAATTTTAATTTTGCGCTTTCAAAACGCTTCATTAATTCAACATAATAACGAATGCGATACCAGAGCAGTAAATTTGCTTATTAAGCGTGGTTTATACTTCATTATATGCAGCTTAGCGTTTTAAAATTCTCTCAGGCACTATTTTCTATTAATGGTTTCATTGAACCTGTCTGAGTTTATAAACGAGTGCGGTATTTTATAAAGTATTTTCAAAAATCAGTAAGATGTTAATTTGGACCAACAATGTAAAATTAAAAAAGAACTTTTAAAAATAAAAAAAAATATAAACTATAAATACATTTCCTTTATAAAGAATGACAATGAAAAAAAGATTTTAACAATTTACAAAATTTTCACTCAGTTTTTGTTTTTAAGAATAATTTTATCACTTCATAATCAGGAGCTAAAGTAATAAAATAACATAAATAAGTTAGTGAAGTAACGTTTTTTTTTATTCAAAAATTCACTTTAGAACCTGTCTGAATTTAATTGTGAACTTAGATTTTAACTCTAAGTTTGTCATAACAACTCAAATTTTTGATAAATTAAAAACGATCGAAGACTTGTACTAAACAGAATATTAAATAAAAATTGCTTAGAAGTTGTGTTTTAATTTCGCGATAAGTTTGTAAAACCATTTTCAAAATAGTATATCAACTTAATGACTTTTCACTGACAATATAAACTCATCACTAGTTCGTTAACAAACAGTGTAGGTGTCGTTGTTTTAACGTGTCTTAACTAAATTTATTGTTTCAAATGAAGTGTAATTTGTGGTTTCACTTGATTTAAAAAAGTAATTGTGATGTTCGATACACAACGACATAAGTCCAGGCTAATTAATTTTAAGTTACGCCAATTTAGAACATTTAGGTATTAGCTTTACCTTGTATGTATCGTTTTCTACTTTCGCTAATAGTTAATATTAAATCAGAAGAACTGTATCAAAACTAGTGTTATATCAAAAAATGAGGACTTCGTATTATGTTTCAGAATTTTTGTAAATAAAACACTACTAGTGGAGTTAAACCGTTATAGTATACGACTGAAAATATATAACATTTATCGTTGTAAAAAAAAAACATCAAAAATGTTTGATGAAAAAGTAAGCATCTTAAGTTGCTACACTTTAATTTTCATACTTAGTTTAACCACTAATATTTGTTTTTGTTTGAAAGAAGCATTTTTGGTGTTGCGATATTTGATTCATTTAATTAACAACAAAGTATACGTATTAATATAAAAGTGTTATCATACTTGCTGGGTCATGACGCCTCACATGATGCTTGAAGTCTGGTACATATCCAAAAGGATGAGGGATTACAACTGAAAAATGTTAAAAACATTTTTATAACTATAACATATTTACATTTAAAGCCAAAAAAATTTGTACAGGGCGACTATTTAATAATGTTACATTTAATTAATTTGACGGGCATGAAACTAAGGACGGTAGTGACCAAATAATATGAAACCCCGCTTTGTCTTTTATAGCAGTATAACTATGCAAAAAAAATTGAAATGCCCATTATTTAAAAAAAAAATTCAAAATTATACTAGTGGTAGATATATTGGTTTAAGTTTGTCGAATTATTTAAAAATCACCTGTATGTATCTTAATACTAAAAAGACTTAAGTACTATATACATTGAAAAAATAAAATAAGAAAATTTGACGAAAATTTTTTAGCATTTCTGTAACAAGAAATAATGTTTGAATTGCTTAATTTAGGAAGTTAACTTTGTTACAAATGTTGAAACAAAAATTTACATAATAATATAAGAATTAATACCTGGAAGAGATTGGTAAATAACATTAGGAGCAACCATACTGCTAGAGGATTGACGAGATTTTCTCACTGAAAATGATTCAGAAGTTTTACTACTTTATAGTTCTAAAATTAGGAAGAATCAGGCCTTAAAAAACGTTTTTTTACATACTGCGCTAGTGACTTTCATACATTTTAGTGACTAAGTGTTAGTACAATAAACAACAGTCTTGTTTGAATTTTAATAATTTTTCGTAGACAAAACATTTGAAAAATATCAATATTTTTGTTCGAAATATGAAACTTTGTTAAATTTAATAAGATGCAGCTTAAGTGGCAAAAACAGAAAATGTGAAAAAAATTATGGTGGAAATTTCTAGAGAATTTTATAATTCAAGTTGCTGATTACAGTTAGGTTTTAAATTCATTTCACAGAATAGACCTTATTAATTAAAAAAGGATCTAGCGTACTCACTAAAATGGGGACATAGAATTTTGACTTGTTTCCAAAAAATTTTAAAAAGACCAAAAAATAAACAAAAGTAAAATAATAAAGCTACTTTTTAACAAGTTATGTTATTTTATTTTAATAAAAGTTTATGCAAACCTCTAGTTCATCCACGTTTCTAATTGAATGTTGAAACAAATAATCTCTAAAAAAATGATATTTCACATTTTTACCGGTAAATTACTATAAAATTAAAAATATTTTGCCTTTCCACCACGTTCAGCTTTTTAAAAGAATCGATAAACGCATATCTATAATAAGCGTGTATGGTGTTTTCGGAAAAACTTGAATCTTTATGTGATGATTACTATAATAGAACAAAAAGGGCACGTTATCGTGCTGCTAAAAGTGTGATATTATAAGTTTATCCATTATTATTTCTTAAGATAATTTTTTGACGTTTAAACTGACAAATCAATGAGGTGCATTTAACCTTTAGTAAAGAATTTTCATATCTAAATAAAATATGTATTGTTTTTAAACTACTTCAATAAAGGCATCTAGGCTAAAGTAATCATAAGGTTTATTTTTAGGCGAATGTCCAGCTGAATTCTGATTTTTAATTTTTGATTTTCTCTCATTTGTACTAAAATTTGTCTTACATTTTCCTTGGCGATTCCACAGATGCCAATCAGACGGATCTGAAATAAAATCAAAAACAGTTTTATAGTTACAAAATTTATCAAAATTGGGCATGATAAGCAAAGCGTTATTTAGTAGCTTATGTAAACTTTATAAAACATACCATAAGCGGAGTCCAAATTTCTTGCTCGAGGTCTACTATAACGGCGTCCTAGAAATAATCATAACAGCTTTACAAGCAATTTGGTAAAAATATTAAATCTATAAATGATTATTTGTAAAGTATTTTATTAATTATTTCTTAAAAAAAATTACTAACCTTGTCCATACCACGGGTCCTCATCTTCATCATAGCGTTGATATTTTTCTGAAATTTTGTATGCAATATTAACAAACTAACAGTATTTCTATATTTTCTGAGATTACCTCCAGCACCCAACTAATACTTCAATAAAAAATATTATTATTAATTTTTTTACATATCTGCATTCAAGTCCACTTTATGCGTGCTTTGGGTCGTTTGTAGTGTAATCTTCGAATTTAACACAGTGCTCACGATTTTTATACGAGCAAATCGTTAATGTTTTTAATGCGAAATTTTGAGTTTCGATAACAAAAAAAAAACAAGAATGATAATATGGTGCATGGTTAGTCGCGATAGCAGAAATGGAAGAGAACGAAAAAAACTCCCCGCCAAATTCCCACAATGTAGATCTAACTTATTAGATTTTCTAAAATGCTGTCAAAATCAGTCTGCTCGAATGCGACTCTTGTGGGAGACAAACATCATTTTTCGCATCATCATCTAAGAATTTTAAGACTATATTTAATCAATTCAACACAACTTAAAAAAGTATCTTCAAATGCAATTTGTAATAGAACAAGAAATCCTTGAGTAGTTTTCTCAACGAAAATCAAAATTTGATAGCTCCACTTCTAAGAATGCTGTCAACCAAAAAATTTGCACCAATTTCAAATGGTCAGAGAAGATGAAATAATAAACTAATGGTCTAGTCAAGTTGGCAGATATGGACGAAAGACTGAATTTAAAATATTTACTAATCGGAAGATTACACATTTTGTTTCTATAGCTGCCGTCGCGGAACTTATTGAACATTCTTTGTATTTTTAAGTGAAAAATCATTTTCAAAATAAATTGAAAAATTTGAGTAGTAATAACGAAATAAAAACTTTTAAACAAGGGAAGAAAGAAGCTAAAAAATTATGTCAAAATGTTATAAGTAATATGTAATTTTATTGACGTTAAAAATTTTGTTCTGAATTAATAAAAATTTAAAGTATAATAAATATTTACTTTTAATTTATCTACAATAATTTTACTTTTTGGTAAAAATAATTATATATTTATTAATAAAAATAATTTCATCAGTCAGATAATGAGCAGTTCATTTCTAAAATTTACAGAAGACACTTTTCACGTCTAAATAAAAATTATCATTATCAGTTATCTTACTACATTTTTTACACCACAATTCCCAAAATGATACTAAAAATTAAAACTTACCTCTTTTTAGCGCATTCCACCAATTTGGTTGATATTCATCTACAAATGAATTTGCAGATGAATCAAAAATCGTAGGAAATTTAGTCTCTTTTGTAAACTAAATTAACATAACGTTAGCTTCTTCTACACAAAGCAGAAAATTCATACTCACAGAAACACAACACAACAAAAAAGTACACAAAAAAACAATTTCGGGCATATTCAGTCTTTCAGCCGTCGTCTTAGATTTGTACAATATTGAATAATAGTTATCTGAGGTGGTTCAATTTAATAATAACAGGAGCATCCTACATGGGGTTTATGTTATTGTTCAATAGATCAAAAAACAATAATTCTTATATTAAAGTGTGCACCTATTGTTTCCATAAATGACTGTGGAGGTAATAACCTATAAGTTATAACGAGCCATCAAGATAAGTTGTAATTCCAGTTACTGCGAGGAACATCCAGTGATGCTTAAATTACAAAAGGAGATTGCGGATGGAGAGAACTAATTATGTCACAATGTATGCAAATATTTTATTTATTTATAAAGAAAAAGTACAAAATATTTAATATTTATTTAAAATTTTTCTCGTGTTTTGCTCATCGAGGAAGCTAGACAGGGATGTTGCTTCAAACGAAGAACGCATTGTCAAGTAAACGTCCACTTGGTTTCAGTTTGGAAGTTTAGCTACAATTCTGGGAGAAAAGTGCCGTTTGGGTAGTAATGTCATAGCACATACCTGTTCTGTTACTAAAATGTCAGATTAATTCAAGCCGATTTATCAATCAGTATGATTTTGTTCTCATAGCTCATTATTTTTAAAGCAAATTGTGCAGTTAAATTTATTGAATAACTCGTTACTTTTACTGTGACACAATTTTATTTATTACATATAAAAAAATATAAATGATAAAACTTTTTTTAATTGCATAAAATTTAATAAAATGACAAGAACCAAAGCGAATTAGATATTGTACCACTCTGTGCCGTGATTTAAGTGACAACTTAATTAAATTTTTATTAATGTTATTACAAACAAAAACATAAATCGTCAACAAGAAAATTAAGAATCCAATAAATTACGATTGGGTAATTTTATACATACCTTAAATTAAATTGAGATATAACACATACGTAAATATAAATATTCCAGAATTGTTTTGAAGTGGACACTTTGAACAGTCTTTGACAATTTCCTAAAATAAATTACAAATTTATTTTATATAATTTTAACGAAGATGGAATGATATATTTGAGGCCTGAACAGGTAAACAAATTTTTGACATTGATTTGGATTTCTTTTTCGAAATGATCTCTATTTGGTCCACTTGTTCCAAAAATGTTTTAAGACCGTGAGACTCGACTGAGGTTTCCAAAACAGTGGTTAACTGCGTCTATGACTTAAATCTCTTTCAACCAAGCCACTTTTTAAGATTTGTAAACAGATAAAAGTCGCACGGGGCTAAATCTGGTGAGTATAGTGGGTAGCGAAGCAATTCAAACTTTAATTGATGGATTTTAGTCATTGCAATATGTGACGTGCAAACTGATGCATTGTCTTAGTACAACAGCATTGTCAGCAAACGTGGCACCCATCTTGCGCAAAGATTTTTCATGGTCGAAAGTTCATGTAAAATATTATGTACTCGTTCCGTTAAGATGCGTACACTCTTTTATTCTGCAGTCGATCAAAACGATTTTATAAATTTTTTGTCTCTGCTGTAGTCACTTTAATGGATCGTCCACTACGTGGTTAATCATTGGCTTGTCTGAGCCTTTTTAAATTCAGCAATCCAGAGTTCAACCATCGTATTTGATGGAAAAGAGTCCCCTTACGTTGAGCTAGCTTTTAATTTCGGTTGCAGTTAGACTTTTCCACAAATACATTGACTGGTCTCACGAATTTTAAAATTTTAAAATTTTACACTAGAACAATACCGATAATTTGCAATAGTGCATTTATCATCATTTTTCTTAATGCTGTTTGTAATAATTTCGATATTGTTTGTTTACCCATTGCTATTGTTTCTGTTGTTTTCATTTGATAGATACGGTACGAAAATTTGATTAAAGTTAGATATTAGGTGGCCCGTAATTTAATTTTAAATTTTGCTTCCCATTTTTGCAATTCGCAAAATTAATACTAGGAGAAATAGTCTTCCGAAAACCTCTTGTGCATGTCACATTGCCTCCTAATTAATTACGTTGGCGACAATTTGACACACACTTGAGATAGTATACAGAGTGATCAAAAAATGGCGGAAAAACTCGATGGTACGTTGTTCAGATAATTCAGAAGAGTAAGAAAAAAATTGTAAAAAAATATTTGAGCAAAACTTCTCAAGATATTATTATATATATTATATTATTATATCAATGTTGAGAAATTAACTTTTTAAATTTTTATAATTTTAATGTGTTATTTGCTTGGCTAAGACCACATTTTATTAGGTTTTACATGCTTAGTAACATTTTTTTTAAAAAAACCTCTTTTGACTTAATTTTCTCTTAAATTTAATAATTGATTTTTAACACAAAATCAAATTAAAATACAACACTACACTACACTACTACTGCTCATTACATGAGCAAGAAAATTTGTTAGCTCAGTGTGGCGTGAGTTTTGTTTTTCTCTGTCAGTGTCAAATGTTTCGTTTTGTAAACGAATATGCTGATATGTATCTTATTTTGGGGGAGTGTCGAAATAATGCTGCTGAAGCAGCTCGAAGGTATCAAGAACGACATCCAAGTGAAAACACATTTCAAAAACTAGACCAAAGAATTAGGGAGCCCGCAAGGAATTATTGGTCGTAGACGTCCAACTGTTTGTTTCCCACAAATGGAGGAAGTTGTTCTGGATTTGGTAGAAGATATTCCAAGAATGAGTACAAGAAATCTTTCAATAATTTTCTGAAAAAATGATCTTCTACAACAATTTGACAACATACCTGTATTACCAGCAGTTCGCAATACATTGTTGCAACTGGATGGCTCTCCTCCACATCGCACTGCTCTAGTTCGAATATGGTTACATGAACATTATCCTAATAGATGGATGGAATTCAATGGTCCAATTGTATGGCCTGCGAGATCACCCGATCTGACACCTCTAGATTTCCTTTTTTGGAACCAGATTAAGGAGTACGATTATGCAACACCAATTCCATTTCTTATGGCGTATGTAATAATGGATCTACCGTAAACAAAATAACTGTTTCAAAATGTATCGGTGGAGTTCTTAGCACTGGAGTTGCTAATTTTCATCAACTGCTATGGATGTAATCAAATGGAGAATATCAAATTTGTTACTTTCCATTTAACAAATAATAATCAGCTTCGGGTTTTTAAATTTCGAACAATAATAATTGTAATTGTTATAATTATTTGTATAGAAATTTATACTACTTGTTCACCTACTATTGTCGTTCAAATTTGTTTATTTATTATTTTCCATGCCACTTTAAAAAAAGTGTGCTTCAAAGTCTTAATTTCGCACGTGTGTGTTTTAATCTAAGATTCTAATGCAGCTAAAATATAAAACATATACATATATAAAAAAAAAAAACTTAAATAATGTATAAAAGTTAGTAGGAGAAGCTGACGACGACGATGTGAATTTGCTGGCAAAAAAGGGCAATTCCTAATACAAGAAGAGTATTTATTAAGGTTGCAAAAATTTTTTTTAGATCAACAAGAGAAGATAAAGAAATAAAATTTGGAAACACAGTGACAGCAACTATCTAAATAAAAAAACTCATAGTAATAATAAAAAACCATAACAAACGTTAAAGAATTTGTACACTTGGAACTGTTGATAAGTTAGAGATTGAAAGACCAGAAAAGCAAACAAATATGCATAACTTTGACGTTTTTGTGCAGAGGAAATCCTACATAGATCCTTACGTCCCTGGTTCTATCAGGAATCTACTTTGTGACATTTGTTATTTTGATGGTTAATAAAGAATTGTTAACATTCGTATCCTTTAGACAAAAACGACATATTTCTATACACCCTCAAATAAAAAAATTAGCGTGGTAATGATGTTTCACTGTGGTTAGGTAAAATAGCACGATATAGGGACCTAAGCTTCATTTTCAAACTGTTCATGTCTACGGCTCAACCAGTGCAAAAAGAAAAATGAACAAGTTATTCCTAGCAAATGTATATAATTTCTAAAGTCATCAGGAAATGTGTAAAATAAATCATATAATACATATTTGTTGGAAATTGTATACATTTCCTGAGCTGGCATCGGAAATGTGTTAAATTTTTATTACTTAATAGAAGTAGAGATCTTGTTTTCATTTTTATGCAGAATTTTCTATTTATTTTATTAATACAAAATTAAGCCATTTTAATTTTAGTCATTAATTTAGAACTGTCCATTGACATTTATACTACTTACATTTTACTATATGTGTCTCGGTGTTTTACCAAAAACTATATTGATTCTCATAGATATTTATCAATTCACACATTTCCTTTCCACCAGTTTGTAATTCAATAAAATTCCTAGGAATTGTATAAGTTTCCTAGAAAGTGCCTTTAGAAACGTAACTATTATAAAATAATTCATAAATTTCCTAAATCAGCTTGGTATTTTATATATTTTCTAGACTTTGTACAAATATTTTTATTCAATTACCGTGTATTGAAAAAAGACGGCGTTCAACGAGGCTTTGTAACTTACAAATGAATTGGTAGCCCTGTTATCTAACCAATTTTTAATTTTGGAATTTTCGTGCCAACAATGGCATTTTTCTGTATCCAGTAATATTTAACATCAAATTAAAGACTAAAAAACACTGATACAGCGAACAGGCTAAAAATCCATAAAATTCGGGTACTACGGCAGATAAATAAGAGATACTAAGAAAATGTGAATGTTAAGTTCATTATTTTTTATAAAATTTATCATTTTTCTAAATCTCAATAAAACATGACATTTTGTCACTCAGTAAACACGGTTGAATTGTTACTTTAACGCTTAGGCAATAAAAGTAGTTTACTGCTGCTCACGGCCGGCACTTGATTTCTCAACCGTAGTAACTCATTTCGCAAGTCGATTAATTTATTCGTTCTGGCAATTATCAGTTCATACTTTTATTCGTCATACTAGTTCGCACATTTTTTATTTTTATTTATAGCAAAATTTTCACACCATCAACAACAAAATTTCGAGTTACTGTAATTGATTGGGCCAGTTTTAGTAGATTGGTAACATTGACAAATTGGTATTGATGACGTATTACTTGCTGATTTGGCGTTTGATTAGGGTTTGATCACGATTAATAATTTAACAGAAATACAAAGAAGTTTAGAGCAAAACCTTGAAATGTAGGCCTTTGACAACTTTGATTTTTAATTTGACAGGTTCAAAGCTTAGACAGCTTAGAGCTTAAAAAATGTTGATAATCTAACAAAAATAATCACATTTTTAGTCACTCGGTACTACCACCTAATTTAGTCATCGAATGTATGATAAATCTCCCTGGTTAGCACTAACACAGGGTCTAAATCAAAGTCAAAATGATTCCGTAGTTTCAAAATTTTATAAAATCGTGAATTTTAATTTTTCAAGAGTTTAATCACTTTTCCAATGTCCGTGTTTTAAAGCAAATAGAACTTAATAATTAAGTATTATATTTTATAGTGACAAAGTAAAGTTAGTAATGTTAGTAACTTTTGGTTGAAATTAAGCTGCTTTTAGTGTTTTTTTTTTTGTATTTATAACTTTGCGTGCAATTTTGTTTGCTATTAGTAACGGTAGTTTTAAACATGTTAAGTTCTATCTGTATATTTAATTATTAGTTATTAAACTTATTAAATGGTAATATTATGTAAACTGTAGATAATAAATATAGTTTTTTGAAATTTTAATTTTTGATAATTTTAGTTTTAAGAAATATCAGTGGTTACTTCCATGGTTAAGATAACGTTATTAAGGTATTTAAACTTACTGTGTAAGGTTTTTTTTTTCATATTTTTTTAATTTGGTGTTGTAATAAAGCTATTAACGCACTTATTTTGATTCCATTAATAACCCATTACCAAACCCAAAATCTAGAAACCTTTTTTTCGGTAGGTAACACACATTAAACGAAATGTCAACGATCAGTGTAAGTTTAAGGTTACAGTTTCAATCCATATACAAAAATATTCATCGAGAGGAAATTAATCGTGGCATTTCTTACAATTTACTGTATCATCTTGTAATTGTATTCATCTTGCAACACTAATTTTGAAATTTTATTTGATACAAATGACGCTTGTCCAACGCTAAATAAAACATTTGCGTGTGAAATGCAACAAGAAAACACATACGTTTTGATTAAACAAATTACTTCAAAGCCCTCTCGGTTTTCTTTTTGACCATTCTGTATAATACACAAGTGTTTCATCCTGCACATATAACATACAAGTTTTAATTTTTTTTTGGAGATATTGAAGTTGTTTCTTTATAAATTGTAAAACACTCCCACGTACCCAAGTTATTGTCTTAATGTACTCTTTCATGCTGTTTTTAATTTGTTGTACGGGCAATTGAAGAAATATAGTAGGACAAAGCGTAACGCCACCAGTGTTTACCAGTGTTTCAAAAAGAGAGCAATAGACCAATAAATAGTTGGCCACTGTAAAACACTACACCCACGCAATGTTCTAAGTTTTTTGATGTCGCTGCTTATTGAGTTAAGAATGTTTTGTATCGCGACAAAACTGTACGAGAATTTATTTTGGTCACGTTAGATAGTTAACGTTCTTTTATTAACAACTAAAGTTAGATGTTGATCAAATATATCTAATATCAGGAAAAAATGAGTTACGTTTTTTATATTTAGAAGTTATATTATTACAAATTCTTCCAACGTTTTAGCAATTGTGATGGACTTTTCAAACTGAGGTTATTTGAAGAAAATTGACATAAATGAACAGGTGGTTTATAAAGAACAGGCAGTGTTGTAAAATCAAATCCCTAAAAGATCTTTTATAAAAGGGCTGTTCTCCGCCTTCTTGTTTTCTAATTCTTCTTTACAAGGACCTCATCGAAATTGAAAAAATTTTCAAGTAACATACGTTGCAAGTCAAATGAATTTTTATTAATGAAGGTTTTGCTTACAAGTGATTTAGCTAACGCGTTAATTGCCACAATTACAAGTTTTTAGATGCTGACATATCTGTTTGAGACTATTTGCTTACTATACATGAAATTTTAATATCACAATGACGAGTTGATATGTGATCACATTTTTGAAATACTACGTCTGATTTATAAAAATTAGTGGACAGTCGACTTGCTAATTTAGTGACGATAAGTTATGATGACCATTTATTTGTTCTGCTAACAGTATGAGCGTGACTTAATTGGTTTTCTAAATGAGATTGCTGCAAATCATTCAAGAGACAGAGAACTTTGCTCAGTTTTAAAAGGAATTTTAATGACAGTAACTGATAAAGTGTTATTATTTTCTGTTTGTTCATCTACTTGTTTACTAGTTGTTAATTTATTTTCTTTGTCATGTGGGGGGAGGATTGGGCGTGCAAATTTCATTAACGAGATTGTTAACAATTAACTTTTCAATAACCGATCTTTTTGCAACTTTTACAAGAGTGTGGTTTTGTGAGAAAAATGACTGAACGAGATCTATTTACATACAGGATATTTTTAAAATGTATATACAAAATGAGACTGATTCGTTATTATGAGTGGAGCATATTTGTAAAAAATGTTCAACTAAAAGTCTTCTCGTTTTCAAGATAGTTATAAGCAATGTTTGCTCAAATTTTTTGTATGCCACTGATTCAAAGGCAAACAAAAACGTGTTGTTGGTTATTTAGTAACAGTTATAACAAGTACCTATAACTGACAGTTTTGAATTTGAAGACTTTTGTAGAAATGGACACGTACTTAAACAGTGAAATGACCTGATTTACGGTAGAACTAAAAAATAGAAAGTTCTCATCTTTCAGTAGTGACTGAGGCAAAGAAAGACGCCAGAGCTTTAAATATAGAGGTCGTAGAAGAAGACTACATTCGTAGCACTCAAAATTCGGCGTGCTGATCAAAAAATAAAACAAATCAAGTGCTTTGGAGGAATTTGTTTTATCAAAACGTATGTGTTTTCTTGTTGCATTTCACACATAGATGTTTTACTAATATCAATAAATAACCTTGAAACAGGTCTCCCTATCATTCCTTACAATTTTCTTTTCCACTAGTTTATAACAATAATTCAAAATTTAAAGTAATTATTTTGAAATACTCGAGTTAGATTTTAAGCTCTTTTGGAGGTTAGCACATGTCACAATTCCGTAACAATGGCGCCGCACTTGAGTATACAGTTGATAATAAGTCCTCTCTTGACAATGGAAAATGTAGGTTAGATTTATTTTATTCCATTGTTAAACAATGATAATGATGCAAATAGCTATAATTTCAACATTCAAAATTCACACATTATAATTTCTTTTTAATAGTGTTTAAGACCAGGAGTTGTTGGCGCCTATGAATTTGAAGCTTTTGCTCATCGAAATTTCACTACGACGTGCTCGAAAATTTACAATGCCTACTTAGATTTGGATTCTTTTTGATCAATGTATAAGGAAGGAAGAGACCCATTTCGAAATGGTTGTTGTTAAATTTTTGCAGATCTGTCTGTTTTACCTGTGTAAATGTTTCCTTCTACATAATTATTTTAAATACATTTTTTATGTTAATAGTTATTTAAGTCATAAGGAACGTAAGGACATTATAACGTTCGAGGAAGAATTGTACGGGCCGAGGGAACGAGGCCCGTGATACTTCCGAGAAATGTTAGTTCTTACGTTCCGTATGGCTTATTAAGTTTTTCCCACTAGCAGAACTCAATATCCTGCAAAATATCCAGAATTGTTTCCTTCACAGATGCGAGTTCGTAAATTTAAAAAATTGAGAAATCGCAAGTGCCTGGTTGTCATGTGTACAGGCACATTGTTTTTATAAACAAATAAAAATTTCAAAACTTGCTATGTGTCGTGCTTTACTGTGAAAAGAAGATGGATATTCAAAAAATTGCAAATTTTGCTTGTGCAAAGATTGGATGCAAAAAAAAAACATTAGACAGTAATGGTTGTGGGCATCGCTGGTGCTTGTCGCTCTGACGAACTATGCAAAATGAAGTTAGCAGACATTAATATCAGCGAAAAATTTGTTCTGATAAAAATTCCTGACTCTAAAAATGGTACTCAACGTTCCTTCACAATTGTAGACAAGATAGAAGAAGTTATTAATTATATGGAGACGTTCCAAAAGTATTATAAAATTAGAGAAAAAGGTCCTGACAATCCTCGCTTTTTCCTACGATACCATGCTGGAAAATGTGCCAATCAACTTGTGGGAAGACACACCTTTGCAAAGATTCTGTCCCAAATAGTAAGCTTTTTGAAATTACCGGAAGCAAGTCTTTATACAGGGCACTGTTTTCGCTGGAGCGGGGCTACGTTATTGGCTAACTTAGGAGAGGATATTTTAGGATTAAAACGTTTCGGTGGCTGGAAAAGTTCGAGTGTGGCGGAAAGCTATGTGGCAGAATCACTTTTAATAATAAATTGGAAGTATCAAAGCAAGTTTTTTATAAAAGCAAAATGTCCACCGAGGAAAAATCTAAAGAACCAGAAGAGAACCATTTTTTAGAAGAGGTGGACAGTGCATTATGTTTTCCAGTTCCAGCTGCATCAACTTCAGCTTCATTTCATGAAAAGAAAAGAAAAACGGATTTTGAAAATGGGAATTTGGTTCTAGGCAACTCATCTTTTTCGAACTGCTCCTTTGTGTTCAATATTTGTAAAAATAATGGCAAATAAAAAGAATAATGTTTGCTATTTTTGTTCATTTTTATAATTTTCCTAGGAATATAATGGATTAAGTTCCGTCGTTAGAGATTAATAACTAAGCAAATGATATGGCAACCTTACGATACCTGTAACCATGAAGGCAATGTCATCATACGAGACTGCTAGTAGGAAAAAAATATTATTTGAACAGTTGTCAAATACGGTTGCTAAGGTATAGTAAAAATGAATGAATTTACCAGAGATTTGGAATAAATATATAGGGTGACATGACTAAAACTCTGTGAAACAAAGCTACTAGTTCGTTTGGAACTTTTGGCTTCTTCTATTTCAGGTAACTATTTCATGTATAATATCACTATTTACATATCGCAAGGATAGAGATTTTTTGATCGGTTGATTTAAAAATTTGACGTCCAAATTAATCAAAACCACAGCGTGTCATAAAAGTCATATTTTACTGCAGTGATTTATAGTTGATTGATTTTTACCCCAAAAATTGATTTACAGTAACATCCTAATACTTATTTTAGTATAAATCAAAAATTACTGAATAATAAGCAATTCAAATAAGAGTAATTGAATTTAATAAAAATTTTCTTGTAGATTACGTTCCAAATACAAGAGGAAACACAGTCAGTGTGAATCTTCATTGCGGCGTAAATTAAAGTCAAACGAGGAAAGCTTACTGAAAGCATCAAGTATCAATGATCAGAAGAACAATTATTGTATTGTTATACAGCTAATGTTGACTGATGGTACAGTCCATCAAAGTATTGATATCACAACTTATCTTTTAGCAAATATCTCAGGTTGTCAGATAACTTTAATTCCAAACATTTCATGTACAAATAATGTCTCTTATAATTTATCGATTTTATTCAAGACTGTTTTTTAGGAAAATAAAAAAAAAACATTTAAATTAGAGGGCATAGTTTTTAATCCTTAAAATGTTCTGAAGAGGATCTAGCACAAATAAGAAAAAATATATTAATTAGAAAAACTAAAGTTTGTAACTACTGGCTAGGCATAAAGCAGATGAAAAAAAAAATGGAATGTGTAACAAAAATGGGAGAAGTGTTTGTAAATACAAACGTTTTTTTTTTGCCTCAGAAGAATGAGCAAACCAAATTTTTTGGTCAAAATATTTACATTTTATTTGATATAATATCCAAGATGCGAACAAAAATAAAATATTCTTTGCAATAATGTCTCATTTATTTTGCAAATGGCAATCCATTGCCTTTTTTCAAAACTTCTTTCGAAAAGTAAAAATGGTAAACGATGTAAACTACGTACCTTTTTTACTGAAAAGACAATGACTATGACAATTTGAATAACGATGTACGTAACTTGAAATGCTATAATGTGCCTTCCACAAAGTTTCGTTTGAACAAATTTTTTCCAACACAAAACTAGTCTATGCGTCTACCTTCCCAAACGTGTTGGATGCCTTGAAGATGAAATTTTGATGTACCAGCACTGGAAAACTATTTTAAGCCTAGTTTTCTAAATGAACGCCTACGATGCGATAAAACCACCAACCAGAGATGATTTCGCGAATTTAAAATTGACCAAACCAGTGTTCGTGATGGATTCTTGATGAATTAATTCTACGAATGATCTGGAGCCGGAACACCATACTGAATCACAACCGCGTTGCCGGCGTGAAGACAAAGACTGGGACGAATGAATGTGTCGATGAAAGTTCAATGTATTCAAAAACGAAATACACGAGACGAATTAGGACAAATGTGTCAAAACTGCGTTTAACTGGTGGTGATGATGTCTAAAGACGTCTTATGCTGGATAGAATCAAAATCCCAAAATGTGTCACTCTTGAGAAACCACCAAGCGGAGATTTTGAATGAAACAATTCACCAGTCTAAGCAGCAATGTTATAGACGCGCATCCGGCTTGAAGAACGATGTTTAAGCACAGTGATGTTCAAAATCAAACCTTACCTACATGTTTGATAGCCAGAGAAAATTTGGTTTTTGAAGCAGTTAACGTAGTTTTTTCTGTTTTTCTTATAAACTTGACCTGGGAGACGATAGATTATAGTGAAAGCTTAATGTTATTGATTTTTTATAAGATGATAGCAATCTTAAATAATTCAACTTTAAATTAATAAAATAAAATAAATAAAATAACGTTTTTAAGACAAGGATTACGTTAATTATGTTATGTAGATCTTTACGAATTCAGTAACTAGATTTTAAATTTTATCAATCAATTTTTAAATGATAAAGATATTGGGCCTGAAAATCTTAGGGGAGCCACCTTGTACAATCTTACAGAATTAAATTCAAACTACGCTCTAAATGCTAAAAAGAAACACCTGTTATCAAATTTGTAGCTCATAAAATTTCCTATAACAAGCTTATATTTTTTCGTACTAGTGACCGTTGCCGAAAAATAGTTGTAATAAACGTAGTCTCCATAGTATTTGGTGCTTTTTTTGTAACCTGTTTTCCCGTTGAAATAAAAATGAATCTTCTTCAGTTTTTGTCTGATGCGACATTCAACCAAGATGGACCTTGGCAGTTACTATAAGGTGCTAAATACATCTGAGAGAATAAGTAGGAGATCGAATATGCAACAATAATACCCACAATACATTTTAATACTTACCTCTAATGCATGGAATACTTTTACAATACCTTTGCAATTTTAATAATACCCTTATAACACTCTGAATCACCTAAAAAAAGGCTATAGTAACAACAATTCACTTTATAATAACTACTACTTTCTTCTATAACATCCAGTAATACCTGTACCTGTAAGTAAATGTATTGTCTTACAGCACGATTATTTAGTCTTATTGATGTTTGTTATTTTTTTTTAGTTATATACGTCAAATGCCAAACCTGATTTTAGACTGAACTAATTTTGTTTAGGCCAAACTAGTTTAACGCGTGTTTGGATGAACTAGTTTAGCCTAGGCAATATCAGTTTGTCTTGATAATGAAATTCACACTTCAAGCCAAACTAGTATTGCGTAGTCCATACTGATTTAAATTATAAGTTTAAAAAATATATCATGATTAATTAAATAATTAATTAAAATTATTTTAGGCTAGCTGATACTAATTTGACGTGAAATGTGAAATTTACTATTAGGACAAACTGATATTGTCTACGGTAAACTAGTTCATCAACACACGTTATCCAAACTAGTTTGGTCTATTCAAAACTAGTTCAGCCTGGAATCAGGTTTAGCCGATAACCAAAACCGTGATCTAAAAGGTTTTGGTCCGTATCGTGAAAATAACACGAGTCATAAACATTCGTTACATCTGAGACGCATTTAAAACTTTATGTGCATTCAAAAGAATTTTAATTTAAAACATGCAAATCAAATTTGACGCTCGAAAAACTGTATTAAAAACAAATTGCTAATTATCAAATAATTTTTTCTAATTAATAAGTGTAAAATTGACGTTAAATAATCAAAAAAATCTTGTCTACAAGTTCACCACAAAACTAGCTACTTTAATCGGAGTAAGCACTCAAGTAGAACTTATTTTTAGCCGAAAAATGTCTTATTTCTAGTTTTGATACACAAATTACTATTAGGTACATACAAGCGTTATTGTAGTTTTTAATTTGTTTAAATAGATCAAAAATTATTCAATTTAAGTTTCAATGAAACAATAGTAAAACTCATTATCTAGTAGATTTGTTAGGTGGAATAGTTTACATTCATTCAAAAGTATTAACAACTTGTTTGTCACCTAAAATAAAACACAAGTTATGAAAATTTATGGTTGATGATGGTTCATGAAATATTATAATATCTCTATTAACTTACTGTGAAACTAATGAATACTAATGGGATGTGTTTAATAAATGCTAGATTCATATGAAATAGCATTATCTACCTACGCTTTATTGTTACCTATAACAGCTATAACTTATAATAAATGAAACGATAACAATACCTATCCATATTAAAAATAGCAAACCTTCTAATTTATTATATACAAACATTTTTTTTTATCTTAACAATAATTTATTTGTTTTAACATTTTTGTTTTCTATATCATTTACTACTAATCTTGTTGATTGTTAATACCCACTTTTTTTCACAGTGCATTCCGACCACATGGCATTTGCACACTCGAGCTGTCGTTCGACGTTTGTATTCCACGAAATTCAAGCAAATACAGATTTTTACTAAGAATTCACCCTCAATGAGCATGTAGACAAACACGAGCGAAAGCTCAATGTTTGTTTATACTTATAATAAAAAATCCATCAAAATACACAAAACCTCTTAGATGAATTGTATATATCTTTTCCTTTCCATCGTGGGTAAAAATGTGGTACAATCGGATGCGTTTTTGTATACAGTTCCAAAATTTTAACGGGGTTTAACCTTAGAACGTTGTATTCAAAATAGATATATAACATATGGCTAATTTCTAAACAAGAAACTTTATTAAAAAATCAGAAGATCGCTCGAAAACCATTTCCACAATTAAAAAACGATTCCAATAAGTACAACAACGAAACATTAAAAGATTCACGAAAGCAAATATTCCGGAGAAAAATAAACACAAAAGAATGAAGTAGACAAGAACACCTTCAAAAAAACAACCTAAGAAAATCAAAAGAAAGGTTCAACCTACCCCGAGGAAAAAGATGCACAAAATTCGGAAATCTTCAAAGGCTCACATTTGCTCATTTTGAGTATCTTTCATAGTCTTATTGTTCCCAAACCTAGCAGAGATATATGAATGGATGGAAAAATAACACTCTTCTCTCTTATTAATTGTAATTTATTTTATGTTCGATTGCATTATGAAGTACTTACTATTCATGACTTACCATTTAATGGCTTTAAAATGCTAAAAGCGGTCACTTTTCAGTATCAGTAATAAATGTTAAATAATGATCGTCAAAGCACATTATTTCAGTAGTTGTCATATTGAGAAAACCTCTTGAGGGCAATCAAACATAAAATTTTGTATGTAACTAGTATATAAACAGCCTTGTTTACTCGCTACGCTACTGGACCATGAACCTTAAAATAGACAAATATCACCTACAAAAACACCTATTACTATAATTTTTTTTTAAATACATATAAACAGACATATCTGATACAATCAAAAAAGGTATTTTGCTTTTTTTTATCTTACGGGTTTGACCTAAAAACGCACACATCGGGTTTATTCTCTAAACAACCTAAATCTGGATTAGGTAATTTTACATGTGAAAAATTGTCACGTTTGGGATAATAAGAATATGTTTTTTCCCAAGGTAATCTACCACACAGATTTCTATAATCAGTCTGAGTAATCAAAAATCCTGGTTTTTGATCTGACCCAACACATACGCTACGTCCATTGTTAGTCGATAAACTTAAGCCCGTTTGTTCGCTGTTTGCAATACATAAAACATCGCCTTGTTGTTGATAATTTTCTGATAAACAATAATCTTGTAACACCCTTATTTGAACTCGTTGCAAAGGGCCTAAACAAAACGGTTCTTTTGGGATAAGTTGACCATTACAGAAAAAAGAACTTCCGTCCCTTTTTATTAGATGCACATCTAAAAAAATATCGATGATCGTGTTGTTACAATTCGTTAGTTAGAATTTACTATTGAAACTGACGATCGTTGTACCTCCTCTTCCATCCATCATTTGACGTTTTGCTTGTTGCGTTTGCATCGGTCTGAATGTTCTGTCGATTCTCCTTGCTATGTCTCCAAAATTAAATGACGGCATTGGCATAGAAAAACGATGAAAATTGTTGTTAAACATTGAGTTAAATGGAGTAATTGTGGGAAACGGTGAAGAAATGGAGCACTGCGCCAACTTAGGAAAAGCTGGAAAATTATAGAAGTTTCCTAGAACATAAGAACAAGTATTATTAGTTTATTACCAACGAACTATTGTATTTCTACGAAATTTGGAACTATAATTATTTGCTCTGATGTTGAAATTAATTATAATTAATATTAACATTAAAAAAAAGTAGTAATACACTGTGGCAAAATTGGTTAATTTATCTGTCGCCAAAATTAATGGTCACCCAAGATAAAGAAACATCAACACAATACAAAATCCGCCAACACTTAATATCCACTCCAAAAAAAAACTATAATTTCAAAGACACAAAAACGAATTTTGGCGGATGAATATAATTGCAAATTCTCCTTTATTGCTTAGAAGGAAGCGTCGCGTCGTAAAAAATTATTATATATACTTTCTCCATCCATCTATAGACTCACAAGTTGTTTATGTTTGTTTGTTTTTAAACACACTAGCATCATTAAGCTTCATGTGTAAAATTGAAATTTTACATAAAATCACTCGGATCACTTGTTCCCAAATATAAATTACAATCTCCAATAAAGCCAATACCTCTTTTAACAGCTACTTTTGTTTGCGGGCAGTCGAGCATATCTTACAAATACATGTGGGAATATAATATAAACCATTTTGCGGTCTATCAGTTAAAACCAAAAATTTATTAAATTATTATTACAGTTTTTGGTAAGTACCACATGTCAGAGGAATTATTATGTTTTTTGTTGTAAAAAGTGGGCAGCTCAGTTTTAAGCGCTACATTGCCTCTATATGTAAAATCAAGTCGTATTTATAATTTAATAATTAAAAGAGTTTGTCGAGGTGGACCTTAATGTAAATATTAAACCTTAAATGAATTATAGACTTAATCAAAAAAAATTACTAAAAGCTAGCGTTAAAGATTTTATTTGTAAATTTAAAAAATAACAATTTGTCAAAATCGTTTTGAAACTACAATCGCAACTCTAGTGTATTTACTTATTTAGTGACAACGGTTTGATTAGTAAAAACAAAAATAAACTTAATAAATTTTTTAAAACCGAGGGGTAGGTACCACTGAAGCCACTGCTTAAAATGAGCGCCACGACTTCTTTCGCAAGCTTCTATGCGTTGTGAAAACGACATTTGGACTTGCCTTAAATTGTGAGGAGTGACATGTTACGAGCTAGTAGACCGTTGCTTTAAATTATTTAAGCTTTAAATTCTAGTTTCATAGATTTTTTCTTTTAGTACGCAATATAAAAAAATCTAGATTAGTCAAATCAGGGCTCTGTGTCAGGACCTCTTTTTATCTGCATTTTGTTTCTAGATAAGTTGTGACATCTCGATGAAAGTGTGATGGGAAAATTTAGTTCCACGTTTTCCCTAAGACCAAAAAGTTTTTTAAAAACTGCCAGTAAAGCCGTCCACTAAATGTGCCTCGGAAAATGTGAAATTGTTTTATTGCCAAGAAATTCGAAACCGAAAAGTCTAATAGTTGCAGTTAATCAGTTATGCTTGTATTGCTTGTTGTTCAACAGGGTTGAAAATTTGGAATCATCAGAGAGTTATTGGAAGTCAGCTTTTAACTTTTGGCGGATTTAGAAAATTGCAGTGGCTTCAGATTTTAGGCTGAAATGTTACGGCTGAAATTTGTGGCATCTTATAATTTTTGAAACAAAAGTATTTTGGCTTGCGGGATATTCGAATTATATATTTTATATATATATATATATAATAATAATAACTACTAATTTTTACATATACTATATATATAGTGTATATTGTTATTATTATTGTAAATTAATTATTATACATGTATATATATATATATATATATATTTCATATATATATTTTTATATGTATATATAAATGTATATATGTATATATATATCAGCCTTGTGTAAAAAATGCACAAGTTAATAAGTAATCAGACAAAGCGTCAATTAACAGTATATTGAAAAAATCAATTTTATAAAACTTATTTTAAGTTAGCAGCACAGCTCTCGTAGGCTGGAATGCATATAACCGACGTTTTTTTTAATGCATTTTTTTTAATTGATTTCTTAAATACTTTTTTGCAAATAAAATCAAATTTGATAATTTAGGGAATTTTGTGACAGTTCGTGAAACTTTTATTTAACGATGCCATTTTAAACTTAAATCAAGTAGACCAAACGTAATTATCATTAATTACTAATCGTAATTAGCGTTCTAAAATGAATTTAGTTTTCCACATGGCGCTAGATATACGGTAAATAGCAAAAAATACCACGGTTAATTTACTGTCAATAAAACTTTTCTGTATCTGACTTGAAATTGTAACCTTAAACTCATATCTACTGACATTTGGCATTTTATCCAATATATGTTACCAACCAAAAAAGAGTTTCTAGATTTGAAAATTGGAAAAAAAACTTAGGAATGTCAATATTACGTAGGTGGTAGTAAATAATAGCAGGTTATTAACAAAAGGAATAAAGTAGCTATTTTTATCTCTAGATATTAATGTTCCAAAAAGTACCAAACTACTTAGGGCAAAAATAATACTTCTCCTAAGATTATTATGTAATTTTTTGCATAAAAATTGATAAAAGTTTTCGTCAAAACTATTTGAGAAACTCTTCAGCTACATCTCACTGATTTATAATTATAAGAAACACAATGTTATTTTAGTTTTACAGTACAAAAAGAATCAATTATGTGGAGCACATACTCATGGACAGCGTTGTTCGTTCCTGTAAAATAATGCGAAGCGACATTTTAGACGGTTTGGATGCCTAAAGCACCGTAGTTAATAAGGTTAATAAACATCCATTTATATTTTAGAGTTATCGTCCTAAGAACCACCAAAAGTTTTTTCTTTTGCATATTAAGAAAAAACTTTTTTTTCAGTTTTGTGCAATTGTGTTGGATATACTAAGCTCTATTTAAATATTCGTATAGCTGTGTATGAACACAGTAACACTATGTATAACACTTGAAATTAAAATAATTGCGACCGTCAACTTTACATGGAGATCCGAAGCTCTAACTGCTATAAAATTTTACTAAGAGAGTGCAAAAAAAATTTTTAGTTTTGTACGCAAAAACACTATGAATTGAACTTAAGAATTGGAGTATTAATTAAAAAGCATATTATCACGAGACAGCTTCACTCATTTTAAATTCAATGTCTCCTTTGACACCAAGCTTATTTATAAATACGCTATAAAACTTTATTGCTCGCCATATTGTAAAAAGGTAATTTACATGGATCACTTAGTCAGAAAATCAATTGTATTCGAAATTGGTAGTAAAAAACTTAGAAATCAGCAGTGAAATAAACCATTATTGTACAATTTTTACGACGTTTGTAATTGGCTGAAATCTCAAAATATCTTTTAAAAGCATCTCTGCAATCAAATTACGTCCAGTAAATCAATATTAAATTAGGTTTTCATTAATCATTTGTTATTGGGTTTTTGTTAATGCATTATTTCTTATTGTCAGCCTTATAATAGTTTAATAATTATTGAGCATATTGTAGGCAACATATCATACATCCCTTAAATATTAATTTTTGCAAATTGTAATTTTTTTGTTTTTACAAATAAACACGATAGAGATGGATGCACATGATGTCACTTAATCTTTTTCTTAAATCCATAAAGTGTGAAGATGTAGTTCCCTTGTCATGCAGTGATACGTGTTAAATTTCTTTTGTATATTCGGTTGCATAACTCACTTTGTAATAATTAAAAAAAAAATTTTGCTTTTGTTAAATTTATATATATATTTTATATATATTTTTTATATGTGTTAATAGGCCTTCAAATCTCAATTATTAAGACACGAAAGATACGAAACTGCTTTAAAATAACAGATGATGACAGCGAGTTCACAAAGATTTCGGAAAAAATACTTAATATGTCCCTCAACAATAGAGTTCCATTTTAATACACTAAACGGGTGCTTTGAAAAAATATCAAGTGGAAGCTGTTCGTAATCAACAAAAAACAAATGTATTCCTTTGTTTAAAAAAATATTGTCATACTGAACAATCAAACAAATGTAATGAACTAATTTCGTGTTTGTCCACGGTATTCGAGCGCCCAGCGTTTTTACAATTGCGATCGCTTTGTATTACGCCCCACTTTGTAAGGCCCACTCATTTCGATTCTCTGCAACCTTGTCTTTGCGCGCATATAAAGTTCAGATAGTGTGCACAAAAATTTTTTCAACAAGAGACCGTTGTCAAATCCATTCGGGAAGCACGAGAGTCTCCCCCTCGTAGCACTCCCCATTGAATCATTTTTGAATTTTTAATAGAACAGCAGATCAGGATAAAGGGGCTTATGGCCAAAAAATCCTCAATTTGTTAAGGGGTTACATGGGTTTGAGAGTTTCAAAAAAATCGTGTTTTTTATTGTCTTGTTAAATTCTACAATATGTCTAGAATATTCACTTAAATTTTTAAGTCGATCGGAGTAAAAATGTAGGAGATAGAGCCTGAGGAAGTAATTTTTTTTTTAGTTATATTTTCACTAAAACCTTAATCGTGTTTTTCTCGAAACTCTGTTTTTAAAGTCGGTTGTCAAAATTTCTCAAAAACTAATGAACATGTTGAATGTTGAAACTTGGTACACGTCATCAGGATAGGATTGATAAAGACTTGAACAAAGACTTTTTTGTAAAAAATTAACCCAAAAATTCAAATCTTATTTATTCTCCTTTTTTATCCTTCAAGCTTTAGATTTAGGTATTAACTAACAGACTTAATTTGGTTTTTTAAATCCAGATGAATCCATCATGAGTTTTTTTGAGGAAAATTTTAATAAAAATTTTCGAAAATTTTATCAAATATTATATCATACTTAATAATTAGTTTAAATAAAATATTTCATTTTTTATATGAAAAAAAATTGTTAAAAATATGTTATTTTTTATGTGCAGAAACCCATTTAACCCCTTAATGCAAAATCAGCAGCGCAATGCAAATCTGGCTTCTAACAGTTAATTCCAGCTCCCATTGGTAAAATATTTTGAAGGAAGCATGACAGAGTAAATTGTCGTTTTACAATAATTATGTTATTAAAACAATCGCTAAGAACATACTTCGGTTTTTAAACTTAGAGTCGTATTTCATTTTATAATTAATGCCTTCTAGAAGTAAAGTATCATTGTTTACTATTTAATCTCTAGAATGAAAAGTTAAGAATCGATTTTAAAATCGACTTCAAGTTTAGTAAGGCATGAAGAATATTGTATTACGTAAAGGGGATAAGTGTACTATCGTCAAATATAGGCATCTGTCATTCAACTTTGAAGTTAAAAGCAATGTCAATTTTAATGTAGTATTATACAAAGTGATCAAAAAGGAATCCAAATCGAAGCAGGCGTTGTAAATTTTCGGACACATCGCTTCGTAATGAAATTTCCTTGAATAAAACTTTAAATTCATAGGCGCCGACAACTCGTGGTCTCAAACACTATTGAGTAAGAAGGAATTTCGAATGTTGAAGTTATATCTATTTGCATCATTATCATTGGTTGACGAGGCACAAAATAAATAAAAACTACATTTTGCGTTGTCAAGAAGGAGCTTATTATCAACTTTATACCCAAGTGCGACGCCATGGTCACATGATTGTGGCATAAGGCTAACCCCAAAAACAAATTAAAAACTAATTCGACCATTTCAATATTTCTTTTCTGGTATTAATAAATAATTATTGTAAAGTGCTAGAGAGACCTTTTTCAAGATTATTCATTGATGTTAACAAAACAGCTATGAGAAAGAAAACACATACGTTTTAATAAGACAAATTTTTCCAAAGCACTCTAGATTCGTTTTCTTATTGATCACTCTGTATAAAATATACAACTTAATATTTTTCAAAACGCAGGTTTCCAAACACAATTGCATGAGATAAGTATAGAAGCAATTGTCAAGTTTTTATTATTTGGTTTTCGGTGGTACATCGAAACTTTTACACCAGAAAATAAAAAAAAAATACATCAAACATTTCAATTAACTTTTTTTAAATATTATAGTTTTCCAAATTTAAAAGTACAGCCCGCTTGATTACTATGATTACTAAGACATGAGTTTTAGGCCTCTAGACCGCTAAAAATTTCCTTTTTGTTTTATTCATGGTAACAAACAAGGATTAATCGATATACGACAAAGTCTGTCTGACCATTACCACAACAAATCTAGTTGATTGACGTTTTCTTCAATAATAAAAGTTTGTGCAAAAATCAGGTTACTCTATTTTTTACCAAAACGAGTTATTTATTGGAGGGTTTTTTGAAATATTTAAACGTATTTCATATGTTAGTAATATATTTTTTTTAAATCTGGGGATATAGAGCTGCCTGATTTAAATGGATCAGCTTTATTTCCACCAATTATAAATTAATAATTAAAAAATATATATATTTAGTTGCATCGTTTGTATTGCGTTTAGTACAAAATAAATTTATAATTAATAAATTGGAGAGAGGTTTTTACTTTTCTCTAAAGTGCATCATTTAAAAAAAGTATTTTTCTTGAAAAGTTTAACAAATATTGAATACGTTTTTTCACAACACTTTAATTGTAAGTCGCGATCTACGTCTACCACAAATAGATAGACCGAAAAAAATCTCTTTTACGACTTTGATGCATAAATTACTGTTTCAATAACAAAACGGTATGTTGGTGTACAACATATGCTTGCAGCTGCATGATAATTACTTCAAAACATGCAACAATCACAATACAAAAATGTGTGGTGATAAATTAGCAAAATATTATCTCATTATGATTATGATGATTGCTTAAGCTAAAGAGTTACTTACCAAAGAATCCATCCGCCTACAAGCACGAAAACAGAATTACATTTAGTTTAATATTTAAAATTATTTCATATCAGTCTTAATCAAACTCACCAAGTGTACAACTACAACTAGAAAACACAAAAATACTTTAGGCATTCTGTTTTGTGATCATGAAAATACTGTATCAAACTAAATTGTTAATTGCGTTTCTTGATATGTATATCACTTATACCTACACCATTTCACGCTTCGGTTATTATTGTAATTGGCTTTTGAAACTTAAAACGAATGATTGTTTCTGTTTATTTTGAAGAAATGTCGCAGATAACTTATATAATAATTCTACTCTCCGCAATCACCCTAATGCATCATTGCAACAGCTGTTAGCCCCTATTAATTACGTTTCAGGTAGATTTAATACAATAATTAACTTATTAGTTAGCCTTATTATTGGATTCAGAACTTCCACCAGCTAATCATAGACATTTTATAAAAATTTACAAATACATTTTATTGGGTACCAATCACGTTTTTTATGGCAACCACTACAATTGTTTTCGATGTGTAATGTGATCATTTTTAAGAAAATTGGATAATTTCAAATCCTATTATCAAACTGTCATAAAAAATTTATAGGTAAATTGATTTTGATTCTGATACCTACCTAATGCTTAAGTCAATGTAATGTAGATTAGTAGGGCTCAAGTGAATAGTCGTCGACTCAGTAAAGTTGCATTTTCATTTTTCGCAGGTTTTTCTTAAAATTGCAGTGTCATGGATTTTAACAACAATCTTAGCAACATGGGGTCTTAGTTTTAAAGCAAAAATTGCCAATTTTTGTGAGATATTTGAGAAAAATTGTGAAATATCTCACTACATGTAAACGTACTTTTAAACTGCGATTAGAATGATGAATATGATCTGAAAAGAAATTGACATACATTTATAAGGTTTAATATTATCGCATTTAAAGCCACATATCTATTTATAGCTATTAATAAGTTATAAACATCATAAAAGTTGAGATTAGATTGTAGCAATATCTGTCGTTTCGAAAACACATTACATGTTATCTCTGTTGATATTTTTTTTTGTGACATAATTTTGCGGCCGTAAAGTAACAATTTGTTGTACTAACACAAAAACACAACAAAGTGGATTTATTTCACAGTTACTATAAAGTACAGGTAGCTCAAATGACAAATGTGAAAAACCTAAACAGACTCTATAAACTTGTTTTGTTTATTGGCCTTGCTTGCTATTATTTTACTAGGAAAATAATGTTAGTATCTAGCTTTGACACAGTAACACTACACGCGCTTTTGATAGATGAGGTTTGTCGAGCTGGTTCCTGATTATTCAAGCGCAGATAACAATCAAGGTAATCGGTTACTTTTCAAATATGGGACCAATTACAAAGTACATCACCGCAATTGGTCTAAATTGCGATGGAAAGTTTAATTACCGTGAAATCACGATTATATCATAACAAGTTTTGTCGTATGAACTGAAGGAAACAGTGAATTGTTGCTTAAAGAAATTACGATACAAAAATGAAGACTTCGTCTTTTTGACAAATGAAATAAAGACTGCGCCATTTTCCATCATTAGGTGAGAATTTAATGTTGAACATAACGTGAAAAATAGTAGACACTTTAAACACTCGATTTTAATGGTTTCTTGCATAATGCTCTTCACATCAAATCACAATAAATGCTATTGTCGATTAAAAACATCTTAATAAGAATTAGTACAATAACAGTAAAAAATTACATTGGAAAAATTTATTTGGATGTACAGAAAATGTGCCTGTCTTCGTCTAAAAATACAAATGTTTAAATTTTTCTAACAAATTTAAACGATAATAGTAACCAAGTCGTATTAATTTCTGTTCAACTAAATATAACAATCGATTTTCTCCAATTGGTTATGCCCATCCTTTTAGTACCATGGATGATTTCCGCCTTCCGACTAAATTCACCGATATACTTTGTAGGGTCTGGAAGGTTCAGGAAAAACGCCATAAGAAAAGTACGTCTTCTAAAAGTATTAGATTCAACGACGTGCTTCATGTATTTCTCACTGAAATATTTTGAGAACACGTTATCTGTAGTTACATTCTCCAGGAGTAATAAAAATTATTTAAGGAATACCTGGATATAGGATTTGTCAGAAACATATCTTTGGTGTTTTTCAGTTTTTGACAGATGAATAGTGTTTATTAACTTTATTGCTCAAAAGCGCAGATAATCGTGTGAGAGCGATAAAGCAACTTTCTGCTCGAAATATACAGGTGGTTCACGAAGTTGTGTAATAGAAATTTAAACCTCGAATTGAACAGGCCACAATTGTAACGATTTTTCTTTAATTGTAAAGCTTACTTTAGAATTTAACGATAATATTAAAGCCATCAAAAACAATTTGAGGGCCACTGGCAGCAGTTTGTAGTCTCTGTTTAGAACCTATAAAAGGTGCCATGTTTAATGACAAAGGTATATGAGAGCTTATGTGTATGTAAATTTTTGGTGTTTTAGCGGATGTGTAAATCATGGAGGTCCGCAAAAACGCTATGGCAAGTCAAAAATATAAACTTTAATCATGTACAATCTTCTAAATCATAGATCGACAAATACCTCTTCGGATGGGCATTGAAATAACTGCCACCTAGTCCAAGACTTCGAGCTTGACGTTTAGTTTCCGGTCACTATGTGTTGAACCAATACGGAGGAATCCTATGTTAAGGTACATAGATCAGAACTCGTCCATGTACTGTAAAATTCCAAACGATTTTTAATCATATAGACATTAAAGTAAAAATTTATGAACAACTACCACCGCACGATATTCGATGTCTCCCAGATCTTGGAAGCTCGTCTACAGATCCAGTCAAAGGTTACAATTTTGACTTTAGTAATATGGAACCTACTGCTGGCCTTGTTGACACAATAAATTCAAAGTGTCAAAATTTCAAATTTATTTTCAAACGTTAATAAAAATGACAATAAGGGGCCATTTACTATGATTGTTTTTAAATTGACAGAGGCTAGTCGCTTGGCCGACATAGTACATCTTCGTGATATGTATTCACGTGCATGAATCAAGTGAATTAATGTGGATCTATTACAGGTTTAAAGGAGTGTACATTTTCCGAAAACACCCTGTATACCTAGTTTTTTTTACATTTGTAACTTCGGTTCGGAAATTCTTCGAAGAAAAACACGAATCTTTGAAAGGACGCCAATTCCTAAGAGGACGGTGTATTTTGATCGGGCAAACAAACAATAAAACAAAATCCAAGATATTATTATAAAGGGTATTGAACAAAACCAAAAACTTAAACACCTATAAAGTAAATAAATTTAATTAAGATATAAGGTCTAAAGCTTTAAGCTTTTTTCTTGAGGGATTGTTGGTTGGTTTATAATAATGTTATTACTATTGATAGGTGAAAACGTTATTAACTAAAGTTATAGATAACTCGTTTTTATTTGAAAAAAAAAATACACAGTTTTTGTGAGTTACAGAATTCTAACCTTAATGTAGATAATGAAAAAAAGAAGGGAGCTGGAACCTCATTTACCTGCCAGCATCCAGAAAAAAACAGAAGAATTTCTAAAACGCCCCTTTTTTCAACCATTTGACTAGAATATTCACTATCTTTCTTTTGCCCTCATTTGTCTTCACTATTTCCTATATTGCTTTGTAGATTCTTTTCTTTTCGACCCATAACGAAATTCGTCAACGTTTGTTGGTTGGTTTTACTTTATCTTTTTTAGTTCTATTCAGCATACTAAATCAATTTATAATCTAAACTAATCAAAAATGTAGATTTCAAACAAAAAAGGTTGACGCAAAAATCGAGTTTCTGTTGCTGCTTTAGATAGTAGTTGCGAGTTTTTGCCTTAATCTTCACACTGTTTACAAAAAAATTAGAAAGACCATTAAAAGAAACAAGAGTAAAAGCTCGCAACTAAATTTTAAAAATGTAAAAATTGTATTTTAACGATGTTTGTCGTGGTAAAAAATTATTCGGTAAATAATGTGTTATGCAATCCCTCGACCACGTCAAACTGTAATATCTCGAGAATTTATAAAAAAATTATCGGTAATATGTCATGGTCTTGAAATGTTATATGTTCTGATAAAAGAAAATTGTGGTAAATAATTACACCAACGGAAAACAAAGAAAGAAAATCGACTTTATATCGACCTGAAATTTCATTTTCTTTAAAACAGACAATCATAAATTATCAACAATTGTGCTTAACGGCAATTTACGTTTATGGAATGATTTCTTATTATTTTTAATTACCTTTTGAGCTTTAACATGTGGGTTTAAATCTACTTTTTAAGATGTGGGGGAATTGTACAAAACTCTTAATTGTTAGTTCGAAAATATGTTTTGCGATTTTTTAAAAATTCTGAAAGTTGACTATCATATTTACCTATTTAAAACAGTTGTATCTAATAAAAAACTAGAAGATTAAAAAAATAAAAAAATGATTCTCTTGTTCTCTACAGGTATCGTTTTTTTAACGTTTACCCTTGACTTAAGAAACAACCTGTATATTTTATGGGATTCTAATTTCTTGAAATTTAAATTATTTATACAGAATGAGTCATTTTTACGTAGATTTTCTACTGAATTGTTTAAGATTTTATATTGGAAATAAATCGCATATTCTCCACATTACTTAAAAACGCACATCTTTTTAATAAATGCTGCAAATATATATCTTCAGAGTAGAAAGCTGCACATTACCTCATGTCTACATTTAAAAACAGGAAATTTAGAATAAACTAAGTGAAATTAAAGATTAAGATGTTTGCGTGCTTAATTTATTTTTTATGGTATAAGAAATTGTGAAAGAAAGAAACAAAAAAACTGCACTTTTTGGAAGACTTGGAAGCAGTCTATGACAAATTCCAAGAGACTATGGAAAGCCTTATAAAATATGATCATATTCATATTTGTTAAAAATGGAAAAAACATGTTCAGAGATCATACCGTGCAGATTAAAATAAATAGCAAATTAAAATAACAACTGTCTAAATCTAGTAAAGCAGCGAAATGCCTAAGACAAGAATACAGTATGTCTCCAAAAGCACGAAGGCTCATTGACATATTTATGCACTGGTCAACACAGAAATTTTTTCCCTGAAATCTAATAAATATTTTACTATTATCTACGGCAATGACTACGAAAAAATTACTAGTCCCATTCTATGAGCAGCACTTTTGTTTTTTTTGCATGAAATTACAATTTTATCAAACAGTTTAGTATTTTTTTAGCTCCTTTTTTATTTAACGCAAATGTTCTTTTATACGATTTTATGGAATGTAAGGGTTAAGGGTGATCTCTGTTTAGGCTCCAACAATAATGGGCTACATCCATCTAATGGTATTCCAATCTTGATAAAATCTTTGGTCTTAAGTATAAGTAGATTCTGTATTGTTTTCAATTTCGAATAATTCTTCTGAACATTTAGATGATGTAGTGATTTTAAAGTTTTTTGCAAGTCATCTGTATTTTAAATTTGATCATTTGGTTTTTTCTCAAACATACTATACAGTTCTGACACATAATCTGAGAGTCCCATTGCTTCCCCTGATCGCCCAATTTCACTTAGAAATACGTAGTATTTGCGGCAAATTTAACAAAAATAATCAAAATTACCATAGCAAAAATAAATAAAAATAATTCTGAGTCGGGTAATATAGTTTAAATTATTGCGCGTAACGGATAAGTACCTAAATTTAATTCAAAAAAATATAAATACTGAGCTACCTACTAGAAAAAATTTAATTTTACATTCGAAATCAGCGTAATAATGTAGAGCCAAAATCGTAAAATTATACGAGAAAAAAATTAAATTATTTCTTTTTTGACCAGTGATAATTTATGGTTTGACGTCTACATAACGACTACTAAGAAGTGGGTTTAACAATAAGCCTAAAATCAACAATAACCTGGTAACAAATTTATACATTCGTTTCCAAATCATAATAAATAACGAGAATGAAATAAAGGGAGTAGATAATATTAAAGCACTTGCAGTTTGATTTAAAGCAAGTCCAAACAAGTAAACTTCGACGACATTTTCAGAAACAAACTCTGTTAATGAACAACCTAGAACTGCCATGGCTCAACAAGGTGTTAATGGCCAAAATACATTTATTATTTGGAGTTCTACATCTAATACGTACCTTATTTGGATTATTTGATTCATCCCCAGACTCAGATGAGATTTTTGTCCATATTAGGCACCTGACTATGGAATCCGTTTGAGACAGGCAAAAAAATCATCAAAAATGGTACAATACTTTGAATTTTGTTCTGTTTTACAATAAATTTTGTTTTAGGTTGAAGAATGATAGTGGATATGTTCGAATATGAACAAAGGTGGGTGAACAGTTTTTGCAACCATTTATCCAGTTTCTTTTCAAAGCAGCTCTTTAGCAGTATATGCAGAGATTTGTGTTGTAAGACGCCCATGACTTAGATTGACCAAAAGACAATGTTGGACACACAATTTCAAGTTACTATGGCAAGAACTGTATATATTAATAATAATTCTTGGCCACTTTGAAGTCACTTCATTGTTGCGCCATGTTGGTTGAGCTATAGAAAATTATTCGTCACCCCATCACAATTTTGAAGCTTTAAAGAAAGTGGCACGCAGCTCTTTCATTACCATTAATAGATAATCTTGAAAAAGGTCTCTGCACGTTTCTTAATATTATGATGCCAATAGCTTTAATTTCAACATTCGAAAATCACGCAGTATAATTTTTTACTCAGTAACGTTTGACCACAAGCTGTCGGCTCCTACGATTTAAATTTTTTTATTTTGTTCAAGGAAATTTCACTACGACGTGCTCGAAATTTTACAACGCTTTCTTCGATTTAGATTCTTTTTGATCACTCTGTACATCGACACACCTGATTTAAAAACGCAACACAAAATACATTTTCAAACACTTCGTGGATGATTTTTTACTTTATCAAATTCATTGGAAGTTATCAAGATGATAAGAACTCGCAAATTTCGATTAACCAAGAGGTAAGAAGTCCGATAAGATAAATTCAAATTACAAATCAAATGCAAAAATCATGACAATCATAAATTCCAAACAACCCAAACACATTGCAAAGTTTCAATTTCAATTGCATATGTAATTCGACAACTTGGATTAATGTGTAAAGGTAGTGGTCAGTGAATAATCAGATACTAATTCACTCAGCTAGTCAAAAGGTGATTTATAATATCAAACACTAATAACTATATAAGTAGATATTTAGCAATATTAATATTATTAATAATAAGTCTGATTTAAACACGCAACCTATAAAATGCCGACATGAATGCCTTTCAAATTTTTTTTAAGAACGCATTTTGAGTTGTGTCAGTTTCACTTAATCTTGGGAATAACTATGTAAAAAATAAACTCGCGACGAATATTTGTTAACACAACAGTTTTTCACTCTCAAGTCAAGGCTAACATTGCGCAAAATAAGAATGCTTTTTCTTGTCTCCACGCAACTAAATGAAGATGCTTCCCCAAATTTTTGCGCATATTTGTTAGCCTCTTTGTTATTTTGCAGAAATCATGGTTTTTGTTCTGTTTACTTTCAAGCTCATTTCTTTCTTTTTCACTTATTTGATTAAATAGTTTAAGGGGTTACATGGGTTTGGAAATTTCAAAAAATCTTTTTTTTAAATTTTTACCTAATAGTGCAACATGTGAAGAATATTTTCCCAAAGTTTAGAGTCAAACGGAATAAAACGCTAGGAGAGAAAGCTTTTAGAACTTCTTCTAGTTAGGCTTAACAAAAATTAATTCATTAATTAATCACTTTTGTCTCAAAACTCTATTTTTGAAAGCGGTGGACACGATTTTTCAACTACTGCACCGATTTTATTGAAACTATGCACTTTTTTCAGACAGTATTAGATCAACTAGTGATTGAACGAAGGTTTAACTTATTTTACAAGACAATACGTAGTGTACATTTAAAAATGAAAATTGAAAATTCTACCTTTTTGCATAGAACTTTGCAAAAAATTCCAATTTCAATTTTTTTAAGACTTTCGTTTAATAACTATACGTATCTACTAACAAAAATTATTTGATTTCTTAAATTCAGGTAAATATATTATGACAACCGCGAGAATACTGATTTTTTAAAAATTTTAAGTGGAAATTTAATAAACTATTGTTTAACTATTGTTTTTTGTTATACTTAAAAGTTCGAATAAAATAGTTCTTTTACTATATTAAAAAATATTCTTTTCTTGAACCTCCTAAATTGTTTTAGCTCGTTCTGATTTTGCTATTAACACCATATCCTCCGTAAATGCCAGCTCGTTGACTTTTATAGTATATGACTTCTATATCCTACATGATAATATATCTTTATTACATCAGCTACCACTAAAATAAACATCTAACTAAGATTGCAGTGTTGTTTTACTCTTTTTCATTCTCTAATTCTTTCAATAATTCTTCTTGCGTATAATTTTTCATGTACATTTACATTACCCGGTGGTCGTCGGAATTCCTATTTGTCAATTATTACGTCCTTTATTAATTTTTAAAATGTTAAACATCTGTTGCAATCATTATATCCCTTATATATCCATTATATTTCTACATTTCCGGCGTGTTATTATCGATTTCTGAAAATTTACCTAGCTTAAAGTTTATCTTTATCTCTATTATCGTTATCCTTATCTCCCTTATCTTAATTCCTGCTTTAATCTTGTTATTATTATTTGAAACTAAAAATTTTTTAAATCATACAGGAATTCTATTAAATTGTTTAATGAAAATTAGTAAATTTTTTTAAGGATAATAAGGCCCGAGACTTTGTAAGTTGCCCGTGCTACATACAACGTTTTATTGTTCACTTTGAATACGATTTATTGAATAAATTTCGAATTCGTTTTCATAAAGCAAAGCCAAGACTGCGTGCTCCCGTCTATAGGGAAAGAAGTCTAAAAGCTGATGAGGAGTTACTTCCTAAGACATCACAAACGTTGTACGAAATTCGGTCCGATCAGGCAATGAGACAATTTTAATAGGCTATTTTCAGGAATTGATATGTATTCTTTTAAATCACATAATATGCTTATTAGATCTACTCTTTTATGGTCGGAAACATTCAGCCCGAGTTCACTATGGTTTAAATTGTCGATGCCGAAATCTACTTTGTTGGTTTACAAGAAAATGGGCATTACAAATTACAATCGGCTGGAAGCTGGTATAGGAGTCTAAGAACGAAATGTCTCAGATGATTGCTGGAGTCGAGCTGCAGGAGAATGTTCCAAATTTGAACTAAATATGTCTGCATTCAAACAAAATATAGATCCTATTACTTGGAAGTGGATTCGGTGGAACCTTTCCTAACTGTGTGTTAAATTTTAAAGATGCTAAATAATATTCTGTTATTAATAGTTGGTATTAAAGATTCATTAAATGAGTGCATCTATAACTTTTATTAATCTTAGTAAATATGAGCGGGCGTCATCATCACTGTGGAACATAATGAGTAATGACCTTCATTATAAATCTTGTACCATAGGTGTAAAGAGCCAATTAAAGTGAGATGAACAATAAAAAAAACTTAAAAATGAAAACTGACGAACTAAAACGTATCTCAATTATGCTTTTATACAACCTCTATGAGCATATGGTTCAGTTAAGTACAGTTATCTTTTCACAATTACATTCAACTTTACTTATCGGCAAGGTTATATTTCTAAAATACTTCATGTCATAAAAATATATTAGCTTGCAGTACCCAAGATACAGAAAGTACATTCTCAATCATATAAGTTTAAAGACCTCTCTCGTTCTATCAAAGTTCTCAACAAGATAACGCCGAGATTGAAAAACTCTTAAAATATAAACACGTGACTAATCTTAAACTATTAGTTTCCAGTTGTAAGTATGGTACTTTTTAACAACTCAATCTAAGATTTTATTTTGTATTGTAGCCACTGTAAGACAAGATTTAAGTGATGAGTGTCAAAGCATTGATTGGTGTCATTATTCACTGCTTGGAGCCTTACAAATTAACCGTCCTTGATAAAGGATTTGTGATTATCGACAATGGGAAGGTAATTAAATTTTTATGTTATATGCTTCTAATATATCGTTAATTTCACCTGAATTGCTGCGATAGCGTTTGGCATTTTTCTTCTTACGGCATTACCTTAACCTACAAATCCTGACCATTGCCATGACTACACAGCGTACGTGGATAGGCAACTAAAAATACAAGCAAAATCTTGGTTGCAGATAATAGCAATAGGAAATAGTGACAATTTTGAAACCACTAAAAACCGTCTTGGTGTGACCCCCGATGTGACTATAAATTTGACCAACACTCAGCTGCTTCTTCCAGGATTTATAGATGCCCACATTCATGCACCTCAATACCCCAATGCAGGTTTAGGATACGACAAACCTCTTTTGGAATGGCTTGACGACTACACTTACAACTTGGAGAAGAAATATAGGGATGAAGACCTATCTGAAAAAGTGTTTAACGCTGTTGTGGTAAGATTTGTTGAAATTTATTTTTAATGTGCTTTTAATTTATGGTTTAGAGAAAAACTTTAGATTATGGAACTACCACAGCATGTTATTTTGGTTCACTTTTCAATAATAGTACTAAAATTCTTGCAAATGCCGTAACAAAACATGGACAACGAGCTTTTGTTGGTAAACTCAACATGATAAAACTTGCTCCTGATGACTATCTAGAGACACCCGAAGAGTCGATAAATAACACCTTGCAGTTTATCAAAGACGTGAAGGATATGGGAAATCCGTTAGTTCAGCCGATTATCACTCCAAGATTCGCGTTGAGTGTTGATATGGATTTGATGAAGAAATTGGGAGAAATTGCGAAGGAACAGGACCTTCATATACAGGTAGGTAACTAAAAAAAAAGGAAAGAAACGAGTGAGTGGATGATTTCAGACACACATATCCGAAAATAAAGATGAGATAAAGATGGTGCAAAAACTATACAATGATACATATACCAACGTTTATTTTAGAGCAGATCTTTTGGGACCAAAGGTGAGTACCAAATTTTGCATATGACAAGTGAAGAAAACTGTAACTGCAGACAGTCTTGGCACATGGAATCTATCTTAGTGACACTGAAATGGATGTTCTTAGCAAAACTAAAACTTCTATTGCTCATTGTCCCGAGTCCAACATCAACATAGCTTCAGGAACTTGTGAGATCAGAAGATTACAAAAACATGGAGTGACTATTGGATTAGGAACTGGTAAAGAAATCACTTGTACTGCTTAAATTAATTATGATTATTAGATGTATCCGGTGGTGCTTCACCATCTATAATGAGTGCAATGCGGTCTGCAATCAGTGCTTCAATCCACATTTCTTTCACTACAGACTATAAACCTCTAAACTATGAAGATGTCTTTTATTTAGCTACACTGGGAGGAGCCAAAGGTAAACTTTATTACGCTTCAATTCAAATATTTAGATAATATTTTAGCTCTTGCATTGGATAGCGAAATTGGAAATTTTGAAGTTGGGAAAAGTTTTGATGCCATCATTGTTGATTTAAATGTTCAACACTCCTCCGTGGATTATTTGTTGGATTGTACACCAAATGAGTTGTTACAGAAATTGGTGTTTATAGGTGATGACAGGAATATTCTTCAAGTTTATGTCAATGGTAAAGTTGTAAAAGGATGAATACAGGTCTGCGGTTGGTAACCTTGGAAGATCGAACTTATGCTTCTGGGTGGAAGATGGCGGTAGGTGTAGCGAAAGTGTAGCTAAATGTAATTTAATTCTAACTTTTGATAATATTTTTTGTTTACATGTAGATTAAACTAATAATAATGATGTATTAAATTTATATAAATTGGTAAATTAAATATTATAGCTAGAGGAAATTTAGTAATTTTTCTATAAAACGAGATTTATTTCGTTCGAACTGTTTGATTCCTTAACATTACGTAATTTGTTTGATTAGATTAGTCTAGTTTGTTCAACAAACGTATCATTTTTAATTTACTGTTTTTTTTTTGTTAACAAAATGTATATTTTTTCCAGCAGTTTCTGAAATAATACCATAAATTTTTGAAATAACCATACGGCGAATGTAGGAATGTTTTAAATATTGTTCTCAAGTAATTTAAGAAAGTAGAAAATGGGAATTGAGAATAATCGTAAAGCAGTCATTTTTTAATGTAAACAGAATGAAAAATATTTTTTTTAAATGTCCCAAAAATAGAATTTAAATAAATTATAAATTTTTGAAAAAAAGTGTTTCTAATAATGAACTTGAAAGACTGCTTTCATATTTAATTTATCAGTAAAAAAAGGGAAAATTTTAATTATTTTTACAAATGTTGAAAGGTAACGATAAAAACTTCAAATTTTTAGTTTGATTCTTAGTCTGAAAGGCTAAGGAACCTGATAATTTATAATGTTTAATAATAAATTTAATTACTCAAAAATTTAAACAAATTAGTCATAATTTAAACGAAAGAGGGTTGAATCTTTATATTTAGAGAGAGTTCTATAGAATTTTGTTGTTGCTAGGAAGCTTAAAATTTGTAGAAATTTGTAAACAAAATATTTACAACAATGAAAAAAGTACTACACTAAAACGAGGTTCTTTACTTATACAAAGAATTTTACAAGAAACTTATTTGATTGGTTTGAAATAGTTTTATCTAACCGACTGCTTAACAATATAATTCATGTGTCCTATTTTAATATGTTTAAATCTATCTTGTGCTTGCGTGCAAGATATTGTGTATTACAATTTTTTTTTATAATTGATGCTAATTTAGTTGTGTTAAATTTATTTTATTTCATATAGACATATGCGTTCGTATTAAGCTATAAAGCAGTATTTTTTTTAAATAATTTTGGATCAGTTCACAAAATTGGATCACTTTCTCTCCAAAAAAATAAAATTGAAAATAATATGCATGCTTGAGTAGATTTAGATTTGATTATAAATTGATATTAATTATAAAATGATAACATACAAAAGAATATATAAATAAAAAGCTGATACAGTATATTATAAAAATAAAAACTTATTATGTGTAAGAAAAGAGAGAGGACAGATTTACCTTAAACGCAGCAAAGGAAGTCATTTTAACGATTTAATAAATTAAATATAATTAAAATAAGTTTCGTCGAAAAACAGTGTCGTAGCCTCAAATTAAGTTTCTGTTTTCCATGGTGGATAATTACTACAAAACGATTCTTTCCTGTTAAAATTTTGATCGTTTAATTAACACCTTCCATCATCAACAAATTAATGTTTTGTATACGAAACCTGTCAACAACTTGACATTGACATTTTTTGGATGATTGATCACATACCTACTCGAAGCTAGTGTGTTCATTCAAAAAAAATTCAACATTTGACTATTTCATAATTTACATATTTAATCAAGAGTAGCGTAGGTTGTACATTTTTTCTCACAGTAAAATTTTTAAACCTTTTTTCTCTTTCACATTGTAAACAAAACGGTTTCCTAATCACATTATAAACCGTCTACAACCTGTCAGTTCTTAAAATAAGCTTTATTCACTTTATTCCCTGTACGAATAAATTTTATGCAAATGACTTACTTTGCATAGCTTCTCTGCCACCCACTCGTGAAGTCTTCACGCCGTTTAAAAATCTTTGTAACACATTGTTATTGCTTGCAAATCGCCTACATTAATCTGTTGGACACGTGATACCGAATTGTCTACCGTCCTGGTAAGCATTTTCACATTATAGCCACTTCAGATGAGAGACATGGGTCATAAAACTGCCTGCATTTTCCACACCCTAAAAATCAGTGCAGTAATAATAATACTAATCGCACTTGCGTGATTTTTAGCATTTTAGTTATTTCAGCAATAATGATGAAATTGGGCACTTAGATTATTGCAAAAATCGTGGCTGATTGTCTCCCTTGCGGCTTTTTTTTAAAGAAATTTTTCACCATATTGGATTTTCCGTTTGCCATTATGTGCAGCCGGCGCTGATAGGATAGTCGTGGAAAGTGTTGTCATATCTTCTTAGTCTTCCTCAATATTGGTGTTATTACAACAGCACGTGCGAATTATTACCACCATTTCTTATTGGAATTTCGAGGAAACGGTGAAATTTTTAGTAGGGTTGAAGTTCGTCTGAATTGTAAATTATTGTAGATAAAAACGAAGACTTAAATCGAAGTGTTAATTTATTGTCCAATTATATATTTTTCGTATAAATCTGAATTGATTTTATTCTTTGAACCGTGATGTGATTTATTCGAAGATACGACTCGTGAAACCGAAGCGGAAGATTCAACTTGTTCATCAAAATTATTAAATCTTCAGCTCAATATCATTACTTTATCAATTAATATCATAGCCTACTTTTTACATAAACACTTTTTTAGACTAGTTGCATCGTAAATTGTCTGATAAAAATCTGTTGCAGTGGTCGAAACGCTGTGTTTTTGTGTTAAACATCAAAAAAATCTCTGCATTTGGATCTAAATTTGATTCTGAAGTATGTACACTACTAGATTTTGTTATAAGGCCAATAAAACATCGGCTACCGACAAAATGTTTTTATAGGTCACGTAGAAAAAGTATAGTACACATCTTGAATTGTACAGCAAGTATGGACTTGTTAAATTAATTCAACATGCGTGTAATACGCTTTTTACATTTCTCGTTATGTAATATACTATTTTCTGCTCATTTCAGCGCACATTGTTAATTTCACACAATCTAATCACCGCGTAAATGGTTTCTTACACATAGTTGTGTGTAGTGAATAAGAATTTTGTTGTCGTTGAGTGTATATAGTTGATTGCGCTTTACTTTCAAATTCCAAATCTTAGAAAAGGTGCTTAAAACCACAGAACATACTACTCACAACATTTATGCACATGTTGTGAGTAGTGTTAAATAGATGAAAATGTATAAATCTAAATTTGATTCAGAGATAATATTATGTATTTCCATCAACAGAGTTTGTTGACAAGCACAACTTTAAATATAATTTCTATATTTTTTAAATATAAAAATTACGGATTTTACATCGATTTTACGAAGATAAACTAGACTAAAACTGATAAATGCTTGTAATTTTAGAATTTAAAACACTCCTTTGACTAAATATTAAATTGCTTCTAGAATTCTAAAAAGTTTTTAGATCATTTCAAATTTAAATTCAATTGGATCAAATGAAATTTTTTTAAAAATTTGTAATTTGTTACATTTTAGAATATCAAGAATTTCAATTTAAAAATTATGAAACTTTTTATTACAAAATCAAAATTTAAATCTAAAATTAAAAAATATATATCTACGGCCGTTTAGTTTTTTTTATCTTAAAATTTTCGCTTGTTGGCATATTTTATGTATTTAACAACAAAAATCAAGAAATAATATTTAAAAATTCTAGCTTAAGAAAATTTTAATAAATTTTTGCATATTGCGTCTTATCAATTTTTTTTTGCAGCAACGGTTAATAAATTTTCTAAAATAATTTTTTAAAAAAACTTAAAACTTTAATCTTTTTAAATTTGTGTTTGAAGATATTGGAACTTCTTGTTGCGTTACCTTATCTTTTACAAATGAGGGCAAATAACATTAAAAACTGGTTTTAATTAAAAATAAAATATCTGTTTACCCTTCTAGTCGATTTACTTTCGAATGCGTATAGAAAATGTTATAATATTAATATCATTATTTTTTAATAAGTTTGACGTTTGTTTTAATTATCAAAATGGCAAATGTCACAATGTTGTAATAAGTATTTATAAAATTTTAAATGCAACAACAGAAGTTGCATAATATTTAAAATTACTAAACCCTGCAGAGTATACAAAACATTATCTTTATAGAGCTGCAGCAACATTTTTGACTGATAATGGTGGAAGCATTAGGTACTCGATCATCGGGAATTCTAAAGGAAATTGGCGAGTGTAAATCAAGCAGTTACTCAAGGTTACACAGAAGAGATTGTAAACTGCGGCAGCAACAGTGCACCAAGTACTTCTGTGAAAACTCTGGACATGTAATTATTTTATTCTGGTATTTTTTCCTGATTTTTTAAATCCTTTGTGTTCATTACGTATGCTTTTTTCGTTTTTCTTCTATATCTAGGTATTTTTGAATTTTAGCTCTTACTAGTCTATGTTGTCTTCTGTTTTACTTCTATCCTCCCTACAATTCTTTTTATTTCTGTTTAATAAGTGCTATACATACAAGGTGACTCTCAAAGGTGTGTTAATATTTAATTTAGAAGCGAAATATACAGAGTGACCTAGAGATGCGTAATCGGACTATAACATTTTTGCTATTCAATATATTGACCTCTCAATTTTGAGATTTCTAAAATATTTTTTTATACATCGGGTGTCCGTATAATATATTTTTTCAAATAGAACACCTTATACCTACCTATGTATAAATAAATAAATATTATATTATAAATAATAAAATTTTATATACATTGTTATAAGTTCTTTGTGTTTGCTTACGCATGATAATATCATTTTTGATGTTTTCCAATGATATGCGGTTTGTACAGTAAATTTGAAATATTTCTCTAGATTTAAAAAAAAGAATATTTTATTTATAAGAAAATTTGTTAGCTTTTTACTACACAAACGAATTCAAAATGAAATTAGGATTTATATTTTTTCGCTCTTCTCTAACTAGAGTAGGTTAAAATTTTTGCATAACTTTCTTAATCACTCTGTAGTGTCAATAATGCTCCTCGACTTTTTGTTTTCTATAACGAACGTTTTATCGGAAAGTTCTCGTTTGTTGCTGAAATCCACCACTCTGAAAGCTCGTTCCTGCACATGCATTTTTAAGTTAAGATTACCAACTTCTAAAAAAATAGAATTAAAAAATATATATCAGTTTTACAAAACTTTTTATAAATTTAAAAATTCTGTTGTATCTACGTATCCTAAGCGTATTATTTTATTATTTTTTACAGATACATTTTTTGTAAATTTTGGTGACAAGTTTTATCTATTACTTTATGTGATTTTTTAGAAATTTAACATAAAATAGATAGGTTCACGGCATTGATTTAATTCAAAATGTCATAATCGGTCGTAATTTATATTTTACTAAGACGCTTTATCCGACATTTTTCATTAATATAGAATGTTTTAAATTGAAAAACTATGTCCGCTTGTGGGTACTACAGTAATGATATAATTTAATGTGCACGTTGTCAGTAACCCACTACTTGGGTGGTCCAGGGCAAATTGGTCAAGCCGTTCAAATGAATCGCAACCGGCTAACCCATAATTGTGGTTATAATAATAACTTGGTCGTTTGTGAGTACCATCCGAGCGTACAATCGCAAAAAAGCGTGTTGTACATACCTGTAATTATTTTTCGGCTGCAGACTTGCCAACTTTTTAATTATGTGCTAATAAACACAAGCGATCAAATCGTTATCGACCAAAAAAAATCAACAATACCGCTAAAAAGGGACAAATGTATTCATTTAATTACTCTGGAAGTGATCTTAAATTAATATTATTTATGTTTATGGTTTGTTAAAGCGTTTTATGGATGCGTCATTCACTACTATTCTACTAACAAATCATTTTGTTTAACTTTATGTCTTTATTATAAAAATATTTCTTGCTTCTAACTGGTTAATGAATCTTACGGGCGAATTATCATGATTTATTAGGCTGTTACTGCATAAATAATAAGTCGCTGTTGTTTAAATTAAAATTTCTTGGGTACTCGAGTTAAGTTTTGCTTTGCGATCATCGTTTTGATTTATTCGGTTTTTGCCAACGACCAACGTTAAATGACACTGATTTATGTCTCTTTTATGGCAATTACTCGATTGTACAACCAACCTTGGCAAAGAACTTGGTGCGTTTCCAACAGATGGCGTAGATATGTTTAATAACGAACCACTGGTAATTTCTCAATTAATTTAAAAGATCGGACAAACTTAGCGAATTTTAAACGTCGGTGATTTAAAAAAAATCAATTTTTATTATTATTATTATTTTAGATATATATGTATATATATAGATATAAATTTAACTAACTTTATATCTTAAACTTTATATTTGTTATCTAACTTCTCCAACCTACTACAGTTCCTGAATATTCTTAACTACATGATCTTAAAAAAATACTTTTAGAATAACCTAAAATTTAAATTTAAAATAACTAAATAAAAGTGTCGCACAAAATTAATAAGATATTTCAGCTGTGCTACCTAAACTTTTTCTAAAAATGTTTAAATAATTATATCTTAATCAAATAGGCTCAAAATAATAAAATTGACTAAGGCTTAAACACAGTACTGCATTTTACTACTAGTTAATTTCTACAGTAAAAAAAATAAATTATTGTGTCTATCTAAGCAGTTTTGCTTCAAGTTTAAATTGACTAAAAGCAAAAAGTCTCTAAATCTAATTTAAATTTTTGCTAAAAAATGTTACGTTTTATTCCTTTTTGTTTGGTGCAAATTACAAATGATCATAATAATTATTTACTTATCGCTTGCCTGTAAACCTATTATCAGTTTTAGAAAAAAATCTAGTTATTATTTGAAATATTAACTTCCTTAGTTATATTTTTTCTTTAGATTCAGTACCTTAAATCCACCAAATTATTTTAACTGAACGGGTCTTAATATGTCATTAGTTTAAAGCGAATCTTTAACCTAGCTAAATTTAACTAAATCGAACCAACCTGAATAAACTGAAACTAACCTCATTTCCAGAGCTAAGCTTGACTAAATTCTCTAAGGGCTTGTTAATTCAGCTTAAGTCGAGTTTAAGTAACTGTTGATTAGAAAGAGAAAATTTAACTTGTTGTAAACCCTGCATTATTGTAAAAATTGTGCTGCAACAAAAATAATTTATAATAAAACAATTTGTTAACTTGTTGAAAAATCTACAAGTTTCTTGAGAAAAAATCATTCTAAAAACTATCAAAACGTTGTTAGTTTTTTTTTTTTAAAGTTTAACTATTTTTTTTGGCTTGATTCAATTTTCAGCCACTCTGTGTAAGTAGTCACGTTGTATACAACATTTAAGCAAGAATCAATAAATCAAATTTTAGCAACAATCAAACTTAATTGAACTCAATCTTAATTACAATGTGAAACAAAAAGCGGTGATTTTTTTGCAAAAATGATATTTTTCTTCCAACCAACCTCTGTTGATGGCGTTTCTTTCTTGATCTACTTCAGCTGCGGCTTTATGACAGCTCTCAGGTACACCCATGCAGCCGTCTTCGCGGTGACGCAAGCCAGGAACCATGTTCACACCATTTTCCAAAAAATATATTTATTTAAATCAATTTATTAATTTTATTAACTTGCATGGAAGCATGATATCTAAAAATTTATGCAAAAATGTGGGTTTTTTTACTTTAAATTCAACTTACGTATGCAGTGTACACAGATATTCTTACAAAAACAAATTAATTTTAAATGCAATCATATTTTTAACATTCGCTTTTTAATTAAAGTCGTTCAAATCTGAAATAAATCACAAGTTTAACGTCTTGAATCGTCGTAATAAATAATCAAGCAATTCGATAACTCCATAGCGCTTTTCACAATGAAAGGAAATTAAACTAATTTATAGTTTCATGCTGTTTCCAGATGCATGACAACACTACAACTAAACTAATTTATGATTATTATAAAAACTAAAGCAGTATGACTTGATTCAAAACAAAGGTATTCGTATACATAGCGCAAAAAAGACATTAAATGTTCAACAAGTGTACAATAACCTGTAAATTAAAAAAAAAAAACAAGACTGTGTATGAGAATGAAAGGAAATAGTTCATTACATCGAAAACTTCAAAAAAAAGCAAAACAAATCTTGTTTTGTCATTTTAAGCAAAAATGCGCACAATTAAGCTTGATTGTTTTTTAAAAACTGGAAAAGTGACAGCAATGATTTCGATGATAAAGATTTCAGTTATTAACGTTTATAATTTGATTGTTGCCAATACCAAAAAAATAATGACAATTTTGTATCTTCCATCACAAATGTATTGCTCTTCTTACGATCAATTGATTTGGATTTTTTACAGTGATCGAGCACTAACCAAATCTCAACTTAACTCGTTACTCTTGACATCATTTGTAACGCCAACACGTCAAGCAATTAGTCCCGGACTTGTTTGTAACTACGTGGTGGCACTGTTTTTTTAATGAATGTAATGCTTTTTAAATCGACAATTTTAAATTTGACGTGGACGCCATGTTTTCCCAGTAAAAGAAGACTTTTTTATTTCTTGTAATCAATAGTATTGGGTAAATCCGAATCGAATAGTGATCAAGCAGAACCAATCTGGACTAATAATGAGCCGAGATGTGGATTCACTACTTAAAAGAAAAATTTGGTTCAGCTGAATTGAAAGTTTTTATTCGTTGGACGTGTTAAAGTTTTTTTTTGTTACGTAAACTAAAATGTTATATAAAACTATAATAAGTAGAGTTACAGAAAATGTTGTCTAGTTGACTGTGAAAATGTAATTTATTGTAATATATCCGAGAGTTTCCCCCCGGAAACGCCTGTTAGCGAATATGTTACTTTTGCAGACATTTATTATTACAACCCCCTGTACTCACATTATTATGCTAATATTAAACCCGACTGCAACAGTAACATTTCTATGCAAGAATAGAACACGCTTAAATGAAAATGTCACGAATTTGTAAAAACAAATCAATGTTGAAAATCAATTAACCTCCTCTGATAACAAATAAAAACGGTTTCCAAACAAGATTGATTAGTTCCGAACAGCTAATATCACCGCGAAATACAGAACAAAACGAAAATAAACAAAAATAACTAAAGTTCGATTTGTGAGATAACAAAACATTAAATCTGCTGTTGATTGCAGGAACAGAGCCGTCTATCAATTTGCAAGATGTTATTGATATTGTGTGATCATCAATAAACGTGTTTTCAACACGAGGCGCCAGTGGCGGAGGAAGGATGCAATGATATGCAGAATATATGTGTTATTGTTTATTTTGTGAGAATTAGCAGCTAAAAATCAAGCCGAATATTTTAGTATTTCAAATAAAAAACCTAAGCATCTAGAAACATAATTTTTAAAAATATTCATTAAATTAGCAGCGAATCGAGAACCAAAAAAGTTCTAAAATGGCAGCTTTGCCAATATTTTGAGTTTAAATATTATTTACTTTTGGAATGACAAGCTCTATGTACAACAGAGTTATACCAACATGTTAAAAAAGGCAAGCCCCAGTAGACGCTATATTATTTTTTTATTTTATAGTATTGAATTTGTTATATAGTGAAAGCAATTGCTATTTAAATAACATAAAAAAGTGAACTTTTAAAGAAAAAAAAAACTTGTTTTTTTACATAAATATGTAACAAATTTAGAAGAAGAAAAAAAAGAAATAAAATTTTGAAATTAAAATTTTAGAGCGAAGAGATAAATTATAAGTTTTTCGTTTTCTAGCACCTTATTGTGAAAAATTCAATGTTTTCTCATTTATCTAATTGTTTGTTCTAAATTAAAAAGTTATGACACAAAACTTCCGGCGTCCTATGTGAACAAATTCGTCAACCATGACAATAATCACGAAAAAGTTACAAGACAATTTTAAAAGCTGTTAAAAATTCAAAGGAAGAAACAAGTGGATTATAAATGTGAGAAAGTTTTAAAAAGAATACAATCAACGTCAAATCGTTGAAGCATTTATGAAAACTTTTCAGCGGCAAAGAAATAGAGAAACAAGGTATTTGTAAATTCTCATTGAAAAATTAAAAAAAAAAAATTCCAAAAATTACAGAGGCATCAGCATTCTACAGAAAATTAGATACTTGTATTTTAAATCAAATTTCTAAAGGCAGATTAACAAAGAGTTCCGAGGCGTTAAAAAACTCTTCCGTTACCTCCATGATAGATGTAGAATTGTGTAAACTCAAGGTGTAGATGTAAAACTTTCCTGCACGCATTAACTAGTAATTACCATCACGAGTAATACTCCGTGGCCGCAAGGATTCCACCTAAATGGATCACTCTTTTCATGATTGATTACCTATTACCATTCAATTATAAGTACATATAGTAAATTTCAATTAAACGCTTAAAGCAAGCAGGTGGCACTTGTAATCGAATAAGTTCCACGAATGTTTCATAATAAACGTAAAATGCAAATAGGATTTTCTCGATAGCATATTATTCTGCGAATTAACCATTAAGGTTGGTTATTACTAATTGAGTCGTTCATAGAGTAGTAATTATTTCGGTTCTGAGTTATTATTAATTGGACATGTGTGTGCCGTCACATGTCTCAAATTAACATAGCGAAGAGAACGATATGAAGACGGTGGACACAGCACATCACTAGCATTGACAGTTGAACAAATGGTTGTCCTACCAATCAGAATACATCATGCAGTCACATCTGCCGTCGCTTCCATCAGAGAACACGCCTTGTCAGTGGCGTGGATTTTGGTTCTTCAACTCTGCCATATGTTCCATTCACTTTTTAACAAAGGAAAACAAATAGTTTGACGGAAAATCGAGAATTGTGTCATTTTTATTTCTGTTGGCAAATTTTTAGTTGCTTACCAGTTTAACAAAACTTTTTCTAGTGTACGTACCAAATTATTTTATTATTCGCAACATTAAGGTTTATTTGTTAATAGTTCAAAAAATACAGTTAAGATCTATTATCTACTTACTTAATTAAACATGTAAAATGAAACAGCATTTTTGTAAATAAGTTAACTTGCCTACTCATACACATACATACCTACACTTTTAGAAATGATACATCTATTTCAATATTTATTCTATTTCTTTAAAAAAAAAGAACTAAGAATAAAGAAATACCTACTCTTAGGACAACAAAGCAAAAATGGAACACATACATGAAAAGCGTCGAAACTAAGCGAGCTAAGAACGAAAATTATGAATTATTTTAGACAGGAAAAAAAACTCAACGATTGGAAGACTGGCATTAGTGATTTCATTATACAAAAAAAAATACTAACCGGCTAGTACAAAAAGAACTAAAAATAATTTAAAATTCAAATTTTAAAATTTTTTGGACTCAGGCTTTTTTTTTAAATAATCGCACAGAAAGGAATATGAAAAGTACCAAAAAAAGTAGTAACCAAACATGTAAAATAATAAAAATTATGTAACAACTAGAAAAAAAAATTACAAACATTAAGAGGAGTAAACCAGTAAAATTTTATTATTTGTAGGGTCCTTGACAAAAGTTAAGAATAAAGACGTAGGATGAGACAAAAAAAAAATAAGAAAGAAGACTCTAACACGCCAATATGAGTAAAATAAAATGTAGATAATAATATGGCTATAAAGATTTTATTTTTTCTAGTATATAAAATTATGTCTCATTAACAAAATTGGAACTATAAATTCACGAGCGACGGAGTCGATAAGTTTTATCGTTGTACTGAATATTATATTATATACCTACCCGCATTTTGTAGTAAACAATAAATAACCTTGAAATGCTTTATAAAATTTGAAGTTTTTTGTCAAAATCGAAAACACAATTACTGCACTGTGTAAAAGACTCTTCTTGTTTCAGTTTCCTAGTAATGCACCACTAGGTATATAGAATGACATTTTAAACATTCATTTTTTACATTTATACTACCTCATGACAGTTATGATTGTTAGAAGTAAGAAAATTATGAACGTAAACTTTTACTTTATAATGCACATGCTAGGTTTTTGGAACCACTTATAAAATATACTGAAAATGCTGTATTTGCATTTGGATTAGAATTTTTTTTACCACGAATTAACAAAATAGCTCTTATATGTTGCTAAAAAATACTAAAGCACATATAAAAATTGCGTAGCTTTTAAACAGTATTTGATAGATATCTAGAGAATTTTAATACTTCTCGGTATAGATCATAGAAGAGTCATTCACTTTAGTGTAAAAAACAATTTTCGGAAAAAAAAACAACTTTTAAAGCAATGCTTGTTTAGGACTTACTTAAAAATGAATTTTAGAGAATATTTTAAGGATAATTCTCTAATTTGTGTTTTATATTGACTCAGTACCTGAAATTACATGGCTGGTAAATTACAAGTCATTAATTGGTGCACGTAAATTTAATTATTTGCATTATTTGCTGGATTCAGTTATGTTATTAAGTGCAACGAAAGATTCATTGTGAAGTTTGTAGTTGAACAAATTGCACTAGGTAAATACTGTAAATGTTTCCTGCAGCAATACGCTTTTAATAGAGTTATTAAAAATGTTTGCAAGCTTACTCACATTATGTTTATTTTGCAATTATGTTGTAGCTACATGAGAAATTTAACAAGCGCAGAATTATCAGTAATAACCTCTTGAAATTAACATATATCTTAAAAATATTTTTGTTAGGCACTAATTTGAGCTATGAATATCTAAATTAAAGTCACTGCCCTCATCTCAATTTGTTATGCAAAATGTAGTGATCTTGACCTTAAATAAATCACTGCTAATAATTTAGTGTGGGATTTTTATTGATTCATTGAGAAATCGATTTTGATCAATCACTTTAAAAAAGTGCTGTCTAAAATAAAATTCATGTAGAGTTGCCGGAAGCAATAAAAATTCTTCACATGAAATGTAAAATTTACTACAGACATTTACCATAAAAAGTGATTAATAGTAACAAGAGGAAAAATTACATATTTTCAAAATGATTTTTTACCGAATCAGTGAAGTGAAACATCATTTCGTGCGTAGGAAACCTGTCTAACGAACTCATCAAATTAACGTTGTGGTTTTTTCTATAACATTTGCCAAAAATTCCCTAATGCTCAGAAGCTCGCATTTGCTATGGCGGCAACCTAATTACAAAAAATTGGACCTGAGGCAACCACACAGATTTACTCGATGACCCTTGAACAGCTCTTTACACCAACATCCGGTTCTATACAACCAATTACGACAGCTTCGTGTACAAAGATAATAATTCGCGACTTCTGGTAGCTGTTGTCTAGGCAATTAACTGTAGAGTGAAGAGAAAACCTCAAATTACATTACCTAGAGCACTCCGCAATATGGCGTCCATCGTTTGTGGCTTGATTGGTCCATGGAAAATATAACAGCTGCACATCGGACCATTAATGGGGATCATCAAAGCACGCTGAGACCAATATTCGGTTTAATGTGTTCCTGTATACCTGAACCTTCTCCCCGTACCCCTAATCACCAAGCTCGGGGCCATTTATACGCTTCTCAAAGAAAAGCAATTAGCGCGCGAGGGGCTTCCCGAATTTTTTCATACAGGACCGTAATAAACGAACAAGGAGCTAAGATTCAAGTCATTCATTATTCAGTATTTTTTGCTCTTACTAATGGAACTAAATAATTTATCCACGTAGGGTTGAAACGACTCTATTTTTTTACTATCAAGACAGTAATGACTTATTTACATTTTTTTATATAATACTTTGTTTTTTTCTTGTCACCTCTCTTTTCATCTGTCATTATTTCTCGCATCCTGGCCCATTCCCATGAAAGATTATGTTTTTGGTTTTGTCACCGAGGGTGGAGTGTCCCTTGTGAAAAGACACGTGTATGCGACACCTTTGTCCGTTATGTAATGTCGGACATTTATTCCACCCCTCTTTTCAATAAAGCAACAAGACTACGCCTCTTTAATGTTGCCAAAACAGACCAACATGATCACTATATGTGTATATCTACCATCAATTTTTAAATAAAATTTATAGCGCTTTTAAAGCAAGAATTTGGTTTAATTATGCTTAAATTGAAATTGTAAATATCTCGTTAAAGTTAACTGGTAATTAAATTTATAGTTAATTAAATTGTTAATTAAGATGATGCAAATAAGTGCATTAGTCGTGATCACTGTCGTCACTTTAAAAGAAGATAAATTAAATAATGCAACTACAAGAATCTTACCAAATCAGGGAAATGTTTCAAATTTACACAATGTACAAAAGTAGAAAGTTTTGGTAGTTTCTTGTGGTCTTACTCATAAATTAAGTGTCAAAAAACACATTACGACAATTTATCAATTAAACATAAATCATTAGATTTTTAAGCTGGGTGGAAAAACTGTTATTAATTGGAGTATGAAGAGAAATTTGTGGTTACATAAAATACTGACACAACTGTTGTGAAATATATAAAAATAGATCATTGAGAAAATATTTGATTGAAAGCAGTTATTAATGAAGGTGAAAATAATATATTATTAACGACAGCATTAAAGCTGCAGGTATAACATTTTTTATCGATTGGTTATTGATTAATTATTACTTGTTGAATAGAAAATACTTATAAATAAGTGTGATATAAATTCCTTTCACCACCAATTTTGCCTATAAATTACATGACCGACAGTAAACTGTAGATGCATATAAAATTTAACAAATATAATAAACGGAAAATGTTGACTGATTTTTGAAATAGAATGTATTTTGCTTTACTTTAAAAATCATTATTAGAAAAAGCAAAGATTTATTATAAAACTAGCAAAAAATAACCAATTACTTTTAACGTTAAAGATTCAGTTCCTGGTAATAAATAGACATCATAAATTAAATTTTGAGTGTTAGTTAACGATATTTATCTGTAAATTGGGATGTACTTAATTATTTGAGGAGTTGACAATATAAATAAATAAAAATTAAAAGTGGTTAATTTAATAGGTATGTACTGGAATTTTGTAACTGTAGTTTTACCTATAAATCAGAAATTTAAATAAGTAGGTATATCTGATCTTTCTACTTTTAACTAAAATTTGCAATTAATAATTAGAAATTAAAATTGTATTTTGAGTAAATAAAATCGTCATTTTATAATGAAAGTGGGAAAATTTGTTACGCTTTGTTATGAATTTATCGTTTTCACTGCTGAATTTTGTAAAGCAATTAATGTTTTGACAAGGTTTGTTTTCGTTTTAAAGATCAAAATATTTAAATGTTAAAAATAAAACTAAAATAATGGTGTAATAATAATATTGCAACTAGAGCTTTAATGTTTACAATCTTATTATAGACAGGTGCGTCGTAAGTCGTAGATAAAATAAACTAAATCATATATTTTTATTGTTTTAAGACTTTTATTTTAAGATTTAAGTCCAAACACTTTTCAACAAAAAATGGTAAGATGATACAACGTGCCAACATTGTAATTAAGGAGTTACTAAAAAACGAAAAATACCACAAAAGATCTACAATAAAGGAATAAAAACCTTTTAAATATCTCATTAAATTCCGCCAATAGGTATATGTTGTTTCTTTTTTTTTTTAAAGTGATGATAACTGTAACTTTTTAATCAGTACTGCACTTTTCCACCTGTAGTCACTTTCCAACCGGTTGGGAAACAAAAGCAGGAAACATGTTTGTTTTGTTTAATTCTGTGATATGCTGCTTTGAAAAACTATTTGTATGTCAAAAATTTTCCAAAAAATTTAATCTGGATTTATTGTTAATAAAAATGGTATATTACTAAACGGGAGGTATACCAACTTCGGTGAACAGTTTGATTTCTGTGTTGAGATAACAATTTCATCTTTTGAGAGAAACTTACAATAACTTTTTTTTACTGATTTTAAAAATATAGAAAATATTGTTTTCATCGTGTTAGTTTGAAAACGTGAAAAATGCATAAAAAATTTGATAATTTAGAAATTAGAAGAAAAGTTTTTTTTTTATCTTCAATGTAATTTTAGCCTTTTTTTAATCTTTTGTTGTGTTGCTAATTGATATCTGCTAATTATTTATTACAAATTCGAAATAATATTGAGCAACTACTGCAAATCAAATCATTTAAACAATTATTTTACACAGACTCAACGAAGGTATTCATCAAATCACAACATCAATTTTACGCCTTTATAGGGGAGGAACTTTAACAGGATTTTCTTTATTATAAGGGTTAGAGGTTGCTGCGGTTACCAATAGAGTTCATAACAGGAGAATAACAAATACAGTAGAACCCCGCTGAACTTGAATCGACCACAAATTGCAACCGTTGCGTTGCAGTAATCCCTTTCTCTTGTTCTCCAGCACGTTATAATCCAAAAAAAACGATGTGAAACGACTGTAACAGATCGAATGAATAGGGAAATGCACTAAAAGGAAAAGGGAAATTAAAGCTATGTGTGTAGTAATTAGTCACGGAGTTCGTTTTGTTCGCGCAACAAAAAATTTGTTTGCTATATCTTAAAATGAAAGAAGTATCTCAACAAAATGTGTTTTTGAAGGAAACAACTTTAGAAACATCAATAAAACAAATTTGTAGTGCGTCAATCCGCCTACGGGAGCTTAATGTTTAAAATCGACTTAAATACAAAGGATATTGAATATTTAACAACCCCATACATTATCGAAACAATGGAGCAACTCTTTCAGTTTTTGTTGTTTCTTTTTGTAACTCGCACGGCAATTGTGACTCCAAGAACAAGGTTAAATCGTTGATTAATTTACTCGTTTCATGTCGAGTAGGTACCTACATATTTTTTATTTGGTTATCGAACACAGTAATGTGGGTGTCATGTTTGAATTACTACACTTGTAATATCGATACCATTAGAATGCGCGTAATAAATTCTGTCTTATAATTAACTAAATCGGGCTTTATGATCGAACATAAAAACACATTTTATTACTTGATGGCGGAAATGGAAAAATCGCTTTGTTCTTAGATGTGATTGTTAAGTAAGATTAAATAGTTGCGCCTATTATGGGTATGACAATTTATTGGCTTTTTCTTATTTTTGTAGTGTCGCAAACAATACTCTATTGTGCAAATAGTTTTTAAAAATTTAAGGATGGTTTTATACCGCCTCTTGTTATTAAGCCACCCTTGCACAAAATCATAAATGCAATTACAGTGATGTTACAAACAGTCAGTTAATTATGTTAATTAATCTTTGGTTATTTTGCTTATTTCGCTTATTTGTAATTATCAATAACTACGAAACAGGAATCAGACCCAAAATTTCAAAAAAGACAATGTTAAAATTTGTTGAATTTTTGCCCCTTATTATGGTTCCAAAATAACTGTAAAAAAAACTTATTTGGCGGAAAACAATCGGGAACATTTTTTAAATCTGTTATTGCGTGGTATAAATGTAGCATTATTACAAATGCACCTCTATTTATAAAATCATATTTACTTAATACTCATTCTATTTTCTTTAGACAAAAGAAAATTGATGTTTTTTGAACATTTTAACGAATTTTTGTCGATTCAATATTGTTTGAAAATAATTTTATTTAAATTCTAATAATAACCGTTTTTTTTTGTGGTCGAGTAGCTTGATAATTTTCTTTTGACACATTCAAATTTGTTTATAATTCATCACATCAAGTCGTCGTGGCAACAAAATGGTACTCTTTAAGTAGAATCAAAGTATCTATACACTTATCTCGGGTCAAAATTTTATGCTAGTTAAGAACAAAATAAAACAGCAGTTATTTTGTACTAATGTATAGTAATGTAAAATGTATAATTTAAATTTTTAAATTGCCGGTAACTATAACTCCGGATGTTATCATTTTGTTGGTAGATTCACCTGTTGAAGAAATACAAGTAGTTCCAGCATATGATTCAAATGTTCGGGCAATTTAATTTTTAATTTTTATGGAATCTGCCAGATATCTCTCCGCATCAGCAAAACTTTTCCAATCGCCATATCTTTTAAATGTTTTATTGTCGGCGTCACTATCCGCCAAAATTGTGGCAGACGACGTCCTCCGAAAGAAGTGCGTTTTGAATACACAGATTTGGGTAGCTTCAAGTAGCTTAGAATTTTTTTCGGGCTCTGTCCAAATGTGCTGATTTCTACGAGATTATCATTATTATAATACAAAAAGAACTTTTGAATTTTAACACGTATTGGTCGCAAATTGTTATATTGTTTAGTCAGTATAATCAACTCCTCCAGTTTCATCATCAATCATTTAAAATAGTGAAAGTTTTTGGTCGAAGTGTTTTGGTGTCCTTTGTGTAAACAACTAAAACCAAACCTTCCTCTTTAACGTCGTCTACACATAATTTGAAAAATTATACTTTTTTGCAGTGGCCAACCAAACCAAAAATGACAACCACCTAAAACAATAGTAGTTTTATGACAAAAACTTTGACACATTGAAATTGTACCTTCAAAAGCAAAACTGTTCCATTTGGTGCATTTGTCAAAATTTTTGTTAATTGCTTCTTTGAAAATACTTTTGACTTTTCTGGTGCATATCTACCGAAACGAGCGACTTTTCAAAAAGGCAATCCATTTTGAGACCTAGCTAGGTATACACCATCTAATTTTTTATTAGCAACATCCACTTTAATTTTGAAAAAGTGTACCACAATGATAAAGTTTTGTATATTTTCGACTAAGAAACAAAATTAATATCAGGGTAGCTACCTACTCTTTCGTAATACCTAGTCCAACAAGTATGCAAGTAGAACTTGTTTTGTCAGTTTCCACATTTTTTTTTGTTTCAATTAAGTGAACGATTTTTCAAATTCTTTGATGTATACAGTTTCGGAGTTTCTAGGAGCTTAACTCAGTTCCGTTTCTGCGAATTCTGAGTAATTTCATCCATTGATGATGATGCTTCAGGAGAACAATTCATTTTACACGAGACAATTGAATTATTTGAAAAAAATTTGGCTACAAAATTGCGTATGATATTTATTTATAATGCAAACTTTGATTAGTGCCATAATCCCTTCCATAATGAACTAATATCATCAAATTCTATCTTGCCTTTTTTTTAAATTTTTATATTTTACATTCAGTGGAATTGTATTTAAAACAAGTTTATTGGGCATAACAGGTAACGATATTTTGTTACTTCTTCTTTTGTGGTTCCATTTTATTAATAGTTTGTTAATACTAATAATTCATCAATCTGTGGATAGAGTATGTATAATAATTCAATAAGATGAATCGCAACAACTTAAAATACAACCAAAAATATAATTAAAAAAAATAATAAAAAAATAAACTTTATTATGAAAAAAAAAGGAAAAGAAATTAGAATAAAACTTTTTTCGAATAATATCGAATCGATGAATAAAGAATGTTTTGCATAAGAATCATATAATCAAATAGAATAAATATTAAAAAAATATGATTTACAAATGCATTTGGAATAATGATGGATTTGTACCACTCAACAGAATATTTAAAAAATGTTTCCGAAGTATTTTTTACTGTTCTTTTGGTTCCAAAATAACTATTTTATACTTTTATCAGAGGGGTAGAAATTCCTCAATTTTTATCATTGTCTTTAGTTTTACATTTCTTCAGATTTCTGTGTCAATTACTTCCCAACTTCTCCCAATACTTTCCTTAACCAACCATATTATATTTATTGACTCTTTATATTCAGCTTTGACTTCTTCAGCTTATTAGACTTTAACAACAACCAATAAAAATATCATAATTTATGAGGTTGCTGCACTTGATGAGTGGAAGATTGCCCGAAGAGAATAATTGATAATAAAACAACAATAAAACTGCCATTAAACTGTAAATAGTTTTTGCTAGTTAATAGAACTTTTTAAGGGTTAAGTTAATAAATTTTCACTTAGTTAGAATTTCTGTCTACGATCTTCTAGCCGGTACATGCAAAAAATCAAAATTACATCGATATTGCTATAGCTAAACTAAGAATCTCATTCATGCATATCTACTTATTAAAGCCCTCTACATTCAAAAATTACAATACATAAACTTGTTTGAAACCCAACAATTTGCTCTTTTTCCAACGCACACACTCTGAAAAGCTCTATAATTTACTTGTATTGAAAGTCAGCGAAATAAATTAGACAAGACGAGTCAAAACAGCATCATTGTCCATTCTGAAAAATGTCTGTAACATCATCCCTGTAATCTACCGACAAACGTTCCGCCCCTTTATCCAAAAAGTCAAAATGATTTTCTTACGGGTGGTATCGTTGTAGCACCTTGGTTCACCCACAAAAAGACATTCTTCCCATTCAATTGAAACTTCAACTGAGCAGAAAAATTAGCGCGGCTTCGTTTCACTTTGGCATAAAAAGATTAGTTCGCTTTGACAGTTTGCGGTAAACAAGGTTAAGTAATTGTAAGGTGTGCAATGTAAACATATATCATTGCTTTGTACGTCAGGTAGAAAACGACAAAGGGAAAGCGGGCGACATAAAATTGCGGCTTGTTACTAAAGGATCCTGGGGTTGGGCTTTGTGAGGTGCATATCTGAAGACTTCAACATACAATTTAGGTAAATGATATGCTCCAAAGACGCATCGAGATTTCTCTAGCAAAAGTAAAAAATGGGAAATAGGATTACGTTGTAATCCTATTTCAATTGAACCGCTTTAGCATCAATATGCCGGTTTTTAATTGATGGCGATATTTATATTGTTAGAATTTAGAAGATCATTTCTAAAAAAAATTATATATATAAAATACTACAATGTGTATGTGATTATAAAGAATTTTAAATTTAATTATGTTTGCGAAAACGTGTAACAAAATTTAATCGTTAAATGTAAAGAGCCGAAAATATAAAATGTAAAAAAATATCATCGTTAATTTTTCTAAAGATTTGCAACAGATTCTTTAGATTCTTTACAAATTTTCTGATACTCTTAAATTAATTAGATTTTTTTAGTTCTTAGAATTCTTTAGACCGTTTCCATTGCCTTGGATTTGTTAGGCAACTTAATTTTTCAAAGCTTCAAACTATCTTAAGCATATTTCTATCTGTTGCAAATTTCTCAGAGTTTTCAGTATGTCTGAATTTTTTACACTTTTAGTGATTTGGATTTTGCTGTTTTTAAATTCTTCACATTTTTTAGAATTTCTGTACTCACCAAGTCCTATATTTTTTTTAAACATATTCGTGATTTTTAAGAATTTTTTGGTCGAATTTTCAATCTTTCTAACATTGTTTTACATCTCATAAATCTTTTGGATGTTTGATTGTTTTAGATTTTTATGCTTCTAGAATTCTTTCGATTTTGCAAATCTTTAGATTTCTGTTTGAAATATTTACCGAAATAAATAATTTAATTAACAGATAATTATAAAGTCACGGCAATATAAACAAATTCGTTATTAATTTCAGTGAATTGTTTTTTGAATTTTTGGTATTCAGTAAGTTGTTTTAACTAAACTTTTCGTGAATTCACTAAATTTTTAAAATTTTCGATATTAACTGTACTTTCGAGGTGTTTAGATTGCTGGTATTTCTTAAACCTTTAAGATCTTTTGGATTTAGCTTATGTACTTATTTTTTGAGCTCTCTACAATTTATGTATTAAAATATTATTCGACTTTTCAATTATTTTGATTTTGTTTTGGAATTGTTAAATTTTGTACATAATTTAAAAATTGTTTATATATTTAATATTTTTATTTTATGTTTGTATTCGAAATAGTTAAGATTATTTAAATTATTCAATTTTTTTTAATTTACATTTTGAGATTTTTTTTAAATATATGAATTTTTTGGAAAATGTATATTTTGTAATTTTTATTTTTTTTTACTTTATTTTTTTTTAAGAATTTTGAGATTATATAGATCTTGCTAAAAATTTTAATTTATTATCAAATTATTAGATGTCTTTAATTTTGCTTGAATTGACTAAAAATGTACAACTCGTATCAATTAAATATGTTGAATTCTTTAGATATTTGAAATTTTGTAATCTTCTAAGTTTCTCAAATCTTTTGGATATCCATCTCTTTCTACATTTTTTACATTTTCAATCTTTTTTAGAACTCGTAATTTTGTTTAGATTTTTTGATTTCTTTCTCTCCATTTTTTCGAATTTTATGAATTTTGAAGGTTTTTGAAGTTTCGAAAATTCAAAAATTTAGCACTTTTTTCATTTTTCACGTCGCTTCTTTTACATATTTTTTACCATTAATATTTCTGAATTCTTTAGATTTTATAATTTTTTTCTTACATTTTTATACTTTCTTGATTCTTTAACATCCAGTCAAAGATTTACCTAAATATTTCTTGTCTTTCCTATTGTTCAGATTTTTAATTATTTTTTTAAGTATTGGTTATATTGCGACTTATGACATACTTTGTAAAACAAAATTTTATACACAACAAGGATAATTTTAACGTTTCTAAGCTTTTGAAACAAACGTAGCCTGTACAGCCTCTATCGGTAAATAAAAGCGAAAGAATTGCATTATTTATTTAATTATATGTATAATTTGCTGGTTTAGATAATTGTTTCAAAGTTAGAATGCTTTTCAAAGAATTTGGTAAATAATGGTAAATAAAATAATATAGAAACTTATATGAAATTTTTTTTTCGGGTAACTCGAGTTTATAATTTTTTTCTAGTTTTTGTATAATAATTCTAAGTGTTTTCATTTTTTTTTATACTTTTTAGTTTTTAACAATATTTTTAAATTGGTAAATTATTAGATTTCTTAGATACCTTGTAAGATTTAAACGTTGTGTAACTTTTAAATTCATTGAAGACTTTTTTAGATTTTCAAAATTTGAGTCTTAATTTTCTACACTTTCTGCAATTTTTAATTGTGTTACTTTGTTTCAGATTTTTTAAAGACGAGTCAGTCAGTAAAAAATAATTGTAATGTTTTTAAACCAAGTAGATTTAGATCTCTAGTTACATTATTTTTTCGATCTTTGTTGGCACTTTTAATTTTTGGCCGAAATCCTGTGGACGTTTTTAATTTTTTTTTTAAATATGTACCTATAATAGGCAGTTTTATATCTTCAACTAAAACGATCACGAACTCAGATAAGAGCGTAATTGCGAAGTTAATGCAGTTTTTAAAAATAAACTAATAAGTATAATTTCTAAATACTTAAACATTTTAAGTATAATTTAATTATTATGGTTTTCATAACCGTTGCATTTTAATAGAAAGAACTTGTAAAATTTCCGCTTAACCTTTTTTATGAAGTCGTACCAATGTTCAATAAAAATTTAAAAATTATGAAAAAGCTATTGCGTGAAAGACAAACGACGCATAAACATCATCATTAAAGAAAAATCGTTTCCAATTTATTAACGTTTCCATCATCGAAGCTGTGGTTAGTGTTGATATCATTAGCATTACAAATATCTGTCATGTAAATGTAATTTATTACATAATAATGCTAATGTGTAACCATCACGTATATTACTTTATGTATACCAGCACTCATCCATACTGTTATTTAAATTATGGGCTTCGGCGCTCTATCATGATCTATTTGATAGAGCCAATTCTATGCAGTATTATATGATTTAACATTGTGACTATGTCGTAAAAACCCTTGTTATTAAATATACACCTTGCAGCCTACAATATTAAAAAGATATTAACCGATCCTAGTGATAGAGAAATCGCTTTCGACATCCATGTTCTTTTTCGGCTCGCTTCAAACAGTTTTTCCCAAACTTCGCGTCTAAATGCTAATTAAAATAATAACAGATTAGATTCAATCTAGATTCTAGACGCGAGTTATTTAAAATTATCGGTGATAGGTTATCAGTTTATCACGATCGGCTTAAAAATGGGTAGGTTAGATATGCCAAGGTAAAGTGGTTAAAATTTAATTTCAGGTGTCAAAACTGGTATAAAACTTAATGAAGGTGCAAAAATCGTGAGTGGAACTCTATTTTAAGATATGTCATCATCAGGATGTACATTATTCATGTTGATCTATTGGTTGTCAAAAATAATGGGGCGGCACTGAGTTGCATACTGTGTTATATGCAAATTTTTATTTATCTGATTGTAATTGGGTTTTGATCTGGAAATTCTATTTATGAAATATTGACCAATTAGAAAATCACTAGATTTTAAAAGTTAACGTTCGTTTAACGTAATGTTTCTAAGTAGAAGAGATAGATGTAAAGTAACAAAATATGTTCAATTTTTATTGAGTAATTACAAATTACCTAATGATTGCTTTATTTCCTATTATTTTGCTCATTGAACTAATTTTTTACACCTAAAACAAGTTAGTGATGAGTACATGCTGTAGCTCGAAAATCACTTCATGCTATACGAGCACCTGTGTACAACCAATTTTTTTTGAACTTGTTAATTTTTCTCTTCACTACTCAGACATTAAAATCTCTAATTCGAAGATATTTTCCCATTCATCCAATGTCGAAAATAAGTTCATTTAATATTAATGTGATGCTTCCGCCATTGGCGGCACGTTCCGCTGGTTGGAAATCACAAAGCACGTCTTCTCGAAATGTTTATATTGCATTAATCAGCGCACATTTTTTATCACCTGAACAAATACCCCGGCAATTACGGCACGCTCGTTTTTTTTAAGCCTTCGGGTATTAAATCACGTATTCGTAGGTCTCTGCCAGAAAAACCAGACGATATGAAGAAACGCTATTTCGGGCTCCTTTGTAATATAATGATTCTACCAGCAAGAGGCGTAACATGAAAACATATTAATCAAAAGGTATGTTCGGAGCCAACGAGGTGTCCATGTCCTCAACAAAAGAAAGATGCATGTTACCTCCATTATAATGCCCAGTTCGAGACTTGTGCCCGCACTCCAGGACCGGACTCTAATGACTGCGGCTGTAATCACATGCCATACATCACGTGGTGTGGCACCAAGAACAAAAAAAGAGAAATGGCCAAATGAGAAAAAAGTAAACGTAGATCACAACGTTTATAATAACATGGGACCCCTATCTCAATCTTAGCTCCTCGATTAGCTGAAAATATGTTTAGGAATTGTACTAGCAACTGAATTTAGATAATAATAACTTGCAAGTGGATGACTTATAACAAAGCAGATTTTTTACACTTTGATCTTGATGAACAAAGTGTTTTAGTCTACAGTGTCAACGAGACAAACTTTGGTTTTGCTAATCGCCTCTAGCCCTCTCCCCCATGACACTCCGAAAATAACTCTATACACCGCCTATAGAAAAAACTTAAACCAAAGCAATAATAACTCATATTTGTGATATATTTATTCCCTTCTTCGGTGCATGCAGGTCATAATTTAGAGCCGAAGACAGCGCTGCAGGTGTTGCGGGTGTGTAAGAAAATTTCACCTCCACCATACACACGTGACTTATTACCAACTGTTTGTGGAGGCGGTGGTATAAAAGCAATATCACCCAAGCATGCCAAATTTTCCAAATTTAGCCAACGTTAACGATTTAATCGTCCCATTAAAACGACAAGAGTCATTTTGTTTCTTTCAAGTCTAACGCCAGGTGACTGTCGTAATTTCTTCGGTTTATTTCCTCGACCGACCCTGTCAAAATATTTAATGCCAGGGGGCCCTGCTATTAAGTACACTCTGGTTGAAAATGGTAGGATTTTATATGATCTGGTTTTGGTCGAGTGGATTTTGTATGTGTGTGTACCTGGCATGATGGTGGTCGATGCAAGGGGCGGGTAAATTAGGGATAGTTTTTTTAGTAAGCCAAGAAAATTTATTTCTTCCGTCGGAGTCCATTTTGGTTTGGATCTGCGGTCTGTGAAAAATAATGAAATCATTAGAACATAATAGCGGCTATTATAAGTTCATTTTGGTGTTGATTTTAATGAAGCGGTTATGATGGGGTGGTCATTAAATTCATGCATTAACATCGTAGGAAAATGTCGGATTTCACGTTTTTTAATTGTTACCTTTCGAATCTAATTTATGGGAATAATGGATGTTTTGCGTTTGATGTTACGCTTGTTTCGGAGATAAAAGACTTATCTTCTTATCTTGGACAAATTCGGTGTTTCCTTTTTAATTATTGGGCTGCAATAAACCAATTTTCTTAATTATAACAATAGAGGTAATTATGTTAATAGGAACAGACAGGTAATTAGCTAGGGAAATCACATACTTCCATTGGGAATTTACTTTTAATTGCTCTTCAAAATTATTATGGATAAAATTTCAAATTCATAACAACAGTTACGGAAGACTATAATTCGGCTAGAATTTATATTCAAATGGCTTAGATCTAGAGATAGTGTTTATTTCTGAACGCCTCTTCGTACTTCTTTAATATTCATATAAGCTTCTTGCTTAAAAAAAGTTATAAATAATTCCGCTTCACCGATTATAATGGTGCCGACATTTAACTTTGAAGATTGGTGTGAACACATTTTTGGGGATTTTGAGATGCAAAAATATTTATTAGTTTTTATTCCTCACAAATAAGTAAGTAAATTATACATCTACGATCAAATGAATAGTAATTATAATATTGAAAAAAATTGGTGACAATTAAATTTTTTATTTAATTAAAATATTTGACACATTCAATTAGACATTTTAAGACAGCTCAAGATAAATTTGTAAAATAAATTAGTAACATTTTGTTTAATATAAAATATGAAATACTATGATTTTCAAAAATACCAAAAAGTATATTATTATTATTATTATTATTATTATTATTATTATTATTATTATTATTTATATTATTAGAAATCCTATTTTAAAAAATATGTCAACGTAGTAATTATTAGTTACTGATGGCTTTGAAATTTTGTTTTGCCTCACACTCAGAGCTTTTTATAAAAAAATAACGAGCTAGTCTAGATGAAAAAAATGTCATATAAAACCTTAATAGGTTTTTAATTGCAAAAGAATAATTCACGTTGACGTCTTTATTTTGGTAAATTCTAAGTTTATCAGATTTTCGTTGTTATAGTTATATTTTCTTGTTCCGAAAAATTTTAAATTCTCACTTTTTCGTTATTAAATTTCAAGATTTAAATTTCCAGATATTTAATTTGTTCGATCTTTAATCTTAGACTTTTAAAATTTTAGGACCTCAGGTTTCCACTTGTTGAGTTTCTCGGTTTGTCAAGATCTACGGCTCTCAGATTCGCGTTTGTTTTTGGAATTTATAGATTCTAGGTTTTCAGGTTATAATGTCTCCAGTTTTTAAAGACGTCATATTTCAAAATTTATTTTTATTTTCCAAAATTTTCAGATTATTAATTGTTTTATATTTTTCTTAAATTACTTGACTAGGTTTGTTGAATTTTGGAATTACTGTATTCTCTTAGACTTTTAGATTCTTAGATTCTTAGATAGAAACCTCTCTACTAGGTAGATGTTAGCAAATTGCTCGAAGCTTGTACAAAAACTGACTATTATCTGTAATAGGTACCTAACTTAAAAAGTTATTATTTTTTCGTACTAGAGTTTAAATTGGTTATTTTCCCGTAAACGAGTTAATTACAGAAATACGCTGAAATTAATTAAAATGACTATTTTTTTAAATGAACCCATTACGTATATTTTTAAATGTTTATACTCGTAATGTGAAGATTTGTATTTATTATATCTTCCTGAAATATTCTGCAATTTTTGAGATTTACGTGACTTGGAATTTTTTACAATCTTTTATTATTATTTTATTATTTTCTAGGAAGAGATGAGCACGCGAACTCAACAACTAAATGATGTTTGACATTCACTCCGGTAGTAAAAACCTTAATAATAATAATAAATAATAATAAAAAATAAAATATAATACGCTACATTTTTAAATTATTTTGACAAGTAATTTAATTATAACAAAAGATGAATTATTATTTTTAATTGTGACTTTAAATGTGGTTCGCACATTCATAAAAATTCTTAACCACTGAAGTAAGAATAAATAATTGGATTAGTCAGTGTTACTTAAAAATTGTAATTAAAAGAGATAAGACTCAATCTGTTGAATACTTTTATATTATGTAGTAGATTTGATAATTGGATTGGAATAAAAAGCTAAATAAGATAAAAAACCAAACATTATTTAAGAGCAAATGTGTATAATTTCCATATTCATATGTAGACATAAATATATGGCAGATTTATGGAATCAGATAGTTTCTACAAAGTAGGTAGGTATTTTAATTATTCGTAATTGTAGAAATCTGTTGAAAATATAAACGCCAGACCACTCAAAACATTCAAACGTTCTACGATATTAGGTTTCATTCATATTAAAACCTCCATTAAAATGATTGTTATTTATTGCCAGTTCATTAGGCGCTTACGAGTTAGCTACACGAACAAAAATCAAAGATAACTGATAAATGTAAACCAAAACGAAATAAATAACCATAATATATAATTATTAAATCATAAAGATACGAACTTATACATTTTCATAATTGGTAATTTAATTAATTCACTTTTTTCCACAGAACCAAATACACATTCCATAACTTACGATCGTATCTCACTTCTGATTGTTTAATCTTAATAACGAACACGAAATGTTTCATTAAAAATTGGCACGAAACCTAAGCCATACAAATATTTGTAGATTAGAGTGGCCAACAGGATTTTATCAAGAAATTGCTAGAAAAAATAAATGATTTCGGCACGAATCTTAAGGTTATTATCGGCATACTTCGGGGGATCTGGGTCACTTAAATGTTTAAAAGTAATCGATAAATCTTTTTGTAAATTAACGTTTAGGCAAGTGTGCATAATATAGAGAGAAATTTTACGACGGCTGTTAAAAGATCAACACAGATCTTCAGATCCATAAAAAAGTATTTTGAAATCGCCGTCTGTGCTACAAAAATAAGGAAAATTTACGAGTAGAAGAAAGTGGTCTAATTTGAATGTGGAAAATTTGGATCTAAACTCTACTGTTTTAAAGAAAATTTTGTCGAGGAAGTTTTTTAGTGTTTTGATCATCATCAGGAAATTTATTCGTACCTTTTTTGAAAAATCTTTTTTTTCCAGTTTCGAAATGAGAACCTTGAAAATTATATATTTATTTATACATAAACAGTTTAGTGTTGATCAAATACGACAAAAAAAATATTTATTATATTAATAAAGTGCCGAATTTATTACTACAAATAATCTACGGGAGTAAAATTTTTGGACTGTGGTGTACTTAATTCACCAACTTAAGGTGTTCGGAATTAAACACTCTTTAAATTTATGGAGAATATCAGCACTCAGCAAAACTTTCAATTACCATAAATTAATTGTTGATGTTGCGACTAATGGGGTTGGTATTAATAAAAGGATAATCGCAAATTAATTATTGTGAATGTAATTTTGTTCCGGCATAGGTGCGCATCCAGCAGGTGCTTATCTTTGAATCTGACTAATAAAAATGGCCACACCGTCCGTTTCAGTCTATCAGTATTCTTTTTAAAAAAATCTAATTTACTCAACATAACGCTTTAATGACGTCAATATTTCTTAAATTTCAGTGGAAACAACGTGTGTGTTGGCTTTAATTAAAAAGGGCCATTTCTCAATGACAATTCGTCGCATCGAAAATAAAACTGGAAACAAATTGACCGCGATAAACCACTTAAGTGTTGGCCTATAAAAAACGTCGCCAATGTCTTTCGGTACGATATCAGGTTCCTAAAAACACTCAATTTATTGCTACTTTGGGCTCCCTTTACTGATGTGAACACAGATACGGTGGATTCAAGACGTTCTTCGAAACCAGTCAGCTTTTCTAAAAAATGGCGGCCGACTTCGGATGGAATTCCTGTACGACATGGATCACTCTTTGCAAACCCGAACCTTCTATTGTGTTAGGTCTTGTTGGCATCTGCGGTGCGGTTTTTGTCGGCTTCGAATAACTCATGAAATATGTAGGCTTTTTGGCGGAGTTGATATCATCTCTTGGAATATTTGTTTATGGTGTGACAAAAAAAAGTGATTGATGAGTGGAGAGACAGGTCGACGATTAAATTATAGATTTGCCACATTTTTAATTTTTCTCAATTTTTTATTTTATTTCTTGTTTCGCAAGTGGTTGCCTTCATTCGTACGTATTAGAAAAAAAATACATTTTTAAAAAGTAATGACAGAAAACCTTAAATTTAAAAGCAAAATGCAAGTATGAATAAGTAAGTATGAATGATTTTGAAAATTTTTGAATTCTGAGATTAACATTTATGCACTTTTGATCAAAATATATAAAATCTAATCTTCTGTTTTTTTTTTTTGAAAAAAACTAAATTTTATTATAAAAATTTTGCTAAATTTTTGTTAATTCAAAATTAAGTAATTACAAAAAAATTATTTATAACAAAATCTATTAAACTTTAGACTTAATTTTTCAATTGTGAGTTTGAACTTAAAATTAATCATTTGAAACATACTTTATAGAAGTGTTTTAGAAATGTTTAATGTGTGTACAAATTCAGTAAAATGTAACCACATATTATTTTTTATTAATTTTATTTATTTATGTTGTAACTTTTTTTCTAGATTTTCTAGATTAACGGTGTAAAATTTTTGAAGCATGTTGGTTTAAATAAGCAAAATTTGAGAAAAGGTAATCAAATTGAGAAAATCTTTGAATTGAAAAAAAAGAGAAGTTCCACCACTGAATTTGCTGTCGTCGATAACTCAAATTAAGATTTCTGAAATAGATTTTAGAAATCTGAAATACGTAGAAAAAAAAAGTTAAATTGAGGCTTTTATTGTTAAATTAAATTTATTGTCATAATGATTATGTCATAGTGAACTGATTTTAATAAGAATCTAATGGAGTATGAAGCATTGAACATTAATTAAGTTTTCACAGTTTTACAGAATTCTTTTTTATAAATAATTTGATGACCATATAAGTACGCATAATTAAAAAAAAAATGTTTTCAGAACCATGACCAAGAGAAAGTCACAGAAGTCACGATTGAATAATATTTTTAAATTTTAAAAAAAATTGTCAAGTTTTTAATTGTAACCTTAAAAAAATGTCAATATCTATTTGTTAGAAATTTATCTACGGAATGGCAAAAAAGTGGATGGACTTTTTTCTAGGAATTTCCGAACGAACCAATCCCATATGAGAACTTTAGCATATATGTTTGTCATATCGTAAAGTTGTTACGGGAAACAGGGAGTGTTAACAGTAAAAAAGGCAGTGGCAGGTCCATCAAAGAACTCTAGAGGCAACTAAGGTGGTAAAGTATGTAATGGAGAAACCCTACAAAATTCAGAGACATTTAGAACAAGAATTACAATTCTCCTACGACACGTCAATATGCATCATCAAAAAAGATCTTCATGTACATCCTCACCTTCTTCAAGTGACCCACAAAATTTATCCCATAGACCGGCCGCAAAGACAATAATTCTGTTAACAATTTATGAACAAATTTTATAATAATGATGAGGCAATAGCAAATGTAATATTCATAGATGAATCATAGTTCCACCTTTCTGGCTACATAAATTTCTACAATATGAGGATGTGGAGTGCATTTTTTTATGGAAACTCCACTGCATCTTAAAAAATTAAGTATAAGCAGCCATTAGCCAGAAAAGAATTATTGGACTTTTATTTTTCGAGGGTATATTTAAATGTTAAAGCCCCCAACATGTTTTACACTGAAATATTTTTTTATAACTTTAAAAAATCAAAATGCTAAACGATATCGCATTAAAATGTTGGCACCATTTGGGAAAATATACGGTTTATTTATTAGTTATGGGGACTACGGTCTTGCGGTCTGTCGTCTTGTGACATTTTTTGCGGCCGTATTTAAAAAACCTAATCTTTATCGCCGAAATCAACTGCAGGTACCTGCAGTTGATTTCGGCGATCAACGGGTGAGAATTACCAATAATAAAGTTTGAAGATGGGTTACAAAAACCAAACCTACAAATTCACTTCAACTTTAAATAAACAATTTATGATTCAAAAATTTTGATCAGTGACAGATTCTTGTTACGAGATTTTTCTTATGGCCTGGTCCGAAAACATTTTTTTTTGCATCATGTTACTATTATATTATATATTTCTTTTGTTCCTTTTTCTTTCTTGTTAATTTTAATTTTAATAGAAAGGTTTAAAAAAATCTGTCTAAATTGATAATAAATAAGCTGTGTCAGACTTAATAAGTAGACTTATCTAACAATTTTGCAAAAACTATTTATGGTCTTTTAGATTTCAGTTTTAATTTTGCGTTTAGGTTTGTTTTTGAATTACCTATAAATAACTAATAAATATAAGATATGTTCAAAATTTTGTGTAAGTAAATATGTCGATCACTAAATTTCAATTGTACTTATCGATCAGAATTTTGACTAATATTTATATTTTAACAATGTTTTTTGTCAAGTTTCTCTATTCCCACATTTTCTTCTTCATTTTTTTGTTTCAAGTTCAAAATAAGGAGAAAGCTGTACGTAGACCTCGCCAAGGCTGCGTCTTTTTGGCGCACACCGACAAGGGTTATTCACAATTCCCAAAAAGACATTTATTTCGGTGCTGACAGTGTCGATTTCGACCAGATAGAGAATACCACACAACTAGTCACGATGGGGCGCCCTATGATACTTAAATTACTACCCACTAAGGTCGAGAATAGTCGACCTTTTCGTCCGTTTTTGACACTAAATGCAGGTATTTACAAAACTACAGGTGAGGCGCAGTCAAAACATGGCATTCCTTTTTCTAAACGCCGCCCTTTTGTGTGCCAGTTTCCTTCGAAGATATCTGTCGTAATTTCCAATGATCGAAAACTGTCCTGGCGTCTTGGGAATCGCGTTGGGGGTTTCCGGTTGCGTGAAATAGCAACGTTTTGACTAATGTGAAAGAGGACAATTGTTACGAAGAATCTTTAAAACGTCGACATCATCATCCTCAAGGTGATGTCGTTCACTGTGAGATAATAAACGTTTAGGATCATTAGAATTTGTATGAATAGCTGTTCAAATACACATGTTTCCGGAGATATGTGGATTTAAATACAAATGCTGTTTTAATCCGCATAAAATGTTTGAGAGTGTATTTCAGCTTTTAGTTGGTTAATTAATGCATGGTCGCGTTCCCCTGATAAGCATGGTTTATGGGACCCCGGTGGCGGCGAGTTATCCACCTCTTTGTCGACTCTGGTGAAAGGGTTGAAGGGTTTGATTTAATACACACCACCATTTCAATGAGATAATTAATGGTACAGCGCAACTGTTGTACAACTCTTACACAAGCTACGATTTATTAAATCAGATAACAATTTAGAAGTGAGTCAATAAATCTCCAAATGCAAATTCAACGTTCACTTAAAAATTAAAATAGTTTATTCAAAAATTTATTATCTTAAAATGCAATATCTGGCCAGCTAAAACCTTACCACCTACTTAATAGTTTACACATTTTACACAAAAATATTACATTTTCTAGCAATATCGCAAATTATCTTACAACACCCTTGCTACTTTTATGAAAATGTTTCCTATAAAATCCTCTGCAGAAAGCTAATAAAATAAAAACGCGAGAACTTTTTTACCACGGAAAATGCAAAATTTTATCTTTACGACTACGTAATTATAATGTTACCTGATATCCGACCAACAGAAACATTACGCATGTAAGTTATATTTCCTCAAAATTTTACAGCCTTTTTAATATGATAATTTTATTTAAATTTTACTTGGACTTATTACGCTGACATATGAATTTTTACCTACAACTACTTTACAAGCGTGCGTTAATAATTTTGATTTTTTATCATAAATAATACATAAAGTATCGCTCCGGAAAGCGAGAATCAAATATAAATTATTATGATTATTTATTATTATGTAAACGAATATGAAAATATTTTTAACGCGTCTTCTTTAATTGCTTGGAATTTATGAATAATAAATAAGTTCTAGTATGTAATCTAATAATTGATACTGCGTTGAATTGTTGTAACAACAGCCTAGTAACAAATTAAATTAGTATAAATTAAATTGTTAATTAATTTAATTGCAAAACGGTTTTGTGGCTGTTAAATAACGACTAAGTTTCTCATACATAGGTTTATTTCGATTTTTAATTAAAGGAAATCTATAAAACTAATTCATGTCTTAATAACACTAAAAATAAAGCTATTCAATATTTTCTTTATTCCCGCCCTAATCCATTAATTAACGGGCTATTAATCCTGATTGGTATTAAATGAACTGCCAGTGGCTCATCGTTCTACCTTCGCTTCATCTGCGATAGAAATCAAAGTAATAAATAAATAGGAAATATTTATGATGGGGATTATTAATGGTTTAATTACGAAGAGCTCCAATGTAGCTTCTAAAACTATTCAAATTTTAAAACTAATACTACTTTTTATTCACGCAGGTGAATGAATCGTTTCTGCAGTAATTAAAAAACACCAAGCTCATTGTTTCGTAATTTATTAATGTGCTTAAAATTAAAAGAGTTTAAAAATGTATCATACAGCTCAAGTCACGCCACTGAAGTTATTAATATTGTGAGAAGTTATGATTTTGAAATTCACGAATAAATCAAGCTGTAATGCTGCGTTCGTGCATTCTTTTATAAGAATCAGCTTAACACCGATTTAATTATCATCTAACACCTTACGCTTAAATTTATAGGCGAGTTTAACGAAAACCATTAAAGAGCAGACTATTATTAGAGAAAATGCAGCGATTTTTATCTTGGAAGAAGTCTGGATTTACAAATTGTGTCGCTTTCAACATTTTTTTGTGTAGGTAATAGAAGTATTTGAATTTTATTTAAAGCCTGCGTCTGTTAAAACAAGCAATATTTTTTTGCAAAAATGGCAAATTATAAGCTCATTTTATATGTTGCATATTGTCATGCAAACTATAAATTTATGTTAAAGTCATAAAATTGATTATACTGACTTAAACTTTCATAAATACACTATGAAACTTTTGTTACGATATGAATAATTTAAAAATTCTTAGCTGGTATGAAATCGGTTAAAATTTAGATAGGATATTAGACTTTTATTTTTTACAAAACACGGACACTTGTAGGATAAGATTTGTAGGGTGATGAAGAAAATTGGTTCGGAAGACCAAAATTCCATATATTCAGAAATGTACCCGAAAATTTTAGTTATATATAAATAATATATTTTGGATTGTTATAAGTGTAAAAATCTTAATTAATTTTAACCATTGTATTATATTTCGTCTTTTTTTTGTTCAACTTATTTTTTTAATTTGATAAGACTTTTTTTAGCTTTAACTTCTAGTTATAGGAGTGATGATTTTTCGAATTGTTCTGTCAATGAAACAGAAGGCAGTCAAAATAAAACAAATTGCATAGAAAAACTTTATCAAGAGGTAATTAAATTTAACCTAGATGCATTTAAATTATCCGACATAACCTTGTAAAATTTGATAAACTGGTTTGTTATTTGTCTACTTATAAGGTTTTAAATTTTTAGGATTTAAAATTTACTGTTCCTCTTGGTCTCTAACTTTTTTTACTTCGCATAAATAATTTAGTCAATTCAGTCAGAGACCAATTTCTAAATTTGGTTTTACCTCCATTTATAATAAAAGCAGTATTTTCAATTTTTATTTAAAAAAAGTGTTAGTTCAAATTTCAACAACATAACTATCTTGGTGCCTACAAAAGTTTTAAGTGAATTCTAAATATTTCTTATAAATTACATGAGAAAATTTAAATCTAATCTTTCGTTTCTCGATAGATCTCGTCTCGTCATTTTGAGCATCGTTTTTTTTACTTCCAGATTTTTTCTCCGTCTTTGTCTTGATCTACGGTGTCATCACTATCTGTATCTTTTTTTCTTGTAGTAGTAGATTTTTTTTAACTAACATCTGTTTGCTCTGAGTATCGAATTGACAATATTTGTGAGTAATATCCCGTTTGTTAAAATTTTAAAAAAGGTTGTTTTTTCGATCAGTATTTACCTAAACAACATCAAAATTAAAAATTATTTCCATCAGTATTTACCTAAACAACATCAAAATTCACATGAATTATAATTGGTAAAAACTTAATCATTTTTTTTAAAACTTTTTAATCTTTCGAATCTGTCACCAACGATAATAATATTTATTTTAACTTGTCTCAATTTTTCTTTATTCACTTTGTTTTCCACTGAGAATAATTAATTTATTGAGTAGTTTGACATTTCACAACTACCAAAAATTAACAAATAATTTCGACTGACTTTATTTAATTGAATATATTTTAATTTTAATCAACTTGAGTGAATTTATTTAAATTTTTAAAATACCTATTTGAAATTTAAATTTTTCTATATTTTTGATATTATATGTATCGTATTTATTTTTTTAAGAAACATAAATACTTAATATTAACTGAATAGAAATGCTTTAAATTTTACTACTGTAGATAGGTGTTATTTGTTACAAAATTATGTAGATTGGTACATACAATATTTTACTAAATTTGGAACTCCGCTTGTTGTTGTTTTATTTAGGAAACAATAAAAATTTAAAATCCCAAATTATTGTAGCTGTAATTTTCGACATAAAAATTTTAATAAACAAAGTTAGTGCTCATTACATTTCCAATATAGGTAATTTATCTGAAAATTCTGATTTATACAGATTTATTTTTACTATTCTTACTTGATTTATACAATAAAATTTTAAAATCGAAAATCAATTTTTTTTGGGAAAATGTTTTTTTATGTTTTAATTTCTTGAGATAGTTTGAAAGTTTCGTGACATTCTGAATATTACATACGTCATAAAATTTAATGATAAAGAGTCGTCATGTTATAAAGTTGTGAAATAAACCACAGACTGATGATGTAATCGTTTCCTACTACAGTTATATTCAAATATAATAAAGTAATAATAATAAAACAATAAAAATAAACACTATTCGAATTCATATTGGCCTGACGTATCTGAATTATCTGGACCAATGATGGTGGTTGAAATGTATTATCTTCTGTAACATTTCCTTCATTATTTTTCAATTAGTAGATAATCCTTTCTAGCAAACTTTATTTTCTAAATTGTTGTTCTAAACTCACATACATACGTCAAAGTCACTTACTTAATTAACTTGTTGATTTCAAGATAGAGACACAAAATTACTAACGTTTTAATTACTAACAATTTGATTAGTATTGCTACGATATTATTAGTTGGAAATACTCCTTTAATGGATGACGTAAATACAATTTTATTGTTTAAGAAAGGCACATGACTGTAAGCGGTTTCTACTGTATACTGGCAGTGGCAACGATTTATAAGTATATTTTGACTAAAAAATAGTTATTTTTTTACAGTTATGAAAAATATGAATATTATAAATTATAAAAAATATATACCTATTATAATAATCATTGTACCTAATTATTGTAATTGATTTATTTAACCAGAAGAACACAAGTATAAAAATTAAGTTTACAGTGTTTTAAACAGCTAGCTGGTGAAATCTATATTTTTACGTTACACCTTAATAACATTTTAATTTGGTTTAATTCTATCTTAATTTCCTGGTAAAATAGTATCGTAAATAATATCCCCAAAACACGTTACGTTTCTCTCTACATGACATCACATTTTTGCAAAATTTATACCTAACATCCGACCGTGTTATTACAAGCTATTACCGAAAATGTGTGGTTGATTTAATGGGACTTTTCTTATTCAAACAAAATTGTTTGACTTGCACTTAAACATAAATTACAATTTGGGTAAAAGAGAAAATGCACGCACTGTTTGCATGCAAATCATCATTACCTCGTGTAATGTTAATGACATGGCTTTCAATAGCTTCAGTAAATATTACCGCTACCAAAATAATACACCGGAGAACAATAAAACCAACATATGATTATCTCTTTATTATTAGTGATTGACACTATACAGACATACAATAAACAAACAAGCATCTTCATCACGACAGTCATTAATTAAAATAGTCGCATTGTCGTTTCTCTTCAACAACACCTCCACTAAACAAATTAATACAACAGAAAAACATCTTGTACACGTGTTCGAAACGGTTTTATGTGCACAAAAGACGGTGAATTGTTTGTATACAAATACAGCTTGTGGCTTATAGAAAAGCCAAAATAATAATAATAACGATCCCTCTGTAAATTTCTTGTCGCCCAGTGTGAATAGGACCTAATGGAATCAGCTAATGCGTGTATTGTGTAAAAGCGAATACAATGTTACGATGTGAATGGATGATGCGAACATAGATATAGATTACGACAACTAAGCCACTTTACCTACAGCAAATTCGGGCATTGGCGTGCGAAAAAGCTGCGTCAGGAAAAGCTTTTATATCTTTGTCGCTAACATAACACAGATTATGGATCGAAAGCAGTAAAAATTTTATCGGTTTTGTAAAACAGAATCGCGGTGAAAAGTGAGAGATTAATCTACGCCACTGATCATCTCACAAAAAGCTTCCTCGACTAATCTGTGCAGAAGCGATGAGCGAGTAAAGTTAAGTGATCCTATGTATACACATGTTTTGTGCTCGAGTTTTTGTTGGCAAACAGCTGCGAAATTTCTAAAAGTTTTCCCAGCTCTTGGTGCAAGAGATCAATTCGAGCTCTTCTTTAATTGATGATATAGCGTGACAGTGGCGTTGGGTCTCTAAAAAATGGTGCCTAATGTCTTTTTTTTTTACAGTTAAACAAATTAGTATTTTGTTTTTAAATACGACGCTTAATCGGATTTAATTGTTTTTTTTGTGATTTAATGACGAAACTTTAAAAATCCGTGAAACTCACTGAATATTTCAAAAAAATTAAAAGTTTTAACCATGTTGATTAGAAAATATGTCGATAAACACTTCAAAATTTTCCGTAAATTGTAGATATCAGGTAGGATATAAATAAATGGAAAACTATAACTACATGAAAAAGTTTCAGCAATTTAAAATTATTTTATTATATGTTTTACATTCTAAAATTGTAATATATCTAAAATTTTAACAACCGTGCTGCCATTTCCAATTTAAGACAAAAGTTTTGTTGCCCGTTTTTTTTTAACATATACTAAATTCGTAATATCGTAACAGGTATTAGCAAGTATTATTTAAAGTTTATTATTGGTAAATATTTTGATTTTTTTTAACATTGTTTATTTTAAAATAATGTCTAAATATCTTATTAAAACTCTTAATAATTTAATCAGTTTTAATAAACCTGATAATTCAAACAACAAACATTTTAGGTTTAATTTTAGGAATTCAAAAGCCTGAATTTTTAAAATTTTATATAACATATTAAAACCGAACATTTCTACAGTACTTTTAAATAATATTAGTCTTGAAACACTCTTAGAACAAAAACTGAACAAAAACTAAAACTTTAAAAAAACAACAGGTGCTTAATGCAAAAATTATTTTACAACATGTAAGTTGAAGTTTTACAAATTTCTCAAAAAAAAGTTCATATTTTTCTAAATTATATTATCGTCACGTTTTCTAGTCTAAAAAGTAGTATTCTTATGAAAAAGTTTGCAGAAATGTTACACATTTTTTATGATATTTTTAATCAAAAAGCCATCAAGAAAACCTCAAGAATAGAACTGATAAAACAGTAAACAAGCACGAAAACCTAAATGGGAAAGAAGATCTGAAAATTCATTCAAGTTACAGAAAACAGAATCTCGCTATAGATAATGTCATAATTACAGCGATAATAAACATAATCTGCTTGAAGTAGCAAAAATGTTGAAGAATTTATTAAATAAATTAAAGAATCCGGTAAATTAAAAGTAAAAAAAAAATACGTATGATGATTCGTATTTTTTTAACACATTAATGGCCACTTACTCCGACAATTTAGAGATTACTTTAATTTAAGTATTTCTTAAAAACCCAGGAAACCATTGATCTAATAATTATAGTTAATAAAGGAACTTAAGTATTGCTTACATCATGCTAAAAAACTTCAGTGCAAGTGGCCATTACTGATAAGAAACAAGCTACCAAGAAAATTAAACTGAAGCTGAAAACCTGAAAAAAATACTTCTTAAAACTGTTGACAGATTAGAAAAAAAATTACAAAAACAAAGAAATTAAGAGATTTTGATCAAAACCAGGATCAGAATGAAAAAACTACAACTGAAAAAGACATCTGCATTAATGTAACTAAATATTTTAAAACAGAACAAAAAAAAGCGCAAACTTTCCCCTTCCACAATCACTGACTTCAACCATTTTTTGATAGGAAAGACTATCATAAAACTCTTCAGATTCATAATTAGAATAGAAAGACAAATGATGCTAATTAACAAAAAAATGCTCAAAACTGAAAAAATGATATAAGACGATTGAAGCAAAAAAAAGGTAATAAAATGGTTAGATATACCTAAAGAAGATAATATTAAAATGTCTTTAAAATTACAATATTATATATAAATTATATAAAATTATAAAAAAATTAAATAAAAATTACTATGAGGTGTCAGTGTTTCGTAAAAATGTGAACAAATTGATCAAGATTGAAAAATTAAGAAATAACAGAATAAAGTAACAGATCGAAAGATTGAAAGAAAATGGTAACACTTTCTGAACTGTTGCACTGAATGAAAACTAAACAAAAGATGTAGATGAAACGAATTAAAAAAAAACATTAAGAAGCAAGCAATGCAGATTTAAAAAAATTGTAGACAAACGTACTCAAAAAGAAAATAAAAAAGGAGTAAAGTTATATCTATCATAAATTTCTGCCCAAAAACAAAAAAAGTAAAAAAATAAGCAAAAAAGTTATTATTTTAGGATACAACAGAATAAGATAAAATAGAAATAATAAAAATACAAAAAAATTTCTTGGAAATAACCTAGTTATAAAAAAAATCTAACTACAAATTTTCAGTATTAACGACGAATGTAATGACAACGAGATAACTCTCGTTTATTAATATGTAGAAATTAAACGTAGAATTCAAAACCAGAACATTAAACATTCTAATAATTTTTCAAAATTCTAATGTCTTAACCATTAAAAATGCTCGCATTTTTTTTGTAATGCAAAAGTTGAAGAAGTTTGAAAATTCCGAATTTTATGCAGAAACACAGATATGTTAATAACTTTAATTTAATAAAATGTCGACTGGTAAAATATAAAAGTAAATACAAAAAAAGACAATTTTAAAACTCTTTTTTTTTTCATTTCTAGTATTAAGAATTAAGATTAGGTTTTGCGTACTTGGAAACTTATTATAAATTTATGTAATTTATTACGTTATTGAGACATTCGTAGAATCTTCTGTTGTTTTACTTCTTACCTTTTCCTTAATAAATGGTCAATTAAAAATTTCTTGAAATCTTTTCTAAAGAATTGGAACTCATCTACTTTTTTTCGTTTTTTCCGAATTCAAATTTTCTCTTGCAGATATTTGGAAAAAAAATCATAGAAAATAGGTTAAACTTGTCGTAGAAAATTATTTTTACGGGCATATGTCATCCTACAAACCATCCAAAATATTATAATTTATGTTTTTAAACTAAATTTTTTATCTCAGTAAATTCAACTCTCTAACTCTTGAATAAACAAGATGGTAATTAACTTTAGTTAAAACCACTTTTTACTATTTATATTGCATCTTATATTTGAACGGTAAAAGCTTTTGTTCCAGCTGTTAATATCTAAAACGAAGTACCAGGCAAAGTACAAGACAGAATATGCGAAAAAGTGGGAAAAATACATTGGATTCGTGTAAAACATGAGATCCATATAAAGTTACCATACCATAATCTAAAGGCAATTGTTGCACGACTCCAAATTTCTTTGCTCTGAAATTACTTTTCTTTTACTTAATAATGGGGAACCATTCTTCCCTATCTCTCGATGGTCACGGTCCAAATTATACTTCCACGTCGAACGCGGAAATTATCTCCATATTTTATAATAACGACTCGAGAATTCGAATACTAAGTAATTATCATAAAAAATTCGGGTACTCACCACAAAGAAATCCGGTGTTAGGTTTTGGGCATTATTGATGAGAACGTTACGTCAATATTACGGTCCAATCTAAAATTATCTCTTCGGATCGGACCTATTTCAGAAGATTTAAAATTATAGGGTTCATGGTATCGTAACAGCGATTTAGCCAACAAAAAAAGAGAAAAGGGAAAAAACAACATAGTGGAACAGGAAGGTATTTGATTGGTTACTTGTTAGGTACGCTTGAATACACTTATAAAATGTATTGCTGATGGCAAAATCAATAAAATCGTTAATTGTTTTATTTAATTTAATGTGTTGGTGACTTTGCAGAGTTATAGGGATTCATTATTCTAATGTTCGATTGTATAAAAGTGGGAATCAAAGAGAAATTAGATACTAATTTTATTAATCATTTACATTTTAATCAATTCATTATTCAAAGAACGAACGCCGTTAATAACGTTTTATTGTGGGTAAATTGATCTTTATTACGTTAAGTAAATGAAAATGCTAGCCTCGTTAAATTAATTCCGAACTCCATAAAACTTCGTAAGGCAGATAGAGTTAAACGCAACAAGGTCAGAAAAGTACTTAAGTTATAATTATAAATAACTACTATTTTTATAATGTGTCGTAAATTTTAGATATGTATTGCTGCAATTGTCGCAAAAACAACATGGTTAATTATAATTATACCTAATGTATCTACATTAGGTGTAATTATATATAATTAACACATCTGTGTTAATATTAATCTAGGTATTATTTTATAGCTCTTTATAAACCAAAAATTTCAGTTGAAACGTTAAGCATCTTTGCAACGGCAGAAGCAGAAAGTCAATAAAGTTTTTCACAGTTAATCGCCAGAAATGTCGACAGTAACACGAAATTCACATTTCACAATTATTGGAAGAAAATGAATTGTAATGTCAACTTGGCTTATGTCCACATTATCAAAAGAACGTATTGGATGTATGAAAGTTGAAAATTTCTTGTTTCCAAGTAATTTCTGTTAGTTTTTGTGTACATTAATAAGATATCTATGATAAATGTTTCTCATCTCTGACCTAGTTTGACCTACCTCCTAGTAAGTTGAGCTTTAGACTGCTCATGATTATCTTTGTCATTAGTATTAATCATTACGTATACCTACAAGTAATACAGCTTTCTTCACAAGATGAATCTGTTACAACTACCGTGCATAAGTTCCACCTTCCGTACAAAATAAACGATTCTCAAAGTCCATCGGCACGTATCCGATTAATTTAATCGGGATAGTACAATGCGCGTTTGTCCGTAACGGACCGGTCGTATTATACTGTGAACCAACCTTATACCTGACGACGTCCGCGGCCATTTTGAATTTTTCACGTTTTGAATAAATAAGCTATTAAGTTTTTGTAGGTCGGTCGTAGAGCATCCCCTGTCGTAAATTATGTTGTTTTCGGCCTCTATTATACACCACAATGGTCTGGTCGGTGAGTTCTGCTTTTTATACTCCACCTCTTGCTCTTCTCTTCACCCCGACCACATATATGGTACAGGCCGACTCATAAAATATCGAAACAAAGATTTTATGGAAAGACATCGCCGCAACAACTCTGTCTCTACTACATAAAATGTAAATGTAACGGCCGAAGATGTCATGGACATGGATTTAATTACTTATGGAGACTAGCTGTGCACTTAACTACAAATTATTAGGAAGTCACTTTTACGATTGGACATACCAAAACAACAATTCAACGACAATCATTAAGATTTTAATTAGATTTATAATGAGATACGTACACAAATTAGAAGATGATTAGAAATGAAAGAAGATGGGTGTGTGTTATTAATGTTGACTCAAATGATGATGACTTAGATGGAAACAGGACTATACCTACTGTGAAATTTGAGGCAGGTCTATATTTTACCTAAACTTATAAATTAACAACAACTAATGATTTTCAAAATTCAATTTGTTTTGACCAATAGATTCATTTCAAAAGCAATAAAACCAAATAAGACATATGGCTGTAAATCTCTGTAAGACGAATTTGCAAAGATTTTTAGCCATTATAAATCATCTCAGCAAAAATTTATCATCTTGTATGTCACAATAATTTTGAAACTTTCATTCAGTTGTTGATGTTAAGTCATGAGATAATTAATGACAATTTCAATCCAATTGGAGCAGTTATATAAAGTTAAGAGTATATGGAACCTCCAGGTCCTGCTAAACGTAGTGGCATCGTTTTATTCTTCTTGACAGGTTTGTTCTAACTTCTTGAAAAGTTAGAATCTGAGAATAAATTGACAAATGTGTGATTTTCTAATCTATTATATTCCACAGTTATTCTGTTAGAAATAAATCAGGTGATCGTGGGAGCTGAAGAGGGAAACCTCCATCATATTTTCTTGCAAGAATAAAATTATTTTATGCTGCTATATGTCTGGAATGTTTATCAAGAGCTTGTTAGACGTAAAGTTGAGCCATCATCATCATTATCATCATCATCATCTTGAATAAAGAAAACCTGATTTTAGAATATTTAGTCAACCACATCAGAGAACACGCAATTTGAGCTATATGACACTCAAAAGAAAAAGCATAATTACACATTTCGTCACGGCTTTTTTTGAGGCATTCTCAAAGGTAATTTTGTCCCAACAAAAGTCGGCACGGGATTTTTTCGGAAAAATAACACGGTTCCACCGTTTATTCCAGTGCACCTATTTATTAAAACAATTCAGTCGTTGCTGGCGTTTGTAAACGGAAGAGCAGGAAAATTGTCGCTTGACTAATACTATATCTTCTGTGTAGACTACACCCTAGACCCCTCCATTTTGCAATGCAAAGTACCTACTGTAAATAATTTCTTTGAACTTATGTGGCATCTCAAGTTTTGCCGGGACCAAGAGCTCATGCTGCTCCTGATTTTTCGAACCTAGTCTAACAACACGGCAGGACAGTACCACAAACTGAGTTAACCTGCCTTGCAATATTGTGATGAAACATGACACTTTCTTGGAGTTCGAATATTCGCCTTCAATTGAAAATGATTATTTACTAAAATTGTGTCTTTTTTCTTGCTGAGAACATTGTTACACTTGTTAGAACACTGTGTTAGGTACACAAAGTATGGTAACACAAATCGTAATAATCTCACACACTATTGTTACCTTATTTGATTTGTATTCAACTATGAGTTATATACAGGGTGAGTTAATAGTGCGATATGGTAGATCCTGCTTTTTGCAAACATGATACGTGACTTTTCAAAACCTTAAGCAAGATGTTTCAATAGTCCAAGACCGTACTAAACTACATCAATTTAAATGGGATAATGTTTATTATTTGACACAAAATTTTGAAAACACATATGTCCAATTAGGGTGCATTTTTAACTTTATTATTAATAGTCCAATTTTCACTATCAAAATTTGAATGCTTCAGTTTTTTATGGATACGATATTAAGTCTACATTTATAAATACCTGTAAAAATATTATTCAATTTGCATTGCTACACTACATTGCAATAAGCAAGTTTTTGATTACTTATTAGACAATTATTAGTTATGTTCTTTTATCTTAGAGTTATTTGTCTTTATCTAAAATTATAGATATTTTCAATAGTGAACCCTGAAACATATCGCAGTTCCTAGACTCGTGGGTAGCAGATAATTTGTGTTGATCTTATTCACTTTCTAAAAGTTTGACGAATTTTTTTTGTTTAATTGAATTGTTTTTCTAACTTGAATTGTCAGTTTTCTAACCTGGATTGTCGTTTTCTAAGCAGTCGAAATAAGTACAATATTTTTTATAAAGTCAAAATTTAGGAATTACCAGAAAAATAACTATTATGTTGACAATTTTTAATCCAGATTGACATTGATATTAAAAATGGTTTTAAATAAAATACTAGACAAACCTTAGTATGTAATATGCTGCTTTATATTCTTCTTTAAACTAATTTTCAGTCATTTTTATTACTTCATATTTTTTTATTTTTCAATTTTTTTTGAATTCTTTTTTTGTCTTGCTTTTCATGCAGAACGTTCTAAACAATTAATTTCTTAGAATAAAAAAAATATATTTTTAACTTCACTGTTAATTTGGTAACAGATTAACAGTTTGAAAATTATATGCTTATTTTTTGAAATGCCACTAACTTTTACAGTCTGTTAGTAACAGAGCTCTATTACAGCAGCCATAACAGACTGTTAGAAAGTTGCATTATTTGCAATTCTGTAAGAAGTTCTGTTAAGACCTAGATAACATTTGTGTCATTTGTTACCATAATTTGGTAACACACTGTAATTTTTACAGTAACAGAGCTTTGACAGAATGTTAAGAATTAGAAAATAGCACCATTAATTGTTTCTAAACTTAACTGTAAACGTTTTTATTGATCGAGCCTATATACAATGTTGATACTTTTTTCTTTTTCTTTTTTAGGTGTTTTTATCATATATGTGTTTCTAATTGCTCCAGATTGCTATCAAAATGCTTTTAATTTTTAGTCATCTAGATCACAATTTTTAAATACATATTTAGTAATTAAGGTAAGTGATCTTTTGACAGCCTATCGTTTGATTTACCCTCTAGAGTATAAAAATAAAGATAATTTTATAAACAAAGTTAATTTCCTTGGTTGAAGTATTTTAGGCAAAAAAAATGGAATTACTATAATTTTTCATTTGCAATTATTAGATGTTACTGTTTTATTAATAATGTTTAAATAATGCTCAACTTATACCATCAGAAGGTCGTAGACAGAAATCATTAATATCTTGATTCTTTACATGTTATTTTCTGAGAAAAAATTTATTGTCACTATGAAAACGACAAAAAAGGTCTCTACATTAATTATTAAACTTTTGTAACTGTATTGAAAAAGTGTTTTTATATTGGAGAGTATTATTTTCTTGTCACCATCTATGGTTTTGCATATTATTGCATTTATAAAAATTCAAAGCAACATAAAACGCAAAATGTTCCTTTATGTGCAAAATTTATAGTCTTTTTACCTTTAATTATTATTACTTCTGTAATAAATGAACCTCAAAGTATGCCTGCGACATCTGCTCAATTAAAATCTACGTTCGACAACTTGAAGGTCGTAAACTTGAAATAGCAATGAAAGATACTCAATTTGAACTTGACCTTAGAATACAGACGTAATGTTTTTTTGTTAAAGAAATTACCAGTATTTTGCAGTTGTGAAATTATTCTTCATCTTTACTTGCATTTGACACTGCCGCAACGTTATATATTTATTGGACAACTCGAGCACAAAGAGTCTCCTCTGCAAGAAGATAAGTGAGGAGGCCGACTAAAGCAATGTCCTCATTGAACCGGCAGAACAAGTTGTTCAATTGAAGCCGCAACTCAAAAAACGCTTACAAAAGCTCAACAACTCAACATACGTTGCTACAATGGTATATGAAACTGTTAGTGAGGGTTAAAAATGCAAACAGCCATTTGAACATTAAGCGATTTTTCACGATCTTTAGAACTACACTGTGTGGCGACCACCCATGTGACGGGCAAATGCAGACATGCTCTTACGTCATCACTTGTCAAATGCACAATACTAATGTTTTATGCATTATGCCCATATCTCGCTCAAAATCTGTCCCATGGTGTACCTGCCAATCATATATCCACAAACCTATCGTCTCTCTTTAAATTGTCTTTTGATAAAAAAAGACAAATAGTCCGACGTGGATCAAAAACCCTTGAAATTGGGTGTGTTTTGTGCTATTTAATTTATATGCTAGTTAAATGTGTTCAGTGATTTGTCGTGCTGTGTTCACTGGCTATCAAGATGGTAAATATCCGCAGACAACAAATGGAGAAATTATATCTCCAATAACATCGTTTCCCAAAGTCATTATCTACTCCCATATAAAATTTGACGAATGTCGTCTTCGGCTTGTTAGAGCTGGCGATGGTCGGGTCAACTTTTTGCTACTTCTAGCTTGTTTTCTTCATAATGATGATGATGGTACCTACATTATAAAGTGAATCTGCGGCCGGCTTCGTATAGCGGATAAAAATAACAATCTTGTAACGTTGAAAAGGTTTACATTTGAACGACTCGTTTTATTTATAATTTATTCATGGAAACCTGCTCGGTGCGTTTATGCCTTCATATGGAAGCAACACGCACGAAGAATCACATTTTCAGATTGGGTGAGTCCTTAACACACGCGAACTATATTAAAAATGCCACAAGAAAATTGCTTGTGGGAGGTAATCAAGAAATACCATGCACTGTCAAGATACCATTTCTTAGTTTGTTTAATAAAAAATATTAGGTTTGTTTCCACATAACTTTTGGATTTTAATAAAGTGTTTAAAATCTTTTTTTTACATTATATTTACATATTCTGTTAATCTGAATAATTGTTGTCGAAAATCTTCAATGCACATCTATATTTATCGGCAAATACAATTAACTATTTCTTTAAAAAGTAATAACACAAAAATTTTGATCTAAGTTAATATTACGTTTGTAGCTATTTATTGGGAAAATTATAAATGAACGAGCCTAATAATAATAAAAAAGTTCAATTGTTCTTAAGTTATCAGTTTTTTAATTTTTTTGAACCCTAATAACTTAAATTTTCAAAAATCTTAGAGGTTTTCAGGTTTTAAAGTGTTAAGTTTTACTTTCCGCTTTAGGCTTTAAGAATTTCAGTTTTATAGATACTTGATAGATACTTCTCGGACTTGCAGGTTTTCAGGTCCTTAGAATTTAAGTCTCTTTGCAAAATTCAAATTCTTCTTATTTCTTATAGTTTTTTTTTTCATTCAAACGTTAATTTTTTAGGTTACTGGTTTTTAAACTAATTTTCTGTAAACCTATTTTTTTTAATAGTTTTTAACTATTCTGATCTTTTGAAATCCAAAATTTTCGAATTATATACATATTTCATTTTTTGGATTTTAAACACTAATTCTTAAATGCTTAGATTTTGGAATGTTAAAAAACTGTCAATTTTGTTTGTTTAGATTTTTACTTTTCAGGTTTAAATTAGGTTTTGAGGTTATTAGTTTTTTTTTATTCTCAATTTTTTAGCACTTAGTAATTTTTTTAAATTGTCTTTTGGTAAAATTCTTAGTTTTAAAGATTTCTCGTTCCACAGATATAATATTCATAAACCTAAAGTTCTGAAATGTTTCAGCTTAAATCTCAGATTCTTAGTTTTTAAGATTTTTAAACGTTGAAATGTCTAGTTCTAGATAAGTTCTAGATAAGTTCTAGATAAAACATATGCGAATTTTATTTATAATTTTTCACCATGTAGAAGTCAAAAACTCACTCATATAATACTTTCAAACTATCAATTTTAAAATCTCAGACTTTTTCTATTGTTAAATCAATTAGTTCCTGCTTTTTCAGGTTTTTGTGCGTTTTTTATTACCTTGGATTATAGATTTCTAAATCTACTAAATTAATCGCTACGTTTAATAAGCTTAGAAAACCAAATATCGAGAAACGAAAATTATCTTATGCATGTAACAAATAACAAAATGTAAACGAAATAAAAAAAACTTTAATTTTTTACGTGTTACATACAATATTTTATCTATTTTCGCTTTAAATTGATTTGATTTGTTTTTTGTTAAACAAGAAACTACTTTCCACACTCGATTGAGAAAAATAATCACTAATCTAACTGAAATTAATGGGAAAAGTATTCTACGAAAAAAGCATTTAATTCCATTCGAATCATCTTGCTCACAAAATAACCTATATCACCCATACTTACAATGTTTTCAATCTGTGATATGAATAGATTGTTCGGCACTGGTTCAATATTGGAGTCGTATGGCAAAAGCTTCTGACAAAATCATTTTACGTCAGTTGCCAAATAATATATTTTTGTACTTTTTTGAGGTTTTTTTTTTTGACAAGATGGGAAATTTAACTCGTTCAAAAACTACATCCTTGTGCTCGTGTTTTTGCTCGGTCGGTAGCCGCGCATAGTAATGCGTATATAATCATCGATTCATGAGACTTTTGAAATTAATTTAGAACACAAAAATTTTAATTTTTAGAATTATTATCTATTGTTGTTACATTTTGCAAAATTCCAAAATTTACTTTCCACGTTTCAATACTCGTAGAAAAACTAGAATTAGTGGTTAACGAAGGAAAAACTCTACTATTTTGAAATCCGAATGATGGTCACACACCAAAAAAAATATTTACAATCTAACAATTAGAAAACTATAATTCACCCTGAAATGGCCTGACAGCTTTCTTCGTTCTTTATAGCAATGTAGATTGGAAATACCGCCTTAGTAGTTGGATCTACATTCATTTACTGTTTTTTTCCATCGATAGAAAATATTTTAATTAAATTAATTTATAGAAAACAAATTATGTTAAAAAAATTGGATAAGTAACTTTACGTGTAAAAGCACAGTTTCAATTAGAGCTATAAATCAGATCTAGCGTTCTAATCAAATCGAATGCAATGTAATTTGTTTACTAATTTAAATTAGTTCACTTTAAACTACTTTAATTCGATCTGAATGTCTACCTGTTCTGTGATTAAGATGAAATTAATTTAATCTTGCTCAGAATTAATTTGCTTGAATCCTGTTTCGGTGACATTTACTTTACTGCTTTACTTGTTATCTATTATTCTAAACGATTGACTTCCCAAATCAAATAACTATCTAGCTCGACATTGACACTGATTTAGAATTAGAAACCTTTCCTTTGATCATGTTTTACGACACCTTGGCAATTTTTTTTAACCAGGATGTGTGTTACTTTAGTTGCGTTTTTGAAGAAAAACCTGTTAAAAAATGCAAATGTGACATTTACTTAAAACGACAAAAAAATCTTGCCAAGGTCAAAAAATCAAACTGTTAATACAAATTTTTACTCAAAGTGCGTTGATTGGTTCTCACTAATTAACACATAAATAATACGTAATGTCTGCTTAATTTAAACATCTACCAGATGTTAAGTAATATAAAACTGTCTAACACATTTATAATATTTTGATTTGCATTTGACGCTTCAGCTACACAGAAATTCGAATGAATTAGCACAGGTAATACATACGGGAAATGTTCCGTCGATATTTTAATCATTAATTCTCGGTGTTCTGTGCAACTAAATAATTCCCTCTCGACCAATTACGACAAGCACTTGTACATACTTGAACTTAATGCTTTGAATAATAAACAAGTTCATAACATGTAAGCACCCTCTTACGTAGAACTCACTTCGAAGGTTATTAATTCTAGTATAAAATGCGATTATAATTACAACTTATGGGGCAATATAAACGCTTTGAAGACTGTTTTACAACAGGCAATTTATAGGCGTCCGAACACTGTTAAATATATAAATATTTTTATGCCTCAAGGAAATGTCCCGAATGCACGCACAATTTGCATTTGGAATAACGTTTTGGTATTTTAATTATTTGTAAGTTTTCCTTTTCTGTCTCGTTGTATATTCTGTTTTTTGATTGTGTATAGACCCTTTTGGAACGTCACGCACCTTTTGTATTGATTGCTTTGTTCGGCCTGGCACCACTACAAAAAGATTTCTTTATCAACGCCGGAATTAATCATAGCGTTTCTGAAATTATATAGTTGTATACCATCCACGAAACGGATTATCAACAGGACTGATCAGAACAGGGTTGGGGTCGATCTGATGAGACCATAATAGCAAAATCTAATCATAAGATTTATCAGTAAACAGTAATTTGGAGAATTATTGAATTTGACTTTAGATTAAGATAACAAAAAGGGGACCAGTAATTAAAAAAGGATCATTTTTAGAAGCATGACCAAAATTTGTTAAATTTATTCCATGCAGATTTTTGAAAATTGCTTTGACTTCTTCATTATAATTCAGTTATAATGGATGTTTGAAGAACGTGTTTATTTTTGCAACAAAACAGAAACCAAGTACATTCATCAGTTTGAAGCCTTAACTAGATTGTGTAACTTTTTGTTGTCTTTATTTATGCATGCCTTGCAGATTGTGGTGTAATTCAAAAGATGTAAATTACTAAATCCTGAGAAAATGACGAACGATGATATAGCTATAACCGGTCTAAACCCCGTAAAATAGAAAGTATATTATCCCATCCATCCTAACCAGTATTTCCCTGAAATCGTGCAAGGATGTTATCGTGTACAAAGTTAGCGGCCTCTAATAAACGGCCGGCGTTGAGTACCTCATACCTGCCAAAACTAGCTAAAAGGAGGAGAGATGTTCAACCATTACGGTGAGACAGCAGTAATAACAGGCCCCGATTGGGTTACCAGCATATGGCCGAGTTCATAAACAATTTAATCTGCCAATTAACTAGTCGATAACTCTAAGGTATGTGTATTTATGGATATTGTGCGCGCACTCTCCAAAATGGGTGATAAATCTATCAATGGGATATAATGATCTTGCCATGGAGCTCTAGCTGTGTGGCCTCTTCATTTTTTATTATTTATTTCTTTTTATCGCCATGTTCTCAATGCCGACCAATGTATATTTGATGAGACGGTTTATCGCTCATTTTATGGCTACTTTGGATACCATATGGCTGACGATGTCGCCAACCGACGGTCGAGCCACTGCCGCAAATTTACCACTTTAATATCCAATTTAAAATCTCTGCCATCATAGAAAATATCACATTATGTCCGCAAAACACTGGAGTCTGATGAAACGCATGCGGTGCTTAATAAGCGCTTATACAGACATGAAAAGCGTGCCGTTATCGTTCTTATGCCAACACATTTCTGTGGTTAATAATGCCTATAATGGTAACTGCAATATTTTGCTCTGGTGGTCAATTCGAAAATTATTTCATAAAAAATGTATTAAATAAAAATCACACTATAAATTCTGCTCAACAAACAAGTTAGTTATGAAGGTGACTAGCAATCAAGGAATTTTACCGAGCGAGCGAAGCGAGTTTATTAAGCGCCAATTAACACATAAACTAGTTACAATATTTTGATACTTGATTCTGAATCCATTATTTAAACAAAATTATGCATTATCGACTTGATTAATGAACGAGTGACCAAAAATACATTCAGGTCATTCAAGTTTACGTGAAACTTTTTTATTGTTCACTAAGTGATCTTGACTCAGATCTAATTTTATGTTTTATACTTTTTTATACATTTATAAATGTAAATTTTTTAGTTTTTAAAATTCCTGCATACTGGTATAGCAGATAGGTATGTTTATAAAATGAGGACAATGGAATAGTCTGAATAAGTTTTTACGTAGAAAGATTGTATAAATAATTACTACAACCTTCAATTTTTGAAATTTTCGCTCTCAATACCATGTGTGTTGCAAAAATTGTTTTGTGTACAGTTAGTTTGCAGTCTTTAAAGAAAAATTTGACCTTTTTAAAAAAAATAAAAAATCGCGAAACTCGTAGAATTTGATAAAAAAAAATTCTCTTAAACTTTACCTCCGTGTATCCAATTAATTAAAAAAATAACGTCAATTAATTAAATACACTTACTAAAATAATATTAACAATTTAAAAATAAAATTTTAAATCAAGAAGTTGAACAAAATCTAAAATACTTACATTATTTATTTATTTATTTATTTAAATAATTAATTTAAATTATAGATATATTTTGCAAACAAAATTTAAATATTAACCAAATACTTTCTCGAGAAGAATTTGGTAAACTGAAATGTACAAATGCAAAAAGCACAACCATCAGCTTAGGTTTTACAGTTTTAAGTAAATTAAGTTAGAAACCTTTCTTAGATATCATGTCAAATTATAAATATGGCAAAAAGTTGAGATAGATCTAACACGGCAACGTGTAGAAACCCATCGAACGAAAAATGTTCTCAGCTCGCGTTTTCTGCTCTTTTGTTTTTTTTTGCGCAAATTGCTGTTCTTACAATCAACTTGTTCGCAGCTGGAGAACAGAACGAGCTACTATTATTTGGTGTGTCAAATCACATGATATAATTATATGTCGTTGCTTGAGTCATATAAACACATAATTGAATGAATATTTTAAATAAAACACTCGTTAGGTTTTTTCATTGTTTAATATTTCATAAACAAAATTTTTATTATTAGATAGCTTTTAAATTGTTCAACATTTTTCTGCATTTACACATATTTCCTTTTTTGATTTTATGAACAGCCGAACTGCTGAAAATGAAATATATTATAAATCTTTAACTTTTCTAAAACTGTAACTTAGTGTTGTTTAAATAAACTCATAAGGGCACAAACTTGCGATTACACAATCGCAGCGATTACACGTTTAGGCATGCACATGTATTTTTTATAGCTTTTGTTTAAAACATTTTTTTTTAATTTTTGAAAACGAGTCTGCTAGAGGTGATGATGAACGAATATTGACAATAACTTATACCGGGATACTTATTAAAGAAATTGAAAAAAAAATAACTCTCAACAATAAACAACAGTTAAAGGAATATAATGATCGTAATTTAAATGAAAAACTGCAATTTGTGAATAGCCACTCCTCCGAAACAAAAGAGTAGAAAACTGTTCCAATTCAACGCAGTGTAAATCCTTGCAGATTTTCTGCAACATCGATTTTTGAAATACCGCGGCTAAAAATCGCAAGTGGAGGCCTAGCCTAATACATAGTCGTTTTTGTCGAAGGAATAGTAAGAGGATTCTAGAAGTCGAAGAAGAGGTTGTTCTCTTCCAGGAAATTCTAAATTAACTTCTCTCTAGAATATGAATTTTTCAAGACAAAATTGATATTCCACCATTTCCATTTTTTTAGTCATTATTATAAATTTTCAATATTTTTTTAAGTGATGAAAGTTACTATAGTATTTATAAAGCCTGATTTTTTACACGTTTGTAAATCTAAGATTTTGAAACAAAGATTCAAACTTTATAATTACAAAATTTCTAAATCTTGAATCGTTCCGACTTAAATACATATATGTTTTAAATTAAATTTCAGCACACAATAATTAGAAACTTTAATCGAAAAAGGTCAAATATAAAATGTAGGAATGAATTTGTAAATTTCAAACTTGATTAATTCATAATCATTTCATCAAAAATGACATTTACATTAACAGTTCTTTGTCGCGATAACATCTATCTTTTATCTATTTAATAGATAAAAATATCTATTAAATTTTTTGTAAACAAAATAGTTTGCAAGTTCACAAAACCCTTTAGTTCTAAAATTTTGTTTTTTCGCTCAAATCCAACATCAACGTATTATAATATTTAAACCAATTTTTTTGTCTGTGTTAATCCAAAATAAATTTCCATTTGACTGAAAGCAGTAGTAGGTAGCTTTAAATCTCTTTCGTGCATGCGGTTTTCAACCGATAAAGCTATTTCGATTCCGTATTACAGAACAGCGGCGGAGGGGCTCACAAGAAATGAGTTATTGCTGTAACGCAGAGGCACGACTATGAACTTGAATTATTACTAAATTATGCTGATGGAAAAAATTAACTCGTTAGTCTATTTTATTCGGTCAATCACTCTGAGCTATTTTTACAATCCTCGAATTAATTCGTCGTAGTTACCACGTTCGTTAATTTCTTAAAGAATAGCGCTGTTCAATCTGGTAATTCAGCGGTACTTTTCTTTAGAACTTGTTATAAAGAGTTTTGCTTTACGAGACTGATCGTCTTAACAAAATAAGGTAATGCATTTTTTCTTGCAGGAAAACGCAGCTGTCTTTAATGTAGGTACATAAATTAAAATATCAATTTGACCACAATGTTAACTAAAAACCAGTTTAAGTGATAACTTCGTTACGTACAAAACCTGCAATTAATAAGTGAGCAAGCAATGTTGTATAATGAAAATGGTAAGAACTGTTTTTGATAAGATCTAAACAGGTTGTAGAGAAAATGTAGTATTTTCCCATTTAGGTCTACTGATTGTAATAACATACTCACAGAATTTTCTTATTTGTGTCAACAAACTGATGGTAGAATTCACATGCTTGAAAACGCCCTAGAAAATATTTTTGAAACTTATATTTTAAATCTCTGCACTGTTTAACGTACCTACTTATTTGCATTTATCTGCAGAGCTTTATCGATTCTTTCTATTTCCTTTGTAGTTAAAGCATGTCTTATATTTAAACGCATTGTTTCATCAAATAAACCAGAAGGAACTGAAATGTTAATGATGGTCGGTAAGTGAAACACGCAACGATCGTATAAAGATACGCATTATTTATTTAATGATGTTCATCTGGATCATGACGTTACAAAAATTTAGATAAACAACCATGAATAATATAATCAGACGTTAGTGGGTCGTTAGTGATGAAAAATTAGCCATTTTTTACAGGATGTTGCAAGATCTGTTACACTTTGGGACAAGAAGGTTTCTATGAAATTCAAATGAAAAGAAGATTAGATAAAGCTTGTAATGTAAATTTACTATCAAACGTTTCAACACAAAGAAGCCGGCTATTGCATTTTTAGAAACTATTGTGTAATAAGGGAAGTCAAAATTAGCGTATTTAAAATGGTACTCATTATCTGTGCTTTTATTATGTAAGATATGTTAATTCTACTTCAAAATGTTGGAAATGGGCACGTATATTTTTTTAATTATTGTGCTTAATTTTGTGTAGTAGGTAGATGTGCTCTAGGAAGAGATTTTTCTTTTTTATTATGATAAGTTTATCCGGTAATTAATGTTATCTTATTGAAAAAAATTTTTGTAAGTTATTTCTAATATCAATAAATTAATATTAATATCAATAAAATTGAGCTTTTACCTAAGAAAATAGATTCGTCCTTGCACATTGAAGTACATATAATCTTAGTAATCCTATAAATCTTTACTTTTATTTATTTCATAGTTGACGCAAAAAACTCTTTTATGAGAGTTGTTACTATAAAAAGTTACTCCACTCAACAATAGGTTTAAAACCGCAAATCAATTAAAATAAACTTTGATTTATAACAAATTTCAAAAAGAAATACTCATTATTGTCCAGATCGTAAAAGTGTGCTTTACGAGTGTTTTTCATTATTTCAAAAGTAATAAAGTTCTAATTGTGAAATTGGTTAATCTAGAGTACAAGATATAGAGTGGTTTATAATAAGCTCACTTTATACGTTTCTGTTGACATCTAAAATCTAAAATTTTTGAAACTCGTTAATTTTGTTATTTCATATATTTTCTTCAATTTTTTTAGATAAAAACAGTTTAAATATTTTATTGCGAGTAGTCTGGATATATAGAGATAACTTATAGATACTTAAGATATGGGATCTAGACTTGAAATTATTTAAAGCTTCTGGTACACTTCTAGTAAATAATTAAATAGTGTAATTCATTTCGTTAAATGCAAGGTAATATATTTTAAAACTAAGTTACGGAACCTTTTATATCTTTTTATGGAAACCGAGAATGATAAAATATGCCTCCCATTTATGCAATACTTTGTATTAATATGTAATTCTTTTCTTAATGGCCGTCACAACTCATACTCTATTATACCATTTAACTGTCGTACCCACAATAGAATTATAAGTGAAATTATTATCAACTTTTCAAAAAACCGTGTACACAACTTCAGAATGAAAGCACGTCATTTTTCTTAATTCTAACCGTACCTACCGTCACAATGTTATGTAAATGAAAAGAGATTTGTAAGCAATAAATAAACCCTGAATAAATTACAAACAATTTCTAACAAACGTAACTTTCCGTCGGAACCACTTCTCATTCTTTCTTATCTCCTCTTCCACTTTTCACTCAACACTTGTCTTATAGGTTTAGAAAAAATCGTAGCTGAACGTGATAGTTGTCGTCACGTTTCGGTAAAAGTCATTTGGCAATTTAATAAAGGGCAGATCTCGATTTCGGTGAGGTATCTCGTACGTTTTTCTCCTCCATGGCAAAGTCATATGCCACACATGGTGTTCTTGGCAGAGACGTGCGTGTCGTTTTGGTGAGGGTTGGGCGGGTCCCATTCTGTTCCACCAATGGCCGATCATGAACCCCTGCTGCCGCACTATACTAAACACATTATTATTTTTTAGACATCTGTTAATCACCTGGTTTGGTGTGCCGCTGAGAGCTATTAAGAATGGACGGGGTCATGCATGAGGTTTTACAAGAAATGGAAGATGGAGACAGTGGTGGAGAAAAATTACACATAGACAAATAAATATTAGTATGATTAGCAAAATATGAATTTAACTACTTACATAGTGTTATAATTTTTAATGCAATTGTGTTTTATTTATTTTATTTTGCATAAATCAATAATTGATTCATAAGTGCCAAAGGGCGATTGATTGTTTAAAAAAAATGTTGTTATCGGCTTTCAAGGTTTTTATACAATTTTTAGATTCAGGTATTTGGTTGTTCTAATTTTCAAATTTTATTATTATTTTTTTTAATTCAGACTAATCTTAAGATATCGAACCTGAAAATTTTAATTTAATTTAAATAGCTAAGGTAAAAAATACTTACCTACAAATTGTAATAATTAACCCAAGTTTAACGATCTATAGTCCTAAAAATCTAAAAAAATAAATTAATTTAAAAACCTCCAAATCTAATGTATATCCAAAAATATATGGAGATAACAAACTAAGCTAAAAATTAATTATCTAAAACCAGAAAATTTAAAAATCTAAGAAAATTTTAGCATATCGGTACTTAAGGATTATATTATTGTTTAAATCATTTATCATTTTTTGAATTTTTTTGTTTGAACATCAGTTTATATCAGAAACAAAGAATTAAAACGTAACTAACTAAGAAAGTATTGTAGATCTAGAAATCAAGTAGGGATCTAAAAAATATAAAAAAATTAAAATTTTACTTAAAAAACTCAAGAATCTAAAAATTTTAAATTGTAAGGATCTAAAGCTTTATAGTTCTGAAAGTCTTAAGGTTGTAAGGATCAAGAAATTCACAGTTTTAAGCACTTAAGAATCGAAAGTCTTAAAAAATTTAAGCATCTATCCATCCATGTATCCAATAAATAAAAATTTTCACGCTATAAACATTGAAAAATATAACCCTACTTAAAAAAGTTATTTTTCTAAAAAGATTTTACTTTTAAATAAAATTGCAAATTCGAGCAATTTTTACAATAATAAATTCTTACATACCTAAGTGTTTGTTTTGCTCTTAACCTTATTGCCAAAAAATAGTTAATTCAAACTATAATATCAAAAATAGTAAATACCTAGTATAGAAAATAGTCACTTTTGTACAACTTTCAACCAAATTTCCAACGTCTAAATGAGAATTTAAATTAATTATAAATCAATAGCAAAAACACTAATAATATAATACGGTAAACAACTTGGAAAATTTTGGAATCTAAAAATGAAAGAAAATAAATCCGAGTAGCTCACTGAAAAAACCGAAACTATAAGAACATAAAAACCTAAACCTTGATAATCTGAGAACCCACAAAGTTAAAATATTTTAAGATTGAAAAACTATGAACTTGAGAAACGGAAGAAACGAACTTGCACTGACCTAGGTTACCATCCACCAACTGTTGTTAAATATATTTAACCGACAAAACGTTAGTACTAGTAGTCATAACAATCTAAAAATGTATGAATCTAAGGAAAAATCTAGGTTTTAAAAATCCAAAAACCTAACAATTTAAGAATCTAAAAATATCTCAACCAAAATGTTTAGGGTTTAAAAACTGATAAACCAAATGAATAAATTACCTGGAAATCTAAATACTTAAGGACTTTAAGATAAGAAAATCTGTAACAAAAATAAAAATATAATCATAATAATCTTAGGATCCGAGAATTCAAACGTATGAAAACTTGACGACTTGTACAGCTTAAAACGTGAGGCTGTGAGTGCCTGAGGATCTAAACACTAAACGATCTGAGAACAAGTTGAAAGTTCAAAACAGTTTTGGAAAGAAAAAGAAAATAATTTAAATAGAAAATTACCACAAGTCAGTAAATTTATTACTTAATTGATATAATATGTATTTGTATTACCAGCTTATATTAGAAAGCAATAATTTTATTTTTGAGTTCTGAATTTAAAACATTGATAATATTAAAAGTGCACAAAATAAATTGTCACTAGTGTAAAATATTAGGCGATCTTATGTGCTAATTTCTACTTCTAAATCTATTAAACTAAGAACAGTATTTTATTAGTTTTGCTACTTCTATTTTTTCTGTAAAAAATTAAAATAAAGCCCCTAACGGACAAGGATTTTGTACAAACAAAGTCAATTTAGAAAGGTAGCAAAATAGAATATGTATTTATAACCACGAAAAAATTTAAAGTTTTAAGATAGTTTTTTTTTTAATTTTGACTATTTAAAAACAATTCAAAATTTCAAAAATTTTAAAATTTGTAAATATTCTAAACCTTTTACACCTATCCATAAATTGCAATTAATGTAATGCAATAATTTTAGCTCCTACAAACTCAACAAACGTACAGTTACACGTACAGGTGTCCCAAAGATCAGTGGATAAAATATCATCTAGGTATACACCATTAAAAAATAATTTTAGATGTTTATGTTTGAGAACACCCTAAAGTTATCATTAGAAAAAACATTTATATAAGTACATTAGGTGCTTATTTTGAAATTCGCTGGTTTCAAATAAAACCTTATATCACATAAGCAATTTAAAAGTATGATAAATTTATTAAATATAAAATTTAAAGACATTTCTAACAATATTTAATAATATTTTCCTTTTATTAATTTTTCTTTTTATGTGGTGACTCAAATTAATTCGAAACTTATCATTTCCAGTAGATTAAATTTAAAAAAAAATTTCAATACTCCCACGTTACTTTTTGCACGTAAATTTATCGCAGGCTGTCATATTCAAACTGACGATGACGTGTTAAACGTTACATTTCATACTTTTACACAGCGCCAACCGTATATTCTTTATGACGTGCTGAAAGCCCAGAAAATGTAGGTACGTTCTCACCTCTTTCATTTCCACCTTTACACCCGTAATTTTATCGACTTACAACACTTAAATGTCAAAAAACACTCTTTAACTTATTGACAATGGACTATTTTGCACTCTACAATTCATCTTAAATCATATAACAACTGTCCACATTATTGAGTTATCGACATTTACAGCATTTGATGGACAGTTTTAACGAAAGATCTTATTTTTACTACCACAGTGTCATGAGCCTTGATGGTGACGAGACCTTTCCGGTCTTTTGTCTACATGTCATGTCAATTAAACTACTACTTTTTGATTCTTTATATTCTGATGGATGCTAAAGCGACACAAAACTCTTACATCTAGCATAATTTACTCCAACGGAATCTGAAACTAAGATCTAACTGGCCTATATAATTATGAAAATGGTCGGTGCTTATTTTTGACACCGCTCTGTGTTAGGATTTCGAGATAAGAGTAATGCAAGAACGCCATATTTGCATGTAGATTAGGCACTCGGGTTGGTTATGAATTATTTATTAGGGTGGGTCTTGACTGCTTCATCCTGACAGTAGACATAATGTATGGATCTTATTTTTTTGTTCTTTTAAACAAGAGAAAATTATGTAATTTGTGGGCTGTAGTCTACAATTCCTGGAAGGTATGCGTAGAAAAAAAAACCGTTAATTTTTTGTGGCAAATAATCTATTTCTTAAAATAATTTTGCATATAAATAAAACTCGTTTAATTAGTTGAATGAAAAAGTCCATAAACAAACGCCAAGTTGTTTATAAAGTGACATTTAATTATCATTTTTAGTGACATTTGGACGTAACCTGGTCTAACGGATTCAAAATTTACGATATTGGAAAAACTGTTATTTTAATAATGTTAATGGCAAATATGATGTCATTTACTTAGTGTAATGACCAAAGCCACTTAACATCAACAGCAAATTGACACAACGTTGTTGAATACGCGCATAAATAAGACATCGTGGTAGTTATAATGTAAAAAGTTGATTTTATACATGGAGTTAAACATATTTTTACAAAAAAACTACGCACAAATCGCACAATAAAACTGTATTTTTTACAACTTTAAAAAATTCTAGAGAGACTTAGAAAACCTTAAAAATCTTTAAACCTTTCAACTAATTTTATATGCACACGAAAATACTGAAATTTAAATAATTTCTTAGAGATTTCAATTCACTTTGACATTTTTGAGATCATAAATATTGATACCTTTAAACAACTTTGTTCTATTTAAAATGTTAGAGAATTCAAAAAACTAAAAAAAATATTTTTATTTTGATAAAAAAGGAAAAGTGATTTTCATTGGTATTTCTGAAAATTTGATAGATATTTATGGTTTTAAACTTTTTGATTTTTGTATGTTTATAAGATTTTGAATTTTATACAGGTACTATCGTAGCTCTAAAAAATTGGACTTGCTAATGAAAGAAATGTTGACAAAAAAAGAAAACAAACAAATAAAGATTATAGTTAATTTGTTGTTTTTGATATTTTTTTCCGAAAAGCCAATTTTGTAGCTCATATGATTGATTTATTGTAGTGACATTTTACATATTTTTAAGTTGTATACAAAGTGGTCTAGTTTTTTATGGCTGTCATAATAAAGTTTCTAATTTTTAAATTTATTTTTTTAAATATCTTAGTATTTTGGTAAATAAATATTATAGAGAATTGTTATAAATAATAATACATAAAGATTTTAGAGATTTAAAATATTGTTAACATTCTAAATTTTAGTAAGTCAACAAATTTAAAAACTAGTAAGGTTTTTTTAATTTTGCAAATTTTAATTAATTTTAGAATTTTAAATCTATAAAACTCTAAAAGTTGAAGAATCAAACAGTTTTCGACGAACAGTTTTAAAGATATTTTAAAGATATTCCTACTTTATTTTTTTTTTAAATTGAAAAATGCTACATCAACTGTCAAACTAATTCAAAATATTGGACCTTTTAAAATTTTATTTATAATTACCTACTTAGTCAACTTTTAGAAATTCTGCAGGCATTTCGATAGACAGTTATTATAAAAATTTTACTAATTTTTTAGAATTAGCTACTTCAGGCTTGAAACACTATACTAAAGATTTTGGAATTCTGTGCCCATATAAGTAATGTGGTGCTTGAAAATAACTTAATTAATTTTTCTTTATTGTCAGCCATATGTAGTCCACCTATACAAAAAAAGTAACCAAAAATGGTGACAAACTTAACCGATTTTGATTATACTTTAAAATTTCTCGAGCTTTTTTTAATAATACCTACTGTATTGGCTGGTAAACCATTACCTATTCTCAAAATGTTTTATCATAAATATATCTACTCATCGTACTAATAATAAATAATAGGTAAGATATGCTGTCTATTTACAAACAAAAGCAACTGTTAAAAAATGTACTAGTGTTATGATTGAAAAAACTAAAATATATTTAAGAATAAATTTGAATTTATAAATCTCTTAGTGATTTTATATAAAAATTAAATTGTACACATGAAATTTAATGATGCCACTGTATTTAAAGCAGTCTAAGTCTACATTTACAAAAATTGTATAACATACTTTTTGTATCGCGACGCTCTAATATATATATATATATATATATATATATATATGTATATTTATATTTATATTAATCTGCCAAAATTAGATTTTATATTTTGCAAGTTGTGGATTTTTTTGTATTGGCGAACTTTGTATATAGGTATACCTGAAAATTTTAAAAAATTGAAAAAGTTAATGACTAATTATCTTATCGTCGAGAAAATGAGAGTTTGTTGTTCCACAAAAAAAAAATAGCAGATAAAGTACGTGCCACGAATCTAACTAACGTCTTTTGTTATGACTCTATGACTGATCTAGAAACATCTTGAAAAAAATAAATAATTAAGAAAACTGCAATTCAAACAATATCTATAGAGAATCTGAAAAAATAAAATTGTAAAACATTTATCTAAAATAACTAAAGTAAGCGAAAAAATAATAAAAAACAATTAGAAAGATAAAAAATAAAACTACATAATCTAAGAATTAATAATATATTAAAAATTTAAAAACTAAGATTCAACTATTCAAACTATTCAAATTTTTCATAGAAAAACAACGTTAACAAATAATCATGATTCATAAAATAATCCATAAAATCAAAAAAAAAAGCTTTAAAGATACTTACAAAAAATTTAAATAATTCAAAAAAGTCTAAAAAAACAAAAAATCTCAAAATAAACTTTAAATTATTTAAAAAAAACAAAAATTATATAATACAAAATACCTATAAGGCATATAAAAGATACAATAAAAGCATCAAGTATCAAAAAACTAGAAGATTTAGAGAATCTGGAAAGTCTGAAAATTAAAATTAAAATTATCTTTAAGAATAAATATAGTCCAATTTATAAAAAAAAATATAGAAAATCTGAACAGTCCAACAAAATTTTAAAATACCCAGAAAATTTCTAAGTTCTGAGTAAAATTTCAAAATAGCAAAATACCAAATTGATATAATTATTATTAAATGCAGATGCAAAAATAAAAAACTTCTAAAAGTTGGGAACGATATAAGACAGAGGAAATCCTGATCTCATTATCTACATGAGAGATATTTTTTTAGCTTTATATTATCTTATGAAGTTTTCTAAAAAAAATTGAACCAAGGTAGAACAGATGCAATACTGGAAGCTATAGCGTTGGATGCAACATCGCAAATTAATGTACAAACAGATTAATGCTTTGACAGCTAAACATGTGTCGGCCATGCGAAATTTATTTTAAGTGGCTCGAAATGCATTATTTATGTAAAAATGATTGGCTTCAGCTAATCTAGCCACTGACCACAAGTACAGAATACCCAGAATGTCGTGCATACTCTTGAATCTCATGTGTGAAATGAGCTGCTTGAAGGCATTTATAAAGAAAATACCCAACGAAAGTATTAAAAATTCAATATGAATATATTAATAAAATTTCTACAGCAACCACTACAACCAATTTGGCATCCTATCGACGGAATGGTCCTCAACAATGTGTTGCAAAGTAAATAATATAAATGAAACTATAGATTCAAGTTTTGTTCATTATTTAATTTTTGACATTAAATTTTTAAAAGTCAAAACGTATACTCTTGTGATATATATTTGCTTCTTGGCAAGTGCAATTGTAACACCAGCAATTTTTCAACGTGTCTAAGGCAAAATTGAGAAAAGAGAAAGACTAGTACATGCATGAATCGTTTCTAGTTTCGTCTTTAATAAAAAAATAAGATTGTTTGAATACCTGCACTACCTTTTCAAATTAAATTCTAATTTTTGGGGAATTTATGAAATGTCTCATTTTCTGAATAAAATTTTGACAGCAAATGCCACAGTAACAACATTTTAATTTAAATTCTCAAGTTTATTTTCCAACAGTGTTGACCATTTTCTTCCTAAATAGATTTAAAAAAAAAAATTGTTCTACAGCGTTCATTGTTGTACCTCTTAGGATGTGCGTGACATTTCGGACACCTTATATATAGAACTTTTTCGGTATCCTCGCCCAACACACATGAGAGCTTCCATATGGAATAGTAACTAAAACACATATAATTTTCATATCCAGTGTACCTGAAGTCAAATAGGCACTTATGACTGCACGCACAGTTAGGTGACAAAATAATGATAACTTTCCGGATATGTAAGGGATAATGGCCAGTTTCCATGTCGAAATTACGTGGCTTTTAATAAAGCGATTTTTTGTATGTTATTTGAAGTGTTGGAGGTAATTACCGTCGGGTGCGTTAGTTGATTGTTGTTCGCACCATCGACAAAAACCAGGATGCAAATGATGGTTGGTCGATGACGGACAAGACAAAGTCAATTTATCTCTTTGATGATGGTCCATCTCGATGAAGACGCGGCGTTACAAACAACACTAATCGAGATGCAGCCTGTTAACTGCTTCTCCACCAATAAGGATGCTTTGGCCACAATCACATATTCAACTTGGGTGGTCTGCGTTTTGTTTTACTTGTTCCGATGCCTCCTTTCGAGCTCGCCGAATTAAGCCGGTCGGGAACTAGCTATCTCTTACCTATCATCTCGCTCCCTTATGTTATACATCTAATTATGGTGAACCACGAAAACAGTGGCGTCTCAAACAAACGGCAAAAACACAGCTTTATCAAAAAGGGCATTTCCAAAACAGGTGCTACTGACCAAAAACCAAAAGATTGTAAAACAAGAGTTTCAATTCATACATATCTTTAATCAAAAAAAAAACATATAAGGTATCTTAGAACTAATGCCACGGGCCTTATAGGCTTGCATTTTTTTTTTAATTATTAGCACCAAGCCTCAAGCCGATTTTGAAATATATAGAAGATGAAGAGATTAGAACCCTCATTGCTAGTTAAAATATACCTAGACTGCGTCATATACCTAATTGCTATAACTGTTTCTTTAACAACTAAAGCAATATTATTTCCACCTGAAAGTTTCTACTTTAGTTAATGAGTAAATAACTTGCCACTATTATATCCGCTTCTAATAACATTTTTTTCTCTTACACCGCATACCTTCATATAAAATCCTAACAAGTCAGTAATTTGATGTAGTTAAGGTTAAACCATTACAGTTAAATGCTATATTTTCGACACAATTAAATTAGCAATAACTGTTAAATAAGTAATTATGGTAATTTGCAAAATGATCAGTTATTTCAACATTAATAAACTCATTTACAGAAATGTATTCTGAATGTAAAGGAATGCTTATTTTTCGACCTCAATTTCGTACAAAAAAGTCCTCTAAATTGTAATTTAAATTTTAACCAAGGTAATTATTTCATACGCATATTAATTTCACCAATTTCCAAAAGTTTTACCTTCAAGGCACAATAAAGAACAGCATTTCAGCACCTTTAAACATTCATGCAGTTGATGCAGTTTCTTAATTAACTCTTTAAGCAACAAGTGTAAATCACAATTAACATTGAAGATGAAATGTTAAGATATGTGTGTTGAATTAATTGATGCTGTTGTGGAAGCGATTTAAATTTTTAATTTTGTATGTTTTTTTTTTAAACGTCAGCTGTCGCTTTTTGTCAGAATCATGATTGCTTAGACCGTTTCTTCTTTTTTAGAATATCTTCAAGTTCCAAGAATAATAATCAACGAGACGTTGTTAAGAAAACGAGAAGATTGACGTAGATTTAAGTTTTTTGATATGCTTAATGGAACAACTTCAACATATTAACTAGAACTAATTTTATTGATTGTAGAAGTATAGGTGTTCTCAAGTGAGAAATGGTATTATTGAGACAGAGTATTTGGTTGTTTTAAGTATATCACTGTGTAACAAGGCTATTTTGTTTGCCAACTAAGAATGACTGCTCCTACTACTTTAAAAAAATGAAATTTTCAATTAGTGAAGCTCGGATTGTATGAAGTTGAACTGTTGCGTTCCAGAAATTTATGAGACTTAGAATCTCCGGATACCTATCTGAAAGCTCTTGGGCTTTTCGCCATCCAATAATCGCTTCTTTCAAACACTTGTGAATGTGTGATGGGAGCGGCTTTTGGTCGATATCTCAAGCAATTGACCTCTTAACGACCGACTCATCCATCACCCAATAAACGAACATGATTATCTCCAATTGAATTACTTTCGGATGAAATCAACACTCAGCACTGTAAGGTCGCATACGTCAACATTCCATTAACGCACGTAAATTGTCGTCAATAAATCAATCAAAATCCACAACAGTAATGGACGCTGCCACTGTTCCACTACGTCCATCGATAAGTCGCTTCTGATATATTTATTCGATAAATTACCATTTACGATTGATTTATCGAATCAGCAATGTTTAAATAATTTTCCATTTCCATTTGATTATGTAAAAGTGAAAAGTTGGAAGATCTGATTGAAAGATCAAGTTTCGGTATAGGTAACATACAAGAAACCAGTATGGTGTTCTGGCTCATTGACAATGGCATTGTTTGACAGGTGCCACTTGCTTGTCACTCGTGATTGCCTGGTACATAGCCATATCTTGGTCTGCTTGATTAACTCAAGGTCGCTAACCCGACCATCGATATGTTTGTTCGTGCACGTGACGTCCTATTTCAATCAATCATGTCTCGCCTGGTGTATGTAGCAGAGACGGCCTTTTAAGGATTATTGACGAGACACAACTTGATCAAGATGATTATCGAATCATGTGGACATTGACAGGATATACTTTCACTATAACACCCAATGCAGTTATCACCTGTTTACATATTTACTAATTTCGAGAAACAAACTTCACAACCATCGTTTCATTTTTAATATAATTTAAAAATATACTTAAAAATTTAAAAAAAACTATATCAATTTACATCAAGATGTCAAGTCGTCACTAGCCAGACGTGACTTCAAATGAGCATAAAATGTTAATTTATTGCAGTTTTATTTTTTATTGTGAAACTGGTTGGTTGTTCATTTAAGATGCTTTTGATGATCTTCTCGTTTCCTCCTGTTTATCTTATTTGTGTCTTGGTTGATTTTTTCTCTTATTTCTAGCGTTTGTGACTACTAAGTTATCGGAATTTCGACTCTTAAAAGAATTATTTTACTGGCTATATCTACTATAATTAAATTAAAAAACTGCGAAAGCTCACAAAATTTTGCATTTTTCTTTTATGACCTCGATATCAGTGTTCAACATTCGCGTCATCAAAAAGTTGTGATTGTGCATTTTCCACGCACTTTCCAAATTAGCAACTATACATATCAAACTGTCATCATTGACCATATTTGCATGCAAATTCGATTTCGGCCCTTGTCCTCCTGTAAAGCGTGCACGACCGAACAAACACAATGGAGCACATTATCTTCCCGAATTTGCGTTGTCCCGAAAGAGGCTTTAAAACCGTTTACACAAAATAACGGAGGAAATTAGAGCATCCGATGGCCGTCTCGGTCTTTACGTTTGCATCGTATATTTTCATCCGTATCTCTTTCATAGCGAGCGGTGGTAAGTATAGGCAGAGATAAGGCACGATCCGGCCATTACGGCTGAAGATGACTGGTAGTTTGAAGACTTGCCGTACCGCGCCGCCATCGGCGCTGTTACATAACATGCCGATAAAGTGTCGGGAAGATAACTCTCAACGGTTTTATTGCTGTTAAGTATTATTTTGACAAGGCTTATTACCGCCTGGATGGCAGTAATTGACTCGAGACCATCAACCATCCGGTTATTTGCATTGCTGTGTAATGAGGATGCGAGAAAATCGTATGCCGTGAATGCACCAAATCGCAAATTGGATAATTGAATGTTTAATAAGGTGTCAGATGGTGTGTCGTACTTGTATGACCAAGCTTTGCTTTTTTTCTGAAATCATTAAACCGGTGTCGGTGTTCAAGGGAAAAGTACGATGAAATCAATATGAGAAAAAACGATCATCGAGAATGTGGAACAGTTGCTCTTTCTTTGCTCAATTTAAAAAGTGATTTTGAAAAACTAGTCAAAGATGGAATCGCAGCATCTGCTCGTAGATAGGAAAGATCTGTTGATGATTTAATGAGCAGCTACAAAAACTCACAAAATTCAAGTCAACGAATCAGTTCGAATAAATTTAATACAATCGCGACCAAACTATACCTATGTAGATATGTACACAGTCGACTCTCGTTTGTTCAAACCTTTTATAAAAGGAATGTTCTGGTAATTCGAACTCCTTATCTCGTAACCCTGATAAACGAAACAAACCTGTGTATTTTGATACATTCGGTAATACGAAGCCGTTTTTGCCGCAAAAGAGGTAAGAGAATTTTAATTCGAAATAGAACTTTTTCCCTATATAATACCAAACAATTCAGCAAAAAATTAACTTTTTTTAAATTATTTACATTATTATTATTACTTACCTATTCAATCGTTCTGCTTGTTCACTTGTTCAGTTTTTTTATCCTTGTCATAATAAATGCCAACAAAAAATCTCTTCCTCTGTCTGAAAAGCGAAGGAGATCTATCTAATTTATTTTCATATCTTTTAATTTCTATTTCTTTTTACGGTTTCATTTATAATTTGGAAATGCAACTTTTTTTTGTTTCTTCGTAATAATTAGAACTTTTTGGTAAATCAAACTTTGCATGATTCAGTTTTTTCGTGATCCTTTGGATTCTGAATCGAGAATAGGCTATACTTTGCTTTTATTAAAACAAGGTTAGCGTAACAGTGCTGCCAAAACAAAAAATTCATATCATCCGTTCACTTTTGACTAACTAAAAATTAACATACCTAGTCCTTTTCAATAATTGGTTACTTTTATTTTTTACTAATTTTGAGTAAGGTACAAATACAGTACAAAACAGTGGTTAATCGCACTTTCATAAATAATTATATATAATTCAGCAGTGGTTTTATACATTGCAGATAACAATCCTCATGTATGCATTCAAGAAATCAGCGGATCTTCGGTACGGAAAATATGCAGTTACCATCCACAGAAGTTCACAAGGAACTACATGGAGACGATTATCAAAACAGAAGAAAATTTTGCTTACGTGCTCTAAGCTTGCTAAGACAAAATAAGAATTGAGCGTTTTTGTAGAAGCACTAGGTATGTAATATAACATTACAACAAAATCTTTGGACAGTAAATGTTTGTAAAGTATTAGTTAATAATAATCGAATTAGATTATTTTTTTTGAAATATTTGAATGATTTTTGTTGCGCGAATTTCTGAATTATTTAAAAAAAATTATAAGACCTATCCCTTAACATACTTTAGAATAAGCGGATCGATAGAGAATATAAAGATAAAATAAAACAACATTAGAAATATTTTTCACATTTTTAGTGCAGAAAATAGAGCGGCAACAATAACGGATATTCATATGTTAACCTATTTTTTATTGCTCAATATATTTGTTGCTATTGAAGTTTATATTTAACACAGCTTTTCATATATCTTTCAGTCAGTATCGCATCAGACGTCCTCGTAAAACAATGCCCTGTATAATTGCAAAGAATTAAAACTTTAAAACATCTTCAATTTTTAGGCACATTTTTTATTCTATTGATCCCAATAGGTTGCCTCATACATTTTTCGCTTCGATTTTCTATTAAAGGCCCTTAAATTTTCAATTAACGACAAGCGAATAGAAAAATATTTCAAGTAGATCCGCATTTTCTGTGTTTTCATTGAAACTAGTAAATTTTCTTCGCACGTTGGTCTTTGGCTTAGAGATATCAAAATAAATGACTTTATGTTCTTAATGTTTTAAACTTGATGAAAAGTTTTTCTCGTCGACTTGCTCAACTAATACCAACAGCTAACGCTATACAAAATTTCAACAAAATTTGTAATATTTAATTTAAATTCAAATTTAAAATTTTAGCTTTATCAGTAAGTACGTTCTATTGTCTGCTTCTCCTACGAATTTTATTATTTCAAATTTTATAAAAACTTTGGTTTTATTAGAAAAATGTTCTAATGACTTTTGTGCAATAAAAACTGTTAACATACAACCCTTCTTCATTCATCTCTTTTAGTCATTTTTTTTACATCAATAATTAAGTTACTTATAAGCATTTTCATACTTTGCATTTGTTTTCACTACTAATACAGATTTAACAGCTAACGCAGCCGAGTTTTCAACATCAGACGTCTCACTTGTATCACTCTTTTTAATAGAATTTTCGTAAATTTAAGTCAAGTGAACAACGTCTTACTACATTTTTTTAACAAGATCATCAAATTATTTTTGAAACAGAAAAAACTAGATCTAACTTTTTATACCAGTAGTTTAAGATAAAAGAACATTTCATGAAATACACTTATTTTTTTGATTAAAGCAGAACACCTGCTTACTGAAATATTTTATATGTCAATGTCCAGCTTGTTTTTGATAATAAGTTAACAGGTAATAAAATAACAGTTTTGAGTTAGAAGGTAGACTATTATTGACCAAACTAATTAATATTTACGTTTTCTACAGTACTAAGACTGTCTTAAGTTTGAGTAATTAAGTTTCCTCAAAACAGTCTGTACCTCACTGATATTATTTATTATTTACATAGAAAAAATTTGTTTCTTATTATGTAATTAATAATTATCCTATTTAATTAAAATGTTGTTAATCAAATACAACATATAAATCAAATGATTGTCGACAATATTACTTGCAGTTTTTTGACATTTGCCAACGTGTTAGTAAAGAAATTAAATAAAAACTTATTTTTAATAGCTTTGTTAATTATTAGTATTAGTTTTAACTAAAAAAAAATTCTTTCGATATGCAAGTCATAAGATTCTGAAAGCATTTGTCTTTTAAATTTAATAACAACGATTTTTCAACGATAAATTAACCATAACAACTAGGTACTTATTTTTTGTCAGTTTTGTAGTTTTCGGCGTTTCAAAAGTGATTTAATATGACAGCATTAAGTTTATTTCACGTAAACAAAAGCATGGTTTTAATCGAAGACATGACTTGCTTTTTAAGGCCATTAAAGATGTTATTTGATCATGCACTTGAGACTTGAATATAGCACAGTCCAGTGATAAATTTTAGTGGATTCAACTTTGAGGTCTTAGTTTCATGTCACTATTAAAAGTGCCTAATAACACCAAAATTAATGACCGACTACTTTCTTTATACTACCTACCACTAAAAATGTCACTAAAATTGGTTTTTGAAACTATTTAAAACAATTACTACTTAATTACCAATTTTTTTAAATAAAGAGTTAAACTATGAAATGGGCATTTTAAACAAACTTTAAACTTAAATAATGCCATCAGCAAATAAAAGTGAAACTTAAAATAATAAAATTCAAACGTCAAAATAATTTTAGTGTCTTATTCACTATTGATAGTCAGTTTACGATAGACGTTACATCCAGTGTAAGCTTTTCATTTTTCAGGTCAAATTTTGTTAATTTCTAATACAAAAGTTACAGACAAACTTTAAGAAACATGTAACAGTCTTGCATATTCTGATAAATTTATTTTTTTACTCTTATTAAAACAAACACAAAATTTGTGATCATTTTAGTAATTTCAGCAAAAATGTAAAACGCAAAATGCATAATATATTATTTTACGAGCATGTTATGATGGCTCTTATTCATGAGAATGTTTACCCACAATCGAGTTTGCGAGCGAATTTCATTACTACATGAGTGCCGATAACGGCTATCATTACTTGGTTGGATCTATAGATGTAGTGAGTAATAACTAATGTGTTGTAGATAAAATAACGTCAACGTTGCCGAAATTCTGAATTATTATACATATTGCATAAATTTATTAAGTTTGTTTTTGATTTCCAAAAAGGTCGTGGAAAAACGCTACAGTCAAAAAAAAAATTCAAAATTTATTTAGTAATCTCAAGAATATTCAATTTGTTTACATTTTACTGCACCTATAAACTTTAGTTCTAGGTTGTACATGCTGATGAGTTTTAGAAATCAACAAATTTAAAAAGACTGTTTAATTATTAGAGATAAATTCAATAATATTTTGGTTCGGTTGCCCATTTGATAGGTTTTGATTTCAATCACAGTTACAACTCCCAAAATGTCAAAACGAGAATATTTCAACTTAGTAGCATAGTGGCATAATTTTTATTTTTGTTTATTTTGGCAGAAATGATAATGCTCTATTAGGTTTTTTGCTTTTACTAATATTATATTTTTATTTTTTAGGAAAGGCGTACTTTTTTTAAATATTATAAAAACAATTTGACAACAGCATCAAACAACAACAAAACAGTATCTCAGAAAAAAATTTAATCATTTTTCAAGAAATTTAAGACATTTGTTTACATAAAATAAAAAACAATTGAAGCACATTATAATTTGAGATTTTTTAAAATGCAAGAGATTATGAGTAAAAATTAGCGTACGAGCGAAGAGACTAACGAAACGAAATCCATAATCTTGTATTATAAATGAGTTTCATATGCTATTGCAGTTGATCAGCTTGATATTTAAATAAATACAAAAACTACTTATATGTTAAATATACAGAGTGTCTATAATTGATTGTTAGTTAGGTCGAATTGGCTCTGAAAAACAAATGAATTTTGCCGCCTTCATAGAGGTGTAGACTGTAGTAGGTACGTGCCTATAAAATAACATAGTTAAAGTTTCATGTTAAGAAAATAACAGAGGAAAATGTCACATTTGAAGTTGAGATTTCTTCCCGAATCGCAGAGAAAATTCTTCCCGAATGGACCGAATGGCAAAGGAAAACGACTACGGCAAGAAGAAAAAGAGAGTTAATCACTTTTGGCTTAAATTTGAAAAAAGCTATTAAAATCGTTGTATCTACTTTTATAGATTAGAATTTTGATTTGAAAAGCGGATTTGAAAAGAAACGGGACAAGATGAGAAAAAAATGTTAGTTAAATTAATAACCACAAAATCAAAATCATAAATAAAAATAGTGACCTCTATTTTTTTCTAAACATAATTGAACATTTTTTAACATGCCTCCATTCATTTTTTTGGCAACAGTTATAGCTCATTCAAATTATTCATTCTTTTTCTGTAAATTTCACCTTTTATGAATCCAAATATCGAAAAATCTAGAGGAGTTAAATCAGGGGATTGGGGGGTCATAAAAGATGTACTCCTTTGTTTATGATTCCACTTCCAAAAAACTCTTGTAAATCTCAATTAAAGTTCATCATCATGCAATTGATTAATAAAAACAAAATTTATTCTCTCTCTTGCTGTTATAAAAATATATGGAACCAATTTGACAATTTTCTAGAATTTTCGTTGGATAAAGTAGAATTTCCACAAAATCATTAAAGTTTTCAACGCTCTAGGGTCAAAATTTTTATGACTTCACATATCCTGACAAGTGAAATCAAGCTTCGTCAGAAAAAAATGAGACATTTAACAATTCATCGTTATTTGGATTTGTTTGAAACCAATTACAGTATTTTTTTCAACTTTTATTGTATGGGGAATAAAGTTCGTCAGCAGTAGTTACTTTGTACGGATACAAATGAAGACATTTTCTTACAATTTTCTGGCATGTACTTCGAGGGACATCAGTTTGAAGAGAGAGCCTAGACAGTGATACATTTGAACTTTGCTCCAACCGTTCTCTTACATCTTGAACAATTTCTTCGTCTACTCTAGGCCTTCCTGGTGACTTTCCTTTTTCAACACTACCAGTAGTAGTGAATCGATTAACAATACAGTTGATGTGAACTTTTAAGGAAACCTCTTGTAAATTTTGATCAAGAAACGGCCATGATTTTTTCTTTACAAGCATTAATCGAGTACACTCATTCTCCATTGCAAAACATTCTTTCGAAAGTAAGCCATAACAATAAAGATGTTTTGTTCCACTAAGAACAGCATAGTTAAATTTACATCCAAATGTTCTGTCTTGTTAGTCTGTTTAGTCTTAAGAAAGATTGTTCATGACAGCAAAACTCAAAATTATGAAGCCACAAGTTCAAACTCCAAAACGATCGCTACTATTTACAGTTCAATTCTAACAGCGCGGAGAACACGGTGATATGTCCATAACCTTTTAGAACCGGCAAAACCTAATTATTTGCCACATTTGTTTGTTTTCCATAGCCAATTCGACATAACAACCAATTATAGACACTGTGTATTATTTTATACGGTAGGCACATGTATATTTAAAAATATAAACAGTTTACAGATTTTATTGTCAAAACTTATTTTTGAAGCATAAAGCTAATATATGAATTATTTAGTAAATTATGATTAATTAAATAATTAATTATTCAAGTCCAAACAAATGAAAAGAGCAAGAGGTGATTAGCTTTAAATTTGGTAATATCAAGCGTTTATAATTATTGACTGATAATATTTATATCAAAACTTTGAATTTAAATTTATTTGCTTAAGATTTTTGTTCTTTGCGAATGGTTTTGATTTTTTTAATGTTTATTTATTTCTTAATTATTTTTTTTGACATTTCTAATTATTAGTGTAATTTTTGAATTTTTGGATGAGCTTAGGAAAACTCCGCCTACCATTTTTCTTAGTGTACATGGTTGTACATGAATGTTCATACTTTTTAATAATATTTAATATATTTATATCACAATTATTAAAAAAGTTACGATATCTCAAAAAGTATAAATTTTAGGTATATTATATATTTGTATATTATTATTACATTATACTTAACAAAATTAAAAAACTATAAAATAAAGAATCTGATGATACAAAAAGATATAAAGCGCTCTATTTAAAAAGTTATAGCTGTTTAAATATTGTACAAAACAATAGTTGCACGCAGTATGATAACATCAACTAATATTAGTGCCATACCATTTTTAGTTTCATATCAAATTTCAATAGCCAATTGCTAATAATAATACGAAAAATGTACCTTAATTGAACATACAATTTTCAAAATTTTGTAAATAAAAATAAATAATTTGGCAATCTTACATTTAAAATTTAAAAACAAAATATGAATTTAATGAATTTGATCCAGCAAAACAAAATATGCAAAAAAATAACTTGCATTCTATTTAAAATAATTGAGATGGGTACGATCCTGGACTATTGGAATACTTATAATATATATTTAAAATATGCACTTTTTTGCTTCATGTATTATAACGTATATATTCTCACACCATAAATGCGAAAGCCAAAATCGACCGATATCGCACTATTGGCCTACCCTGTATTTAAATGAATAAAGTGACTTAAAGTACTGCTACAAAACGCATTTCACATGTGTCACGCACATGCCACAGAACTGACTACAATTCTACACTAAGTTAGAATCTCATATTTTTTTTAGTATGTATACCTATCAATCTTTTTGATTTCATCAAGACTTTTTGCTACACACATTAAATCTAATAAAAATCAAATAAACACTTGACATTTCTTAATAATAATACTTGCACTTTTCGAATGGTTTTGACTTTTTGAAACTTTTCATGTTACCGTTTTAAGCAGGAAAGAAAATTTAAAAGATTAATCTTGGTTTTGTTCTGTTCGCTTTTGCACACTTAGTGTCTTTTCGGCCCACTTTTTTCTTATTAGTTAGCATTTTTTTTTTATATAAGAAACACAAAAACGCTTATGATATTATCTATAACCTTAAATATTACGTTTAAGTTTTTAGAGATAGATAAGTCTTTGTTATTTAGGACGACAATATAGACCACAGATGTAACTTTCTTCTCTAAATTTTCATCGTTCTGCAACAGCAAGTGCTTATTTCTATTTTTCCTCCAATAGATACACATCACAATTTGTAAAACACTAGCACCAACCTAATTTACATAATATCCCTCTAACAATAACCATTTTGAGAAACTCATGTACCTAGTTAATTTCCACCTGTTCGACCCGCCACTGGCAAAAACCTTAATAGTAGCCATCAATTCGGTGTCAATAGCCATTAAGCTGATTGGCGCCATACCTACCTATCCAAGAATCGAAGAAATATTTGCAATAACCAAGTCGATAACGATAATAATGACATCCTTAACAAAGTACTGTGCATTTATCCTGCATAATGAGATGCCGCCTATTCCGCGAGATTATTCCCGAGAGAAAGAAAGAAGACATAGCGTGTTGTTGTCGGCATCTCCATAGAGGTTTGTTACGCGGCGCTCGTGAGCAGGCGAGTCGCTCACCTCGAGGACCACACACATCGATATTTTTCCTCGCTCCCCTACACCTCTTCTATTTCACGATCATGACGATAGGTGGCGAGAGTTGCAGTAAAGAAACAAATGCGGGTTGTGATGTCCGACGGTAAGTTGATGTTGGTCAAAACGGGAAAAATTAAAATTAATGAGATTATTTGCGTAGAATATCCGCATACTTTAAGGACAGGAATGTAGATATATGAATATAATAAGATGTTTGTTAATACATATTTAGTAGATATAAACAGATGCATTTAATAATTTAAGTGTTTTGCTGTCTAACATGGTCGTGCTGAATAATATACGCATTGTTTAAGAGGCAACTTTGTTATGTGTGCACATACATTTGAAATAAATTATGTGCTGAATATTTGTTTAATTTTAATGTTGCTGTATCTACTTGAGCTGGCGAAATGTTTCTGGGAAAATGCTTAGAGTAGGAAGATTCGGATTATTTATACAGGTACTTTTATTCGCAACATTGATTTAGAAGAATATTGACTTCTCGAAAATATTCTTATACACAGTACGTTTTAGGTTTAGGTATTAGCTAAAAAATTCTATAAAGCAATACCAACTAGATATTTATAATGAAAAATTAATAAATGATTATTTAATTCCTAAATGGGGACTGTCAGATTTAATCTAAAAATTTAACAAATGAAAAATTTATTCGAAACAGCTTAATTTTCAAATTTAATTTATTTGAAATAAATTCCGATGCACTGTTAAAAAAAACTCTTTTTTTTAAATAAATAATCAAACCTTCGTAGAATATTTTTAAGGTATTTCTACTTATGAGAAGAGACTAGCATTTATACTTTTCATATTCAACCGCAATAGGAGTGAAATTAGCTACAATTAAAAAACGGTAACAAACGATACTAAAGATTCTTAACACTTTTAATGCGTTTCTACTACATTATAATTTCGCCGTTTAACATCATTAGTAGAAAAGACGTTGAAACGTTCTATCCGACAATAAGAAAAATCTACATTGATAATAGCTAATGAACCGTTTCTCAGAACTTTGTAAACTATTTATCTCCTAATTCGTTCATTACTTGTACACTCCTTTGCGAAATAAATCACTATTTGTTAGCTAAATTACGTTGACTACCGTGAAAAGTACAATTTTGATAGGGGAGCCGAATGTCTAATTTGACGCATTACATTTTATCGAGTGATCAGTAGAGCTGAAATAACCATAAAAAATGAACAATCTATTTTAGAGAAAAGTCATGAGCAATGCGTGACCACAAAAAATTAAATTGATTCTGTCTGAAATGCCTTAAAAATGAAGATCATTTTCCGCCTCAATAAAATATCACTTAGATCTCGACACATTTTCAAATTTAAATGATGGCGAATCAGCTACTTTACATATCACCTTTCAAAAATGTCAAGTGGATGTGTTTTGAATTAATCAAAAGTTTAATGTTAATTTAAGACAGCTGCTTGAAACATGCTTGTGGCAGAAATAATAATTTTTACATTTTAAGGACTAGGTGAAAATCTTTGACTTTACAGGTTGATTGAGAGTGGTGATATGGTGATTATTTATTTAAGCACTTGAAAACATGGAGACTTATTATGTCAACTAATGAAAGTAAATTGCAGTAAATAGTAGCGATAATGAGATGGATAATTTATTGTTGTTCTAAATCTTGCATTTTTAATTAATAAAACATTTTGTTAATCAGATAAAGTTGTTTATGGAGTGCACTGCATGTCAATGTAAGTATAAGTTGGTATATTTATTATTACAACTGGTGCACTCATAAATTCAACGCAGTAACTAGACCGATCCACATTTTTTTTTCCGAAATCGATCAAGTGAAATAATTTTGTAAGTGGCCGGAGTTTCAACATTATTTTAATTTATTAGACGCACGAAATTGTTAGAAAATGTCCAATCACGAAGTAAGAAAAATGCACTTCGCAATTATAAAAGAAACTAAACTTGCTTCCTTTTTATTAAAGAAAAACCGCACTCTCTTCTATTTTGTTTTTGACGATGTTACAAAAATGACTGATTGCTAATGAATTTAGTTATGCTGTAATAAATATCATGTAAAACTAGTTTTCATTATAAAATTAACTCAATTCATAATTAAATATTGTTTTCAGATGCATTATGATTAAAATTATAAGAAAAAAAAATATGAAAAATAAAATAAATAAAATCAAAAACAGCTTACAATTTTTTGTATTAGACGATATTAAACATTTTTTTATTAAAAGCAAAATAGTTTGAGTAGAAAACATTTTATCAGAACTAAACATCGTCATAAATATTTTTAATTCAATTTCGACACGAATTTTTATCTTGACCAAATTTTAATTGTTATAATTGTCTTTATTTTCACAAATATTTGTGGTTGTAAAAATATTATTAACGATCTAATATATCTTTAATTTTTGTACCTAGGTACCTTTATTATTTAACAAGCATAAAGTTATTATTATTAATAAATGTCTGTGGATATGAATTTTTCATTAGCAGATGTGTTTTAATTGCGAAGAACGATTTTTATAAAAATTGTGTACGAGTTACCGGTAATTTCTAAAATGGTTGTTAAATTGATTTCGCAATGCTTATAGTATCTATTGTTTATGTGTAACATAAATTACGAATTAAACACACACACTTGATTGAAAGGACTATTTTCTTTTATTTTCTAAGGTCAAAAGCTTAATTAAAAATAACAGAAACATTTAAGTTATTTTTTAATAGAGTAATTTATATAAGTAGTTTATTATAATTGAACATATTTCTATAGAAAGTTAATGATATTCGGATATTTGTATGCAAAATAAGCTGAATACAGCAAAAACGGAAATAATTTTGATGAAATCAACTTTTTCTACATTCGTGCCTACATTTCCCAAACGAGGAAAAGTTTAAGATAGAATTAAAAAAGTTTGTACGGCTGTTCTACAACTATGGGAACCTATTTATTTTAATCTTGAAATGTGAAGGTAAATATTAATTATTAAAAATAAAGTCGAAACAGTGTAATAATTAAATAATTTGATGTTTAATAAAAAGTGTCAAGAACTAGACTTATGTGAAAATCCTACTGTGTCGTGTTCTTTTATATTCTAAAATTAGACCAAAACAACGTGAGTTGTCTTGTAGAACACGTTTCGTTTTCCGATCGCGTGTCTTTTGTATGAAGTTAATTGTTTAATAATACACTCATACATCCAGATTCAAGAATGACTTAACCTTATTTTATTGGGTCACCACAACTCCATGAATTATAAATTGACTTGGAATAATGCACGCCGACGTTGTAGATAAATTGAAAGTGTGAGGTCTTCGTGTAAAAATATCCACCTCATTTAAATCTATATTAACTCGGACATTTATCGGTGTGCTATTCATAAATTATTGTTAATTTATCCCATGTAATGAAAATTCCACATCACCGGAATACTTAGACCGACCTCGGTAACACCAAAGGCGATTTCTTCCTGCATTTTCTCCACATACCAAATGGCATAAAAGAAAATTTTCGTTTTGGATTTGTTCGACCGAAGATGACCAGTCCGTTCCATCCGCATAGCATCATGCACACACGCCTTTAGATGCCTGCACTCTTTAATTGCAAACCAATCGTAAATTACTCCGTAGATGGTATTATTGGACTTTAAATTAAAAACAATCGTGTGGAAAAACTAAGAATATTGCATTTCTCTACACATCAGAGAAAGCTATTCGCTAATTATTTTTTAATAATTCATTTTCAATTCACGTGGTTCTAAATGTTTAATTAAATCCGTCTGGTCGGAGCGTCGTCGGAAACTTTTACATGAAATCAAGCTATAAGAGCTCCTCTGTCTGAAATTACCCATAAAATGATCAAACCTCACCCCACGTCCTCCATCCGATTAACCGAAATGCTTGCTCACTCTTTAGTTTTAAGCGAATTGAGTTTTTGCTATAACACCACGCTGCCTTCAAGCAAAATTAGTCTTTATCAACCCCTGAATACGGTGATATTGTTATCGATTGATTGGTGGGGTGGAATCTTACACCTTGTAAGCGAGGGTGCGGAATTCAATTTTCTACATCACTTGTAAATAAAATCAAAGTGTACGAACTCAGAAAAGACATGGATCGATGCGAACGCAAACAGGGGGTTGTATTGAAAACACAATTTTCACAGAGGGGAATGACTATTTCTTGTGAAAATTTGATCAAAAATTACACACAAAGTAGTGGGGAAGTTTCTTTATTTTTGTTCTTAATGTCTCTGTGGGTAATAAATCGACGTTTACAGGTAGAGAATTGAGTAAATGAATGGTTGCATAGTATAATATCTTCACAGCTACTAAAGTCTCTTCGATAAATATCTAGATGCTAATGGTGTTACTTAAGAACTTTGTTCAGCGTTTATTTATCTTTATGAACGCGTCATGCTTTTGTTGAGGTGCTTTAATGACTTATAAATGTAAAGTCTATTGTCTATTTTATATTAAAATAGCTAAAATAACACGAAAGGTGTAACTTTACAAGTAGAAGTCGTTTTTATTTTGCTTTTAAGAAATTGTTATACCCGTAATTAATCAACCTTGGACACTTTCATGTACATTTAAAAAATATATTATTTATTTTATATCACATTATTATAAAAACACAATAGTTGTACATTGTTTTTATATTGCAACAACAAATTCTTAGAAAACAATAATTTTATTTAATTTTCATGTTTCATTAAACATTATCTTAGGACATCAATCACAATCTTTTACAGTTAAAATTAAACTTGGTTAAAAAAGATTTATTTTATTTCTTTTTAAATTAAATAAATTTATCGTGAATTGTTCCCGGTAACAAAACTATCTATCAATCTACGTTCGCTGAATTAATTTCATGTTTACTGGAGCGCTGAGTCTAAATAGATTCAATTGCATAGTCTTAGAAAGTCGTAAGTTCTACTACAATAATGAATTAAACACAAACAATTGATTAGTTTTTTTCGTATTATTGTTAGTTATTATTTGATATAATTAACTTTGACGTTAAGTTAATTTGGTTAAGCTTCTATAATTGTTTTATTGTATTTCGTCTTTTCTTTTAGTTTTAGTTAATTTATAAAATAAAACGAAAACAAAGGAACTTTAAAATTTAAGTCTCTGTGGAAACGAATGTATTATCATAATATTAACTTTAATTTGACGATAGAAAATTTTTGATTTTGCGTGTCCGTCATAAAATTACTTTCAGAGTTTGGTTTTTCTGTTTTTTTTAATATTAGAATCTAATATTTAAAATACGTATAAAGCTTAATATTCTTATCATATACGATACATGAAAATTTTATACCATATATATATATATATATATATATATATATATAAAATTCCTGCTGTAGAAGCTACGTTTGGTTACTTTTTTATTTGTGGCTGCCCCTAACTGTGTATTTTTGCGTTTTGAATAACGGATAATGCCCACTTACACTTTTTCATAATGACACCGAAAGTCCCATTTTGCAAAACCTTTCATATCTTCGAATTTTTTTTTTTTTATTCTACATTGATTTTTGACCTTTATTTTTAAGATGTTTTCAAATTCAATGTCTGTAAAACGTATAATATTATTTACTGGGTTTTTCAATATCTTATATGGATTGTAGTTGCAAAAAGGAGGATCCATATTAATGCTCAAAATTAAAAATTAGAAACTCCGGTTTAATCGACTTTAACAAAAATAAAATAATGAGTCTAATTCAACTATTCTTATTTTATCTTTTTATTTAACTAGGCTGAAAAATACATATTTGCTCACAACTTTTTTTTGGCATATACCTAGATACTTTTTTAAATATAAATTTTGAATGATTCATTAACGCATTCAGAATAAATGCGTTAATAGCTTTGTTCTAACAACAAATTAGAAATAAATATTTTTGAATCCATTTTCTCTCACAAAGATAACAAAATAAGTCTTAAAGATTTTTCACCATTTTTAAATCGGAATCTAAAATTTTGAAAAAAAATTGAAAACAATAAACAATATTTGGCTTAATTGCTTAAACACAAAAAAAGATACAAACATTTTTGTAATGTAGCTCCAGATTATTTTTGGGGTTAGATTAGGAAAATATTCTTTTATAACTGAAAACTCTCTTAATATTCTAAACAATACTGCGAAATCGATAAAAATTATTTTCCCGTTTACTGATGTTTAATTTTAAAAAGACGTATAAACCATAAAATAGTGTTAAATAATTCTATAAAAACGAAAGTTATGCTGATATACAAAGAATACGAAAGTAACAGGAAGTTAACTAGAAATCATTTAAAGCAATCACTTTTGAATCTTTGATTGGATTTAAAAGTGACATTATAATGTTATTATAAAAAAATCTTACCTGAAAATTCATGACGAAATCAACTCAATATTTGGGAACCGTAAAAATGAATTTTACCTGTTAACTTAAAATTTGATTTAAAAAATATAATCTATGTATACGCTTCTCTAAGAACAATGGTCCAAAAAATATGTGGAACTTGGTCCAAATTTCCACCATCGACGACACTTACAAGTGAATAGTCCACTAAATACTAAACAAATTTTACGAACCCATCAAACAAATATATGCTGTAAACAAAAAGCAAAATAAAGATTTTTTTGTAACGTATGTCGTACATCTTATATTGAAATGTCACTTTAACATAACAATTTCTGCTCCTAACCTTACTTTAGGTTCTACATAATCTCTCTAAAAAAATTGAATGCAATTTTAATAGAAAGTTAATCGAAGAAAAAGACGCAGGCAAGATAACACACAAAACTCAAATGACTATCACTGTCATTAATAAAGGTACGACATACCTCTACAATAACAAAAATGTGATCTTCTTTTTTTGAAGGCATAGTACTAATCGTTACCTTCTGAAAAGATTTCTGCTGTTTTGACCGAACGTTCAATTTAAAAACGCAATTTTTGGGAACATGTAAGCGTCGTGAAACGGGGACTTAACGTATCACAAATCAAATAAGCGGAGCTAATTTCGCATGTTAAAAAAATTTCTTGCTGGAAATTATTCAGTATTTAATGGACTAATAAATTACATAAGTCTCGTTAGGAATGGACATGTTGATCATTTTTGCCCACGGTTTTTTAAAATTTCTAAATATAACCACTTAAACACTTTCATGATACGTCAATTACAATGTTTTTTATTTGCCTACCTATAGATGATAATGTAGATCTAGCCAATTAGTTTATTACGTAAACAATTTGTTATCATAAATAATACAGAAACAAAAATCAGAATTATTTTTAACTTTATAGAAACAATAATATTTTCTGTGACATTAATTTTAAGTAGTTTTAGTTTTTTTATTATTTGATTCGATTGTATACCTAACGGCAGTAAGTATACATCTGTTACATACAAATGTTTAAAAAATCCCATTTTCTTTCAAAAATTAAAGAAAACAAAAAAAAATGGAAATCTAACCATATCTTGTTGTTTTCCTAGCAAAAAGTATATTAAAGATTCTAGATGACAAATTCTTTCAGTTTCTAAAAACATTTATGTTACTCATTGGTAAACCATAAGCTATCCATAAAATGGTTTATAATGTTCCCATACAAATGGGTAAGATACGCTAACTACCTGCAAACATTAGCATCTATTAAAAGAAGTGCCCACTAGGTTATATGTCGTTTTTGGAAACAAAATTTATAAATCTTTAATCAACTTTGTTAAATATCTAAATTACACATATGAAATTTATGATATTATACCTATTTACTCGCCAAAATTTTTTTGGTAGTGTCCGAAATCTTGTACAAAATACCTTTTGTACATACAGTAGAAATTTTAAATTTTAATTAAAAATTGACAATCACGGAAGAGTGAGCGTTAAAGATTTAATTGCGTGTCGCCAAGAGAGACATTTGAGAAAGTTACAATTTTATGCATTTAACTGTCAAATTTTGGAACCTCAAGCGCGCAAGGTCCATTTTGACTGATTTTGACGTTTACGTTTTGTCTTGATTGATCAGACTTTAACGTGTCAGATAGATAACTGAGTAGTTGATAACGTAGGTGTATATATTTAGAGCAAAAAGTTACTTTATTGATAGCGTTTTAACCACCGTAATTGAACAATAACGCATAACTTTTGCTCAAAATATATAAATAACTTTTTTGTTTGACATTTAATGGCGGTTTTTTTGTAATATCATTGTTTTTGTAGTTATTTATGTTTATTAGCATAAATGAATAGCTTCTGCTAACTTTCACATTAAATATCCAACTAATTGAATTATTGCCCAATGACTAATTAAACGTCTATGACTGGTAACTATTATTCTTATTTGTTCATACTTACATTTTGATGATCACTGGGTACATGCTAAGAGGTTTAATTTTTAACTTTTTTTTATCTCTTTTTTAAATTAAAACATTTTATGCAAACCTAGTGTGCTCTAATGCAGACGAAATTTAATTATCAAAGATTTTAACATATGAACAAAAACTTTGTTTTTAAAGTTATCTAGGTATGGAGGTACACTGTTCAGAGTGGTTTCTAAATCAATTTAAAATTTTGAAGTACCTACTTATTTAGTTAATAGGTACATAAGAATAGGTACCAGATTTTTTTATTGTGGTAAAAATAAAATTGGTAAAAGAAATAAGTTATTAATCATCCATAGGTAAAAATACCTTTTTTGCATTTTTTTTATATTTTCTTCATTACAGTATGTGGTATTTTATGACAAGTTTTGTAATATTTATTAAAAATACGATACAATCGATCTGTCTATCTTAAGATATCAATTAATTTATGTTGCTATCGGATGTCCTTTACGTTTTATTTTAGAATCAGGAATGATATCTAAAATAACTATTCAAAGCATGCATAATATAGTAACTTTTTACTTCGTTTATCCTATTCCCAGAAACATAAAATAAGTGAAAATGTGATGAGCTCAGTACCCCGCGATCCGTATCTAAACAACCCACACCTACCTGTCAAAATACTACAAAATATTTAACTTTTAACAAAAACACACGTTGTTAATTTATTCCGGTGTTTAGTCACACCATACAATTTCCGTCGGACTTACCTGTATTTTTCGCAACCATGGAAAATTTAGCTCAGACAGAACAATAACAAACAAAACATTCAAAAGTAAACAAGTTGCTAGAAATAACTGGGTCTGTATTGAATACATTCGAAGGACTTTAGAAAATCCTTGACACACTGTGTCTAAACGGCTTATTTAACGAAGTAATCCTCTAGATATACTCCTCAGATCGAAATACGATGACTTCGAGCCATGTCTGGATAGGTACCTTGAATGAAAGGGATTTTTTTCCATGTCAACGCCAGACGAGATTTACAATCTATAGCGAATTTTATGTATACCTTGAGGTTTACAAAGGCATTCTTCGCATGGGTGACAAAAGGCCGTGCAATAAAACTGTTGTCGAAGGTACAGACCGAAACAATTCTCTATTTGGAGGTAAAACAATTAAACGAGGGGTCATAAAGTATCCATGACAGCGCACGTAGGGCTCCGATTCCCAGCGATCTGGAGAGGGAAAAAAGAACTCTTCATCATTCGAAGGTGACGATTTTCACGAATGAAGTAGCAGGCAATAAAATTTCAATCCAGTCTTATGATACGAAAGGAAATTTTCTTGTTTTTTTTTATCGAGCTCTGTTTATATTTTTATATTTAATTTTGTAGTCACATTTAGAAAAACTTTTCTCGGTCATGCTTCTCATATCTTCTCGTAAAAATATTGTTAAAACACAATAAATATAAAACTATTTCTTTAACTGATGAATTAACTAGATAGGTAGGCATATTTCTTGTACATTTCAATAGGCATACCTCTTCCGTTTCGGAATTTGTCTCCCACTTTTATAATTCTTGAAGTACTATGTCCTAACCGTTACGATCTTATAGATTTTTCTTTCAATTTAATACTTAACAAAGCATGTAGGTTTAATTTTTGATTTAGTGTAACTTCAAAAACAGCAAAACACAAATGCTTTGAATTGTCACAATTTAGCTAGTTCAAAAATAAAATTTTTGTTTGTAGATGCCTGACAAACATCACCGTTGAATAATTCCTATTAAATTTTTAATCAAATACAAAATATATTGGTGCAAAATAAAATTTTGTTTTTTTGTTTAAAAACTCGTTTTTTCGCACTGCAGAAAAATTAAACAAGATATTTATTGATATCTGTTTATTTGTTAGGAAAGCTCTGACAGGACAAGAATGTTTATCCTATCTCGTCTTGTCAAAGAGAATGCTAGGTCATCTGTTCATGCTGAATCACTCATAATTTAACTTATCATAAATTTAAAATATTTATCTAACAGCATGAGATTTAAATACAATAATTGTTGTTCAACATTATGATGTCATGTATTCAACTCTTCAAGACATACAAATGGAATTTATATTGAAAATTCCATTCAAGGTAAAAATTTTAAATTGAAATGTCAAAATTATAAAAACAGAAATGCCACCCATACACTTCATATTTTAAACAAACAGAATGAGGTAAAAGCGTAAAATATGATCCTGATATTTATTCCTTTTTTGGCACTTTACATGGAAATTGACCAAAACTTCACAGTTAAGCTGTAAAAACATCGCTGACCTCTACTACTCTTTATATAAATTTTGTTGTTTAGATTCGTGTTTTTACAATTCCCATCGTAAATAATTTTCGCACCTTCCAGGAATTTATATAGTGAACTGCTCATAACCCGTTAACGAAATTGTCACTTCTCACTTCTTCGAACCTGTTTCCTATTTAATTATCTTGGCGAAACTAAACGACCAAAGCTCACATTACCTCTTCACCGTTTTAAAGAGGTTTTAAAGCTCGGTATAATGTCGAAGTCGAGTAAAAGATCAGATTTCGTGTTTCTCGGTTTATTTATGTGTTGATTGTGTCACAGAAACTCGCCGCTTTCGTCATGTACACCGCCATAATTGATTCCAACAAGAACGAAACACTCATTTTTTCGAAATAAGTGGCTACAATTATAGGAAAAAGTTGCGATTGTCGGTTGTTGACGGTACCTCGTAAATTTTCTCTACTCAGGTGGGCTTTCAGATGCAAGATCTATACCTAATATAATGCGGTGCTTTATTGTCATTCGAAAGACCCTGTGGTGACAGAAGGAGTCATTCACTATTGTCACTCAACCGTACTGTTGACCTTTACCACAAATCCGAAACGACATCACCAACTAACCATTTCATGGAGCGAAGATAAAAGCAAATTAATGAAGCGAGTACATGACTAAACATGAAACCATTCCCTTTTCGATGAGTTAAGATTTCAGTGAAGTGAAGCCTCTATTCAACCCGAACCTATTCACACTGATATCTCTATAGCTTTGTGTACAGGTTCGCTAATTAATTATCTCCATGTAGGTAAATAAATTTAATATAGCTACAAGCAAAATCAGAAAGAATATAAAAAATAACAATGATAGCTTCTTCAGCTTGTCATATTTTTTGTTACTTAAGGATTGGCTAATAATCGTGACAAAACAATCAAAAAATGACTCTAAAATTTAATTTTTACTTAATAAGTTACTATTGACGGAATTGGTATTTTGATCTGATTGTATAATACAGACTGATATTTTTTGTATTTTCTGAAAATAAACCTTTTATTAGATATCTGTACAACACTAAATAATTATGTATTTATTGTTACTTACTATGCCGAGTGCATGTATATACCGGATGTCCGGTTGTACCAGAAAAACTTTTATGATTGAGTTTACGAAAAAAATTGCTTATAAAAATGAAGTGACTGGGCCAAAAAAAACAGGTTTTTATGTCGGCCGTAAAAGACATATTTGTACACAAAATTTAATGTTTGGTCATTGTAAAGTGCAAAAATTACGAAAAATATGTTAAAAATATTAAAACAAAAATATCAGGTTACCAAAAACATCAAATAATAATCTGAACAATAATCTGCAGAATAATACTGAAAGTTAAAAATAAACGGGAATGATCAAGAGTATAAATAAGAACCATTATCATCTTACGATACAGATTGTAAATCGGAAATCAGAGCAAGCAAAACAGAAATCGGCTTTTAATATAATTAGAACGAAATTAAATATTTAGAGAAGAGCTAAAAATAATCCCTAATAGCATTATGTAAAAAGGCAGCTAAGACCCAGAAATGAATGAGAATGATAAAAAGAATTATGATTGAAAAACTGAAAAGATATAGAACCTAAACTTAATAGCACAAGTGTGGCAAATACGATTCGCAAACACGTATAAAAATGAAAAAAAAAACACCTCTATTTCACCAGCTTAAAATTCGTCACTTGCTGAGCAAGATTTTCCTAATTTATTTGTATCAGTAAGGAAGAAAGGTGAAAAAAAGATATATGTACCAAATTTTAAGATATTTTAAATATCTTTTATAAAAATTTCAAAAAAAAGTATTGGTGGTGCACTATTAGTTTAATAAATTTATCTGATAACTTGGTTTATGACAAATATTTACAGATATTTTTAATTTCCATAGAAATTACTTGATAAATAATCTTAAAATTTTTGCTTCTGACTACATGTTCTCAGTATATTAAACTACAGTTAAAATTAAAAATTGATTACACACTGCGCAGAGAAATTTTTCAATAAATTACAAAAAATGAGTTGCTATTTATTATTCAGGAAACGAAATAGAAAATTAAAAATTTACATGTTTTTGAAAAACATGAACAAAATAAAGATGGTAATAGTCAATGAATGAATAGACCTCAAAAATCAAAAAAAAAAAAAAAATGTTTTTTCTTGTATCCAACATATTTTTTTTATTTTTTATCCAAATTGTTCTTGCGCCACTACGATAATGAAACTTTATTGTTAATCGAAGAAGTGACAGTTTCGACAGATCTATCTGACCTTTTCAAAATCAGAATATTAGTAAATACAAAAAAATGTTAGAATGACGAACAGAGAAAAATTGTGAATACACAGCCTGAATTTTTACAGAAGCTTTTCACAAGGATGCTAATAAGGTTCTTCTTTTTTATTGTGCTATGATCACACAGCGATAAAGATCTACGTCCTTACTAACGTGCCCACGCCTTGGCTCATCTTTTTTCTTTAAAAAATTCTGTTTACAAATGGTTAAAAAAGCTTTTTAATATTCAGTGCTGGCCTTAAGCGGTACGCAAACCATGGGAAAATGCCTCTCTACCTTAGATTTTTTAAACTGCTATTTTTACTCAAAAATACACCACTAACAGTTGTCAACGCAGATCAGTCAGTACAAGTGACGTTTGTCAATGTACAATTGCTAAATTTCAAGAAAAAATAAATTAAGCATACCAATTTTGTTGTCAGGGCCATAAAAAGTGCGCAAAGTAGATATAATTTTTCTTTGATAGTTTATGATTAAAAATGTCGTTTATGTTACTTCACAGCATATTTCAAGTATGTAATATAAATTTAGCTAATTTCAAAAACACGCTGCATATGAGGTAGTTTAGTTGAATTTTTCACCTCACCCTTATACATTACTTATAATTTACTTTATTTTTCGTATAAAGTACATTAATGAATTATATGAATACAGAAACTGCTCATGGTTGTCTTCTATCTGCATTCATTACCGCTTACGGCTGGTCAAATCGTTTAATTTTTCAGATCATTCTTTACTGTTAAGTAATTTAATTGTTGCTTAAATATATCTTAGCTGCTATAATTTGCCGCTCAATAAATTTAGCTGCCACTCAACTAATTTATTCCTTTGTGTAGTGACGTACTGTTGTCTTTTTGTGATGAAATGTAATGGTTATTTTACTGACCACAACTAGCATAATTATGATCGAATAAAAACTGCGTCAAAGTAGTCACTAAAATTTAAAATAGGACAATAGCCCTGTGTTTTGTCAAGTATGACATTTAAGACCTGCCATAAGTATTATGTCACTTTGACATCTGAACATATCAATTAATGTTTAACCTTAAGCTGTGACAGAGATGTCTTGATATAACACGCAGAGTTATCAGAAGATATCAGATTCTATGGCGCACTTAGACAACGTATTTTATGATCATATGATATTCCAATTATTTATTTTATTGAGTTTAACAATACAAATATTATGTTCAATAAATATAAGTTCAAAGGTTTGGGATGAAATAATTTCTAAAAAATCTAAAAAACGCTCAAAATATTCAATATTGTGCTTGATTATAAAATGCCGTTGCAGTTTTAGAGAAAATAGTACCACCTAGTGCAATTATTTGCAAAAAGCTATCGCAGTTTAAGTGCATAATTACCTACCAGTTGTTGACCAAGGGTCGTAAAGCCACAAGTCGAAAATTGATTTTTAAGTATTAAGCCACAGCAGATGTAATAGTAGGTTACAGTACAAAACTGGTAGATAAGCGCTTTGTAACAAGCCGAGAAAAGTTATTTGCAAGGACGAAAGCCGTAGGGTCTGGCTTTGCTAATTTTCAAAGCATGTTTAAATGCGTTTCCCAGTCGTGTATTATATATATGTAGGTACCTACGTATGTATAACAGCTTCTGCGTTACCGACAGGAAGTACAAGTCAAAAAATATCCTTACGTTAAGTTGAAAAAATATATAACAGGACTACTTTTCACACTGATTTTGTGTCTTAGTTCTTTTAAAATAATATATACAAAATTAATACACATTTTTTTTTGAGGTTTACTGATCTATATCCATCAGATAATTTTTAAAAATATTTTTATTTTACCTGTCCTATGCATATTTTATATTATAAAAAGGATTTTGCATTTATCCAGTTTCGAACATTAGATACTACTATCACCGCTCAAATGTAAATTAATCTGTCCTGTTATTTTGATTAATATTTAGGTTTAACTTTAAAATTTTTAGTCAAATCAAATTAACAGCAATGACAAACTTACGAATTCAAATGTGAGTAGATACTTAAACACAATATTTGATCTTCTCTCTTATGTTCTATTCTGATGTCTATGAGACATCTATCTAATCTTCTATCTAATTTTATTGTTTAAAATTGTATGTATACCAAATAAAAAAATTAAAATCTATCTAAGGTAGAGCTGCCAAATTTCGTCCTCGAATCTAATTTTGTTCTCTTAAATGTCTTTTGTTACAACTACAAGAGTGTCAAGGAGAAACGTTACTTTTTTACGCTCAAACTACGCTAATAGATTTTTAAAAAAAGTGTGGTTTATTAAAAATACAAATAATAGAATAGTTTCTTCGATATATCATAATTTTTCACATAAGATATCTGTAATATTTAGGGAAGAATATTTGGCTACTCTGTCTTACCAACTAACGTTGAGGCATCTTACTTATCTATTCCTAAAATTTTAATACATTTTTACTCTCGTATTTGCATTGAGGTGTTGCATCGATTTATTGAAAAAGCTGTCTGCAAATTTTAATCACACATAACACATTTACCAAATATTTATTATTACAAATGGTAACTATAATAACAAGCGTTAAAAAAAGGATTACCTAGTTCACCTATGATTTCTTATAACGATATAACGTATGTCGTAGAGCACAAAAATAGCACTTCGACATAACTAATTGTGTTGCCAACCTCACTTTGTTCAGACTTAAAAAAATAATGCTGCTTAAAAAATGGTTTTTATAAAGTACAAAATATGCTGAAAACTGCCACTAATGTCAGTCCCAAAAAAGTACGACGTACTTCTACTATAACAAAAATGTGGCTGAGACGATATTGACCGTTTTTTTGAACATATATTTATTCTTAAGCTGGATAAATTGCTGTAGCAGGATGTTCAGGAACTTCTAAGTCTAGACTGGAAATTCTGGAAAATCGCAACATTGCACATTTTAGTACACGTAACTAAGTTCTGTAAACACTCTAGCAGTTCTCAATGAACAAATTAAAACGACGTAAACTATTTTTCTGTTATAATGGAAAATTTGTCCGCCTATGTATGTGAATGGAAAATTATGTATGTTTTACTAAAGCTTTTCGAAATAATTATATTTATATATGTTTTTGTTTTACTGTTTTAATTTTAGTATTAGGTATTAAATTTGTCCCTAACACAGTTAACAGTTGAACATTTATAGATAACTGTACCTAATAAGTTAATATAACAATTATTGTAAATGCGAGATGCAAAAAATTCGCTGCTTTCTAATTTATTCTTTCATTTTTCTTCATAGTACCTATACATATGTGGATACATATATAAAAAAAAATTCACACCTATTTGTATTTATGAAGAATAGATTAGTTTCAGCAGGTGTACATAAATACAGAAATACTTAAACGTAAATAGATACAATTAGGTATTCTTCTTTATAAGTTTTACATTGATCCAATTTGCTTAAATTAGAATTCAAAATAACTATAACCAATACTGCAAGATACTTTAATACTGTTTAATTCGTCACAGATTTGTAGAGGAATACATTCATCCTTATTTATAAAACAAAATTAGACATTTTCCAATAACTTATTACCTATTTAAAATTCCTCCCAAAATTTAACTTAGAACATTCATTTATATTTTTCCAAACCATGCCCACATAAATTTATAATTATTTTTCAATATTTTATTAAATTATAACTCGTATTTTCTGTAGGAGGTACAAATAAAACGAAACTTATAATTTTCAGTGTTTGTAGAGTAATATTTAGGTAGGTCATTTTAAAGAACTAAGTAATCCTATTCTAATGACTAAATACTAAAATTTTTATCCTATAATTAATGAGTAAACGACAATCACCAAAAAACTTTAAGGTAAGCAGTCACGACTTTCAAGCTCTCTACTAAAATATTAACATGAGATCATTAACGATCGTTGAAACGTTAAAAATTGACAAAATCTTTAATTCGATTTTCTAATTAACAAAAGTTCCCGACTCAGCTTCAATTAAACTCAAAGTTTTATAACGAGCTCGCTAATTACCAATCAATTTTCCATCAACACGACAGAAGTTCGTCAATTAACGACATCGGATTGATAAAATCATTATCTAAACCACTTATTAATTCATACCACTTGTGTATGATATTGAATTACCACGTTTACACTGCAGACTCCGCCTCGGATCAACAAAAACAAACATACTTACGTCTCAATCTGGACACTCTATCCCCTCTCCAAGAACTAAACCAACCAGATTTGAATTTATCTGTGCACGCCCACTTTACCATTGGCAGATATTAAGGTTTGAGTGAGATGTTGACGGACTCGGAGCCGGTATAAAAAACACGTGGATAGACAGAGAGGGAGAGAATCAGAGTGAAAAATCAATAAGTGTGGAATTGGCGGAGAAAAACAGTTTTCCTTGAAGATGAATTTTTGGGATTTTTAATTTAGGGAGTTGAGATTGTTTTTCGGGATTATCCCAAGGCAACTTGAGATATTTGATTAAGGTAAGAGATCGTTTGAGAGAGACGGGAGATTGCGCCGAAGCGTACGACAGAGACAAGCGCATTGACCAGTAGGCGTGGCCACAACTAGACTTCAGTAATAAAGATGACTATTTTGAAAACTTACTCAGTTTGACAGCGTACTTTTCGAAGTAAACACTTGAAGTGCAAGACAAGTGAGTGTGGTGAACTTATGAAGGATCATGGCGTTCGAGGACCGCTCTAGCCCTAGCACCGCCACCGACGATGCCACCCACTCCATCAAATCCCCTAATTCCCCCGAGTCCTCTAGGACCTCTCCATACACGTGCGCCACCATCTCCCAAAACTCCCCGAAAAACGACTTCTTCCGTATTACGTCCTTCGCCTTATCAAGTCCAAGAGCATCACCGTCACCTCCCCCAGAACCAGAACCCACCATCCAAACTTTGAAATATTCCATCAGGAATATCCTTAAACCTGAATTCGGAAAAAATGCGGTTCTTAAAACGAGGACAAGCCCGAAAATAGGGTTCAAACCCTATAAAATAAAAGAGGATGTTAAACCGTTTTCGACGGCTCCTTTGGGAAGTTTGTGTCAGACGGTGTCGCAGATTGGAGCCAGTAGGAGTCCGGAGCCCATTCCGCGAGCTACGACACCGGCTAAGCATGGGTTGCCCAATCCTGAAGAGATCAAAAAGGACGAGGGGAATGTGCCTACGTTGTGGCCTGCTTGGGTTTACTGCACGAGATATTCGGACCGGCCCAGTTCAGGTAAAAATGATGGGGATTGCTTTTTTGGGTTGACATGGGTCGAATACTGAGAGCGAAAGGTCAAGAATCTTGCAATTATCGATTTTGTTATAAAACGGAGAAATACCCAGCGGAGATGAAAATTTTTAACTAACCTATTTTACTGTCTTTATCTACCTACGTCCTGCTGAAAGTAGAATAATTAAGTAATTTTCAACAACTTTAAGCCATTTTCAGAAATTATCGTTATTATTTATTTATCTATATGTGTCACAAAATTTTCAATTAACCAGTTGTTTAAATATTGATCTTTAATTAAAGAGAACGTATTTCTAGCACAACAAAACCCAAATAGGTACCGAAAATAAAACTAATACTAATTAAATTAATTACTTCTAATTACTTATTTGTCTATGTACCTACCGTTTATTACTTTGAGCAAGTGAGTTTTCTGACAATAGATAAAAAATAAATAAAACTTTTAAGTTTAAGTTTTTTAAATATTTCTATATTTTCACTATTCGGTTGATTCTATTATAATTATAACTTATATATCTTGTCGAATAATTTCTGTAATTATGTAATAAATACACAATAATTATATTAATGATTATTACCAATGGTAATTGAATTTTTCATTTGTGAAAAAAAAAGTGGATTCTTGAAAGGTAATTTTTCAGTGTAAATGATACACAAATTAAGCTCTTACTTTATGCCACATCAAGAATTTTTTGTTTCTGATTTTTGCTACTATTAAAAAAATGGTCAACATTATAAAAAAAAATGTTTATTTTGCAATTACCAAGTATTTTTTACAAAAAAGTCAAAACATTAGATAGGTACATATTTTTATATTGTCCTGCATATAATCGAAACCTTAGGCAAAAATTACTTCATATAAAAAAATAATTTTAATTTTTTTTTAACTCAAAAGTTTAGATCTTTTTTAATAAAATCGAAACCGTTTTTTAAATTTCAGGTCCATTCAATTCTCCGCCAAAATTAACATTTTTAATAAGTACTGTTACGTACTTATTTGCACTTTTTTGTGGAAACCTGCTCAAAACAAATATTATCTGAATGTTTTCGAAATAAACAATACTGATGTGTGTAGAATAATTGAAAGTACACAATAATATTTACTTTATCATTCCACCGATTGTGCGTACGTAAAGAGTATGTAATTTATAACCGCAAATTTAGTGTAGGAGTTTCTACCATCCACCTAATTAAAAAAAAAAAGTTTTTTGGCCAACATTTTTATAAATACAAATTTTAATTCCTACGGAGATAGTTACGTTTTGTGTAAATTTTAGTTAGTTTAGTCTGATTGAACTATTTCTAAAGAGCGTTTGAATTTTTTATCATTATTACAGTAACATCACATTTATAAGTGGTGCTTTTATTACTTCTTTCTATGCGAGGTTAGATACCAATCCAAAAAAATGTCCGGTTAAATGTTCCGTGTCAGTTTTATTACTTACAAATGAATTTACGATAGAACTCAAGGATATCCTCTTATTACACTCATTACTATGCATGTTTACCATAATAAACAATATACCGTTAAAAACCCCATAATAAATTGATCTTAAAGTAATAAAATTGACACCAATGTTTGTATTATGACTTTCTGCAGTAATTTGCCGCTAAACCAGTTACTCGATTTCACGGTAAAAACGCTAATGGAAAATAGATGTTCTGTAAAGTATAGAAACACCAGAAAATTACAAGAACTAGAACATTATGGTGCTTAGAATCAGCAATTTATTAAAAAGAAATATGTAGAACCTCAAAAGAATGTACTTAAAAATAACTTAATAGAGTTGTTTACGTGTGCCGCAATTAATTGATTTCTAATAAAAATTTAAAACGACTCAAATGCTTAACTTTAATAGCGTTCGATGAACCTCTAGATTTTTCTTCGAATCGGGTATCCGAAAAATTAATTGCGAGTTTATAATCTAAATCTCGCACGGAGTGAGCCAAATATTTGAGATAGCAACCTGAGATATACCTGAGATATTCCGTATAAATTTAAGAGATTATTTTCGTAGTTTTTGTAATGACGTCATAGATCAAACCCCGTGCACCGGTCTTTTATCTTAAAATTAATTCCGACCGAAAATAAAAAAACACAAAATCATGACAGAGAAAAACTAAAACAGCCGAAGACTTTTATCAGATCTCATAAGTATACAGTAGCCCCAACTAATTGCTTGAAAAATGTCAGCTCGAAAACAATAGGAGTCTCGATGATAGATCTCCGACATTAAGGTGAAAAATATCGCTTTTATCTTTAGTGATGCAGTGATGACGTGTCAATACATCAGATCTGAAGAACTAAAGAATCAGATCGGACCGATCACGATAAGCAGACGTATGTTTGGTTGCATAATTATCCAACTTAAGTTAAAAATTAACTGTCATCGATTTTAGTGATCAATACATCAACTCGACACTTAAAATTAAAAATAAAACCCCTAAAAGTGTTTTTTAGTTCATATGGAGCTCCGTCAGCGGTCTCGTTAAGTGCTTTTTAAACGGTGTATTTTTAGGTTCCTGCTCACTGGCTGGTCTAAAATTTAATAGCGATACTGCACCGCTAACAAGCCATCAACAATGTCTGTAGCTCATCTTAAATGGCCCTATAATAAGTTGGGCCCTTCTGTCCCCATATTTCAGACGGAGTTAATACCTCCCTAATGTCCTCTCTGCAGTTTGCTAACTGCGCCACAATTGCTCTAATTAGAGACAAATGTCGACCTTAGCTCGACTGTCATGAATACCCTCTTTAGGGAGGTACGAAACGGCTATTGATCAAAACTGCACAGGACCGTAACGGTTAAAGACTGTTTGGAGAATTCCAAGCGATCTCATGAGTCGTGTGAAAGCAGCGGGTTTTCATTTACATTGGCAATGGTTCTTTTTCAACTCAAAAAAATAGAAAAATTTACATGCCATTTTTGACTATTTCACTTAAACTATATTCCAGAAAATTTCTTATAGATACTTTTCTTTTATGTATTACCTCATAGATATGTCTAGTATTACAGTGCAAAAATAACCGTCACGATCTCAAGAATCTATTTGTATGTAATTTTTTTAGGAATCGACAAAATCTGAAATTCACCGAATAAAAACACAAAATTTCTCGACTTAATCTATTCATATTTAACAACTCTAAAATATACTTTAGAAAATTAAATTTAGACAAAAATTTTTTTTAATATATAACAAAAAAATTGTTATTTTTAAATTTAGGAATAGATTTTGGAATTTAGAAAGTACTTCTTATATTTTCTCCATTTAATGTTTTTAAAAACTAAAATATTAGACATTTTATTGTACAATATTTACATGCGAGACTGTAATTTTTTCTAAATTTGTAAATTAATGAAAATTTTCTTTTGTTTCAGGACCTCGTTCTCGGCGTATCAAAAAACCTAACAAGTCCACCAGCGAAGATAAAAGGCCTAGAACAGCTTTTTCCAGTGCTCAACTGGCTCGTCTAAAGCACGAATTCAACGAAAATCGATATTTAACCGAACGAAGAAGACAACAACTCAGTGCAGAATTGGGTTTGAACGAAGCACAAATAAAAATTTGGTTCCAAAACAAAAGGGCAAAAATAAAGAAATCCTCGGGTCAAAAAAATCCTTTAGCTTTACAACTGATGGCCCAAGGGCTTTACAATCATTCGACAGTGGCGTGCGACGAAGATGACATGCCTCTGTCGTCGTAACCTCTTCGAATTAGCTTCGAAGTTGATCTCATTGTATTTATTATGTACAAATTATTTATCTTGTTGTGTAAATAGCTGTAGAATACAGGTTGATAAAGGCATCTCTCATACGTAGTTATGTAATTTCTAGTTGTACTATTGCTTGAAATTTTGCGTCGAAATAACACTTGTAGTTATGTAGATGTAGATCGCTATGTATGATAAAAGCCTTAAAAATAGACTGATTAAATATTTAGATTATAGAAAATTGTGCAATGTTCTCTTAAGACTTTCTTGTATATATGAAATAAATATTGTTCTTCCATCACGTTTGTTTTATCGATCCCTTTCAGCAATCGATTTATCATTGAATCAAGGACTCATTGCCTCATTTTTTGATGTATGCTTTAGGCTGTGATTTGTTTGCTCAATTGAGAGATTGAAATGTAGGCATGCCAAAAGAATGAACTACGATTAAGATCTTGTAAGGTCTACGTTAACGATATTCATAAACAACTGTCACAGCCCAATAAAGTAATTAACGGTGACTTAATTGACCTTATCTTTTCAACATCTGTAATCGTACTTCTTGTATAAAGCGGGATTTAAACGCTTAATGCTTATTTCTCCTTACCAATTAAGTGATTCCACTTAAAAAAGATCATTAATACTCAATACCCAACACTTGCTTTACGCTATTTCTCCGTGTAAATAAATTTAGAAAGCCGTAAAGTCACCTTTCACGTACCAAGTGTTAATAAGAATTATCTTGTCTCTTTCTAATGTGAACATTAGACGAAATCCAAAAAGGAGACAAAAAAATAACCATAGTTATAAACACTGCTAATCTGCTAAAACAAATTATCTTAGGCTCATGGCGTGGTTAGGTGATTAGTAAAATGACTGATTATCTTTCAGAAACATTTAAAAATTTGTTTCGAGTTTTAACACCTCGTCAGAACATTGTTTTAGAATAATTTAAGATAATCGAAAAAGGTAAGTGGCTTTTAATTTTTGTTAAAAAACAAGTAGGTGCTAAACTTTCTAATTTAATTTATGAAGAATTTTGCGTGGGGATGGCGCCTAAGTCTCCTATTTCAGAAACAATAACATTTTAAACAAAAACCATAATTCACTTCAAACTTTCTTCACCACTTAAAAAACATGTTGTGTAAATTTTTTAGGTGGAACCGAGTTAGAGCCAAATTTGGTTACATCAATAAAGTATAAAAGCGGTAACAATCTTAAAAATAAAAAAATGTCTTATTGCTTTTGACCGTACTTGGTTACTATTAAATTTTTCTAAATATTTAGCATTGCAAGGTCTTTTTTAAGAAACGATTATTTTCATTATAACATTTAGATTTCATTTTATTTAATGACAATCGTCTTAAAAGCATTGTGAAACGCCCAACAATCAAAGTTCACTGCACATACATTCCAAAGAACGGTGTCTGAGATACCATATACCAAACTAAGCAACAAACATGCATAAATAATTAGAAATCATAATAAACAAATCAAGACGAAGAAAAATGGAGAGAGTTACATACTTTGATACTTTCTTATGTGCTCGTGATTTCTGATTATCATTCACAATAGGGTTTTCCGAGTGGTTTATTTTATGGAATTTTATGAAGAATGTCACATTCTTAAGAAAGAATTTCGATTAAACAAATTGTTTAGTGCAGCTTTTGTACAATTAGTAGATTTAGAAATTTGGAGTCAAAGTTGAATTTTCTAAAAAAGGAAAGCATCAACATTTTATTTTATTCTTCAAATAAAAATTAACAGTCGTGTATTTTTTCTTACTTTCGAATTGTTTCAACGAGCTATTCTATTACCAAACTATATCTGAATAGATAAGTTTTCTTGTATTTTTTGTTCATAAAGTAGTAAAAAAGTTTATAAACAGTAATTGTAAACTCTCAGGCCCACTCAGTAAAACGTTAAAATATTATGTAATTAGAAATTTTAAAATTCTTTATGCACTACCTATGGAGTTCAATATTTTGTAATTCAGTTGAAATTTCAGTGACAGTTGTACTAGTTTAAAATTAACTTCAAATATAATTTTTCAATATTAAATTTTAGAATTAATTTTTTTTTATTTTTATACATAAACGGCTGTAACTTTTTAAAATGACGCTATAACCGTTTCAGGAATAAAATTAGAAAAAGTATGAATTCAGAGAAAACCAGTAATACGCAAAAATTCGTAATTTGAACTGTCTAGGATGTTTTCTAGCTTATAGATTTTAAAATATGAACTGAAATCCCTACCTTTGATTTAAAAAAAAGTAAAGACTTCTAAAAGAGTTCTATTTTTAAAATAAACGGAAAACGACGATTTTCACAAAAAAACTATTTGTTTTTGTAATCAATAGAATTATATTTAGACAATAAACAATTGTAGTACCCCTTATTTCCGTTTGGAATGTACAAAAAATTGTTTTTTAGATTTTACTCAAAAACACACAAAGCAACAAAAATGTTTCAACATATAGTCTTTTACACAGTTTTTATGTGAATGTGTTTTATCTCTGAGTACCAAAAAAAAACTTACCTAAATAAGTCTGTAATTAAAAATTGATAGGTTGCTAAACTTGTTTAAAAAAACTGCTTACTTAGGATTAAAAGCTCACGCAAATTGTTTTTACGTATTTAAATACAAATTCGGTTTTTTAAAGATTACAGGTAAGGATACAGTACTGATTTCCAGAATGGTAGCAAGTAATATTTCCTTATTGATCAAAATAGACTGACAAATACAATAAAATATTTTCAATAATTCAATAACTTTCAAAATAATAAGCATTTAAAAGCACTATATCGATTTGTTGTGAATATTGTACGAGGTGTTCGGTGGATTTCTGAAAATAAGAAAAGATTGAATTTAGTTTTATTTTATTCATGTAAAATTAGTTTAACAAGGATTGGTACTTTGTAGCATCTTTACTTAAGAATTATTTTATCATTATGTTATCATCTTATTATTTATTATCATTTCTAAAAGTTTTTCAAAACTATTAGTGGTACTAACCATTCCAGAAAATTGGGACAAAGTGGAGAGTGAGTGTGAGAATCAAGACTTTAAAGATTATTGCAATATTACAAATAGATGGATTCCAAAATGTTAGTCATTGATCAAAAATTTAAACATTTCGAGCATACTGCAAAAAAGCGAAGTGCAGGTAGTCTATATCGTCTATCAATTTTCATTTTACTAGTACCTAATCTCAAAGAAGCGGAGGACTTTTTGTCAGTTCAAAAATTTACAGAACGAGCATATGAAAGAAAAATTTTTTATTTTTATTTGCTTTTTATAACTGACGCTAATGTATGTACTGTTGAAGTGTAAAATTTGTCTTCCTGGTTTGTGAGCTGCTTCTGTTAGCGGATTATCTGCTTTAGTAATCAGGTGCAATTTGATATACAAAAAAATATAACTAGTAAACAGCTATAAGGAAAGAACCTGATCTTCAAACTGTTTAATAAAAGCACTCAAAGTCGCTCAACATTCTAAAGATAGTTTCAAAAAGTAAAGGTAATTTCAGTTATCTCAACCATCTTTGGAGTAAAAATGTTAAAAAAAAATTGGTAGGACGTTTTAAATAATGTAATAAAATTTAATTTAAAAAATAAGCCTTAGATATTGGATGTGCTGCAGACCAAACTGCCATTAAACAAATTGTACCCAGATATTCGAGAAAGCTGGAAAAATGAAAATAAAATTACTAGTTTTATTCTATCCAGAGAATCTGGTACATATTACCACCTACAAAGATACATGCTAGTAATTAAAAAAAAAAAATGTTAGGAATGCAAACTGTATAGAATAACATTGACACTTGTTACCAAAAATCCATCACCACCATTGTTGTCAACAATAAAAGCAACCTTCTCTATTTAATTAGATTTTTTCCTGCCACCCTCAGCCCACATATCTCTTGCACTAATTTCGTGCAATTAAACTTGCCGTCCCCGCTTTGCACGCTAACTAGCGGCATTTTAAAAAATTAGTCTCGTTTCTAATTCACGACCTCACTCGTCCTTACCTTTTCTATCCGTTCCAGTTGGTAAAAGACAGAGAGCCAGTAATGTACTTAATGTTTTATTTAAATGATGTTGGCGGCGTTATAAATCAAGAGAGGACCACCCGTGTGCGGCAGTGGCTCGGTCGCGCAACCGGACACCGACACTAGCGCCAAAAATGTTAACAAGACACATGACAACTGCCGCCCAACTGCGCTCGGCGTTTGTTAGCGAGGGTCAGGGGGGCGGCGGCCCAAACAGATCCCTTATAAACACACACTCGTTCCTCTTGTTAGCTCACTCATTAATGGGGCCCAATTATTCTACGCGCTCTTATGAATTTCAAATGTCCGAAGCGAGGAGATAGGATCGATAAGCGAATTCGAATCGGATGGACGTTTTATTAATTTAATTATTTAAGGAGGATGCATATAGCACTGAAATTTGGCTTATAAGGAAAATATGAGAATTAACAAAAATCAAAAATGATCGAAAGTGGAAAGAGGAATTGCAGTTTTAGGAGAAACGTTTCTTTGAGCGAATTCAAAATGCATTAAATTTTAAAACTTTCTAAATCAAATCTCAAAATTCTTAAAAAAGTTAAAATTTTATTCTTGATTAAATAATACGAGAATAAAGAAAATCCAACAAATTCTAAACGTTACGGTGTTTGCTGCAAATTTTAGTAGGACCCTTCGAAAATTTTTCCCACATAGTCAATCTCCAAGAATATCATAATTTATACCACTTCAACCAAAGACTTTTGTTGCTTAAATCGTGATGACATCATTACATTTTTCCGCCTTAAAGCTAATGATCCACAACTGTTATAACTATAATGTAAAACAACATCAAACAATAATAATTATGGGTTGATATAAGCGGTCCATAAATTTCCAACACCCACACGTCCCTCTTTTAAACTATAAATTATAATTAGTTTAATACAACTATATCGAAAATTAAAATTTATAATGAAGTGTTTTGTTTCTGGTTTGTAATTTTATTTATTGCATTTAAAAATAATTTAATGTGGACATAAAATGTCAGTAATTTCATATGATTGATCTTAATCGCAGTCGTCCAATCTACAGAATAGCGAATACTTTAATGGCTTTCATTTGAAAGGCATAAATCATGAATAATAAAGAGTAGGATAAATAAGTTATAAATATCTTTACTAATTTCTGGACCATTAAGTTTCTTCCGTGCCTAGGAATCCTAAAGGCAAAATTTATCATTCATAGTTGCCATTTGCATAGTTGAAATTTCACGGTCATGTACCTGCGATGACACTGATATTGACGTGTAACGAATCAAGATCATGCATAGAAATGCTTCTACATGTATAAATAAGTTACTTGACTTAATCGTTTTGAGTAATGCGTCTGGTTACATTTACATTCTACTGAATTAAACATTATTTGAAACAATTCTGCCTTTACATTCACATTTTCTTCAAAATTACAAATAACTTAAAATAACTTACTTCTTTGAAAATTAATGCCAAGTTAAGAAAAAAAAAGTATTAATTAGAAACAACAGAAAAGAAATTACCTATCTGTTCCAAATGACAAATTTTTTTTTCCAATTTTATACAATTTCCCAAAAGATAGAATAACTCAGCTTTTGATTTAAACCAAAATCAAACTAAAACTGTAAAAATATGTTCGAATTATTTTGATTTCGTTTTTTTGAACAAAACCAAAACAGCAGATGAAATCAAATTTTGAACAACTTCAGTTAATCGCAATCAAGAATTTAACTTTATTGATTTCAACTTGATTTTGCTTATACGTGTACATTGTACATATTTGAAAATTCAAAGCTTGTTCTTTGCAATGCTTGTAGAAATATTAGTTAAATCTTTGTAATTTAAATAGACTGCAAAACTCACTAAAAATATCTACAGCGTTATACAATTCCAAAAATTAAAGTTATAAAGAATCGAATTAAAAAATGTGCCCACTTGAACTACAATAAGAAATTTGTTATTACAAGCAACGGAATGAGCATGCAAAATTCTCAAAAAACCACATGCCTAAAATTAATTGCTTAATTAATCATAATATCTAATTTGATCCACAATTACTTAAAACAATTATGTAATTTTGCTAAGCCCACTATTGTCAATTGTGAAGTCAAATATATGATTGGAATAGTTTTGGAATTAATACCACCACACACAACCAATTCAACCCAATCAAACTGTTGTATGGACACACTGCGAAATTAACAATGAAGTAATAGAAATATGACTCTATTCCTAATGTATGAATAGATAATTTTCTGCTCGTCTAAAAAATAATGCGTGAATCAAAATTACGTTAAACTTGAAGTTTCTTATTTGAAAATTTAAGGCCCATGTGCTTCGACTACCTCCTTATTGTAATTGTTTTTTTTTTCAATTTGGATGAGAATAATTTATATATTAAAAAATATATAGGTGCGTAGATTGTATCCAATGCAGATGAACATAACCAATTATGAGTATTAATTAAAAAAAATCACTTTATGACTGAAACTATGACAATTGTCGTTTAATATCTATAAAATATCCAGTACCATTAACATCTGTTGTAACCTTGCAATAACACCACTAAAATATTTACTGTTGCTTTACAATGCAATTTCGCGCAATTTAGTTGCTGTTCTACCAGTTGAAATGCACATGCTACTGTAATAAATTAAGAGAAAGAAAATTACCCAGTGAATTATAAAGAAAGTAAAACCATTTTCCTTGATCACTCTCATTAGCATATGCAGTATACAGCATCAAAAAGAAATAAAACCACTTGTAGCTTGATAAATTTTGGTAATTTTAAAGAGGTAATAACGGCGAGCTGCATTATCTTCTTCGCTGGCGAGGATAATTATAAACATATTAGGAAACAATATTCTGATTTCACGCTCTGCAAGCACAAATTAATAACACGGTTCAGAGTAGGTAAATATAAATAAAGAGTTTTGTGTTGAACATCACGCTCGTCGGTAAAGTATGGTCTGGGGGCTCATTACGGCAACGGTGAGAGAGTGACTATGCCGACAGTTTTATCGACGTGCAATTTACTTGCCGCGGGTAATGTAGATTGCAGGAAGCGAAACTAATAATGTCGGTACTTTGGCCAGATTTGCCTCGTTTGTAGTCTAAATTTCCATGACATTATTTGAGAATTAGCGAAATCGCACCGTCTCTTTTGGGTCTATTTCACTGCCAAATTACTAAGAAAAAAAACAGAAGAAAGATCAAAAGTTAATTAAAAATAAGGAAGCAGAGTAGCAATTATAACAAAAATCTTGTTTACCATCTCCAAAAGACATTATATCTAGTCAACAGATGACCATAAAACAGACATATTTAAAATTATGAATCATTAATTCCAGCAAAACTCTTTACATGAAGGCTAATTTTATTACTGGTGTTTTTACTTACGAAAGCTAACTTTTTAGGAAAAACACAACAGTTATGTATTAAAACATCTGTTAACAGTTATTGCCGCTTACGTTCTAAATGGAAACGTAATTTACTTCTTCAAAAGTATCATATGAAGTTTTATATTATAATAAGATAAAAATCATTTCAAGACACTACACAATCGGTTTTTAAAAGCACTATATTTACCAATAATTTCTGAGTACTTTTAATTAACTATCAGATATTAGATTCATAAGCTTTCCTCTAGTACAATAAAATCAACAACTACCAAAAATCAATAAAGAATAAAGATCAGATTCTTCCGGATTCGATAGCTTACGTTTTTCCAGTTCCAAATATTCAACCATTTCTACTTTATAATTTCAATTTTTTCTTCAGCTTCGCCATAAAAAATATTTTAGATATAGGTGTCACACAATATATCAAATAAATTTTTATAGTACTACATTACGTTTATTATGATTGCCAAATACGACACTCAGTATGTTTAGTTTTCTATTGTTGTTGACTTTAATAGATTTATTTTCTTCAAATCGTTTACACTTTCCATTCAAGTCTCCATTAGGGTAGAATAGCCAATAATGTCATACGACTTGAAAAGAGAAAAAATTACATGTAAAAACATCTGAAATGATTATTGCAACACCTAGTAAAAGTTATTGTAGTTTTGTTCTAAAATAAACAGAATAAACTGATAGATAATTTACAAAATTGATGCATAGTAGGCAACCAGTGTTAAACACGAAAACTGTTTCATTAGACTCGATCTACTTAAAAGGAAATTTTTGAAAGCACAGAGTGTCATATTCGTCTTATAAACGAGTTTTTTACAAATTTTTCTGCTTCGTATTTTTTTGTAATTCTAAAATGAAAATTCGAATAATCCAAGAAGTTTTGGGCAACTTATTCAATATGAGAAGAACTGAAAGAAACTACAAACACACTACAATTCACTTAGTAGAAATAGTTTCTTTGTCCAAGTTTAGTTTTCTTTTATTATATTTGCAAATCACACAAACGAAACAAAAACTCGACTACTCAGTTTGATAGAAATCCGTGACTATGTGAAAATTATGTACCTAAAAAAAATTGAGCTTTAGAAATTAATCTTAATATTTTGTTAAAAGCAACTAATGATAAAGTGTATCTGCAATAACGGTAATTTTTTATGTTTTAAGCTGCATCTGTAAAGTATCAATTTTTAAGATTATTTTGTTGACGGAGTACAATGAAGCATGCACACGGAGAGAATCACAATGTCTGTTGATGACATCGAACACAAATAATTCCATGACTGTGATGATGCCTAAAACAAAACAATTGTCCAAAGGTATTTGCAATAACTAATGAGCAATGAGCTAAGGTAGTAAAAATATATGCTAATTTAAAACCAAATGCCAACAAATATTTTTTGAAATTCGCTCTTTTCACTGACCATTATTTATCGCATTTTAATGCAATGCATTTGACAAGTCGTGGTTTTTTTAAATGAAAATTGGAAGTGCCCGATGTTTAAAATTCACAATTGTTATTACGAAACTCAAATAGACTATTAAAGCACTCAATTAGCGGATACAACAGCTCGGTTATGAAGATTTATTATTATACAAATGTGTTTTTTGCAATAGTAGAGTTTGTTTTTGCATAGATTTTTTACGTTAAATTGCGGTTTTCGTAAAAGCTGCTTTGTATAAAATAAAGGTCTACAGGTATATCGTCGCCAATATTAAAATTAATTAGTTCTTTTACACTCACTATGTTTCTTGTATCTCTAAAGCATATTAAAATAATCTAAAATCAGTTAAAAAAATTATGTTCATTATTTGGCTAATTTTTTTTTTGTTTCTGTTATATTTCAACAGCTCATTATTTTTTTCTAGTTTTTACTTTCTATTATTAATCCTTACAAAACGACCTTGGATATTTTTTTGTACTTATCTGTTTTTCAGATTGATGCCTATTTTTCCATTTTTCGTTTTTACGTTTTTATTACTTAGTTTTTCATTTCCACTTTTTATTTCTGATACTACCCAATGATACTCTTTTTCTTTCCAGCAAAGGGTAAGAGAAAGAGATACATATTTGCAACTTTTTGTTAGTTAGTTTTTTATGGTCACATGTTATAAAGGATCAACTCTCGTTTCCACACTACTAAAATAACCATTTATAAAAATAACCCCCTAAATTCCGCCGTGTCATAAATCATAACACAATAAATCAGATGTGGAGTAGTTAAACTCAAAGAGTAATTAAATTTATTGGAAGTGTCATCCTGGTCCTCTCACATCTAATAGACCGTGCAGCGTGTCATGTCATTAAGGACCAAAGCGAGCCATGTATCTTTCATGGTGCTAATGAGGGCGGCTCTTTTTGTATCTAGACGTCTCACACTGTTACACTTTTTAGCGATGCATCTAAAATGTTTACGGAGGTGTCTTTTGTGTTTTTTAAGCTTTTAAATTCGGTGGTTAGGAGGCGACGGTTAAACGGTATATCAATAACTAAGACAAATAACATTACAATGGGCTCTTTCTGCTATAAGTACAGATATGAAGAGTTACTTAGAGGCGTTAAACATTTGAAACGTACTTGAGAGATTAAGCAGATCATTGGACGAGAGAACCTGTAATTACCAAAAATTATCTGGAACCAATTAAACTGTCAGAAGATAATTCTGTGGGTAAATGCACTTGCACAAACAAAATTCTACGATTAGTTTCCTTCAATGTAATTTGATTCTTCTGAGTTTTTTTAATGCGTGCTGGTAATATAAAACTAAAAAAATGTATAATATTTATACCGTTGCACTTATAGCACTTTATATAAAGAGGTGACATTTTTAATTAGCAACGGTAGTTTCCTAATACCTACACTCTTTACAGTTTCATTCACAATTATTATTATTTACGATTTTGATTAAAATTTTATTTGCTGTGAGAGCATAAAAGTATTATCAAAACTCCCGCAACTAAAATAACAATAACATTATAATTAAAGTTAATTTTTATTAGTCCATAAATTTCTCTTTTTTATAACACCACAAGCTTAAATAATCGCAAAGCAAAATGGTAGGTACTTAATTTCTCCGATAAAAATAAACATTACTTAAAAAAGATTTATTTGTCATGTTGTCAAAACAAAGAGCAGGTGGCTACTAAAAGAATTAATTATTATTTTTATAAATTTCCCCATATATTTAGGAGCTTCATAAAAATATATATTATAGTTTGTTTTTTTTATGATTAATTTATTTGCGGATTTTTTCTAAATCTAAAAAAAATTACTGATTTGTTAACAAAATGCAAGAATACGGAAAAATTAAATACAAAGAAAAATAGAAACTTGGGTTAATAGATCAAAAAGATAATTTTTTTGACTAATTAGAAGTAGGTATAATTTAGAGACCAATTTGACAACATTAACTGATGTAATCAATACTAATAGGACATTATTTTTTTGTCATCGCATCTATCGCCTACTTGAACAGGAAGGATCCGGAGTGATCGGTCATTTTTATTAAATTGAAAATTGTTTCGATAGGAATCAGATCCTAATTGGCTTAAAACAGGTTTTGAAAGTAAAATTAAAAAAAAAAACACACACAAAATCATGATCTTTTCGGGTCTGATCATCGGTGCTGAAGTTCACCAATTTAAAAACATTATACAGATTTACATGTTGTATAAAATATGTTGCTTTTATTTTTCCAACTAAAATTTTTAAAGAAATTCTAATAACAAATTTTGTATTCAAAAATAAATCAAAATAAACAACAAAAATTTCACTTAATGTCAATTTTAGATAACTGTTAGGTCTAACAATTTAAAAAAAATCAGAATGTTATACTTCAAAGATTTCAAAGTATTTACTCATTCAAAAATATTTTAGAAAATATGTACCTATATATTTATCTATAACTAAAGATTCCAAAAATTTTTTTAAAAAAATAGTATTGAATATTTTACTTAATCTGTAGCAAATGCATTCAAAAATTTTGTAGAGAATAAAAACTTCAAAGTTTGTAAAAAAGATAAACAAACTTAAGAACTCTTTAAGATTTCAAAATTAATAGTAATTGAAAAATATTAAAAATCTATACAGTCGAAAAAAACATAAAACATTAAAAAATTAAAGGATTTAAAGAAAGTAAAAACTCAAAGCTACAAACTAACCAGGACATACAAGAAATTTAAAAAACTAAACCAAACGAGTATTAAGTATTAAGTATTAACCCTACAAAATATAATAATTTTAGAAAATCTAAACAATGTACAGTATTTTAAAAACAAAATGTAATTTAAAACATCAAAAATTTTTGTTACCGTCTGCAATAACATTCAAACAATTTTTTAAAAAAAATCTATACGGCTATTGCGTATTTCAATTTTCCAAAAGAGTGTTACAACGTTACAAACAAAATTTTGATAATCTATCGAATTGATTTTGATCTACACGAGAGAAATTTTTCTTTTATTTTCGAAAATGTACACAGTGACAAAGAAGTAATTGTGAATGAGGATTCTTAGAAATTAGTCTCTGGTCTCCTGTTGTTCGTTACTTACAGTGCCCATCTAAAAAAGAAAATTGCTCTAATTTAAATGTTTGTAATAAGTCTAAAAACTATCGATCAAACTCTGAAAAAAACTTGAGCAAAATAAGTTTATGTCGAAGCTAATATTTTTACTTATGACTGAAAATTGCTCAGTGTTCCATCCTCAATCAAAAATTTCATAAAAGGATACATCTTGAACAATAACAAAATTAAAGAAATTGAATTCCACATAGGCTTTAGCATGCAAATAACTTGAGCTTTTAAGTGTTTAATCTTCTGAACGTTATTAAAAATTTAATAGTGTAATATATTTAATAAAAACGATGTTCCATACACTCAGTCCCGTATTTACTTTGAAACCTATGGTAGACTTGTAATAGAATTTGTAACTTTTAGGCAACATTCGGTTCTGAAACAGGACACGAAGTACTAGAGTTAATTTTATATAGAATGAGAAGAATCCGTCCTAGGTTTTGTAAGTTTTGTTGTGTAGTTCCCACATAGTAGAAATATTTAAGTCAAATTAACCCATAATCACTCGGAAAACATCAAATAGGTTCTAAATTTATTTATTTAAGCATTTTAGTTGCAACTCGTTTAGAGTGAGCTGCAGTAAAAATAGGAGACAAAAACTAACAGTTGATAACGGTTAAAATTTAACACTTAAAGTTTTGCATATTTCACGCTCTTAGGCAAAGTAACTTTTGAGAATAAAATGGATATACTTTTAATATGCATGTTTTTGGAATGAATGCGTGCCTACATAGAGTCGGCTAAAAAATGAATGACGTAGATAATATTTTTTTAAAACATTTATTTTATATATAAATTACAAAAACATCTCTTTGTCTAGATTTTTTCCTTTCTTTAATAATCCAAAACTTGAATCTTGGACAACCTCGTTATTTAGAAATTTAGACAGACCAAACGTCGTCGTTTCACTTTAATTTAAGCCTCAAAGTATTTTGAAATTTCGTATGCAATTACAGTGTCTCGTTCAAGCTTGGTCTGAATTCCACAATGAAATTGCTTGTCGGAAGTTCAGATAATATGATTAACATTCTGGAGCATCACCAACTAACAAGACAATGACGTGACACACCTGTACACTTAAACGTCTTTGTTTTGACAGTATCTTGTGGATGGTGCGAATGTTCCGCATTATTTAAAATAAAGTTGTGGTTGGGATTCGATGGTTGGCAATTATACTTCAGGTTCGAACACCATTAAAATCTTAGCTATTAAGCTGCGAGCTTTGATGTTAATCTAATCTCCAAGCCCATTAAATTCAACCCAAAGTATTACATTACTAAATCTCCCGCCCGACTTTTTTTTATACAAATGTTCGTGGTGGAATTCCAAAAATGTATCGAAATTCACTTAATATACGGACCGTGTGGGTATTTAGGGTCGAATTTCATTGTTTTAATGGCGTCATTTACATTTCCAAGCATTTTAAGTTGGAGCTTTTATAGCTTTATTTTATTGGGAATTGTAAACGACCGATACAAAATGATCCGCTTTATTACTGTTTATTTACTCCTAGTGCTTAACATCCAAAAAGAAATAATAATAGTGGTTAATGCAAACAGACCATTAATTTGTAACAGTGCAAGTATCTATTCAAATAATGACTCATATGAAAGTGAAGAAAAAAAATAAGTGCCGAAACCCGGGATCGAACCAGGGACCTTTAGATCTTCAGTCTAACGCTCTCCCAACTGAGCTATTTCGGCGTTACTTTTTGTTTTTTCTTTGCTTGTAATGGTTCAAAAGAAATTTTTTTTTTTATTATTAATCAAAACAAAATAGTTATACACAAACGAACAATAAAAAATTTGGAAATATTTTAACGATACATCAGAATTAATTCTCTGTTGATTCCCTCATGTGACAAACAATATGTAAATGAAGACTGGAATGACTTGGCGTATTTCTTTAATACCATTAAGTCGTTGGGTCAATTTATAACCCACATAATAAACCTCAGTGATTTATGTGTTTTTTTATTCAATTGACCAATAAAATTGCAGTGTTTTCATCTTTGATTAAGTTCATGACTGTAATTTATCCAATCTGTGAAAGCTGTTAAATCAAAGAAATAAAGCATCTAAAGTGGAGGGTTAATTAATACTACATGTTGTAATTTGTGTTGGTTGTAATACATGGGATGTGATAATTAGATATTTTAATCACAATCATATCGTTGTGAAAACCATCTATTAAGCTTGTAGAAATACCTATTACCCTTTTTTTTTTCATTTTATTTATAAACATTTTTTTTAAATAGCCCAAATATATTTAATTAGCTCTATTACAATTTTCTATACTATATATTGTGGTGGAAAAAGTATAAAACTTTTTTTTAACCCCACAGAATTTTTCTGAAATAGGAATATTATTTTTTGTTGATATGTACTTCGTTTTGACACAATAAATATAATTATTTGATATTAAAATATTTAAACAATACTATAGTTTATTTATTATTAACAAAAAATCAGTTCAAAAAAATGCGAACGCTGTTTTATTAGGAAAAATAACGAAAAACTGAAAAATAAAACAAAAATTTGCCTCTTAAAGTTTTACTTCTGCAAGAACTTGGAATTGGAAAATTGTTTGCAAACTCCACCGAAATATTTTTCCACGTATATTGTGTTTTTTATATTTTTTTAAGATTTTTCTGATTTCTCTATTTACCTGTGAAAATTAAAATAGGGGACCTGGAACGGTCTTTCCAACAAAGTAATTTATTTTCTGAAAAACAATATCTCACAAATTTGGATTAGTGTTTGCGGTCATTGTCTTGATGAAAACAACAAAGGAAAGGCATTTTCTCTTCTTGCAAAACAGCAAATTCTTTACGATCTCTTTGTACAGAAACGATCTATTTTTCCAGTTATTCTAACAATTAATCCTTCCAGAGATCGTGAAAAAATCTCTCCTACCACTGTGTTTCATTGTAAGTTACTTTCTGGTACGCCTCTTACTTTAGCCGCTCCAGAATCTAGTTTCCCATTTTTATGTGTTCAAGATTGATGTTTCGTACCAGATATTCTAACTCTTTTTTTTCTTCTATTTTTGATATTTTTTTGTTTTTTATGCAATTGTTTCTTCAGGACCTTTTATGCTGGGAAGACGAAACTGAACTAAAATTAACCAAGTTTGATCTTCTGAAATATTGAAATGACTTACATTTATCTGAACCAGGCTTATTTGAACTAAATCTGACTAGATTGAATTAAAAGCGACTAATCTGATTTTCACATCCCCAATTTCTACAATTTCAGAATTTTAAAGCCACGTTTTTAAATTCTTGAAGTTAAACTATTAGACTTATGGCTGCTTCCACCAACGTTTTTTAGTTTTAAGCAATACTTAAGTTTGTTTATTACCATTTACTACAATGATTAGATCAATGGTTCGTTTGGATATCTTAAAGAAATACTTGATTTCAAGTAAATTTTTAAATAGTTAGTGCAAGTTCCAGATACTTTCAGTCTTAGGTTTGTAAGATTCCAAATTTTTAGACCATCAACGGACGATAACTCCGGCTCGCAGGTTGCTAAATTTATGGATTCTTAGGTTTTCAGTTTTTCAGATTTAGAAATTCCGAGCTGTTTTCTCTCTAAATTTTTAACTCATTATATTTTAGACTGTTATGCTTTTTAGTTTTTAATTCTGAAATACTCACCTTAAGTGTTGATATTTCGAACTCTAAAATTATCTGATGTTTATAATTCTAGTACTAAAATTTTTAAATTCACAATTTTACTTGAATTGGTAATAAATTAAAAAATCAATTAAAATTAATGTTGCCTAAATACCAAGGAAATTATTGACCTAATAATTTTATTGTAGAGAAGGGTAGTGAACGAATTTAACTATTACTTATTAAAAAACGTTAGTGCAATTACCAGACCCTTGATCCAAATTACATTATTTAATTGTAAATGTATAATTAAAGACAAATTTTCACGTTTTAATTTTTTTAATTGCTCATGTTATCACTGATAAATAAATAATACCTATTAAATTATGAATGAGTTTTATAACAACATGACATCCAAGATTAACAAAATCACACCACTAGTCGATATTCTCACAGTATCATGCAACAATTATTGCTTTTTTTGACGGGTAATAAATAAACTAATCATTATTGGTTCTATCTTTGCATTGAAAAATAGAGTATTATCTACCTAGGTCAATAATGATTCTATCGTTTGACGTATTATTGACCTAGGTTAATAATATATAAAAATCCACATTATATTTTTTTAAACGTTCAGATTTTAAAACATACTTCGATCGGTTGAACAGAAGAGGTGGGTGTGGGTTTCGAATCATTAAGAGAAAATTGTTTTTAAAATGCCATGGTAGGAATAAGTTAGATCTCTGTAACGAGCAGGATTTGGAGATTTTGTGTTGCCTATATTGGAAAATGTCAATTTAACAACAAAAGATATAATATGGTGTATCTAGATATCCGTTTTCTTCCTATTAAATATCAAGATCGTAATTAAAAGGTATGTCTGTTCAATAATATTGTATTATTTATATTGAATTTAAATATAAGCAAGACATAAACTCAAGAAAGTATCTACTAGTCAAAAAGGGCATATCCACTATAGTTAAAATGACAGTTATAACTATGACTATGATTATAACCCTCGCGTCTTATATACTTCGGTGCTTCGCTCCTCGTATTGTAATCTTGACACTCGGGCTATAATCATAGTCATCTCAACCTTGGTGGATAATATACTATTTTCCAATTTAATTTTTCTTCATATTTTGTTTGAGAAATTATAATAAATCATAAATCTTTATAAAAAAATACTCTGTGATGATTGTAGGATTGTAATATAAAGTTTGTCGATATGTTGACATCAAGTAATAAAACCATACTAAACAAAAAAGATAAAAATATTTAAACAATAATATATCTATATGCATAAGTAAACTAGGTCACAAGCGACAAAGAAATAAGTGGCAGTCTATCTACTCGAGAATAAAGGCTGTTTTAAGATCTAACAAATGTACTATAAAAGAAAAACATTAAAGCTTATTGCAAATAGTTAATTTCAACAATGTGTGAAGGCTGGTAACATTTAAAAATGTGTGTTTGATAACTTTTACCATAGATAAATTAGCACTCTTGTAGGATACAACATAAAACATGATATTATTTCGAATCTGAATTCCAGCTGATTGAAATTCGCTGGGATGACCCGATCATAATTTGTATGTTTTCTGATTATATAGTAAGTCTGGTGCGTTGTGGTTTAGGGGTCGTGCGTACTCCACCATATCCGGTGCAGTAGCTGTTGGTGTTTGTAAATTCTAGTGGTTTCCCTAAACGGTCTATAATTAGTAGACATCATCAAAATTCGTTACTGCTGGTAATTAGATACATAATGGAAAGTCGGTTAATTTGTGATGGGACGTTACTATTGGGAGAGGAAATAAGAGACATGAGAGTGTGTGAACGCGAACTTGGTCCAACGGATCACAGATCAGCTTGAAGCATCAGCGACGTGTGTGGTCCCAGGTTATCACATACGCTTTGCTCCTCTACATACCAACAAATACACATGCATGCAGACACCCATCTACAACCAGCAGCTACTCGAGGGGCACGTCGCGATTCCTCCATGTCTGCAAAGACACCTTGGCGGAATATCAATTTAAATCGATGCAAAAATTTGAAATTGAAAGTTTTGTTGTGGGATAAACGATAGATGCTTTTTAATAAATGAGGATATAAATTATATTGTTGTTAATTATACAAAGTACCCAAATTTTAGCAAATGCTCACTTAATTTTCAGCTTTTATATATTTATATGAATTTATATGAAAGGTAAGGGCCAATAAATGTCGGATAAATTTACTTTGGCATTTGTGAACTCAAGTTCGCTGAAAAAGTCACTTTAAATTCTTGTTAGGAGGGTTAAAAAAGCGCTTTTAAAAATTTGCTACTTTTGCTCAAAGCTGCATTGCTGAAAATATTGCTTATCTTAAAATTTTGTGCAATGCTTTCATTTATATAATCTACAGTAAATAATTTACTATTTACAGTATTTATCAAAACAGAATCCCAATAAACAAATTTGTCAAATTATGCCATTGTGTCATAAACTATTCGCCTTTTATGTTCACTATACTATCAATTTAAAATTTAAATGATCACGTTTCAGCAGCTAAAAAACCATAAACATTTTTGAAAGATTACAACACCGTTTGTCGTGCATACAAATCATTTAATATTTATAATACACGTTTTACACTAACACCTTTGAACAAGCAATTATGCTGGTTTATTTTTCCCGCAATAAGAATTGCCATTATTATGCATAAGATAGACATAAATAAAATTAAATGCTTGTACTAGAAGTTTTACGACTTTTTAAATGTACTTAAAACGATTTCTATCGTTGTTTTCTTTTTTATTTACCGTAAAAGTCGTGACAGTAAAATCTAAGATTTTGGTCAATGTAATTTTTTGTCTTGTGAAATATTTATGAAGAAGACAGAAGATAAGTTTCGTATTATTTCAAATCTTATGACTTGACAGTAATTATTATTCGACTAACTGTGGTAGCGGGTGTGCACTGGCGTGAATTAATTGTACCATAATGTTACATAGCACATTACATATTACTGCGATACGACATCAGAGATGACATCTTAAGAATTTACAGTTTTACATGGAACAGTTGAATAATAATAATCAAAAGATAAATTCATGTTTTATAATGTTTCCTATTATGGTAACAAGGATGCAAACTTTATATGAATTGCTGACCTCTGCAATGCGGTCCTTCAGGTGTCCAGGGGTGAAAGAATTTATAACTTTCTTCTTGAGAAATTTTAGTTTTTATGTCTTAAATTGTTGTCTTAATTGCTAATAGTACTTCTTTACATTCGAGATGATAATTAGAAGTGTTGAAATTTGCCGCATTTCTACTTTCTTAATTGCCAATAAATGTATGTAGGTGGTCTAAATTTTAAATTATCATATTCAAAGATTACATCGTAGCTTTTACTGAATTCTTTCATTTTCTGTGTTGGGTATTAATGAGGTCATTTTTGTTATAAAAAAACGTGAAGCGTTGTTAATGTGTTTTTGTGAAATATGTGAATATTAATTTCATTATCTACCTACCATTAAAATTTTAATAATAATGATATTAAGCGTTTTAATTAATTTCTTTTATTTAAATTTCAGACATTATTTAGCAACCTTAAAACAAATGTTTTTTTTAGTAACATTAAAAGACTTCATATAACGTTAAATTTCCTAAGCCAGTATGATTTTTAAGATTCTTAAAATGTATAAAACAGTTCACTTTAGAAACTGTCACTGTAATCTATAAAATTCTAGAACTGAAAAATCTTATAATTCATTTTACTCAAAATTTCCAGGTTTTAGAAAGTTAGAAGATTTTTGTAAGATTAAATTTGATAGATTTAAATTTGTTAGATTTAATTTTATTAGATTTAAAATGCTTTCGTGTAATTTGTTATGTTTATAGATCTAAAAAACTCTTAAGTTTTTTAGGTTTATTAAGTTTAAAATTATTTTTTATTCTACCAAGCTTTGTCTAAAGTTTCTTTGTGAAAGGTATTTTACGAGATAATCTGAAATCAATCCACAAACAACAAAATTGTTGCTAAAAAAATAATGCAAAATAATTGAATAAAATAAGAAATTTTTAATTGTGAGCTAACGCACTAAAAAGTAGAAAGTAAAATATACAGATCATTTGTTGCAATTTTTCCATTTTAAGATTTTTTTTATCTAAAAAGAAAGTGTTTAAGTGTTGTCATTAATCCATCACTTATTCTAATTTTTCAAGTGTAAATTTTTTTCTTGACAACTGCCAAATATGTCCCAATGGCAAACTGGTTAATCTACGTTGAAGTTATTCTGTAGAAGTAAAAAAAGTATTGTTATGCTTTCTGCGATTATGAGCATAATTTGTTCATAACTATTTGAGCCACTCAACTTCGGCTCGTGAGCCCAGAATTGAAATATGCAAGAGATATGCAGTACGTTAAAGATTCTAATCCACATAAAGGTGAATTATAATTGCATATTTTAATGCACATAACTACATATATTACATATGCACATTTCATTCTTCAGATTTTTGAACACTTTTTTCTCATTATTATTATTTTCATTATTATCCATTTATTTACTTTCAGATTTTGTAGGTTTTCAGATTTATTTAGATTTTTTTCGAATGTCCTTAGAATCCTTGTATGGAAACAAATACAATCAATTTATTAATTAATATTTTAATTTTTTCAATTTGTTTGAATTATTAAGATATTCGACATTTTCTACATCTTTATTCTTTTTCAGTTTTATATTTCTGCTTCTTGCATAATTAAACCAGACAGATAAATATACCTAATCAATTCTCTTTCTATTTCATCCTAATTTTTTGTCACTTGTGCTCCTAATTATTGCTTCTAAATGTTTTATTTTTCTTCCGTAGTAGAATTTCTGCTACTAAACGTGTATCTAAGATAATGTTTTTTTTTTCTTTTTCACCTTTGTTGTACATCAACGTCTAGTGTGTTTGAATGTGCATCAGAGCACAAAATAATTCTCGACTGAGATAATGACAGGAAATGACATTTTATACAATATGTTTATCAGACTTTTTTGCTTTGTCTCAATGTTTTTACTGAATAAAAAGAAAAAGTGAAAAACTAATTCCAAAAATAATAATAGCTCATCTCAAATAATTTTAACATTAACTCTAATGCGATATATTGTGAACTTTTTGTTCACATACAGTAAGATATTTTTATTTTTCCACCCTTTTCTACTGCCTTCTTCTTTTTTGAATTATTTCGTTGACTCAAAAATTCAGTTTATTTATAAAATATAAACACAGCATTGACAAAATTATGTTTCAATATTGCACGTCTTTAAGTTTTCTTCCAGGGATTGAAAAAAAGACAAATTTGATTGTATGTGCGTGGCTTTCGTACCAAAATGGAACCTTCCGTAAAACGATATAAAAAATTTAATACTTCAACTATAAAACCACAATAAAGCCTAACGTGGTTTCACTTAACATGAATCAGAACATTACACCTATTCATTGCATGTTTTTGTGTCAGAACCTGAGCTTACTATTCCCACAATAGCAGACAATTCCGTAAATAGTATCTCGAGGGCCTCACCATATACTTTGCAAGTTGTTGAACCAATTATTACAGCAAGTTGTTGGAATATCGCTTGTCGTTTTGTAAATAATTGAATCGAAGTGTGACATAACAGAGACGTGCTCTTTGAATTACGCGATACTCCACTGGTACTATATGTTTGCAAATCATCAGGTGTACGATGGTACTAATACACCTTACAATAAATGTGGGTGTTCTGTCTGCGGCAACAACCGTTTCTACCATAATAATTTCTTTAATAAATCAATTATGGAGTACCCTCACTTCTATAAATACCTATAATTACACCAGCTGTTAGGGTTATTGATGAAATTAATCTATAAATTATCAAGTTTTCTCTGTTTTAATGAGTTTATAAATTATATAAGCATAAAGTACAATGATGAGTTGTTGACACATAATATATGTCATTTTAAATAACGGCATTTTTTTTAATTTAAAATTAACACGAGGTGTTCTAACAGGATAATGAAAGATTTTTGGGAAATTTATGGAACAAGGTAACAGTAATCGATAGCGGATTTTTAGGTAGGAAGCAATTAACACAAATACGTTATCTGCTAAGGTTTCAACTTTCTGATAATATCAAAAGCTTATGAGATTTCATAAGTATCAAATGAGGTAACTGAAGAAAGCTTTTGTTGAACATAAATTTGAAAAAAAACAAAAAAAATTATAAGTACTCAAAGAATAAATTACACGAGTTTTGATTCTAGTCCTTAAAAGTCGTTAAGCAAATTTTATAAAGAGCATAGTCATTTTTCACGTTATGTTGATTCAATTGCCTTCCACCTGCAAAACTCGTTTAATCATCCTGCTGTAGGTTGTCATTCAACTATCACAAATCTTAACATGTGTAAATGATTAGTTTGTGGCTTTAACAGTAACAGATCTGTTGACCAGATAACGTAGTTTGATTGCTAAATTAGAACGTTTTCAACTAGCTTGTCATCTTTCAAATAAGTTTGATTGCATGAGTGCTTCTTGTTTTGTAGCGTTGATGGTCAATTGACAAGGATTAAATATGAGTAACGTCATTATAATATTTCTGCATTAACCAACTACACTTTGTCTTCTTGGAAGACATTAAAACATACTTAACTGTGCAAATCAAAAAAGAAATGAATAAAACATGTCAATTATATATGTAAAGTACATTAAAAGCCTGCAATTTTCTTGAAAACTGTAGAATGCGGGTGGTGTTCTACAATAATTTCGACGTATGTGTTTTTGCATTTACCCTAAAAAAAGCTAACTACTAAAAATTATACATACTCAAAGAGGTAATTATCAAGTACCTTCAGTTTGTTTAAAATTATCAGATGTAAAAAAACAATCTAGTTTATGGTATGTTAAAAATAGTAATAATAGTTTCAGAGAAAAAGCTTGTGATATTTTAAAATAAATAAAATTCTTGACACTATAAAAAAATTAACCCAATAGAAAATTTAAAAAAACAGATTTTTGAAAATTTAATACTTTGTTTATCACCAGTTGAACCAACTTATAAAAGCTTGACATTTTTTTGAAAATCTAGCGAAACTTTTTAGTATTGTTTTTTTTTAACTGTTTACGTTTTTGAGATCTTCTATACCTTGGGTCTCATTATATTTTTAGATTTTATAATCATTTCTGTTTTTTGTACTTATCTTGAATATTTTTGAAAGTAGCTATATTTTAAAAAATAATTATTTAGACATATTTTTTTAATAAACACTTTTGATAGCAAATGGTAATTATGGTTAATATTTATTTAGAACTTTTTAAAAGCAACTTAAAAAAATCTAAAATATTTAGAAAGCCTATAAACTTAAAAATATCTAAAAAAATTAAAGAAGATTAAGAGTACAAAGAGTTTGGAGACTAATAAATTAGAATATGTTGAAAAATACAAGAAAATAAGTATCCTAATACTAATTTAAAAAATTTAAAAAATTTAAAAAATTGTAGAAAAAAATCTGCCGAATCAAGATCGAGAAAAACAGTAATTTGAACAATTCAAAGCAATTTTAACAATATGGAAAATGCATAAAATTTAAAACTTTGGAGAATTTAGGAAATTTAAATAAATAAAAAAATCTAGAAAAAATTAAAAAAATTAAACAAACAAACTATTGAAATTGAGATGTATAGAGACACAAAATTTAATATTTCTAATAAAAATTGGTGTTTAAACACGCAGTTCTAGAATCAAACAAAATCTAATAATAAAGTATTTAAAAAATCTAAACTATTTAAAAATACTCAAAAAGCGGCTATTTCATTTAAGTTATAAAAAAGAACCAAAAAATCTAATAAACCTAAGATAAAAAAGTACACATAATTTTAAAATTAAAAAAATTAAATTAGTGCTATTATAGAAAATTAAAAATCTTAAAAACCGAGAAACAATTATACTACCAAAAATTAAATACACTTAAATATTCTACTGTTAAATGCAAAAATGTCTAAATAATTAAAAAAAAAACAATAAATTTAAAAATTTTACGTTTGTTTTAAACTAGGAATAATTTGATACATACAATATGAGCATATTTTTGTTTGTTACATGATTCCTTCACGTTATTTATCAGTTTCTTTAATATTAGGATACTTGTTCTCAACTTAAATAAATAACAATTCAAATGAAATTAACATTTTTAGTACATAAAAATTCTAAATTGTAAGTTTTAGTTGCTTAAACTCTTAAACATTTAAATAGAAATGCGGAATAAAGAGAAAACCTATTTATCGAATTTTTGTATTTTAAAACTAAATATCTACCTATAAATTTCACAAAATTACAAGTGAACAAAAATAATAAGGAATTAAAAGAGTTAAAATTTTTGTTACTCTCATTGTCAGAACTTACTCCTAAAATCTTGAAACAAAAAAATGTGAGAAAATTATGATAATAAATAAATTTTTTAAGACTATAGAACTGAGCAATTTGAAACTTGAAAACAATATAGCTCTTGACGAAAACAACGAAATTCTATGCGATTGGGTCATCGATCTGGTCATTTTTTTGTGTACTGTATTAATCTGAGTCAATAAAGAAACTTGTTTGAAACTGAACTTCTCTACATTTAAAACTAAATTAGTCTGAATTTGCTAGTTGGTTAAATTGGCTTAAAAACAATAATTATACATTAGAAACAAGCTCGTCAATTCATATTCTAGATTGAATCGAGTAAGTGAATAATAATAACCAAGAAACTTGTAAACTGTTTCTATATACAATTTATTATTGCAGTTTTCACAAACGAGTTGCATTATAGGGGCACACCGCCATGAAAGCAAAAACTTTACTTTTTTTATGTTAATGGCCAGCATCATGCAATAATACAACAATTGGAATAAGTGGCATTTCCACCATAACAATAAATTAGGAAACTGTATACAAACAAAAAATTAAAACCTTTAGATACACTAAAACGATCATTTCCACACATAACTTATAGCAGAAAAAAATGTAGACAATGTAATGCAATAGTTTCCAATTAGGAAAGCAGCAGCTGTTAAGCTGAAAAATAGATATTGCATTATCGTAGTGTTTTTCCAACAAGTAATAAATAAAAATAATAACCCCGCATTTATTTTTTCAGTATTGTTGAAGAAATTACAATTTGTGGTAGAATATTTGTGGTAGAAAAGGGCGGAAACTAATCGTCACATTGTAAGTTAGTTGTTAAAGTTTTTTCTTTGGTCATTAAAGTATTAAAGTGTGTTTTCCTCTGTTTTTATGTGAAATATAGAATTTTGGTCTCTAAGCTATGACGGTTATTGTAAAGTGGTCTACCTTCTGAGTCTGTCTTTCTATTATGAATAAACGTCATTGACACGTCTGACCGAAGACACCCTTGAGGTTCTTCCAAATACAATATCCATTGACATCTCAATATAGTACCATTTATTAACCTTCCACAATGAATGTTTGCCAGATTTGGGTAATTTTTCATGTCACATTTACTGAATCTGAAGTCTAAAACCACGTATGAGTAATATTAATGATATTTCTTAACGATTTTTAAATTTCAAAGTCGAGCGTGAAAACTTTTAAGTCTCTTGGGATTTCAAATATTCCGACTGTTGAACGACTGGTAAAAAAAAACAAATTGATTTAACCCTTCCGTTTCCGTTATTTTCTAATTGGCGCGTCCCTGTTGATTAAAACTTTGGAATTTAAATAAGTTTCAAAGAATGAAGTTCACGTCATCAAGTGATCAAGCCTCTGACAACCAAAACGATTGCAAATTGCAGATTTGTCACGCATTCCGTAAACTTTTAAATTGAATATCTCGCACCCTTCAGTTTGTTTTATTAAATCATTGGATTGGAAGGGTGGAGGCGAGAATTTGGGGTGAAAGTTACACCGATAGACGGCTTCTCTCACTTGTTCGAGGGATGTTACCGTCTTCATGAATATTATCAATACGATAGAGTAGTGTTCCGAGAAAAAAATCTTGCATGGATTATACAACCATTTGCGTGTGTGCACTATTGTTACATACATACATACGTATTACCTCTGTTTGAATATTAAGCAAGAACATATTAAAACAACATTACAAGCGACAACTTTAATCATTCTTCTTACATTAAGATCTAGATTATACTAATTGTTGTTGTGTCGAAACTCTTTTAAGATTTTTTCTAACACTAATATCGTACACTTTCTATCGTGCATTTGAACTCACTTCTTATGTTCCTTCTAAAATAATCTGTTCTACATAAAACAAGCTGTTTCTATAAAACACGCTGCATCTATCTACATCTTATTCTAAAAATGTTTTGATTTGTTCTCGTGTCTAAACGTTGAATTTTTTATCACTATAAACAATATATAATTTTTTAATACGGAATAACAGCACTAAAGTTTCTTCAGAGTAGTTTTGGCATCGAATATTGTAGCCATAAGAAACATGGTGATTAATTTTGCGATTGTAAGAGTAACAATAAATTAGCTTTTCACAGAAGTTCTATGTATCTTACTACTACAAACTACACACTTTTTCTACGAAGCATATATATACCTACATTTTCGTATGCACTTTTAGACTTCGTAAAAAATAAATTGACCCGCAAATTGTTTCTTTTTTTTCTTATTTTTTCTGGAGCCTTGAACATTTCAACGGTATTTTTTTTAAGTTGTTCATATCATAGCACCCACAGCAATTTTCGCATTTTGTGTATTTTATTTTTGTGAGATCTCAATTATTTTATTAAATTTCTGGTAGGATGTTACAAGAAGGATATATGATAGTTATTGATAAAAAAAAACTTGAAGACCACACGTGTTTTATAATTTACAAATCTCGATCTATTAATAATAATACGACCTCGATTTTTAAACTGTCTATTAAACACGGCTTGTTTTAATAACTATATTTATTATATTTTAGCTAAAATACTTTTACATAATAAATATAAATAAGCATAAAAGCTTAAAAAAATATAGAAATTGAAACTATATAAATATAAAATTAAACAATCTGTGAAAATTTATATTGCTTAACTTATTGTAAAACTTTAACAACTTGAGGTAAAAATTTGATAACTAAAAAGAGTTATTTGTAAATTAGAGAGAATTTTAAGCAAAGATATATGGAAAATCAAAAAATGAAAAATAAAAATTATTACTTGATAAAATTTTAAAGATACTAAAAAATAAAGTTGACAGAAATACCTACCTAGTAGTGGTGCTAGTACTACTATAATACATTTGATAATTATCTAAACTTTTTACAGTAATTACAATTATTAATTACTTTAATTACTTTAGACTACAATAAGAATTTCTAAAAAATTTCATCCTTGCATACACATCTAAATTAGAAAAGTAAAAACACAGGTGTTTTACAATCTAAAGATTTAGAACAATTTTCAATATCCTAGAAAAATAAATACTTCTACACGTTTTTAAAAACTTAAAATTTATTCATATTTAGGTGTTATTCATTCAGTTTCAACTAAAAATTAAGGTAACTCCCACTGTTCTGCCATCATAATTTTTGATCTCAACTCTGCTTAAGTAAAAGGAGCATTGTGGTTGCATTTTTAACGAAACTATATAAGGGAAATAGAAGAAAATTTGACCTCATTATGTTGGGGCTGAATTTTCTTTGTTTTTAATTTTCCCCTTTTTAAGATATTTAACTAAAGGTTATAGAAAATTTGTCTAGTGACCTGCCTAAATTTTTTCTTTTTCAAAAATGTGAGGCAATTTACAGCCTCAGTTTCACACCAGGCTAGCTAATAATATTTTTTTTTTAAGTTTATTAATATTAAAGATTATTTTACAAAGACGATATAAACGAGACTACTTATTACTCTTCAAAGTATAACTTGAAACAATGTTCTCATTTAACAGTAAATTTACACGGTATAAATTTTATAGATACCTGGAATAACGTTTAGACTGTAACTGTAAAAACGGCTCTAAATGTTACAGCTATTATTATTTTTTTTACTAATAATTCTAACAGTTTTATCCTACATTATGTACATGGTTTGCTAACAGAAATGCTATATTCAGAAACACATCAAAAAAAAAAATGCTGAATTTCTTGTAAAATTTTGTAAAAAATTTTTGCAACATTTTGGCAACCCTTGTCTCTTTTTATTAAACACACTTTTTTAAAACTTTTGTTAGACTTGCTATCGAAGCATTGTCGTTCAAACTATAATCACGTGACGCACAAAATTGAACGAGAAATTTCCAAGAACCAATCCAGGAATTAATTCTTTTATCAATTTCCTGAAACGTATCGATTACTTCTAAAACGGTCACTTTAGACCTTTTCGCTTTCTAGATTCCTCAAAAAAAAACTTTAAAAACTAATTTTAAAGCTCTTTATTCTAATTTTTGGTAACAAATTGTTATTAAAATATAAACAAAATAGAAAATCAACTTAAATAACGTCATTAACTACTTATAAAATTATAAATTAAATTTATTATTATAACTATTATAAAATCTAAATGTGCAGCCGTCACTTCTTTAGAAACCAATCATGTATTAGAAAATGAGGACAGATTCAATATGTTTTCGTAAGTGATGTCTGATGGCAATTGGTCGGAGACGGACATCGCGCTCGAATTTGCAATTTTCTCCTCGCAGGTTTTCACAACAGGTGACTCGAAGACACCAACATTTTTATTATAATGAACATAATATAATTACAATTTTTATTTTAATTATGTACTTTTAAAATAAAATACTTTCATTTTCAGTCGAAATATTCCGTTCCTTCCTCAACTCACAGAACAACTCGTATTTTTTGTCGTTTTGATTTCTGATCTTGTTGGGCATTAAATTCTTCTTCACCCGATCAGTGTCATCCAGAATATCTTGTATATAAATTGTTTCCATTTTTATTTTTAAGGTAAAATAGATGAAATATCGCAAAACGAAAAACTTTTTTTTGCTTGTAGTTTGTAATTGTAAACAGTTACATTGCTATCGAAGTTAGACATCGCGCACTTTAATAATTTTAAATCATTAATCTTAAAATTTATTTTTAGGTTAATTAACCGCGGTAAAAGTTTTGTATCTCAAACGAAAATTGTTTTAAAGATGTTCAAAAATAACTAATTTGAGATCGACTTTTTGTTCTAGATAAATAAATAGCTATTACATTTACATTTACATTTGTTTGTTGACTTAGAATGATTTTTTTATTTGAACTTACTTATTAAATACTTTGCATCATATTGCTGATTCTTTCTTATGACTCCTGACTGCTTTAAAATACTAAAAAGGATAGATAACATGTAAAAAAAAAGTAAACCTAAAATACACCATATTTTGCCCAAGTCGTACTTAATTTTAATTAGAGAAACATGCTGACTAATTTATAATTCATGTTTCTTAATGACTCAAATTCAAACTAACAATAAAACTAAAACAACGGAAGAAATTTCTCTAGATCAAGCTTCCTTAATTTCCATCGTCCTCCATTTTGTATAAGTTTCTTCTTGTGTTTTTTAATTGCAGGATATCTACAACAGTGTGAAAATAACGGCTAAGATTAGACCGGAAAATATCAAATTAGTAACAACTCTTATCCATTTAAAAATGTATAATAGTATTTAGTTCACGGAAGTCATGCGTTACCCCGTACCCACAAAAGTCAGATCAGTAGTAACAGTTTATGGTAGGTATATTAAAAGTAGTTTAAATATAGAAACAATAACTTGGCAGAGGCCCAGGGAATCTTTAATTCTAACTATAATTAACTCGAAACAGCAACGTATATTTTTCGTTACAGGTAACAAGCAATTAGCAAACCAATTAATTAAGCAAATCTTTTCTTAGGCGAGTAAGCTAAATATTATCAAGAGAAGATTTACACCTTCACTTCTAATTAAACACCAAATTAGAACAGATTAAACAAAGGAGTGTATAACACGTATAAATAAATAAGAGTACCTATAAACGGGTAGTAAATCACTAAAAGGATAACAGGCTGTTATCCCTCCTAAGCGATAATGGCTGCCTGCGAGCTCCAACTAATCACGATAACAAGGGGGTGAAAGTCTCCTATGATTTAATAACAAAGGTTTGTGGAGAGAGAGTAAATTCAAATCTTATAGCTACTATGAAAAATTTACCGATATCGGAATTGTTCGTAAACGATAAAAGAACATAACTAAAGCTATAAAATTAAAGTTTAAAACGACTGCAAAACAGATCGTTAAAGTTTATATTCATGTTTGATTATTTTTCTAGTTTTTAGTAGTGTTAAATAAACAAGGTAATGTAAGTGAGTACTTTCATCTCGAGATTTAGTTGTTTGGTAGTAATTTTGTAATTGAAAAAGTCGATTTTTCTAATTAAATTGCTGTAAATTTTCATTTAACTAGAGCAAAACAATTTTTAGCTTTTTACCAACGCAAACAATTTTTATTTTGCTCTGTCGTAAAATTCAATGTTCCGAAAACTATAAAAAAGCATTTTTACCTCTCTACGTTCCTTGTTAATTATAACGATATGTTTCACAAAAGATAATAAATTTACAATGAGTGGTTTTAATATCACTACAGCCAATGGTCTTCATGGGTAAATAACCTATCACTTTTTCATTAACTGTACACGAATTAAACCGAAGTAATTAATCTTTGCTCTCACTTGGTTTTTTGGTAACAAAAATAGACATTAAAAACGATAAAATCTGGCACAGAAATGTCTGCTCTTGATATTTCCGTATTGAATCGCAAATAAATAAGTAAGTTAATACCTAAATCAGTTCAACAAATTGTACAAAAAACAATTTTTCAGAAATACAGGCAAAATATTGTTGATATTTGATTCAATATTTCAACTACAAATTTTGCAATAAATATTCTTAAACTTCGTTACATCTAATCAAGTTAAAATAACAACTTTCTGATATCTGCTTGGTTTATTGTATAGTTTTTAACATGATCTCTAAAGAAAAAAAATTGTGTTTGATTTGCTGTTCTTGTGTACATTTAACTATGGGTCACAAAATCGAATACAAACTCACTTGCGACACAACTTTAATTACATTTTTAATTAGTCGATAATCAATTAACTTCACTACTCAACATAACCAAATGCGTCTTGTTCTAGTATTTGTTTTACTGCTTTTGATTAGAGTTTTATGAAGCATTCAAAGATAAACATCGAATAAATTGTAGACAGAACAAGTGCTACATAAAAAATAAGAATCTGTGCTATAGACACAATTTTCAGAATAAGTATCTTAATTTAAAAGATGGTGTTTCCTTTCTATATGTACGCATTTTTTGATGGCAAAGTACAATATTCTGGTATTAAATCGAAAAGTGTGCTCAAGTCAATAAAGCCAGCATTACAAAAGCGATAAAATTAAAGTCAAATAACAATAAAACAGTCGTTAAAGTTTATTTAAAGACGCATCTTTAATTTGTGTAGATTTCAGTGAAGTGCACGTACAAAATAAAGTTGCGTTGGGTTCCATATCCCTTCGTTTATCGATTCCTATTAGCAATAATCGATATTGCAAGATCTCCTGTTTTACGTCGCATGTGAAACATGTAACCGAGCGTATTTCCTGTTTGCCCTCCATAAAAACCTAATAATAAATTTTAATAATAGTTCTTTATTCCATATCAATTAAAGAAGCTCGTCCTCCAATTCCGACTTGATATAAATCAATTATTCTTGATAAGTAATTGAATAATAATGACCAATAGAGTAAGTCCGCGCCCATCTTCGACATTACCCTGAATTAACCGGACCCATGGTCCAATAAATCAATTAAGACCAACCCTGGTGGACATTCTCCGCTTCCACCCTTCATATTGACCCACCCTGACGCGTTATGGTCTTCTAACACGCAATCTGTAAACACCTTTTGTGGTTGGGGGGTGGTAACTTCTACCGCATAAATTACGGCACCATATTAACCCATTACCTCCGCACAATTATTTGACAATTATAAATTTTTTCGTTTTTTTCTTTAGATGATTTACGAGCGCACATCAAAAGGTCTCGCGTTTTGATGGAAAGCTGTAATAAAAAGTGTCAACTTTTAGTGAGTGATAATAAATTATTTTTTGATAAGGTGGACATAAAAAATTGAGTTATTCCGATTGCATCGAATTATCACGCGAGACCATGGACATTCGACGCCACTGGAAGAATTGGATGCGGGGCCACCCAAGCAGACCGATGTAGAGGTATTTGTCAGCGACACACTGCCCCACTACCGCCGCTACTGATCTACATTTCTCGCATATTTTCAGAGCCGGATTGGCTGTCTTTTTTTTCGGAGGAAATTACGGCAGAAGCTCATTATGTCGCCATATGTCCACCAATTCTCAAAAAAAAATAAAAAAACAAAGAACTTTCTGCCACCAGCACAACTTGGCTCTTTAACGAGCCAACCAACATTTATTTTATTTGTTTTCCTGTCTTAAATTCCAGATAGTTAACATAGATACCCGCTGTTAATAGAAAATTAAAAAAAAATGTAACGAATTTCTTCTTTCTTTTTGAAATAGGACATGGAGACAACATTCAAACAAATGTTCAATAAACTTTTAACATTTACAATTTATAGTGTTAAAATTTATTACAAAGTATTTTATTGTTGATTTTTTATTACTGTCGGTTATGTAACATACCCACATCATCACTTTCACAATAAAATTATTAGAACTCGATATTTTGCAAACAAGATATTGTTTATCAATCTACTTATAGAAATATGTACTAAATCAAAATGTACGTAATTCCATATTGTGCACGCATGCCATATAAGTACGTTCAGCAAAAGTGTATTACATTACAAAAAATACAAATAGTCCAGGACTAATTGGGAGAAAGTTACAATAAAAAATACTGTATTAATTGAGCCTCCCTGAAAATATTCAAAGAATTTCGCCGCAAATTGCAGCTTTCGTTCTTCGACTTATTAACGTTTCTGAAAAATATTCTGTCACATTACAGGTGTGGTGTGACACTATAACCTGTAATTTTTGAATGCCATATCACGACATGGATTGTGGCACTATAATAAAAAAATCCTGTCGAGAAAATTTGTCGCAAAATATATACTTAAGACCTATGAATGAGTTCATTTGTTCCCTATCATATGAGCTCAGTCACGAATAAGGGTGTTGCACGAGACGTGATAAGTTCAAAATAAGAAACTGGATCATGAATACATTGCAATAACAGAAAAAAACTAGCCATAAAACTAGCCATAACTCGTCATTATGCCGGATGAATATTATAGCAGTCGTTAAAATGTGAAATTATGAATTATGCAATGCTAGGCGATAGAATTAAAATTTTATTGTTTAGAGAATAATTTATTCAATGCTAAATCTACAGAAGTGCACTATTTCAACAAGTGGGAACTAACAATAAATGTAGAGAGACTATGATTAGAAGAAAAAGGTAAAGTAAAATCAAACAGTTTGAACTCTAACGTAAAAAGAAAAAGTTTTCAGAATCTAACTTTAGTTAATTAATTAAAACAGTGTTTTGACGAGAAAAAATGTCACTGAATTTGCCAATAGCATATTTTTTATTAAATGAACGGTTATTTTTTTTAAGTGAATAAATACATAAGAAAACGCTTATAATAAATCAACTAATTCAAATTACTAATTACTTTTACTAAGCAAATCACCTAGTTTACAGCAAATTTGCACGAAAGTAATTTAAATGAGTTTGAAATTTTTAAATTGAATTTTTTTCTGATTTTAGATTTTTCTATTATCGCAAGACAACCTTACTTACTTAAACATTTGGTTTACTTATTTACTTATTTAGCGAATTATGTTTCAGTGTGTGTTTTCTATATTTTTTCCACTTATTTCCAAATTTTGTTGTGTTTATACATTTTTCCATCTTGTTCTTATGTATGTCGCTGCTCACACGCTTTTATTGTACACGTCTTTCTTGGTCTCTTTTTTTTCTTTTACTTCTTTTTTTACTCTCTTAGGTAGTCTTTTTTGCTAAAAAAATAGAAACTTTTTATGCTTTTAGTCTGCAGCTGTAGGTATTCTTTCGTTTATTTTGTCATTTAAAATTATTAATAATTATTTCTATTTTTGTGTACTTAGATTTTAAAAATCTAGAATTTTAAAAATTTTCATCTGAACACCTGAAAGAGAAACCGGATAAATTATCAGAATGTGGGAATACAGAACCTGACATTTGACCATAGAAACTAAATGTCAAAAATTTTAAGAATCTAAAAACGTGGAATTTTCAAAATAGAAAATGAAGGATTTTAGAATCTAAGAAATTGAAAGATAGATATGACAACCGTAATTTTTATTTGGAAATTAAGAATTTATTACTTTCAGTTTCAAAAACTTAACCTGTTTTAAAACTGAAAACTTTAAATTTTGAAAATTTTAAAAATTTTTAATTTTAAAATATTTATAAGCTAGATTTTCCAAACTTTCTAGAACCTAAACCTTTAACAATTTATCAATTGGAAATCTGGTCTAAAATTTGAAAATTCTTAATATAAAAATCTAAAATCTGAAACTTTAAACTATAATCTGAAAATTTATGTACTAGCATTTAGAATATAAAATATATAAAATCTAGAATGTGAATATCCTAAAATTTAGAAGTGACAATTTCTAAATGTAGTACTTTTAATAAATTTGTAAAAATGTAATTTTATGAACTAAAATATTAGGATCCTAGAAAGTAATAATCTATAAATTGTACTACCAACACTAAAAGATAGAATCTTTTGAAACTCAAAATGTTGAATATAGCTCACTTAGTAATAAAATTTTTGATTCTAAAATTTCAAAATCTACCATCCGAAATTCTAGTTGAAAATTGAAATGTTTAATATGTGTGAATTCCAATTATGAAAATACAGAAGCGGCGAAATTAAGACCAACGTTTCCAATATACAATTAATAAATGTATAAAATCTATAAATATAGAAAACAAAAATTTTAAATATAAATATGCGAATAAAAAAAATAAGATATGCTTTTAATTATAGTTATAAGACTTAAGAATCTAAAATATGAAAATCGTAACATTCTTAAATGTGAGAGCACTGAAAATTCAGTATTAGCGAATTCAGAAATCTACAATTTATATGTATTAGGATTTAAAAAATTCTAATCTGTAAATATCTAGGAGGCTAAAAATTGAAAAAATAAGTCATTTAAATTTGAAAATCTTCTAGAAGTCTACACCAAACTGTGAAAAAATCCTAAAAATTAAATTTATCTAAAAATAATAATTTGAAAAATTTGTGTTCAAAAGTCAAAATACTAATACAATAAAACCTCAAATATGAGAAAGAATCTACAAGAACCGTGAAAGCAAAAAAAATTAGTTTGAATGGTCAGCAAAAAAAAAGTGGAATCTTAAAAAATATAGATTTTAGGAAACTACAATCGAAGCATCTTAAATTTAAAAAAAGCAGTAAATAAGTTTTAAAAAACTAAAATTGTTTGATGTACTTATAAAGAGCATTAAAAAAATAAGATAATTTGTAAAGTAGTACTATTACATCAAAAATAAATTATCAATTTTTTTAGAATTTAAAATTTGTTAGTTAGATAATTAAATATTAAAATATATTTGAAATTTTGGCAATACAAAACGCCATTATAAATAAAAAATTTAATTTAAATTTATATAGGTACAATATTTCTAAAAAGTTCAGCAACCATATTTTACTATTTTTAGTAACTCAAAATTTTCAATTACCGCGCAACGTTCAAGGAACATCGTTTCAATTGTGTTTTTTGATTCATTATCCTCTAGAATTCAAAATACTCCGTTTCTGTAGAGTTAAAATAATAATCTTCACCGACAAAAAACAATGTAAAAATGTTAACTTTAAAGTGACAGCTAAAAAAAAATAATAATAAAATAATGTGAAAAAAAAATTAATTACTAACGTAAATAATAAACTTTTGACATTTCTGACAGTACTTCGGAAATAATCATAAACATGCAGGTGCTACTCACTACTTAATAAACGGTAATATTTAGATATAAATTTAAAATTACCATTTTTTTTTCATATGTAAATAGCTTTTGTACATATAATATTTCCAGATAGTTTCCCTAATTAGATATAAAGTAGATTAGATTAAGTTGCTCCAACTATGCAGCTTTGCCTGATGTTTTTCAAACCACAAAACTTCTCAACAGCAGCTTTTTTCAGAAAAACAATAAACGAAATTAAATAATTACCTTAAAGCTTTTTACCATCTGGTTTTTCATAATCTTTAGCATAGTGCTTTGAACGAGCCTCATATTCTTATAATGGAGCAATTTAAATTTTAATCAAGGAAGAGGTAATCACTTTTCGATAACTTAAAAATTTCAGTTTTAATTAATTAGATTATTAGACACAGGTTGTTGGTAACGACATAGAATGTTTTCTCAATGTGTGATTACAAGCTTTTGATTGTTGGTGGCATAGTTATCTAATTGACAAAAATTAATTAACTCGGCAGCATTTCTTTAACGTCAAAACGTCGCAACCAAACAATTAATCGAAAATAACGACGAAAGAAAACAGAAGCCTTCCACCACCTACCTGGCTATGCTACCGTTTTGAATATTTTCTATTTATTGGTGTGAGGTCTTCGCGTATCGTTTCGGTGGTTGACCCACTATCAAATAACTTCCTAGTCTCATTAAATTAATTCTGTTATTTCAAAACACGAAGGTCTCTATAACAATTCGATCTATGTAATATTTCAATTATGTCCATGGCGTTTCTAATAATGATATTATGATGGTTTCTATTTCTACCATAATTAGACGGAAGTCAAGCTTGCATGGTTGTAACTTCTAAATAAACAAGCAAACCGAAAAACAAACCTATATTCGAAGGGCTGCGCCCCCTAGTCGCGTTCCATTATTTATACGTGTGGGGTCCCCCTGGTCTGATATATGGCAGCCACCAATTTCATTTAATTGACTGGTCACAGAGAATCGCTTGGGTCACTGTTTATATTGAGCGGAATTTAATTTTTATTTCTATTTTTTTTTTTCGGTGAGATGTTTGCTCTTTGAAATTCTAAGGCGAGACTAGGGTGCGCCATCCTTTTACGTCGTGACACATTTTTGCGTCAATCTGACCGAAGACTGCGTGCTTTTGTAACAGCCACACTTTATGTTTCACCCTCTGTGTCGTTTCCACATTCTTCTGATTGAAAGAGCACTAAATGTTAAGCGTGATTTTAGGGAAGGTCCTAGCAAATTCCTGAAAGATAAAGTCACTGTTGCGGTTAGGATATAAGTACCTAAAGTACATTTGGTCAAACTAAAATTTAAATTTAAATGCTAATTTCGTAAAAACTTTCACCTTCATGACAGCTTTTGTGTGCCTGCCCTGTCCAAAACTTTGAGCTGTGTCAACAGTCATTTGTGCAAAATCGTTTTTACGGCGACAGTGCGTTCAAATCTTCATCATTCAAGCTCGTCTGGAAAAACAAATTAAATGCAAATAAAGAGGGCTTGTAGGTTTTAGTCAATTCTACAGGGTTTTCTTTTAACTGAAGAATTTATGTATAGTAAGGAGTGGAGTGTGGAGTTTCCGATAAAACATGTTTCTTTAATATATAACGTAATTTCTCTCCATGAAATTATGTTATACAAATCCTAACACAATCATATAATTTGTATTCTGATTGCAAATTTGAGATAATCCATGAGAAACTTTTAACTATCGCAACAAAAAATATAATCAAAATAAAAAGTTTTTATTTTTCGAGCCTGATGCTTAAAAATTTGATTACTATAAAAACTGTCACCAGCATCGTATTTTATTACAATATTTTTTTTTAGTTAAGTTTCTCAAAATTCTTTTCATTTGCTTCCATTTTTTGTTAGAGTTCCATGTCTACCCATTCCTCGTCTCTCTGCAGCTGTTTGCGCTCCTTTCGCCTACGTTTTTTGTAATCTCTTCATTTCTGTTTTATTTCTTCAGCTCAAATATTTTTTATTAACTTCTATTCTCTTCGTTATTTTATTAAATTTATATGTATAGTTATTTCCGTTTCAAGCTTACAAAATCTTATTTCACATGTATATTTTAAAGTCGGTTTTTCAATTTTTTTATTATTTTCAGTTTTACTCTTTAATGTTGTGTTTTTTATCACATTTATTATTGTTTTACATTTTCAAAATGTTTATATTGTTCTTGTAATGGTTTTACGGTTATATCAATCATTCATACATCGTCGACGCATTCTCTGTTTCTAATTATACAGAGTATGTTCTTAGTTTTTGTCTGTATCTTTTTATTACATTACTCCATATTCGTTTGAAAACATAAAAACTCAGTCATTTTCAGTGTTCTGATATTATCTTGGAATGCAATTTTTCTTTGTTTTATAATTTTTTATATTTCTAATATTCTTAACCAATTAAAAGCTTTTTTTGTACTCATTGTACGGAAACAGAATTTTTCCGCTCAATCTCGATGCACGGAAAAACGGTTTTCCCGCACCGCGGTGTTTTTTAGTTTCCGCTGGCGGCTAGGGATATTTGCGTTGTAGGGTTGGTATTGCGACTTTTTGAGGACATCAGTCAATCAATTTTTGATAAGTGCGTTCATACCGTTCGCGACTTTTCTCGGGCAGCAGACGCGAAACGGCCTCTTTGGCACATTGTTGTACTTCGGAAGGGGTACACATACATTCTTCGCTCTCACTTATTTTAACAATTTTTGTTAATAATTTTTAAAAAATGACAGCTGATTTACATTTTAAAAATCTAGGAGGTAGCTATAATAGACAGATCATGTTACCAACCCACCATTAAAAAAAAAACTAAGTCACTTAATTTTTTTTATTTCGATATTCGTTACAAAAAATATTGTACCTAACTCTTTCGGAAAGAATTTTCCCGCATTCGCACTAAATGCAGCACTCCTTACAGTCGTGCTGCAAACAAAGTGCTCATGCGGGAAAATTAAGTTTCCGTCCTTGTTAGGTAAATAACTATTTTACATCTATAAAACAGACATCTATTTACCTTTCCATTTTTAACGCTTTTCTGATATTTGCCCACATTTCCATTTGTATGTTCTTTTTCTCCTCTAAATCCGGTATGCTTTTTTCTAGAATTTTTTGCAATTTACTTATTCTATTTTCCAGTATTCTGAGACGCAGATTTTTTAATTCTTAAGTTATTGTCTTTTTTTCTATTGATGAATGTCATATTCTGTGCTTTCGCATTTATGTACTTGACCATTTTTGTAGTTACTTCGTCGTGCTTTAGTATTTTTTCGGTCTTCAGGTATTGCTTTTAATTTTTTTTTTCTCATTTGGTTTCTGCGTTTTTATAATTTTGGCTCTATCTAATGATCAATGTAATTGATTTGTAATTTGTCTGACTTTTCTTCGTCTTGTTCTAACAATTTTGTGTTGTATTTACACCTCCTTTACATTATCCTGATTGCTCAGCTATTTTAAGCTTTTATTTTTTTACTTTTGCTGTTTTTATGTTTTCTTCAACTTTTATTGATTTTTTTTGTTTCTTATTTAAAATTTGTTTACTATATTGCTCGCAATTATTTTATTTGCTCTGTTTTTTTATGAGTTTACTACTTATTTTTGTGACAGTACAACTTTCTTTTGGCGCTTTTATCTATAATTTCGTGTCTATAATTTCTTTACCTATATTCTATTGTTTTAGTAAGTTTCCTCAGATATATTTTTGGTATTTTTCTTCCCCATTTCCTACTTTTAATTTATTGCCTCTAAGTTTTTCTTTTATTATTTTCCGTTTGTTTTTTTTTCTGTTTGTATTTCTATATAATTAAATTTATTTTAACGTATCTTTACCATTCTTACTACTTTCATTGTGGTCACAATTGCACGACTTTCTTTAAAAAAAATACACAAGTACTATTTTTTTACAGCATAATTTCTAAACATTTCACGATAACTAGACGTATAAAGTTTCTTGTATCGATCTATTTATTCTATTTTACATCGAATCGTAGAATATGTCAAAATTTGAGGTACTATATAAATGAACTAAAAATTTTTTTCGATAGCATTTATAAATTTACATTAACAAAAACTCTCAACTCAACAAAAACTCCCTCATCTTGCAAAATTATTTTTTACGTCTCTTACGTGCCAAAATTAACCTAAGAGTAGAATATGACAATTTTTAAAAACATGTCACTAAAGACTTACATTAGAAATTATTGTAACGTAAGAACCTCCCCTCAGTTTCACAAAAGATAGATCTAATATATAATGAATGTTGTTTCAAAAACAGGTTTACTCAACATGTCGTGATGTAGATTTTATACGCAAATTATGATAAATATTGCAAAATTTTTATACTAATGAAAAGAAAGCTTTGTTTTTTTTTTGTTATAATTAATTTTAGACCATATTATGTAAATAAATATATTAACATAATGTTATACCTAGCTATTGAAATTTCACATTTTTATATTTTCTTAATCATGTGGTAGTTCTATTTTTAACAATTCAGTTTAGAAAAATTGCGTCATGTTCAAAAAAACTTAATTTATACAACAAAAACAAGACTCTTAATATGTACGAAGAAAATTTTTGCTAGAACAGTTTTTTTGTCATTGTTAATTTTTTCTTTTTTTCTGTTATTGAAAAGTTCAAGTTCTGTGTTTGAGTGTATGAATATTTTATCATTAGCTTAAATAATTTTTAAATTTTATTTGTTTTAAAAGTGCTTCCCGTTTTCATTTTTTCGGAATTTTTGCATCAATTTGAAAAAAGAAAATTAAACAGAAGCTCAAAGAAAATATTAATTTTTAATAATAGTTATAAACCTATCGGTGGTAACTAATTAAATTCACAATTCTAGTACACCGCATGCTACTCATGATTGAGTTTGATGATCTTAAAAGTGTATGATGTCCACAAAAAAAAATTACAATGTTTCAGCTTTATCCAGATCGTTAAATTGTGAAAGCTTATACCTGTTCCAACTTTTCTTCAGAAACTAATTTGCTGATTTCACTTCAAACATCACTCATTCATTCTACGTACAGTCAATATTTTCTGACTCACATTGTATGGATTACGTGTTTTTAATTTTTTTGATATTAACCAGAAACCATAAATGAGACTCATTCTAGAAGCTATTAGTCACCTTGTAATCCGCTAGATATAATAGCTTACAAGATAGACCGTTCAACTAACGAGTGAGCTTTCACATTAGTTAAAAAGAAGAAAAGAAGACATGTAATCTATAGTTATCTGGATGCTTTTATGTCCGACATCACTTAAAGAATATTACAATAAAAATTTTAGACTTATAAATACCTACCTGTATCTTCGAACATTCGTAATCAAAACAAATAAAATGATTCTAATACTTACCTAAATCAACAGTGGTTATTTTTGTAGCTGTATAACATGCACGGTCCTTCATTGTATTGAAAAAAGCCTTTTGAAGAACATTTATTTAGACATTTAAATGAACATTATGTTTACATTCCGAATTGAATAAATCGGTTCAGTCAATGTTAAGCGCTACGGGAAAAAATAGAACCCATTACTGTAATCTCTTCTTTTTATTACGTCAATACACACAAACCGTTTTATTAAGCTTGTCAAATATAGTATAATCTGAAGTTCGCCGTTTGATTCGATCAATCAATAATTCAGTTTATGATAGATATCATTATCTGTATACTTATCCTATCTATATATTTTTAATCTTGATTTCAACTATAATCACAAAAACGATTGAGGAGACGTACATAATGCACGAATCTATTTTTATGTGAATATATTTTCCACGCCAAGCATGAAAAGCTTGTTAAGCTTATGAAACGTTTATCAAAACAATTTCATTTCACTTTGCATGTTGTGCGTATCAACATTAACATTTTTATTTGTCATTTCCACTCCGCTAAATAAAATTAATTCGGAGTGTTATCAACTTAATAGCTTTATTCTGTACAATGTGGCAAAAGGAAAAATTCCAAGAAAAACGAAAGTTGCTTGTCGAATAATCTTTATTTAATTTTATATAATCTATATTTTTACAGTTGAATTATAAACAATTTCTGTAGGTACATGTTTTATCTATTACTTATACCGAATACATTATAAATAAGCTTCAACTCACAGACAAATAATATATAAATATGTACAGTAGATTCTTTAAAATATACAGAACAGATTTCCTAATAAATATTGCTTTCGATTTCGAATATCCGCTAATACAATAAATAGTCTAGTCCTAGTTCGTTATAATTTTTACAATGTGTTATGTACAAAATCGGATCAAAAACTCCGTGTTTCGCACCGGTCTTTGGTTGTCGTGCGCAAAAACCCAACAAGAATATGATCCCATGCGATTTAAACAATAATGGCACCGTACAAAAACTGTTATTTAGTACCACACAGCTCGCAATTGTGTTTAAATGAATGGTACATTAATACATTTTTTGTTAGCCGAAGCTCTGAGAATTGTAGAATTAAAGAAACAATGCTAACATACTCGAGAGATCAACGCAAAAAGTTGCCCAACTCTTAAGTAGACCATTGACAGCTCACCCGAGTTCGTCTCTGGACAAGGTAAAAAACCCAGAAATCACTGTAAAAATCCCAAGAATCCTCGTCCACAAACGAATCACAACAACAAATCACAATAACGAAATGGAAGCATGAAATTATCACGAAAAACCAAAAAGTGCGCTCTCTGGACCCTACGACGGGGTGCCTTTTGAACTGTGCATTTCTTGCAGTTCTTCCTCTTCTTTGGATAAGGGAATTGTTGAGTGATTGTAGAGGCCTTGTGCCATTAGTTGGAGAGCTAGAGGGTTTTTCTGACCGGATGCTTTCTTGATTTTGGCTCGTTTGTTCTGGAACCAGATTTTGATTTGAGCCTCGTTAAGACCTAATTCGGCGCTGAGTTGTTGCCGTCGCCTTTCTGTCAAGTAACGGTTTTCGGCGAATTCGTGTTTCAATCGGGCTAATTGCGCCCCTGAAAATGCAGTTCGTGGTCGTTTTTCTTCGGCGGAGGGAGGACCTTGCTTTGCACCCGGTTTTTTCACTCTACGAGTTCTAGGACCTGAAAAAAAAACGAAATGTTTATTTTTCCCTTAATTTTTAGTCTAATGCGTCTATTTTTATTTGTTTTTAATTTTAGACATCATTCTGCAGAAAAAAAAAGATAAACTGATTTAGCTAATATTATTATTGCTGTTTTGTGCGAACATTTTCTTGTTTCTTCAAAAATATCATATGCTTAAAAGTGGCTCTCATCTCAGAATGGTAGTTTAAAAGTTCAAAGTTTAAAGAATTTATTGAAATGCAATGTCAATGTTAAGATATTAATGAAACACAGGTACGAGATAAAAGCAAAGCCATCAACATATGCAAAATTTTTAACAATTACTATAACCGCTATTGTTTTTTTTACATAACACTTAAAATGTTGATTAATTAAAAATCTGTTCCTTTAATCTTCCTTGAAATTATTTTCACTTGTACGTATTATTGCCAAAAACAAGAGTCCTCAAAGACAATATGAGATCTTCAATTATAAAAAAGCTTGATAGCAAATACTTGAAAAAGACATTTCGAGAAATCAAAAATAACCAATTTTATAAACTTTCTCACTTTTATTTAAAGTTAAAATTTCTTAGACTAATTTGAGTGGTAACTTTTTGTATACGTTTTCGTTTTTGGCTAATTATCCACCTCCAATCTTCTCCGGCTTTAATTATTGCCGGACAATGCATTCACATTAAAGCAGTAATTTAATTTTAGTGTCATTGTGAACAGAACATAATCCTCCTTCTTCATTTTGCATCAGCTTTATAAAAGGGAAAGTGATTAATGAACAGCTTGTAGCTAATTCACGGATGAACCCTCTTTGCACGTCTTGCTCGCTTTTTACTTGTTATACGGTCTTTCAAGTAACTGATGCAAATGACTTGCAAGAAACGCTATGTTTACACCCTGCCTTTTCATGATCGACTTGGAAACTTTTGTGTTTGTGCTCGCTAGTTTCCTTTCAAAGAAAATTAATTTTGGCGCGAGAATTTTTCGAACGTAGGTGCAAGCTTTGTTATTTTCCTGAAGGTGACACTCATTCTAAAACGGAAGATGGAACTGGAACAAATCGACAAAACCGATCGTCAATTACGATTAATTAAGTAAGTACCTATGTAAGAATTCGTTCCCGGGATGTGATTGGTTACACTATGATACTTGACAATCTGAGATTCATTGTCAAATTGTTAACTGTGAAGTGGAAGACGCTTTGTTAAGATTCCTAGAAGCTTGTTTTATACAGAGTGGGTACAGTAAAACGGTGTTGGTAAACAATATATTTTCAATTTATGTGATCTATGTGCATATAAACATAGGAATGTTTGTTTTTGTAACCATAAATTGTAAAATTACGGTTACTAAATGTATTAATTTTATAAATTACTGCCTATGTGGTATGATTGATTGCTAAGTAAGTAAGCCGGTGTAGTTTATATGATATAAATAACCAATAATTAAATAGGTCACACAACAATAATATCAGTTTAAGTACAAGGTAATATGCAGGTTATCAGAATGAAAAAAGTCATACCCTACCTGTACAGTAGTTTAAAAAAAAGTATTTAGACTTTACTTTTATTGGATGTGCACTGTTTTTTTTATTCAAGATAATAAATAAGAAAAATATGTCAAAAAAATAAGAAATGTTTTTTAAATCATTGCCATTTTGTCAAAAAAAATCTCAATATAATAGCTTTATTTATCGATGAATTTTAAATACATATCAAAAATCTGGTCTATTTCAATTGCTGAAGAAACAAAGATATCAGAAAAAAAAACGAAAAGACATTGTTTTCAAAATTCGAAGTTTTAAAATTCTAATACTTGTTGAAAATTGAAGTCCGAAAAAAAATCTCTTAGATATATAAAAAAGTGTATCCAGGAAATTAAATTTTGTTTAAAAATATTTTTAATATGTTTAGGCAATATCGTTTAAGAATATTTTTTTCTATATGCTGTAATCTAAAATAAGCGTTAAAAAATATTTTTCTACCGATTTTAAAATAAAAGCTAGTGAAATTTTTATAGCAAAAGTTTATATTTTAAAAGTGGAAGTGTTTTTTTTATTTTTTTTAACATTTTTTTGATCTATTATTTCTTAAAAATGTACAACTGAGCGTATTTTGAGACACCTGTACATGAATCCCTACCTATTTCTTAAACTATAATTAAAGTGTAAAGTCAGTTCAGGGTGCATATATTTGCGTTGACGTTAACCTTGGCTAATATAACGACGCAGTTGTAATGGTGATAAGAGTGCTGGATACGAGAGTGTCAGAATTTTAAGGAATTAAGGCTAATTCCGTTTAGTCCACAATTTGAAATGCATTTTCTTAATCTTAACCTGATTAATGTTTCAATTATATGAAAAAGTCCAACATAAAAATTAAGTAAAATTGAATTAAACAAGTGCAATTACAAAAAAATTAAATATATTACACAGAGGTTACATTTTAGCGAATTTTTAACAATGCTGGTGAAAGTTAAATTTAGTGTCAAAAATATAATTTCCAATTAAAGGTAAACTGTCTGACTATTTTTTTTTAATAAAGTACTAATTCTGAACAATTTAATTTTTAATCGTAGATTTGCCACATTCTTATTACAGTTTGAACCGCCAACTAAGTTGCAGTTTTTCCAACTCAAAAAGTAGAATCTTGTGTCTTGAAAAACCATTGCAAAACGTCCTAAAAATATAATAAAAAACAACACAAACACTCTTAAAAAGATAAAAAAAAAATAAAAAAAACTCCAAAATTAAAGATATAGAACGTAACAAATCTCATAATATCGATAGTAAAAAACACAGTAGAGCAAAATTTATTATGGAAAATTTACCTAAAAAACAAATTGCATACAATACAAAACAAAAAAAAAATAATGTAATGATAAAAGAATCTAAAAATAGAACACTAATCGCCATTTGCAGCGACGTTGTTTAACATTTAACACTTAACATGCAATTAGCCATAAAAGTCTTTAGAAAACTAGAAAAGAAGCGTATAAAAAGTAGTCATACAATATCATAATAAAAAAAAGTTTGACAGTTGAAGACACTACATGAAATTAAAATTCCGAGTGACTAGAAAAACACAGTAGTGTCTTTAATATACACGAAGACAAACACAATGAAATATAACAATCAAGAAAAGTGTAGGCTAAAATAATACCAAAAAATGTATTTTTCGACCTACAAGAAGAACTTAGACAAAACAGATTCGATATTTTATTGGTTGGATTTTCGATTGGTTAAAGTTAAGAGCAAAAACATCATAAAAATTTAAAACCAAAAGGAGTTAATACAAGGTGTAATATTTAGCCCTTTGCTAGGGCATAAACTAAGACGAGCAGGAAGACAACAAGGGTATACTACTTCCAAACTCTAAAAAATAATAAGAAAAATAGGAACATAAATAAGGTATTTTATAATGAAAAATGGAAGATTAAAAAAACATAAAAAATAAAGAGGAAAATCGTTTAAAAAATCTGTGTCTCATGTTACCGTTGTCTGTTCTTTACCGTTAGTTATTGACATATTGTTCGTATTTGCGTAAGCACTTTTGTTTCCCAAATAATTGATGCAATGTTTTCTACATTACCTACAGTAATTAAAGGTATAAAGAAGGTTGTAGGAGTGCCACAATTAAAGAAAATAACGTGTGAGTTGAGTAGGAAAAAATTAGAGATAAGAAAAACAGAAATACAATAGCTCTTACATGATGAAAACATTTCATTAGAATAAAGAAAAAGAGAAAGGTGAAAACCAAGAGGACGGGTTCAGAAAGATTTATGTAGCGTGGAACTTTACAAGTCTTACTGGAGAAAGAGCTCACTCGGCAACTAGCGAGAGAAAAAGCTCAACATAAGAAATCGCAAAAAAAGATAGAAGAGAAGTAAAAAAACATGCATGTAAAAAAAGTATGTATGCAAACAGCTATTTTTAAATCAATTAAAAAAAAACTGAAAAACTAAAATCAAGCTAATAGAAAATAGTTTTACAAAAATTAAGGTTGTATTGTAGTCATAAACATCATATAAGCACAGTACGTTTCTAATTATGCAGTTATATCTAATATACATCTAGACATTTACACCAACGCTTGATAAAATTAATGTGGATATCCTTTCCTTGTATGATGTTTTCTGAACTGAAAATAAAACAATAAAATGTTCCATAATCTGTAAACAGTTTTAAATAACCCTGTTATAATTTGATTAAAGAATAATTTTCTCTTCACAAAAACTAAAGAAGTGGTAAACGTTTCTAGCTGTAACCAAATCTGCTATTTGCAAACTTAAACAAAAAAAAAAAAACATATTAGAATAAGCTTTTAACTCTAGAAATTTATAGTCGCACACGTTATAATGTCAATGTTAATAAATAAATCACTTTAGATCGTTGTAAACAAATAATTAAGAGTTATTAAGTAAATATAGACATAATTATAATGCAAAACAATTTTCGTCATTAAACGACTTAAGTGCAACTTTTTTATTGATGTGACTTTATTATCATTTATATAATATACTGTGACAATTTCTAATTACTCCTGCTATTAAATGACAACTAAATTAACTTAATAAGCCGACAAACAAGAAGTCAATATTCTAAACAAGAAATTGTGGATAATTATAAACGATGTTATTGAAGTTTATATAGAAATTGGAAAAACAACTTTTACATTTAATATAAACTAATCAAGATAAAGTTAGCCAAAAAAGATGTTTAATGGTTATTTTCACATATATATGAGAAAATTTCTCATGTATTAAAATTTTTGTAACGAACTTTAAAGTAACACACTTTAGCTCAAAACAAGAAAATTACAGTTAATAACTACATGTGTACTTTTTACTTTTTTATGATGATCACACAAAAGCAACCCATAATCGTACTATTACCAATTAAACGCACATATTATATTTAAAAAACCTAAATATGTTGTTTTTGAGTTCCATTTCCTTCCATACATTTATATCAAAAACTAATAAACTCGTTATCTAGAATCTATATTTGTAGTGACTTGAAGATCATTCATCCTCTAAGCAATTAAAGAAAAAACTAGTTATTACGAAGAAGTAGTTATTAATAACCTTCTAGCGATTTAAAATTCTTCAGCTGTAAGTAATTGTTATTGCACCTCCGTTCGGCATGAAACATGGATCTCTGAATCGTAAAATGAATATATCAAAGCATTTTACCAGAAGAAATAGAAATAAATCCATGATGTAGCTATAGATGTAATGATATGATGTTGAAGCAACAAAAAGTGAGCTCTTTTGGGAAAACAACCGGTAAGAAGCAAAAGCATCGTTTACGGTAAACAGTAAATGTATTGATTGCTAAAATGATTAATGAATTAGGAAAAGCAAAGAGTCTGTATGTGAAGCAAATGCCTAAGCAGTAAACACGGCCGCCATTGCCATGTTAAGATGTGCAGACGGCTTTTTCATCCAGTTTGCCCCTATATTTCTTCTTCTTTCAATTAACTTTCTGCACGTAGCTAACATACGCGCATTTTATACACAGCAAGATTAATGTTTATGTCTACTTCTTAATTATATGTTCTTAAGCTCTACCATCTTGTAAAGAGCGTCTAATGTGATAAGTATTAACATGCTCAATGCCCTGGTGGTTCTCTAATGAGGTAAATGCCTCGTCGTTGAGAAAAAAGGGCGTGTTATCAATCATGGCGGTCGAATAATTTCGGCTTATTCACTTGGCAGCATAATTATCTTTGTTCCGTTTGTAATATCTTCGAAGATCAAGAGCTTCACCTGACAACAGAATGCGCTAATTGCAAACCTGTCAAGTTCCATTGTCTTAAGATGAACCAATATAACTGTCACCAGTCACATCTTAGTACACATTATTGCTTATGCCTCAACGCACGCAAATGAGCCGGTTTTTGTACAATTATCTTGCAAAAAAGTTCAAACCTTGACATGCTACACTAGCACGATTACCATCCAACGAAAAATCATCGACTACTGATTTCTCTAAGATAAAACAGAAGACTTAGAAATATCATAAAACTAGATAAATTTAATTTTTACCAACAGTGATGTGTGTGTCTCTGATAACTTACTTCGTCCTAAAACAAAAGAAAAACAAGAAATTAGTAAAAATGCAATAAAAGCACAAATAATAATAAAAATTCAAATTAATCCCGACGAGTTTTATTTCGTGTGAAATTGAGATAAGGGAAGCGATGGTTTAAAGTTGAATTCTTCTTATACACCATTACATGTCTAATGTAGTGTAATGTGAACGATGGTATTATGTGATTTTATTAAATCTGGCTTGATCGATTTTTTTTCCACGATGAGGGAGTGTTTTATTCCTGTCCCTTGCCTTATCGGTCTTACAACAGACATCTTTAGTTCCATATGCGAATTTTTTGATAAAATTCATAATTTTAGAAGCCATACTTTGATTTATTGCAACTCTTCGAACAAAGAGTTCACACTACCGCAGTCGAAATAGAAAAGTGTGAAGTGAGTGATTTATTATAGCGGAAACTGAATATCTAAGTGCATTTAAATTGCACTATACATAAGTGTAAGTGTAGACTGAAAGCTATGTATAAAAATATTGCTGAGCTAGAGAATAAAAATTCGTTTATAAAACTTGTCTTTAGTTTGTGAATCCGAGAGTTAATGATTTATCACAGATATGATTAATTATACGACATGATTCAGGTTGTATATTTCAAAAATTCGTGTTATAACCGTTTATAGAGCTGTTGCAATTATTTATAGTTTGTTTCAATTTATTATGAACGAACTTCATTATCTTAACATAAATTAACACAAAAAAAGAAGAAATTACACCGCCGTGATGTGATCGCATGGCGATCGTTTTTTATTTTGGAAGACACAAGGATATTTTAAGCCAGACTCTTTACTGCAAGAAATATTATTTCCAAACTTTGGTCAGAAAGGGTTAATTAAGCGCGTATTTTGTGTTGCCTACTTCAAACCATGCTTATTGTTTAACATGATGCGTGTGGTTTTAGGCAAAACGAACAAACCATCGAAATTTTCACCTAAATTTTAATTAAACAAAATGTTAATCTTTTGTATAATTTCTTATTATATTATAATTAAGTATACAATTATTAGTTATTCTAGTTAAAAATTTATTAATAATACAATTTTAATAATTACAATCACAATGTCACAATGTAAATGACAACCCATGAATTAAATAAAATGGAGCAATGTGAAACGTTTTGCGACATATCTGCTCGTTAAGTTAAAAATTTGAAATAAATTTTCCCGAATGCTGAGAATTTATATTTTAGAATTCCCGCTGTCCGAATTTAAACGCCATGAAATATTAATGGCAGCATTTATTCAATTTTTTCATCATTAATTAAGCGGATCCAAAGCGGTGTGCGTCTGGTCGCAGTATATTTGTATTGTAAGTACAGTAGAGTACTCAATGTATATTTATGAGAGGGCCACCCAAATAGAATTCAAGCACAGTACTACAATTCAAGCAAATATTATAAGGCTATTTCTGTGAAGCCGGCTGCCATTTATCAGGCCGTTTGTGCTCAGCGAGATAATTAAAAGTCATATTAAATAAGAATTATCGCACTTGCTAATGTTCGTGCACTCGTCTTCTCCACTTGTTTTATTATCATAGTTTTTCGCTTTATTATCGTGTTTTCTTTTTTGAACTTGGAGATTAATCGTATTTCCGCTTCGGCAACATTCCGTGATCAAACTCACGAAATATTCCTTTACATCACGTTATTTTCCTCAACAGTTTCATTAAAACTTTACTGGATTTTAATATAAAGTTGATAGAGAATCTGACAGGAACATTTCTAGCGTTATTATACGCAACGGGGCTTAAGTGCCTGTTGAAATACTTAACAACTGTTTTTCTCTTTATCCACGCCAAAATAATGTCCGCAGTAATTTATGGATGGTTGAAAAACGTGACTTACTTTCGATTTTTCGACGACTTCAAAGGATCACCACAAATGTCAACTTAACGCGACTGTTAATTAGACCGACGTCTGAACCGGGCTTAATTGCATTATTGTCTGAAGATACAAGAACGTCGAAACAAGAAAAAGTTATTCCTCCAAAAAATGCACTACATGTTTTCAACAAAGTGTCGTGAAACAACAGTAGCAATTTTTTTGACCGAATGTTGTTTCGTTGTTAATAAATTTGTATTCTGATTACATAAATTAATTAGGACATCATAACACCGCCCTTTTTTCAATTCCAACGATCAAACTTCAAAAACTCGTCTTTCCCATCATTCTCTTTCACACTTCACATTTCCATCCTTCCACAACTCCTTGTAATTACCCATGTCTTCGCGTCACCCTTCACCCAAACGGATTAATGCAGCGATGACGTTTTCAATATTGCCACCACGACCCTAACTGAGTCGATAAAATAATGTTCCGGGGTTGCCCGGACGATTTACAGAAACATTCAATTACCAGCTGAACCGCGGCAACTGCTCCGGACCGATAACAACCGGAACACATCGTGAATTTATATTAGATCGAGTGCGTACAGTAATGATTCCAGTGGCGTGCTGAGAGGCACATATTGAATATTATCTAATTATATAGTGTGCGAGCACGTTTATTCAACGGAAAATAAAACCGTGGGTTTAATTAGGATTAAATTATTATACATATATTATAGCAGCAGGCAGTCGAACAGTTGCGAATTTGTAAAAAGTAGTAAAATTAAAATGAGTAAACTGTGTTTTCGATAAGAATAATAACTTTTTAAATAGAAAATGCATTTTTGGTGCCTGCTATTTTAAAGTTAGTAGTTTTTAAAAAAACTAGTACTTGGAGATTTTATTAAATATTTATCTATAAAAAGGTATTTCAAACTTGATACTTTTTTCGTCGTTACTGTTATACAAAAGTGGAAATAATATTTAGACATTTATTTTTCACTCTTAACCTATAGCAAACTATTTTAAAATTCCTGTGTAACTTTTTATCGAAATACCCACTTCTGTTGTTTATTATCGAACTCGGCCCCATTAATAACACCCCTTTTTTTGCAAACCGATTCCTGCGAGACCCATGAACGGAAAATACACTTCAATATAAACACTAATCAGCTACAAGTTTTTATTTAGACACAAATTGAAGTTTAATTGTAAAATAAACAGCTCGTTGAAAACAATTTTAGTACTTTGGTTAATTGTTTCGAGGTGTTTGTTTCGTAACGGAAAATACACGTCTTCATACCAACTACTCATATTTGGAGTTTCCAAATTACAATAATGTTGTCAACCAATACAGGATGTCGCTTCGCTTGACTCGTTTCATCATTTATTAACCAACTTCCACGTTTGCCGAATTGTGGTGATAAATTATTAAAAGGAATTTAAAAATGCACCCTAATAACATATTTATATCAGCGATGATCGATTTAAGTAGTATCCGATGACGTGTTGTTACGTTTTATTTTTGGGTATTTCTATAATTAGACGGGTGTATTTATTTTATTTCGTGTTGTTCAGTACTTTTGGAATACACTTTTAACGTCTATAATTACTGTGAGCAGTAAAACAGTTTGTTAGATATTATAGGCTAAATAACAAACAGCGATTTGTTCCTTTGTGATTAGGTAAATGAGAAAATAAGTTTGCTTCAATCATTAAGTAATTAAAATTTTATAGAAACTGGGACAGTGTATAAAAATGGAATAGCCACTAGAGCAGATAATTGGTGATAATTGACGATTGAAATATTGAAAATGAATTATGGTAAATGATTCTCACATGTCGAGTTAGCGGAACTAATAGACTTTTTGCATATTAGTCAGTAGCTACTGGTTGTTTTCTTTAAAACAATTAGCATGCAATTACGGTGATAATACGAATTGTGTAACATTACCAGTCATCTCGTTAAAAGCTTCATCGGCAGTAACTCATCTTACATGTTTGACCTCACTGACTAGCTTTTGACTAGATAATGACTAATCCCATATTCCTTTCGGTTTTCATATTATGACTAATTAATATGTTAATAGATCTAGACTAGAACATGGTCGAACTTATATCCGCTTGATTAGTTGCGCGTCAGTGAGGCGGTGGCCTTAAAATGACACTTTAAAGGAGGTACACACAATCATTTCACAATTGTTCATTGTTAGAAGAAGATTTTATTGTTTAAAGCGTGGCGACCTTGCCAAAAATTGACACTATCTTGAGTCATCTACACCAAACTTTCAAAATTCGATACACCCGAATACAAAAAATATTCCAGTTTTAACCTACAAAACTGCGTACCCTAGAATTAAACCATCGTCTTATTGTGTTATTTTATTGTCTACGTCTCACCTAACACGTTCGAATCAATAATATTGTTTTCATTTTATTGACTGTGTCTATATAAAATATTATACGACAATCTATTGCGATTTAATCTGAATTGAACGAATCTGGTATACCTTAAAAACGACATTTTTTATTAACTGAAAAATGGGAAATCGTTTACTCTTTGTCGGCAAAATTTAAATATAGAGTTTGCATTAATTAAGCATGGAGACAAGGTTTAAAGTTTTTAACTACAGTGTAAATAACTGGTAAGGAATTAATTGCTATATTATTGATACCAATTGACAGGAAAATTAATTCAATAATAAATTGTAACACAGAACCACCTACTCATTACTATTCCGTTTTAAATGAATAAACTGAAATGGCTAGTATTTCTTAATTAACGGCGAAAAATTAGAATAAGGATTAATATTTAATTATGGTTAATGAGTAGATAGGTACTTGAACGCAAATCAACCGCAAAAACCAAAATAAACAATTGAAAAAAAAAATGATAACGTGAAATTGAACCAAAATATTTAAATAAATTCGTATAAAGATTGTTGTGTTGTTAGATGTATGTATAAAATAAGAATTAATTCTTATATAGATTGTGGAATGCTTTTCTAATTCGCCGACATTCTAATCGGATCATTATTTTTTATTCTCCTCATTTAATCGATGGCTTAGTTTTTGTGATTATAATTAAAAAGCAGTTAACAATATATTAACAATAAATATTTTTTTAAATTCGATTTTTATTTGTATTAATATTTTGTTTTATTTTCCTATCCTACAAAGTTTAACCTGTTAATGCAACTCTAATCATTTCATTCTCTAAATAACATTAGAATATTGTTAAAGTAACACCTAAATAAAAATTACTATTTATAAGTATTTGTTCTATAATAGTACGAAATCGTATACAAAATGCAAACTGTCGAAGTAAATAAATTAACTGATACAGAAAGTATATTATTGCAATACGAGTATAATGAGAAAATTAGTCTCAAATTTTACGTTTGAAATAATTTATGTTTCTACTAGTGTAGGTATAGGTATAGGCTTAGGTATAAAAACTAAACTATTTTTGCACAATTTTAGTGTAATTTAAATTTCATCTTATTGTTGTTCTCAATTTTTTTTTTCTATTTGTACTTTTCATAGAGAGTGATACAGAAATATATGCAAATATTTTAACCCATAAAAGTCCTCAGCATACGGCAGCCAAAAATTAAAAACGTCTTTACCTACATTGGTTTTTGTTTTTTTTTTTTTTGTGATGTTCGAGAGCCTACCAAATGCTTGTATATTTTGTAACTTGATAAATTATTTTCTTAAATAATTAAATATTTGCTAAAGTTCATAAATCACCCAATATAAATTTACTTTCGTTTGTATTAAAAAATAATAAATATATATGGGTAATAAAATTCTTAAAGTTTTAATATCTATGATTCTAAAAATTATTAAAAATATGTGCAAGTCATTTTGTTGAATGCAATTTATGACTACTTATTTTATGAGTATGATTTGTATTCAATAACAATTTTTAATGCTACAGCGTCATGCAGTTTAGTAATTATGAAAACAACACATTGCAACAGATAAACTGCCACGATTTCTGCGGCAACATATTGCCGTAGTAGACGATTTCTACAATTTTAACTGAAGTATTATACACAAAGATGCATTATTTTCTCTTTACTTTATTTATTTATAAAAAATCGTTATTAAAAAATTCTAATAATTTCCGACCACTTTGTTTCGAAAATTGAATAATTAAAATAACTCATTACGAGCACATAAAAATCAATTTCTTCTTGCGGTTAGAAATTCACAAATTATCAATATTACACTGCCGGTTCTCTCGTCAATTCGAAAGCACAATAGTTAGTTTACACATATAGGAGGTCCATCGGCAAATTAATGTGCTTTACATCCTTAATTGGTGGTCGGCCTTTCGAGTTGTGTGGCCCCTTCATCCTTTTCGCACTTATAGGATTTGACAGTAGTCCATCTTCGGCGCTCACGTGGGTAGTCCGGCCACGGTATCTTAGACACAACCATGGACAAATATTAGATAAACGCCGGCTTAATGGGACCTTTTTGTTTAAACATAATCTTTAATGATTGTTTAGTTTTTTTTCTCCTCTTGGCATTCTTTATGATTTTTTGTGCATGGTTTCATTGCTCTGTTTCGTTCCTTCTATAATTAGCATAATCGGGCTTTGTTTTTATTTATGCCACTCGACGGGGATTCTTGATGCACTTACTGGTCTTAATTACGGCAATAAATACAATAAAATTTAATTAAGTTGGATGATTTTATTGTTTACATTTCTTATTACCGGACCCTGTCACTAACGAATCAGTAAAATTAGTTTGACTTCTCTATTTAAAAGATCCTTAAAGTCGTTAAATTTTTATATCCTTTCAGACTAAATTAGACTAATATCCCTCTAATGGCTATTGTATATCAATTAATGTCTTCACCAGAGACGAAAATATTACAGGTTGTAAACCAATAAACGCATTAATCTTTTATTCTTGTTCAAAGCCGGTGAGGAATCTTAAATCAACGAGATAATGATCAATCTAAATTATTGTTTCATTATTTTTTAATGACTTTAAAAACGTTCCAAATTAACAAAAACGTGGCACTTTATTGGAACGTCTGCTGGACAATGTTGGGTAATTTCAAGGTGTTGCACAGGTGGCTTCTTAGATTACTTGATACATCGAAAAACGGTTTTTGTTAAGAATGTGAGACATTTTTACCTGCATAATGCTATCATACAGATCCAACTGAACTGGATGTATCTTTCATTAACAATAAATAATTCAACAAAAGAAACATGGTTGCTTCCATCATCGTACTTGGATTCATTGGGAATTATTCATTGGCCCATATAATATCAGGCTTGGTTTCTGGTTTTAAACGACTAAGATAAGCCATTTTATAATTGCTCTGCTGTATATTATATAAACAATCTATACATTTTTTGTATCAATTTTTTAAGTACATCATTATCATCATTTCTGACCCTGCCGTTTCTAGTTTCGCCATAGATTTTTCTTAGAAAACTTCCTTTCTGTTGCTTCTATTTGCTACAATGTCTACTACTTTCGTTTTCTTTGTAATAGTTCTCCCAGTTTCCTTTGTTTCATATTTTGTCTTTTGCAATTTCTAATAAAAAAATGTTTTTTTTGTCCGTTTATTTAGGTAGGTACATATTTTTCTCAGTATTTATTATAATTAGAAGATGGTAACATTTTTCTGCTTCCCATTCTTATTCTTCTTATTCGTATTTCTATGTTTTAGGCTTTTTTTAATATTTCTCATATTACGTTTTTTCTTTTGTCTTACCTCACAACCTACAAAATAGTTTTTAGATTTCCCATGATTTGTCTATTTTTTTTATGTTTGTAGTTATTATTTTTTATGTTCAACAACTGGTCACTACTACTTTTTTTACCCTTCCATCTGTGTTCCGAAATTTATTGGTGTATAAAATCACTTTTTGTAGATAGTATTGAATTTTATTGTTGTTGACACTCAACTTTAATACTATCGTAAACTTTAAAAATAAGTTTTAAAATCAAACTCTAATTCGAATTTGCACTTTCAAGTATTGGTAGGTGTAAAAATAAATCGAATTTTAAGAACATAAAAATAGTGCGCTATTAAATAAACTTGAAGTTTTTAATCGAATGAGAAAAAAAATCAAAACTGACTTAAAATAAAAAAGAACTTAAGTACCAGTGATTTCAATTTTTTATGTGAAATAATTTACACAGTCGGTAATTTAAAATAGCGGAAAAGCACTAAATTATTGAGTTTTTAAATATATTATTATTTTGGCAAACATGCGTGAAATGAAATGAAATAAAGCCAGTGGCACCTAATTCAGATAATTTTGTAAACATTTCTGAAAACAAATTAATTTTCGCTTTCTAAAAGGTTAATATTTATAGGAAATGTTATTTTTAGCTTTTAGGAAGTTAATTCTCATTTATAGCCGTCGAAAGTGTAAAATTACCTATACCTCCCGTTAATTTTCAAACCGTTGAGATCCCTCTCCCTCGCTTGCTATAACCAGAATTATGATTCCTTCTAACAATCCATATACGGACATGCTTAATCAGCACTAATTGTTGATAGGTAATAAAATTCGCCAATTAAAATGTAAACGGAATCTTAATCAGCACTAGTTGAAATTAACCCGAGTAAAGGAAAACAATAAACCGTCTTATTCCACGAACTGTTCAGCAAGAAACAATTTCTGCTTGTCATTGTTCAAATATTAAATTTATTGCTAATAAAATGATATTATTTATGTTGATTGTTGTGTACGTTATGAAGCAATCATTAAACTAATTAAGCATAGGAAATGCGATTCTCGACTGTGACGTCACAAAAACTATTTTATGTTTTCTGATAATCACAGGTGTTGCTTTTGATAAAACCACCATTGTCAGACGTTCCTTACATTGATTTTGGAAAAATAATGGTGACAAGTTCAAAGGTAAAAACAACAATGAGGCCACAACCGGATCATTAGCGATGATTTCAATGATTTATGGACCTTAAATATTGAAACTAAATTGCTCTATTGTAGGTTCGGTTTCTTGTTTTGCTCGTAATTTATTGTGTTCTTGGGAACACCTGTATTCGATAATGTATTCATTGCAAATCAACGATGCAAGCAAGCAATGAATAATTCAAGGTAATGTCCGCAGTGTCATTTTTCAATTGAAAACCGAAATCACATCAAAACAGTTTTGCATACAATATTCCAGACAAACGTGATGACCTCACCATTTATAAATTAGTGATGTTTCTCATGTAAATCCAGTCAAAATCGTTTTTGCCAAGTCTGCATTCTCGTTAAATATCTCCAAAATAGTTTTCCGCCAAATTAAATTACCATAATCTTACATCACACACCTAATTATTTTTACTCAAAACTCATGAACATGTGTTCACGTCCATATAGATAACCCTTGTCATCACAACTTTGGATTAAACTGACATCCCACAAAAAGTCTTTGTCACCTGCGCGTTGAAAATATCAAATTCCGATCCTGACTAATACGCTATAATTTCGTAATGCATCTTGACATGTTTACTAAACTTTGTAGTGAACAAAACCGAAGGGTCTTCACTTTAACCGGAATTGACAGGTGTGTTATTCGTTGAGTGAGTCTCATAAAGCGAACAGCTTGTTTCTGCGAATAATCTTACCATTACAGTGTCACCTTACCCACCCTGAACGGTAATGAACGCCTGTCAAATGTTGCGCCATTTTCGGAGAAAGGAATGAAAGTTTAATGCAAAGAGTTTTTTTTTTATTCTGCGTTTCGTCTTGTGGGTTCCTTCAATTTATATGGCGAATGAGTTTATATAAAGAAATTTTATAAATTAGTGCACGTTTTTGAATATTTACAGATCTAGATAAATAGAATGCAAATTGCTACTATAAAATAAACATTTTTTTATCATTTTTATCATTTCAAAAACTGGTGTTACCAACATATGAGTGAGTCTTGCATTTTTAATTTTTACCAAACTATGTCAAACAAGTTTAGAGCTAGCTCATTTTTAAAATTCTGACCATCAGTTAAAGTATTGCAGAAATTCAAGAATGTTCAAGTTTGGATGAGAATTTTTATTTCTTTAAACGTTTCCTAAATTGTTTAAATATTCGTAGATAATATTAAAAAAAAAAGTATTCAAAAACCTTCGTACTGAATATTGTAAAGATAAAAATTAATTATTTTTAAATTTTTGATTTGTGATAATGTGAAAATTGTATATCAAAGACCAATTTCATTGTCGAATCATTGTTAAAATTTCAATACTTTTTACAAAGGATATTTTACAAATTTTATACCTATATTTTATCTAAAATAGTTATGCAACATTTTTTTAAGTTCAAATTATCATTTATTTATTTTTAAATTTTGAGAACTATAGTGCAAACTTTTACGTAACTAATTTTATGAGTGAATATTTATCCTTTTTTCCAAATTCGCAAGTGAATATTTTTACACATTTGATATTTTAGTATACATTCTATATTTTTGTAAACTTAAATTTATTTTAAATATGAATATTTTAAAGTTACAATTATCTAACATTTTCAGAAACTACTGTTGCAGACTTATATTGAATTTTAGTAATTTCTGTTCTTTAAAAGGTTTATACTTGATAGAGCTACACCAAAAAAAATTCGCAATTTTATTAAAATTCTTATTAGCATTTACAAAATTGTACTAAATGGAATTTTGCTCATTAAATAAAGAATTTAATGGGTTATTTCAGTGTCATTGTTATTTTACTCATAAAATAAAGAATTCAATGCCTTATTTCAGTGTTACTGTTAAAACTAAACGGTCTTGTTAATGAGAGACTTTAAGTTAAAAATGTTACTTACAGCAGGTGTTAGGTAGCGTGGTATAAGCATTCTATTGTGCGTGTCAAACAAAATACATTTTTTCTGTCACTACTGGAAGCAGACAAAATAGATAGACACTTTATAAAATAAACTGGTAGTGCAGTCAGAAAATAAAAAAGTTGTTTATTTCTTTAGAGTCAGGTAAATGACGCTTCATTGACCAGTGGCAAAGAAGTAAAAGCTAGTGCTTTAAGTTTCCAAGTCAAGAAATCGCTATTTCTGCAACAAGTGAGAAAAACGCTTTGGTGCTTCACCTTTGCCTCAATTTGCAATAAGCACGTAAATAAATATTTTTTTAATGAGTTTTGTTTTTTTTTTAATAAGTTTCCAATGAAAGTACAAATACGAGTCATATTTTTTCCTAAAATCGCTTTAATAAACCAAAATTTAGATATCGTGTTCAAAATTTTTGAAGTATATTGTCTATTAATTTGTTATTCCTTTATCGTCCAAGGCATATAAAATCACTTTCCATTCTCAAAAATTAACGGAGAATTCTGATTTTGTATGGTGTCGGAGAAAATGTATTGCCCTCAAAAAAAAGTTCTTGACTAAAGAAATCAACAAAGAAAAGTATGAGAATAAAAATTTGTGCTAGTACTTCATAAGTCTGATGGCTTTGAAAAATCTAAGAGGAAAATAATTGAAATGAAGAAGAGTCCGTCAGTTGTATGTTTAAATAAAACAAAAAAAGTGGAGAAGAAACAAAACAGGAGAGGGAGAAAGTATGCTAGCACTTAAAAAAAAATCATCCTTGTACAAGTAAAAAAATAAACTGTCCAAAATTGTGAAGATGCTGTTGTCACCAACATGTTTCAAGTCAAAAAAAACTAATACTTGATGCAAAGAAAAATAACACAAATACGATGCTGAAAACCTAAAATGAATCTTTCCAGAAAGAGACATTTTTTAAGACAAAAAAATTACAGATTTTAAAATACAGATCAGAAAAATGGGAATAAAAAGCTTAGAATACGCCTGAAAGAAACACGATTGACTGCAGTAAATCTTTAAAAGAAAAGAAGAGAAGCAAAAACTGGACACTTATTTAAGCACTGAATGAAGTGCTGAAAGAAGAAAAAAGAAAAACGAAAAGTAATATGTATGAAACATTTTTACTCAAAAACTAAGTGAAAAAAAAAGATAAAAAAAATATAAACCAAAACGACAAACTCTTAAAATTTTAAACTGCAAAATGTTAATTTGTGAATTACTGAAGAATGTTCACATCTTTTTTACTTAATATGAAGACGTTAAATTTTATTTCCGAGATAACAATTTTTTAGAAACCTTTGTGGGAAATACACACATGCTCCTACATGTAAAAAATCTATAATTTAATATTCAAAAAACTTTTTGGAGGTGCACAAAAATGTGTTGGCAAATCCAGTGTCAGTAAATAGGTATAGAAAAAAGATGTCTAATTATAAACAAGTGAGTTCACACACCAGAGTTTGTTTCTGATTTGATTGAACATTTTTGATATTATTTTAAACAATGTAACTCGATTTTCTATACCATGTTTTCGTGGCCGCCGCGCTGTTAAAGCCGTGAGCTTGTTTTAGACCTTAAATTGAGTGCTCTTTTTCGACGCTGTGTAAATAAATTAAGTAAATACAATAGAAGCTTCAGAATCTTCGGCAGACGGTAAACACTTTTCAATTTCCAACGTTGTTTAAACCCTCTTTAAACAGAACCCGAACTAAGTTTAGTATAACGGTTGTGAACCCATTCATCCGTCATTAGCGATTTCTAAATCCAATCCGGAAACCGTGAATTTGTCATTATAATCAAACTTCTTGTGTGTCCTATCCATCATCGCGTTCCCAATAAACCGTGCATACTGCAGCAATTTTTATTATTAATTAAAAAAAAAAACCAATTAATTAAAATGTAACTTCCTCGGGCGTAAAGAACGACAACTATCCGAAAATAGAATTTCCTCAAGGCTGAGAGATTAAAAATTCCAATAAAAACAGGGCTAAATCACGGAATCCGTAACAAAAAACGAACAAAAAAGACCCTAATGATATCATGCATAATCAGTTTATATTTATAATACTAATTTACTGTGTCCAAAAGAGTATTTTTCCCAGACTATCTTTGTTTAACACATCTTCAAGAATGAGTCTTTCTTCGTCGTCCGTGACGTCATAAATAGTTCCTTGATGAAGACATCTCAGTCTGGCAGCTCCGTGTGTGGCATTTTGTATTTTATTCGACCAAATATTCGAGCGCTGACGCCATCTTTCTTTCTCACATCTATAAGAATGGTTTAAAAGGAGACGACAGTACAAAAACGATTTTAAAATTGAGCAGCATAACCCACCAGGATAGATAAAATAAACGGTAGTCTTTTATCTCTTGAAGGTTGGTACTTTTTATCGTAGGGAGTTTTTCCAACTTGTAATTATTACTAAAACTCGTCAAGTCGACGTGAAAAAGACGTATGATAATTACCAGCCGGACGCTAAATACTACCAACTTACCAAAGTTATTATCTCGTTGACGTACAACTTCTAATTAGCGATTTTGTTGTGATTAGGCCGCTTTTACACTGATGAAGCGTCAAGTGCCAGCTCTTTGCTCTTCAGGTTTGTTGACACTTGTTTAATTGAAATGGTTTTTTTCTTTATTGGCGTTCGTCGCGGCTTTACGTTTCTACTTGACTAGAAGTTTGTAATGACTTCATATACACACACGGAATATATCGTGACAATTTACGGCTTTACGCAATTAACCGTTCAATATCGTCCTCTGAACGCTCATTTTCCTTATTATTCCACAATTTCGTTGAAATCTCTGTTGTCCCGTTATTCTCTGATCGATACCTTTATAACACTTTCTTTTAATCTACATTTTAATTTCACACTTGAAAATTTCACAATGGCTTTAAATTGAGTTTTTTCGCGCTATAGGGTCAAGCGACACTTAACGGGTGACTCACTTACAAGTTAATTCATATATATAATTAATTTTCTTCGCGACATCAAAAACTACCATTGCAAAATGATTCAGTCAGAAACAAAACGAAGAACTGGTTTTGTAATTGAACCATTCGAAATCCTAAACAAATTGAGAAATATCTAAGTTATGGAACACACTCAAATTTTTGCAAAAATTGCATTTTTTCTGTAGCCCAAATTTTTGAACTTTAAAAAAATATTAGGATTAAATCATAATTTTTAAAAATTTTCAAATTAGATAAGTTCTCTTTATTTTAAAAATAAATACCTTACCTAATTTTTTTTCAAAATTATGTGAGTCAAAAGAAAAGTATTCTTTTTAATAAATTAACAATAGTTCAAATTTAGCATTCCTTTTTGAAATGTTTTTTTTATATTCAGGTAATCCTTAAATGCTCGTAAACTTTTCTATGAAAAATCGTCAAAATTTAACAAACAAAAACTTTTTTTTAAAAAAGTCGCGACTTCTAAATGAGACTTATTTGTGGACAGGAAACGCATGATTGCCACTTCGTCTCAATTTTAAATTCTCTGGTAGTTATGCGAAACAATCAAAACCATACCAATTAATTTTTACGGCTCGAGATATTTCTCCCACATGAAACAAAAGCTTTTAAAACTAAACTCAAATTTTTCTCCACTTTTATTCTGTATAAAAGCACACGAATTTTAAACAAATTAATCATACCAAGCGTGACCGCACATCACGGTTTAAACGCAATCTGATAACGTTACGAAAAAGTGATTAGACTTTTGAATATAATAATTAGACTCAAGTAATGGCTCATTATTAACCGTTACGAAAAAATTTCTCCAACCTACGCAAAATTTCATCCATACCTCGAATGTTTGTTTAAAATGAACGTATCTAACGTATCGTAGTCATATGTTGCGGTTAGACCCCGAAAATTACGTTTTTTGGTCGGGTTTGATAAGCTGACTTAATGGGACTGGTTGGAAATTGGAGAGCTCGAAACAAAAAGATGAATTCTTAAAGTGGTCTCCCATGCACATTAGTTGAATGGTGGTCATTTAAGAAGTCAAAATTAAATTGCCCAGAAATTATTAAATTTGCAGACGATCTGGGATCTTCAGATTTCAATCTTACTATCAAATTAATTCTAATTAAAACCAGAAATTGTTACCACTAAAATGTATATGATTTTAATTAGAGTGTAATTGTGTATCTCGGAGATTACATCGCTGCGAATTTTTCTCTAATTTACGTACTTTTGAATAAACTATTGTTGCACTAATTGTACTTACTGTATTTTAACTATTTTAACATCTATTGTACGATCTACTAACTGAAAAATGTCCACGCTTTATGACAAACGAGCTTATTATATCTAAAATTGCACAACATCTGTCGTTTTCAATATGAATATTCATAAAAAATTATAATATTAATGATAACCATTTACTGTGTACCTAGAATTTTAAAAACTTAATTGGATACTACATATCTATAGGCTCCTATAATTTTCGAGACACAACTTTCACAATGCATAGAAACGAAGCAATTACATCATTTTTTCTTAATAATCAGATTATAATTCTGACAAAAGAAACGTTTAGTTATTACAGAAATCACTAAACATAGAGTTGTTGACGGTTTTGTCGGCATTTGATTGACAGCCTTTTTCTAGATTGCGTCAATTTTTTCGTGATGGGTACTTTCTGCTTACGCCCAAAGCAAAAGTTTGTAATAGATATTCGACGTTTTGTTACAACATATAATGTATTCTGAATGTTCTTTATAAATGAATTGTCATTTTAAAACTCAACAGAGTGTGGTAAGACGTAATGAGATATATGACAAAAAGGTCAAATTCGAGATTTTAATTAAAAGTGTTTACGAAAGTTTTCTTCACAGTTCAATGGCGCTGTTTAGCTGGCATCGGACAAGAAGAGGCAAAAAATGATAAACATTTTCTATGTTTTTTATCGAATTTTTATCGTCTTTTTGCACCTCGAAAAGTAGTTTGAACTAAGACAAATATTATCTGTTTTCCAGTAAAAAAAAAAAAAAATTTACTACCGTAATCAAGAATCACAACATGATTAAAGACTCAAAACTCAAAAACAACAAACCCAAAATTGCGATAAAAATACTTCTCAACTCAAATCGATTAATCAACTTTTTTATTTATTTTTAACTCGAAAAATTCCGTTTTTATTACCAAAATTCTTTCCTTAACTTTCCCACAATCTCGAATTCCTCTTTTAAAGCATCCAAATGTACAAACGAAATGACATTAAATCAGAGATTATCTTGCAAATTTATTTGTAGCTAGTTTTTCCGAATTATAACTGTTTATCGCCACTTCTTAATATTGCAACTTAGAAGTTATCACTTTCTCCCCGCGAAAAAAAAATCCGATAATTCAAACATCACCATTATCGCAAAATTATGGTTATTTATGGATTTTATGGTAGGTGTTATCTTACACAACGCTCGATTTATGGGTAATTAAACGTAGATTCTCTCATAAATGACGGTTACATATGCGGATAAATATGGTCGCATTTTATTTATATTTAAATGTTTTTAAGATAATCTTATATTATCTAAATTGAAAATTAAGGACATATAAATTTTGACCTCTAAGTATTAAAAGCGCATTGTTTATGGCTGTGTTAAATTATGTGTGACCCGTTTTCATCTAGCGTAACTGCATCGTCTTATTTTGTAACAAATCCAACAAAAAGTTTGCAACGTGTTAGATACGCCCATAGAAAATAACAACTTTAATTCGTTCTCATCATTGGGGTCGAGAACATCGCTTTAGGCGAGGGTCGGGAAATTACCACTGTAATTAATAGTTTAAATTTTTCAAACTACCGTTTTTGTATTAATTCTTTTATGAGCTGTTTTACGAGACTTGTACACGACAGAAACATCGATTATTTTAATTAAGAAATTTTCTCGTTTATTGGAGGTTTTATGACGTGAATCAGCGATTCTCTGGTTTTTTATACAACCATGACATTTAAATGAACTATGAATGTAGGTGCCCAGAAACTACTAGAGGAATTACATTTTTTCATTATTTTAAAACATTTCTCCAGGTATTTTAATATTCGGGTACTAATAATGATAATAAATCACCGCCAAATTAGAGCTGTAACATAAATTTGAAATTTTCACCAATTTATTTTAGAATTAGAATTATTGTGTCATGACATGAAAATAGAAGGAAAACAGCTGAAAGTACCTAATTTGTATTCCTTAAGTTAGGAGAGTCGGTAAAATTTAAATAGCTAATTGAAAATTGTTTAACTGTATAAATGTTTCCTGTAGTAACTATTTTTAACAACTAAGAAAACAAAATTTTATTACAGTAATAAGTGAAAAATAGTAGCTTTGTTTGGCTGATCCTAAGCAAAACCGTAAAAGATTGATCAGTGCTTGAAATTACGCCAAAAGCGGCTTCAAAATTGTACGTTGTTTGATGAATTATTAATAAAAAAATATTTGAAAATTTATTATGGCAATTTGAAAGTTTGCATAGAATTCGCTTGTAGCACACTTTAATGAGATATATTTTTAAGTTACAAACTTTTAATATTACGATTACGAACCTCTCCATAAATGCCATTGATTTTTATATATTTAATAATTTTAAATCTTTTTTGTAGAATAGGCTCGGTCTGAACCAATCTCCAGAAATCCCCGTGGTATTTATTCCCTTGTGGTCTGATTAAAAATTAATCCTAAAATGATTGTTGTCGTGTCTTTTTTGATATCTGTTGTTTGAAAGTATAAATTACCTTCCCATCCAAACCACGCAGTTTAGTTAAACACGATAATTTGCCGAGTGTCGTAATCTGTGAATCGAAGGGCGCCAATCATAAGAACTGTAACCACAGATCAATACCACGCTTTTACTTCGCTACATAAATAACAACGATTATGAAATCCTGAATACTAATTAGCCTATGCCCGCTGCGCTACCGAAATATTGAATCATTAAGGCTGACGTGTACGTCTATATTATATGCCACCCACCTTGAAACGCGGAAAAATAAAAAACCGCGCAACAGAGACAGCACACAACGAACAAGAAGTCAAAAAAATGAATTAGACATCTGGACGGTTGACACATGTATGAAAAGAAGTCATTTATTCGAAGAATGCGTAGATTTTTGTCATCGAGATTCGATCGTCATGTAAAGGATCGTTTATTCGACAACGAGCGTTTATGTGGCCGTTTACACAAACACAAAAGCATCTCTCCACAACTGTCAAAATTCGGATTTAAATAATGACCACAGTCAAAACACCCAATTGTCCGTATCTCTTATATTGTCCGTCTGGTTCGAATTAAATTGGAAGAAGATGTTAAATCGACGGCGATACCAGAAGGAAAGAGATGGATGGAAAGCTGCGACGTGGTCGATGGGACCTACCACAGTGCTGGTGACAAAGTGGACAGATGACTGCATTTAGAATAGACGTATTAAAAACACAGTCTGCGATGTGTGACCCCCTAGCTATAATTCAGCCGACACGTAATTGGATGAGGTTAACTCTAATTACCGTAATTACTTTGCTCTTTACGACTAGCGAAAACAATCATTAAGAAGCTAACGCGTGGGCGAATTGCAATATCGAAAATAATACGTGAAAGACGATATAAAAGACATTTCTTAGACTTTAAGAGGTCTGTGACCCAACAACAGTAGCTAAAGATCTTTTTTCAAATACAGTTTCATTTTTAAAAGGCAGTATAAATTTGACCACCACCTTTTTCAACACTTTGTAGGTATAATGCACTATCAAACACCGACTTTTAAATGGATAAGTAACAATTTGCAGTTTTTATCATTAGTGTTAAAAGCTGAGCACTGTTAGTGCACAGTGATAACGATAATTTGTTTATAGTTATTCAGACAACATTTAAAAAGCAAATTTTTAGTTGGTGCAAAAACGTACCTTATGGATTTTTTTAATTTATAGGGTTTGGACTATTAAAACCTTTTTTACTTTTGCAAAAGTTAAGTGGTAAAAGTAGATATCATACCATCATTTTGACAATATAGTGCAATAACTTTACCTCACAGATAAGAGTAAGAAAATAAATAATTACTAATAAAACTAAACCATCGCTGTAATCGCTGTAACCAAGACTTTGAACACAAAAATGCGATTTTCAAAACGTTACACAAGTTTTATGATGATGAAATGAGTTCATCTTTGACACAAAGTTTTACATTTTTTTTTACATGCTCGCCCGCTCATTTGTAATTTAACATACAAAATGCTTAAAAACCGACACACTAAGGCAGGAGTATTTTATTATTATATAGTAGTTTTATTACCAAAATCAAAACTCAAAAGCAAACAGTTGTAGAGTAAACAAGATTTATGTTTTTCTGAAACAATAATTTATTTTATAGCTGTTAAAAGTAAACTCAAAAAAAAAAAACAAATTATGTACGGCACCTAGATATCTATAATACAAATAGGTTTATTTAGTAAGTGGCAACTTTTGTTTTAAACTTATTATAATGTGGCCACTTTATTGAAATTGTTAGAAATATTATGTCCATATTTCTAAAACAAAATATTTTCTAAGAATTTTTATTTTATAATTTTACAAAACTTTCTCAAAATTAGAAAACATATCTATTATTTACACATTTTACCAACAAATAACAATAATAAAAACAGCTAACAGTATTTATTATTATAAAAATAGAAGGCAACAATTAGATGTAAATTATTATCAGTGGTGGGTATAAAATTTTCATAATGCAATTTGTATTGTATAAGCTGTACTATGAATATGAATTAGCTTTTTGAGCTTTAAGAATTTTAATACTTAATTTTAAGCAACATAATAAGTTCAAGTATATTTTTCTTCTTTACCTACAACAGTGTTCATGATCTTAATCAATTTTGTCGCTATTTTACTTAAATATTTCTAATTGAACCTAAAGTGTTTATTGAGGCACATAAGTGGTGAATAGTAACCGATTTAGTCTATGCCTGAACTCTTAAACTTTTTCCATACCACCAACGGACCAAATTTACATAATCATTTAACCTCAAGCTTTTTTTTTTAATTACTTAATAATCTCTTCATTACAACTCAATGAATCTTGAAGATGCATACCTGCGCCCAGATACCCACCTTCCGGGTGTTTAAGTTCGATAAAAGATAAGAGATCGTTGCGTCAACAAGACATAACATTATTATGCATTATGTGTGAAACACGAAGTGAAAAATCTTTGATCTTGTTTAACTTCAACACTTTTTATTTATTAAGTGTTGGTTATCCTTAACTGCATCACGTAATGTTGCTTCTGAAAATGCCATTTTGAATAAAAGTCATTGCATGTGTGGCGTCAAGACAACATATGCACCACCTTTTAATGATTTATACAAAAATTATAATAATGCGTGACTAGGAAAATAAGTTTCTCAAATGATCGCAAGTAGCTATTATGTTAACATAAAACAAATATGCAACGTCTACAAATAAAAAGAAAAACAAAACAGCGAGCTATAAAAAAGTTATGGCCAAAACAGAGTACTTACAATTTTGCTCCTCGTTGTTAACTTTCAAACAAGTTTTACTACTGACTAGTTAGTAATTATCTGTGCTTTACGCCGTCGCAACCATGGCGGTATGAGACCATAGCATCACTGATTTTGATTTTGTCTTTATGACACCATAAATATGGAACAAACTAATAACATAATTCACTGTTTGGAATTTAACATGCTCGTTACCATGGCTAAAATATGGTTTTCGAAGAAAAATAGACAATAAAATTTAAACGAGATAATTAAAAAATGATGACTTCGTATTAATGGCAAACAAAGACTTAATCAAAACGGTTTGAATTCTATAAAGAATACTATATTCATACTTCTGAGAAATTAGTCATTAGTTACAACCATTTCACTTTAATGGGCTGGATTTATCTAAATTTAATAGTCAGAAGAACCATTAAATTCGTTTAATTGTGAAAAAACCTGGGTAATGTTTAAGTGGACAAGCAATTTGGGTAGATAGACTTTGATGGCATCTCATTAAAAAAGGCCGATGGAACATAAATCAAGGCATAGGTCACATAAAAATTTTGATATCATAATTTAATTTACATTTTCATTTTAAAAAACACTTGGAACTTCTGCACATAGTCGTTAAAGAAAAACGGCTTAACTTTTTTTCTAACTTTAAGGAAAATCTAAAAGAGTTTGAAAGAAACCGTTAGCAGGTAGTTAAAAAGTGATACTTCCATTACATTGCTTATTCCTTATAACAATTAAATTAAAATTTACTGTTTGAATGAAGTTTATAGCTCCCTTAAAGGTTTATTTTAAATTTGATCCATTTCTCCGATTCGTTTCAGTAACCAACACCTTTGCTGTCAATCATTTAATTTATGATCGAGTTTAAAATTTCACACGCCTAAATTCTGTAAATGTTTTCTTGTAGACACTCAATCACTGTTGGTGTTTGAAAAAATTGTCGCTAACATAAATCTCTATACTACTTTCAAAATTATATGAATTTATTTCTAAATTAACCTTATCTAACATAATTGATTTCAACTTCGTGCGTTTCAGTATCTCTAAGGTCGTTCGGTCAATTAATGAAATAATCCCCGATAAATCTATCAATCACATGACTATTGGAGGTTAGGTAAAAATCTTGACAATAAGTCAATCTTAACAATTGCTTTGATTGATTTACGGTGTCTGAGTGTATTTATTCCAGAAAGCAAGTCGGTAGTCGTAACGTGAAAGGTTATTCTCGTAATAATCTTCTCAATCTAATTTTGAGACGTCGATGGATGCTTCTGATAGTGACCAAATTTATTTTTAACACTGGTATTCACAGTGGCGGACGTGAAAGAATGACTTGGAGACCCACCTCCGTGATCGTTGTCCGAAATTAACATTTTGCAAAAAAACTTCTTGTACATAATAAAACCAACTTATCAAATAGCAAATTAAAAATTTTGTTCCTCCGCCTCTGGCGTTTCCGCCGCCTCGTCCTCCGTTTGTCATGGTAACAATGACCCAGCCTGTCGTTGTTCAAGATTTTTGACACGTCCTGTATGGTGGCGGTCTTGCCGTATGGAATATTGCGCGAAGTACGGCCGCATTCTTATCTCTGTCTTATAAAAAAGCCAAGTAATGGGAAAATAAAGGACGAACAGTTAACGTGCTTTATGTTTTATTTAACAACTTTCTACGTGTGTGGTCTCCGGCACGCGATATACTACCGAACCGTGCTGTTGATTTAGTCGTTTCGTTTCTGTATAGACTCTGACGGAGACGATGAGTCTAAAGACCGCCGTTAACTCTGTTCATCAACATCGTCATGTTGTACGACTTATAATTTTATGTTGCAATTAGGGCCCGCTTCAATGTACATTTTTTTTTCGACAGTTTGTGTTATTACACACATTCGGTGAGCACTAAATCAAAAAATTTGTTCTCAGATTTTAGAATTGTTGTGGGAATTGCCTGAAGATTATTGGTTTTATAGCCATGATTGCATGGTATTAAGCGATTAGCATTTTTTAGTCATTTTCCGGTCGTGGAGTGTGCACCTGAAAAATCAGATAATGTGGTATATTTTTTTGTTAATTGATATTTTCAACGCCAAGGATTAGTGGTAAATTTCAGTATTTGACATATTATTAAGTAGGTATTTATATGTGTGATTATGAAATACTATATAATAACTTTGCGGCCGTAAAGAGTAGATATAATATCTACAAGTAGATTAAATTGTCACTGAATTCGGTTTATTTTTACCCTATATCTTCCGGGTATCAACTTGACATATTCAAGTACTAATCTTTCATTAGTTACTTATGATGGAAAAGTGATTTATAAAAATTATAATAAATACTAAAACTATAATTAAAGACAAAACTCTAATAAAAAAATAAATACAAAAACAAAAACTTGTACACTGAAAACCATTACCGTTTAGTGTTTTGAAAACGTAAAAGAATAAATTTTTATTTTGTGGTAATTTAAATTATTTCGCACCATTTTTAATGTATAAATATTGGATTAAAAGTTTATAGAAAGTAAATATCTAGTTACATTGCACATGATTTACATGATTTTTCTAAAGAAGAGTAAAATTTTTGAAACGTATTTCAAACTTATTTGATCGAGGCCACACAGTAAAAATTTTACAAAAAATATTTGTATTTCTAGGAATGCTATTTTAAGTTATATGTTTTTGTTTTGAAGTCGTATCAATTTTGAGAGAATATATTTAATAAAAATTTTAACAAAACAAAAAATGTATTTTTTAAACTTTTCAAAACAATTTTTGTGTTACATCAATTAAAAATATCACTGGAATAAAATTATTTTTTTATGTTTGCCTTGAATGTTTTCCTCATTGTAATCAAATAATAAGTGTTGTAATTAGACTCAAGTTTTTAAAGAAAATCTCAAATACTTCTTACATATTATAACGTCAGTTTCAACAATTAAAACCTACTTTACGGTCTGCTGATTTTCATGACCGTCATTAAGCGAAAAACAATTCTTACATACAAGAATAGGGGCTCATAAATACAAAGTTTGCAGTGTATCTCATTAGAAAAAGTAAATGCAAACAAAAGCTCTTCCTATCCAAATGTTCTTCTAAAATTATGCTGGTGCAAAATTTGCTTTGAAAGGAGGAAGAAATCTTTCTCCGCAGCCCATAAAAATATAGTTTATTTTTACTGCGCATATATTTTCCTAGAGGTGTAAAAAGTGTCTAAAAGCTGTCATAAATAAAAGAAATACCCAGGAATTAAATCTCTTTGTCTCTACATTTTATTACATGTGTTGCAATCACCAGCATAGCTTAATTACGCATTCTTAGTGGGTGAAAAGAGGTCAAAGCTTCCCGCAGTGCTAATATCCAGCTTACATAAGAGCCAGCTCATTCGTTGAAAAAATTGCAATTCTAAACGATTTCTCAGACGACAATAACAATTTGCTGTTTTTTTAAATTCCTGGCTTTCAATTAAGGGTGCATACCTGGCTAATAAAGCACGGTCAAAGGTTTAAGAGTCTCGATTATGGCAGCCATATACCCCCGTTTAACCTACCACATGGCATTCCACAAGATACATTTCTCTGACTCATATGTGGCCAGACAAAAAAGTACCATTATTTATTTTTATGGCCCGAGGCCACCGGGATGAAGTGTGATGGCTTAATTTTCGAAGGTCGATAGCTTTTGACAGTTTAGAGCCGTATGGGAATGTTGACGAAGACAACAACATTGTAGTCTATAGAAAATTCTTCGATTTGTATGGAAAAAATACTGAAGGGTAATTAATAAATCAGTAAGTGATTTATGTGGATTGCTATGGGAAGCTGTATTGCATGGTAATAGAATAAGCCTTCGCTGTCAAGACAAGTTATAGATTGCTGGAAATAAAAGGAATGAAAGAATAGGAAAAACTGAAAACTGCGTAATTTGTCAAGGGAGAAAATTAAAATGGACTTAGATGCGCAAACATATCCATACTGAGACCCCAAATAAATAGGATGATTTATGTCTGAGTACCACGTCTAAAATATCAATCATATCGAAAGAACATAATCTTATTAAAACGACGAAGACAAACGTCTTGGTTTTAATGTATTCAGTTGTTGCCATATATTAACAAATTATTTATAAAGGCTGAATCTTTCTTACTAATTTTTATAACGAATCTTTATTAGTACCATTGTACAAATCTACTGAAATCTTTTTTAAAAGTTTCATTTCTGTCTCAAGATAATTCTAAGAATTTTCATTACTATTGATGAACTTGCGAAACATGTGATATTTGTAATTCTAAACAAAATTAATAAATTTAAAATGTTAAATGTCACTATTTCTTTCTACACTTTTAAGAATTATTCCTGTTGTCAGAAAAATAGTTTTCACATGTAATTTAATTTGTATTTTTTTAATGCACAAAAATGAAATCTAAATTAAGATTTTTACTCGTTTTTCTTTTTTTTCTTTTGTGTTTCTAATGTTTTTGTAGATATAAATATTTACAATCATGTTTTCAAAAATAATAAAAATCAAAACTACTTCAGGTACGAGACGAAAATAAATGTAGTGTTCTCTTTGGAAATATCTAAAAAATTGATAAATTATCAACGACATAGTTTTCACATATAATGTTTTTATGCAAGTCTTGATGTCGAATTCGATAACTAACAAGACTGTTAAACCATTTCACATCGGAAAATCCGTGTTAGCGTCCTTTTTATTCAGTAATATTGTACTTTTTACATGAAATTTATTCTGAAAATCTATTACCAACAAAATTAAAATCAAGATATTTCATTTTAATACATTTTTAGTTCAATTTAGTTTCTTTAATTCTATAGAATAATTTAAATTTTTTTCTTAATATTTACAATAGTGTCCGAATTTTATTTGTTATTTTTCTGCGAATTTTGTTAAGAACATGTTAAATTTTCTCTTAAAATATTTTGCTAAAACTTATATTTTAATTATAATTTATTTCTCACATCATTTTTATTTCTATAACGGTATTTCGTTTTTCACTATTAGTTTTAGAAATAAACTATTTTGAACTTCTGAGAAACTAAAATATTCACTGGTAGATATTGATATCAATTTTTGTCATGCTGAATTATGTGCAATTTTTTTCTTTCGCAGCAATTTCTGAATTACCTAACGCCTTTATTCATTTTTTTATATTCTAAAAGTAATTAAGTAACTTTACACAGCGCAAAGACTTCGCTATTTCTTTACAAGAAGTCTCAAGTGAAATTATTGCAGTTTCAAAGTATTTGCTATTAAAAATTTAATTTTAAATAAAAAGAAATGTGCTAATCATAAAAAAATATCTCAACTTGTGTTGCTAGTTTCGTTTGCTTGGTTCGCTCGATACTAATAAGTCTCCAAATGTTTATTCAACCTTGAATAATAATTTCGAACGATTTCTAGTTTTGTTGAGAGAAAATATGAATTTCTTGAAAACTGGAATAAATGCAGGTAATCAAAAATGTCTTGGTATGGGAAACGAAAAGGAAATAAAAAGATCACGGTCGTTTTTATACTATAAATAAAAGAAAATTATGAGAAATATTAAATTGCTTCTAAAGCAGTTATCTCGTAAATGTAAAAATTTTTTTACTGACAAATTTTCATGTCAGTTGCAAAGTAAAACTTTATATAATCTTTAATGTGAAATAAGATAAAATATAGTCCATTTACGTATGATATCAAGGCATCATATCATTAACCGTAAGAGTTAACTAGTTAATTTAGCTTATTATAATTATTACCATCAAAGAGGAAGCAGTAAACGGCTATTTATTTTTATTTCGTTGAACTCGAACGAAAGCACTCTTCCAAGTTCTACGAGTTTGATGAACGTCTCTAGCTCCGAAAATAATCGTCGGTCGATGTAAATCGTGTGAGTATCGTTATACCCTGATATGATCTGCTGATGAGTGTGGTGTTTTTTCGAGAAAGTCACAGGACGATCCGTCAAGTCAGATCAGAGAGATCACAATTCATCAGGGGCCCGTGGGTTGCTATGCTGTATTCATTCATAGCATCGTGAACTTCTTGGGTGGTCCGACGAACGGCTCGCGCTCTCCAATGAGCTATTATATTCGGCTATGTGTGGACGGTGCCCCCCGCGACAACACAAAACAACAAACTAACACGAAATTCGCCATTTATGCAAATAGACGTGCACTCACAAAAAACTGTATTAATCTATCTAATTAGGGTGTGGGCACAGACGAAAATTCCCAAAGGAATGAGCTGCGGCGGTGTCTTCGCGAAATTGGATACAGCTCAAAGGCATCATAATTTTTTCATTATAATATCATAAATTGATCTTTGACATAATTTTTTTAGGTGGGTACCAATAACGTATTAATTAGACTTAATTACGTTATCGAAAAGTTTTTCAATTTTTGCGAAAAACACCTACATGTTGCTATATCACTCTGTTTATTTAGTGTTTGTTTTACGAATAGTGCCCACTGCTTCCTCCTACTTGACAATTTACGTTTCTTATTTTTTTAACAGCTCAGGTTATACGTTCAATTTAATCTGTGTCAAATTTTATGCTCGTGCAGCAACTCGAACAATAGGAGATTGAAGTCGTAATTATTTAAAAAAAAATATAATCCATCAAGTCAAGCTTCATTTCTTTTCGTAAATACAAACACAACATCAGGGTGTAATGTGAGGTGTTTCTTATTACAAATCAATTTATTTTAAGTACCATAACACAAAGAACAAATTATCACGCATTGAATTAAAATTAAGTCATCGAGTGTATTATGTCGCTACATAATTTTCATTTATTAAGGTTGTCGTACGCACAAGTCGACCTACTAGATTACAGAATATTTTTTTTTTTAAAAAAGTTAACATCTTTTGGGGTATCTCCAGCCGTCAGTTTTAAAACGTATTGACAAATTTGTCAATTTGCAAACTGAAGTATACTATTTATGTTCCTTTGTAAAATTTCATAAAAGTCGAAATTCTCTTAGTCAATGTACCTACTCGAAAAGAACCTGTCATATGACCTACGTCTGCACAATTTTAGAAATTCTTTTATCAACACAGAGGCGCCTTAATTTCTGAAGTTCAAAGGATTTTGCACTTTTGTTCAGAACAGAACTGTTAATTGTAGAATCTTGTTGAAATTAAGTAAACGGCTATAAAATTATTCAAAAGTCTATCAAAACTGATAGAAGTCGTTTGTCAAATTCTTTTGCAAAAAATATTTTGACACAGAAATAAACGTCTCATTAGCTATCGTTTTCTCACGCTTTTACGATTTACTCACTCGTATATTCCAAAAAAAGTCGCGCAGTGTTGTAAAAACTGACATTTAGTAAATATCAACACAAATTCAAAATTATTGGTTGTCATAATTTTATGAGCAAATAGAAACAATTAAATATTGTTGTATCCCCATACAAAGAAACTGCTTTACGATTATGATCACCATTTATTGTTTCTAGTAAATATAAAATCCTGTTTCGTCAAAATTTGTCGTTACATGTTTTTGAATTTTCTCAACTCGAATTTAGCCACTCTCGTAAAATTCCGACTAAATCAGCGTGAATTTACGACTTTGCGTTATTAAATAACAGTAAAAATGTCGTTAAAAATTGCACCTATTTCCAGACCACCTGTAAATGCTTTAATGCAACATAAATTCCACATTAGTAGATCCACTATGGATTGAAAATCAAATGTAAATGTCATCGATAAAAGATTACCATAAATTTAAATGAACAACCTATCTACGGTTTCATACAACTGTGGCAATTTGTACTTTCTAGTTCCTGGATGGAAAATGCGAAGAAAAGTGAGATGAATGATAGCAAAACGAAGAAAATCAGTTACATAGTCGCCATTACCAATCTAGATATAGCTGAAATGAACCGCTTAAGTTAATTAAGATCTTGCATCTAATTAAAACCTTAACAAGCTCATATGATTATCATTTTTCAGTTCTTGCCGCTAGCACGAATTAAGACTTCATTCCAGAAGGCATTGTTTGATTGTCACCACTATTAATGTCATTTCTAAAGGTTAAATTAATTATTATTAATTATCAATCAATTATTTTCCATAAATATTTTTCGTTTACCTCACTTTTGAGAAAATGATGCTGATAACGTGCAAGGTAATAATTAATGGTGACTCTGACAGATTTGATGGTTTAGAAATGGACTTTACGTGCTCGTGACGTCATTTATTTTCGTAAACGAGTAAAAAATTTGTTTGACGTGAATTATTGTTCCAGGTCGGCAGATCGTTCATTAATTATATTAAAATTACGTAATTTCGTTTGTTTTGTATCGTTTGCTATAACGGGGCAATTAATGGTGGCGAAAGGTAAAAATTGTGGTTTCGAAATTGGATGTTAGAATGTATAGTGAATAAACGAGTTAGAGAACCGGTACAAAATAAGAACCAAAATCATATTTTGAAATCAGAAGAAAACATGTACCTACGTAATAGAAATAAAAAAATTATATTGCAACTAATAATAGACTAATCAGAGCTTTTTTATTTTTGGTGATCTTTTTGTTTCAGGTTTGTTAAAGTAGGTAGAATTCTTTTGGAAAAAAATATTTTCTACACTTTTTTTTATTTTTGAAGTAGTATACTTCTAAAAATTGCTTATGCTTTAAACAACTTGTATTATTATTAATTTATTTACTACAAATAGTCATTTTGCAAAATATTATACGACACAAACTTTCTGAAAATTAAATAAAATCTAAAATTTATTTTTCGACATTTATTAGATCACATAAAAATAAAGCCATGACATAAATCTATCCGTTTAAACAAAAAAGTGAAATAATTACCACTTTTTGAAATTAATGTATTAAATGAAACGAAGATCTTGATATAATTTTTAACTTTTTTTAGAAACCAGATTCTTATTTATTCTTTATTTTTTGAATTTGATTGAGTTAAACAAGAAATCAGTTTTAAAAATTGGAAATAATGGGCAATAAAAGCTTTCGGGAATGGCATTTTAGATTTACTTTAGAATAAAGAAGTAAATATTGTGGCAGATATAAAATTTCTTAGCTCTTTGAATTCAAAGCATTAAATCAGGTAAAAACTTTTTTTTTAATTCTTAAGTACTCATGAAATTAGTTTTTGCATTCCTTGCTTATTGTCAAAATATAAAAAATGCAAAATTAAAATATCCGAAATATATTTTTTATATTTATAAAGCTTTATCTAAGTGGTTGTCTAAGAATTTGTACAAAAATCAAAAGCGTTCCAAAAACTTAGGAATTGGCAGACAATTTTTGAAATAATTTTTATGTCTTGTAAATCTTATAATTATTTTTTTTATTGATTCTTTAAGTTTACTGGTATTATTATTTTTTACTCTAAAGCACTAATTTCTTATTTAAGCTAGGTAGTAAGATTAACATTCCATTGCATTGGACCAAAATAAAAATAAAATCCTAATTGTTCGAATATTAGAGAAAAAATGTCAACCACACAGTTACATCAAAAATCAAAACATCAAATTATAACTTTTTAGCTTTTTTACATTATGTCAAATTGTTGAAAATTCGCAATAAGAATAAAAAAATATTTCTTTCAAAAACAATGTAAATCTGTGCCTCTGCAGTTGAGACAAATTTAATATCAATAGCAACTTTAATATTTCAAATCGGCCTGAATATAAATATGCATTTTATTGATTTTTTTCCATCACCGAAGCAATCGTAACATTTTACTGTTGTTAAAAATTTTCAATTAATCCAGCTTCCAGTAAAATAAAAACCACATTATATTTTATTTCAACTGAAACCAGTTATACGAATGACCTATAAACTTATCTTTAAATCCGCATTTTATGTTTGGTCGAATTCTCTCTTGTCAACTTCAATAACCGGAGCCTTCGCTGACATAATAATTATGCAATTTTCCAAGCCCAATAAATTGAACGAAAATCTGTTGAATGTCATGAAGACATTTAACTTGTATAAATTTCCGTGAAAACAGTCAGTTAGTTAAATCAAAAAATATTTTCATGTCGGGATCCGCCTTCAATTTACATATCGCATGTATTAACTGTAAACTTTCCAAATTTAAAAACATTTCTATCGGTATACAATTACAAAGCATCATTTCCGGTGTTGACAAGCAATAAATAAATTGATTCGGGATGTGGGTTTGATTTTTTCTTGTTAGAAAAAACCGAAAGCGTGTTGGGTCGAGCGGTTTATCTCAAACAACTGTCATGCACGGCCCCTTTTAAAATTTATTACGAAAAACATTTTTATATCGGCGTGAAATTCAATATTGACGTTGTAAAACAGTGGTCTTAAGCATAAATATTGTTGCATAATCTAGAGTCTATAAAAACCGTGTTATGAGATTGAGTTGGGGTTTTATTGAAGCTTTTTAATTTGGGGACACAGCTCCTTCAGTTTTGGTCTGATTGTGAGATTTTGGACACCCACTCGGTTGATTTTGTCTGTAATGGGACATTAACTTTGCAGTTCAGTCTGGTAAACAATGAAATCCTGAATAATGTATGACCTTCGGTGGGTTTAATAACATTTTTGTGTAGGTGGTGGTTTATATTAAAATGTCTTAAAAAACACAAAATGATCGTTTTGTCAGTCTGAGTTGATTAAGCTGTAAATTTGCAAATTTGTCGGTGAATGTGAGGCCAATCTTTCATATGGTAAACAATGCAATCCTGAATAATGTATAACCTTCGCCGGAGCCATAGTTTAGTATTTGGGTGCACCTCCACGCCTCACAATCCAACGATTTATTAAAATATTTTTCACCATTATCAGAGGCAACTTAATAGCTTTTTTATGGTGTCCATAAACCCATCCACCCACACTTCTCTGTCTTTTCAATTACTATGAAGGCACGTTCTTAGAAGCCATCATCATCGTGAGATTTAATCGAATTAAAAAATGAGCCTGTCTTTGCAAATCTTAAGATTGATAAGAAGGACAAGAACCGAATCCTTCCAACATCCTTAATGAGTACCTTGCTCGTCTCTCAATTTATCTTTCGGTGAATGTGTGTCAGTGTGTGTGTTCTAGTTATTATGCGGGCTTAAGTTAAGTCTATTTTAAGTTGAGTCGAAACGCTATAAATATTGGGAAGGTGTGCGGTCTAGCGCTCCAACTCGTGTAATGTGTGTTTTGGAATAGTGTAAAGGTGTTAAAGTTTGTTTGCTGAAGGTGGGTGGGCTCTAATCTCGACACTGAAATGTTTTATTCACTCGCGAGGGGCGAATTATAGATCATAATAGACTTCAGCTTTATTGTTTACACACGTACGAGAAGAAAAAGGGGGTACAATAAGCTGTGGAAATTTATTGCGGGGTGGTCCTTATAACACTTGCGTCATTTTTTTTAAAGGTATCTTTTAATGCTTAAAAAAAAGTGCCATATCTGACAGCTAAAATTAATCCCATTGTAAATATTATTAGCAAACATTTTTATAAACGAGCTCAAAATTTTACAAAGCAAAAATGGGAAAAACCATTTCCATGTATTTATTAATACTATTAAAATATAAATATAAAATCAAACTTTTAAATAAATAAATAAAATTTGTCCTCAGTTTTTGGTTACATTTATAATGAGCAGCAATGAAAATTGGTGTTTGAATATACTCAACTTTAAACAATACATGATTCGTGTCTCAGATTTTCAGATTTCCGGATTCTAAAATTCTTCACCTCTTGCACTTTTAAGACCCTTAAATTACAAAATTTTGAAATTTTCAGAATTTTAGATACTTTGTGCTTTAGGCCCTTAGATTTCCAAGCCCTCAAATTTTCACACTCTTAGGTTCGTAGATCTTCAAGTTAACAAATTTCAGACTTTTATATTTCATATTTCACATTTTTATATCCTAAAGTTTTCAGGTGTTTAGATTCGTATTTCTCTAGATAAATCAGTTTTTTGATTATCTGACTTTCAATAATAATTTATGTTATCAAAAGGTTCTCGTTTATTGAAACTGTAGATGTTAGATCGGAGTTTTAAATTTTTAAATTCTCATACGTTTAAATTCAGAATTTAGGAATCTACAAATGTAAAAATTCAAATATTCAAAAATTTCAGAATTCAAGAATCCAACAACCGAAAAATCGAAGAATCCAAGCATCCAAAAACTAAAAAATTCAAAAATTTTAAAATCTAAAAACTAAAGATTTTAATAATCTGAATCCTAAAAATTTGAGACCAGAGAACGCTTCGAAAGGCAATCTAAAAGCCTTAGGTTTTTAAAAACTTAAAAATTGAAAATTTAAAACATAACTTCTAAAACCTGAAAAAATTAGGAACCAGAGATTTCGTAGACTTAGGAACCTAAAAACTTGGAAGTTTAAGGAATGTCTTAGAGTCTGAGGATCTCAAAACTTGGGAAAACCTGTTGGCACGTTTAAAACAATTAAAAAATCATTCAAAAAGCAGAGCATCTAGAAACTTAAACACTAGATATTTTAGATCCTGAAAGTTCCGAAACTTGAGAATTTTTAAAGTCGAAAAATACGAGAATTAAAAAAAATCTATAAATTCGAGAAATTAAAATCTGAAATTTTTCGAAGACAAAACCCTAATAACAATTTCTTTGTGATTTTATTGCTGAAGTTTGAAGTTGTAGTTGTAAATAATTTTGCACCTATTCCAACAATTTTCAGTTTTCAAAAAATAATTTTTCTCACTGAGTTTCTACAAAAAACAAAAATGACGTTAAACTGGGGTACAACAATTTCTTAAAAAGTAGGGAACAAAAAGACTGTACTTATATAATAACAACAAATAAGAAAGATATGTTGCGCGCAGCTGTGAAATACTCACTCATTTTTCATTACCAAATTAACATTCCTTTCTTAAATACCTGACTTATAACATTGTTAACAATAAGATTATATAAAATTTTAATGAAACAAACAATATATCAAAAAAGCACAGGAAACTGAGTAGACAAATTATTTCCCGCTCAGTGAAGTTCACTCCAAATTAATGTAAGTATCTCCATTTTTGTTTTTAAATTTCATCAATTTGCATTACATTTCACAATAATTAGATCTTAATAAGGTTGTATTAAATTTTATTGAGAGGAATTTAGCTCATTCTGGACTAGCAAAAATAATTCAAGCTTACAGTTTTATGCAACCTGCAACGCCGAAGCTTTAAAGCTTAGAAAAGCAAACCCAGTGAGTCAAAGTTCCTCAATCAACTTCGTATTATAGAATAATAATTAAGTAATAACATCGTCTGCCGTCGAGACACCATTTAATGACTAGTTCATTCCCAAATGTAACGATTGAATTCAGTGTATAGAACAGTCCCCTAATTATATTTTACTTCCAAAGTTCTGTGTTTTCGTACTGGAAACCTATAATTACAAGAAATTACTGTTATGGAAAGTAAAATTTGGGTATCAGCCATTTCGTCATTAGAAGAATCAATAAGAAGTTCCCCTTTTAAGTTAAATATTTAACTCAATAGTCTCGTCACTTATTAAGTATTCCCACTGAATTTTTCAACTGTTCGCGTATCGTCCAAAAATACAATTAATCTATAAGATCCTCATCGAACTAATTAGGGAATGAATAATTCAAGAGTGGTTATTAATGAAATATTAACCGATGTAGTCTTATTTACTCTAAATGGCTGTTTAATGTGAAATTGATTAAAGTTTAATGTAAAGCTACCAAAAAATATATTTGGGAAGTTACCTTTACGGAGATGGCTACGCTGTACATACCTGTAACAATAACATATATTATTTATCAGATAAAGTAATTAGAATAAAGTTTCTTGGGACGCCAATGGGGATTGGAATTCGTCTCCGATAAAAAGATTTGCTAATTACAGATCGTTACTTATGGACACGTGCAGTCGAATTAATTATCAACTTGGGCGGTACACAACCAAAAGCTAGATGTCCTATCACAATGCAATTTTTCAAAAGCAATTAACTCATTAATTGCCAAACATTAACAGCTGACAGCTACAAAAAACGAAATTGATGAACGTGAGGATGTAGTTATCTCTTGCAAATTAATTTGCATTTCAGAAATTATAATAACTTTACGCAAGCCTCAATTTATCAGTTTTATTTGTGCAGCTTTTTCCTGGAGGTAAGTCATCTTAACGTAATTTTAAGTATCGCGACAAAAACTGCGTACAATTTACTGTAAAATGTCATTTTTACCAACTGCTCCATCCAAACCTGCGGACACACCTCGTTGACAAGTATAATTTAATTTTTGATGCGTTTTTAATAATGCCGTGTGGGAATTTAAAAATAATACAAACCGCAATCTTGTAACTATAAATTATTCCAAAGTAATGAGATCGAGTTTTGCTTTTTGGTTTCTACTGGTAAAATGACCGTTTTCTGGGCGCACTGAATGACAGCTACAAACAAGGATCACCATATAATGTCAATAACTCTGGTCGTGATTATTGCATTATATGGTTGTAAGACCAGTTTTAAAATTACAGTAATTTGTAACTGATTGAATATTGACTTATTAATTTATCCTTTGATGTTGTATGCAGCCTTTCAACCCACGTTGGCGATAACTTGCCACCTGCAATTATTCAGACACCTTAATTTTTATGGCGTGATGATTAAACACTTTTATTTTGAAGGGAAATTTTCCATGGCGTGTTTTCGATAACAAGAAAGAAATTTGCCAGTTTCACTAAAAATGGTAAAAGCGGTAAAGGAATTAACACTACGGTTTCACAATAAGTGGCGTTTACTGTTTTTGAGTGGATTTTATCGGTGAGTTGAAATGTCGATACGTATTGAGTATTTTATGGGTATTTTATGAGATAAAGAGACCTTTCCAGCAAAAGTAAAAATTGAGTAAATTGCTTATTTAATTTGCTTTATAAGCACCTAAGGTGATAAACACAAAGTTTCATATGAACTTAAATACAGATAAGTTGTAATAAATACTCAATTAAAAACAATTAAAACTTAAACTTGATATCGTTGTAGTATTGATAGAAATTGATGCTGAGGAAATAAAACCAAAGAATGCAAAATCTAGTTCTCGTTGTATTTAATTTTTGTTAAATCACAAAAAACAAGCATTTCAAATGTAAATTCAAACATAAATTAAAAGTATGTATGTTATTTTATGACTTTTCGGAAGCATCTACGCGGATTGATTATTATTATTATAATCATTATTATGTATTTATTTGTTATTGTATAAAAATGTAGTGTTTTTTTTATCACTGACTAAAAAATTTACGTAATATTTTTTTTATCTTGTTCAGTTCAGTGTTCAGTTTCTTTCTAATTTCGGAATTTCCTAATGAAATTTGGTAAACTTTAAAATTTAATTATTTTGAATAAATTTAAACTAATTATATGTTTTAAGATACAAAATTTACAATATCAAAAAAAATAAAACACCTTTAAAATTTGTTTACGATTTAAGTAGTCTACGTTTTTATACCGTTCTATGACATTTCATCGGGTCCAAATATCAAGAGAACAGAATTTTTAGTACGCAAATTAACATTAATCTGACTAGTGATCACGTTGTATACTAATAAGTGGAATGTTTAAGGAAAAAATAGTCGTATAATTGCACAAGTTTGTGCATCTAAAAAGTGTTGGACGTAACACGAGGTAGCTTTTACCACGATCCCTATGGCCAGTGTGTATATATGTAGATATATAAAAACACTACACACATATATATACATATACACTATATATATAACACTGGCTATTAAGTATATTACTATTATATTATCAATTATTATTGTATAAACCTATAAATTTTGGTTTTATGTTAACAATTCCCTGTCAGAAGAAGTGAAATAAAAATTATTGTACACTTAGACAACGTTTAGTTAATTTTGAAAAACACAACACGTTGTACAACGATTAAAATACTCCAAAATGTTATTTTGGGGAATTATTTTTATTTATGGTACTTAACAATAAAAACAAACAATTAAATTACATAAAAAATAATAAAATATCTACACTGAAAAAATATGTGATTAATAACCAAAAAATGGCTAAATAATGGCAAATATTTTTTTAAAATTGGGAAAAAGCATCACTGGTACTATTGTTGATTGTGAGGATGATGGTAATTTTATTGTTATTGTTAAAATTACATCTCAATTTTCAACTTTATATAAATACGTTACTGTGGCTTAATATATCTAATAATGAATAAAACTTTTACAGTATAACTATATGAGTCTCTCAGTTTCAAAAACTGAACTTTTTACGAATTGGGCGCTGACAAAAAATCTTTTTAGCTTTTGAAAACAAAATAATAAAAAAAATGCTTCAGTCAATAGATTGTTCTTTTAACAAAAATCTTCCGCGTTGCATTAAAAACTACACTTTAAAATTGTAAAAATACGACTACGAATCAACTTAAAAAAAAAACTAGAAGTATTTCAAGAAATTAAAGTGAGTTCATGACTAATAAAATTAAACGTTTTGTCTGAATAATGAAAATATTAGAAGAATATGACTGAGTTGCCAAAAATTGCACAAAAAAGACTACGTATTCCAAAAGAAATTAAAAAATATGTTAACAAACAGAAAGATATATACATTTTTATTTAAATTTAAAAATGACGAAATGAAGATAGAGTAGTTACCTACAAAAATATAAAAAATACTGTTGCGGATAAAGGAATGATTAATAAACTGTTTTTAATAACTACTACGCAAAATGAGTAGGTACACTGGCTAAAAACTTTATAAGCAGCCTAATTGTGTACTTATACTACTACTTTACATAACAAAATGAATTGATCCACAATTTAATTTACTATGCAGTAAAATTTTCAAAAAATATTTAATCAGTATTGGATCATTTTAATTGCAAAGAGTTTAGATCTTTTAGAAGCGGAAAAACACCTACAGTATAAAATAATATATGTACAACATAAATTAAACAGTTTGGTACCCAATTCTCTTAGCTGGGATAATTTTAAAGACAACGCCGGCACATAATATCTGGTCGCTTTTATATAAATTTATTTTACCACCTAAATTAAATATTTTGCTTTTTAACAAGTTAAATTGCTGCTCAATCTATTCTACGCTAAATTTTTTCTTTATTTTTTTAAAATTTTGTTGCTGTTTAACCATTAGAACCGAAATTTGTATTTTATTGAAACAACTTGTTAGTTCTTTTTAGTAATTTGTGATTTGGGTACCTGTATTCCCATAACTAATTTATTGCTAGAAACTGTTTGCAGTTTAAAAGCAAATGAATTATTTATTAATGAAATAAAAATCTCTCTCGATCAAACTATACTAAACACTTGGAAAAAGACAATATTGAAAAAACCTGGAAATAAGTTTGTGATATCTGTGCCTATACAAATATTAAATTTTTCTAATAATATTTAGAGCTCATTTATTGTTTACACCTCTCATTTCATTTTATTTTCGTCATTTGACAAAGATCTGGTTTAAAAACGTTTAATCTTATATAATACCATGTTTATATAACACAATGAGCTTTCCCAGATGTTATTTTGAACAAACTTCGACTGTCAAAGCTGCCAATTATCTTCTTAACAAACTAAGTGTAGTAATCCAACTTTTAACTCATTCCAATATAAATATAGAACTTTAAAACTCGTCTCTTTTCGATTACTTATCATCCAGTTTTCTTTATTTTTTCGTTCCAAACAAATATCTCGACTTCGCTTTTTCCTTAAAATCATCTTAAAATACCGCTAATTCCAGTAGTTTATAACGCCAATTTAGTAAATAAATCGCAGTATGAATCTAATTTCGCAATTAAGCGCACTTTAATTAATATCCCCTCGTACATAATAGCGTTAAATTTATGGTTATTGTTAGAGAAACATTTCCTCATTGATTCTGAACGAAATTAGAAAGTCTCGACAAGCTTTAAATTCAATCTCGAGTCAGTTTTGACATCTGAACACGGGTACGAACACGACTCCGGGACATTTAACAGGAAATTGACATGTAGGTGGTGCCGGGGCGTAGAGCAGGGTCCCTAAAAATGATTTATTTCAGCATCACTGAATAAGTGAACCAGGAATAAATAGAAATTAATTTTTGATTAAATTAATTTGCAGCCAGACACATGATAAAGACCTGAAACCAAATTCAACTAAAAGCGCAATTATATTACAACAAATAATTGCATACGCGTATTCCCTAGTTAATTAACCGTTTGCATTATTGTTAATGATATCTGTATCTGGCTAATGGCATCAGAGAATTATTATAATTATTCAATTTTCCACGGTACACTAATAATTATTAAATTAGCAGAGTGGTGTACGGGGCGCGTCCAATAATTCCGGTTTCGCGTGGGTAGGCAACCAGTTATACAAAAAGCTGGGTGCGGATAAAAGCTCGTGTGAGATACATTGATCTCTACTTAGCCTAATTTGAATTATTTTATAAAAACTATTAATTAATCAGCGCAACTCACAATACATGTTAATTTACAAAACGGCTTCATGCATATGGTAATTTTATGCTTAATTTATTTCATTGGAAAAACGTACGAGACTTATAATATCTATGACGATTTACATATTGTAATTTATCTATTTACACGAATAAAAAAAATACATATTTTCTTAATAAATTAACGACTCACTCATGGTGACATTTTAATTAAAGTGTTGTTATCTGCCACGAGTTCTTTCAAAACTTTCTGTTTGTTTAAAGTGTAATCTTCACTGTTTTATCCCAGAGATGAAAATCTTCCGTCCATTAACTCAATTATCACTCATCAAGGACCGGAATAGCACTCAGACGCATTTTCGCAGGTATTAGATCCAATTACAAGTACAAATAAAATGAGATTTCATTATACCATTAATGGTTTTTTTTCATTTCTTTCGTTTCGTACAAATGTCACACTAATTACCACTTAGAAAAATACACTTAAATCGTCTCCTTGTAATTAAAACACACCTGCTCGTCTGAGTCTGAAATATGAACATACTTTTAACCCAGATGTCTTTCTAATAACTGTCAAATTTGACTGGTGGCGCAAACTTTATATTGACCACGCAAAATTTCCTTGATTATCTACACTTTGGCACGATTTCAAAGAAACTCAAAATAATATATTTATTATGGAACAGATGAAATGGTTTGATCACATTGACACCACGCAATTTTTGGGCGTGATAGTGGAATTAAAATGACAATTTTTGGGGTAATTCCAAGTAATTTGAATCATCAATTATTTAGAGTACAGCACGACAACTAGTCACTTAATAATTAATAAGTTCAGTCATTTGTGTGGTCGAAAACAACTAGCACAGATTCTACAAACCGCAATTACATGTTGTGAAGACATTTTGAATGTATAAGTAGATGTGTCACTGCTGAGGAATCATGATCTCAACAGCTGCAGGAAATTAAAGATAATTTCATTGACACTCTTTATTTCTCAAAAATGCAGTTTTAGATTTAGTTAAAAGTAACACAGTGACCTATCTTGATATGATCTAATGAGCTTTAATTTCATTAATTAACCAGTTATTTTATAAAACAGATATTTCTAATGTGTTCAGTGCAATCATTTCTCATCAAATCAATGTAGTATTTCATATTAATCAAAGTAATGAGACAACCGTCCTTCAACAACCACAAAAATTGAAATGTCATTATTGCAACAAACTCTTATAACTTATTTATCAAAAATTAAAAAATATCTAAACAAATTATCTTGGCAGAAGCCATAATTTTCGCGAATCCCTAATTTATTCAACAACCGAAAAATATATTCAAGATTTAAACAAACAAAAAAATGATCCACGATGAATCATACATATTCATAGAAATTTAGCATGGCGCCTTGTTTAAAATCCATGGGCGTGGAAAACTTTGGTCACTTTTATTTCAAAATTAAAGAATTGTGTAAATTCCAACGAAAGAATGTAATTAAATTGTTCCGTGTGATGAAAGTAAACATTAAATGTGGGCTAGACTGTACTTTTGAATCAGACATCTAAAAAAGATAATCAACCGTGAGATAGCAACTGGTTAATTTAATTATACCTACAGCTAAAATGCTACAATAACGGCAATAAAAAAAAGACAAATAATCACACCGATAGCGAAACCGGACTTGGACGACTGAAAAACTTGCAGACATTATTTATGACGCTATTTCTATATACTGAATTAAAAAAGCTGATTTAATAAATGCTTGGGTTTTTATAAAATGAAAAGTCGTAGGATTAAGCAATTAGTAAAGTTTTTCATGGGTACGATCAAAATAATTGTATTTTTGAACTAGGTACTGTTAAATAATTTCACCTATAGAAAGGTATTTTGTTGGAGGTATTGAAAAGTTACCGACAAATTTCTAGGGAATACATAAAACAATAACAATTGGTGTAACTAACGATTTAATCAAGTTGGGATATGGTGTTTTGTTTTTAATGAAATGTGGGTTTCATTCTAATCATTAGATTTCATTATATTTGTTTGCTTAGGGATTACAGTAGCTACTACGGTTAAAACTAATACTCCCACAAAAATTTTCAATTAGTAGTTTAAATGAAACATTTAATTATATAAACTTTTTGTATTTAAGTTTTTAATTTCACTTTATCAGAATTTTTGTGTTCTTTTATCAAATTTGCTAAGAATTATATATTTCAGTCTATTTAAAGAATATTTCTACCATAAGATCACATTGTTGCGACAATGAATTAATACACCTTTAGAATTACAAAGTACTCTCATATAAAAATTTCGATAACTGATAAATTAAATAAACCATAACAATGAATTATAATGAATTTCACCACAATAATTAATAAGCTCTGTCTGCTCTAAATAGGTATGTCAATTATGGAAATTATAATTTACACTTAATTAAATTTTTAAAATCTTATGTTAATTGAAATTAAAAGAATAAACTTCAAAAAAACTGTTGTGTGATACAATTTGGGGCCTGCAGTTTTTATTTTTTTTTTTCACTTTATTTTGTTTTTATTTTGCACAATAACATTATTCATTCGTTACTCGTACATATTGAAATAGAAGTAAAAAAAAAGCCAACTTGAAGAACGAAAACATATTTTATTTTTTTAACATAAATTCCCTAAATGTCCTACAATGTCACTAAAAATATAGTTCAGATATCAAGAAATATTTTTTAATAACCGCGATGAATAGTTATTATAAAAAAGGCAATTAACATATTTCTGATAGTACCAACACACATAAATGCATAGGTACGTGACAACATGACTCATTAGAAATTACTTTTTCTAGTGATTTGTTAAGTTAATAACATTTGTGTAATTTCGCTGTTGGCTACAGATTTGAACTAGGTGTACCAAATTGTTAACAGATGAGTCATTTTTGTAAACTCGGTAAAATAAATTCTAGAGCTAAGTCAGTTTTGTCAGTTAATGTTAATCAATAATAAACAGAAACAAAGTTTAGAGTTTAAGTTTGTGTTAAGTGAAAAAAAAAACTCGAATTTGTAACCTTGTTTCCAGTTTTGGTAAACAAAGCAGTTATAGATAACTTAAAAACTGCTAATGGTTTAAATCACAGTTTTGGAATTTTTCAAATTATAGAATATTATGCACACTTTCTTTAATATTCAACAGATAAATAGTTAAACTAGTTTCAATTTTACTGTCTCTTACAAAAGACAATAATAAATGAATAAAAAAATTAAATCGTGACAGAGAACTAAATTTAAGCAGCCACTAATTGAATACTTCCAGAATAAACTAAAATTTAATTGGTTATTTTAATTTTTATCTGCATCAATTACAACCGTTTGCAATCTTTTTACGACTGGAAATAAATATAAAAAAATAGACAGAAATAATATTCTAGCTCATTGAGTTCTAATGTTAGAATAAAAAACAAAATTACTAAAAATTGTTTCATTTTGGTTTCTCTTTACAGCATTTACGTTCTCTTCGTTTTATGGAAAAGTCCGAAAAAATTAATTTTAAAAAAGCTACCACACTGAAAATTTTTTTAGTGCGTAATATGTAATATGTAATTTGATACCAAAACTGTTCTAAAAATTTAAGTACAAATATTGCGCCAAAATTTTACTTGCAATATTTTCTCTGCTGTCACACTGAGAATGATTTTTTCGGACTTTGTCACAAGGTAGGTATATCAAAAAATTGATTTATAGTTTTTTGTTTTTTAGTTTTAGCGGTTTATGGTTCCAAAATGTGACGTCGTATATGTTAGGTAGGTACATCGACTGTCATATCATTTAAAAATCGAAAATATGGTACCTAATTTTTTTTTAAGAAAATTATTTTTAAGAATAGGTAACTGGTAGTTATGTTATATTACGTTATACAGAGTGTTACAAAATGGTTCGGTGTAAAATTCAGAATGGCTTTATTATGATTAAAAAACCATTTTATTCGTAATTTTTTGTTGAGCTGAAAATAATTACACACGTGGACTAGAAATTTGTAAAGCACTAAAACTGTAACGTAAATTTGATTTAAGTTGCCACAATTTTTAGAAGTTGTCCAGCCGCAGTCTTCAATCCGATTTAATTTTATTGCAAAAAATTTGCAGCGCTTTTTAAATTTTACGTCACAACTATCAATTGTAATTTTTAAAAATCATTAAATAAGCAAATCATCTTGACATGTGATAAAGGTTTTTGACTTATTGTTTAATGAAAAATTTATGCCAAATCATTCACTAACACTCTGTATATTTTATAACAATTGAAAATAGGCGGAAAACCGGCTTACCTGAACTTGGTCTGTCGCTATACCTCGTGCAATAAACCCAAGCAGGCCACAACATCGGTTGACTCTCAGTCTTCTTCTCCGCTTCACTCTTACTCAAATCCACAGGTCCCACAACTTTGGCCTCTTCAACAGCCGCAACTTCCGGCACAATCTTCTTCGGTTTACACTTCCTGATATTAATAGGATCCGTGATCCTCCTTCCAAAATCGGCTTTCAAAATATTATCAATAGAAAATTTAAGACTGGCGTTATTGGCATCATTGTTGTTCCCTTGTAATTTCTGATTGAAGAAATTCTCCGGTGACTCCGGTGTCGACGAAGCCCGGAATAAATCAGGATCGCGTTCCGGTTTAGTATACGCCAGATAACTCGGCGAACTCGGAACAGATTTTGTACTTGAGGGACTACTTATTCTGTGTAAAGGACTAGAAGGGCTTTTTCGCTCTGGATCTAAGGTACTATTTGTGATTTGCGAAATGGCATTTAAGTGACTTTCTATATTTTTAAAAGTTAATGGTGCATTTTCAGGTGGAGGATTTTCGTTGCCGACGGATAACACTGTGTCTTCACTGCTGCAACTGTTATGATCGATATTGGGAGATTCTCTGTCGAAATGATCACTAGAGTCCATGGAAACCGAACCATCGGTACTTTCGAGGTTTTGCCGAGAAAAATGGTGCGGTTGAGGGACCATGTTGCTTGTCAAAGCCGCCATTTTCACACCCTCAAAGTAGCATTTTCAGTCACTCAACACCCACAATTAGTTTTAACGTCACGTTTAGTTTAACACGTTTTGGGCTTAACGGTTTTTAAACTGGTGCTGTATTAGACGATTCGAATTCGATCTACACACCACGAGCTACCACGGTATTCTGACGTTTGATCACTGGGTTGGGGCGGGATTTGGTGTGATAGGTGGGGCGACGGAGGCGTGGCTTGTTCGAGAAACGAATCACAGCACCGAAAATGAATGTTCTGGTTGAATTTGACATGTTTTATGGGTTATTTATAGTCAGAACCGCGAAGTGGGAGATTATGTAGAAGAGCTATAACCCTGTACACGCACATTTCGGTAATATTCATGCTGTTGTTATTTATTCTTTTGATTAACACGATCTTTGTATTTTTTACTGTGATGTCTTGTTTTACCACGAAATCGATCCATTGATTTTTCGCGAAGATCCGCTGATAAAATTCCCCAAAATTACATTAATACCACATATTTAAAATTGAGACGTTTGCACCAGTTTTTTTTTTAACAGACCAAGCTTTCTTCGTTATTAACTACACTTAAAACCGTCATATTACCATAATAATGGAAATTGGCCCTTTTGCTCTGGCACGACATTATTTCGTGTTTTTTCTTTTTTCTTTTGCGTCGGCATTTAAAGTTGCGGCTTTTTTCAAACCGTGCCATTTGAATATATCTTCGTGTCGTTATTACAGAGAAACCAGTGTTTTATTCTTCCGAGGTTAAGAGCCGACGGCAAAGTAATTTTTCAAAATTTTAAACGAAAGGAGACGTAATCTTTCTATTAATTCTTTAACAAATTTGACTGAAAATTAATTCTTGACACGAATTAACTTTATGTTAATGATTTAGCATGTTGCAGTTGTTGATTCTCTAATTTGACACGTGTTGATGTGGAAATTAGATAAGGTAATTTATCATTATAATTGTGTGGCTGATGACTTGCTGCACAAAATAAACACTGATAGATTAAATTTATTTGCTACCAAAAGCAATTTGGCTTAAAAAATGTTACAGATAAAGATCACAGGTTTCTAAAACTTTCATTTTTCTGCTAAACATTTTTTCAAAATTCAAACGAATTGGTAGGTAGGTACTTGTTTAAAGTGAAACAGACGCTGTAACTCACCGGTTCAAACTCGCTCTTAATATATACCTATCTTCCTAATAATATTTACAACTGCACACATTTTATATTAATACATTAAAAAAAAAATCTATTTCGAGTTTTCTGACTTGTAATTCACATGTTTCTTACTAAATGATGTTTTTTTTTTCGATTTATAAAACTTGAGATTTATCCTTGTTTGCCACAAATGTTCAAAAAAAACTAAAAAAATTGTAAATTGGGGCATTGGTTTTAGTGTTATTCTCAAATATGGGTAAAAAAACACAACACAACCGAAACGGCATAATCGTCAAAAAAAAAAATTCAGTGCATCTCGATTGGAAAACCATTGATTAAAACGCCACTTGTTTATTTTAATTCTTGTAAGCTTAAAGCTTTGAGATTTACAACACGATGTTGGCAGAGTTTAGACATTAAATTAAATGCTGTTTTTTAGAATATGAATGATCCCACCTGCATACCATCGATCTATCTCAAACCACCCAAGCCCAAGCATGTACGAACGGTGTTTGAGACCGCCATGGTGTTGCAACTGTAAATACCCCATTAATGCAATTATGCAAGCTCATAATGCAACACAATGACATCTTTATAGCTATTCGAACTAAACGTAATCCATATAAGTTCTCTGGACGCTATCTTGGAACGATTTACGCTCAGATTAGTCCATATCGCAATTAAAAACTCTCACTATAAGAATTCCGGTTGCAATAATCACCGGTTTATAACGTCCTTACAGTTAAAACCTAAATAAAAAAATGTTACGTTTCTGATAGTTTCCTAGAAAAATCGTCCGAGCATTCTTTCTATTGCTGTAATTTTATCTCTAACCGTCATTTCATTAATTAAAACGGCACACAAGGTCCGCTTTTTCTGCAAACTTTTGCCTTGGTGTAATTTCAAAGAAACTCGTTTATGGTGCTGATGTACGCTTGATTTTTATAATTTTACGGCTTCTACGAATATTTAACGCAATAATCTTTATAAATGACTTGTATGTGTATAGTTAAGTGCAATTTGATTTCAACTGTTGATGATGATGCTCTTTCAAATCAGGCGCTTTTGTTGGAGTAAAATGATTTGATATTGACGCAATTCGCCGCCACTGAGTCTGGAACATAATAATTTGATAAGCTAAGCGGGGTGTCTCCGACTTCATTAATCGGAAATCTTGGACGTATTATGTGATGCAGCTGCTGCTGAGAAATTAATGCAAAAGGATACAACAAGTGAAAGGGACAAATAATTAATTTATCAACAAATTAAAGAAGATCAATAACAAGACTATTTATGTTTTTATGGTTTCTATTATTAAGAGTAGGTATCTATAGAAGTATGTAGGTGTGATTTTTTAAAAATAAGCATACAATAAAATATCTAACTACATAACTATTTACTATTCATCTTCCATTATCTTAACGCTAATTTTTTGAATGTAGCAACATAAAACGAAAAGACGTGCCAGAGTCAATTATAATTTATTCATGAATATTTTATTGCGTCCAGTAAATTAAGTCTCGTCATAGAACTATGTTGTATAACACCATAAAAGCCTGTCTTTATATTCATGTATGTACTCTGTCTGTTTTCCTTTGAAAATATCCTATTGATGTTAGAAAACATTGTGGTGTTAGAGGTACACTAATTACTACTTAAATAAATATAATACAAATTCTAAGTAACAACAGTTTTACTGTTAGTTTTTTTCTATTCTTCTTATTCTTATTTTTTTGCTTGCTTTTTCTGTTTTCTGAATTTGTATTTTTTATACTTTAAAATACAAAAAGAAAGAAAATGTGGATGAATACTTTTAAGAAGGTAAAGGTGAAATAAGTAGACATATTTTAATTATATTTTCCATTTGCACATTCCAACTTTTCTACACGTAAAACTTGAGCAAAAAAACATTCGGCACAAAAACTATAACACCTATAAGGTAGTAATTTTGAATCAGTGTAATCTTATTTATTTGCCTATCATTTGTGATTACACACTCACAAACTTTCTCTAAATAGCAAGCTAATAAGAACGAATAACAATTTTTTCAGCAAATGATTTATCCAGTACCTATGTATATATTTTTTAAAACCTTAATTAAAGTTTAAAACATTCTGATTAAAAAAAAAAAGATTTAGAATAAGAGCACTTAAATAAAAATACATATTTATTTCTGTTGGTAACAAAAAAAAAAACATCGAGAAAAATCCTTTAGTAAACTTTCAGTTCTGCAAAAAATAATTATTCTAATAATTAAGTTACTCTGGGGACATATATAGATGATGAAAAAAAAATAAAAAATATAACTTCTGCTCTTTTTTTTATTTCAGTTGTCTACGTACTTCACAATGTAAAGAAAATTAATCTGAAACAAGTTTTGCATTTATGGAAATAATTGGCTCATGATAGAGAATTATTGGGAAAAGATTCCTTATTTCAGATCGTCCGTCACATTGTGGACGCGAGAAAATTGTCACACTTTACTGATCCGTGATCACCGTGGTTCACTTAACTTAACACTTTCAGGTAAAGAAAATTAGAAGATTTTTCATTTAAACCGGATATTTAAGCGAAAGTAGGTGTCTACATTGGCAGTTTTAGTACGTATGCTTGTACCTAAGTAAGATTTAGGACAATAATCATTGTAAGATTATTTTTTATAGTAATAGTTATAGAAATAATTTAGCTAAATGTGGTACTATATATAAACCGAACATTGATGGCACTGTTATTTCTGAATTTTGAACGGTCAAAAGATATATAGCATTATATATGGATTTTAACCCGTACACTGTCGAAAAAGACGTTTTTGTTATGTAGGTAGATATTTACCTAAATATTTAATACTTATTAAAATATATATATATCGTAGAACAGAAAGCAGGTTTCATTCGGGTCCGTACTGTAAATATTTAATAAATATATCGATGAGCATACTGAATTTTGCAACTTAATTAAATTTTGCGAAAACGTTTACAGTGATTTTTTTATATCTTAATTTATTCTTGTTGGTAAATCTACTTTATTTAATTGAGGGGTAAAAGTACTTGTCTTGGAGCATTTTAAAACAAAATCTTTAAAAATTTTGGCAAATACCAATTTATCGAATTGAGAAAAAAACTAAAATTTTACTTTGTTTAAAGGATAAAATAAGTCACCTAGTAGTATTTGTCGTAAAAATATTTTTTATATGTGGGATCACATTCATGGTTTCCATTTAATTAAAGATTTTAATGATATATTTACATTTAATCGATAGTCTTAAATTAAAAAAAAAATCGCTTTGTGTTACCATATTTTTTTCGTGGGGTCATCTACATTATTCTAAATCTAAGTACCTATCCGTGCTCTCAATTGGTATTTCATGCAAGCATATCTATATAGTTAAAGAGACTGAATGAGTACAATGTAAGTAAAATTTGTATATTTGTGTCAAAAATGTATTTTTTTTATTTAGACACTTGAACCATAACTATCCTAAACTTAACTTTTAGCGTATTGTTACAAAAAAAAAAAAAATATATAGAATTAGGTAATATCGTCAGGTGAATTTGCCTACAAGCTGCAAAATTATCTTACTGACAGCCCGCAGCTATTAAGTTTGTTTTATACCTTGCAATTCTCTAAGAAATCATCTAACATTCCACTATTAGTTTCAAAAATTAAATGTTCTTATGTGATAACCTATTTGAACTATGTGTCTTAATATGACAACATATCAATCCAGTGATATTAAGTTATGATTTCTTAAAAATTGTTATAGCATTATCTGTTAACAAAAAAATGTTTGGGCAAATAACCCTTGAAATTATTATCAAAAGTTTGAAGGTTGATGTGATTTTTTTATTCTGTTCAGCGCGAAACAACCAACATCCACAAAAAGTTTACTAAAAAATGTATTGAAAAGACTGATATTTTATTGTAGAGGTTGTGCAAAATACGCGAGAAAACCTCCGAGATAAATATTTAATTGGCTAAGATACTTCTAAAAAAGTGCGCCCTGCAGTATGTGCTGTAGCCTCATCTTGCTGTAAACAACTAAACTCCAATTTTTGATCGTCCCACAAATCAAGAAATAGGTGCCATATGGTGACAATATGATGTAAGTATTATTAAAAAAATGCGTACTCCCTGTGTTTAAATTCTAGAATTTTAGAAAGAATAAACCCAAGTCATATCACTGAAAAATGGCAGGATACAACAATCTATTGAGGATATTCTGAAACAAGTTACAAAATTCTACTTGAGATGAATCCACGATGGTTATCTTATAAGTATACCTACATAGATGCAAATATAGCTTCTTTTCGATGACTTTGTAGCATGTGTTTTGAGAAATTACTTGCATCCTGTTAGCATGTTTTAGTGATTTTTCTTGGATCTGAATGGAAGGACACTGATTCGTTGACACCACAAATAAATATTGCCAGTCTTCAATTATGAAAGTGTTTTGTCTGAAGCATAAATTATGTCCCAAATTTTTGCTAATAACTTTACATGAATAGACCAATATTATTATCCCTAGCAAATAGATCGTTACACTGGTAGGCCATATGATGATAAAACAGGGCCTAAAAAATAAGCCTTACCTTATCTTGGCCTATTAGTAGTAAGTTATCTATTGATTCGAACATTTTGGAGGCATCATCAACTTGAATTTTTTATAACAGATTTCACATTTCTTTTATTATAACCATATTGTTGATCTGCTCAGATGATAATTAAAAAACACGGTCAAAATCGGGATGATTGACTTTCTTTACCTGTTATTTGTGGTAAAATTAAGTAGAGTAACAAAAAATACAGTGCGGTAGTGTATGATATTTTTTGTCTTGGACCTTTTAAATTATTTCTTATAATAAATTAAGCACATTAGCTATGAATAAAAGGTAAACCAAAAATTTTGTCTGCTCGGGAAATATATATAATTCAACTTTCTCTTATAATTTAGGCATCGATACAGTTTAGGCTCATTTACCCTGCATCCGCTTGTTTTCCTGACGCGTAATTTAGAAGTGAAATGAAGCACTAATATCTATAACCACAGTCTTTACGTAATTGTTAATATTAATTTAATGTTATTGTCAACAACTTACAAAATCGTCAATTTAGCTCTGTTGTGTTTTTTCGTATGAAATCGTAGTGTAAGAACGCCGTTGAAACACGTAAAATACTTTCATTTTCATGATCCGACTTAACATCTAATAAATTGATTACAATGAAAAATGTGCCAACAGCAATTCAAACAAGACATAACTCAACTGGCAACATGTTTATGTAAATCTGCAACGCAGCCGTCTTCTAATAACATTTACCATAACCACGAACATAATCCGTAACAAATCGTAGAGAAACTAAGCCATACAAGTACAAAGGAAGGACAATATATCAATTGGCGCGCTTGTATTTTTAATAAATCTCAACATACTAACCGAATTGACACCTCTCCCACTTTAGTCGTGTGAACTCCGCCTTAAAATTCCCTTTCTCATATATCCCCACTATTTTTTATCGCCCCTCGTAATGCCCCGCCTTAATGGTGGGAGGAGCGTGAGAACCAATCACTGCAGCGACGTGTGTGGTCCTCAGATCTTCATTACATCTTCTGTTGCCAATTTAACGATTCGAAACGCGGTAGGCGATGGACACATTATTCTTCCTATGTTTTAGAAAGAGATGGAGGGAAATATGCGGCTGGGGCTCAATATAATTAAAGCGATTGTATGTGTAAATTTGATATTTTCTTATTACCATTCATAGAAAGACCATCCATCATGGTAATAATTACGAGGTAATGGGACGCCTTGTGTGGTAAAGATATCTTCTTCACGGCAAGTTTACATTATAGAAGGCTCCTTTATCGACGCAAATAATTCTCGTTGTAATTGCTCCAACTAAAGTGAAACGTGTAATTAAAAGAAAATGCTTGAATGACAGCAACGGTGCGTCCAAGACAAATTAAAAAGTTCTTAATTGAACATTCTTTCATTTAGCGAGACAAGTTCAAGAGGGTGCTCACTTAAAAACGCTCCAAGTCTAAACTTAATTAATCACTCATGGAATCTACAATCTTCTCACGTTTTCTTCGAATTGATATTTAAACCCTGAGAGTATGCAACCAATTATTCTTTAATGCAACCTTGAACACACGAATTTATTGTAATGGGGAAAAGAAAGAAAAGACACCCTGTTCATTTCCTACAAACAACGATAAAAAAGAATTTAATTAAAATTTCAAGCAGTAATAAAAAAGTAGAATACAATTTCTTTTAGAACGATACTTTAATCAAGTGGCTGTTGGATAAATTGCTTTGTTCCCTTTCTTGAAATTATTACGTCACGTACAACGTTTTTTTCCTGGACGCTTTAATTTTCCTGGGAAATTGCTTCTTTTATTGCCTTACACTTTTTCTTCGGAAATCAACAAAAACATTTTGAATAACACTATGTGCACACTACACTAGATGTCTCTAAAAATAACAAAAATGTGTTACAGATTTCTTCATAATTATTAAATAGATACTTTTTAATTAATTTTTATAGTTTTTGTTCTTAATAAAATTTCGTATTATTTTCAATTAAGCATCATGTCAATAACAAAATGTAATTTAAAGAACCACGACGTAGAATATGTAATATGAATGACGATTAGAAACGTTTATTGGAAAAGTTTTTTTCAAAAATACCTAGTTTTGATTGATTGCTAATTTATTTCTAGATATCTATATAATAGGTGAGAAGCCTTAATAATTAAAATTCTAGTGTGTCTAATACTCACTAGATGTCACCCAAATATTTTTTTTTTTTACAGATTTCTTTACAATTACTAAACACATTAAAAATTAAAGATTTATATTTTATTTACATTTAGATTTTGATTAAAGTAGTTTTATTCATTTCGAATTTTTTAAGTTTGTTATCTGATTTTTTTTTACAAATTGTATCCTCACAAAATACACCTCTTGATTTTCTTTTGATTATTGTTTTTATAATTTTTCGTACAGTTTGAACTATCTAATAATTTTTGGGCGTCCTTCTTCGTCTCAAATATATCAAAAAATAATATCTTCGATTTTTTTTGTAAAATTTCAGGGGGTGGAATTGATTTCTAAGTGTAGAATGTTACAGACGCTCCTAACCTCACTTACGCTGCTTCAAATTTGACAGCTCCAAAGCCTCAAATCACTTTTAACTAAGAAATATAATGAAGGTTTGTCTGAAATCCCCCGTCAATTTTCAAGGTAATTAGGGTAAATATTGTTCAGTTATGATAATGAGTACGAACGTTTTGATAGTGATAATATCAAATTTCAGCCCTATACTTTACCCCAAGAGCAAGATTTTCAGCAAACGACAAAATGACGTCGAAACGAATAGTGGGAAAATTACATATATGGACTGTGAGCTGAATTCAAGACATATCATAGGTATGCTTTGCTTTTAGTTGCATCTTAAGTATGAACGTAAGTGGTGCAAATTTTATGGTTTTTGCCTAAGTTGTCGTTTCTCTCACTTTGTTATAGTTAAGATTTAATTAGTGCATGTTTAGATTGAAGTTCCCACGCTAGTTTTGTTTTATGTATCCAAGATATTCTATTTTTATTAGTCTAGACCCCATATTTAAAGGGGTAAAGGTAAACAATTCTCTGTCAACTTTGAACTAATCTGCGTCTCGCTGACCCTGGGGTTGTGGGAACGGACATTAATAAGATAAAATTAGTCTATATAAGAACTACATTTTTGTAAAGGCTCCAGTTCTAGCCACAAATTCTTATGGTCAAGTTCGATCCATAATTAATAATCCTTTTATTATTACGTATTACTTCTGTTTTGAATAAGTGTAGTCAATAAAATATAAGATAAAGTTCAATTTCCAATTAATCAACCAATCCCTTTTACCGAAAACACAAGTACACGACTAGTCACGAGCAGCCTGGAAAACGTCCCATAACATTATAATGGAAATTGCAACATTGAAAGCAGCAGTTACCAATTTAACATTTTTATTTATCAACAGATATTTTGATTTAATATCAACATAGTACACGCTTATTATTATGTTGAGGGAGATATTATTGAAATGGTTAAAACTTTAAATTACTGCCATAAAAATAAAACACATAACTTTTAAACACTAAAATTTAATAAAGTTTAAACGAGGCATACAGTATCAATAGCAGCAATTTGGACAACAAAGGAAATGAAAATTTTTAGAAACACAACACAAAAATAGTTGGTTTGACAAATTTTAGTAAACTATCAACATTATATTCAGAAGCACAGATGTTTTTATTGTTTTTAAGTTTATTTTTGGATAAAGTACCTCCAATGGAAAGTGCTTTAAAAATTAAACGCCTTGTAGCAAATGGTGTGTTAAATTGAAGCTTATCTGATTCTTCAACATTCGGATATGAATAGTGAACAGCGTTATTGATTTGTAATTAAACCTATAGCGGCAACAGTAGCGTTACTTAAAGTTTGCAATCCGTGACCGTGCTCTCTTTGAATAATGTAGTTGTTTATTTCTACTGACAGCTTTAATTACGCTTTTCTTAAATAATTGAGTTGTTCTGTGATCGCGTTTTTCGTGTTGTTTTGCTTGTTCTGAGTGTCACGTGTTAGTACTAGTTTATAGTGGTTGTTATGTACACAGGGATAGCGCCAAGTTGCTACAGCACTTCGCACTTTCCCACGACCCTTCGACGAAGTACTTTAACAAAGACCTTTAGCACCTATTGGAGGCGTTCCTTCCACTCCAGCCAGAGTTAGAGTAGGTTCACATCAGCACGTGTCGACAGAAATAACGTATTTAGGTGAAAAAGAAATATAGGAATTTATTATTATTTTTTTTGTTCTAGTATAACTAATATTAAGCTAGAGATTCGTGCTGAGACAGTAGTCATCTTTGAGGATTAGATTATTGATTATTTCATTTTCTGAATTTGTGAACTTTCTTCTTTCTTTAATGATAAAAATTGTTCAAATACTGTTTTTTTTTTAATTCCAGTAGTGTCCATGTAATAATTAATAAAACTAATCTGTTGCTTTTATCCAAGAAATTATGAGGTTGCATAACACCATTGTGTCAAACTTTGAACACTTCCATAAAGGTTGCTCTATACAAGCAAACTATGGAACATGCCATCAACTACCTCACCTCAGAAATGATGACTTCTAAGCCTTAGACACAATAATGTGGTTTTGTGTCGGTGTGGTTTTTGCAATAACAGTTTCACCCAGTTTAGTCACCTTTGCTTTAGTCATTACACTTTAAAGGTTTTAACGGTTGACAGTAAATCTTTGCACCACTGATGTTATGGTGTAAAATAATTGTTAGATGTTTTTAGCTGCGACAATGAAAATTACTGCGAGGGATGGATTTATGCTGCAAATTGGTTTTGTTCTGTTTGGATAGTGCAGAAACTTCTATTTGTACTCGCGTATATAATGTATAAGTTTACTCATTTCCTTAACAACGATAACGTATCTTCATTACACAGGAACTTTTAAGACATAAGTGAACGATGTGGTTTTTGTAAGTGTTTATTGTAAAATATATATTTGATTTTATAAAGAACTTTATGGCAACATATTCCAAATTTTAAAAACTGCTTACCAACTGTTTTTATTCCTCAGAGGTCCACTCACTCCATTCTATAACTTTTGCGCGGTCTGTTTACTTCAACTCTCCTTTTAAAAATTAAATATAACTTTTTTATTGATTTATACCATGGTTACCTTTTATTACCATCTATTATAGTTGAATTACACAATAACTCTGCAATAAAATTAATATGATTAAAAAATTGTTATTAAAACAACAAATGTTATAAAACCTGATGATCTATCAAGCAACTTCAATTTTTATCTACAGAGCAGATCACATGACAGTCTTTCTTAGAAAATAATTAGCCTAATAAATAATGAAAAATATGTGATTATAAAGGACGATAATTAAAATAAATTATCACAAATTGGTAAACATAATCACATATTCTAATAGTAAGTTGCCGAAATATTTAATTTTATTAATTTTTTGACCTCAACTATATTACACAAAAAATGCTCAAAACGGGGTAAATATAAAAAAGATTATGCAACTTCACAACACGCTATATCCTATTAACTCCTGAACTAATTGCATACTACCAGCTTTTTATGTTATTTTAATTGTAAATTTAATTTTCTAATGATGTTCTGATTCTGATTGTAATTTCATTGTTTTGGTTGGAGTAGAAAGTAAATTTTCTAGTAATATTAGTATTTTTGAAATTGAGATCAAAAGCTTCAATTTTGTAACTTACCACTTTATTTGTTTAACTATTATAATGACACATTATATTGATCTATTTTTTAAAACTGTTCAAAAGATGTTACATAAATTCACTACCTACACAGTTGATTTATTAATATGTGCCACAATCCTACGGAACTTTCAGATTGTCTGTTTTGTAATGTATATTCATGAATAAAACAGATTTTAAGTGTAAATCTAAAATGTTAGTAAGTAAGTTAGTTATTTAGTCATTTGACATTACAAATCTTGGAAATAATGACAGTTATTTTAGTGTGGAAGTTTCAGCGTTTCTTTTCCAAATAATATAATGTAACAACACTTTCTCTTGTCAACAGAAGAGTTTGGATATGAAGTTTTATTTTAAACTTTATATGGTTAGTAAGGTGGAATATCCCATTATTTGTTAATGGAAAGTGGGGCAAGACTTACTTAAGGTTTAATACCGAATAAAATCGACATTTTTAAAAATAAGAGGCAAATAATTTTATTTAATTAAAATTTGGTAATATGTCTGTCAACATAGGATCATTTCCTAACTAACTTGAGCAGAATCAAAGACTAAATGGAAAAGTCATTTTGCCTCATCTTGCCCCAAGAGTTACCCTGTGGGGTAAATTAAATATGAGATAATACTTTTAAAATTTGAATTTTATTGTAAAAAATCAACAAATGATGATAATGCTGATATGGCGGGAAGAATATTCGATATTGTCCAAATTATCGCATTTTCTTAAAAGATATTTTTGGATATTAGCTATTTGATTTAACAATTTTACTTTGGTGCTTTCAACTTCGACCTTTTTTATTCTTAATTTGCTTTTCTCTTTTCTTATTTAATTTTTTTTATTTTGTTTTTCTTTTTGGCTTTAATTTTCTTATTTTTCTCTTCTAATTCTGTCTTGCAGGGGGAAAAGGTAAACAGAAGTATTTCTCTTTATCTTGTTACTCCTTGATTTTGTAATTATGCCCAATCTTGCTCTTTTGGATATTTATTTGTAAAAAAGTTAATTATGAGATTATACCATCAAAAATATTTTTGATAAATAAATCTCATAAATCTTGACTTTCAAACTTTTCGAAAGAAATAATCATCCGATCTAATTTGTTGCCACCCAAATTAAATTATCGAAAATAATATCCAGACTTGTCAAAAATTGTTTTTTTAACAATTACGTCCAATTGCGATCTGTTGTTTTACTAATACCAAAGTGACTGAGAAGGGTGGAGTCACTCTGTCTGAAATATTATTGTCTTTCGTGTTTTGTTTCAAATATAAATAGGTTTATCTCGTCTTACCCCACCTTCCTCTATATTTCAGGTTAAAAACCAGTTTCAACAACAAAATTCTAGTCGTAAAACATTTAGGGTAATTAGCGAACGAAATTCCTTTGGAAGGTTTTCTAGGCATTCTTTTTGTCTGTTAATTTGCTCCGAGCTGCACCAATCGATATATATATATATATATTTTTTTTTTTGAAAAAATCCTTACTTACTAGTCACCGTGTTTATATCATTTTAGCTATTACTAATTCATAGATTAAAAAATGAATAAACTTTTGCATTTGTTTTATTCATGATTAGCGATTTTCTTTAACTGTTTTGTTCCGCTTTCATTATCATTGTCATTAATCTTATTTATACACCGACATTAGTGACGTTAAATTTGTGGTTCGTTGTTCGGAAATTTAACCGAAACAGCAGAAGAATGGCGTTGACTTTTAGACTGCGATTGCATGTAGGTGTACCTGATACCACACTCATCATCCATCTTTTCATCACGATTTTGTTGTTTTCCACGTTGTTTTGTAGTAAAAACGCTTCGAAAAGCATGTTTTAAAAACCATAAGCGGACAATCACTTTTTGTGATATTTTAATTAAAATTAACAGAATCAATCTCCATATCACTTTATCACTGGTGTGTTTTTTTATGTGTCATTAACTTTTTATTAACTAACTTTGTGTTAACAACAATTGTGTAGTATTTATCACGCTTTACTTGTAGTAGGAAATTATACGAAAATATTTTTTGTACATTGGTGGGAAAGTGGTAAAATTTAATAAAAGGCAAGATTCTTTTAATTAGTGTTTCCTAGAGCACTGTGCTTTGCATTGTAAATGGCATGTAACGTCAATTTCTATCTACATTTTAGTCGTGTAATTACTGTATGTTTTACGGTTAATAAAAAAAGAATTCCTAAAAATGCTGTCGAATAAGATAATTCAAAATTTCTATAACGAATTCTTAACTGAGGGTCAGGATCTCAAGAACGAAGCTGAATTTTTATATTAAATTGTTATTGGATACTTTGTTAGTAAAAATTTTTATAGTTAAATTATGATTTATTAATATAAATTTTGCAACATTTTTACATGAATTAATGGAAGTTCTTTTTTTTCGGTTGTTATCGACTTTGTATACCTACATTGTATGAGTTATTCGGAGCATGACGTGTATCAAAAACGATTATATTTATCCATGCGAATCGGTAACACTTTTTTATTCAGGTATTTTTGTCGTTATTTTAACCCATGAAAATATGCTTCTGATAAGGAAATTCAATTAGTTGGTCTTTATCAAGGTTTGTTATGTAATTGATTTTTTCATGTTTTAGACGCATCTTTGAGAAGCAACAAACCAAAATAATCCTGTTTACTGTCAAGAATATTTTCAAATATTATTACTACGCCAACAAAGTTCAATCTTATTATGTTTTCGTTATAAATTATTGTGTTATTATTATTTACATTCTATCTAAAATGTAGTATTAGGCAGAATAGCACAGAAACAAAGTAAACTTATCTATTGCATTTACTGCAATAATCTAAATTGTTGGCAAACAAGATATACCATGTTGCTTTTAATGCATTAAGGTGTTACTTAAAGTTTGCAAAATATGGCACTTTCTTAACAGTATCGATATCAAATGATCTTGCCAGAAAAATAGTTATCGTGAAATTATTTCGTCATAAGGTTTTAATTAATATATTTTCCCTGCTATGTTATCATTTTATCACAATCTGATAAAGGTTTAGAAGAACCTGGGAAAAACTATTTGTTGTATTCGAGGTAGTGTAATTGAAACGAATTCTAGGAAAGTGACTGAGCATACTCCTGTCTTAGGTGAGGAAATCTACCTAATCGGTGGCAGAAACTGTTGTGATGTAAACATTTGTGTATCGATCTATTACGACAATTACAGTTTCGTATACTCCTAAAACATTTATGCAGCGACTATAAACGAAACCAACTGGTTCGTTTTGTTGTTTTATTTCAAATTTACCGCAAAAAGTCGCACGTGCGCCGTGGTAAAGACGGTGACCTCTTTACCCACACCTGTCACCTGTCACTTTCTTTTTGTTTCTGTTTACCGTGCAAGGGGTATGCACCGAATGTGATAACATCACAGTGCAATAAAATGCACGTTTCTTATCTTTAAATAAATAGAAGATAAGCTATTAGTCCAAATGGGTTTCGAGTCGGATTCCCCAGTTCACACAGTCTGGAAAAGTGACCGTAAGTGAAATAACCTCAATTTAGTTTACAATGGTTGGTGTTCGAGTTTCCTCTCTTTCAAAATTAGACATGGAGGCGTGTTGTAATTTTCTTTATCCTCCTTCAGTTGTTTTTGTGAAGTGTATGTAATTTAATTCTTGTTTACATTGGGTCCCCATGTTGTGGTTTTAGTGTATCGCATGCAGCTGGCTGCACCCGTTCCCATCCCGATTATAAGTGATAATGTGCCCCCCGACTTACCCACCTATTTGGGGAGGGATTACCATGGAGCTATTTCTCACATTGAAGCCCAGAATCTTCTCAGTGTTCATGAAAATGGGGCTTACTTAGTGCGCAGCAGCCCCTCTTCAAATGGAAGATTTCACACATTGAGTCTCAAGTAAGTTTATACACCTTTTGTCGACTTTACAATAACAATATTTTCTGTAGATTTAATGACAAAATCCATCACTACAAGCTTTTTTATGACCATAATTCTGGGCTTTATGTAAGAGATAAACGCTATGACTGCGTGAGGTCTCTTGTTGCTGATGGCTTAGTTACCATGTATTTAGAACTTAAAGCTCCTATGATTCTACAAAGACTTGCCACTGCCAATTACCAAGAGAGCCCCTACATGACTTTAAATAAGAGAAAACTGCGAGCTCTCTCAAAGGAAAATGCCAAGTAACTTTCTTTACTGCCCAAGATTATTTATTATTCTACTCTTTGTGTTGTAGAAACAAAAATTTTATTAGAGACATTCCACAAAATATTCCTTTAAGTCAGCAAATTTTGTGTCCAAATTTCCCTGAAAAAACCGAGAAGCAACACCTTTTTAAACTGACGACTTTTAAAGGCCTCAACTGGTGCGAGTTATGTGGAAATTTTTTGTGGGGTTTCACTTTACAAGGAAAGAAATGTGAAGATTGTGGAGTGATTGCTCATGGTAAGTGCATTTAATTGTTTCAGGGTTCAGTGACCATTGTAATTGAGGACATTTTTTGAGGTGGAATGCATTTGTCCACTTGATCTTTGAACTTGTTGCTCAACGTTCTAAATGGAATGTGCTAATAAAATATAATATAATTCTATAAGATAAAACTATTGTTTTTGGTCATACCCGTCATAACACTGAAATCTAAATTACACTAAAATTAAATTAATTTGTTAAAAGTGCAACTTAAAGTATTATATTTTTCTTAATTGAAAACAGTTTTTTAAAGATATTTTACGTGTTCGCTATTCGTATCTCAAGTGCCATTTTTTGGAACACCTGTATATTAGAAACTCTGATTTGCTGCATTAGAAAATAACTTTCTTTATTCAGGAAGTAAAATTTTATTTATTTAAATATACTGCAACAATTATTTATTCCCACAATGCGAATATTTTCTCATAATTGCAAACTTGAAAACTGTCGTTTATGGGATTTATCTACTTTATCTTTGAGAGGTTTTATGATTCCGATTTTTAGGAAGCATAGAACATTTATCTTATGTATGTATAGATGTAAAATATCAAACACTATGACTAATCTTAAAATCAAATTTTTAGGCTTACTATTTAGTAGTAGCAAAACAGTTTTATCTAGAACGTTATTTAGAATTTTCACTTAAATACGATAACAGTTGTAGGTTTATAGGCTTTGATAGGTTTTGTAGGACATTTTCAGTAGAGTAATTTTGTTATTGTTTTACTTTTTAGTTTAAGGCGACACTAGAAAGAAATCTAGCAAATGTTTTTGTTTAAAACTAAGTAGTATGCAATATTGATATTTATGTTTTTTAAATGTTTGGGAGCGACCCTTTGTTGACCTATTCTCTTACTTTAAAATAAAATAGTGTACATACCTTAATGGAAAGTTCAATTCTAAAGTAAAATTCCCAAATTTTTATTTCTTAACGGAAATAAATCCCTTTGCTTCTAAGAACATAATATACTATGAATTATCGGTTCTCATGAAATTTCACAGATAATAACAGTGTTTTAGAAATTGAAGTGGAGTTTCATTTTTAGAATTGATAAATCAAAATCCTGATGTCATTTCTACCAATTCACTATTTTATACAAAGTAGGAACTATATAAATATTTTGTAACTATTAATTGTGGTTGCAGATTTTTTTCTGAAATGTAATTATCAATTTTAAAGAAAATTTGTATATAAATACATAAACTTTTTTTGATAAAAAAACTTGAGAAATAAAATGACTAATGGTTTGAAAATATATAAAATTACGGATTACTTAATGCGAAGTTCCAGGATATTTCTAAGTAGACCTGTAATTACCGTTACCACGTTAAGGTCTAAGTTGGCTTAGTTAATTTTAAAGTGACCTATTTTTAATGCTCAGTCACTAATTGACGTCAAGGGCCCTAATCATGTTCTATATTATTTTTATTTGTTGGAAATGTTGATTTGATATTTAAAATAAACAACAATAATCGTTGAGTAAATATTGGCTTCTATATGAAATTTGGAAAAACCTACATGATTTAGAAACAATTTTATTTGCATTTGTAAAATTCACACTGTTTGGACATCTTTATACTATAAAAACCGTACATTTACTCTCATAGTTTTGTCACGTTTTTTCCAGCACGATGCTCAGAAAAAATTCCCAACGATTGCGTTCCTGATCTCAAATATTTACGCGGAGTGTTTGGTATCGAATTAACAACTCTGCTAACAGCCCACAACGCCAAATTACCATTCGTGGTCACAAAATGTGTTGCGGAAGTAGAAGCGAGAGGTTTAACAACGGAGGGAATCTACCGTTTGAGTGGTTATGCGGAGGAAATCGAAGCCATCAAAATGGCTTTTGATAAAGGTAATACTTACTTATTATTTGTTATCACATACAAACACAAAGATTGCAGATGGTGAAAAAGCTGACTTAAGCCAAGAAAAATATCCCAACATCAACGTAATTACAGGAGCCTTGAAGTCGTATCTCAGGCTCTTGCCAATTCCTTTAATAACATTCATCGTACACCCGTTTCTTATCGATGCAATGCGTAAGTAATGTAGGCATATATTTTTTATGACTAATATGTTGATTACAGAACATAAAAATAACGATTTAAAAGTATCCTCTGTAAAATTTGCTCTTAAAAAAATGCCCAAACAACATTACGATACGTTGAAATTTATGATTGAGCATTTACACAGGTAATGGTTGGTTTATGCAGTACTAAGATTGTTTTATCATTGGATTTTAGGGTGTCCTTGCATTCTGCTATAAATAAAATGAATTCCCATAACTTAGCCACCGTGTTCGCGCCAACATTAATAGGGCCGACGGAATCTGCAAATGACGTTTTGCCTGATATGACAAGTGATATTTTATTGATTGAAACCATGATAACGTATTGTGAACGTATTTTTAAGACCTAAACAAAAGACAAGATTTTTATACACTTATTTTAAACTCGAATAGTATTTAAGTTTTTATAAAGATGTACTCTTTCAGGTTTATTGTTTTAAAGCTGATAAGAAGCGCTCTTATGTCGTTAAACACTGACAATAGTAACACAGTCGTCTTTACAGCATCATTTTAAGATTGTCTGCAGTTATGGTACCAAAATTTATCAAATTTGGCTCACATTGAGTCTTTTACAACTTGTAAAATTTATAAATCAGGTAGTTTTATGCAATGAGGCGACTTCGTAGGTAGGCATGCACTAAAATTTAAAAGCCTAGTATGTAGAGCACCTAATGTAAGCTTTAAGTATTAATGAAATTTTGTATTTTTTCAGAATGTGATTGAAGATTAATTTGTGATATGACCAAAAAAAGATATTAGAAAGTAGTGTTAGTGTAACTATGTCGATGTAATTAAATTCTTTTTATTATTTTTTACAATTTAATTGTAAAAGAAATTTTTTTAAAGAAAAATTGTTTCATTTATATACTTTCTATCGAGTGTCTACTAAGCCCTAATTAGTTTTATTACCCTATTATTTTGTAAATACTCGAATTAATTGTACGTGAAAAGGTGTTCTTTTCTGAAAAAGCATGTGTGGTAATTTCTTATTGATAAAGAAACAGCAAAGGGTTTTTAAATTAACGGGTTACATAAGTATTTATTAAAAAGTTTTTAGTTTTCCTTAAGTATTCCTAAAACTGAATATTGTACCTTATTATATTTTTCAGTTAAATTTTCTTTCTTTTTAATTTTGTGTGTTATTTCAATATTATGAAACGACTTGAGGGAGGAGTCAGGTAAAACAATTAATAAATCGTCAAAGATTCTTCTAAAAAATTCGATTTTTTTGAATCTGTCTCAACCCTGACAAAAGGAGCAACGGAGAGTCGAAGAACCTTCAAAGGAAGAATGGAACACCGCCATCATTATACGAATACACAAAAAGACAAATAAAAAAGCCTAAGAACTGTAGAACGGCAATCTTCTTAAATATTACAATTTTGACAAATTTGGTGCGAACCAGAGTTAAAAGGAGTTGTACTGAAAAAACTGGAAAACTGGAAAACGAAAAATGCTGCAGGAAATAAGAGTCGGAATATATTTCGAAAACACTAAAGCCAAAATAAGGCTCAAGAAAATTACAACAGAGATACTTGAAAAAAAGCAAGAAAATCGCAGGATTTAGCAGTATTCAGTCTGGTACTACAGAGAATAGTGCGAAAGGTACACCTTAGACGCAAAAACATAAATATCCAGGAAATACAAACAATATTTAAAAACGTGGCAAGTGGCATGGGAAAAATAGTAAAAAAAAAACGATTGAAAAACCAGAAAAAGAGTAAACATCTATTACAGACACGTCAAAGCATGATTGAACATACATATACAGCATACATATTAATAATGACACGAGCCTCCATGGAAATAATCGAGCGAATTTCAAGCGACGAGCCCCCTAGAATCTAAAATTAAAAGACCCAGAAAAATATAATGGCATAAATTAGAAGACGAATAAAGCTAATGAATAATAAACATTTAAAAGAAACAACGTTTCTAACAAAGATAAACCAGAATTTAAAAACATGAAATAAAGAAGTGAAGTAATGCACCTCAGTAAACGGATGTTACTACGCCCAAGCATTTAGATTTTTTTTCTTAGATTACACAATTAAATTATCCCGGAATTAACGCAACATGGAAGCTTTTTGTTCGGCAGCTGTTTCTGGTTGCGTATAAATGACGACTTTGAAAAGTGGTTACGAGCTGTCTTGTTATGTCAAGAGGACACCTTTTGTAAATTTTGCGGCTGCTACATGTGAACATCTTTGAACTGACATTGAAAACGCTATTTGTGAAAAATAATAATTTGAGTATCTAGGTAGCTTAAAATTGTACCTTTTAGACAGCTGAATTTTACAGACGTAGATTTCACGTTACGGTCCTTCGATTAAGGGCGGCAGTTCGATTCTAAACATATCACGTATTTACCGTTGAATAACTTTTACATACCGTTCACAATCTAAAAGCCTTGAACGATAGCATCGAAGCTTAAAAACTCATTTTGAGGCCACAAATCGTGTAATACTTGTTCCCAGTATCCTGGTTCGTGCAAGTAGAGAAGAATATTTATGTACCTTCAGAGAAAAAATCTAAGTTTTGGTTACAGTTTTTTAGAACGTCATTTTATTGACTTTTCACGTCATAGTTTCCTATTTATGCAAGCTTTCATCTCAATTTTTACAGAAGAATAAGGTTTAATGGGACATTTGTATAATATAAACACAACTTGTATAAAGCAGCTGGCAAAAATGTTTTATTTTAGATTTAAATTAATACAAGCATAATGATTACCAAATAATGGAATTTTATTACTCAATCCATATTATTATTCATAGAGGCTCCAGAAAACCTAAAAACATTAAGAAAAATAATAGGATCACACGTAGAATTAATTGTTGCTAATATTTAATATTAGAAATAATAATATTATTTCTGCATTCCTGTTGTAGGTATATATAAAATTTCAATTATCGATCGATGGCTATTAGGCAATTAGTTTTGGTCTCGTTTCCCCCGATAAACTACTTAGATTTCATTTTTTATAAACATAGTTTTAATGAAGAGCTTAGCAAGTAAGTGTTTGATTTTCTTATATAGTAAGTTTTATTTTCTTTATTTTCAACTTTTTTAGACAGCCAAAAAACGTTACATGTTTGTAAGCAGTTAGTCTTTTTATAGGGTTTGTAAACAGAGCCCAATCTTATTTCGGATCTTCTCCCACCCACTTTCACGTCATAATAATTATTCATGTCCATGTTGAACATTATTGATTTTCTGTCACTATTATGACCGAATAAAATTGTTAACTAGCCTTGGCATATGTCTAGATTAAAATGTTTGACAACTTCTTGTTGTCTATTTGCATCGTTTACTCAATGGCTATTCTTTTTTAGATACTCTTTTATAACAAATGGAAAACATACTTCGAAAATTCTATAGATCAGATATTCTATCATTTCCAGAGAACAATTCTTTCAGTGTGCAAAGCCAAGAGCCAAAAAAGGATGATTGACTATGATATTTTTAAAATGTGTTTAATACATAAGAATCGTTTTATTTAATAATAAGTAAATCAAGACTTGACCCAAGCATAAATTTGTAAGTGGTGGTTCCCAACTGGCAACGGAAAATGAGCATGCCAAGTGTGCGGCAGCTGTTACCTTGATTTTCTGGTGTAAAATAATATAATGGTATTGAAAAAGTATAAAATATTAAATAAAAAAAAAGTTTGTGATGGTTAAAAACAAAATTGATTAGGTCTACAAAATATCCTTAAATCATGTTGTAGCGGTTGGTGGCATCTCCACGCAAACATTCAATGTTAATTTCCGGGTCAATCTGCGATGAAGGAGGACTCCACCGTTCCAGTTTGTATGTTTTTCTTGGGAACTTTTTTGGAGAATACCTAAATGCGAGCGTATTTAAAAAATGTGTCTTTAAAGAAAGAAACGGACTCCATCAGGTTACAAGAAAAAATTGCTGTATTTCGAGCCGTTTTTCCGGGATAGAATATGAAGGTTGAAGATTCTCAATACTCCAATTTAACTCGAAACTCCAATTTAATTATTAAACGTCGATAAAGTAGGTGTTAATATCCTTTGTGCCTCCCAATTTCGGTCCTAACCAGATAAAAGATAAGGCTGATACGGAGGTGGTGAGTCATTTAGTATCACATAGTTAGCTGGTAGTTAAAAGTTTCCGCTTGCGTAGAATTAATTCAGTTCCTCCTTGCAATAAGAGTCAAACTGGTAAATTCAGGTTTCCGGATTTTATCGTTTTAAATTACACTTGGTTGGATTTATCCGTTCTGATAATTTTTGTTTAAATTAAAAATAAAATGATCCAGTCATTGGTTTTATTCAATACCTAAATTACATTTAACACCACTAAAATTACATCCTAGTTTAATATAACAAATAAGCAAGCTCATTTATATGCATATTTCTATTTCTACAATACAGCATAATATAACTTTTTCTTTTATTGTCCTGTCAGTTATTAATTGTAACAGATGCTCCTCTACTCTGTATAAAGTTTCCACGATTATTTTCTGTCATGGTACATACAACTGGTTTCCCATCGTTACACTGTATTTCAGGACCATGTTCTCCCATTGGATTATTACTAAAATACTTGAATGTCACAGATTTTCCTATATTTTCACAAAGCGTTTTGTATTCATCTGCAGTGATCAATAGAGTAGGACTATTATCAATACTGTTACAATAAGTTTTTCCGTTAATATATCCAAAATTAACATTCCCATTTCCAATGCAGTACCAATTATTAATCATGGAATTAATATTTGCATAACAATAATCTTTTTTGTTTTGGAAATTAGCTTTTTGTAGAGTACCAGAACAGCTACCATCACTTTCCGAGATAGTACCACTGCATTCATACATCACACCATTACGTAAAATGAATTGCTGCTTATCTGTAATGATTATTACTATTATTAAAAATCATTATAACATTTAAGCTGTTACCGTTGAAAGTTGCGATGGTGGTACCGTCATTTCCAAAAATAACTCTAAATCTAGACTGCATTTCGCGAACTGGTCTGAGCCCATCATACACTTGTTGTGAAATTCTACTTCCTAAATTCTCAAGACCTTTAAGATTATTTCTAAGTTGATTATTGATCCTGGCATTTAAATTTCTGGAAAAGTTTTCCCAGTAGTCGTCGCCCTCATCATCTAAATAATTTCCATGGACTAGAATTGAATAATTGATTATGTGGCCTTGACATTACAACTTACCTGTTGTGTACGTGAACTGTTTGTAAATAAAAACAGGTAAATAGTTAATATGAGATTTGGCAAAGATTATTTACTTACTGTAAAAAAAAGTAGCAAAAGTAGTGTACTCGACATGTTGGCGCAGTTATGTAGAGTGTGAACGACGCATTGGTTGAACAGTTGGTTTTGCGTTTTTATGCATTGGGATTACTCATACATTATCAGTGTAGAAAACGTATTTCCCAGAAAAGAAATGAATGTAGCCAATATACATTAAAATTATATAGGTGTATTGCAACGAAGCTTAAACATAATCGGAACAAATTGACATAACGCTCAGAATAACTTTTTTTGTGAAGGTAAACATAAGTGAGATCCTTGAAAGTTTTAATGATAAACGCAATTTTTTGGAAAACAAAAATGTGAAAAACCGAATATCTAATTATTAAAGTGCTTTTCATTTTACAGTTTAGGCTTTGATAAAATTCACAAAAAACAAATTTTAAAAAGTGCAATTAAAAAAGTACATAATCATTTAAAAATGTTTTTTAAACAATAATTCATTTAAAATTAGCAATCAAAATAATATTGATTACCAGGCAGATTAAACACGGAAATATTTATTTTACCTTGTTTTAACGTTGTATACGTAGGTAGGTATATATCAAGTTACCGACCGAACCTGATTTCAGCCTTAATTAGTTTTGCCTAGGTCAAACTAGTTTGATGTGTGTTAGGATTAACTAGTTAGCCTAAGCAATATCAGTTTGTCCTGATAATAAAATTTAGTCTTTAGGCTAAACTGATTTTAATTAGTAGTCTAAGAAATTATGATAATAAATTGAAAGTAATAATATACCATATAACATACATAATGTGAACAATTATACTTAAAATATAATATTTTTTGTTTAACTTATGTTTCTTTAAACTTTTTTGCACAAAATTTAATGCACACTACACGGTGATTAAATTAAATAGTATTACACTGAAAGCTAATTGCAAGATTAAAATTTGATCATAATTAAAAAAATGAATATGTTATATGAAATAAATATAAAACTTGTAAATAAAAATAATGACGTGACAGAAATTATGATTAAACTAACCCTAATGATTTTAGTGATATATAGAGAGAAGGTATGGGAAGCAATTTACTGAACGCTTTTTGAAACACAGGTCAACGATTTATTTATCGAATATCAAAGTGCATTTTATCCAATATTTTTTGTTTGTTCTCTGGAACTGTTTGTTTTTATTTCGCCTTGTCATGTTTTTCTGTTTTTTTTGTTCTTTTTTTTAACTGTCCTCTGAAATTCTTTAGATGTGTCTCAGTTAGTCGACCTTCCTGTTCTTTAATTCTGATTTCGTCTTTTAGTTGCTCTCGAAATACTATTTTTTTATTTTTTTTATATTGTCTCATCTTGCATTGCCTTTTATTTTCTGAGAAATCACATATTAGTAGTAGGGTTGGCATACTTTTCACCACTTTCTTTTAATTTTTTTTGTCACCTCCTTCGTTCTAAAAAATGTTTTTTTTTGAAGCAATAGAACGTTGTGCCAACTTTTTTACTTTTATGTTTTACTTATTTTTGTTACCATTTTCGTCATATTTTTTTATATTATATTGTATAACTTTTAATCTTTGTTGTTTTTAAGGACACTATCGGGGACTTGTTTTTTTTTTATTGTCTTTTATTTGACTAAGTGATCAAGTGTCATCAGTAGGTTCATCATCTTTACTAACATTTACTTTCTTATTTATACCTAAACATAGCCGTTAATTCTAGAATTCCTATTTTTTGCTTTATTGTTTTCTTCATTTGTTGTTTCTCTGTAATGTTTTTACTTCTAACATTCCAGCTGATGTTTGATGTTTAAAATTAGGTCTTTTTGACATATAATTCGTAGTTCATTTAGATTCTTTTGATTTGTTACCTTTTATATTTCATTTGGGTATATTTCGTCCAGAAATCTTCTTCTTCTTCTTCTTCTTCTTTCCTTGTGAGTTCGTTGTTTATGTGGGTTCTCTCTTGTAAGTTTTTCATTTCGATTTTATTGTTAATTACTACGATGTTATTCTTTATGTACTTCCTTTATTTCTATTTTCCTACTCTTAACACCTACATTTCGTTAATCATCGTCGTTAATTCTCTTCCTTTCTACTTTTTCTTTTCTTAACTATTTAAATTCTGTTGATAGTTTTTTAAATTCTTTTTTGTCATCTTAAATCGCGCCTTAATTCCTTGTCAATTTTTGTTAAATGATCGTTAAACTTAAATGAATAATTGTTCCTTTTCTGTAATTTGGAATAGATTATTGAACAAATAAGCACTGAGTCGACGATTTGTGCTTGAAGCGACACTTTCGTGTAGCTACATTTTGCAAAAGATTTTTTCTCGTGCAAGTATGTTTTTTTTATCTCGACAATAATAGTACCTATATATATTTAGTAAAAATACGCTGTTAAAGGTAGGTATGTAATTTCGATTGCACTTTTATTATTTGTTTTTTTTCAGCTATAAAACTCTTATGATATACGCCTCTACGGAAATTTATGAGTTGATATATTTAGCAGTATTGTTACCTGTCAACAATCATTAAGATATAACATAAATACTGATAGTTACCACACAGAAAGTAAACCAAAGAATATTTTACTTGACGATCGATTTTACTGAAACAAGTAATAAAATCAACTACATAGTGAGAATATTCGGTTTCTACTGTCCTATTCTACCTCTTTTTAAATCATGTTTAGAAGATAGAAAGTCAAAAGTTTAATAAACTTTAGATCCGATTTCTTTCTTACAAAATGAGGAGTGTCTCAGGGTTCTAGTTTTGGTTCATTCCTTTTTTTTATCTATTTCAGTGATGCTGATAATATTTCATATTAATATTTTTTGTCTATTTTTTATTTTTTATTAGGGTCAACAATATTTCTTTTGCCATCATATTTAGACCATTTATTTATTTGGACCAACCGGTTTGTCGTTATAACTCTAGAAAGGACAGTAATCTCAGTATTTAGTTCGACATTAAATATTATTTTAGAAACCAATTTCTTGAATCTGTGGTACAAGCGTATGAAATATTTGGACTGATTGTTCGCAGTTACATTTTGTTTAATAGCACAAATGTTTTTTTTTTGTATAACTTTTACCGTTTATATGCAAAAAAAAACGAGTTTTTATCTTTGACCTAAAAGAAAGGATCGATAAGGACTTTTGTCATTTTATTTCGTAATGGTGTAATTAAGGTTTGTTCCAAATTCCAGTTTTATGCGAATTTTTCCGAAGCTGAATGTCTATTTTGACTGGATTATGTATGTGCTAAATTCATAAGCAATTTTGAAGTATATATTTAAATATTTTTACGGTAACTGATATTTGGAGAATTTTACTTATCATTGAAGGAGACATTAAAATTAAGTACATACATCTACTTACGCTTGGAAATTTTTGTTTTATAACATCATAAACTGAAAAAGGAATGCTTTGAGATTCATTCTGACTATGAAATTGAATGTCCATATGCATAAATGGAACTGCGTTCATTTTTCGAAAAAATGTATTTATTACCATGAGCATTTCCGTCTGCTTGAATAACCTTTAATTACATCAATTTTTGCATCACAGCATCTACATAAAACTCCTTTGTTTATGAGCTGAATGTGTTATGTTATCTAATTACCTATAAACCGTTCGTTTATTACAATGGAGGCCGGTAATGTAACAGTACTGTTTATGCCCGCTTCGGTCTAGAACAAATAAACGGCAGATTTGCAGATTTTTACGGCGATGACGAGAAAATAACAAAATGGAAGAAATGAAAGTTCAGTCTGTAAAGCATACTTTATTAGATCTGTTTATAAAATTCATCTTTGCGGCCGTAAAAGCGTCCTAGAAGTAAACATTTATAGCATGTTTGTCCTGGTACCACTATATTAACTTTCTCTACCAGGTGGGGCTTTACAATCAATACAAAATTTTACAGAAATCTATTAAACTTATTAATAATTCAAAATTTGTTGTAAATGTTGACTTTTATTAATTAAAACTAGATTTTTTTATCATTTTGTTAAAGAAGTATTTTTTGGTGTTAAATTTTACAAATCTCATTAAAAGTATAACTTTTCTAGTTTAATTTTTTTTCATGAAAAGAAGTTGTAAGGCTGTTTTGAATGCGATTCGGTCGCGCACTCTTATTTTCACCAGATGTCAACACATAATGTAACTAAGTAACTTTCATTACAGGATTCTTCAAACTTAATAATCTTTTCAAAGCGTTTAGTTTATTATTTTTTTAACTGGTTGCAAGCAATAAAAAAACTGTGTTCATTGTGTCGAAAAAATATCTTGGAAAGTTTAGAGGGTGTGATAAGTTTAGGGTAGGCACTCCTAACCTTACTTTTGGTGCGTCAAGTTTGACAGCTCCAACGACATTTTCAGGGCCGTAAAGGCCTTTTTACTAATGACTAGGCAACGATGAAGGTTTGTCGGAGCTCCCCCGTCAATTTTCAAGGTAATTATGTTGTTAAAGTTATGATAATGAGAACGGTCTTTTTGATGGTGATAATATCAAATTTCAGCCCCAGACTTGACACCAAGTGCAAGATTTCAGTCATAAGACAAAATGAAGTCTAAACGAAAAATATGTCTATACACGGTGCTAATAATGTCGTTCGTTTTTTATGTAATTATATCTGTGCAAATTACTAATATGGAAGGTGAGCCAAATTCAGGACATATTATAGGTATGCTTTGCTTTTAGTTGCAGCTTTTAGTATCTACTTTGGTAGTGTGAATTTTATGGTTTTGCATCTAAGATATCATTTTTCGCTTAATTTTGCTGGGAATTGCAGCCTTGAAAGCAGCAGTTACCAATTTAGCATATTTATTTATCATTACAGTTGCTTTGATAAGTGTCCACTTGTTGTTTTATATAGCCACAGTACACGCTTGTTCTGTTTATTAAGTGAATTAATAAATTACTATAAACATAAATCACTACAATAAAAATAAATTGGTGGAGCACATAAATTTTAAATACTGAAATTTAAAAATCGCAATTATAAAATTTGAAGTTTTTGTGAAATCTGCTCATTTTATTGTCTTTGCTTTTTCTGTAGCTTCTGTGGAAGGCTGGGGCTACAACACGACGCGGGATACAAGTCTCTATGTATTAAATAACAATCTGAGCGCACATATTTTTCCGGAGCACTTCTGTGATCATGACTCATTTTTGTTAGTAATGGTGTGTTCAGGACCTTCCAATATTGAAGCACGAAATGCTATTCGTGAGACTTGGGGTGATAAACGAACTAATAATAACGTGTCCTTATTTTTTTTACTAGGCGAAACAATGAATAGCACTTTACAGGTGAGTTTTCTATTTATGTAACAGTTTTATATTGTTTGATTGCAGTATGACATAATGTTGGAAAGCAACAGGTTTGGTGACATAATTGAAGAACGCTTTATAGATTCTTATAACAACCTTACTTTAAAATCTGTTGTCATGTTGAAGCTAGTTAGCAATTATTGTGCCAATTCTACTAAATATTTATTGAAAATTGATGACGATATGTTCGTTAATATTGATCATATTGTCAAAATGTTAACAGATAGAAATAGTACTACAGATTTACTCATGGGCAAACTCATCTGTGGAGCTAGACCAATAAAAGACACCACCAGCAAATGGTTAGTATAAAATGTTAAATTTAACCGTGTTTTTTATGTAGGTTTTGAACTATTGATTTTGTGTTGTTTCTTTGGTTCATTTTTAATGTTTATGTTTGGAATACTAACTGTTGTTTGCCGTTATTTCTATTTAAATTTAACTTATAGTTAAATTATATAGTAACCATGGTATGGTATCTAAGAAATTGCTGTTAGTCAAAATTACTTGTGAAAAGATTAATTTTGGGTTTTATAATTTCAAAGATTTTTTTTGCATAACATAATATTTTAATAACATTTTTTGCTTGTTATTTATTTACTCTTTTTGTTTATATTTCTCTCCATAAAATTTGTTGTCTATTTTAGTTTTACGTCTTATACTACGTCCTACTTTTAACACCCATTTTTCATTAATTCTATTACTTTCTTTTTTCAGTACTTTATTTTCTTTTCATATTTTTTTTAGTTACTGTTGATACTGTTTTTTTGATTCTCTTTTGTCATTTTAATTCGCGCTTTAATTCTTTGACAATCGCTATTGGAAGATTTAATTTTTCCCATAATAAACTTAAATGTATAATTCTCCCTTTTTTGAAATTTTGAATAGGTTTTTAAATAACGAAGGATTGAGCCAACGATTGGGCTTGGAGCGACACTTTAGTGTAGCTACATTTTGCAGAAAAATTTTGCTTACGTAAATCATATTTATTTTTATTTCGGTAATACTAGAGCTTATATAAAAAAAATCTCTGCATATTGTGCTGCAAAACAAAGGAACATAATTAATTAGTGAACTGTTATTATTTAAGTAATTTAGTACAATATATTAAACTTTACAGGTTTTTTATGTACGTTGTGGAATATTTTTAATATTGTGTTGTTTTTTTTTTAGTCAATTTTTAATGTTTTTGACGGAATTCTTTAATTACATTGTATAGCAAGCATGGTCTCAATAATGATATCTAAGGAATTTAACCAGAAATTACTGTTAGTCAAAACTGCTTGAGAAACGGTTAATTTTGAATTTTATAATTTCAAGGAGTTTAGTGACGATTGTCCACATACAGAGAATACACAAGTTTATGAAACGTATTTTGATTTTTAAAAATGCATTTGAACCGAACAGTAGTCCAATTTGCAATACAGTCGAAATTATGAAAAATGGCGTCCACGTTAGCATTTGAAATGGTTTAGTACAAGACAATATCAAATATCAAAGAGTGTTCATAACCGGAAATTATGCAGTAAATAGAGAACTGTCAACCCAGCAACATGAAAACTAGACCCTTTATTTTTAAATTTTGGAATTGAGAGTGGCCAAGCCAGCTAAACTGCTTAATTTTAGACATTTTTTTAGTGCAGTTTTATCAATTTGTATAACATTAATTCACATGAGATGACAAATATTGATAGCTGTCACTGTTGATTGATTGTAATTCTAGTTAAACAATTTGAATTCAAATTTAGGTTTTTAGAGGTATTCATTTTTTTAAGAGAACGCATCTTTCATATTTCTCAAATTTCTTTCTCTAGTCCAATTTTAAGTCATGGCCTTTTTTTAAAGGATATTTTGTTGGTAAATTTTTAGTTGTTTTTCTAAATGCTTGATTCAGTTATAAGACCAAGTGGTCATTAAAACATTTATATTTTCAATAAAACAAAGAAAAGTTGGATGACCTTTACTATCCTTCTTTTTCCAAAAGCTCTCTTATTAATTATTTTATTGCTGGTCCTGGGAATTCAGCTGTTTTCATGCATTTTTCACTTAATGTATAATTTATTTAGTTTTTATAATGCAAAATATCATAATTGTTATTAACCTCTAAATCTGATTTTTGTTTATAGTTGTAGCAAATTTCGTTCATTAAGGTCGTACCCACTTAAATTTATTTGTTTTAAATCATCCACACACTATTAAAAGTCGCTTCACAGACTTATTCATTATTTATTAAAGTAAAAAGTACAAAAGAAATTGTATGCGCTCCTGCCGAGGGAAACTTTTTGGTGTCCTCTGAATTTTTGGTTTAAGCTCCCACCTTAGCCGAAAAAGATGCACAAATTATTATTGCGATTATACGTTTATTGTGTAGCGTATAATGACTTAGATCATAATTATAAAGTAAAGCGGTCGTTAGCAATAATTAATTTACATAGACAACTGTCGAGACAGTTTAAGCGCTTGCCAGTTTGAAATATCCGTTTGAAGGCATTATATCATAAAATTTTGTACGTAATTCGTCGTTAGCTTGTCTGTAAAGTCTTAAGTTATGTATTTGTTATGTAAATATCAATTTTAGTAACATTGATGAATTTTTTTTAATACATACGTTGCATAATTCATTATAACTTTATTTTTTATTATAAATTTTAAAAAGTTATATTGTTTTAACATTTTTTTAAGAACTCTGGGATAACTTTTCGTAAAATTGCTTAGAAATGGGAGTTTATAACGAGAGATATTTTAAGTTTATTTAAGTATTTAAGACGAATATGTTAAAATTGCATTTTGATGTGTAACACATTGCTTTAAATTTACTTTGCACTTTTGAGAATATTTTTTTAATTTTAGGTACTCTCCTCGTTATATGTACTCAGGCAGAGTTTACCCTAACTACTTGTCAGGAACTGGCTATGTGATGTCCGTCGATGTAGCCGAAAAACTATACAAAACGGCGTTAAAAACACCAATTTTCCACCTGGAAGATGTTTACATAACTGGGATTTGTGCGAAGAAAGCCAACGTAAGACCTCACAATAACCCACTGTTCACATATCAAAAATTGAACTACGATTTATGTCTATACTTGAAATTATACACGGCCCACCGATTCACACCCGTCGACATACGTAAAACATACAGTTTATTGAAAGATAATAATATAACTCGAGAATGCCTCAACCAGAAAAACAATTTTAACGTTAATCATTGGATAATGAACAATATAATGAAAGTTAACAAAACTTATCGTAAGAGTAAATGTGAATAGATTTCTAATTTTTCTTTCGATAAATTGTGATAATTAGTGCATTATGAATTGTATTTTTTACGCTTTCTACAGATCTAGTGCCAAAGTATTTGAGTAGATTTCAAAAAAAATATATTAATGCGTGGGAGATGGTTTGGTGAAAGGTGGGTCCGAGAATTTTTTTCTGTGATTGAACATAAAAATACATTCTTCTTTTGCAAAGTCTTTGCGTACGATTTTATCAGGACGCACATACATCTTTTCGCACATCTCTACCAACCTCAGGGTTTACTTTTAGCTTAAGGTTCATTTTTATATAATGCTCATTGCCAGTGGATAATATGTAATTACAGGCTATGATTTTACTAGTAAGTTTTAACATAGAGATTTGTGCGCGGGTTGTATAATAACAAAGCTCACATCCATGACCACGTTGTGATTGACTGAACAAAAAAAAAAGAAAATGACAGATCCAGGATACTCGTTAACGTCTTACTTTCACGTAAATGCTAAAATAATCTCAAATGTATAAAGCTAAAATATAGAGTACTTAAATTTCGTAATTGTAAGTGTTGGAGACTTCTAATTTCACGAGAAAGTAAGCATTCCAGTTCCTGTAGTTTTAAGTTTGTGATTTACTAGTTTGCAAATTAAATTAAAAATTGCATTAAGAATGTTTTTTAGAAAAGATAAGTAAAGTTTTAACTTACTGTATTGTGATTAAGATGATAGTATTTTTCGTAATGAAAATATAAGGTTTTATTTATTGCGGCAGAGTGGAAACAATCATGGTTAAATTGGATTGATAGACACTAACTTCATAGAACTTTCTATATAGACTGATAACGTTTGATTTATAAAATTGGTTTCAGTAATGGCCTCGAACAGATTAGATTAGATAAGATAGATTAAACAGAAAAATATGGTAAAGTTCTAAAAGCTTTATCCCTAAACACATACAAACATAATAAAACGCCTAAGGCAAAAATTCAAAAAATATTTATTTTCGAAATTATACAAAGTTTTCGCATGTGTATTTTTTTTGAATGGTATTAAGTCTAGTAAAAGCGGTATGGAGTTATACTTTTGGATGAGAAAAATTGAAATTTTAGGTAAATATTCTGTAAGATTTACTGAAGCTTTTATTAGTGTATATTCTGTACTCTTTAAAAAGAAATTCAATGCGTTTGTCAGTTTATTTTTAACAGGACTAATTTTATAAAGATATTTTTTTAAATATTTTTCTAAATTTGGCATATTTTTGAAATTCCATCTGTTAAAGATTCTTACTGACGTTTGTACTATAAAATTTCTAATGAAATTTAACTTCAAATTAAATTCCATAGTAACCATTCCCTTGATAACTGATTGTAATTAAGGAATTTAACTGGAAGCTAAGTAGTATTAACGCCAACAACTAATAAAATTTCTAAACTTAACTTTTACTAATTTTATTTTGAGGTTTGCAAAAATTACCAATTTAGCCATGATTGGTTGAAGTAATAATTTATCAGATGGACACCTACCTTTTTAAAGTGACTTTTAAAAGCTCCCTTGCACTTTCACCTTAAAAATCGCATGTTTTCTCATTAAACTGGGTTTTTAATGCAAATCGATACCTGCAATGTTTGATTTGACCCCTTACAAAAGCTTTCAATAGAGATTATATAAAAATTAGATGGCTTTTCCCTCAAGGTAATTTGAGCATTGCAGTTACAAATTATGCGAATCTAGTTTAACATTGTCCATATTTTTTGTAAAATAATAGTGCCTTAATGTTGAAATGTATTTATTTATCTTAGCTTACATTGTAAAATTATTAAGGTAAAACGTCCAGCTAAATTATGTTTAATTTCAGTTCAGTTAAAAATACATGTGACTGAAATGCCAATAAAATTTGCCGTCTGGCGACTGTTACTACAATTAGTTTTAAGGTTTTGGTGTATGTTTCACTCTTTTTTTAGTTCAAACATGTTTTCACTTTTTGTATATTTTTAACACTGAAGCACTTTAATTTAGATCTAGATACACTTGCAGTTGATTCATTAGTCGCTAATTTGTTATGAATTGTATTTTTGAATCTCGCGACTAAACCTTGCAAGTCACAAGATATTACACACCTGCATATTTCACTTAAATTTTGTGAAATTATAAATTTGTAAAAAGTTAGGATGGATACAATTTTGTTTTAAACTGGTCAATTGAAAGATCTGAATATATTCCTATTTTTTTTGTTATCTTTTTTGTATATTATTGTTGCCATTAAATTATTAATGTAATATATTTATACCACTTCTTCTACAACCTTGAATTATTCATTTCATTTTAATGTGATGTAAAGGTAAATTTGCAGGATACCATATTTGATTTGTTGCGTAATGTTAGTAGACAAGAAATAGGCAAGCTATGACGAATATGAAGTAATTCAAAATGCAAGTATCGCGGATATACACAGATTTTGGTTAGAGTAAATTTTTTTAGTAGGAGTAAATCTTTTTGATCATAAACTCAATACAATCTGTAAAGGAATCTTGCGTCCTAGCGAAAATATGCCAAGAATAAAAACTGTCAAAATCCTAATTGTGAGTAACTGTTGTTTGAGTTTTTTTCCCGTTTCTCAGATAACAAAGTTACGTTGTATTTCGTACGAACATACTTAAAATCGGTTCAGATACCGTTTCTAGGACGATTGGTAATGCAATCTTACCTATTCCGATTTAGAAGACTACACAATAACTCATTAGATACTCAATATTTGTCTTGAGATCATTTTTATCAAGTATTCGTTTATTTCTTGCAAATAACACACGAATACTTTTTTTGCTACGAAACAAACAAGAACTTTTGGAGAAAATTAAGCAGTTATTCCGAAAAGCTTTAGAAGGGGGTTTACAAAAGAACCGTTAGACGAGCTAGCCACCTGAAATGTAGAAAAACTGTATCGTACTGTGCAACTTACTCTTCTATAATAGAGAGTATGAAACTCGTTTATGATGTGGGATAATAGCATCTATTCTTTTAGCAGCAGCTTCGCTCGTACACTAATTCAATAATCTTTTGCATTATAAACTAGGAAAAAATTATTATCAATATTAAATAATATGTATGTTTTTCTGAAACGTATGTGTGTTCTTGATCTGGCCGACTAATTCGTAATAAACCAAATTATTCACACATCCTTAATTATATTTTTTTGGTGCCCATTTAATAATTCAAACATTATAGATTTCTTACAAACACTGGAATTTTATATATGCATTATTATTGGGCTTCTATTTTTTAAATAGAATCGAAATAACTATGATCTCACAATAAATCGAAAAGTTGTTAATCAATAGATAGCCACTAAATTGAAAATAAGTTTATTGCGTCGTTCTTTAAGTCATAAAAATAGAATAAATCATTCTCAGTTCTTGGATTCTTGAAAGTGGATTCACAAAGTGCTGGGTGCGGTGTTACGAGTCCTAAAACAAAAATCAAAAAATAATTATGTATGAAAAAGGAAAGGAACGATGCTCAAAAACATGCAAGTCGTTTCTGAGAAATAACCATATTTTTCTAAATTTTATTCTCAACAGATAGACTGCGCGCTGTTGTCGTTAAAACTCCTAACATGCGCCTAAGTTTTTACTAACAGTTGCGGGTAAGCGTTCAAGCGTCCTCCAGGGGTGTACGCAACGCACGTTGTAACAAAAAGTTCTCTTTGCTTTAGTAGTTCAATTTTCTGACGCTTTTTAAAATATTCACTTGTGTTGCTTAATAACCATGCAAAACACCACACGTGATCAACCATTATTCAGTTTAAAAGATTTTTAACAGAAGATTACACTAGAAAAAGTATTGCTAGTTTGAGTAATGAACACCACTCACCTTTTCTGCGTATTTATAAATACGTCTTCCGTTGCGATTTTCAAAAGAGACAGCTTTTCGAGCATCACCTGGACCTACGCAGTAAATGGTTAGGTATTCAATAGCGGATTCTTGGTGAGCCTTCATTCTTAGGACGTCTTCGTCTAACGAAATGGGATATCCTGGAGTAAAATCATTAGTAAGTGTTTTAGAGGTAAATATTGCAATAAAATATGTTTTACATAGAAGGTGTAGTTAGAAAAGGAAATAATTTTGTGACAGAATATATAGTGATCCGGGAAAAAAAATACTTCAATAAAAATAAAATAATAATAAATAAATTGGTTTATCCACATTATGATGGTCAAAATTAAACAAAATATCAAAAATGTGGGAAAGGTGCGTTGCCGGTTGGAAAATTTAAACAAACTTTGTACAAATCGACATAAAAACTGGCGGTACAAATAACTGTTGTTTAGATACAACACCTTGTAGAGGTAAAAGAATGCTGGAAATGAAAATAGACAACTTATTCCGGCCAAAAATTTTTATGACTGCTCTATTACTATCACCTGGATGTAAACTCTGTTCTGTTCAAAACCTGATTTACCAAGCAATTGCTGCCATTTCTACCAAAAAAATTGTTATTGTAATGGACAATGCCAAAGACCATTTAAGCGACCTATACATGCTACAAGAAAAGGAGACATTGTTGCATATTTAAAATCCAAAAAAAAAAAAAATTCAAGCCAAAAAATACATGCTGGATGTTCTTAAAAATCACTTTCCAATTGTATACAGAACCGACAAACGAAAGAAAATGGGCACACAATATTAAGATTTTCGCCATATTACTACGTGTTTAATACGACTGAACTCAGTTTACAGGTGAGGTACTTAAACTATATTGGGATTATATAACGTATTTTTTTTTCGGACGGCTATATAATTTAGATTTTTATATATTTACCATTTTTGTTGTAAAATTTTCGGAGAGTTTCTTCTGATATTTGTTTCGTTTCGAAGTCGAAGGCATAATACATGGCCTTATATAATAATCTGTATTGGTTTCTTGTTCGTTCACTAAATGGTCTAGAGAAAAATGACAAGATGGCACTTAGAAGTCTATGACCAGGAGAAACATTTGATTCTGGCGGACAGCGAACCCTGGAACAGTTTAATTCAGTTTCAAAGTGCACGACTAAATAAAAACTTGATGATATGATTATGTTTTTTTATTTATGAACAAAAAATAAAATGCTAAAAGTGTATCAAAAATTTAAATGGGCCAATATAGTGTAGAAAGTAGGGTAAAAATCAAAGTAATAGATTTGAAGACGATAGTAAGCTAATCTAGTAAATCTAAGTAAGGAAAGCTTTTCATGAACAAATACAGAGCTAGTTACGTAAGCGTATTTCTGAATTTATTTTGTACGCAACCAACAATACAAATCACACTGACCAGTTGCTACTATATTAAAAGTGATTTAATTTAGTAATCAAAGTAGGTATTAAACGTAACTGAGAACGTCAAAATGACAGATGATTAACTTAATTTTTAATTTTATCAACCACAACAATATAACAAATAAACTAACGCAACGAATGTTCAAAGTGTGCTCCATTTATTTTAAGCCATGCTTCAAGTCTATTTAGAAATGATCGTCGCACATGTCTTAATGTCTCGTGCTTTTTCAAAAAACTCGTATGACAAGACAATTGAATAAACATAGCAATCGTGGATACAAAATTTTATTTTTTTTTAGTCGTCGCTAATTGTATTGCTGGTTGCGGTAATAAAAAATTCAGAAATACCCCTTACGTGCCTAACCTGTATTAATATTTTAATTATTATTAAAGTGTGTCATCAAAATTAAACTGACCAGTTTTTTTTTTATTTCAATTGATGAAGAAACGAAACAGATCAAATATTTGACATATTTATTGTTACTACATTCCGTTGAACATGGCTAAAAAGCGAAAATATAAAATTATTTTATCTGAAACTGTTATAATAAGTACGCAAATATGGCTTAGAAAACAATTCAGAAGTACTGAAAATGAAGATAATTTAGTATCGTCGATACGCTATTTTTTGTTAAATCAGAAAAAACTTGTAGATTGCTAAATTTGTATTAGTTTGGGAAAGAAAAAATACATACTTATACATGTCAAGATGTCCTTTCTCTTCTGCTCTTCAAAACACAAAACATTCTCTCTATTCTAGTTGTAAAATTTACGTAAGTCCATCTTTCTTTGTAATTAAATAAAAATTATTATAGGTCGTGTTATTCAGCCAATAATATAGTAATTCTAAAAATAGCTAGTTCGTGCTGATGTGTTATTAATATGTTTATTTCTTTGTTTGCTTGTTAATCTATCTACATCTATATTCTATATACATTAAACTACACACTCTACATATGGATTTACTGTACGTTATGCTAAGGATCTGCCTATGTTTTGTAGAGAAATTTTGTAAACTTGGAATTTTTATATAGTCCACACATAAAAAGCTTACGTTTGCTAATTTACAGTATGCTAAATCATAGTTTATTACTATTAAGCAAATAATAAAATCAATTTTCTCTCATTGTCAATAAAATTTAAAAAATCTGATAGCTCACCTGATGTAAGGTTTTGCTCTTAGCACCGGCATAGTAAACAAGCGAACTGTCAAACTTCACGTAGCACTTAGATTATTCAAAGTAGAGTGGATGTTTATGAAATTAAATATTTATGTCAGGTACCTATGTCCAGTTTTCAACCCCACTACTATCCACCCTTAGGATTATCCTTTGTAAATTGTTATCTAATTGTTCCGAAAAAAAAGTTCTATGAAAACAATTTTTGTTCTTATCTAGCTACTTAAAGTTCTCAGAACTTTTATTAGAATACTTTAAGTCTAAGGAACTGAACGTCTACTGTAAAATGGCTTAAAATAGTACTTATTACAGTCACGGAAAAAAATTACGAGAATTTTTCAAAATAAGATTTTTTTACGCCACTTAGCCGGAATTGGCTTTAGATTTAATAAAAACTACTACTAGTATGTTTTTTTTATTATTAGAATGTTATACCTAATGAAGAGTAAGACAAAACCAAAAAGCTGATTAATTACTTTACGTTGACTGGATCGACCCAAAATTCCTTTTATTTTAAATTAATTTTTAACGCCTTTTTGCACTTGCAGGACACTTCACTGTTTTTATGTCAGTAAGAATTTTTTGTTGCTATGACATAAAGACAAGTGTTCTCATCTTTTCGTTCGTCGTAGTATATAATAGAATCTGTTCTAAAACTTTTTCGTTTTTCGGTACAATTTGTAACCATGAAAATAAAAATATCATATTAAAAAAAATGCAGCGTGTTAAACATAAACAGATTGTTAAAAGCTTAAAACAGACTTCATTATGTGCATAAGAGTTATAGTAGTGATAAAAAGAAAACTAGTCACGTAAGGGGTATTTCTGAATTTTTTTATTACCGCAACCAGCGATACAATTTGCGACGACGACTAGCTTCTTCACTAAAAAAAATAATAAAATTTTGTATCCACGATTGCTATGTGTATTTAGTGTATTTATTGGATACGATTTTAAACAATTTAGTTGTTTTTATAATAACATCTAAAATTATTTCTAGTAATTATCTGTTATGTGTAGGTATAATATATAATATCTAATTCGTTTTTCTACTTACAAAAATTCTCGGCAAAACGCAATTTAAGTACTTAACGCAGGTGTAATAAATTAAACAAGAACAACCCAGCAATAAAATTCTAATTTAATTTACCTACGTATATTTTTACAAAAAAAGATTTCATTTTTGATAAGACAGTAAAATTGTTATAGTACATTTAATCTAACAAAAGTACTTGATCTATTTTCAGTTTTATTAGTACGTATCAGTGATGACCCATCAGTATTACTCTTTAGGGAAATTTCCTAAAACCCCGCATGGGTAAACATTAATTAATTAATTTCGTTGTGAAAATTCTCTATAGAATTAATTACTGATGGATATAATGCTTAAAGTACACAATTACACTTGTCAACAATTTTTATTTATAATTAACACCGAAAATATAATCGCTTCGTCATAACAACATTTTTATTAGCAAAACTCCTGACACAATGTTATGAAAACTTTTCTCTCTGTTTCCCCTGATCACCTAGTTTTCCTTGTGGCGGCAAGACGACTGGCGGCGGCGTCAGTTTGGCGGATTGTGTTTGAGATCGAGAATATGCGAGTACGATATTAAATAGTTATTATTGGGTTTTTTAATGTACAGAAAAGTCTACACTTTTACATCGTAAATGAATTTAGTAAAGATGGATCAATCTGAAGTGACAAATTAAGTTTTTTTCAAAGGTATGTTGGAAACAACTTATCACTATATGACCTAGATTCTTGTTGCCAGAAATAATTTTAGTTTTTTAAATTAGTTTCAATTGATGGGGTCTTGGCAAAATATTGGAAATAATATTTAAAAAAAAATGTAGAAAAAATATTTATAAATCGCTTTCGGAAATATAAATATGTCAATAGAACGTATCTTTTCATCGAATCGCCTACTAATTTCAACAATATTTTTATGAAAAAAAAATTGCTGTTTTTTAGTAACAATAAAAGACGAAAATAAAATAAATTGATTACCCGTAAATTGTCAATTAATTTATAGGTATTACATACTCATTAATAAATTACGAGTAAATAGCTTAAATTATTACCATTAGTTTTACGAGTACTTCACCTAACAATTGTCATGTAATCAGGCAATCAGTTTTGACAGGTGACTGGCAACAAAAGTGTTTCTAACCTTTCTGTTAAAGTGGTTTGATTATATGTATAGGAATCCATTATTTTCATGTAATTGTATCGGTTAAAAGTTACTTGACACTTCTGCAATTTGCGTCTGAGAAATTCTAAGTCTTGAAAAAAATAAAATTTTGCAGTTTTTTAATCTGAAAGTTATTGAAATTTTTAAGAATCTACAAATAGAAATCAACAAATTTTCTACTGCTTTAACCATTCAGTGTTTTTAATACGAAGAGATTAATTGCGCGGAATTGTATATATTTAAACGTTAGGTATTTCTGTTCAGTAAATGTCTTGTAAAAGTGATATTTGTATGTCAAAATAACAGATGTTCAATAAAAATTATAAATGCACAATTAAAGTCATGTATGCTCAGTTATTATAATAAATACAGTATAAAGTAATAGATCTTCAGTAAAAAAAATAAGTTCCATAAAAAATAATAAATATTCAGTAAAAAAAATACAAGATCAGTGTGATAATAATAAATGTTTAGTAAAACAACGACAGAGCTCGGCTCAAAAATGACGTACAAATTTATAACTTGTCTCGGTTTTGCTTACTAAATGTTTATTATTTTTTTGTACTCATCGTACGGAAACAGATTTTTTCCGCTTAATCCCGATGCACGGAAAAACGGTTTTCCGGCACCGCGGTGTTTTTTAGTTTCCGCTGGCGGCTAGGGATATTTGCGTTATACGGTTGGTATTGCGACTTTTTGAGGACATCTGTCAATCAATTTTTGATAAGTGCGTTCATACCGTTCGCGACTTTTCTCGGGCAGCAGACGCGAAACGGCCTCTTTGGCACATTGTTGTACTTCGGAAGGGGTACACATACATTCTTTGCTCTCACTTATTTTAACAATTTTTGTTAATAATTTTAAAAAGATGACAGCTGATTTACATTTTAAAAATCTAGGAGGTAGCTACAATAGACAGATCATGTTACCAACCCACCATTAAAAAAAAAACTAAGTTACTTAATTTTTTTTATTTCGATATTCGTTACAAAAAATATTGTACCTAACTCTTTCGGAAAGAATTTTCCCGCATTCGCACTAAATGCAGCACTCCTTACAGTCGTGCTGCAAACAAAGTGCTCATGCGGGAAAATTAAGTTTCCGAACTTGTTAGGTAAATAACTATTACAGTGTCAACTGGCATTGGATATGTGAACATACAATTTTTTTCACTGTGCACTGTACATTGATAAAATACTGTGCATTTCTAGTTTTCAACGTGCAAAAATTAATTAAATACTGGTCATTCCACTTTGTTTACTGAACAAAATGGAATTGATTATTAAACGCTTTGTTATTAGTTATTACCCTTTCATAATTATCATAAAATGCTATAATTAATTTCTACTTTTTTCGTAACAAACTGTATCCTCATTTTCTCATTACATATTGTTACCAAAAAATCTCTGTTGTTAAGTAATCGCAGTTTATTTTTGTTTGAATTATCTTCATGCTATTTTTGTTAAACTTATATTGTTAATCAAGCATGCAAACAAAGAAACCCTATTGATTGTTTATAGAGGATTACATTTCAAAAAAAAATCATCATTTTTATTGTTATCGTAACAATAACAAATTGTTAGTTTTTTCTGTTTGTAATTGTTTCTAAACACACGATACTTACAAAAACAAACCTATTTCTTGAGTTTGTTGTGTATATTTTGAGTAAAAATAACTCTAGGTGTTAAATAAATAAATTAAATTTCAATACAATTACTACCAAAGTGAAAGTCATACTTATAATATTTTTCAACAAAACTGATATGAGTTTTGTCAAAAATTTTTAACCTAACTCAATTAAAAGTGAATTTGATTAGTTTGTATAAAGAATTGCAATAAAACCAAATTATTTTGACACTTTTTTCAACATTTTTTTTATCAATTTACCTTCTTTTTTACTATTATTTCTCTAATCCTGCGATGCTGCTAATTTGTCCTCGTAGGCGATTCGCAACATGGACACGTGTCCCAGAACGCTTACACTCGTCAAAATCTGAGATCAATATTGATTTACGCAGGTTTGAGGAACTAACGATGCATCTACGTCAATGAATCGGAAGGTAATATTTAGGAAGGTAATACTTGTGCCAAAAGACCTTGCTTCGTTCCAAATTTCAAGATTGTTCATCGGGAAATAGCCCAATAGGTTTTGATAATCTGTAAATGAGTAAAGCTTTTACAATGAATATATGTTTTAAAAGGCCTCATGTTCTTAATGCGGTAAACTATAAACTTAAAATTCTACCGAAAAAATACTCAAACATCTTTATAAGTGTGTATATTTGGTTGCATATGCTTTGGTTATTTGTTATTCGTGAATAATCGTGCACATTCTTTTTTTAAATGTTTTTGTTTATATGTATTATTTTTTCACTTGGAATTGCAATTTTCGGTCGGGTTTTTGGTTTTCTTATTTCTAACGTTAACGTTAGCTTACTGAAATTATAAATTGCATGAAGAATGTTTGAATTAATTTAGTAATACATAAATAGTCAGAAAACTGTTATGAAAAAAAAAAAATACATATGTGAAGCGAAATATATCAGAATTTTGTATATATACACATAAAAAATCGCGTTTGAAAAATTCTTAGACAGCATGTTAACACTTAAATAAATAAAATTTATAAAAAAGCAATATCTACTATTTTAAAACTTCAAACTTGATATTTTAAGATTCACTTACTTTGTATTCCTAATATTATTATTGTTGTATATTATAACTGTATGATATACAAATAGCTATTCTCTTTGGAATAATATACAAGATGGCTCACCTGAGACTCTCTCGGCTCCATTATCTTTATTATTTATAATTATTATTCATATATTCGTATTCAATAATAAAGGTATTGGACCCGGAAGTTTTAGATGCGTCACCTTGTATATATTTTTTCTTTATGCGTTAAGAGCATTTTCAATATTAAAAAAAATTACCATTTCCCAAACCAACATTTATGATTTTATTTTAAATAAACTGAATTTTAGACAAAGTTAGTGCACATATTTAAGACGTATTGCTGTTTTTATGATGTAAAAAAAATATTAAAGGTACAATTTTTGGATATTTAATCCACCATCAATATTCGCCATTTTGCTCTTAAGCACAGAGACCGTTTGCTGTTGGGTGTTGAGTTACTATTATTAATTGTATTCCAAGTCCGTTAGAAGGACTATTGTTGCTACAAATAACCGGTGTGAGAATTTTAATGTTGTTGCTTTTGGTTAGTTATACACTCTTCTATGGAACCTTTGACAACAGTGGTAGAATATTGTGCTCAGAGATACGAACTATTTGTTTTTACTACTAAATGCGTAAAATACGCCAACACAACGTTCTCTGAGGAATCATTCATAGTCCAGTCACTTTAGATAAAAAAATTCGAAATATAAAAGATTTTTTTATCTTTACTTTGACACTTTAAAAATGTTTTAGAAAATTTAAGTCTTTATTTTTTATACAATATGGTGGTTTGAAATATAAAAATTTAACACCAAAAATGAGGGTCTTAACATGGACTATTTGTAAATTAGTTTAATCTCAGGTATGAAATGAGGTGTGTGAAGGCATTTTTGCGGGAAAAATCGAACAAAAATGTTGAAAATTCATTATTAATACATTGATAAAAATTCTACAGCAACAATTACTGCAAATGTGGCATCATATCGACTGAACAGTCCTCAACAATGCAACGTAAATATGAGTGATTTTTTTTGTGAACAATGAAGTGTCTGGATGCTTGACTCCGTAAATAGAACATTGACAGTAATTACCACACTAATATTTTAATTAAAATTCTCCGGTTTATTTTCCAACAGTGTTGCCCATTTTCTTGTTTTTAATTTGCTTGTAATTCGAATATAAAAGAAAATGGATTTAAAAAAATAATTTTCTCACATTGTACTACACCGTTCAATGTTTACCATTTAAAAATGAGCGAAGGAGAATTTGAGCAACTTTTACAGAGTGTCACCATTTATTTATATAGAAGAAAAATACTTTAGTGAAGGACGCTTTTTTAACAAGACTAAAATTACAAGAAGTTGATATGCAGCTGTTCAGAATGTCCAAAAACAATATTTCACAATTTCTACCAGAACTTTGTAAAGCAATGTACAATAGCTTAAAAGATTTTATTAGGTAAGTTTGACACAACATTTTTTTTAACCGAGGAAAAAAGTTAAAGGGAAGAAGTTTAACTAGGTACAAAATTTATACTCGAAGGCATTACATTGCTTCTTCGTAATTTTTGCCTTCATTATTAAATTTTTGTATTCGTCTTTTTTGATATTACATAGATACTCCTCTTTCTGTTATAATTCCAGAAACTTTGTGATACCGTTATTCTTCCATTTAAAATTGAACATTTCTCCAAAAATTCCACACTTTTTATCTTAAATTTTTTATTATTGCTAAGGTCGTATGGATGAGGAGTTTTAAGAAGTTGCTTAGAATGCCCAGAGAAGATTTTTTTTATATTTAGGATTTTTTACTCCAAACCGAAAGTTACTCAACTATTTATTGTGTTTTATTTTTCAGATTGTTATAAGCGCATTCATAAATTTCTCGTGATTTCGCTGGAATGAAACTTTCCATTGATGGTGGTGTACATTGCAATTCGTCACATATTGTAAAATAGTAGATAACTTTTATCACCATGTGCGCTTGAAATAATCGGAAAAAACAGACCACTAAAAAATTGAAATGCTATTTGTTGCGCTGTCAAAATTAGGAAATCATATTTTACTAGTAATATAATATTAACATTCTTTGACTATCTAAGTATAGCATACATTTATATATGTTATGGATAATAATATGAACACTTTGTTACGCTTAAAGAAAAATATATTAACATTCATTTTGTGTAATGGTTAACTTTTGCACCATAGCATAATTTCTGTTAGTACCATACAGCCCATTTTGTTATACTACATTCCTAACTTCCACTTAGTTTTTCTCACTTTCTTAAACGAACCGTGCTGGTTTCAACGTGTAAACGTACTCATAACTTTGTATTTAGCGCTCACAAACCACTCGGAGGTCACCCCACCAGCTAAGATGAGTTGTTTTTGCATTCTACAACCAACGTTCCGCGTTCAAAAGGTATTCGGAGTTCGAAAGTGTAGTGTTCTATTGGGCGGTTATTCGTTCCAAAACAAATACTAAATATGAAACATTAGAAAACGGTAGTAAATGTGTACTTATAACGTGAAATTAAATGTTGTAGAAAACGTAGTGCGTACTGAACATTTAATTTTAATTTATAGGAAAAAGTACGGGTAATCTGAATCAGGTAAAGTGCTTGTTTAAGTTTTCTTTCTTTTTTTTTCTGACGATCACGGAAGCAGTCTTTATATAAATAGTAGCAGAGCGGCTGTTATTTTTATCAAATTGTCAATCTAAAGGACATTGAGGCTTTTCCAATGTCGCTGAACACGTGCTCTTCATATTTTTTCACAAAATTATCTGTAGTCTCGTGTTTTTCATTCATTCGTGCCTTTTTATTTGTATCGATCACTTTGAGGGTCGTTTACATTCCTGTTGGTGAAAGACGAAAGGTGCACGTGGGCACCTGTTGGGTCTTCGGTGCGCTGAAAATCTACCCCCAATTTCTGTCTCTGGTTTCTCATTTACTATTTCGCCGGTTAGTCACCTTTTGTATTTGGGTTTGATGATAACAATAACCACGTTATTAATATCGAAGTGTGTATAAATGTTTAACTCCCACGAAATGAATCATTAAAATAACTTAGTTCGTGAATGATTAAAAAATATCCTGATGTTTCCATTACATTAATTACTGGGTCAAAATTGAATAAACGTGGAGAAAAATGGTCTATTGGAGGAATTGTATCTACACGTAAAATGGATTCTTTTGTCACTGGTTCAAGGTATGCGATTCTACATTGAATGGGTTCAATGTAATGACAAAGACAGAGACGGATTTACAAAAAATGAAAGGTTTTGAAACCGAATGATATGATTTTGAACCAAATTTGATATAAAAATTTGAGAAGAGGTAAAAGTTTTGAAGTTAGCTATTTATAATCTTAGAAGAACGTTGTTAGAAGTGTCGATAAAATAAATGTTTAGATTTTTAATGGTATTTAATAATATACAGATCAATGTGGCTTCCATACCACATGCATAGATATATAAGACAGATCTCTAAGAAAAACGCTTCTTATATCAGATGCTTGGAAATGTTTTGTGGTCGAATGTTAAAATCTGATTCTTATAAATTCATAATATTCATAATTTTTAATATAAACTAAAAATAATATAAAAAATGTAAATACCGGAACCAAGCAGAATATATGAACAAGACACTTTTTTCTTTCGGAGAATACAAAAACTATTAGTGTTGTTTTATTTCAATCATAATTGCAATAGTCCATTTTTTATTTGGTAAACATATTTTTTCGAAATTCATTTTTATGACGTTTCCAATAAAAACAGACAGAAAATAAATCTCAAAATGTAATGTTTATCAAGTGATTTTTTATATCTAGGAGTTCCAGTACTTCCAGATGGACGATTTTTCATTCATATCAAATTATCTCGATCAATAAACGAACAAGGACAAAGATTTTTTACCGCATTTTTTAATGTAATTTGAAATTCACTAAATCAGTCATGCGGATCATATTATTATTTCAGAAATTTAGTTCATCATATTTTTTTATGAGGAATTTTTGAAGAATTTAATTTTTTTCTTCTATTTTTTATATCCAAATGGATGTTCATCTAGCCATTATTTCCATAATTTTGTATCTTTTGCCATTTTTTCATCTCATGTAAAATCATTCCTCTTTTCTCAAGAACGTTCTCCATCTCCTTAATTCATTTCTTCCTTGGTCTATTTGTCTTCTTACCTCCTTTTTTTTCCATTATAAATGAATTTAATAGTTATCATGATAGCTATACTCTACCACAGGTGTTGTTATGGTAGATTTTTTTATAATTCGGACTAGTTTTTTAGGTACTTTCCTTTTTTTATGGGCTTCCAAATTATTCTTTTTTCTATTAAATGGAAGACAGCTTTTAAGTCGAGGCTCCAAACAACTCCTCTTCCGATGTTTTTGAAGATTTGAATGTTATTCGAGATTTGTGTCTTAAATAGTCTCGTCTTCTAGTGTGCTATTAATGTAATTTCTTAGTTTACTTTCCATTATTGTCATGTAGAGTTTAAAGAATATTGAAGAGAGACATATCGCCCTGTAGCAGTCACTTTTAATTATCTATTTTGTGTATGGATTTTATAGAATTTTAGTCGTAAAACTATAAATAATCACCTATTAATATTGAAAAATTACGTGGGAAATTTTAAAACGTTTTGTGAGCGTAGGAACAAGGAAAATCAGGCATATTCAATATTAGTATTATACATTTTTATACCATAACGTGTTAAATCAACAAGTTGTAAAATTTATTTACAAAAACACACGCCTTGGGTGGTAAACAACTTTTGTTTATTTAGAAATTTAAGTAATAACTTATTTAATCACAGAATTTTAAAAGAAGTAAAGAAAAAAAATGCAAAGTTTAGATATTATTTAATTTTACAAAGTCAGCAAAGATTGAAAATATATAGTAATGAAAGTTACGTATAAATTAAACAACTGTAAATAAATAATCTAACCCAAAACATTTTGCAAATGTTTTGAGAATTTTTGAAACTGCGAAATTTTGGGCGGTTATTGTACCATCTATTCAGTCACTATCTCTTTATTTGTATCATTATCATTACATAACCAAAGTGTTTTTGTAAATCTGATTTTTTGTAACCCTATTGGTAGAATTATTTTGTGAAAGCAAAATTTTTACAGTTGCTTTAAAAAAGTTGCATGTTTTCACTACTAAAAATAGGAATTTTTGTAATCAAAATTACGTTCACTCTAATTGTTGACTACTGAATTTGTTTAGAATTAAGATTCTATATTAAGAAACTTTAAAGTTTCCGTAGGTTCAATTTTCAATAAGCTCTACTTTCTTAGGGGAAATAATAACTTTCAAGGACATCATTGATGTTGTAGCTTTTGGTTCCTTGAGGTATTATTCGATAATTTAAAGTTGTCACTCTTGTGTTTGCAATAAGCTCAGCGTGCAAACATTATTATTTGAAAAAAATCAGTAACGGTTTACAGAACAATTGTATACGTACACTTATAAGTTAAGTTAAGTATAAGTTCTTATTAATTTAGAACTCAAGGTGAAACAATGAGATTTTATTTTATCTTTTTAAAACAATTTAATTTAGTAAAATATTACAACAGTAGTGATAGTGTTTTAAAGTATTATTATTGCATGGATAACGAACACATTTTTCAACTGAATATGAAACAAACGATGGGAAACGGTCACAATTGAGGAGTTCGTGTGTATTTATAGAACAATAGTATAAGTGTGTGTATAACATTATAGGTGACCAATTTGCTAAGCAAAGCAAACGTTTCCGCGGTAATTGCCGGAATCAATTAAGTTGTTTTCTCTACAAAGTAATGAAGATTTTTATTTTGTAAGTCTATTTTTAAATGTATATGAATATACGTTTCGACTAAAATCGATTTTAGTGCTATATACTGGTACAAAATAGTTTAAAACTTACTCGCTTAAATTACATTGATAGTACGCTATCTACTTCATAATAGAATATTTACGATAATTATGAAATAATGACACCTAATAACTTCTGCTGCAATTGCTTCGTGCATATAGTAATTGGAATTCTTGGAAATGTAGAAAACTAAACATCCGATATCAATTACAAAAATAATTTGAGTTTTAATTATAAAAGCCTTCCAGTAAACAATAGAAAAAAAAGAAACTAGCAATATTTATGAAAAAGATTAATTAAACAAATTTAAACTTAATAAAAATGTCATACTTATTGTTAGAATAAGGTTATCCAATTTTTTTATAGGATTTGATGCCATGACTTAAAACTTCCTTAAAATTTCCTATTTTCTGACTGAGTGGCAGATGATTATCCACAGCACAGTCCAGCATAGCTCAAGCAATTTGATCTGGCTGAGCTCTGGGGAGAGTACAGGAAGTGGTAAATATCGAATTCCATGTACTATGTGAACTATGCGAGTTCGTTTCGGACGAGAATTTTTATCAACATATACGAAATGCTGAGATATTGGTGTCAATGTCTTTAGTATAGATGATTCCCTGTCATCGTCCTTTGTCAAATGTAAAGTTCTGTGCGTCGTCCAACGAAAATACCTGCGTCGACTGTTAAAGAACTACCTTTAAAAAGAACCATACATTCTATAAATGGGTACAGATAAGGTTCACTCGCTTTTGTCGATGCCTAAACACGTTTACTATCCTCCACCAAAACGATATTAATCTCCAAGCAAAATAAAATCCCAAAGTTTTGATGATTTCTTGTTCATCTTAAACTCGCTGCAGAGCCCATACCTGTAAAGTGAGATGTCGAATATGGACGACAATTGGTCACTCCAAGCTCCTAACAGTCTGGAAATGAATCGATGGTCTACAAACTTTTCATAAAAAGTTTTGTGTGTGGAGATGTCTTCTGACTTTAAACTCTATATAACTACCAATTCTAAAGCGTTCTCTAACAAAATTTGTTTCTTGTGAACATCGCAAAAGCTTACTTTTTAGACTTTGTCAAATTTTGAAGCGTTACGCGACTTCGATTTGTATCAAGTGTGGAGTTGGAGTGTTTTGCACGGTTTTGTGTTTTGTCCATAAAATACTGTTTAACGGAGAAAAAGAAACATGTTGAAGTAAGAAGCCACAATAAGCAGGATACCTTATATACTGGGTGTACGAAAAATGACTTTACATGCAATAGAGTAGATCATACTGAACATGGGAAAATTATTTAAAAAATTCTAATAAACTTTTCTTTACATTTGTAAGAGTTTTTATTTTAGAAATGTGGCATTGCTGCTAGCAAATTTAAACAATGAAAAAAAAAATGCGAAACGTAATAGGTAAATGTTTTCAATTTTGAACAAATGCCAAAATAACTTTTATTATCAAGTGAAGTAATTGAAAAGAAATTATAAGTAGGCACATTAGAATTATAACAAATGTTCAAAAGTAGGACATTTTCTAGCATTTCTTTTGTAACATTGCTACAGCCGCAGTAATTCTTTTTCGTAGAACCTCTTTTCCGGTAAAGTGTCATACATTTTATTTTTCATCGCGCCCTAAAAAAGGAAGTCTAGTGGATTTAAATCTGGGGAACCGACCGACCAATGCTTACCTTATTTCATTACTATAATAATACAATTTTCCATTGAAATATTTTTTTTGTTAAGCCCCAACTGTATTCTATTTTCTTTTATAAAAACACTCAGTATCTATTCTTCTTGATACAGTTTCTAAACGACACGAAAGGAATTTGTTTTACAGCACCTTAAAAGGATTAGTTTCGCAAGCTGATATTTGTATAATAGATTTTCTGACGACTCAACTGCTGAAACTTGAACATTTTTTGTAAGTTATATTATTTAGAAAATGTAGATATATATTCTTTAACAACCTATTAGGTTAATACAAGTTTAAAATTATGCATTTGCGCTTATTTTTACTAATGACGAATTGTTCACCTATTGACTAGGGTCCTAATGGTAAAATATTAAAAGCAATTTTTGTTAACCATCATAAAAAAAAATGTGGAAAGCGAAAAACTCTTTTAGTGGTCGAGAAAAAAAACAAATTTATTTAGGTTTGTAGCAGAATTACAGTAATATAAAAATTATATATAGTAATTTACCATAATTTTTACAGTGAGTCATATATGTTTAAAAGAAATTTTTATAATGATTAATATCAATGCCTAATGCTGCCCGGTAAACTGCCAGTGGTCAAAACTCGTAGCACATTTGAAAGAAATGCATAGTCTGAGTAGTCTGATTGCTTTTATCTACATCTGTGTTATAAGAACGTTACTATAGCACCCATTTGAGTGAAGCAATGTGACACAATAACTCCACTGGTGAAGTAATTACAAATCTCCAATATTTAATGAATCAAATTTTATTAAAATAAAAAATTCACAAGTACCTAATTTAACTAAATAACTCAGAACCACAGAAACATAAGGGTTCAAGTCGATTTTTTCAAAGCAGCGATATTTGAGTTTTATCTTGCTAATTTTTGGACTTTTATGCTTCTGATGTACTAAACTATTTCGGATAAATATTAAACACATAATTTTTGCAATGAGTAAAATTTAAGCCAGAAGAAGTCACCTGAATTCTTTTTTAAATTAAAGTTTAAATTTTGTTGGGAAATGCCTGCAACTCCTTGGGCTTCAGGAATAACAAGCTCTCTTCCAAGAAGGCTGAAATCTTGTAGGCACTGTTAGAAGCACTTGTTGTAGCTTCATTAACAGGAATTTCTTCTCCAAGTATTTTTACGACTGTTTTTTTCTTATTTTCAACTGAAGTGTCAATGTAACCCTCACATACAGCATTAGATCGCTAACCACCATGGCGCTTAATTGTTAACAAGTCTGCTCCAGTATTTGCTAAAAGTGAGGTGAACGATCTACGGAAACAATGCCGTGTGGATTATGTTATGTTAGTTAATTATGGATTTAGTTTTTTTAAAGTTCTGTACTTTATACGTGGGCTAGAGCATATTACAGTAAAACGTGTGATTACACATGAAGCTCGCGCTAACGCCCTCGTCATTTGCAATCTTTCACACTCGTAGTGTAATAATAATGCTTCTATCCCACCAATAAAGTAAATAACTATTTGATACATTTAAATTTGTTTATAATCTGTCACATTATGCGACGATTTCTTACTATGCACGATGTATCGCGCCATAATCGTTATAGCAACACCTTCGGTAGAACCAAAATACTTATACCCTTATCTTGGATCAATTCTATGCTTGTTAAGAACAAAATAAAGCAACAAATTATTTTGTACTAATTTGTATTAATATAAAATGTACAATTGAAATTTCCGGTAATTGTAAGTTTGAAAGTTGTGGTTTTGATGGTAGATTCATTTGTTGAAGAATTACAAGTAGTTCCAGCTGATGATTCAAATATTCGGGCAATTTTAACTGATGATCCAAGTGTTCGGACAATTTTTAATTTTTTTGGTGTATACAGTTTCTGATTTTCTAGAAACTAAATTCAACTCCGCTTCTGCAATCTTTTAATTATTTAATCCATGATGATCCGGGAGAACAATTTATTTTTCACGAGATACATGAATTGTTTGAAAAAACGTAATAGCAACCACGATGGATTACCATTTGTATTTTCATTCACGTGAAAATAAACATCAAATTTAGAAAATTGAACTGGTGTTCTGTTTTCCTTAATTGGACTATAAAGTAGCTTACAATATTTGTTTATAATCCGAGATTAGGGCACTCATGAAATTATCGCATTCGTTACGTCCATGCGCTAAATAAATATATAAACTAATATCATAATATTGTACTGTTACATGTTGTATTATTGTTTTATCTATTTAAACCTTTTTTTTATTTCAGGGTTCACTTCCCCTCCGTTAGGTCTGAGATGTAGTAACTCGAATGAATAGAAATCAGCACACTTCTGTCTATAAACTCGTTCTTCCATCTAACAAATTAGTATCAACTATGATATTTCATATAATTCCTAAATAAAATGCCAAAATATCCGAATTTTTCGCTACTACGCACACTGCATAAACTAGCCCACAAATGAATTTCAAGAGAAGACTGTTTTTTCTGTTGGCTTCTGGAATATTCGTCTTCTACTTTTGTTTGTTACTTCTGTCTACCAAGGATGTGGTTTTACAAGGTATTTAAAAATATTTTCTTTTAATTCTGCTAAAATAGAATTTTAGGGCCACCTTACGTTAACGGTTGGAGCCAAAACACATCAAGAAATGCCAGTTATTATATTAATGAAACTACAGCGCCTCATATTATGCCAAAAAACTTTTGCAGTAAAAAAGGTCTTTTGATTGTTATCGTGAACATCCGCCCCGACAATTTTGAAGCTCGTGAAGTTATTAGAGAGACATGGGCTCAGAAAAGTAAATATGACCTACTATATACGAGTAGTATAAATTTTTGTTTTTAGATGATGATGTTTCATTTTATTTTCTAATGGGAGAAGATAGGCAACACAATTATGAAATGAAGGTAGGTTGAATGATTGCAACTTAGTATCAACATTGTTTTTTTTTCTTAGTTAAGACTGCAACATGAAAGCGAAAAATACAACGACGTAATCCAAGAACGCTTCATTGATTCCTATAACAATTTAACTTTAAAGTCTATAAACATGTTGAAGTTATTTACACGCTATTGCTCGAAGTCGTACAAATATATAATGAAAATAGACGATGATGTGTTTTTGAACGTGCCGAATGTTGTTGAATTCCTTAGAAATCAAAGTAGTGATAAGGATTTATTAGTGGGAAAACTTATTAATGATACTAAGCCTTTTCGAGATCCTACTAGCAAATGGTACGACTTTAAATTTGGAATTCTTTGAAATACAAGTTTGATTTTAGGTATGTGCCTTATGAACTGTACCCCGAAGAAAAATATCCCGCCTATTTATGTGGGCCGGCATATCTCATGTCGGCGAAAGTTGCTGAGAGACTTTATCGTTGTGCTTTAGAGATACCTATATTTTTTATCGAAGATGCGCATATTACGGGTACTTGTGCGAAAAAGATTAATGTTATACCAAGACATCATCCTATGTTCACTTGTAATGAAATGAACAAATACATATGTCTTCATAGAGAAGTCTATACATTGCATTATTACAAACCTGAAGAGATACGAACCTCGTTTGACATTTTAAAAAGTAACAATTGTCCTCAGAAGGGATCGTTTCTGGTAAGTCAACTTACGAAGACATACAGACTTTTAAAAACTATTTATGTTGCAGGAATGGATATTTTCTGTATTTTAGTTCGTGGGTGACTATAAAGTTTAGAACTGTGATTTTTTTCGTATTTAATTTTTTCTGATTTAAAAAAGTTTTACAGAATAAAAAATCTATTTATTGTTAAACAAAATGTAGGTATGTACTTAATTATACATACAGATATATTGAAGAAATTTATTTTTATCATTAAAAGACTACTCTGAAAAATTATTTATGTAGTCTGAGACAGTTTCTCGTGTTTTGAATGCTAATAAACTGTTAGAACATTTTGTAGTCTTTCTTTTAAGTAGGAATTTTAATCCATCGATCTCTTTGAATGATTCACAATTTTCTAAATGGAATTTCAATTTAAAACGGAAAATTTAAGGAATTGATTATAAATAAATAAGCATTTACTAACGTACGGTCATAGCTATTAATGTAACGAGGCTCTAAAAAAAATCCGCCGAGACAAAAAATCATCTTTACGGAAGAAATGCATAGAAGTTTTCATAGGCACATGGAAGTAACAAAATGTAAGGTGTATGAATCCTCAGTCCGTGAAGTTGAGTTTAACAGATGAGTCAATAAAATTATTCTCCAGCTCTAGAAGAATCCGTAAAGTCGACGCCCCTAAAAATTTAAATTTTGGAAATAAAATCGACGTACGATGATTAAAACGCTAATAGATGAAGAAGTGAGTACGTATTGTTTATTTACACTGGATCTGGAAGTGTGGTACAGTTAAAAATAAATTTTGTTGGTCATCAGTAATCAGTTGCAAATTTAGACCAGTAAGTGATTAACCAACGTCATAAAATATCAACTTTTATGTTCTATTTTTGTATTAATTTACTACATTAATTATTTTAATTTACAAATTCTTGTTTTAAGGGGCTGCAGATCCATCATACTTCTAATAATAAAAAAATAAAATAATACAATGTGTATGGTTACTTTTAGAGCTGCTATGGGATTCAGCATGAAATTTTATTGAAATTGATACGAAATATTTTGTGTTGCAACTGTACAGGGTTCTCGAACATTTTAAAGATACAGTTCCGAAAATTTACATTCATACATACACGACGCTCTAAAAATATGTATATATGTTCGCAATTTTTTTTTTTAATAATCAAATAACAGTGTAAAAAATATCAAGTTAAGAAACGCTTATCGTCGTAATTGGACGTCAACTTCACACAACGTTATATGGGGGACTGGGAAATGCTTCCCTTCAAATTTCGGAGTAGTTACAGGCAATAAGCGGAACAAGATGTAGTAATAGAATATTGGTTGTCCACGTTTATTGCTCATTCTGTAGGTGAAAAGTATGGTAATAAAAATTTTGTTTTTATTTTTAAATTAACTGAGTTTTTATTTAAAAATATTTAGTTGTTATGCAACCAATTTAACTCTTGAGTGTGAACGCTGAGTTTTATAATTTTGATTATATTGGACCGGCAAGCATAAATTATTAATCGATTGAGTATGATAAGGAAACGATGTTCTTTGAGTAGAATGACCCCCCAAGTTTAAAGTTTGGCCTATTTCATTTAACAATACAGCGTAGAAACTTATTTGATATTTAGTGTTGATTCATTCCCAAAATACCATTTTTCTGAACTTTCTAGAGGTATTTCTTTACATTTATTAGGATGTGAGGGACGGCAGAAAGAGTTCTTTCACCAAGAAACGTAGGTGTAGTGGTACTCAAGAACTATCTCTATTGCTGAAAGCTTCACCTGTAGCTAAGAAACGCTAGTAAAAAAGGACAAATAAATTCCACTCCAGACATTGATGAACTGAATTCGCAAGTAAAAGAGAAGGCAAGAAAGGAAGGGGAAAAGTTATCAAGAAAAGCAAAAAAGAAGAATTTGGTTGAAGAAGAAAAGGACGATGGTAGTGACGATGAAAAAGATTGAAAACATTGATGAGGATGCAGTCGATTCTGCATGTTTATATTGCAATGATGCGCTCTCAAGAGAAATGTGGATTTCATCTGCGAACTTTGTAAATAACTCTTTTTGTTAAGTTTTGCGTTGATGTTCGTTATTTGATGATTTTCATTTTATTTATTCGTTTAATGATTTGTTTTGCTACAAGTTGTAGTCTTTTATATTGGATAGATTTTATTATTTTTATAATAATTCGCCAATACTCGATATAAATTAAAATTACTTCAAAAAAACTTTAAAATTCACAAGAAGAGTAGTGCCTATGATGACAAACTTCATGGTTTTTGGTTCCAAATTTTATTTCAAAAAAAGTATTGAATGTATTAAAAATCTGATCAACTATTAGTATCAATATGATTGCCAGTCCTTAATGTAGATGAGTTTATAGTAAGGTGTCAGAGTTAAGTATTCCATCATACGCAGGTTTAACTTAAGTCTCTGAATATTTTGTCTAAATTGGAAATGCAATTAAAGTATATTATTTTTTTACAGGTATAATGAGGCGACAAATACGTACTTCTTTGAAGGTCTAAAACCTAAAGAGCTTCATGGAACGACAAACCCACAAATTCGTATTCTTAATATCAGTAAAAGACGTAATGCTTAGAATTTTATTAATATGTATTAATAATAAAATCACTAAGCAATTTTTAAGAACTGCAGTGGAACCTTTCGTAACTCGGTTGTTTCGGTGAGTTTTCGATTTTTATTGTTGTTTATTGATTTCTTATTCTGAAGTAGAAAAATGATTTTTAGCTGAGAAATTAAGAACATTAAACGCTTTTGAGTGGATATTACTTACTTCTTTATATTTCATTATCTAAACCTGCATATTTGAACATAGTAATTGCAAACTTGCTGAAATATGAAAGTTCAAATGTGATTAAAAGGTTGTTGTTTAAATTTTTTGAGAAATAGCAAGAAAAACTCTAAATTAAAACCTGAATTTGTTCAGTATATTTTGGTTGATTAAAAATGTGAATGAGAGGGTCATAATTTTTTATCTTAATGTTATCAAAGCAATTATTTTGACAAATTTTAAACATCTGACTTAAATTTAATACTTAACTTTGCTTTCGTAATCGCTGGGTCAAAAACAAATCACCGAGGATGGGAAAGTATGTTATTAAATATTTTTACTCTTATGCTAAATCGTAAGTACGCAAAAAGAGTGTTGAATTTAGGGGATTTAACTAACATATAAAAAAAAAGTTTAGTTATAAAGTTTAGTTATAAGTTTAGTTCGTGATGAACATTAATAAAGCATATAAATTATCAATCAATTTGATTCGAACTACGGAATTTAATGCTAATCATAATATTTGTTTCCTTTTGCGGTTTTGTGAAAGGGCATAGGGAGATAAGAATGCTAAAATTGCCCCCAGAGCGTATCTTGACAATACTTTAAGGGTATGTTCGTACTATAAAAGTACTTTGATTCTGAAGTTTTTAGATCTCAAGGTTAACTAGATTTTGAATAATAATAAAAAAAGGCAAAAACAGAAAATATTTTTTTTGTCTTTATAGGCTAAATTGATTTACACAAAAATTTTATAGTAATTTAACGTCTGTCGAGATACTCTTTTGATAAAAATTTCAACTATATTACTCTGCATTTTCAAAGAGAAAAATTTTTTTTTTCAAAAAAAATTGGTTTTTTATTATAAAACTTAAAAGTACAATACATAGAATATATTTTTTCAAATTTTTCCTGATGGTACGACATATTGAAAAAATTAAAAACAGTCATGTTTTTGAAAAAATGTTTATTTCGATTTATACTCTTTCTCTTTCTCTCTCTCTCTCTATATATATATATATATATATATATATATGTGCGTGCGTGTGTGTGTATATCTATATATATATATATATATATATATATAGATATACATATAAAAATGAAATTCTGAGAACGCATTAACTGTTTATTGCTCGTTTAACCTCCCAGCCACCCCCGAGCACGAATAACAAAAAAAGCATGACTGAAGTGAAGTTACGCTTGAACATTCCCAACGTGAATATTAATATTAATTTTTGGAAAATAATATAATTTAGATTTAAACATTATGTTAACCAAATAATAACTAACCTTAAATTTGGCCAAAGATAATTTAAACATGATCACTGTCTGAATTAATTGCTACGTTAATATTATCATCATTAAACAATCGGCTTAGCACTTCAGCTGGTCGTGGAATTTTGGTTAAGTATCGCCCATGAGCCAAATAGTAAATAATTGTTGCAATATGTGAACAACTACTGACGGTTCTGTTGTCATTTGCACATTCACAGCAATATCTATTTATTCCGATATACCATGTACTATTTGGTTTGTAATCAATAAAAAGTGTATATTCTTTTTTATTAATATGACGAGATTAGACTGTAGCTTTAACTGTACTACATCCATCATTTCAGCTAGGTATGATATCGATTGTTTATATTGATATGAACCAGTGAAGAGGATTTTCAATTTTTTTGTCATTTCTGGAAAATTAACTGAAATTGTTTGATTAGAACAAATTTTACGAAGCCAACCATTTTTCTTCACTTCATCAGCTAACGTGTTTTTAGAAGTTTTAATGGACTCATTTTCTCTATAATTAAATCAGAAAAATCTGAATTAGAAGATACCTTCTTGTAGTGCTATTGTGGTAATAGCTTGCGTTTTTCAATAAGATAATAGTCATCTAGCTAAGACGATAGAATTATGTTATAAAAAAAATTCTCTCTCGATTAATTTTATTCTTATTTTTGTCAAAAATAATTGAAAGACATGCAAAATATTTTTCTCGATTTTTTTTGCGAGAATGCAAAGCTATATTGTTTATTGATGATAATATTAACGTAACAATTAATTAGAGAGAGAGAGAAAGAGTATAAATCGAAAAAAACATTTTTTCAAAAACATGACTGTTTTTAATTTTTTCAATATGGCGTACCATCAGGAAAAATTTGAAAAAAATATATTCTATTTATTGTACTTTAAAGTTTGATAATAAAAAAACATTTTTTTTTTGAAAAAAAAATTTTTTCTCTCTGAAAATGCAGAGCTATATAGTTGAAATTCTTATCAAAAAAAATACTATAAATTTTTTGTGTAAATCAATTTAGCCTATAAAGAGAAAAAAATTTTTCTGTTTTTGCCTTTTTTTATCATTATTCAAAATCTAGTTAACCTTGAGATCTAAAAACTTCAGAATCAAAGTACTTTTATAGTACGAACATACCCTGATAGTATCGTTAAGATACGCTCTGGGGGCAATTTTAGCATTCTTATCTCCCCATGCCCAATTTGGTTTAAAACGGAAATGATGACGTAGTAATTTTGATATGAATGAAATTTATTTCGACCTCTTCAACAATCTTACATCAAGTTATCAACAATATTTGTCAATATGACGTGCAATGTGTAAAACGTTGATTGTGTTTACAATCTGATAATATAATTAAGTAAGAACATAGTCTAACAAAAATTTGCAATTTTTAAGGACTGTAATTAAATTGGTAGATATGTTTATTAAACTTATAAACAGCGGATATTTTTAAATTAAAGTAACACATTTAACTATTTATATCCTCTTTCATCATTTATAGTTGGTATTTTTAGAAGTAAAGTACACTGTTGCAGAAGAAAAAAATTACTTAATAAACCTTGGTGCGTACCATAAATTAATCGTTAAGATGAGAGTTCCCAAACATATTCGTTGAGATACTATCTCTGGGACCTATTTTTTTTAAAACTGCTTGTTATGCAGTGAATCTTGGAATGTACTTACGAAGAAGAATAGTGTTTTTTTCATTTGTTGTCGTCATAATATTTGTATACATTTGGTGGACTCGCAAAGGTATCATATAATAAGTTAGTGTTTATTGTTGACTAAACTAATGTATATTGCTGAATAACACGTACATTTCAGATGATTACCTACAAATAGGTTGGGAAGGTAACGTTTCACGAAATGCAAGCGATTATATTAGCGAGAGTCTACCACCACATTTATTTAGAAAAAGATTTTGTGTAGAAAGAAAACTTTTACTTGTTATGGTAACTTCAAGACCTGACGGATTTGAGGCGCGTCGTGCTATTAGAGATACGTGGGGGCAACAACGTGAGTATATTTATGGAATTTTTTTAAAGAGATAATAATGTTAACTAACAAAGTAAACAGCATCAGAGCTGCATGAGAGGTTTTTAGTTTTTTAAACATTATTTTTCAACTTCTAGATCCGAATGTATCATTTTTCTTTTTGCTTGGGGAAATAAAAGACGAAGCGGTCCAAGTAAGTTGCGATTTAAAAAAAAACACTGTACCATTTTTTAACAGCTTAGTTTGATGTCCGAAAGCCAGAAATTTGGAGATATCATCCAAGAACGTTTCTTGGACACTTACAACAATTTAACGTTAAAATCCATAAACATGTTAAAACTTTTCAAGATACACTGCACTCATACTCATCGATATTTAATGAAGGTTGATGACGATCTCTTTCTGAATGTGCCATTAGTACTGAAAACTTTATCAAAACGTAAAAAACATGAAAATGTTCTTTTTGGAAGAGTAAGAGACACGGTGCCTCTTAGAGTAAAAGGTAGTAAATGGTAGGAGAGAGAATCAGAGAGTTTGTTTGATGTATGAGGGTTTAGTTTTACAGGTATATGTCTTATGAAATATATCCTTACGACAAATATCCTCTCTATTTATGCGGTCCAGGATATCTGATGTCTGCTGATGTTGTTGAAAAACTTTACTTCTGTGCTCTACATGTACCTTTTCTTCATCTTGAGGACGTTTTTTTAACAGGAGTATGTGCAGACTTTATGAAGATAAAACATACAAATAGTTTCTCATTCACGTGTAATGCGTTGAGCAGGAGTATATGTCATTATAGACATCTCTATACTCTTCATTATTTCTCGCCAGATGACATTAGAGAATCTTATCAACTTTTAGACAAGAATTTGTGTTCACATTATACGGAATTTAGTGTTGTGATGGTAAGTAAATATTTTAGTAGAAACACGTAATGAGAATACTGATACTTTCAGCGAATGATTTTTTTTCTTGGTGTTCCATGATTTAAATAAATTGAATAGTAATTAGAGTATCTGTTCGTTAAGTTCTAATAAATCTTTAATTTTCTACTCAAGTTTCTCATTTTTAAAATCGTTATTTATTGTGAACCAAAGTAAAATAAAATTATCGCATTTCACTTTTATTTTCAATAGTCTATCAATAACCAAAGAACTCCACAGAAATTCAGTACTTTCCAGGTTTAATTTTAAAGTTGATTTATTGTAGAAGCGAATGGCTGTATTTGAAATAAAATTGGTGTTAGGTGGAGTTTTTTGCAAATTTCAAATACTGCATTTTTGACGTAGCCTTTCCAAAAATGGACGTATTTGCATTTTTTTTTCAATACACTTCAATAGACTAAAATACAACAAACGTTTTTTTTATTGGAAAGTCTATTTTAAATCAAAAGGCCCATACAAGAACTTGCAATAGAAAACACTTCTTATAATCGTTGATATTATAAAAATATGTTAACAAACAAAAATATGAAAAACAACTCAAGAAAAACATAAACCCTACTTCTATTTGGCAAGACAGTTTCAACCTGCCCCATCCAGATCGATTATTCATCATCTGCTATTCTACACAAATGATCCAGCGACGCAACTATGGACTTCATCATTTTCTTTTCGCGTTTCTTCTCCTTTTTCTTTAATTTCTCAGGTACATATTTCTTTTTCTTTGAATATTTACAAGTGGGATTTTGTTTGGTTTCAAGATCCATTTCCTCAGATACCAATTTGCGCTTCTTACAGTTTTCATTACACATTTGTTCTCTGACTTCTTCTAAAAATAGCGCAGTTGCAGTCTTCTTCTTTTCTAATTTTCGTTTTTTCTTCAACTTCTTCTTTTCTGCTTTAGATAAGTCATCAAAGGTTCTCTGAGCTTCTTCAAAACTTCTATGACAGTCACTTAATTCACTACTAGTTTCTTCAATGTCCTGCTCAATTCCTTCATCACATACATTAGAGTTAGGATCGGCCACAACGGAATTATTACTATTTTCGTCTTTAATACTATCACGACTGGTATCTAACTCAGGTGTGTAATACTTAACAACAGTAGCATCATTGAAAGTTACGCTTTTTCGCTTGTTTTTGATCCTTTTAGAACCTGAACTAGAAGCTTCTAGTTCTTCTGTAATGGTGGATGCAGCTTCTTCTTTGTGTTTCTTGAGTTTCTTAATTTTTTTCTCCAAATTACTGACATCATCAGTTAAAGAGACATTTTTCATTTTTTTGAGCAGTAACTTTTCTTGTTTTTCAATTCTTGACAACTTTCCACTTAATCTAAGACCATGTCTGGCGCCCCTAAAATTATTCACATTTATTATTTATAACTTCAATTATGTAAAGTTTTACTTATGAGCAGTGCGCCCCCCACATGCCGCAAACAACTCATCATCGGTGAGCGCACCAAATGACATCAACGGTTCTGGGGCTTCAACATTGTAACTGTGCATACCTCCTTCCGTTATCTTAGCACTCTTTAAAAATGTGCCATACTCAAGGTTTTTACTTTTCTTTAATTCCTTTAAAGAATAACTTTTAGTGGAGATTTCAACTGGTTCTTCTTGTAATTCCAATTTGACGACGTCTTTCTCTACTTTGACCTAAATGCATAAAAATCTAGTTGCGTTAGTTTAACAGTAAGTGCTAATTATTACATTGATATTGTTGGCTGCATTGTTAAAAACTCTTTCCCACCAGTTATTTGTGAATTGGTCCCCTACATCGTGTCCAATACCAGCGTTGTCAAATTTTAATTTTGGTTTTATGGCTTCAGAAATACCGTCTTCGTTTTTGCCCAAACCTTTGCCTGAAACATTTTACGTGATAAAAACATGATTTGAGGTTATGTTTTTTACCAACAAAAGCAATTAAAATGTATTAATTTTCAAATAAAATGGTAATTACCGTCTTTCCAACCATATTTTTCCAACTGTTTTTTGGCAAAATCCATTTATGCACGTGGCCTTAAGGCCCATTTGACATATAAACAGTAAACTTGACCTTTTGTTTGACAACTGACAGACTGACAGAAAACATTAAATGACAGAATCAAAAGAGGGCAGCGTTGACGTTAATTCCAGTGGCGGAACACAAAAAAGGAGGTAAGTCTTGGTATTAATTTAGAAAATTGACAGTGTCACTAATATTTTTTTAAATGTTTTACTCAATAATTAGTCGAGTTTCTAATAATTTTGTATTTTAAATTATTGCAAGCTTTATTCATTTGTTTCAAAATAGCGATCTTTTTAAACAAATAGAACTCGACCCAATATTTTACTAATCAAGCTTTGAAGCTAAAGTTAGAAGATTAATTTATAAGGTTCTTGTCGGCTTGTTTTTTCAAGGAATGCAAAAAACAAAAACTTGCAACACGTTTTCTACTATCTATTTATTTATAAACTTACTTTTGAGTACAAATATTTTACAAGCTATACTTTTCTTAAATAGTCAACATAATTTACACAACCGCGATTTGCTTACTTATATAAAATTAAATATAACATAAAATTTAGTCTAGTTAGAATATGGCTTGAAGAATCAGAATCTCACGAAAAAGGCTTGTGTTACCCTTGGTCTCACAGTATCTCTACTGATTGTACTATACTGCCCTTTATAATCCGTATCGGAATTAACAAACTGATCTTGCGGATTACTGTATGTTTCAAATCTTTGCCTTGCAGGTTTAGCTTGATAATAATTAGAATTTGCCTCTTCAAGAACATATCTAGGTCGCTGATAATTGTATTCATTTGAAGAACTAAAACCAGTAGGATATCCGCGAACGGGCAAATTAGGCAAAGTAGGATTTAAAGCATCGTTTAACGTTACATCATATTCGTCTTCTTGGAAGTTGTCCAATGGATCAGGTTCCAAAACTTTTGGTTTTTGTGTTGTTCGTGGCCCTGAATATTCTTTATTCGGTTTAAAATTGTGCCTTTGTGTTGTTTGAGGTCTACCAGAAACCGGTTTGAACTCCTCTTGAGAGGAATCAGTTTGTGATTGGGCGTACTTTTGACGCGTAGGCATTTTTATAATAACAGTGGAAGGTTTGAACAAAGGCTTCGCTTCCGTAGTTTTTTCTTCTTGCGTTTCTTCTTTAGTTTCTGGTGTTTTGTCGATGGCTTTAGCACCCACTGGTTGGAGACCTCTGGATGAATACGGATTGCCACCTCTACTCGGAAGAAAAGGCCTTTTTACAATTCGTACAATGGTGTCTGGTCTCAGTTCTTTAGGTGTTGTGGTGGTAGGTTTAGGAGTTGTTGTGGTTGTCGTTGGCTTCGGCGTTGTTGTTGTAGTCGTCGTTGTGGTTGTCGTAGTCGTTGTTGTTGTTGTTGTTGTAGACTTTTCTTTGTGCTTCTCTACTTTAGACTGTGTTCTTGTGTTTTCTTTACTGACTTCTTCATAATCATCGTAATAATCGCTCTCGAGTGGAGGTTGTTTTTTACTCTGTGAGGAACTTCGTGGTGTTTCTCTATGATGGGAACCATATTTTGGCTTGTGGGGTCTTCGAGGTGGTTCATCTTCATAACTGTCATCTCTTGTTGACTGTGATGTTCGAAGCCTTGTAGACAGCTGTTTTCTGGTGTCTCTTTCTTCTTCGTGCTTACTTGAATGTTTTCTTGAGTCGTTTTCAGGCTTCCGGTGTTTTGGAGGTTCTTCTTCATAGTCATCATAATATTCTTCTTCAGCAGATAGTGGTGCTTTCGTTGTTACCATCGGCTTGTAAGCATACTTGCTGGCTTCGCTTTTAGGCACCGGTGGTTTAATTCTAGGTGCCGCTCGTGGTCTGTCATAAATTGAGCTACCGCTTGTAGGTTTGATAATAGACTTATCACTGGTAGACGATGTTGAAGCTGGTTTTTCACTGTGAACTTCTTCTTCTTCATAGTCTTCTTCAACAGGGCGTCTAGATCCTCCTTTAGGACGACTCCTTCTCCTGTCCTCTTCTTCCGGATAATCATCAACAGGCCGCCTTTTATAATATCTTCGTTCTGACGTCCTCTTATCTGATTTCCTGTCATCTTCGTGTCTATCATCTTCTTCATCATCGTCTTCGTACTTTCTTCGGTCCTTGTTCCTCCTTCGATCTGGTCTACGATCATCTCCTCTTCGATCATGCGTTTTCCTTCTATCCTCATCTCTTCGCCCTGATCCTCGTCTCTCATACCTTTCATCTTCATATTCTTCGTAATCATCGTCGTAGATCGGTCTAGGTCTCGGTCGCGGTCTCTTCCTCCTTCTAGATTCTGAGCGTAGGGGTCTTTCATCATAGTAATCATCGTAATCATCATCATATTCGTAGTAATCGATTAGTGGCCGTCTTCTTCGAAGAGGTCTTCGTCTTCCCCCAGGTCTACGTGGACTCGCTGGAGCTGTTGCAGGTGCTGCTCCCGTCAACAGAGGGTGTGGTTCCGAAGGTGGGGTGTACACAATCAAAGGTTTCACAGTAGTAGTTGATGCAGCTTGGTATAAAGCGTCATTTCTGCAATAAACCAATCAAAAAAAAAAATTATAACTACTTATTGTTAGATCACAAACCTGTGCCAATATTTCTTTGAATTGACGCAATCCACTTCGGACACAAAATGGCAGATAAAGGTTTTCTGGTCAAAGGCAGTATAATTTGCACATAAAAAGTCGTATCTCGTTCCAAAAAGGCAGTGATGATAGACCTGCAATAAATACGACCTTGGCATCAACAATTCTTAAAAAGCAGTATTGGTCGATAATTGAATGTTAAACATAGACAGTGTTGTAACTACAGACCAGAATTCACTTACATAACTTAATGAAAGTTTGACATATTGCATTTTTTAACACGCAGAAATTTGTGTGTAACGGTAGCAGATAAACGTGAAACTATTCACTTGATCTTATAGTTAGTTAGATTACTTTAGACAATCTTTAGCTCGTGAAGGAATTTATGGAAGATACAGTAGACATGCATTTTTTCTACACTTGAGTTTACGTAATCAGTGATTTGGAGAAAACCTAAACAGCGAAATACCACGTTTCTTGGTGTTCAAAACATGATTAATGATGTTGTTTCTATTCTCTAAATGTTGCAAAGATAGCACTTTTTAATGTCAAGGACAAGTTAGTAAAGAATGCAAAAGAAGATTCGTAAAAATGTTTGACATTGAAATTGTCCTTTAGTCTAAATGTAAAAACAGGAGAAAATGCTTATTACGAAAAACGCGGGTTTTTGGTGTTTCATTGAAAAGATAATGAGACTGATTAATTATGTATGATGCGTTAAGTAAAATAATTAACAGAAGTTTTATTAAGATGGACTTTTATTTTTTCTACACTTTCTATAACGGTGTGTGGGGATTTACGCATAATTACTAGTCTTGTGTGCATTAATGATAGTTTTCCGTTGTTTGTAAGTTGTCATTCAAGTTCATTGAAGAAATGAATTGTAAAGACGCCTGGCAGATGTTTCCATTACCTACTTTATGAGTGATTCAAAAAAATCCAACTTTTACAAATTGGGGTTCCAGTATAATAAATACGAAGACGAAAAGTGTTTCGATTGTGTTGAGAAATTAGGTAAACTATATCGAGATCGAAATGAAACTGTTTACCAAGGTATACTTTTTTATTTAAAATCAGCTTTCTTGGAACAAAATAACATTAATAAATTTTTAAAACTTAGTACAATGATTAGATCAAATAAATGTAAAAATTAAATACGTTGATAGACAGAACATTATTCAACTACAACTAAGTTTTAAATAAAAGGAAAAAAAATCAAGTACATTTTAAATTTTTTAGTTTTCAGATGCTTATAAGTAATTATAAACGTTGTTAATGACGTTGGACATTCCAAAAAAAATCTTATAACTGGAGAAATAGTTATACTTAGTTCAATACAAATTTTCAAAAAGTTTTTAAAAAAATAAATAAAATTAATTTAAAATTTCCAAGGAATGATTTTTTATATTTTAACCAACCAGAAAGAAAATGAAATTTAGGGATTTGACGCTTCCGTTTTTAGATTTCTTCTCTCGAGAAATAAGAAAAAAGTTCACGAGATCCTTTATTAATATTTTATAAAAAAATAGGAAACCTTCCAACTTTCTATATTTAAGTTAGTTAATTATGTTTAATTAGTTTTAAAATTTCTACAAAATTGTGGAAAAATCTATTATTCCAATTACACAAATATGTATTCAAAATACTGTTTGTTTTTTTAAATTATTGGTAGTGTAATTTTGGGTATAAAATTCGAAAGCAGCAATAATGTTTTTACACCGTGTCACTTTTTTAGGAAAAAGTGCCTTGAAGATTTCAACGAACCTTAGAAGCATAGAAGAAAGATTTTAGAAAAAATTAAATGCCAATGTGGTAGTAGTAAAATTACAAAACATCTACGACAGGCAAAGAAAAAGTAGAAATACGTTTATCTATGTTGTATGGTTTTAACAAATTCTAAATACGTTTTCTCAGCTCAAACAATTTTAGCTCTATATTTGGTTTTTCGACTTAATCATACACTCCATATCTGTATTATAGATTTCTATTTGTTTTAAACCACTTTAAAAAAAGTTATGCTAAAAAACCGGACCAAAAAACCAAAATTTATAAAGTGAAATATTTTAGTTAAACTGCATAATTATGCAATATAAAAATTTGCATTTTTAATTATTTAATTTTATATCATTATTAAAATGATGGTAAATGTACAATATGAATATTAATTGTGCCTAGCAAGTTCATAAATTACAAAAAGTGAGAATAGTGAGACCTTGTTATTAATCAGGAAATTCAAGTAATTCAGTAAAAGTCTAGTTGGAATATTAATGGTCCATTCTATTAACATACTAAAATGTTACGATATTACTTACAACTTGAGTTTAATTAAAGTAATAATGACAATTTGAGAAAGTGACTGGTATCAGAAATACCAATCTTTAAAAAAATATAAGTTTTTTATGCAGTTTTTATTTAACTGAAAGAAAGAAATTTTTATATACAGGTTGATTCACAAAGTTATGTAAATATTTAAACCGAAGGCTGTATACGTAAAGAGCTGCTGCAAAATATTGTACATTTGTAAAACAAATTATGGTTTATTGTCTTTAAATGTGCATCACATCACGTCATAAAGCCGAAAACTGACAATTCTACAATAAATCAGAAAATGTCATTTTTAACACTGTATTTGTCAGGTTTTTCGTGCCGATCCAATAAACTCTCAATAAAAATGTCAGCGGTTCTGGTTTTGAGTCTTTTTGTTAAAAACTTTTTTTTTGTTACTATTATTTTTACTGCTACAGGTTAAAATATTTGGATAACTTCGGGAGTCACGTGATAGTTACTTACTAGTTTTTTTTTTATATCAGGTTTAAAAGTAGACTGTGTTTTAATTTCTATGATTTTTTTACGTTTTGAGTAGTTATATTTAAATAATTAATAAAAATTGTTGAGTTTTTAATATCTCATATTTTCTCAAGGTCCACGGTTTAAACTTTATAAAGAGCATAAACTCTAGTAGAAAGTGTGGAAGCACATTTCCGATTCACGGTTTTGAAATTAGATGAGTATTTTGTTGCTTTATTTTAAACTTATAACTATATATATCCAATTCTGTATTTGTTTTTTTTAGAAACCAGCAGATAATTAACAATCTAGGAAGTGAGTATGTCATCAGCTTCACGTTTATAGTACTTATTAGATAAGTTCTTGAAACAAGTATAATTTCATCAAACTTTAAAAGATTTGAAATTTTTTTACTTCGGTCTCGTTCTTCCTAGTTGGATTCCCATGTCAACACCTCTATCACAAATTACATATTATTACATTATTACTATACAAATTACTGCTTATGTCATTGTCGTTATTGTTCGTTCACCAGGCAGTGGAAAGTGGTGCAAAAGTCAGTTCCGCTTTTGAATAATCATTTTTTCATTTACATTTTTCCTCAATAAATAACCAAGGTACCTACCACCTTAATTACAGATTTTTTATTTCTATGTTCCGGTACAAGTCATGATAAATTACAAGAAAATGGTACCGTTGAATACCGTTGAAAATCTTGTTACATTTCCGGAGTCTGATTCTTGATCAAGATAATGTTATTTTTAGATGTTAGAATGGGCCATGAAATCTGCGTCCAACGGCTATGTCCATATCATTATGTTAATTTTATTGTTAGACAACAGTTAAAATAAAATGTCAGGTGTAGACTATATTAGCCCGGTTTAACGTTACAAGTTGGTTTAGTGTTACTACCAATTTTAATCAGTTTAGACATAGAAAACAGGCTGAATTTCTATTGTTTAGTGTTTTAGATAATTAGAACATGTCTTAACAACGTACACGTTGTGATACAAGCTATCTATCTTAATTGTTACATGCATTACATGGATAGTGTATCTAAATTCTTTGTTTTATTTAGAAATTTCCATTTTATCGCTTGTTTATTTTACGGACAAAAAGCGACTCGGTACTTGACTGTAATTCACCAGAACAATTTCACTGTCGGAGTGAAAGTGAATTATAATAATAATCAAAAGACAAATCTTGCAAGGTCAATTTCTGTGACAATTGTAGTTCGGTTACCTGAAGATGTTATCACAAGCAGCAGTGATAAAATCTGAAGGCACTGAAGCGCCGATTTCGTAACACTGGATAATTTCTCAGAAAATTACAAAAAAGTCCTTCAAAATCCTTTAACCTTAGGAATTTATTAGAAAGCGGCCGCAAAAATGCAGGAGACTGCAGGAACTGTCTTGCATAACAATAAAAAAACAGTTACGCTGTATTTTTACCTGACATTTATGAGGAACACTGGCATAGAAACCGTCGTGTAAACCATCGCATTTGAAGTCAATATCTTCGGGCACTCTTTCGTAAAAAGGATATTCTGATAAATTGTACCCATTGAGTTCTTTGGGCAAGTTGGGGTCCCATATGTAATCCACTTGGGGAATTCCTGTGAGAGTCGGTTTGGTCCCATTCGCGGCTTCAGTACTCACTTCAGTTGCAGTCTGGAAAAATAAATATCGGTAATAATGTGAAGGTCGTTTAAAACCTGTCTCTTGGAATGTATTGCAACGAAATGCGTGTACGATCTCGGAAAATTTACCAGAGACAGACTCAGTACATGAGTTCAAGTAATAGAAAGTTCAGTATATAGACCGCAACGAAATTCTTTAATAATTATAAAAGATAAACGCAGTGTTAATGAGCAAAGATTTAGTCAGTTCATAACCAAAGAAAATTTTATTAAAATGCGTATTAAATTGAGACTTAGAGAAAATGGCAGCATAAGGTACCCAACAAGGACGCCAACATCCGATATAAACAAGAACTTCTAAAAAACCTCTTATGTAACAGTCATTAGGTGTTTCAAATAAAGCGTTTATTTTATAGCCAACTTGCGTTACAATATAGCAATTACATGGAATTAACAAAAGAAATTTTAAGTATTGTTGTTTTTCAGTGGCTGGTTTTTTGATTCCCATTAACAGGTTTTATTTGGGTTTGATGTTGGTATTTCACTTGTGGCTAAATGAAAGTGAAATGGGGAACCTTGAATTTATGTTTAGAATCCATTGAGAGCATTATTTACATATCTTGGTTTTCTACATAGCGTTTGCAGAAAAATAAAATCTATCTTGTGCTGCTCAAAACGTGACAAGTTCTCTTAAATTCAAAACAACTTTATTAGAATTAACATACAACATGATATGTTTTACACTCCCAGATGATCAATGTCTTGTAAATTTTCATTTCTAGATGTTAAATTTACAGGTGTGCTTCCAAACGCTTCCAGATGATGTTGTAGCGCTTCTGGTTCATTTTTTGCAAAAAGAAAATTTAGCAAGCCATTTTTATATTGATTGAAACTTTGTTTCATTTTTTAATGTGTTACCATTCTAGAGTTAACAGAAACTGACGGAATTTTTATGACGTTCTCGAAAAACTGACAAATTCAGACTAATATTTGCTTAGTTACAGTTTTTGAAGCCATTATATTAATTATTTATTGTTTAATTAACAATTGGGTCTTCAACTGCGTGAAACGAAAAAAATGCTTCCGGATCTATAGGTTTCTCATGGAAGTGTTGATGAGAAAATGTTTTTGTGAATGAATTTTGCATGTTATAACCATTAGATAATAATATGTGTTATTATAATACAATAGTGTTTAAAATGGTAATGGTGAGTTTTGAGTGGTTGACTTTCTTTTATCTTTAATAATTTTTGGGGTGGGCGAGAAAAAACCGGTTATGCTCTTTCGTATAATCGTTTTAATCTCTTCTTTTCGCAGAAATAAATTAGGTTCTGTCACTGGATAAATCTGAAAGTGTTAATAATTTATGGCTTAATATAATAAATACTACAGTAAAAGTTTTTGTGCATTTTATCACAAAACAGTTACGTAAGTTTGTGCAATAAACTATTGAATTATTAAGGTATTTGTATTTTTTGTTGCACGTTCATTTGGTGCAATTTTATCAATAATTTCTAATGATTAATTGAAAAAATGTGAGCACGATAGTTGCACCAATTTATTAGAGCAGTGAAACTATGACTAACGATTAGTTTAATTAATGCTTTTGTTTGTATAATAGTAATTATGACAAATTAAGACTAAACATGGTGCATTAGGTTTAAGCAAAATTAATGACCTGTATTAATATAAAAGATTGTCGATGATAAATATTTCTTGAAAATACACATAATTCTAAAGAATATACTTAAACTTCAAAGAAAATACATTGATGTGGTTCTTACCAAAAAAGATCGAAATATTTTACATTTTAAGAGATTTATTCTGTAATTCAACACCTAATTTCAATAAAGCGATAACATTCCACCTAAAGTTAGAAGAGGATAAAAAATAGCAACATTTGTCTTTACCATTTTTGCAATGTTTCGGAAGTGTGTGATAAAAAGTTTCAGAGGATAAATTGTTTTTGACACAGCTGAGTAAAAAAGCTCATCAAAAGTGAAACAAAATGAAAATATTTGTGTGACGGTTAGTTTAATCTCTGCGAAACTCTTTTTGCAACAGGTGAGAGGTTTTGTTAAGATTTTCTTATTTACTCACTTAAGTATACTTTGAAGAATTATGATGAAAACATTTCTTTAAAGTCATAAAATACACGAAAAAAAAATGAAAATGTGCGAGAAACAATGTTTTGCTTAATTACTGGAAAATTCGCTCGCTTCGCTCGCGGTAGACAGTTGACACGCTTTGTTACGATTTTCTTAATTGCTCAGTCTAGAAAACTTAAAAAAACTACAACTTTCTCTCGAGCAAAGCAATTAAGAAATTGATGAAACATGATTTTAAATTTTTTCCATGTTTTCACTCTTATTATTATTGTATATTATTCAGTAATAAGTTACAAAAATTAAACTCTGGATAAATAATTATAATTAGAACAATTTGCCAAATTTTTTCATTTAAAAATTAAAATATTAGGGTTGAATTTTCATAAATTTAAAAAAAAATACATGAAAAAATGACCGAAAAGTCAAAAAGCGTAAATTTGAAATTTTTTTGTCCTCACTTTGAGAAGATCTTTATACTTTTAACTATTGGTGCAATTTAAATTTTGTGATTAGAAAATACTTTACTAATTTGAAAGCAAAAAATCTAAATTATTAAAAAAAAAAACTTTTAATGTGTTTAATATATGTTGATATGATAAACATACCTGAGTAAAAAAGTATTATTTTTAATTATACATACAATGACTTAAAAATGTTTGCCCTAATTATATTCTGTTATGGTTATTAGTTTCTAGTAGAGGAAAAAATAGTTATAAATCATACATTTATATGGGAAATTCGATTCAAAGAATATTTTCTTTCACAATTTTGTATAACAGAAACAAGATCTCGGAAATGTACTGAACTATTTGGGAAAAAAAAGAAACCCAACATTATATAACATAACAAATGTTTATTTTGACTCTCATTCACAGATCGATAAATTATCGAAAAATGATGTTTCCTAATTAATACATTTTGTTAATATTAGAATAATAATTTACTAGTGATTTAGTTTTGTAGGATTTTGAGAAAAACTAAAAAATCATTTAAATCCTTATGCAAAAAATAACAAAGAAAATTAGGAACTTTTGTTATGGAGTCATTTAAAATAGATTGATTTTTTTTTAAAACCATATTGGTAGTGTACGTTTTTTATACTGTAAAGTGAAAGATGTCACAAATATACGTTAAATATTTTTTTTTGCACATTTACATGTGTTGGGAATTCAATTATCAGTATTAATTGATTTTCAGTTTTTATTTTTTTATAAATAAATTCATACTATACAGATATAAAAAAAAATAAAATTAAACTTGTAATTAAATATGATATTATTTTGTTTCTTTGTAATCTTTTACAAACTTCTACGCTAAATGTCATTGTATTAACTACGTAACACATATGGTGAGTCAATATTGCACAAACTGATTTTTTTCATTCCTAAAAATCATTAAGAAAGCGTAAAAAGTTGCACTTGACCTAATAGTTTATTAGCAGTAAACCAACATCATCTTTGTTCTTTTTACAGAAATTAATGTGAAATCATCAACTTCAAGTTGATTACGGGTACTTATTTTTACACAATATTTAATTTGTCTAGTGTCAAAGTATTGGTTCATAAATAATAAGAAGCTGTGCTTTATATTTATTACTGACATTTGTTGTAAACAATATTTTTATTTTAGTTGTTTATTTTATCGTTACGACTCGTGCTTTTCGCCCTCTTGCCACTTGGAGGACGGTAATAAGTCATGGGGTTTCAAGAGCTTGAACAAATATTTATTTTATTAAGCGTGTCTTTTTTGGTATTCTTATATTAAGTTTTAACAATGTAACAAAATAAAAAAGTTAATTGATAAATTATTAGAAGTTAATTAATACTTATAGAATATTAATAAACTTTTTTTTTTGGAAATTTCTTAGGATTTTTTCAAAACCTATTACTTTTTTCCATTCTTTCAAAATAGTCAACAACGCTATAAATTGTAGCTTATCACTCGATAATAAAGCAGGAAAGTTGTTTTCTGTGATGAATTCATGTTTTTATGACATTTAGAGACTAAGTCTCTGGCATGATTTAAAAACGATCGTCCTAATGCCAAGGTTTTTGAATTTTTCCAATTTAGATTGTATACTTTCACACTGACCTCATCTGGAGAAGATTCTGAAGAAGTTGCTTCTGTTGTGGTAGTCGTGGTCGTCGATTTACCAAATATTAATGCCGTCGCTCTAATTCCGTAAACATCCTGAAGACTTAACCAAAGAACACCTAACAACAATAAGAAAAAGCTCATTAGCGAGAAAGTAGTAAAAAGTACAATAATTGTTTATAACATATGCCACGCAAATGAAATGAATCTGGGTGAAGGTTATTAGATTATGATTTTTTTGAAATTTTGGTTTTTATACGAGTATTAAATGCGCATTTTAAGTGTGAACTAAATGAGTTTCTTGTGGTGAGTGGGACACATTTGTATTTCTTGAGTGTATTAAGTACATGGGTTAGAATGGTTAATGCGAAGTGGATAATTTCAGTAAAAGTAAAATGGACTAGGCATAACAAGTCGAACAAAATGGAAAGTTAGATTTATTGGGAAAATTTATGAACCGTGGAATTACAAGGTCACCTAACAAAATTTTGAGAAAAATAATTAAAATTCGTTTAATACTAATTTCTACGAACCTGCCGATAACAGTATCCAAATCCCAGGCGGTCTTTTCATCCTCCTATAACAAACAAAAATTTATGAAAATTTGCGCAATATCCTCGATTACCATAATTGAATAATGTTTGCACAATTACGGTGATGAAATTATCCAGTTTTTAATTCATGAATTTATAAATCGTGCTGAACCGTTAAAAATGGTCACATTGTAGGTTTCATCTTCACGAATATCGTGAACTTCGCAATTATCTGCGCTATTACTCCTTATTACTCAAATAGCTAAAACTGTGAAAATTCTAAGGAGTGGGTAATGATTGGAATTTCATTGGAAGGTTAATTTCGCATAAATTACGAAATTAAGGCTATCGATAATGAAAATTCACTTTGATGTAGATCATGCATTCAAATACAAATGCATTAACAGTGAAAGGGAAAAGCGCTCGGATTTAAGGCGTGATTAACAATATTTAACAAATTAGAACTAATTAAAGTATCAAAATGAGAAAATTTTTAATTAGCAAATTTTTATCTTATCATTTGGTGAAACGTATTTTGAAAACACGTTCGATTTTGTTATAATAAAATAGAGAGATAGAATATTTAGCCAACATCTCTTTATTACGAAGTTTATGGTTGTAGTTATGTTAATCGCAATTTATTCGTTAGATTGCTAATAAAAATAAAACATGTGCTGTTAGAAATCAAGAGGTCAGAATGAATTCGTCATGTTATGGTTCATTATAGTAATGTTTGAAATAAACGCCAATTTAGTTTTGTAAAATTGTAGGACGTAATTTTTTCTTCCCACTAAAATCCAAACAAAACTTATAGTTTTTAAATTAAACGTGTTTTACAGGATTTGAAAAACCTGTTTATTCAAACTTGCTCTTTATTGAGCATAAATCACATTTAACTTAAAGCATTTTTTTCTAAAAATAATTGTTTGCCAAAAAATATTTCGGAAATTGCATGATTTTACCCATTAACCTCGACCTATACTAGGAAATCATCCTTGGAACTATTTAATGATGACCAAAATGAGCTTGTTTCATCAAAAATTTAACAATAAAATTCAGTGTTATTAGGTAATCCTATTAGGCAATTTTAATTTTACATTTCCTCTCAATGTTCAATACAAACTCATAGAAACTCTGCAAATAATTTCTCTATCGGCGTTGATGTGGCGTGAAATGGATATTGCAAAGAAACTCGACAGTAAAGTTACGAGTCGTCGAACTATGGATTCGTTTTCATTATAGGTACACTGTAATTTATTATTTTACAAAGTATTCAGTTTTTTTAAGTGGATAGTTAATATCTTTGTACGCTATTTTTGTGTTCTCACCTTTTTATAATATTTTTGCAAATCCCAAATATGTAAAAAATATAGTTCTCTGAAGTAAAGAAATGTCCTGAAAATTTTTACGAAAAAATGAAAGATTCAAAGTCTGAACATTTTTCAAAAATACTAAAATTTCTAAAGTTTTAAATACGTCTATGTATGGGATTGCCAAAAATTCTAAAGAATTTTTTTTATTCCATTTTTATGTTAAAATTTCTTAAGTTGTGACAGCTTTTTAAGATTTTTAGAATTATTCAAAAAAAAAAGACTAAAATTTTCATTATTTTAAATTCCTCAAACAAATCGTTGCAGATGTGATCGTTCTTTAAAAGTTTTGATTTTTTTATAGCATAAGCTTTACTTTTGTAATATCCTTAATATTGCCTACCGAAATAAAGTAAGGATTCTATAAGGATTCTAGAAATTCTAACTTTGTCTTTATTTCTAGACAGAAAACTCACCGAGATTTGATATTATTTGATTTACAACCATTTATATTACGGTTGTTTTTTTTTGCTAGTTTCAAATTCAAATTTTTAGAAAAAAATACAACGTTTTAATAATTCTTTAAATAATAAATCACTCAATTAAAAACCTTGTCTACTTTTACAATAAAAGTGCAGGTTTGTAGGTGACATTATCCACTTTCCAGGCGGGCAATAAATGTAAACAAAGCGTGACTTTTAAAAAGTTAGAACTCTTAACATTACAGAGATATCTAATATTTTGAAGTCTAATACGGCTGGTGCATACCTAATCTGCAATTCATGTGTTTGTGACAGGCGAGAGAGTCTAAAAAATAAGAGAAAAAAAGAAAGTTTTGTTTTAGTCTTTGAGGTAAAAGCATTGAAAGAAATTTAGTAACTGGCAGTTTGGAATAATTAAAATCAATAATGTTTATTCTATTGAATTCTATTATCATGTTAAGGTGTAATAATTTTTGAGCGATTTGATATAATGTGTAACGAGCTAGTTAGTAGTTCAAAATTAAACTACACAAAAAAATTAGTTCATCTTTGAGCCCAATTGAGTTAAAGAGTTAATTCAAAGTTATGTCGAAATACAACCGTTTAATATATATATCAAGTAAAGATAGCTGTGTTTTTGATCTTTTTTTTAAAAAACGTAGGTAGTTAGTTGGCACTTGTAGAAAGTTAATTAGAATATAATGAATCAGAGAATTTTAATTATAATAATTATATAATTAGAAATATTAAATAATCAAATTGAAATTTTGTTTGCCACCCATCACATTGTTGCAACAACATAATATCAAGGTTAAAAAGCATTAACACTTTTTTTTTAAATTTTATCGCTCGTAGCGAGTTTCGAAGGTCTAAAAGCTCTAGATGATAATTTTAGAACTTATAGAAAATTTACATTGCTTTGCTAGGACACACTGTAACTAACCGATTAAACTTTTATATATTCTAAATATTTAAAAAAAAGTATTAATTTCTAATGATTTAATTTTAGAGTAGAAATTTTCGGTATTTAAAAAATGTTAATTCTTTTAAAACAAGCTTTTAGCTTTTGGAAAGTACACACATATCATTTACATGTTCTAGAAATTTTACAAAAATAGGAATAATATCTTGAAAATTTTGTAATAATTTTGATTGATTGTAGAGCTTTTAGAGGTTGTATTAAATTTATACATGGAGATTCTAAATTTAGGAATTTTTTTTTGACTAAATTGTTTATAGATTTACAAATATCGATTCGGGTCTATCAGAAATTCAAATTTGTTTGGCCTTCATTATAAGCAATCTGTAAACTCTTAAAAACTAGAACTATAAATTTGACAAATATGCAGTTTAATTGTCAAGTTGATATGTTTGAAAGTTTAGTCTTAGTAAATAATCATATAAGTAAGCTACAGTTATAAGTATTTTGTATTACTACTATTTTATATATTGTCAAATATATTAGGATTATAATTTTGCAATTACATATCATTACAGGTTAAGGAAAGAAAACACTTTGATATTTAAAACAGGAAACACATATTACGTAACCTGACATTATTATAATCAAGATTAAGAACTGCCTCCACATAGAAGATAGTGACGTAGGATTTGTTTATCGGTTATTCAAAAATGTGTGGAACTCATTGTTTTAGTTGTCACCGTTATGAAACATTTGTTGGCATAATATTAAACCGCCATAACCGTTTCATATATTACGTCATTAACTACAGAACAGTATCAAATTTTGGCCTTTTTTCATCCAGTGATGTGTACCAGAAACAATTTAGGTTAGCCCAAAAGTGAACAATTTTATAGGTGAATAACGGAGCAAGACCCACAAGAACGCCTTTGATTTTACTGTTTTGAGTTAGCATAACCGACTCGTTTACGCAAGCTACCATAAATTTTTGAAAGTCAAATATAAATTAATTGCAGTTATTCTTGAATTTTAATGTGTTTGCATAGTTAAATAATAAACATAGTTTCATTTGTGTACATTTAAATAACACTAGAATATTTATGGGGAGATTTTCCTTAGAAATTGTATTGCTTAAAGTAACAGAGTTGCTAAGAGTCTAACTTAATTTCAATTTGTAATTTTCTCTTCACATAATGTAACAGAATCGAACCGAATCAGTCAATGACTTTTTCTTAGAAACAATTATAACTTAATAATTGATACATTATTGGCAAGCTAAATTACGCAATACAAATAATTTAAAATTGTTACATAACTGTATTTACCGTAATACAAGTTTTGTTTGATTGTAATAAACCTAGTTGACGTTGGGTAGAATTACCTACACGATTAGAAATTACTGACATAAATTATTGGTTAAGTAAGTATTATGATACTATAATTATAACGCAGTTCTCAAATGATTATTTTGTTTATAATATTTTCCTGACATTTAGTAAACAAATATTAAATCGTTTTTAAACCATGCACGCTAAACTGCATTGTAATTAATAAAAAAAAGAATTGTCAAAATATAAAAACATTAGTCAAATATAACATATCATTCAGTGCTAAGTGGTTTCAATGTGATCAATGCGCACGTTTTGACATTCGGAATTTAAGACATTCGTCTAAAGTTCTAAAGCATTATTTTTTATGTTTTCCATGTTAGTTTTCACTTTCGTGTTGTCTTAAAAGTTATAGAACAAATTTTGAATGTTTTACTAATTTTGTTTGCTATGAGCGAGTATTGTGTTCACATTCAACTTAATAAGTAATAAAATTGGAACAAAAATAAAAAGTGGACAAAAATCTTTCAGTCCGACATTAGTTTTCGAACTTGCATTACGTAATCAGCATAATCATTGGTGACAAAACGCTTATGTAATTTGAAATTATATTTTACACTTATCCACACTTCATTATCAAGTAATTTGCATTTTCCGACAGAATATTCATTAATTTAACGTTTCCATGATATTCACGAACGTTTTACGATTAAAAGTGTTTAACGAGGGTAATTAACCTTTCTATTTTTCCTTATTTATTACTTTTATTATATAAAGAGTTAGAACCGTAACTAAGATTTTCACCTGCTTTTCTATACGCAACAAAAGAATCGTTCAAATACACCTGTCATTGATTGGAAAATTATACAGAAAATGCATACTTTAACACATGTTGTAAAGATGAGACTCAAATAGAAATTTGACCATCAAGAAGCCAAAACAAATATTTATATAAAAAAAACGGTTAGGCACCAACTTGTAAATTTCGCCGAAACAACAGGAAATTGAATTTTTCTCTGATTTTAGAGGACAGCAACTCTTCACTTAGACCTTACCATAATAACATTAAAGATCAATTTTCTTCCGACCCACATATTTCCACCGTCAATGATTCACATGTGAAATCTCCACTCCAAATGTAGACAATCAATCATTCTTCTAAGTTACGTAAAGGTGTCGAATGCACCATTACTATTTATTTAAGGTGTTAGCCCAATTTGTGTACCGATTTACCGGTGGCAATGAAGTAATAAACAACTTTTACTTTCTACGTCAGGAGAGGGTCTATTTTTTCATTTCTGCGAGTACGTGTTTTGGGCTAAATTGCGACACAGAAACGATAGAAAATTTATGTGTGGCGCTATTTGATTGTAAGTAGCGATAGTTGTTAATTTTATTGTTTCAAAATTCATACTGTCTGGAACTATAATTTGGCCGGAAAATGGATCATGTGAAGGGTGTTTTCTCTCGGGAATCTTGTTGATTCGATGAGAAACTGGTCAATGGTTGCAATTGCTGATTTTACATAAGTTAATTTATCAGTTAAAAAGCTTAAAGTCGTGCAATGAACTTGTTATTTCATTTCCTCAATGTGTTTCCGTTAACATGGGCTCCTTTTATGTCGTAGACTATTGTTGGTTTATTTCGAAAGCATGTCAGTTGTGAATATTAATAAACATCGTGCATTGAAAAAATTTTGTAATGAACTTGAGCAATAAAGTTGTGAACTTTATTACTCACAAATGAAGACACTGACTGCTGAGTAGGTAAACCTGCTCGTCAAAGCATTGCTTGTAATTTAAATAAATTTGATATTTTTCATGTTCTTGTAAGTATTGCCAATCAGTTCTGAAAAATAATTAGTAATGAGTAAGCCTCAATTAAACTAGTTAGACTAGAGGAATAAACAGACTAAATTCAAATAGTCTAAAATAAGAGAAAATTCCATTAAACTGAAATAAATTAAACTAAAAAACTAAATAAGATTATTAAAATTTGGGTTGGACTACTAATTAAATCAGATACCAGCTTCGTTTCATTTTTACTAATGGCGTGGGTTAAATGTGAATTAAATTCCACGAAACAACAGGACTAATTAGGCTTAAGCTACCATCTAATAATTCAGATTAAACAGCTTGGAATATTCATTTTAAAAATAATGGTTTTTATTTTTTTCCTATTATTAGAAATATAGAAACTAATCTAAACTAGTAGAAAATAAGCGAGATCCCGCCAAACTGAAAATAATACGACTAAATTAAATTTAAGCAGATCATTATGATTAAGTAATTAAACTAATACCTGTTAGATTAGCTAAATTAAACTGATAACTAGATTAAATCGATCTAGACTAACTCGCGCTGACCTAAAATAAAAATATTTAATAATTTTTAAAATTAAAATATCTGTGACTATTTTTAATAAATCCGATGAGAAGAACGTATCTAGTTTAAAATAGTTTAACAATTATGGTAGGTTTAAACAATTCATCAAATAGCTGGGCCTTAGATTAAATTTTCCGACGGATCAGTTGAGTTTCAGTCGATTCGACCAGTCTTCCGGATGGTCTACTTGAAATGACATTAGATAGACTACAAATTATTTATTTTGACTAAATGTTGCAACAAAGAACAGAATGTGGCTGAAATAAATGGGAAGATATATCTTAAGTTGTAGATAAATTCAGTGAGTTCAAAAATTCTGTAATTAAAACAACATAAAAAAATCTGTATTTATTATTTAAGTAGTCTTTTGCTTAAATCAAAAACTTTTAGTTATAAGGAAAAAAGCAGGACCAGCTTTTGTGCCAGCAACTTTTCGTATTTTGGAATCTCGTATCTGACGTTAATTTAATTTAAAATTGAAGTGTCTTTTTTTCAGTCTGATTTAATTTTTAACATCTAAAAATCAGATCTACATTTTATTACTTAATTTCGATTAATTTCAAAACCTAAGATTTATGTTGACATTTAAAAGTAATGTTTAATTTCAACATTGATAAAATTTTAATGTTCTTAGTAAAAACCAATTATATTTTCATGTCCTTACATCAAAAACTTGTTATTTTATTAAACAAATGTTTGATTTTTTTATCCTGTTACTTCATGCTCTTGTTATCTAATTAGCTTAAAATATATTTTTTTACATAGTATAAATGTAGATGTAACAAAATGTTTTTTCTCAGTTTTCTAAAATCGTGATGCGGAATTTACACATTTGCATAATGAAATCAATTTTGTTAGGGCAGTTTAATTTTAATTTCAACCTGTTTTAATACGAAATTAATCATAACCAATTTTGGTACAGACAGTTTTTTGTTTTATACGCTATAATATGCAAAGATTATTGATTAATACACTGATAAGTACGTTAACTTCCTCATTATAATTAAATAAAATTCAATTTTCATTGAACAGTCTACGAAAGAATCGAAAGGACAGCAGAAATATAAATGTCATGAATGCAGAAACATGCAGAAACCTATAAAACATAGAAACCATTTTAAAAATACAAAAAGTAGAGGAAGAATGAGGAAAAGACGTAAAAGTATAGGAAATTACGATCGAGGAAGTGAGGAACTAGAATGGCTCCCAGGCCTGGAAACATTCCCGTCAAATTACAAAGTAAAGACCAGATATATTTATAGAGTATTGATTCGAAGGCAAATATCCCGTGAGACTGAATATTGTATATAATGTGTTAATCAAAAAGGAATAAAAAAGTATGCGTAAACTGCAAGAGAGAACCTATCAGTAAATTGATGAAAAGGTTATACGACAGTTATAAAATGTAAAAGCAAAAAAGAATATAAATAAATATTGACTTTTTTCAATAAATTGGGAATTTTGAGAAGAAAAAGCGCGTGTAGATATAGAAATGTAAGAGAATTGTTTATACATTCTTTTCTTTGCTCACGATCAATCATTAATAGGTAACTGCAAGAAAGACATGCTTAGAAAGCTGAAGTAAGAGTTAGTTAAAATTTAAAGCAAAAAAGGTGGATAAATAAAAAATAGTAAATGCGGAAAAATGTTGTTCTAGCCAGATAAGATTGGATACAAAATTTAACGGAAACGAGGAAACTTTACACAAATGTATGACATGATAAGGGTATATAAGATATTTAAAACAGGCCATGTAAGGCATTAGAAAATCTAGAAGAAAACGGATAGAAAGAAGACTGTGGAATGAACACATAAAAAAGATGGAGCCACAAAAAAAAGCTCTTGAATATATGTCAATGAGCAAAAAAAAGATACATTCAGACTTATACCTACCTTTAATTTTTAATTCTGCTACTTCGACTACTGCAAACTATCATGACACCAATGTCATTATTAGTCCAAACTAATAATTGGATAAGTAACTAAAGAATATTTAATAGATACACATAATTAAATTGAAACCAAATTGAATGAAAGTGAAATAAACTAAATTTAAAAAACTGTATCAGTTTATTAAGCATCAGTAGAATAAACTATTATTAAAATAAGTTGGTTTAAACCAACTGGGATAACCACAACTGATGTAAATTAACCAGACTAAGTTTTACTTGAAGAATTAAACCGGTAAAAGGAGAGTGAACTTGACTAATATGTCACACCGGAGTGAAGTAATCTACACTGATCATAATGCGGCTAATATAAAAAAAAAACTAGTACTCATTAAAATAAAATAACATAGGCCTATTTAAATTGAATTAAATTGAATAAACTGAACTAATGCAACTTAGTAAATAAATGAAAATATATATAACTTAGAAAAGCCGGACATAATTTTAGGTTAAAATTACGAGTTAAGTTAAAAAACGTTTTCGTTCTTTCTCCCTAAAATTCCTCTGAGCACGTTTAATTAAGACCGATAAATTTGCACTGAGCAGTTAAATTTAAGTTCTAATTTAAAGCGATCAGCTCAGCAATAATGGCTACTTTTATTTTTCCATTTCATTTAGACAGGAACGGAACCACTGGTTTTAAACGGATCACTTTCGAATAAGCTCCTTGTAAGTTAGATTCGCTCTCGCTAAGCTGAACTAGCAATAAATAATTCGACTTTTGATGCAGTTTCGAAAATGTGGAATACATTTTTTTAGGTCGGTGTAATTTACTCAGAATACATATTCATTTACTTGTACTAAACTGAACCAAAAGGAACTAGTCAATCATAACAATATGAAAAAACTGGTCTGAAATGTTAAACTAAATTAGCTAGTTTGCACTAAACTGTACTAATTTCTAGTATATCATTAACTATATAATTATAAGATTTTTAATATGAGTTGTTGTGAGAGTTTTTTTTTAATTGCAGGTTTTATTAATCAGTCTTATATATGGAATCAGAAATTACTAAAAATTTGATCAATAGTTTTAACAGTAATACTAATAATATGTAACGTATGCTAACCAACCCTTTATAATATTGATTCAATTTGTCCTAGGTAGGTAGACTTTGTGTGTACCAAAGTGAAAATAAATTAAATTTTTATATTTAACATCGTCTTTGATGGACTTTAGAAAGTAATTTTCTTCATGTAATAAAATTTTAACGCATTTATTTAGCAACATATTACTTACAATTTATTAAAAGTAATTATTTAAATCCCAAAAATGTTTTCTACTAATACTTATCACATTATAACCACTTTCGGTAAACTTGCAGAGTTAAATTAATCAACTTCAATATAATGTTATTAGGTGGATAAAGAATGCTCGATATTTTGTTCTTCAACGTACCTATTATCAACAAGAATATAAATCAAAGTGATAAAATTACGTTACAGTATATCAACTCCTGCAATTTGCAAATTATCATCACATGTAACTTCACTGTAAACGATCTGTAATTTCTGTAAACGGAGTAAGAATAATGATAATAATAGTTTGTAAACGTGTATACACTATTTCTCGGAAATCGTTTCTACTTCTAGATGAGTGATAGGTCGTCTCATCTAATGGTTTTTAATGTTGGCAGGTTGACAATTAAATTGCAAAAGAAAGTCAACATGCTGTACAAAGATGTTATACTACATTAAAAAAGCATTGTAAAATCCTTGAAGGAAAAATGTAACTTTTACTTTTAAAATGAACAGTATCTGTACGATGTTATTAAATACAGTTTTAATTATTTAAATGAAGACACCGCTGGGCATGCAAAAAATTACACCACGTAAATTGAAAAATCTCTTGTTTGTGGCAAAGGTTTGTGAGTCATCAAAATTTATGTTAATAAATAAGAATCCTAAAAGTTTTATTTTTTTCTCTACTTAATTAAATTTTAAGACCCAAAGTTGTTTTCCATAAATTAAAGTCTGGTTTTGAAATCGAGTCTTCTCTTTTTTGGAACAACTTTTTTCACCTAAGATAGTTGCGTTATTTTTGTCTTAATATCTTATTGCTACATATTCTAATGCGAATAACTCTCATGTCGTGTTACGAGGCTCAACTACGGTAATAATAGTAATTACAATTCAAGTCATAACAAGACACATTTAGAACTCAACTTTCCTCTATGCTCGTCACTTTTTTAATGTATTCAAATTTACCTAATTGGACTAATTTAAATTTTGCCTGACATCGACGTTTTGATCGATAAACAATACAGTCTGACCTAGTTCACTGTTCTCACATTTCTATCGCAATTTTGCAAAATCTTGCGGTTACACTATAAACATGCCATTGAATTTCACCAACATTGCCTAAAAATTTAGTTACATTTATGTTTCACTTTTTAATAATGTGTGAATGCTTTAAAGATCGTTGCTCCCACATTCTAAAAAGTCATTTTTTTCGCAAATTTTTCACGGTAATAACGGTAATAACATTGGCAAGAGATTTGAACTCGAACGATTTAATGTAAATGTAATGTAACCATGTAATTGGTACATTAATCGATGATCGTGAAAATATCCACAATTAAACCAATTACACTTCGATTTATCCCAACTTTCTGGTAAATGGGTTCGTGCAACCAACAGTCAAAGAAATAGAGCAGAAATTGCCGTTTTGATAAGCTAAGAGCTTGGCCTCTATTCTGTATAGCCATTGTTTCATGGTTCTATCCTTGAGTAAAACAATTAAAAGTCAACGCGATTGGGATCTGTCAAGTACTGCGATAATGAGAAACTTTCAAATACATACCTATTTTTATGAAAGTTATAGTTTGAGCGTTATAACACGTATTGAACCAAACTTATGCAAGAAATATTGATTTATGCGGTTATCTTATGTAATTTTGTTTTATTTTAGCGTTGATTAAACTTTGAGGAATTTAAAAGTTTCACGATTTTGCTTCTGTTGTTTCACAGATGTCATTTTAAATCGAAGGTTTAACTTTTGAAATCATTGAGCGCTGAGAAAAATATACTTCCTCATCTGTAGCAATAACACTATGGTCTTTTGAGGGCGTTGGCGAATGTCTTTAGCCGTGTGGAAAATGGTACGAAATGTAACTACCGCCATTAAAAAGCCGATCACCTTCACTTTGCGTCGAACAGACTTAAAAATTCGCTTACAGCCACACCTTAACTACGCTGTTCATATTCTTAACACAACAAAACAGGTGCCTTTGTCATTTGGGATAACAGTATTCCAGATCGTAGATAAAGCTAAATTCATGCTTCGTTTTTTAATATGTTGACACAAGGAAAAGTAATAATAGCATTATTAACACTACTTAACACATTTTCATATTTGTCAAAAATTAACGATTTCTTTATGCAATAAAGCGTAAATTGTTATGTAAGTAAGTATGTTACCTATAAGTAAACCGGAAAGTTTGATAATGTCATAGGAAATCAGTCCGGAATTTTTATTGTCTTTGAAAGCTGCTGATCATGTGAATTTATTACCCGAGATCCTCACTTTTCGATCGATTTCCGTAATTGATGGTGCGAAAAGTGAAACCATGAAAGGAAGCGGTGGTAAATTTTAGACTTTTGAGTCGCACAATAGGTGCTAAATATTCCCAACAATACCTACTTATCACGCTAATTATGTGGCAATAATTTGATAAAAAAATTGTAAAGTTTGTTCTTGGAATCTCTCATTAATTTCTTCAGCAAGGTTCCGTTTTAATGTCGAAAATTAACAACGATATTTCCATGAAGATGTGAATAACACCATCGAAAATCCGGTTTTTGAGAAACGCTAATTTTGGGAAAAAGTTCGTTCAACTGCTAAGTCAACCGGAATAATCCTTTAAGAGATAAGTCAATATTAACACCGAATAGCTATTTTTAAACCTATTTTTTATTTGGATACAAGTGACTGGTTCGTAAATTATAACAAAGTTGTCCACTTACTTGAAAAGAAAGCTATTCACTGCTAGATTCTTGTAATTTCCTTTTTATTGTTTGTTTCGTCTTATCTTAAATGTTTGCGGTTTGTTACTTTTTGTAATTGCAATAATTTAAGGTTAAATCATTTTTTTTACCTTCTAGAAAATAGCAGTGTGCGATGTTAATTGTGGTATGTATAAATCGGCATCAAAAATTTAAACTCAAACAAAGATGACGAAGTTTACCGTCAATTTCTGAAATTTTAAGTTTCTCAAATATGTTAACAATTTCTAGCAAAAGTGTTCCTTAATTTAATTTTCTCTTAAATTTCAAAAGATTATGAAAACTTGAAAATTACAAATATTTAGAAACCGTAGTTAAAAATAACTTAAACATAAATAAAAGCAGAATGGATTCTATTGATAGCTACTGAATGCTTAAAATGTTTTAAAAGTCCTAAAAATATTACAAAACATTAAATTTTTAAGATACTGATTACTCCTGTTGTTTACAGTTTTTATTAAAATATGCATATATACAGGGTAAGTCAATTGTACGACATTCGTCGATCTTGTTTTTTGCATTTATGATATGAGATTTTTTAATACGTTATGATACGTGAAGTGAAGAAGCGCATAATGTAAAAATATTTTACTTTAGACAGACGGTTTCAATAGTCCAGGACTGTACTCATTTTTTTTGCATATTCTATTTTGTTGGTTCAAGTGTTTTGAATGCATATGTTGTTTTCAAGTTTCAAATGTAAGATTGCTCAGTTATTCAATTTTTTTTACAAAATTTAAAAATGGAAATTAAAGTAGATTTTTAGCAATTGGTTACTGAAATTTGGTAAGAAACTAAAAAAATCATTGCTCTGTTATATGGCACTATATAGTTGCTGCTATCATACAGAGTGTTCATTAGAACATTAGAAACACCTGTGTTGTCATATTTAAACAGCTACAACTTTGTTTTATTAAATGGAACACCTAAATCATCTTGCCCTGATTAAAATTTAAAAATTTATAACATGAGAATCCCTTTTGGTATTAGTTTTCTAATTTTTCAAATGTACGGTTATAAAAATTTAAAACACTGCAAATCTAAATTCTAAAGGAATAAAAAAAAGAACCTGAGATAATTAAAATATTGAAAGATATTAACGGATTTAAATATTATAGAGAATTTAAAAAAACCACAATAAACATAAGGTTTAGAAATTTTGGAAAACTAATGTTATTAAAATATAAAATGTAAAGAATAAAAAATTTAAAAAATAAAGGGGTTTTAGAATTACAAAGAATCTAAAGAATCAAAAAAAATATTAGAAAAATCTAAAAATATAGAGAAAGTAGAAATATAGTAGATATAATTTAGAAATATGGTAATTCTATAGCATTCCAAAAACTTAAATAATCTACAACGCAGAGCAATAAAGGAAACCAAGGCATCCACAAAATTAAAAAATAATAAATTTCAAAAAACATTTACTTGAAAAATGTGAAGAATTCATAAAGATGTATAGAATATAAAAATCTAGAAATTTTCAACAATTCAAAGAAGATAAAAAATAAATAGAGCCTAAAATATAAAAGAGCACCTTAAAGGTTCTAAAAATTCTAGTCCCAGTGCTGCGAAAAACTTAAAGGTTCTAACTAATTCGAGAAAATTTAGAAATAAAAAAAGGCTGTTTATCAAAACTATAGAACACCAAAAAAAAAAGAAAACAGGGAGACTTAACTGAATATAAAAAATTAAAGAATCCTAATCATTCTGAAGACTCGAAATGTTGAACAATTTATACGATCTAAAAAATCAAAAATTTAGAACAAAATTTGATAAAGTCAAATGGGCACAAAGACAGTTTAAAAAACAAAGAATTCATACAAATAATAAATAAATCGAAAAATCTAAGAAATATAAAAACTTCAAAAAATGAATATCACCCATGACATTCAAAATGTAAGAAGAATTTAAAAAATCATTTATATATTAAATTATAAATTTAAGAAATCTACAGAACAGTGAATATCTAAAGATTTTTAAAATGTAAGACATGCAAAGGATCAAGAAACAGAAACTTAAGCACAAATTTGGAAGATAATTTAAAAAATCTAACGAATCTAGAAAGTTAAATATCTTAAGGAAGCTAAAATATTCTAAATATTCAGAAAAAATCTAATAGTTGTATTGCAAATGTTTCAGTAGTATTTAAACTTATTGTTTGTTTTACATTAATTTACAAAATCTAATTATTATTGACATTTGTGAATATTAATCTAGCGATAATTAAACACATTTAACTATTGTTAAATAATATAAAAAATGTGACTATAAAGTGAAATTATAATGTTAGAATTATTGATTGTGTTTTTATTTAACTTCATATTATAAATATAAAATATAAGTGTGAATTTGTATATTGATGACATTTTCAATTTTTAGAAGTCCAATTCGCTCAAATTTTCATATCGTGACCGGACGCTGAGTTTTTTCTAAATTTTTTCTTTAATTGCTTCTGATAATTATTGTATTGTTAACGTTCTGTTTTCATCCATACATTAAAAAGAAGCAGACAGTTATAAAATAATAATAAATCGGAAGAAAAACAAACGTAAGTACTATGTAATGGGTAAATTTTTGATTTATTATTTTAGAAATCTCAAATCCCAATTCAAATAATTAATTCTATTGTTTGTAAAAACCACAAAATAGAGAACAAAACGTACATCTTCAAGAAAGTAAAACCAGACATAACTCTTTGTTAAATAAAGCAAGTGAAACCACCAAAAAAGAGAGCAAAACGGAAGAATTCTTATTTAAATTCCAATTACTTTTCGTAATGATAGCCAGCTGTGAAATGAAATTGTAACTTAAAACTAATTATAAAAGTACGTTCATCGCGTGTCGGTGGCCTTCTCATCTCGTGTTTGGCTTTTAAAAAAAATTAGCACCAAAATTCGAAAATAAGGAACCATGAAGTGCTATCACTGTTGACATTGAAAAGTTGACTACATTATAATAACAAAAAATCACAAATCTTTCGTCTTTCAAATAAAATATCTTAAGGTTTGCTTAAACAATTAGTGACCTTTCTTAGGAATTGAGCTTTTATTTTTGCTCACACCCTACAGGTGTGTTCTTTGAAAAATAGTTGGCATAAATTAAGGTCTCTATTAAAGTCAAGAGTGACAATTGTTAAGTGTAAGAGAAAGGAAAATCGATGCAGTATTTTTTATTTGTAATTCACGTTTACTGACCACATCTGCTAGATATAGTAATTATTGTAATTTTAATTATTGTGTCGTTCGCTAGTAGCACGACGAATATTCAGCGAAAGTTGACAAATAAATATGGAACTTTGACTTTTACCCGAAATGTCACGTTGCATACTTAACTGCTTTATTTTATTTACAAATTATAAGAAATTTAAGGTTTCTAACGTAATTGTGAAATCATTGCGCACGCTTAAGTAGCTTCATTATAATGCGTCTTACCTGTGTTTAACTAGAACAACTGTTTTCCAATTAATTAATTCGAAAATTTAACGCATTTCACTGCACAATTTATCACTCGTCGATATTACAAATCGCTAAAGTCTTTTGTAAAATAAATCAAGTACAAGTAGGTCATCCAAGTCAAAATAATGGTCAGGAGCAGATACTTGAGATAAATTACCAGAACGTCTTTAACACAACTCAAGAAAGTCTTCACTCCTTCCAGAATACTATTCCAAACAGATAAATACTTGTTTCAAAAAGACTTGAACCGGGAACACCGAAATCGGCAAAACCGCATACAGTCCAAATAGCATCAACCTCAGTCCAGATTTTGAAAAAGCGCAAATTTTTCGGTAATGTAAACGACAACTTTGAACCATCTGCCCCGTTTCACTTATTTATTCAAAATGAAGCGCACGAACGTTTTTATTCACGCGTTCTTCGAATCTCACCTGACTGCAACAATCCAAGTGAACCGACTAAAGGTGAAGACAGAATTTTCAATTCTTCAGCTAATGTCTGCACGATCGGGACAATGCGGTGTGGGGACTTTCTACTACAACAGCGGTGCCAAAGACCCGATTTGCCGCTACCTTGAGAACGTGGTGCTAGTCCAACAACTTTCTAAGGTGGGATATGACGGACATTGCTGTCTCTTTTTAGAATCAGAGGACCATCTATGCGCTCATTAATTAGTCTATGCGCACGCTAATCGCTTTATGTAATAAGTCTTTTAGGGGTCGTCCTGTAAATTCTTACGACATTTATGGACCCTAATTGACCTCAGAAATTATGTCGTGCAAACTGTTATGTAAAGAGTTGCGTGGATGTCAGTATAGTCTAAAGACTTTTTAATTTTTTCTTCAGAAGTGTCTTTTTCAGCGATAATTTCATGGTTGGCCGGTGCCAAATTCCAGAAGTAATTACTTTGGTCTGCATAAAAATAAAGACACTTACACCATTTGTTAAACGGCAATTAAAACCACAAGCGCTTTCGTTCCAAGCTCTAATATTGATTTGTAAACAAAAGAAGAAAGTCTATTCTTTTCCATTCTAGAAATTTGTTTCATTACGATCACTTGAAATGTTTATTTTATTACTACAAAAATACAAAATCTTATCTTATTCTATGTACAACTAAATGAAAGGAAGCTCGACATAGCTACCCATCGAGTAGAAAAAATGGTAATGACTGAAAATCATGAGATGGAGATAATTTATTGACTATGGAATAAGTTAATTTGGACGAGGTTTCATTGTGGTTGGTTATACTGTGGTATTCTGTAGAGATCTTCATTAATGCTGTACAGATTGGGAGTTCCTGCGCAATCTACGTTGAACCACCAATCACAAACGCGCGCAAACTGGTTGAAAATGGTACCATTGGGGCAAAGGAAGCTGAATTGTTGCCCATTAGGCAAACACCAGTGCCAAACCTGAGGAAGAAAAATTAAAAAACGTTGCAAAGATATACAAACAACAAAACACATGTGTTTTGTTAGTTGCATATGTGCTTATAATAATTTTATTAATTATTTGAGTAGTAATTAATCACACGTTATTAATTAGTGTTTATTTATTAGTGACAAGGCTGATAATACCTGGCATTGCGCCTCGGGGTCGCTGTAATACCCTGGTAGTCGTTGGTCGCACCTAAAAGACAGTCCTTGTGGAACTTCACTATAAATTGGGTAATCCTGTCCTGGCACATATCCGTCCAGTTGCTAAAAATCGATAAATTAATGAAAATCGCTGAACTATATTTCCGTTTTTTATCAAAATGTCATCTCTAAACCGGAAACGCTCTGACGAATCTCTCGATTCTCTATTGTAATGTTATAGGGTTACGAATTCAGGATTTCCAGACGGCTGAACATCCTAATTCTGATTTTTGAAAATAAAGAAGATTAAATGTGATGAGTTTTACAACGTATTGTTGAGAAATTTCGCACTTAAGAAGATCATTGTTCTTAAACGGGTCAAGATGATGTAACACGTGCACGCATTTTTATGGGAATTGGGTCAAAATGAAATCGACTGGCGATTTTCCAAAATTTCTCTAATTGAGCAATTGAGGAATTAGAGTCCTTTGTCGAACTTACACAAAACACCAAGTGCACTGTAAATCCACACAGAACAGCGATGAAAAACACGTGAGGTAATGAAGACATTTTTGGGCACATAACACTAAGATGCTAACACTTCAACCCTGAGTGATTGGTATTGTTTGGTGGGTGGAAAAGTAATGATTCTTTTAATTGCCGGCTCCGTTTTATATGTGGGAGATGGTTGGCAAAGATTAAGTAAGATCTTCAGTAGCGTAATAGTGGATTCTCATACTTTCAGATGTGGTGGAACTCTTTTTGGTCTCACACACCTTATGATAGATGCAAGATCTGAAAGCTATTCTCATTTTTTAATTGAAATATTGACAAATTCTAGCTTAATTATTATTGCTGGTGGCCCAGATTCGCTTTTTCTCCTTGTCTAAGAAAAATTTTAACCTTGGAGAAATGAATTGTTATGACAAGGAGGAACTATAAAATAATAAAAATAAAATAAATCAGATTTTAAAATTAAAAACTTCAATGAGAACAATTAACAATAAATATAATCTGCACATTCTAGCACACTTACCGGTCCAATAATCCAAACCTTTAATGAAATAAAAATATCCAATTAAATAAATACCTAAAATTAACTTGTGATAAGTTCAACGACCATTGTTCTTGAACCACTTACGATTGAATTTTGATAAGAAGATGTGGAACACCAGATTAGTCAAATTCATTGTGAAAATACTGGGCATCTAAAGACCTAAACCTTCATAAAGTTTTAACACCGCCCAAAGACAATAGCAAGAGATAACAAATTACAATTAAACACATGTAATGTTATCACTGTTATCTACAGGATGTTTTCGTTTAATGTTATCTTACTCGATAGATCATATGAATAATGTATATTCGCCGAAATTAATGTATTTTTATTAATAGGGTGGTATGATTAATGAATCGATAAAATATTACTTTCGGCATCATTTATTTATTGAATATTTTTCCCACAAAGAAGAGAGTAATGATGTAATAACCTATCTCATTGTCTAATTGCTTAGAAAATTTAAAAGTAACTTAATATTTGAATTACTGTACACACTAATGTAGTAAAAATTATCTAACATTATAATTCTTGACAAATTTTAACATTTGATGATTTAGTATTTCAATCAACTAAAAATTATATTAATTTGTCCTAAATAGACTCACATTGTAGTTAGTATTGTGTCTACTGGACCAGTTACTACTATTGTTTACTAATCATGTGTTTCTTAACAGCCACTAACAAGTCTTTTATTAATTAGGAAGAGATGCTAATAGTATTGTTCCGATGTAGCAGAAAAAAATATTTACATAATAAACGTTGCCAAAGTTTTCAGGAACTATTCACTTGTATCTATTGTGAATAGATAATTATTATTTAACTATTAAAGGCTATTTTTTGCCTTGTACAAAACTGTGAACATTTAAAAATTACTATAAAAGATCAATTAAATTTTAACAACATATTTAAATTTGTAATACCTACTTGCAATTCTAGTATGATAATTGCGTTTTAACACGCTGATAACGTGTGTTTACCGTTGCATCAAGTTTAAAATGTAAAAAGATTACTAAAGTACTTTAAACAAGTTTAAGTTTAATATCTAACATGTGATGTAAGCGTCAAAATACATTAATTATTATAAAATATTTTAATATTGGGACTAAAGTGTAAATACAAAAACATGGAAACTGTTTGCACTGTAAAGATTAAATAAACACTTTCTTTGATTGAATTTTGAATAAAAAGTGAAATTAATCACACTGAATGTATGACTATTTAAGACAAAAGTTTTCTTTAAAAAACAAATATATGGAGTGTGCCAAAAACGACGGACAGAGAATTTTTTTTTTTCGGTTTAGAGTTCTTCGTTAACGTTCACGAGCTTCTGGAAGTTAGCCTGTTATTTTCTGTAACCCAGAGTAGAAAATAATTTCAAAACCAACTCTAAAAGAGATTGTCAACCAGATATACACCATTTTTTTCACGAGTAGATTCAAAATTTTGTTCTTTGTCAGTGTTAAATTTAATTGACAAGAGAAGTTTTTAAAAGGGGCAAGATATTGTAAATGTTGTCATAACAACAAAAATATTATACTCGTTTAAAACGTCAAAAAAATATGATAGATTTCAAAATTTATTCGAATTGTTTTTTTAATATGAATTTTGCGGCAAGTGAGTATTGTGACATGTATTTAGCTCTTGGAGTGGAAGAAAATAATGCAACATTAGCTGCACGAAATTATGCAGTTATGTAACTGTAACAATTACACCAAGTAATTATTTGATGGGGGATTCGATGTTATATTCCAGGATGTCTTTTTGAAACTAAAACTTGAGGATGATTTTTGCTACAAAATCGTAGCTCATAGGGCTCATAGGGCACTCAAAACATGTGCTAAAACGTTAGTCCGTCTTTTTGACACACTCGATATATTTACTGGACAAAAATAAAATAAAAAAGTCAAAGACTTTTAATGAATTGAATACTAGGTATTTTTAAATGAAGTATACAAATTCCAGGTATTTTTATTGGTATATGGAAAAATCTCTTTCAAGGAATTTATTCAAATCCTTAGAATCAAGTTACAAGTCGTTTTCCATAAGACTGTATATCGTCGATTTAAGATAACACCTTTTCGTTGAAAAATGATAAATGACATATTGTTGAGTAATAAACAAGTTTTATTACGTTATACCATTGAAAATCAAGGGCCAATCGCATCTCTAAATTTTATTGCGGTATAACTGTCAATCATCGGATTTGGTGTCCGCCGTTGGGCTCCATTCGAAATCAGTGTTTGCCCTTAATTTAAGAGTAGGCTCTTTCAAAAAAAAATCTGTATTTACTAAAATTTTAAGTAACTGAAACAATAAATAAATATTACTTTCTAACGAGAAAGGTTAAACTTACAAAAATATATTTAAAATTTTTGGTTGAAATTTTGTGAAATATGATTATCCTTCTCAAAAGAAGTATATTTAAATTAAAATAGTGAGTCCAAAAACTGTAATAACGTTTCACCCACCCTGAAAGAATCTTCTTAAGGAGATTTTTGCTCCAAGGTCATGGAAATAATAAGGAGCAAACGCAAAAGGAATTGCCCGATGTGCCGCTTCTGAAGAAAATTATTAATTTTATAACGGAAATAGACTTTATTAATACGATTATCACAAATATTATAAAAATCTGTAGAAAATGCACACACATATTAAGTTGAGTGACAAATTAGAACAAGTAGTAGTTTTAAAATAAGTTTAAAATTTTACATGAGCGTTTGAACGTTGCCATGTAATTTTTCATGTATGTTACAAAACTTTCAATTAAAAATATGTTCTTTTAAGCAACACAATAATTGTAGTTGCTTATTTCCACCATAAAATGTTAATAACAGATCTATTAAATTTTAAAATACACTAAAGACTGTTACAAAACTTGAGGTGCTTCCACTTTTTTTTTTTGTCTTTTACGAAGCAATTTCAAGGAACAACCAACAAATGCGACTGTTTCAATTAAGAAATTTCGATTCGGTTGCAAAGAAGATTAAAGGAGAAAGTGCTTGTAAGGTACTAAAAAAAATATTTGATCTAAAAAACAAAATTAAAAACCTCCGCTTCATCAGAAATGATCAGTTCAAAAATTTAAGGTGTCTCTAATGCTACTTAAAATTTAACAGTTGCACTAACCTGATTTATACTTATAATTTTATAATTCTTCAGATTCTAAAAGAAAGCGTTAACAAACTGCCATGAAATTCCAAATTCGACGGGCAGAATATGAATATCGAAGTATACACTACCAACAGAAAAAATAAATAAAAAGTGCAGCAACATTAAGAGAATAAGCCCATTTTAAGAAGAAACAGGATTAGAATAAGAAAAATTGTAAGTTGTGGTGTTAAAATCGATGTGACTTAGCAAAATGTTAATTCAAAAATTAACAGAAATAAAAATAAAAAATAAAAGTAAAAAAAGACAAAAAAAGTATCCATGCAAATATTTTAATAAAAAAAAAAATGAACAACGAACGTGAAAAATACACGTAAACAAATAAAATGTGAAGTCAAATACAATGCAATTAAAGACAAAAACCACAAAGCTCCTTTTAAGAAATTAGGAAGAAACAACTAAAGAACTTGTGTTATGTTTATATTTTAGGCAGGCATTTTTTTTCGGGGTACATGAAGGACATGATGGTGAATATAAATTGGGTTTTTTCAACTTCCTCCATTTTACCGTTATGTTTAAAAAAAGTTATTTTTTTTAAATATTTATAATTGTCTACACCTCTTATTAATAACTTAAATTCAAATATTGTAGCAGAGAATAAGATGGAAATTTCTAGGTTGTTGATCATCGAGAAATATTTATCCCATATTAACATCTCTTGCGCCCAAAGCGTTTTGAACACATAGGAAAACCAAGAACTATCGTATTTACTTAATACTAGGACAGCAAAATGTTATAGTTATTCAATTTTTATAAAATTTATTTTCAATGAACCATCGTATTCATTCATGTAAAACTAAAACGTAAACACTTGGCAATTGCTTCTATGCTCAAATCATGTTATCGGGCTTGAATGAATGCTTTCTGACAATTAGTTGTAGCTCATTATATATATTAGGGGGACCGGAAAGTAATGTCGCTTTCTTAGATTAAATTGAAATGAAGAAATTTTTATTAAATCTTCATTTTTAATCAATAATATTATCACCCTCGTTATCAACAACCTTTTGCCATCCAGTGTGCAAATTTTCAATCACGGATCGATAAAAATTAATTGGTTTTGAGTAAAATATCTTGAGATGGCATTTTGGACATCATCCAAATTTTCAAATTTTTTGCCACTAAGAAAATGTTGTAGGGATCGGAATAAATGGAAATCCGAGGGTGCGATATTGGACGACTACGGTGGGTGAGGCAGTACCTCCCACCCCATTTTTTTTTTCCAGTGTTCGCCTTGCACAGTGCGGTTTTGCATTGTGTTGCAGAATGACATCCTTTCTGTTGACAATCGCCGGATACCTTGAAAGATTGGTTCACTCGATCCAATTGTTCACAATAAAAGTCTGCATTAACAGTTTGTCCAGGTTTCAGCACTTCGAAGTGAACAATTTCGCGAATATTCTACCAAACACACAGTAGCGCCTTTTTGGGATGTAAACCCGTCTTCGCAGTACTTCGTGGTGATTCATTTGGAGAGAGCCACTGCCTTTTGCGTTTTGGATTATCATATAAGACCCATTTTTCGTCTCCAGTGATCAAACGATGAAAAAACGGTTGTGTATGGTGCCGTTGAAGCAATATGTTACATGTGATGGATCGGTTAGCTTTGTTCGCTTCAGACAGAATATGGGGAACCCAAAAACCTGCTCTGTTTGTTTTGATTTTTATCGATCTGGGATTGAAAATTTGTACACTAGATGGCAAAAGGTTGTTGATAACGAGGGTAATTATATTATTGATTAAAAATGAAAATTTACTAAAAAAAAATTAATGTAAGAAAGCGACATTACTTTCCGGTCCCCCTATTAATTTTAGATAGAAAATTAACACTGCATTTGAATTCAGTGTCGAATGACAGGATCAAAATTTGAATTAATTTAGTTTAGTTTTTAGTTTTTTTTATTAGATTAGTTTTTTATAATACAATGGTACAATAAATAATAACTCTCAGTTTGATGTGCTGAAACTCAAGCCTTCGAATAAGACCGATAGATAGATAAAAAAATTGGGTAGATCAGTCTTGAGACATTTTTTTATTAATATACTTTACTTTACCCTATCTTGCTTGTAACGCTGTAAATTCATAAAAACGCACATATCCTCTACAATAGGTAAGCCAAATCATTACTTATAGTACTCTATACAAAAGATTAGATACAATGAAAAAGAGCTTAGAAATTGTCCAAGATATGATAACTAAGTAAAGAAAAATCGCTAAAAGAGAATCTTTTGTTATTCTGTAAATGTTGTTCAAAATATAAAAAATGTCATTGTCATAAAAATTGGTCACCTGTAAAAATAATACTTAGTTGTTTACTCAATGACTGAAGAATCCCAAAAAGCAAATTAAAAAGTTTGTTTTTGAGAGTGAAGATTTGTAATTTGAACAACACTGGTATTTGTAAAAACCACTTTTATGTATACTCTATTTATTTATTTTTTTATTTGGATTTCAAAGATAATATAACCCACTTGAAATATCAACTTTTCTCTGTTTAAATCTGAAATTAGCTAGAACGTACATCTAAAAACGCTACGGATGTACATGAACTGGAATATTCTTTTTAATTTGTTTATCTTACGAGACTTCAAAAAACTACTTCATCAATTTATTTTATTATAGGTATATTACTCAAAGAGCTTACAGTAATGCGTGTTAAAATAAACTATTTTATAGGCTTACTTACTTTCCAACATCCCAACTTAAATTAAATCGATAAAATTATAAATTAGTGTGACCGATTTTACTGCGATTTCATTGTTTTTTGTCGGCCATACACAATAGCTTTTCTGATAACATTTTAAGGAGTATAAGCTATTAAAGATAACATTTTAATAGTGGTTATACTTGGAAAAATGTTTATCGGGAATATTGAGCAAAGTTTGTCAAGAAAACACTGTTACTTCCATTTAATGTAATAAAAAACATAAATATTGTTCCATGGTATCTCCTACAGCCTCAATTAATAATAATGCACAATCCTCCATTCATACTCAATGCTAAAAACACCAATTGAGTTAATAACCCCGATCAAGATCAATGATAAAATAAAGTTCGAGCCGAAACAACAATTAACTATTAAAATCAACCATTATTTTTTCTAACGCAAACAATTAAATTACAGTTTCCAGTAAACACCTTGAATGAATTACGTGTAATAATTAAAGTAATTAGGCTTAAATAGATCCTGCATTGCCAAAAATGTTTTCTTGCTCTCTTCAGTAAAAATGTTGTAACAGCGAGGAATAAGATTCGCAACAATGTACAGGAATTCTCATTCCCAAGTTGAGTAATATAATGTATTACATTTATTTTTCTTAATTTGACGCTTCACAGGAGATTTTCTTCAACCAATTTGTATCACTGTTATTTTTTTTTTTTATTGTTACTAGCTTCCTGTCGAGAAGAGTGTTCACGAGTTATGATACGTTTACGGTTGATGTAATGTGCAGATGTCCGCTACTTAACCATCTGTCTTAGCACCTGTCTGGAAGTTACAACAGGTAAAAACTTATTTAATATTCTTCATGATGATGTAGTTATCGCAAGCGCCAAAATATTATATTTTATCAATTAACAAATAAATTTAATCTATTTTATCATTAAATAACTATGAGTCATTTTTATCAGTGAGGTGGGGGACACAGGTAAAAAAACGTAGTGTCCCTAAAACTCGTACACAGGAAGGATGTTCAGCAACAGTATGAATAAAGCATTGGTGTTTATATCGTGAAGTGCATTTGTAGTGAAAGTTATCAGATCAGTTGAGTGACAGGAACAATTGCAATGGAGGATAACGAGTTGGTTATTAGTCTTAAAGATTTGCCATTCAAAGTTAACGTCAAGTATTTAGGTGAGAACTTATCGATAAGATTTGCGCGTGTCTATAAATCGATGACAAAGGTATTAAATGTACTTTTGTAATAGGAAGCCAACCTGCGAAGGGATTGTGGGGAATGAAACACACCAGAAAACCGGTAGACTATTTAGTGAGCATGGCGAAGAGTGTTACTGGAAATAAAATCTTACCAATCGTCAAGCTCGAAATAAATCTTCAAGGATTGTCTTTCCAAGATATTACAAACAAGAAGGAAAAATCTGCTCCAATCATGTTCGCAATTGATTCCATTTCGTACGGTGTGCAGGATTTAGTTTACACTAGAGTTTTTAGTATGATTGTGGTGATGAGCTCAGAAATAAACAGTGATACAGTTCCCTTTGTTTGTCACAGTTTTGTGTGCGAATCGAGAAATCAAGCGAGACAGATTACATTTGCTTTAGCTGCAGCTTTCCAAGAGTATGGAAGACAATCTAAACTTGAAGGAACCAACAGAAAGAAAAAGTTTGCGATAGATTTACGAACTCCGGAAGAACAAGCAGAAGCTTCGGAGGAAGAAACAGAAGCTTAATTCATATATATTAATTACATTCTGTAGGTAGGCAACACAATAAACTAAACACAGCACTACATTGTTTATACTTTATTGTTGTTTAAAACCACATTTGAATACTGATCGTGGAATTGTTAAGTAAAAAACATCACAGGTACAAGATTCAAGAACAGTCGGAAGTTATTCACTCTGTCTTCACCTTCTTTTCGTAGCTCTGGAAGAAAACACTTAATATTTTATTCACCCTTTTATTGCTCTTACCTCTTTAGCAATGTTTTCTAAGTTCAGGGCTGTGGCCCTTCCTGTATTCTGTACCAAGTTGTAAAGAATACCATCTTCTTTCTTTAACAGTTCGTATGGATGATTAAACTCTTCAACATATCCAGCGCTCATCACTAATATTTTATCCGAATCCATGACAGTATGTAATCTATGCGCAATGGTCAACACTGTACATTCTGCAAACTTCTCTCTTATAGTATTTTGGATGAGAGCATCAGTATGTGGATCGACATTAGCAGTGGCTTCGTCCATTACCAAAATCTTGTTGTTTCTAATCAATGCTCTTGCAAGGCAAACCAGCTGCCTTTGCCCAACACTGAAGTTTGCTCCTCCTTCAGAAACGTTAGAGTGTAAGCCTGATGGAAGCTCTGACACTAAATCTTTCAATTCTACTTGCTCAAGCGCATTCCAAAGAACCTCATCTGTGTACTCTTCAAATGGATCTAAATTCTTACGCATGGTTCCCGAGAACAGCACCGGCTCTTGAGGAATGATTGATATTTTTGATCTTAGTTGTTCTAGAGGTATTTTTGTGGTGTCCACATCATCAATAACAATAGTTCCTTCAATGGGATAAAGTTGGAACAAAGCCGTAATCGTTGAAGATTTACCGGCGCCGGTTCTGCCAACAATCCCAACTTTCTCTTTAGGTTGTATAGTAAAATTCAAGTGTCTTAAAACGGGAGGATCTGTTGGATTATACCGAAGACAGACATCACGAAACTCAATTTTTCCATGAACTGGCCAGTTTTTCGGTAAATTGACTTCTTTTCGTTCTGGTTCACTTTCTACACTGTTGTACTCGAGAAGACGTTCAACGGAGACCATGTGGTTTTCTAGTTCGCTCCATTGGCGCATTCCCCATTGAAGAGAACCAATGAGCATGATGTATTGAGTGACTACCAAACCGATATCACCACCGTAGACACCTATAAAACATTATTAGCAAAAATGAAGAAAGTGTGTTTATTAACTACTTTTATTGAAGTACATCAAGACGAAGACGGCTAAGGCGAAGAACACAATGCAGATCATATCGAGCCAGAAGCCAAAACATCGGTTGGAGGCGATGAAGAGGAACCAAGCAGCGCTGTGGTTGTCTTGGTAGTCGTCAAACTCTTTGACTAAAATTTTTTGAGCAGAGAAAGCTCTGATCGTGCTTAGACCATGCATGGATGCTGTCATGTGCCCGAAAATTGGGCTCCTCGCTAAAAAATGTTATGTACAATGTAGGTTAATGTTAAAGAGATCTAAATTTATTACTCTCAAAATAAAAAAAAAACAAATTGTTCGGATGTTAATACTAGAAGTTTTTTCTTCCTTACTATTTTCGGACAAATAATTAGCAAACATTCTAAAAATTACTCTCTTACCAAGTTAATAAAAATTTAGATTCAAAATAATTAAATTTCTACGTTTTGGGGAGTCGTACTTGCATAACGCTGCAGTAACTTACTTATGCCTTCAATTCTTTTAACGCTTCTGCTTGTTTGTATGTAAATAATCCTCAAAAAATAAAAAATTGTAATGAGAACCACAGACGGTATAAAAAGCCAGGGATCCACAATAAACGACAACGTGAAAGCACCAATCAACATGAGAGCTACCTACAAACACAAACTTATTTTTTGTTTCTTAACAACTTTACCTTCTTACTTCAATAACGTCAAACAGAACTGGAGGAATGTATTCATCAATATATCCCAGGTCTTTAGAAAACCTGTTTAAGATTCTCCCAGAAGGATTATTATTGTAGAATCGCATGGTCGCTTTAATAATGCTTGAGAAGCTATTACTGTGCAAGTTAATTGACGCGATCGTAAAATACAACATAAAATATAGAGAATGCACAACAGAGAAAATGATTGTCCCAAGAGTAATGCCTGAGTATGCATAAATAATGGGAGCTCTATCCAAAGTCTCATTTTCTTTTGTTAAATTATTGAAGACTTTTTCAGTAAAATCTTGTTCCAAATTGACCCTAAAATTCTAACATTACGAAAACATTTCACTGACGTCATTATTTACCAATAGGAAACGTAGTAATCTCCGGCGTTCGCAATGAATTGACCTATAAGGAACGCAGCTGTAAGTAAGATCATCATCACTTTTCCCCCACCAGCTTTCAGGTACGCGAAATAGAGGGCTGGTTTGATGCTACCACTCTTCATTTGTTCCTTTTCAACCAAAGGACCTTCTTCCTCATCTTCTTCGTCTTCATTGCATTCGGAATTCTGTCTTGATTTCATTTTCTTCTTGTCTTTTTCATCAATTTCTTCAGTGTGGAACTGTTCGAGGAGTTTGGCAAAATCTAAACCGCTGGTTTGTAACTCAGAGAATTTTCCTTCCATTTCGATTTTGCCGTCTTTCATTATGATAATTTTATCAGCGTTGCTTAAGTATTGCAACTGATGCGTAATGAGTATGCATATTTTGTCTTTCAGATATCCTTTAACACACCTGTCGTATAAATGTTTGCCCACATTAGCATCGACCGCAGACAAAGGGTCGTCGAGAAGATAAATATCCGCCTTTTTATAGATACACCTGGCAAGATTGATTCGAGCTTTTTGGCCACCGCTCAAGGCTTTTCCTTTTTCTCCGACTAAAGTTTTGTCACCGTATGGAAACAATTCAAAGTCGGAAACTAATGCACAGACTTCTACCACTTGTTTGTAACGTTCTTCATCGTATTCGTTGCCGAAAAGAATGTTTTGGCGGACACTGCCAGAAAACAGCCACGGTTCTTGCGACGAATACGAGATTTTACCCTGTATGTCCATTTTACCACTCTCCAAAGGCAGTTCTTTGAGGAAAACATTTAATAAACTACTTTTACCACTTCCAACTGGTCCAATCACAGCCACGACTTGATTTGAGGATATACTTAAGTTTATTCCTTTTAAAGTGCTATCACTGTTTTCTTCTAACCATTTTGCGTGTATGTTTTCCAATAATATTCTTGGTCTAGCTTCCACAGGACTGTGGTAAGGCACTAGAGATCCGTTACTGGCGTTCTTGCTTACTCCGTTTGTTATAGATTTTACTTCGCTGACTTCTTGCTCGGCGTACGACAGGTATTTTTGGATTCTTAAGAGTGAGATGTTTACTTCGGCTATTGAAGAGATACTGACTGAGAAGAGTATAGTTATTACTGGTCTGAGTACGTCATAGATCGCCTTTACGGTGAATACTTTTTCGGCAGTGATATAAGAACCGAGTAATACATATCCTAAGATGCTTATGAAGACTGAAGTTCTTGTAACGAACATTTCGAAGGAGTATACTAAGCCTAGTAAGAATGCATGGGAGCGAATGGCATTCATTTCTTTCCTAGAAAAAGCAAAGGTCACAGTTGAAGAATTCAAGGTTTAGATAACGTACTTTCTCGCGAATGCTATAAGTTGTGCGAAAGGCTTTTCCCAACAGTACATTTTAATCACTTGTATCCCTGAGATAATTTCATTCATTAACCGTACTCTTTCATCAGTCCTTAAGGCTGTTCTCAACCTCAAAACCGACGTTCTCTTACCCAACCAAACTGCAAGCAAAATTACATAATATTAGAGTCAAGTTCATCAAACCTTGGCCTCGTAACTTATTGATTCTTAGAAATTACTTACTTTGCATTGGAATAAATGATAGCAGAAAAGCCACACCAAAGAAGGCTGCCACTCCTATTTCTCGATAGATGAGATATGTGCCCACCGCGGCCTGAATAGGCCCTATCCACACATAATGGGCCAACAAAAAACCCTGATCAAATTTGCTCACGTCATTCGACAATAAATTTACTAATTGACCGACAGTAGTGCTAGCCAAGGCGGTGCGACTCAACCGGAGCGTTTTCCTGTAAATCAAAGAACTGCACGAAACCCTCATTTTCATGGTAATGTGCATGAAACCCATCATCGAAGGATGGCTCAAGAAGGCGTCCACTAGAAGGCACAAAACTACTGCAGATGCTTGCAAGTAGGCCTCAGTTTCGGATATGTTGTACTTTTCATTGTTTTCGAAATAGGAAACTAATCGACCGATTGAGAGCGGAGCTAGAACCCTAAAAGAAAATGCGGAATTATGGACACGTGTTTTATGAACTTTGATTCGAGATATTGTCACAATTTAATTGTATTTAATGGTAATTATTAGAAGCTACAGTGCAAAGTTCTTTGTATGACATGCTTATTATAATGTTTTCTGTGGTGTTGGGTACAAAGTTTACTTTTACTTTGCCAGAAACAATGTAACAAAAACGTCGCTTATTTTTTAAGCTTAAAATTACATCACCCAGAAAGCTAATGTTCTACGAAATAATTTTGTAACTGAAAAGGAAATTATTGCCTTGTTTTACATTATGTAATCTACATCTAAAATACTTCTTAATTAGGGATGTTATTGCAAAAATTATTTGTGGAATTTTCATGTTTTACGATTTCATGTTCAAAATCAAATCATTAGTCTACCAATTGTAATTCTGTATTTTCCTTATAATCTAAACAAGTCACTTTAAATTTTGACGACCCGGGTCAAAAATGGCTACAAAAACATGTAACTGGCTCAATTTAACGAGATAAATCGATTTTTAAGCTAGATTAATATAAATTAGTTTATTCTTTTATTTCGAAAGCCTCCGTAGAACATCAGCAAAATTAAAAATTACATTTAAAAAAATTAGAGCGCTGGTAGGTACTTAAGATGTTATCTTTTATTGTTAAGTTCTTAACAAGTATATTCAAATAATAAAATAGCCACAACATTTTTCGTTTTTGAAGTTTTATGATTAAATTGAATGAAATGTTTATCAGTGATTTTTCTTAATTTGCTTCTCTCTCGTAAATTTTCATTCCTATTCAGTTCATATTAGTCTCGGTCTAAATATAAAATGGATAGAATCAAGGAAAGAGAAGATTGGAAAATTTAAATTTAAACGGTTCATTAAACACTTTTAAAAGTATTGTTAAATTAGCATCTAGTATCTATTAGTACGTAGTTAAAAATCACTGATATTGTTTTAAAACCGGATTCATAGAGAACGTAAACAATTCGAGAATACAAAGATAGTAGCTAGATTAACTTACAATTGGAATTCAGAAAATCTTATTTAATTTTAGATTTTGTAACTCTTTTCTTAGAAGGATTTATATTGTAAATACAACATTATTGTGTAAAGGATTTTCTGCTAAAGTACCTACACACTTAATAATACCATAATGTAATAAAAGTGTGTGTGTTTCATTTGTTTTCTGGCTTTGATGCTTTTATACTAATTAATTTTGAAGTAAAAGAACCATCAGGTTCCTACTTTATTGGTACGTTTAAATTTCAGAAATCAATATTTATTTATTGGTTATTAATTATCAATTAATTATTTACCCATCTATTAAAAACATCATGTTCAGGTTTATGGTTATTTACTTTTGTTTGGCCATGATAAATAAAATATTTCTTTCCTATGTAATTTTTAACCCTTTCTGTTTTCAGACATCGGAAATATATGTTATTGTATTAAAAAAAAAAACTAAAAAAAAATGGATAGAAAGCATTAGTTTGTTTAAAAGCAACAAGTTGTGTGTTAACCAAAATAAATTAAATTAAATTTTATATATATATGACTTTGAAGTCATATTTTATGAAGAACTTTTATCCTTGTAAGCAAGAAATTATCTTTTTATCTTTTCTTTTTGCCCAATGAATGAGCTGTCAGTGCAGGAATTCACAGCTTTGCGCTCATGTTATACAAACAACTATTGTTGTGACAAAATTTATTATTCTGCATAAAACATTCATTTTAATTTATGATGAGAAATCAATAATAGTCATTGTTTGAACAAAAAATATTCCGATCACAATATCAAATTATTGTTTATTTACGATCGATTCTTCCTAACACAATATTACGACGGAAAATAAGACCATTCGGTAAAAACTGCATAAATGTAGGAGTATAGCCATCTATTTGAACGGGGCTCATAAAATTAAACTAAAGAAATTAGTTAAAAAAAGTGAGAGGCACATTTGTAGATACAATTCTTAATTAACTCTAACTTATTTATGAATAATTTTGAAAATCATTCAGTGAAACTAGCAATTTTCTAGTAGTGCTAATATTTCGATTTATTTTATATTTGATCAAAAAGGAAAATGCAACAAAAATTCAACCTCTAATTTTAATATAAACCTACTTTTTAAATAATAATAAATAAATTGACAACAAAATGTCAATTGTTCTATTTAGTACTTCATAAACAAAAAAAATCTTTTTTTGAGAGCATATTTGGATAAGCAAAAAGTTGAAATTTGATCACCAATTTATTATACTTTTCTCTTCGAATGTATTTTGTCAATTATAGATTATAGATTTAACTAATAAAACATAAGCAAATAATTCATTGTCAAGGTAAAGGAACAATTTTCAATTCAAAATTATTTACGACTAACCGCATCGTTTGCTTTGTCAAGTTCAATAACACATTTATACTTCTTTTTATGACCTTAACAGATTTGTGTCTTTATTATACAGTATTTAATGTACTGAATCAATAAATGGTTCGAAAAAAAGTAGCCTAAAACTTGATATCAGCGGTTATTGAATTTTTTCCTTAACTTTAATAACAACGTAATCGATTCCATCCACTTTTTCATTTGTATTCATAGTCGCGTGATTAATTTTCGTTTTCGTAAATGTTTTGTTCAAAAGTCCGAAAAAGTACATTATTTATTACACTTTTATCTAAAAATGTTAATTGTCTCTATTTTGCGACCATAATAAATTTTCATTGATTAAAAATAAACAAGTTATAAATACAAACTGCCATTTGTCGTTCGACATTAAGTGAAAACCTACTTACTTCACTAAGCTAATTAAAAACTAAAAATACAGTAACATAAAGTTCGTTCATGTCATTTTTATTATAATTTACAAGGTACAGGTGAATATGAGTCATTTTAAGATTACATAACACAAAATATTTCTGTCATTTCGCGCACAATTTGGTTAAGTTCAGTGTTTGTCACAATGTTTACAAAAATCAATATTTCTAGAGATAAGAATAGACACTGCAACATAAAATAACAAATACATTCTTTGAAAAGGGTGAATGATATTTGCTGTAGAATGACTCGCGCGGTCATTAATTAATTTAATTCTGATTAAGCGAACATAGGTGAAATAAATTCTTGGAATCGTTCCTTCATTGTGTTTTCTTATCTATTATGGTTTTTCACTACGTTAAATTTAACCATATTTTTTATTGGGCATTTAAACAACACATCGTCTACGTATAATCAGTATTTTTTTTAATCGAGACCTTAAAAGTTCATAAACCCATATTTTATTGATTAACGTCACCTTGTACTCAATTAATAGAAACTACAGTTTTGCAATAAACGGATCTCAATTTATTCCCGAAGTTTTATCTTGACGTAGATACGAGTTAGACAGTTATTAAATTATATCTGACAAAACGAATTTGATGTTAAAGCCACTTACACTAGTAAAACTTCATCCACAACTTTTACTATTCCCAACCACACAAACTGAGGTCCAAATAATTTAAATAAAGCTCTATGTAACGCAGATTTCTTATGCTTTCTGTGTTCTTCTTTCCATATTTTTTCGAGTTTTTCCCCCAAAATCCCAGATTTATGTTCATCTAATGGTTTGAATAAATCTTCTTCTTTTAATCCATCTTTGAAGCTTCTTTTAAATATAGGAAACATGTATCTGGAAACAAATTAAGTAATAGTGATTGTTAAATAATTACATTTAATTATTATTAAATAAGAAGTTTTAGAGGACATTCGAGGTTTTGAAACCACAAACGAAATCGTATTTTTTTACATTTTTAATGCGGTCACTTTATCTAGTTATAATTAGACACATTGATTACAGGAAGCCTTTAGAGAAGTGCACAGAGAATAAATGTTGACATTTACATTTTGATCAATATCATGAAAAATGATATTTCTTAACATTTGTGTAAATATTTTACCTGATGTTAAATGTTGCAAGAGAGTAAGATTAGAAAAATAAACAATGCGTAAATAGTAACCAAGGAATTTAATTTAAGAGCTCTAATTGTTGGTTTATAAAAAATTGAAATGCTTTAAGGTGCCTTTTGGGGCATTAACAGTACAAACTTTCTCTTTTTTGCATGTCTCATGAAAATGTCCTAACAAACCAAAAAAAAACTTACACGAATGTGAGCAAAGAGAACACATTAGCTCTCTCTGCAGGATTAGACTTTTTATTTTTATGCTCAGACGACGTATCCATAGCTAAAATATCACAATAAACCTACACTAAAACGTGTATTTTTAAGAAAGTCGTGTAGTCTCTCTTTCGCGAAAGCAGGACGCAAACTGGCGAGTTCTGTGTGGATGCCAACCATTCAATGTGGAATAACCATGCGTCACCGACGCCGTAGCGTCCGCACTATTCTAGCAGGAAAATATTATTGGTTGAACAAGAAAATCAATCTGAGATAGTGTTATCTCTGTTGGATGCATACCTGGAATAGGTATCAGACAACAATAATCGTAGATAATTTTATCAAAAGTATATTTTTCAATTATTAAGTTGTGTCATGTTACATCATGTAATGAAATAATTATCAACAACGTCAGACAATTTCATATTTTATTATGGCTTAATGAAGAAGGTAATTGGAATATTTGCAGTTGCGCAACTTCGTGTAAAATTGAATTGATACAGCAAGCACAAACATGTCTGGGTGTCATAGATTAGAGCGGTAAATATTCAAATTAATTTCAGCACTTTTACATATGGTTTAAATATCTAATTCAAGTATTTGAAAGTACTACATTCAACCCATGATAAATATCGATCTCCCGAAAATCGGATATATCTAGTTGACTCATTTATTATTTCTACTAATGTCTTTTTTTGTTTATCTTTCTTAAAGTAACTAGAAAACAGTTACAGTACATTACGGAATAATAAAAATAATCAAAAATACATATTTATGTTCATTAGATAGATAGGAACAAACTACAAGAAAAAGTTGAATACAATGTTTATGTGGTTAATGATTTATTTAATTGTTATTTAATAAAAAAAAAGAAACAAAATCAATAACATGTAAGTAGAGAAAAAATAAGGTAGCAATAGATATAAAAGTTGAAAAAAATGTTGTATACAGACATGAAACTTAGATCTCAAAAACGATAACTACTACCAAATGATATGGTATGATCAAATAAAAACGACATCGAAGCAACTTTGCGGTTTGAAATGGGTTGGTACTGTTGGTAGGCCTGTTTTTATATCATCAAAACTGAGTAAAGGTAGAACAATATGCATCGTTTACAAAAATATGTTCATTGCATGACACAAGATTCAAAATAGGCAAAGATACAAAGCAGAATCTTTAAAAAAGTTAGAGATTTTTTTTCAATATGTATTTAAATTCATTAATTTATTAATATTTATTCGTTATTTAAATTATTTGAATTCTTTAGATTATTTGGATCTCTCTGTTTAAGAAATTGAATGCTTGAATTTTTTTGTAGCAGTATTAAATTCTTCGATTTTTAGTTGAGATATTTGAGATTCTTTGGAATTTTGTATTATGTAATACTTACAATTTTTTGTATTTTTATTATTACTTTTTTTAGGAAGTTTAAGACTTTTTAGATTTGTTAGTAACTTAGGACCTTCTGGATTTTATACATGTTTTCGTTTTTTATTTTAGAATCTTGACATTCTAGGAATTCTTTTGAATTTTGTAGATTTACTAGTTTCTTTTTGTTAGAATTTTTGTGTTTAATTTTAATTAATCTCTGATTGGTTAGAATTAATTATTATCTTTTACAAAAGTTTGAAATAACAAATTTGGGATTCTCTGATTTATTTGATTGGTTTCATTACATTTCTTGTTTTTTGGGTGGACTTTTTTATGTTTTTTAAATTCTTTTTGTTCTTTATATTGTTCAAATTGTGTTTAACTTTTTTGTGTCTGCTGCAATCTGTTAATCTTTTTAATTCTCTAAAATGGCTCTTAACCTTTTCTAGATTTTTTTGATTTCTCAAATTAATGTTAGAATTTCATTTTCTCGAACTGTTTAGATTCTTCTACCTGTTTATCATTATAATACATATATATATATATATTTTTATTTTTCTAAATTCTATGAAGTATGAATCCGCAATATTTTTTCGATTTTTAATCTGTTATTTTTTTGGAATCCAACTGTAGTTAAATTTCTAACAAATATTTTAAAACTATAGCTGGTAATATGCAGAATATACAGTTTATTGTTGTTTTTTGTAAAATTTATTTTTAGAAATTCGTTAATAGAAACTAACAAAAGTCCTTTGATTTTCCAGATGGTTAAACTTTTGTAATTTTTAGACTGTCGAAATAACAAGTAATTTTATTAGTATTATGAACACTAAGATATAGTCAAAAAAAAAACTTTGTTGCTGTGTCTTAGAGGCGGGATAATCAATTTTTGCGTTTTTTTTAATTATTAGCTAAATATAATGGATACACCTACTTAAAAAAAATGATAAATTTGGCTTGTAGTTTTTAAAGAATTTAGTTTACGTACGTCTAGAAATTTTCATGTGGTCTCATGTGATAAGCATAATGTGCCTAGTAGTTTATTCGGTTCTATAACGTGGCATTTTCCAAATTGATTTGATTAATATGCACGATAATACACAATGTAATTAACAAACACACGTGAAGTGTCAAATTATTAGATGTCACTATTGTTTTACAAAAATTCTATTCTTATTACAATCTAGATTATTTTTGGTGTTATAATTATTGTGGCAAAACTAAAACGCAAAATCTATTATATTTATAAAAAAAAATCGAAAATGTGACATCTAATTATTCATTTTTTCAATTTTATAATAAATGTTTGGAGTAGGTTTTAGCATGGTCTTTTCAATGGAAAAAGTAAAAAAGCAATCACTAAATGGGATAAGTAAACCACTTTTCGCACTGAATAGATAAAGTAATCAGTTTTCCCAGTGAGCAAAAAAAAAACGTTTTCTAGCTAAAACTAATGGGAGAAATAAACATTTCCGGGAAAATAGATAAAAATTTAACAGTACTCATTTATCTAATTTAACATTTAATTAGCAGATTTGGTACGTGTTAGTGTAGATTACAAAGAAAGAAACATAATCACATTAGAGTTGCATGCTTTAAAAAGTATGACAAAATAAAAGCTTTAGTGTACCTTAATGTTCAAAAAATACGAGGAGGTATGTCAGTGGGAACTGAACTGGCAAGTATTTGGCAGTGAATGTTAAAAAAAAATATATTTAAGAAAAGTATGACGGGTTTTAGCATAAATAAAGTGCGAGAATTTTTCTATAAATAAATTAATAGGACAGTAATTTGGGACATAAAGAAAAAAAATTAGTACTACCAATTTCAGTCTACAAAATTTACAAGAAACATTTTTCTAAGGCTTTTGGATATGGGTATGAATGGTAACATTGTTATTCAACAAACGTAAATTTACACAAATGTTTCTATGGATATCAAAAAATATTTAGTTTGGTTTATATCGAAAAATGTGATCCATATCTCCAATTTATTTATTTATTTATTTAAATTTAGAAAAGTTTTATGATTTTTAAAAAGTTTCAAATCAAATTCAAAGTTTCAAATCAATTTTCCAAAGAATTTATTTTATTACAAGTTTATTTAAATATGTACAATTTAATTAACTTATGTATCAATGTCTGTCGGGAGAAATCTTTAGAGGACGTACTTATCGCCGAAATGATTAAAGATTTTGCTGCTGGTTAAGGCGCATCGGGCAAATTTTACAGACGGTCAATGTCCTGGGCACGGACCTGGTTGTGCAGGGCATTTCTAGCGCTTTTGTTCACATTTTTATCCATTGAACCTGAAAGCTTATTTATAGCTTAATCAAAATTCTAAGTTTTGCGGATGTTACATGTTTTTCTTACCAACGAATAATATATAAGATAAGTGAACTATATTATTTTTTATTATTCTAGAATAGTACATAGAAAGTAGAAATAAATAATATAATAATAAAATAATAAATATAAGCCCTAATAAAATAACTCACAGTAAAATTGTTTTTTTTATGTGTTTAGACAATGTCCACGTTATATTTACAAATATAAAGTCTAGTTGTTCCAACGACAAATTCGAAGTTATTTAATTTATCGCATCATAAAACACTCGTCTGAAGGACAAAAAGTGTATAAATATTCATAAAGGAACAAGCTAGTAAAAACGTGCAAAATTAGTACATCGGATGTACTACAAAGGAAACAAGAAGAAAAAATATTTCGGTTTTAATTTGAATTTCGATATGGTTTGTTTAAACACAATATCCCCGTCCTGTTTCAAGTTTGGTGATATCGATTTTCTATTAAACGTTTTGTTCGTAGGTAATCATTTATCCGAAGTACTCTTGTTCCAATTAATTAACCTTTGTAGATACCTGACACAGTTTCTTTTATTGTAGTCATATTCTTCGAAAGCAAGTGTTTTTAATGTATTATAGATTATAATGAAAATGTCCACATTGTATTAAATCTGACACAGATTTTTAATATCTTTGTATTTAAAGATTGAGAAATAAGGATTTATTTCACTCAGAAAACACTTCATTCTGTACATTTTATTAAACGCTGAAATTACGATATAATTCAGAGCAACCACTGTGATGTCGGTTTTCAAACCAATTCAAACAGCATAATTCTATTTCATGATAACGTAATTTTTTTCTCGTAATTCTGAAAAAATATGTCATTTAACAACAATAGATTCCACAAAACAACTTACTATTTTTGCAACGTTTTCTAAGTTCACCGCGTTACTTTTGCCTGTACTTTGTACTAAGTTATATAAAACCCCATTTTTGTCTTTCAGAAGGTTATATGGATGATCAAACTCTTTAACTCTTCCATCACTCACAACTAAGATTCTATCAGAATCCATTACTGTACGTAAACGATGAGCTATAGTCAAAACTGTACACTCCGCAAATTTGTTTCTTATAGTATTTTGAATGATAGCATCAGTTTGTGTATCTACATTAGCAGTGGCTTCGTCCATCACAATAATTTTATTTTGTCTGATAACAGCTCGAGCCAGACATATGAGCTGCCTTTGCCCAACACTAAAGTTTGAACCTCCTTCAGTAACATTATAATTTAATCCATCCATTTCAGAAACTAAGTTTTTTAGCTCTACTTCATCTAAAGCATTCCACAAAATCTCGTCAGAGAACTCTTCAAACGGATCTAAATTCTTGCGGAGAGTTCCGGAAAATAGGGCGGGCTCTTGAGGGATAATGGAGATTTTTAATCTGACGTCTTCCAAAGGTAATGCAGTGGTGTCTATTTCATCAATGAGGATACTTCCTTCAATCGGATACAGTTGGAACAAAGCTGTGATTGTGGAAGATTTACCAGCGCCGGTTCTACCAACAATTCCTATTTTTTCTTTCGGTTGGATAGTAAAACTCAAATTTTTTAAAATATTACAGTCTGTGGAATTATATTTTAGTGATACGTTCTTGAATTCAATTTTTCCATTCTGCGGCCAAGTTTGAGAAACTTTCACTTTTTTCCGAATAGGCTCTACTTCTATTTTTTTGTATTCTAGCAAACGTTCTACAGAAACCATGTTGTTTTCTAATTCGCTTAACTGCCGGAGTTCCCACTGCAAAGCAGTAATAAAAGTAGTATATTGTGTCATCACCAACCCAATGTCACCGCCGTAGTCGCCTAAAATAACGGTAAAGTATCGTTAAAAAAGAAAAAAAAACTTACTGCCACTGAAGTACATGAGAACGACGATGGCACCCGCAAAAAAAAGAATACACACCACATCGACCCAAAACCCAAAACATCTGTTTGCTGCTATAAAAAGGAACCAAGCAGAACTGTGATTGTCTTGAAGAGCATCAAATTGTTTAATCAGAAATTTCTGAGCTGAAAAATTTCTAATTGTGCTTAGACCTTGTATGGAAGCTGTCGCATGTCCATAAATGGGACTTCTTGCTAAAATATTTATCACATTTTTGTCTCTTTTGACTTCTACTTACTGTTTGCTTCAATTCGTTTAATATTCCTGCTGGTAGAAATGTATACAATTCTGAGAAAGTAGAATATACAGAATAACAATACTGCAGGTATAATGAGCCAGTAAAATACTAGAAAAGAGATGATTAACGATCCAAGCAACATTAAGGCTACCTAAAAGGTGATTTAGAGTTTATTGTTGTCTACTTTTTTAATTATTTACTTGGATGACATCAAAGAGTATAGAAGGAATATATTCATCAATGGCACCCAAATCTTTAGAAAACCTATTCAAAATTCTTCCTGTTGGATTGATATTAAAAAATCTCATGGTCGCATTCATGAGATTTGAAAAACAGAGATTGTGGAGATTTACCGAGGCAACTGTGAAATGAAACAAGAAATAAAGAGACAATGTAGTCGATAAAACGACAGTCCCTAAGATCATTCCTGAATAAGTATAAATCAGTGGATTTCTATTTAGAGTTTCGTTGACTTCTGTTACATTCTGAAGGAATTTTCTGCTGAAATCTTGCTCCAATCTGACCCTGTTAAAAACTGAGTTTTTTATTTTAAAAGTTAATTAACTAGACTTACCAGTATGAAACATAATAATCTCCTGCACTTGCAACAGCCTGGACACTTAAAAACATACCCAACAACACTATTGCTCCGAACGTGCCCCCTCCGGCTTTAAAATAAGTAAAATAAAGTCCCAAGTTATTTCCTTCTTTTTTTATGTGTTCTTGCTCTACTGATGGTCTTGTGTCTTTACTGTCACCGTCATTGTCTTCACTTTCTATCTTGCGATTGTCAGCAATTTCTTCTTCGCGATCGTCCTGGAATTTTTCAATTAACTTAACTACATCTATTCCCTTAGATTGAAGTTCAGTAAAAGTTCCTTCATTTTCAATCCTTCCATCTTTCATCACTACAATTTTATCAGCACTGCTCAAAAACTGTAATTGATGAGTGACAATAACACAAATTTTATCTTTAAGAAACCCTTTAACACAATTCTGGTATAAATGATTGCCCACGTTGGCATCAACAGCTGATAAAGAGTCATCAAGAAGATAAATATCGGCTTTGTTATAAATACATCTTGCAAGATTGATCCGAGCTTTCTGACCTCCACTTAATACCTTTCCCTTTTCGCCAACTAAGGTTTTGTCTCCGTAAGGTAGTGCTTTAAGGTCAGAAGCCAATGCGCATGTTTCTATAACTTGTTGGTATCTCTCTTGATTATACTCGTTGTTGAAAAGAATATTTTGGCGAACGCTGGCTGCAAAGAGCCACGGTTCTTGAGATGAGTAAGAAATTTTACCTTGGATGTTAAGTGTCCCGGTTTCTACTGATAGTTCTTTTAGAAGGAGGTTCAGTAAAGTACTTTTTCCGCTTCCAACAGGACCAATCACTGCCACGACTTGGTTAGAAGTTATGTTTAAATTAACGTCTTTCAAGCAACTCTCGGTATCATTTTCCAGCCATTTGACGTTTACATTTTGGAGGCAGACATTCGGAGTGTTAGAGGTGTCTTTTGAAATCTTTTGTTTTTGCTCAGTATATGAAATGAACTTTTGTATTCTCAAAACTGACACGTTTGTCTCCGCGATTGAAGAAGCGCTTAACCAAAAATGTAGGATAAGCACGGATCTAAGAACGTCGTAAATTGCTTTTAAAGTAAACACTTTCTCAGCGGTAATTCGGGATCCCAGCAGAACGTATCCCAAAATGCTTACAAAAACTGCAGCTCTCGCTAGAAACGTTTCGAATGAGTAGAAGAGGCCTTGGATGAAAGCTCGATTCCGAATTGCACTCATTTCTTTCCTAAGATTATGAAATTGAAAAGAATTTAAGGCACAGTGTAAACCTTACTAACTTTCTTGCGAAAGCTATAACTTTCTCAAAAGGCTTTTCCCAACAATACATTTTAATCACTTGGATTCCAGAGACAATTTCGTTTATCAAGCGTACTCTCTCGTCAGTTCTTGAAGCGGTTTTTAATCTCAAAGCGCTGATTCTTTTGCTCAACAAAACTGTAACAATTGTAAGAAGTAACACTAAAGTTGTCTTCTACTTACTTTGTATCGGAATGTACAAAACAAACAAAGCGACTCCGAAAAATGCAGAAACTCCAATTTGTCGATACAGAAAGTAAGTACCAACAACACCATGAATAGGTGCTATCCAGATGTAGTGAGCCAACATAAATCCTTGGTCAAATTTACCAACGTCATTAGATAATAAGTTTACAACTTGTCCTGTTGTTGTGTTAGCTAAAGAAGCCCGACTTGTTCTGAGTACTTTTCGGTAAATTAAAGAGCTACATGCTATTCGCATTTTCATGGTAAGATGCATTAGTCCCATATAAGTGGGATGAGTCAAAAAAGTGTTTATGATAAGACACAGAGTTATTGCAAGAGCTTGTAAATATGCTTGAAGCTCGGTAATAGTGGTGCTTGAATCTTCGTAGTAGGAGATTAGCCGACCGATACAAAACGGAGGTACAACTCTGAAAAAAGTTAATTGTATAAACGACAAACAACAAACAGAGACGTTTCTTAAAATGATATTTACACCATCATGATCTCATCAAACAGTCTTAAAAACCCCAAGGACATGAAGTGCAGCCCAAAGAGTTTAAATAACGCAATATGCAATGCAAAAACTTTGTGTTTTACTCGTTCTTCGCCCCATATTTTTTCGAGTTTCTCGCCTAGTTTAGCAGATTTATGCTCATTCAAGGGTTCAAATAAGTCTTCTTCTTTTAATTCATGTTTTAAACTGTACTTGAAAATTGGAAACATGTATCTACAAATAAAATTTGCGAAGGTAAACAAAACGTTTCAATATACATTATAAAATAATTTATTAGAATTCATTAATTGGAACTACTTACATGAAGGTAAGTGAAGACAACACATTTGCTTTGTTTACTGGATTCGCTTTTCTTTTTTTCTTTTCTAGCATGTCCATTTTAGTAGAAAATACCTCCTATATTGTCTCTAAAGTATAGATTAAAATTGAAACTAATAAAAATAACCTAACACACACGATGCTTTAACAATATATCTGGAATTATCTCGCACACGTAAATTTTATCTCAATGATAAGTGTAACACCCTAAAAGAAATCAAATAGTTCCAATCACAAATACTGCAGGCACGATTGTTGACCTTTATTTGCAGTTAATTAAAAGATAATACTTGTCTGCATTCGTATGCGTTTACACTTTACATTCGTGTAAACATGCATTATGAGTATCTACACATGTAGATATTAAATAATTTTCATGATTTAAAATTGATGACAGGAGCTAAAATGTTTAGTTTGTGAAATAAAATTACTTATCAATATATTGGCTATCATTGCAATCTTTTTACGAGACAGTTGATTGACAGCAAACATTGATAACCACTGATATTTAAGTTCTATTGAACTATAAAATAAAAATAGATCGTATTAGTGGCAGTAGTAATATATTAAGTGTGTTATATTTTATAGTTACTTATATTGTATTTTTTTACACTAATTTGTATTATTTCAAACGTTTTTATCTAATCTTTCTTGTTTGGCCCTATTCTATGCAAAAATAGAACACTTGTGCACATATATTTTTTTTTAATTCATCGCATACATCATAACGTTACAATATTTAAAAAAATGTAACAACCGGTTTGTTTCATTTGTAAAATTTATCAACGTAAAACAATAATGTTATTTAGATGTCTGTTTTAGTAAATTAATTTGTAACATCTCAAAATAAAAAAAAAACTTTAAATTATTTCTGTTTTAGAATATCTGAGAAATGCACAATTTCACCTTTGTTACATACATACATACATACGCATGAAGCATGCTTGACTCTAAATGTAAATCTAAAATCACCACAATAAAACTACGTTGGAAAATAAAAAAATATATTAAGTAATAAATAAATATTACGAGTTACAAAACAAATATTTTACTAATTGAAAGTATTCTCTTAGATATTCTCTTCTTTACCTTTGTTTTCGCTTTGTGTAACTCTGTAAAATAAATGTCAATCAACAGTTTTTGAAATAAATGAACTAAATACCTCTTTGGCAATATTTTCCAAAGTTGCCGCTGTATTTTTCCCAGTGGTTTGCACTAAATTATACAACAATCCCTCTTTATTACTAAGAAGAATATACGGATGATCGAATTCTTCAACTGTCCCAGCACTCATTACTAAAATTCGATCAGAATCAATCACAGTATGTAGCCGATGAGCTATTGTTAAAACGGTACAATCAGCAAACTTTTCTCTGATTGTGTTTTGAATAAGAACGTCCGTGTACGGATCTACATTAGCTGTTGCTTCATCCATTACTAGAATTTTATTTTTTCGTATAAGAGCTCTCGCCAAGCAAACTAGCTGCCGTTGGCCAACACTGAAGTTCGATCCACCTTCAGAGACGTGAGCTTGTAATCCATCGGATAATTCAGCAATGGCTTCTTTCAATTCAACCTGCTCTAGGGCATTCCACAGAGTTTCATCACTGTATTCTTCAAAAGGATCAAGATTTTTGCGCATGGTTCCAGAGAACAGAACTGGTTCTTGTGGAATAATTGATATTTGAGACCTTACTTCTTCTAAAGGAACTTTCGTAGTGTCGACACCGTCGATAATGATTTTGCCTTCTATGGGGTACAATTGGAACAAAGCGGTAATTGTTGATGTTTTACCAGCGCCTGTGCGCCCAACTATCCCAATTTTTTCATTCGGATTTATGGTAAAATTCAAGTTTTTTAGCACAGGAGGATCATTCGCGTTGTATTTAAGACTAACGTCTTGAAATTCAATCTGACCTTTTTCTGGCCATGGTCTTGGAATCTTCACTGGTTCTTCGCGAACTGGATCAGTGTCAACTTTGCTATACTCCAAAAGACGTTCCAAGGAGACCATCTGGTTTTCTAGTTCGCTCCATTGGCGCATTCCCCATTGAAGGCCACCAGCAAGACCAATAAACTGAGTAATGACAAGACCTATGTCACCACCATACAAATCTGTAAAATAATTTTTAGAATTAGTTCGAAATAATAGCAACAATTACTTTGTTTGAAATAAAGCAAGATGAAGATCGCAATTGCTACAAAAATAGCGCTGACAGCATCGATCCAAAAGCCAAAGCATCGATTTGAAGTAAGGAAAACATAATAAGCAGAACTATGTTTGTCTTGATAATCATCAAACTCTTGTGTTAGAACATGCTGAGCCGAAAACGCTCTAATCGTGCTTAGTCCGTGGATAGAAGCACTCATGTGACCATAAATTGGACTTCTTGCTAGAAATAGATCAGTTACAGATTAGACAAATTTCAATTGTTGATCGTACTTATTCCTTCAATCCTTTGGACGCTTCTGCTTGTTTCTATATATAGATTTCTAAAGGCATAGAATAAAAGGAGTAGTACCAGAGACGGCAAACACAACCAGTAGTCAACTATCACTGATAGTATTATGGCACCAAACAAATCTAAAGCTACCTAAAATCAGAAATTAGATTTCTTTAATAAAGAAGGTTTTTTATTCACCGCAACAACGTCATAAATAATGGCAGGAATGTACTCATCCAGATTTCCTAAATCCCTAGAAAATCTATTTAAAATTCTCCCAGATGGATTGTTATCGAAAAATTTCATTGTAGCTTTCATAATCTTCGAAAAGCTCAAGTCATGCAAGGTTGATGACGCAACAGCAAAAAACAACATAAAGTAAATGCCATGGACAATTCCAAACACCAACACAGCCAAAATAATTCCTGAGTATGTGTACAATAAAGTTTCTCTAGGAAAAGTTACGTTTCCCTCTGTTAAGTTTTGCAAAAATTTGTCTTTGAAATCTTGTTCAGTATTCACCCTAAAATTACACGTTTTTTATTTAGTTAACACAGTAAAGCCACTCACCAATAGGTGACAAAATAATCGGAAGCGCTTGCCACCACTTGCGCTCCAATAAACACCAACAACATAGAAATCGCGTTGCAGAGACCACCACCTGCTCTGAAGTACGAAACATACAAAGAAAATTTGACGCTACCACTCTCCATCCCTTCTTTCTCCAATAACGGTCCGTTTGCACCCTCTTCATCAGCGTTGGTCGAATTTTCGACTGGTCGTACTTTCTTGTCTTTCGTTTCTTCTTTAACTTCTTCTTCTGAATGAAATTGTCCTAATAGTTTGGTAAAGTCTAATCCACTAGTTTGCAACTCCGAATAAGTACCCACTATATCAATAGCACCATCGTTAAGAACTACAATTTTATCGGCACTGTTGAGGTACTGCAATTGGTGAGTGATCAACACACAGATTTTGTTGTGAAGGAATTCTTTGATGCAACGTTCGTATAGATATCTACCGACATTAGCATCGACTGCCGAAAGGGGATCATCTAAAAGATAGATGTCTGCTTTCTTGTAGATGCACCTAGCGAGGTTAATTCGCGCTTTCTGACCTCCACTAACAGATTTTCCTCTTTCTCCGACTAAAGTTTTGTCTCCATGAGGCAACAGAGCAAAGTCTGACTCTAAAGCACATATTCTCACTACTTCTTTGTATCTATCCTTGTCGTATAAGTCCCCGAAAAGGATATTTTGACGAACACTAGCGCTGAACAACCATGGTTCTTGAGAAGAGTAAGAGATTTTACCGTTGATGGAGATAGTACCACTTTCAACAGGAAGTTCTTTTAACAACACATTTAACAAACTTGATTTGCCGCTCCCCACTGCACCAATCACAGCCACTAGTTGATTTGACCTAATCTCAAGATTGATGTTTTCAAGAGTGCTTTCAGAGGACTCTTGAGACCATCTCGCTGAGACATTTTGTAGAGAAATTAGAGGTTTCTCTGTGATTTTTTCGGTCGAATTAATTAAATCTAATTTCTTTATATCTTCACTTGGTTGCTCTTCCAACGAAAGAAAGTCTTGTATTCTCTTAACTGACACGTAAACTTCTGCTATTGAGTTCATGCTCAGTGCAAATATCGTGGTGATGACTGGTCGCAAAACAGCATAGATGGCAGTCACTGCGAACATTTTCTTGGCAGTGATAAAATTTCCGAGGAGGACGTAACCCAATACACTGACAAAAATCGAAACTCTCGTGATAAACATCTCAAAACAGTACACAAATCCGAGTAAGTAACCTCGCGAACGAATTCCTTTCATCTCTTGCCTAAAAGAAGCATTGTTAGACAATTATAAAAATTCTTATAACGAATGAACCTCCTCACAAGTGAAATTAACTGTCCGAAAGGTTTTTCCCAGCAATACATCTTGATGACTTGCATTCCTGAGATCACTTCGTTTGTTAGTCTGACTCTTTTGTCTGTTCTCAACGCTATTTTTAGTCTCAAACTTGAACACTTCTTTCCGAACCATGCTTGCAAAGGGATGAAAGACAACAACAAGGCCATTCCGTAGAAAGCTGACGGTCCTATTTCTTCGTAGAGAAGGTAGCTTCCAACAACAGCTTGTATGGGGGCAATCCATGCAAAATTCGCCAAAACAAAGCCTTGATCAAACTTGCTGACATCGTTGGAGAGCAAATTTACCAACTGGCCTATTGTAGTGTTAGCTAGAGCGGTTTTATTAAGTCTTAAGATTTTACGATAAATCAGAGCACTGCAAGCAACTCTCATCCTCATGGAAAGGTGACCTAAGCCCATCATGCTTCCGTGAGCCATAATCGGATCGGCCAACCGACATAATACTATTAAAGTAGCGTAAATATAAGCTTCATTTTCAGAAATTAACGTTTGACCAGTTTCAAAGTATGTTACCAACTTTCCTATAGCTATAGGCATCACAACGCTGCAAAAAAAGTTATGAAGTTTCATGATTGGTTAGTTTACTCACACTAAGAGAATTTCGTCAACCAATCGGATGATCCCCATCATGATGAAACTCAGGCCGAAGAGTCTGCATAAGGCTTTATATAATCCAAACTTGTGTTTTCTGTGCTCTTCCCGCCAAATTGTTTCAAGTTTTTCCCCTAAAATACTGGACTTGTGTTCGTCCAACGGTTGGAAGAGGTCATCTTCAGTGAGCCCGTTTCGATAGCCACGTTTAAATATGGGAAACATATAGCTAAAAATAGTGCCTGTTTATAATTTTTTTTTCGTATTTCGTCAATTTTATCGGGAACTTGCGAGATTACTTTTATCGCTTGAATGATAAAAACGCGTTTCCACGGCTACTAATAAATGATGATAGTATTGTAATAATTAAATCATACTTGCTCCAAAATAATATTAAACAGATTTTATGATACTTCAAAATTCTTTATCACCACCTGTTGTAGATTTAGATATCAATAATGCGACAGTAAGCGACAAGGTCATCATTTAAGGTTACATTTTTATAGTAAGGCAACACGTGTCAACGTTCAGAAGAAAATTGAAGGAGCTGCAACTGTTGGCGAAGCTCGAAAATGTTTTGTTTGGTAAAAAATCAACACTACAGTTTTATTTTTAGCATAAATGTACTTACAAGAAAGTGAGGTAGGAGAAAATGTTAGCATTTTTCACAGGATTCGGTTTTTTGTCTTTTTTCATTGATGTATCCATCTCGTGGAACCGGAGGGTATTCAAAAAAACGGGACTATACCTTCACCTTCCGAAGCCAAATACAAACTAAACACGCATGATCATGCAGATCGTGGAACGTACTATCACATATCCGGATAGAAAACCAGCAATATATCAAGGAAAAATTCAATGAGAACGTGTTCTATCTCCGTCCAACGCACTTGTGAGCGAGTTCCATCCACTCAGATTTGCCTTATGTTCAGTTAATCCTCGTCGTTGGCCCAGCAATGCGGTAAATTCTTGGAAAATATACCAATGCATACAAAGGTTTTCAATGGTACTGCAAGGTTTGGAATGGTGAAAGTCGGATAGACCGTGGAACAGTTATTCCCTAGAGAATAATTTTTAAGTTAGAATTTTCATATGGCAGTTATTAGATTAGATTTATTCTTCGAACATCTACATCGGCACGTGTTTTTCTTTTTGTGCTAAATATGCGAAATTTTTGCAGAATCGGTGGTTACAAACAAACGTCGATTTGACCTCGTACAAGTTATTATCGGGTCAATAAACTCGGACCTATGTAATAAAATCAGTCATTAAATTGGATATTTTCAAGGGAAATTATTCTTGCACGAAGAACTTAAGTATTGCTTTAAATTCATTATCATTGGCATAAGCGTCTCAAATTGGAATGATTGAACTTAATTTTATTAATAAATGTCTTCTGTTTGTTGTTTACACCATAAAATTGTCGGAACTTTTAAAAGGTTTGTTTACAAATGTCAGCTGAGTGTAGTGAGTGTTTAGTGTAAAGTATAATTTTTACGAAGAATAATTTGTTCAAATATTGAAATGTTGAAAGACAAATCAAAGAATTGTTTTATAACCAAAGCTGTTGAGTCTTTTAGAAGGTGCAGCTGTAATTTATAGTAACTCTTGTGATTGGAGAAGGATGTAAGCACCACGTTATTGTCGTTAACAAATTAAAATTGTTGGTTTAAAACTTTTTAATAGATTCCAGTCAATGTCTAGCCATACCTGGAAATTAAATTTCCTATTAAATTTTTCCATTACACTATCACCAACATATTGCACTTAACTGAGCTGCCGATGGAAATACATTGATAAAGTCACTTTTAAAAAATATGAAATGATAAGTGAATAGATAAGTTCTTTTACATTAATTTGTAATATTTGCAGTTATTTTTTTAACTATATTTATATCAAGACCAAGAAAGGTGTTTAGAGTTTAAATTTAAAAATTGCATACAACCAAAAGCTGTTAATCATTTTCAACCTGCACATTGCGCTAGCGGTTGTCTAAAAATAGAAAACCCTTTTCATATTTTTGTTGCGCTTACGGAAGATTTAATTCACAATTATAGACTAGTTCGTTGGACGTCATTCATCCCAACATTTATCAAGAACTCTCACATAATTCTTTCAAATGCCATCTTCTCGAAGTGGTTATGTAATGCATATTTGAGCATCTTCTAATACAGTTGTCTTAGTATTCCGGATACATTCTCCATGTAAATAAAAATATCTTTGAAACTGCAAATTTTAGGAAAAAATAAAATAAAAACAAAAAGTGTTTTTCAATTTTTAGGCAAATACAAAATGTAGGTAATGTCACATATTTCCACCCTAATTCTACATGTCTGACTATTTCTAAGCTTTCTGCAAGCTGACCGTTTACATTGATTTCGTCCACTTTTATTTTACTGCATAATCAGTTTATTTGCTTATCAAACGTAAATATGTTGTTGCTCGAGCTATTTAGTTGAACAAAACAGTTTTTGTTGTTAAGGTAATTTAATAGCACCTTAAATATTTTTTTAACCATAATGTTTTGCTGCACAATCACACACAACTTGTACACAATTTGTTATACAAATAATTTATTCCTAAAACGTAAAAACTGCATGTAATTTTAATGTAAATATTATCGATATTAATCTGACCACACGTTATAATTATTGTATCTTTCTAACAAATAATTGAAAGTCGCAACAATTTTGAAAAATATGTTGGACAAATTTCGGAAAAAGCTTTAACATGAGGGCCATAGAATTAATTTGTTTAATCAAACTTTTTGAAACTCAGAGTTTAACCTTCAAACTCAGAATTGTATTTAAAATTTGATATAAATTTTATCAGTTATTAATCACGAGCTGCTGCTTGATATTGACAAAATATCGAAGGATCAAAATAATTTGTAATCAAACTATCCTTAGAATGAAAAACGAAAAACGTATGTTTGTTGTGATTGATACATGAAGTAAAACAAAAGGCTCGTTGTTCTCAACAGAATGAAGAATATTTTTAGTATTTATTATAACACTTAAATAAAATAAATGGACTTTTCTTGAAAAGTCACGAATTTTTCATAATAAAATCTTGTTTTTTAACTGACTTTTTATTTGACATTTATGAGTGTCAATCAGATATAGACATACTTTTTCGGTTTCAAGGATGACTTGATTACAAATTATTTTTGATCGGTCGATATAATGCTTCTTGTCCTGCCCACAATTGGTTCATAAATAAATAAACATATTCTATTGGATGGAATTATATACAATAACAAAGCAAGAATGTGCTTGTGTTAATAAAATACTATCTATAAAGAGAGAAAATTCAAAATTATTATAAGAATTGCGACTGTCAGCTTGATATCTAATATTTGAATCTCAATGATCTCAAATTCTAACTGCATTTACAACCAAAGCTCTACTTTAGTCTTTACTTTGTATGCAAAAGTCTCTTTAGGCGATTTGCGCCTCCATTAATTAACTGTTAGGTAAGTGTCATATTTTTGTATCGACTTGTAGACAATAACTTTACGGGCTCATTAGTTATTATTGAACATTATTTCTGGCTATATTCTAACAACTAATAGAATTTCGAGAAATGTGGAACTCTGCCAATGACAGCGATATTACAAAGATAAAACGGCCCCAGCTTCTGCTAAAATTTTACTGTGATAAAATTTAACCTAGCTTTTAGATACGATTGTTAAGAGAATTTAATATTAAACGGGACAGAATTTAGACATACACTTGTTAGTTTGAGAGTTAAAAATACTAAATTGGGTCTGATCTTCGGTCTGTGCTGAATTGCAATAGGTTTCGGTTAGAAATTTTGAGAGTCGGCAAAAAAGTTCTTCTTTGTAGTGTCGTTAAACAAATTAATAATTAGGAATGATTTTCTACATAAAGTGCATTTACTACTCTCCAATAATTTTGTCTCCCATTTTCTTCTTCTCTTCTATAATAAATTCTAATCAGTATATAAAAATACATAAAACTAACTTAGTACGCAATCTCTTATCACAATAGTTAACGTTTTAAGTATGCGTTGTAAGTGGGTAGTTAAAGTTAAAGTCGCTTTTGGTACTAATTGTAGTCGTTATTTTAATCACAAATAGGTGCCTTTGTTAAAATGACTTATTTAAAATTTTATTTGTTTATTGTGTGTTAATACTAAACTGCATTTTTTCATTCAATAATAATTATTATACAATTAGTGACAGAAATGGAGATTGTTTTTATTTGTTTTCTCAATAATTAAAAATCTAAATATTTATCTGTAATATTCACAATTATTTTTTGTTTCATTATCATTGAAAAAGTGAACTTAATTAAATTAAAAGCACACAAGTTTAAAGCGTCAGTTTAGGTAGTTATCAAAATCACTTGATGCAGTATGTTTACACCATAAACCTTAACAATAGAACGTTCGAACTTCTATTGATTTTTTCAATTTTTTATAGTTCAGAAAATTAGAAAGAACTTCTCGATATGTTATAAGTGATACCTTTAAAATAACTGTATGAAACTTACAGGAAATTTTCCATATATTTTTTATCTGTACGCCACTTTCCTATTACAACGTAGCGACAACTGCGATCGTGTTTATCGATTACAGTATGTCACAAACTTGAAATACCTAGAAAATATTTTTTTCACCTACGTTCCTAAAAAGTGATAAAGTAAAAACAAATAAGCTCCCACTTTATCACAAATAGTGCTGTGTTTATACTATAGCAGACAAAATTTTTAATTTTGTATTTAATTAACATCTAATTAGATCTAATTATAATCAAAATTTTTAAAACAATGTAACAGTAGTAAAATCATAACATTGTTTTATAATTTACGTAGCCAAAGCAAAAGATGAGAACAAAAATAAAAATGTATTCAAAAATGAGAAAGAAAATAATGAAAAGATGCTAAAATAAAATACAGTGTACAATATAACGGGCAGTTAAGTAACTTGATATTTTTCCGAAACACCAATAATTTATAATTTAATTAATTTTTGGAAGAGTTGATGCTGGTTTCTCAAACAATTCAAAGTTTAATGAATTTTTCAAATGCTAAACAAATTTATATTACGATTTTGAGTGTTTTATGGAATTTGACTTGAGGGTTTATTTTGTTTTTTTATGACTGAATTTAAAATTTTATAATCTTGTCAGTCATAGTTTTAGTATGTTGTTTATGTTGCATTTTCTTTAAAGTTATCTAAATTTGCATACTTTATTGTCTTTACATTGAAATTGAGAATTTAAGCTAAATTTGGGGATTTTAAATTCAAATATAATAAGTAAATGTACATCTGAGAAATCGCAAAACTAACATTATGTTTAGGTTGAAAATTACTCGATTATTAGTGAACAAAAGGCGGTAAACTTTGATATGCTTTACCTTGCAATTATTCTCCCATAACAACAATTGCAACAATTAAATAAAATCGATAAGCACTTAACTGTTGCACATTCTAGTAATTCTAACATTTAACTATAGAATTAATACATTTCACACAGTCATAGAAAATATCAATTCTCAGCACTAAACTAAAACATCAAGTCTACAAATTATTTTTGAAAGTTATAATAATTTAAATTTAATTAATTAACTGCCACAACAGTCGAAAGTTTTAACTACCCATTTTTATAGTCACTTGTCAACTGGTTCTGAATTTTAGTTTTTTATAAATTCTACATTTGTACAATTGTAGAAAATAATTGTAATTATATCCATTTTTCATTTTTGGTATGTTCAGTAAGAAATCACAAACGTACTTAATCTGATGCAATTATTTATTTTTCATCAAGCAAAAAGAAAAGCTTTAAATGAACACTGCAAAGTTTCAGGCAAGAGACCTAAAAAACTTTTGAGATCAGGGTGACACCAAAATTATCAATAGAACCCTTTAAAACCATCACCGTTAGATTTATAATTAGAATCTTTTTCTCTAATAATAAATCCCGTTTCTGGTGCCGCCCTAAACTCTTATCTCTTATACGTAATTGTTAATTTTTATGAAGAATTCGATCGGGTATTCTTCTAGTTAAAACTTGCGGTACTTCAGCCGGTACCGCCGTCGCATCCTCAATATCTCCATCTTCTTCTTCACTACCAAAATTCGTATTCAACCCATAATACCTCGGCGACTCAGAACAGTCAATTGCTTCATCTGACCTCGTGCAAGTAAAGATTTCCTGAAACAGTACCAAAAGTCAATACACTTGAATGAATATGGTAAATCCACGAATAAGACGCAATTTGAACATTCCTGTAATGTTACGGACGATTGAAGATGACCTTTAATTTATACTTTGAGTCAATGAAATAGATGAAGCACCTACTTGGTTAAAGACGGTGTCTTCCGGGCAAATAAAACTCCACCTGAACGTTTGATTGCGACCATCGTTGTAAGTTATAGGAAGACATACGTGGAAAAGCTGACAATCGTTTTCTACATCCGCATAATAACCATAACTACGTCCCTCGCAACTAAATGAGTCGCTGATATCGAGTCTTATGGTAGTGGCGTTGCTGGGGAGGGTTAACAGTTGAGGCGGAGTTTGACTTGGCACAATCTAAAAAAGAAAAAAGAAGACGTGGCAAAAAAAAGTAAAAATTCGTCAGTGTATCAGTGTGTTATAAAAAAAAATGTTGTCTATTATGATTAAACAAGTAATGTTTGCAGTTATGCAAAACATGTTTCCTACAGTTCAAAAAACCGATTTTGCATCTGTCTAGACAATATTACTATGAGGATAATCTTCTTGCAAAAGTCATTTAGTGTTACGAAAATTTTTCTGCAATAATTACTATTTATAGTGTAATTACCTGTTGTTCAAAGGATTTAATCTTCGTTAAATATTTACAAGAACGAGTTATAACTTATTTTCAAAAAAACAAGTTTGTTCACCTAAACCGTTTAAGATTAAGCAAATTTGTATAAAAATAGTTTTCTGTATTTAAAAAATATATTTACATGCTTGAGTAATTCTCAACGACTTAAAAGATTTATGATTTTTTTTGTTCCGAAAATTGTAAATATTTAACGTTTTTTAGTTTCCGAATTTCTCTTACCCTTAATTTAGGGGCTCCTTGTACCACACAGAAAAGAATAGGCACTACACTAAGAATCTTCATTGTCGGAACACGCTCGTTTTCAGCAAAATCCGCTCAAACTATGTGACACCATCAATGCTGAATAGTTTATATAGAAACTACGACAAAGATGGACAAATTCGTAAAGAAAGACACATCCTAGCGGAAGCCGGTGAATCTTTAACAATACCACAAATAGTCTAGCGTGGCGTCGAGTATCGGTACAAGTGGACAAATAAGTCTTTGTAGTACATTTTTGCATTCATTAAAAAATTTGGAAGTAGTAGACCAATCATTAAACGAGGATGAAAAATTTTAAAACAATTTCTAACACTAAATAATATCAGCGAATAATTATTAAACCTAATGAAATGAAAGAAGTAGCAGAAGAGTTTGTTGACTTCTAGTAAAGTTACAAAATCTTAGGGCACGTCTACTGCCACTTCATTAGCACTTCTTCTGTTTGTCTGGGCGGCTTTAGTCGCCGTAACAATCAGTATTCCTCGTATGTCTACACGAACATTCATTAAAAGAATAAGGCAATAAATCAAACGGCTGCAGCAGTGCCGTTTTTCGTACTTCCATTGACCCACAATTGGGCGACAATACCATGAGAATTTTACTCATCATTAAATGCAGATGCGGTTTATCAAGCGGATCACGCACAGCTGAGATTTATACCATGGACAGATCCTTGCACTCTACCACACGTGCCTGAACTTTTGCCACAATGTAAATCACCTAGTTACCGTTTTGAGGAATTACATCACACGAGGTATATAAAAAAATTTATTGTTAACGACGCACTTACAAATAAATAAATAAAATAAATTAAAATAAATTAACTCCTAACCCTCCAACCCATGACTAGTTACTCAAATCTTCGAAAATTTACAAAGTTCTCGTACAAGAGTACAATTCCTGAGAACATTCTTAACATTAGTAATGCCTTGATTAACCGAACCAAGAGAAACCCTCTGATTTGTCGTTGTTAATTACTTGTTTGTACGGTCTTTGTTTGGCGTATGCCAAATCTTGAGCTGTCGGTTTATCTTCTTCGTCATAGGAACGTCCCCAATAACCACCACTGCCACCAGGACCGCTGCTACTCCAGTCATCATCACCTTCGTAATGGTGTTGATGTTGTGCATGCTCATAATAAATCACTTTTTGTGGCTGATGCCCTTTCTTCAAATCCAGATAGAATCGAACCGCATTCAAGATCAATCCAGCGAGGGCCACTAAGAAGAATTTAACTTGAAGAGCTGCCGATAGAATTTTAAGCAGCAGAGTAATCTTCGCTTTTATAACAATGCCAATAACAATCAATTTAATCAAACCAATAAGTTTCTTAATTTTTTCTTTCTTCTTCTTGCCTCGAGCCACTGTAATTATTAGAGTTATGACTGTGTTAACTAAGAGCAGTAACTAACCTCCAACGTCATTGTTTTTTTCTTTCTCTTCTTTTTTTTCGTCTTCACTTTCATCTTCTTCTTCACCTTCGCGGGCACTTTTAAAGAATCCTGATAAACTATCACGGAACAGTTCAGTGAATTCTGAAATGATTTTAGTGATGACTTTTGTTAATTGGCTGGGAGTGTGTTCTTCATCCGCTCGACCTGTTGTTTTCAAAGCTTCTCGATCTGCTTGAGCTGAAAGAAAAAAGTTTCTCACGAAAAGTTTTGATTAAAATTCTAAGCGGCTCCTGTGCCACTTTGAAAATCGAATTTTTTTGACCGCTAAAATAACGGTTTTTTCCAAGCGTCGTTCGAATAATTATCGTGCAAACATGTAGATATGTGTAATTCTTTGCTTTGTTCGAATTAACACTTGAGGAATTCCTTATGCACGCTTTGTGGTCGGAAGAAAATGCATGTCGCAGGAATGTAAACGGAGGTGAGCAACCAGAAATACATAAGTGTAAAAAAGCTATCTTATTTGATCATTTGGAAGATTGTTTATCCGGATTCCGGAGTCCGTCCACAACACATGGTTAACCTCAATTACGCTGTCATGTTCCACATAGGTTTTAAAGAAAGGCGGTGCTAGCAAGAAATTGGAAATTTCATTGTTTTATAAAGGAATTTTCACTTCCTTTTCTTGGACAACGCCTTTTTTTTGAACAGGCAAGCATATGACTAAAATTACATTTGTATTTCTGCTACCCAATCCTAATACACAAATAACCCGGTCAGTTTGTTACATCTAAGTCTCAGATGAATTAATTAACGGTAATTTGCTTATCAAGTGGATCAAAGGAAGAAAAACCAACGCACGAGGTCCAGAAAGAAAAAGTCAGAGCATGATGTCCGAAAATTTGTTTTCTTTTCGTTAATTTTTGAAGCGAATTTCCAGATGATTTCACCAAGATAAATCTCTCATTTTTTCCCGTTAATTCCACCACGGTTCACTTACCTAAAACATCATTCATTTGTTCTTTCACCATAACATCACCGACGTCCAGGAAGCAGGAAACGTCACGTGTGAGTCCACACACCATAAAATCCCTGAAGTTCGTTCGACTTTTTCGCACAGGAGTTTCATCTTCACTGTTCTTTTTTTGAATGGTAGCACAAAAACCAGTAGTAAAAACCGCAATAAATAGACACAGTGTAAGTAAGTAATCCATTTTGTCCCAGCACTGTGTTCACAAAATTTTTGAAAACAACCTCATGGAGAACCGATCACCTTGAACTTCAAAACAAATCTGAAGGACATGATGACTGTGTGAAGGCTTTATAAGAGAGATCGCTGTAGCCATGCTCATGGCTCACTTACTTAAATGTAGAACAACGTGTCTGGTGCTCAGAAATTTATAATACCTGTTTATTTGATTCGTGGTGATGATATCCCGGTATAGTATAGGAAAGTGGGTAGTTGGAGATTTGGGTTAGCAATGTTGTCAGGGGGTTAGTGTCTTGTTACAATTTCTTAGAAATGCGACACTTTAAACGATACTCATTGAGATGCAACATCGCCTATTACGTGCATGCTAACCAAAAAACTGTGCAATATCGCTATATTAATTAGACTATGTAAAATAATAATAATTTCAGAATATGTATCTCTATTTAAAAAAATCTAATGTTCTACTGACCCACGACTGTTTTATTAAGAGAAAACATCTAAATTTTAACAACAAACAGAAATTGTAAATACTGTGAAAATTCAAATAAAAACAAGAAGTGTTAAATCTTGAGACCTTCATTTTAAAACTGTCACGTTAACTTGCTGCTGTTTAATTTTTTGTTAGCAAAACTTGTGGTTAAGTGTGTTTGTTCCACCAAAACTGCAAATTACACTAAAGTTACCAAAAACATGTTTCTTGTTACATGTTTACACCAAAAATCACAATGTTACAAAATCATATAATTAAATCACTTGTTATCACATTCACCGAGAAAGCGATCTCTATAGAACCTATTAATTCATTAAAATCAACTTTGGACTGCATCTCTAGTTTGGTTTACAGATAGTAAAAGCAAATTTTCCAGGCTTTTTAACATAACGGTGACACCATTTTGTGGCCCGCAAGTAAATAGTTTCTCGATTTTCAGTCTGTTATGTATAAGTGTTATCATCTTTTTTATATTTATACCAACTAAGATATACTTTATTTTGATGACAATAGGTACAAATTCTTTGTAAATAAACAGGACTAGTTTGTTTTGGTATTTATTTCGTAATGCTGCACCTCCTCGATAGTTCAATGTTAATGAAAACAGCGTGGCATTTTAAATAACTTAAACCGTGTCAGTTCTTCCGAATATTGGTCAACTGAAATATCCTGTTTACCATTGTCTTTAACAGCTGTCTTAGAATATTTTACTATCAGTAAAGAAAATTTTATTAAATAGTTTGACAAACTAAGACAAATATGTAATCTGTAAATTAGAATAAGACAACTAAAAAGCGCATAACAAAATATGCAAGTAACGTATGCGTATCTTAAAATAAAATGTATATCTTATAATGTAAAATGATCTTAAAATAAATTGTAATTATAGTACGAATGCAAGATAAATTTTTTGTAAATAATGAACTTTTAATTATAAAATGTTATTATTTATATATAGTGCACTAATTTTCAAATTTGAATTTTTAAAATCTCATTTTTTATTCTGCTGATTTTAAATTTTTCAAAAAAAATGTTTGTTTCTGAGAGGAATAAATGCAAAAAATTGAAATATTTGATATTATTACGATTACTTATATTCAAACTGCTGTAGTTAGGTTGAAATTGACATTAATTATTTTATTATTTAGTACTGACATATGAACTAAATTTTGTCAAAAAAATTGCATTTGATTGAGGTGTTCGTTTTTTATTTATCTATATACTACATATATATTTTCGAGGACATGATTTAAAATATGTTATAGAACTGTTTATTGTTAATTGTTTTTTGTTAACACTTTTTTCAGTTTATTAAGTTTTTCTGTATCTTTAAATTTTATATGTTTCAAAATTTGAAAGCTTCAATAATTTAATTACAAATACTTAAATTACAAATATTTGCAAATATAACTTTTTTTCAGAGGTTCTAGAAATTTTAAAAATCAAAAAATCTGTATTTATTGTAGAAGCTTCATTTTTTTAAAGCATTTAAATTTTAATATTAACTAATTACAAAATTTGATCCAGATATTTTAAAAATTTTGTGAGGGTTAGAATCTTAGAAATGTAAAACGTCTTAAAAAATTTATAAACTATAATTTGTAATTTTTAGTTTTGTTTGTTTTTTGTGTAAATTCCACATATATTTTTAGATTTTAGAGATTAAATCTTTTAATATAACTGTAATTTTAAAAAAATAAATTAAAAAAATGGATTATTTAATTTATTATTTTTTTTTTGTTATTTGATTGTAAAAACGTTTAAAAAAATAATATTAATTTTTTTTACATGGAAATGATTTTAGAAATTAAAGCGAAATGGATGCGATATGCTGACTATGTACTTGCAAACTCTAGCATTCTTAAAAGATGCAGTAGTTTTATGATCTCTACTTTGATTAGTTAAAAATTCTAAATTATACTTGAGAACAAAATTTCTACATTTATAATTTTTTAATTTTTAAATTCTAATCAAGAATTTATACAATATCATAAAATTTAATGATGCCATTGTGTTTGAAAAAACGGCCTGTAAGGTTATACTTCGGAAATAAAGGAATGGAAATTCACAATTTTGCACGTTATTTTGTTTGTAGAAGTTGCCACTGAAGTTTTCTAAATTGACGATTATAAAAATGGAAGCAATAAATGACGATAAAAAAAGGAAATGCGAAAATGGTGGAAGTGCCAGTTCAATCGCAACAGTTTGTATTTTTCCCTGCCTATTTTAGTTACGAATTTTCCTCACGACGCTCGTTAGCTTAAAGTAGTTTGTCTCGTTTTGCATTTTTTTCCAAAAGATTTTCGACTGAGTTTTTACTTGTTTTTAATTTAGGTAGAAAATTTTTATACGTATCCAGGTTCCATTTTTTTTAGATTACTACAATTTTCAATCACATTCTTCAACTTTTGAGTTCTAACAAACAAACAGAAAAAAAGTTTAAATCAAAATCTAACTGAACACTTAAAAAAGTATATAATTTTCATAACATTAGTCAACAAGATTTTCTACTGGTGAGAGAGATAAGTAGTTATTGGTCATTATTACTACGATAAAATTGCTCTTTTCTTTTCATCCTAATGCATACAAAAATATAAAAAAAAAACTTTTATTAAAGACAGTTTTTTATTTGAACTGGAAAGACATTAAAGAAATATTTTTTTTCGTGTCTATATTTTATTAACATATTAACTTTTTTATTAGCGTTTTTTTGTCATCATCAAAAAAGTTGAAATCTTCCATTTTTAATGCGCCAAAAATACATTGCCACTTTTAAGTGACTTTAAAAAAACGTTTCCTAACAAAATTAATGCAAATTTGCACAAAAAATAGTTCATTAATATCTACTAAATTTTATTATTTTTTGACACTATTTAGTGAAATGTATAAAAATTAGTATAATAAATTAGATATTGTGATGAAGTGATGTGCTCTACGCATTGAAATTTAATTTTTTTCTTTTATTCATTAACACAACCTTTTAGTTTGATGCGGTAAATTGTTAAATTTTCATACATTACGTACATCTAAAAGAATCTCTAAAATCAAGCAGTAGGTACACCAAGTAAAAGATGTTTGAAAATTACCCATTCAGTAAAAAATGTCTGAGCTTCTTAAACCTCAAAGCAGTAAATATTGAGAAAACATTATTTTGTAAATATTCGTTTTAACGTATGCCAAACTGGGCAAAAAATACTTTGGAAAGAATATTCTGCATTATTTGTCACTAAACTGAGAATCAGACTTCTTGATCATGTGTCACAATGCAAATTACGATTTATGAAAATATGAAATTTAAAAATAACACCAATAATTGTAATAAAAAAACTTATTTATTAGACTTCGTTGAAACATAACAAAATATGTTAGCTTTCCAATTACCAATTTTACAATTCTGTAGGTTTTTACGTTGAGTAAATTGTGTTAGAAAAATATTAAGGGATTAAATGAATACGTTGAGCTATTTTATTTATTACAACAATTAAACAATTAAATAGTTATGTTGTAAATAAAAATGTCCACGATTGCCATCAATTCACGTAGTTTCAAAACAATAAAAAACTGCCTAGGCGCAATAAAATAATTTGCTTTTGCATATTTTGTGTGGACGGTACTAACCTTAACTAGATGCAATTGTTATCCATGCATTTGTAAGTTGTCACTGGTTGGAACATGATCATAAAATGCACTTAACGTTTTAGATATTTTAACAAGTTGTAAATTTCAAAACAACAATAAATGTGTATCAAAACACTTCCCAAGAAAATGTTAACCATGTTTCCATCAACTTAGTGACGGTACAGCTACCAGGCCAAACAACATGTTAGAATTTAGAAATGTCATTTTACATTTATTTCGATACAAATCTATTTCAAACAATATGACGTGTTAATACAAGTTCAATTATCAAATCGATAATCTAATTTTTTATGAAGAATTTGAACCTATTAGTAAGTTAAAATAAATCATAGTTATTTAATGAATCACATTGTCAGATAATAAATATACACAATCTGACTAATAAGAGCATTCCAATTCCATAATGAACTCCATTTAATAAAGAACTAAACCATCTCACAAATTCTGTGTTAGTGTTAGCTTATTGGTACAGCAATGAAGTTTTTGGTAACTTTCTTTTCACACCGGTGAAAGAACTGCATGCTTAATTTAATTACAGCATCAGTAGGTAATCGGAAGACATAATAAATAAAAAAATGAACCACCTACTTAAAAAAAGAAAACAATTTCCTAGTCAAAAACTACGATTTGAATAATGATTGATTAAAGCTGTCTAGTTAATGTAAGACATATTATTTTCACATATCGCAAATGTGTCGATGACACTGCTAAAATTGTCGTGATGTTTACTGCAAAAAACATCTGGAATTTCATGCTGACTACATGCATAGTTTTAAAAATTATTTTACTGCTACATAAGTTTACTTAATTTTCTAGTGTTTACTTAGTTAGTTAAAATAATTAAACCCAACGGATTATTATTCCTAGCGCAAAATTTTTTAGGTGGAAACTTAATTATAATATAAACAATAGTGAGCGCGTTAAATGGTCAGTACTAGCACCGAATTCTGGCGGATGAAGAATTGACCCACAACAGGTCGACTGACCCACTAACCTTAGCGGTTTGAGAGAAGACGCGCCACATGGGAATTTAGTAGGTGTTTTTATAATAAGAGGGAAAAGTGAATCATCGTCAGAGTTAATAATAATAATTGCAAAAACTTCAAGCATGATCATTTTCATGCTGGATGACTGAAAAACTAGGTTATCATATATTTATAACATATACTTGTTAATTGAGTGTTTTAATCTTTAGATTAGGCGCACGATTTTAACGGAAGTGTCGACTGCCTAACATTTCGTGAAATTATACACAACTCTGACTTAATTTCCGTAATTTATGGCACGTTTAAATTAAGTGTCGTAAAACAATTACGGTAACGCACGTAAATGGAAATAAAGTGAAGACAAACGCTGTGCTAAAAACTTAGGTCACGCAATGAACATTTTTCGGTACCACCTAGTAGTGAACTATTTTTGATACTCGTTCTGCATAGAAGGACCTTTATTGCCATTAATTAATCCTTACTACAAAAAGTCTCTTTGTGTCAACAGGAAATGACAAAGAAAGTACCGTGTGGATACGTGCACTGTGAGAAGCATTCAATAGGTTTGAAATATAAAAATTGTAGGTTAATAGCATTTTATTAAACCTTTTGGTGAGTTATGAAAGTGTTCTAAATAAAATATAATTACCCTTCAATGGAAAATTTTCGTTGTGGCGTATTCGTACACAGGCGAGCTAAAAGAGTTATTCATTAGAAATATAAGACTGAAAACCAGTTTATAGTTGCTAAAAATAATGAAGATAATACTAAACTAAAAAGTTTATAGGATCTAGGGTTATTTTTTTAATTATGCGTTTGAGTTGTAAACTTAAGAGCTGTTTAATTAGTTTCATATAATTAGTCCTGTAATGCATTATAATATTGAATGCAATAGTGTAGCTGCCACTAAAATACCTAAAAAAAAGAAAGAATACAACGAATACATTCTATAAGATAAGATGAAAAAAAATAATGGTTTTAAAAGCAGGACGCATCTGATTAGTTTCGATGCACTCAAAAATTTTGTTAAAATTTAAATAACATTTTGCTTCAAAATTGTGAACCGATTTTGTGTTCTAATTTTTTAAATTAAAGTAAAACGTGTTTGGAACTGATTTGATTAATGTAGCACACACCTTTTCGGATTTTTATTTATTGATTCAGAATACAAGCATTCAAAACAATTCGGTTTTATGGAATGGAAATTTTATGGACTACAGCTTTGTGATGGCTGATTTCTTTAAATTAACAGCACATTTCTTACCATTTATTTATTTATTGCTAATACTAAGATAGAGAGATATAACCGGAATATTTAATGTAGCTGCAGTTAGTGAATTTTGCGTAAGTCATATGACATATAAACGTAAAATTCCCTTCTTCTCTTACACAGTGTGGAGCAACGATTCAAACTTTTGCTTTGTTAATTAGAAAAAGAAGTTACTAAAATTAAAAATGAGTTCTTATAAAATAAGACTTACTTGGTAGACAATAAACCAAAAGCAAGATTGTCATTTTAAAAGCCAATCTTAAAATAGTGTAAAATATTTATTTTACATTTCATATATGTAAAATAAATATTTTACATATATGAAATTGAAAGATTTTGCTTCAAAATTTTAGTAAACCATTTTTTAAGTTGTTAGGTTGAATATTTCTATAATTATTCAAATTTCAAATCAAATCGTCAAACGACTTTTTCTTGCCCAATTTTTATATTATGAAATTAAATAAGATTTATAGGAATATTCACGTCAGGAAAATAGAATAAGATATGATTTCTTAAAATTTATTTCATTTGAACTAAAAACTTTCCCAGCCATACATTCAACTCGGTAATTTGGGATTAGTGAAGGTAGTCAATATTTGAGCACACGTTTGAATTCCTTGTAAAATTCTTTAAAAATGAGACCACTGAACCTAAATTGTAAGATTTATAACCATCTAACGACTTTGGTCACTTCTTTGGGTTTTAAATTTTTTCGAATTTGATGACAAATCAATATGTGTTAACTTACATGTCTTTATTTTGAGTTTGTAGATAAATTACTTTAATTAAAACTGTTTAAAAGTAATTAATTATTTGCATATTGTAAACATATAATGCTGTCATATTTAATAAATAAACGGCATATTTTGCACATAGTTTTATTTAAAAACAATTTTTAGCGACGTTAACCATAATTTCTACAAAACTAAAGTCTCGACAAGCGTTAAAAATTAAAAAACGTAGTCCATACCGATTGCTTCTAGAATGGTCTGAAGCAATTAAAAAATTCTAAATGTAAAGAAAATCATATTATTTAGAGAATTTTACAAAAACAAAGAACAATGAGATCAAAGCTTCTAAAACATTTTTGAGTAAATAAAGATCAATTAATCCAAACAATTATGGTAAGTTTAAATTTATAACGGATACAAACAATTAGGACAATAAAATTAAATATCTAAGAAATTCATAGAATATAAAGCATTTAAAAATTCAGAACATCCAAAGTATGTAATTAATCAAAAAATGCAAAGAATCTATCAAATTCTAAGAGTAAGTATTAAAAATTTTTAAGTAAAACTGTATAATTGCCGAAACACTTATTTAACTCAGAAAATCCAACAAATCAAATTTAAAAAAAATTGAAATTTTGAAAAAAAAAAGAATTTAAAGAGCATACAAGGCTGTAAAAATAAAAAAATATATGAATTTAAAGAATATTACAACTACAAAACATTTAATTTATAGATAAATAGATTCCAAGCGATAAAACCAAAAAAATAAAAATAAAATCCAAATTAAAATTCGAAAAAACGAATGAAATTTAATAAAATCTGAGAACTACTTAAAAAAAATTATAAAAATAAAAAAAATAAAAACGGCAAAATCAAAATGTCTGAAAAGTTCAATTTTTTTTAATTATTGTTTTTTATTAGCTTTTTATTACTAATCGATTTATAAGAACGAAAAATTTAAAAGATCTAGATTTGAAAAATATATGAAATTCAAGAAATATAAAAAATCAAATCAGTAATGTAAAATATCCAGTCTTTTACAAAAATTTAATTGTATTTTTTTAAAACATATAGCATATTTTGCAATAATGATGCATACCCTATATTATAAGCATATTTTGCATATTTTCGCTTTTAGTAACAACATATAAATACGATTAAGTTTCGCAGATAATTGGTTTAATTTCTGGATTGTGAGGGATATTAAAAAATATATAAAATTGACAACTTTTTGGCTGGGACTAGAAAATTCTCCGCTGGGTTAAATTCACATTGTATTTTGATGAACTATTTGCCATGTAATAAACTGTTTTGGAAAACAATAAGCCATAAAACTACATCCTGTTCTCAATTAACTATTTGTTTGTCAATTGTACGAATAAAACCAAAGAAAGAAACAATCACTACATTGACTGTGCAAATCTGTGTAAATTGATAAAAAGATTTTTACATTTACGAAGAAAAATTCACATATTAAATCTTAAAATAAATGTTTGATTTTTAGCCTTTTACTTATTCATTTTACCTTTTTTGTTGTAAGCTGTAAACTGAAACTATAGGCCTTATTAAACAGTTACTTTCCAAACTGGATAATATTTTTATTTAAATAAAAGTAATAAATTAAAAATTACGAAATAAAACACATACATTTTATATAGATTGAAATATTAAATCTAACAACAAAATTTTGAGCATAAAATATTAAATCTCATCTCAGTTTACATCACAAATTGACAATATTTAATTTGTCTCGACTTTTATTCTACTTCCTACAATTCTTCATCACATATATAGACATTTCAAACTTTCGCGTTTAGGCATGACACATGTTCTGACCTAATTTCCAAACTACCAACCTACCAGTACGAGAAAAAACAAAAGTAATGTGTTCTTTTAAATGGAACTGCTAACATTATCTTTTATAGCTAACTGAAACCTTAAATATAAATTCAATAGTCAATAATTTAAAAAACTAGTACATGATTTCAATTTTTAATCGATTTACAGAAATATTACATCTTTGATACGACATGTGACAGCCTTCACAACCGCCATTAAATTTAAAAAATGTACTTAAAGTACAGTGAAGAGCTTGTCTGAAGTCACTCTTGTGAATTTACGAGATCGTGACGAGAATTCACATGGTACTTTTGAATAAAAATTTGTTTCTGGTAAAGTGTGTCGATCTTTTCTAGTGTGACAATTCCATGTGAGGAGCGTACCTACACTTAATTACTAACATTTTCGCTTTAAAACGTTTATTTGTGTAAATTGCAGATGTATTTATCTACAGTTAGAGAGTTGGGATATTTAAAAGTCGTGATTCATTATAGAAAATTATCTAAACAATTCCAAATTAATTGCGAAGGATTTTTAAAAAGTACCAAAAAATGTTTATCTTTGGTTTGCCATATTGCTTAAAGATAACATATGCTTAAATAAGATAACTGTTTAGCACACTGAAGTTAATTTGTTCAGTTTGTTCTTTAAGATGCTGTCTGCAAAAATTTTAAAATTTACTTGGAATTATTTGTAATAAGTAAAAATCCTTTTACGAAAGCTAATTTCATTCTTTGAACTAATATTCAGGTGATAAATCAGTACAAGTTAAAAAATATTTATTTGTCATGTGTTTCACCGAAAATATGTTTATGTAAATTAGACAGGAAGATGAATTTTATAGTGGTCGAAAGACAAGATCTACATTGAACTAATTTAAAAATAATTTACTGTTATTCTTCCGTTTCGACTTTTTGAATTTAAGACGATTTTTTACACAATAAAAAGATAAAAAAAAATGTGTACTAAAGATATAGATGGATAGATATTTAAATCATTCTGATAAGCTAACAGAATTAAATTAAAAATCTTGTGTCAAACCGTTATAAAAAGAACAGTAGATTACGTTCAGAGATACACTGTGCAAATAATGCTGTTTTATTTTCATCGGGAACGTTTTACTACAAACAACAATGTCAGTGAGAGTTTTAAAATACACCAAACATTAAATACCACACAACCATTATAGGTAAAAAAGTAAAATTGGCAGTTCTCTAATTTCTGACTTTTTTAGAACTTATCGCTTTATAATCTTCTTATTAACTAATGACGAAGATTTTATTGCAGTACAACTTACTGCTAGTATGAGACAAAGTATGAGACAAAATAGAAAATGCAACCCAACATACGCGGCAGTTCTTGGTACAGTTTGTGTCTCATTTTTTTTTATTCTATTGAAACAAATGCCATACTCTTTATTAACGAGTTTCTTACGCTGATTTATTCTCTATTTAGTCTATTCCATTTCATAAAAAAAAATGGCAATTTAAAAAAAAAATTTACGAATGTAATACGGATTGATTGCTAAAGTTTAAATTCAGTTGTCAAAGTTTTTTATCTTTATTATGCTGTCAGTTAGTTGCATAAGCAAACAAACTATATATAATTTAATTAATTGTGATGATAGAAAAACGCATTCGTGGAATCTTTGAATATGTATTTTGGGTTGCGCAAACATATTTCAATTTTCTTCGATTAATTAACTCACTGATATAAATGCTAAATAAGATTTTTTATCGCATATTTATATTAATATCTTTGCAATAAAGTCCTCCTAAAGGTAGCAGAGATAATACATTTTAATCTGAGATCATTTTTCTAGTCGACGAAGTGGTAAAATATCATACAGATTATTACACACACGAAAAGTAGTGGAAGTCATGGATCCTTTAACTTTGCTTGAAAACTAAAGTCAGACAAAATTATGTAGCAACGAAGTAATTCATAGATTTAAATAGCAAAGTTTTGAGATTCTGCCCTCCCCGGCAGTTGGGGCGTCAGACAAACTAAATTTAATTTATAATTTTGCTTTAAACTGTTTATTTGAAAACTCTAAAATAAAAAAAAAATGGTTTATAATTAGCTTTACAATTTAGGAAATCGAGGGTTTTTGAAATAATTTTATTTATTTAATATTGATCTAAACTAAACAATCATACTTATAATTGAAATGAACTATCTAGTCTAAAATGTTGGCTCTAATCTAACTGCAAACAATTTCTGTTTGACATAATAAGACACTTACAATGTATCATAAAAATTATTAAATTATTTTGACTTGTCAAAATATATTCATTGCTACATATGCTTTCATCTAAACATTTATTTCCGTTCTTAATAAACATTTAAGTTATAAGTGATCAAATTCTTTTTACGGAAAGGACTGTAGTGACGATAATTCTGAGTTGGCAATTTCTGCAATCTAATCTTCCTAAGAGAGCACCTTATATCAACAAAAAAAAGTTATTACGAAGATTTTTTTTAGTTTTATGTCTTTATGACCTTCTCGTCATCACTCGATCGCAACCAACCTGTTTTATGTAAAATCAATCCAGAATTTCTAGTTAAACATTGAACCGCTAGTCAATTTCTGCATTTACGGAATCTGATGGAAACACAAAATTGAAACGTTCATGAAATTTTTATAAATATTTTTCACTTTTACATATTATGTAGTAATCAAAACAATAATAACAATTTAATATTACACTTTTCTTTCAGCTATTTAAAATTTTATATTTGGAATTTTAAAACTTGTTAATCAAACTTTTCCTATCTTTTGGAAAAACATTAATTTCAATTCTAGTCAACATGCTCGAAAATAACTTAAGTTAGGTACAAAGTTTTTGTATCTAACTTGATATTCTGCCGACAAATGTGTCCTGATAATGACCAATTTGGGTACAAATTGTTTTGTGGGCGAATTGAGTCGAGTACAAATTGATTGGGAAACCAAATGATTAGGAACCAATTGTGGAGGACAAATTTATTGGATTAAACTGGCAGAAACGACGTCTTATCTCAGTGTTTGCGATCAAAAACCATCTGTAAGTTAATATTTAAACTTGCCGCCTTTTTAAGTTAATTATATCATATAACTGGCGTCTTAACAGTTGAGGTAGGCAACACACTATACCTTAGAAAAGAATGTTCTCTGTTAATAATATTACTTTAATTTTCATTCTTTGACGACATTTTTAGATAGTGACTTTATTTCTTCAATATGTGCCTCAATTATTTTTTACTTAAGATCTATATCTACATCTTACAACAATTTATTGTATTTACCACTAATTACACACACTTAACATTAACTTGCTTTTAAAAATGTACCAAAAATACGTTTATTTCTATTTTCTAAAAGTAAACTATGGCTAAATATAAGAAGTAAAGTATATTGCAAAATGTTTCTTAATAACAAGTACTAATATAATATTTTATACAAGAATAGTTTACTAACTTTACCTCCAGTTTTCATTTTGTCTGTTTTTTTACTTTTCAACATAGCCGCACTTGCTCCAACGTTTTTCTAGGTGGATAGTCCCTTGGCGAAAGTAAGTTTCTTATGTCTCTAAAAAATTCTTTCAATTATCTCTCCCTTTGATCTAAATTTTTGTTGAGACAGAAAAGTTTGGGTTTTGAAAACGGGTGCTATTTCGAGGAAGCCAGATAAGAAAAAACTTGAAACTTCTACGAATCTAATGAAATATGTAAACGCAGAATTCACCTTGAACAGAACTTTTTATACACCATTTATTATTCAAAGTAAAAAATATACGTTTAATTCAGATGCCAGTGAGCTCTGGTAACTCAACTCACACACCATATCAAGGACATTGTCAGTCACGTAGTAGCTGCTTTTCGATTTCAAAAAGGTATTCGTCTGTGCTTAAACTCACAGTTAAATCTTATTTTTTGTAATAAACTTGAGTTGAGCAAAGCATAATAAATCTTTTTATAAATCATTTGCTCCACTGTTTTTGCTTTTCAAAAAAGAATGGAATCCCACAACGAATTACAATGTTTTTATCTCAAACGTATCTGTAAGTTGAAGCCAGTTATGTCAGTTATTCAGTTATGTTAAAAAGTAAATAGATATGCATGAAATCCGTTTTCTCAATGTAATTTGTCCACAATAGATTTAAGAAATAAAGATAAAGATACTGCTTTCCTTAACAATGTGCATTGTTTGGAATGATGCAGTTTTTAGTTCTTAATAACTTTTAATCAAGTTATTAATTTCACAAGAAAACTTGTGGAAACAAGTTTACTTAGTAGTAACATGGTAGTTTGTTTTCAGAAAAACGTAAAACTAAATCAAGCTATCTTTAATTGCTTGCAACGGAAAGTAAATTTACAAAAAAATCTTAAAACCGAACAAGAAGCGATACCAAGAGAAGTAAATGCAAAAACTAGAAGCTTTCAACTGTTAAACTGGATTCTGTTAAAATGCCTGTCACACAAATAGAGGAAAAGGCAAAAATTGCAATGACAAATGTATCAAGTTTAACATTTTTTTTTCTTTTTTGCTTTTAGTTAAATAACGTACAATTAATTTTAAGAAAGTCGGAATACGTAGTTTCTGATAAAATTTGTATTACTAGTTTTTATAAATATTAATTAATGATTTTTATCTCAAGTGCATGCTGAACAGGCAAAGCATATTCGTAAAAATGCAAAAAGCATATATTTGAAGACTACTTTCTGAAAAAAAATTATAGATTTTTATTTATTTTTATAAAAAATAAACAAAAAGCTTATTTTTGCTGGAAACGTTAGTCCTCAAGTATTGCATAAATTAGCAGATATTTTTTCAAATAAATAGTCACTAAAGTATTAATTAAATCTCTATTTTACAGTATAAACAAAAAAATATATGTGTTTTGGTTTAACAGAATTTATTTACATTAGACTGTCACAAATTTATATTTATTCGACTATCTACAAAATCTACAATAAATAAATAATACTATAAGATCACTAACATTGAAAACAAATAGACACACTTATCTGCATAGGTACATTTATCGATGATGCCTATAATAATTATCATAAATATTCAACTTCTTTAACCTATCATCCAGACTTTCATATTCAACATCACTAACTTCATTTTTATCATACCATCCTTGTTCTTCCGAGTGAGTAATATAATGACCATCTTTCATAAGATCCTTTGAATGCACGTGCACATGTACAGGTGGAGGTGGAGACCAGTGTTTCGCCGCATGCTTATTAACATGAGCCCATTTAGCAGCAAATCCGGTAGAATTAAATAAAACTAACAAAAACAGAAGACCTAAGGTTTTTAGGGAGAATAACGTCAAGAATCCCAAAATGGTAACGATTACACCTAATTTAAATATAATCATCGGCATGGCAAATTTCAGCCTGCGTGCAACACCGAAGCATCGATCTAGAAAGAAAAACTGTTATAACAAAGGAAATATAAAAATTAAAATTAATAATTTATGGAGCTGAAGTCCGTTACAAAATTATTGCATTATGTATATTAATTTAAATGTACGTAATAATTTAACAACAAAGACGAAATTAAGTCGATGTGGTGGAATTCAAGATAAAGTGAACTTTCATAAACGCACTAGAATCATAATTGTTGTCCTCAACAAAAATGAACATTACGACAATTTGGGATCGAACATAAATTAACATAAACCGCTGGAAATCAACTCATGTATTGTTCAAGTTTTCTCACAATTTTACAGATAGTTCATCTTATCGTGAACTCAACCTTGTCTACAAAAGCTACCGAAATATTTAGCGTAGGTAGTACAAAATGACTCATATCTATAATAAAGTGTGCTAGTTGTAAATATTGTAAGACATTTTCTTTCAGTTTCTTTCTTTCCATACCTACAAAATTGTCTTCCGGTTTTCCCTTGTTCCATATCCACGTCCATAGATTTCTTAACCTTCTCCCAATTAACTGCACCATTGCCGATGTCTTCCTTTTCGCTACCTCAGTGCTTGAAGCGGAACTCCAGTGACAAAATATGATAATAAGTAGAGTGACCAGTAGAATATATGACTTCATTGCTTGTCTAAAAAAGAAAGCACTTTTTATTTACCCAAAAGTGATTTACATATTGTGTTAAATCCTAATAAAACAAATTATAGACACATTATAGTAAGTAACAACTCAGGTTATTTAAAACTTTCTCCTCTTTGTAGAGGGGTCGTTAAAAAAATAGAAGAAAATTCTTTTGTAAGCTACACGGTCAAGGTTAAGCAAGTCCCGTTATTGCAAGTAGGTATGATTTTATTGAGCAAAAACAATGATAGGTACAATAGGGGAAAAAACGGTTTCAGTTAATTTAAAACAATAGCGTGGTCGACGTCTTAGTGACAAGAAAAAAATAAAAATTCTCATATTAAGTTACAACCAATCTTCACATAATGTGTGTCAGGTTGAACAGTACTTGCTTGTTCCTGAAACCTCTTGGTTTAACATTACTGTAACCAATCACAATATTTGCTTTAGTCCATCGGGCCACATACCTATCTATGAGCCTCTGGCTGGGAATTACTGCCTTAACATTCGAAGAAACAAATCTGTCTTACTTTCTCATCACTAATTTGAAAAAAAATCGCGTGGAATTGCATTGTAATGATAGGCCGCAACAGAAACTTGAACCAATTTCAACATTTTCACCAAAGGCAAGCCCTAGAAATGTTATGACGCTGCCACCAAAAAACCATTCTCTTAATAACCATTAGATTAGACGCTAACGGTTCGTAACTAATTTTTCAGCTCAAAAAAGAGTGTAATTTCGCAAATTAGCATTTATGGTGCGTGTTTATATACGTGAATTACAATTATTTTTTACGCTATGAAATAACGGCTTGTTTGAGAATTCTTCTTACACTTAATGATAATTGAAGACTTCAATTAAAAAAGCACAATAATGATTAAAAAAATTGTACACCAAAGTTTTGGATCGACAAACTTGAACTTGATGGTCAGCCAATTACAAAATCTGGAGGCGTTTTTAACGTACTTGGTGCATGATAATAGTATACTACTTTACTAGGAACTGTGGGTAAAATTGAAATTTCTCTCACACAAAATCAGTAAATATTTGCCCAGACCCAGATACATGAAAACTGAAAGAGGACAGTGCAGTTTATTGGACCGCATCCTATTGTTAAATTGTCAAAAAAATGATAGTAATGTTTTTTTTAATCAGTGTAGAACTAAATGACAGGGAGGCAAATCATTTTCCAACAATTTACTTTCTTGATGTATCATTGAATTCTCCGTTATTATTCACTTAGAGCTTCTTAAATTTATTGCCCTTAAACGCACTCACCATAATATTTGAAGCTACATTAACAGTTATATGTAAATATTAATATCTTTGAAGCGGTCAAAGTTTAATTTAATTACTTACCGAAAAATGCCATCCGTCACCTCTTAAAAACGATTATTTTAACCATTTTTCTGTATTGTTTCTGCATAGCCGGCAAACACAAAAACACTGAATGAATTCTTCAGCAGAAACTGTGTCAAAGCGTGCAAAATTCCAAGTTTTAACTGATCTGACGCTCAAACAGATACTTGCAAGAATTGCGACCATTAGAGAGGTGATGAGCGATATCCAACGAAGACCGTCGGTACTGACACATGAACCATGAACGGATAATAAAAGCATTTCTCCTACCAGACAACTAATTGCTGTTGGGTCTCAAACAGTGGCATCTGGTAAAAGCAGGAAGAACTTGCAGCACACCATCTGCATGCTCGGAAATCCACCAATTAGATAAATTAATGGGTTTCGAGGTAATACATGGGTTTGATAAGTTTTTCTGGAGCGGAATGTCTGATTAGAAAAGAATTTGCTCTATATTTTTGGAGGAGGAAAACAAGTAAAGCAATCATTTTAACAAAAGTGTCTAATTAATATATCTACATATTAAAATAATTTAAAATTGGTCTGAGCATTTCAGCTTGCTTTCAGTCGTAGTCTTCGTCGTTGCCCTTGGGAGGATCAGTAGCGTAGGTTAATTCGTTGAGGAAGTACCTGCAAAATCGAGAGTGTGTGTATTACTGGTTGCCTATATCTAAAATTAAAATTGTTTAAAAGAAACGTAAAAAAACATAATACTAAAAATATTTATTTAAAAACAATTTTTGATATGATGTGGCACAGTTCTTAACATAAAATGTCATTTAAGGATTATTTTAACAAAAACTGTTAATTATTTAGTATACGTACTACATATTTAATTGAGGTGACAAACCAGACAGAAAACAATAAGATCGTTAGTTACATTCTTGTATGAAATATAAACAATATTCTGGGTCAAAAAGACTAATTTATCAAATTAATCAGAATAATAGAGTATGCATAATTTTAAGAATTATAAGATGTATTTATACTTTTTTTCTTTTATATTACATTACTTCCCTCAGATAAGTTAATTTGTAATTTTTTCATGTCTAAAATAAGCTTTTTAAAATATGAATACTTAATAGGAAAGAACAAACTTTCTAATTAAGTAGATATATATCCTTTTAATTTTGAGAAATGTGGCATGACACCTTTATTCACTCACTGCTTCAATTATTTGACGTGAATGAGCTTAAAAGCGACAGTTACTAAATCAGTCCACTTAATAAGTTAAGTATAAGTTTCCAATTTTCTAAATTTATTTTAAAACAATCATTACTGCTTAACTTTTAAAACAATATATTTACCTTGCCTAATGCTTAAAGAATGCTTAAAAAGCAATTGTACAAAACTTTCAAGTTTTACCTAAGTAGAGTCAACAAATGATTTAAATATTTTTTAGAACCATGTCATGAGAGCTTCTCACATTTAACCATTCAAAAATTTCCTGTTTTCTTGCTCCTCACACCTGCAGATGCAATATATTGGCTTTAATTTAAGTCAACAGAAACATATTCAGCTTTTGATAAGTACAAAAAATAATAAGCATTGGTTTGAGCGTCAATTTAATTAATTGAACAGCACAAATTCATATTCTGCAGTAACATGATGAGAACTAAAACATATTTTAGTAAATTTTACAAATTAAATTATATTTAAAATTCGCTTTTCATTTTAATTTTATGTACAGAAATTAAATCCTATTTAATTGCTTCGCTGCTACAGTTATATGTATTTTAGTTTTCTTATCAAAAGTTGTTTAACTTTGTCATAAGGTATTCCATTTTGACATGATAAGTTTTTTAACATTCTGAAAATTAGAACACTTTAGTTTCTTAGTTGCATTTGTTGAATTCCTTAAAATAACCATCATAAGCTAAACTTGGACCAGTCTCTATTAAAAAATCAAAAAAACAGCACATTTTTTGTCCATATTTTTTTCGATTAATTTTATAGCAAATTAAATATCATATTGTGTTAAAATTATCATATATAAATCAATAAGTAGTCAATTTTTTTGTGCAAAATTTTTGTGACACTAACGAGTGGCTGTTACAATGAAAATCACACAAGTCATAGTATTATTTTCGTATCAAAATAAATGAAATTTCTTCTCAAATCGTTGTATTTTCCAGACCACTTCTTGCTGTTACAATAATTTACTTGCACCTCAAATAATTTTTATTTGATATACTTTGTCTCTTTCTCGTTTAAGAACATTTTTTTACCTTACCTTACCTTAAAAATAGCAACATCAAAGTTCAAATTTTGCAACTTCACAGAAAAATGCTAAATTTATATCACTAGGAGGTGACAAAATTCTAATATTTACCGTCAGTATAATAAAATATAATAAAATGTAATATATATAATAAAAAAATGTTTTCTAAAACGTTAAAAGAACAAACATCCGGGAGAAAGGGCAAGCAAAATAAAAAGTGTAACAAGTGATAAATAATACAGTTACGAGAATTTTATTTTGATTGACATTTAAGTAAGTTTGAATTCTAAAATTAATTTACCGATAAATAATAGCAACTTCGAATCACAGATAATGAACTTCTATAAATTAATGTCCAAGATTTTATATTCTTAACTGTAATAAATGAATAATACTATAAATACATAATATCCTATGTTCAAAAAACTTTTAAAACATACATATATAAAACACATCGATAGCAATTTCACGATTTTTTCATTAATAAAATAAAAATTTTCAATAATTTTATAACTAACAAGATAACTTTTATTTAATGCTTAAAGTGTTCAACCTATCAAATATAATAAGTAGCAGATGTTAAAATGTCAAGTTAGCCCTTCGTGTAACATCTGCTTCTGAGAAACGTTAGACATTTGTAAATTAAGACTATTCATCTATTCGTATATTTACCTGCTCATCTTTTATACGAATTTTTCCCCTTCTTTATTTTATAGAACATTATAAATTTTGATCAAAAAATATTCTCCTATTTTTATATAGGGTGCGTTTAAAAAAAACGACAGAAAAGTAGCAATAAAGTTCAAGTATTCTTCAAACAGACACAACTGTAATTATTGCACAAGAACTTTTTTTTATAAATTGTAACAAGTACTTCACAGCCATCAAACCTCTTTTTTAACAACCACGTTATAAATAAGAAAACTAGTTCGTATAAAAAAACGAGTTGGATAAGTCAGATTCGACTTGTTTGGAAATGTACCTATAGTTAATGAAATAATTTAAAAAAAATGTTATTGTAGGTGTGGTTAAAACTGAACCATAATAACCAGATTGTAGCGATTAACTTGAAAAATTGGAAAAGTAATTAGTGGTCCTACAGCACTATAATATATATCATAAATCCGGTTCTTTATCAAAAAGATATAAATCAACAATATTAACTACGTTACACCAAAAATAGAGATATTATTTTGTTAATGCATACAGTTTTGACTTGACAACGATTTAATGATCATTCGATTTAACAAGAGACACAACTGATGCATGAAACATAAAAAATAACATGTGACACGAAATAGAAAGTATTATAAATAAACAAGTGATTCGATTAAGCGGAAATTGTTCAAGTTATATCGATTTCAAATATAAAAATGTATATTACCATAACAAGTACTCTGTAATTACCAATTAAAGATGAAGCAATAAAGTTGAAAGAAAATAGTAGTAACAGTACATTAAGTGAAGTAACAGTTTGTTGTTTACTATGCTTACCATTTTGGAGCCTCTGAACAATCAAAATTATTCTCCCAGTCACAAATCCGGAACTCTTGATTGAAACTGGTATCATTTGCACACAGATGAGGAATTCTTCGTCCTTCTGGATCACACATGTGAAATATTTGACAGTTGTACTCTACATCTGCATAAAATCCAATCGCTCTATCAGTACAGTCGAAGCTAAAAGTGGCGTTTTCGATATCTACCCATCTTCGACGAATTCTATGGTTACTACTCTCATTGAAAATCAAACAAAAAACTAGAAACAAAGACTGGATACAATGAATATTTACAGTAGTGACTCACCTGTAATAGTTAGGATTCTTAACATTATCCTTCATCAAACCTAGAAAAATCACCATTAAAAAAAAAACACTATGATGCAGCGGAAAATCGATAATTGATAGATTTTTTCATCACGACCGTAGTTGCATATCCTTTAGAAAGCAACAATTTAGAATTCAAATCAGCAGTAATTGTAGAATTCAAGGACTTCACTTTTCATTCGACACTGTCTTCCATCAATCTTTGAAACATACACGCGAATGTAAATTTTGTAAAAGTTGTATTTTCTACAAATAAATTTCTTCTTCCATTCCACAAACATACATTCAAAATTTTAATTCTATGATTAACAATTCAAGACGTACCAATGTAATGTTTACACCTTTAAAATAATACAACACGTGTTGGTTTTTTAGGTCGTAAAGAACGCTTTCACTGAACTCGCATGAATTTGGCATTCATCTGTTCTGTGTTTATGGAAAATGGTTATATACATATCCCCATCGAAGATCATCTTCCCTCCTAAAAGATCATCCCTCCATCTGCGAATTATTTAGATTTCTTGGACTTTCACTATGATGCTTTTTGTTGTTTGAAACAAGGTTTTCTCGTAAGGTAAATACATACCGTAAAGTTGGATAATTTCTAATATTGTTACGACATAAGATGCCATCAAAGAAGAAATCAAAAAGCTTATTCAATCGATATTGACGACAAACCATGATGCACTTTGATTAATCTGTATTGCGGTATTAAAAATTAACACGTAATTTCTGGAATTAAATACAATATTCATGTCGGCCGAAATAAGTACTTTTGAATTCGTCGTGCTAGAAGATGCACTTCACTTTCGAAGAAAGTAACGTAACGAATTGAAGAGTTACATCTGATTCAGTGAAACATAATTAAAATCTCAAAAATATGTAAAAATTTACAATTAAAATTCCACGGATTCTACACTTACTTTGTCATTACAATTTCCATGAAGGAAAGTTGGTTTGATGTACGTATCCTCCGGTCACGAAGAATTTCAGATAAAAACATTGTCTTTATATTTACACTTTTCTCCTTCAGCGTCGTGGTACTAAGGCTAGAGTTAGCCTCAATCAGGCTATGTCTCAGTCAAATTTACAGACAAAGCCTAGGAGAGGCTACCTCTGTACCTTATGATGAAAACTAGTTCAAAACTAGAAATTGCGATTATTCTAATCTAAAACATAAATCTGAAGTATGATGACAACATAAAGCAATAAGTTATGTGAACAGATATCACAATGATAACGATAAGATGGATAGTTACATAATGGCGATATTGTACAGGAAAGAAACGAAATAATTAATTAAATTGAAAAAAGGAAAAAGCGTGAAATGTTTATGAATATTTTAACTAAAAACTTAATTTAGATATAACACTAATAGTTAGTACTATTAAAAGTACAAAAATAACATAATTAATATTTCATTTAGGTATCGATGCAAATCAATAATAAAACGACGTATACCAGGTACTTTAAAATTCAGTAAAAAATGTATTTAAGTAGTAAGTAAAATATCACATATAGTTAATATCAAAACTAATCGATGATGATATTAGAATTTTGAAGAAGTCTGGTGTACACATGTGCTGTATCTTGCAAAATAAAAAAAATCTATTGTTTGGCACAATTGTTTCTTTCAGTTTATTTAAGTTTTTTTTAATGTTGTCGTTTGACAAAACATCTGCTCCAGAACAATCAGGAGTAACATTTTAATTTTAAGAGAACAGAAAAAAAATTACCAGTAGATTGATTTGCTGTTCATTAAATCCTACACATGATATGTAACTTAATTAATATAAACATATAATAGTAAAACAATTTGCAATATTTCTGATTAATTATAAAAAAACACATAAAAATATGCAACTCTGCAGAACATTGTTGGCTCTACGATAACCTCTCTTGCATAGATATTTTATGCGAGATATTTTTAGAAGCTTTATTTGTCATTTAATCACCATGTTTTTCCAGTTTGAGTTTAAATCAAAAGAAATTTACAAGTTTCTAACAGATTTATAAACATGAGAATTTTTACATTGAGGAAAATAGGAATTTTATTAACTCTTATTATACAAATTGTTTTTTACGAAAGAAAGTGAAATTTTTGTACTGCAATAGTGTAGATAAACAAAACGTGATTTTTTCAAAAAACTAATTTGTGAATAGGAATACTGTTTGTTTACTGTTTATAATCAAAAATATGACATTGTGGAAATGAATCGTTGAGACATGCGTCGCACTAAATAATTCGCTAGAATTTGAAAAGATGGATGCATGCAACCTACAAAAAAACCTAGAGAAAATAAAATTGCTGTTTTTCCCAACAGGTGGTTATTATGGTCATTTTATATTTATTTCCCAAACTCTACCTGAATCTACTATATTGTTATCTATAATTTGCTTCCCCTCAGAAGAAAAAATGATACTTTAGATTTTGTTTTTAAATATTGAAGTAACTCTTTATTTAGAAAACGTACAAATAATTTTACAATCAATGTTGATTGAATTATTTATACTTGACTTTAAATTGATTAATAACTAAATTAACTAACTAATGATAATTAAATATTAAAATAACTAACTTAATCTAATACTAAACTTTTGTAATCGCTGGAACACCTTTACAATTTGTAAGACGTTCTTTAAATTTAAACTTTTTTAACTCTAGAATATCTGAAAGAATATGTTTATAAAATCTAGAAACTATATACACAAACTGCAATCGCCAAAATGCTTAAGAAAAATGAAAAACTTAAATTTAGTGAAAGAATAAAATTATTGAATATCATATAAATTATGATGCAGAAATGAGTAGTCGTAAAAAAAATTAAGAATTTTTATGTTCTATAAACTTTCATTGTTATTAAATTGTAAAAAATATGTTCTATTTTTTGTGCATAATCCAATCTTTAAAATCTCTTACAATAACTTTTCATGTTATACAATCTTTTCGTTGCTATATAGCTTGAATATTATAATATTCTCGCAAAATGATGTCATATAAATTTACCCTCTATGTCGAGTTAAAGAGCATAACTAAATACATATTAGGATGCAAATATCATCATTAATTTTATGACACGTGTTCAAGTCAAACATACCAATTTAAATAAGTCACGCACCTGACGTCACAACTTAATCTTGATGATTTGATAAGTAACGTTACTATAATTGCATTTAATTTTACAGCTGATAATAAAGGAGATTATTGAAATAAACTAAAGTTTATTAAAAAAGCAATTTCAAAATATTATATATTTAATGTGTTTTATTTTTCTGGTTGATCTTGTCCCTGTCCACCTGAAAAACAAAACCAAATAAACCATTAAGCGAACAACAATAAACTGCGCCAAAATTATATAAATAAATTCGTAGAAAGAATGAGCTCAACTATGTGAAATTTTGATTAGCTTTTCGGTATCTAATTTGAATTTCAGAAGCTTTGCTATTTTTGAAACAGATGTGTGATGATCTGATGATCAATATTTATTGTCGTTGCTTAAAATTAAGTACTTAAGATATTTTGAAATGTTAAAATTGGGCTAAGTTGAATGTAATTTATTTTACTAATGAAAGATAAACTATTTCTGTCGAAGAATCTACCGGCACTTTTAATTTCGTTAAATCCTTTCCTTGTTTTTATGTTAATATTGTTAAAACAAACACAATCAAGTCCTTCTTTACATTTTTCCATCATTAGGATGCACGTTTACCATGTGACATACCAACATGCTTTAGCTAATTACTTCGTTTATTAAATATACTTAATTAAAAACTCTTTGTTATAAAACAACGGTAAAACAATCACCATTTAAGTTTCCTCATTATGAAAACAATGATCCATAAAAAGTAGCATTTCTGTAGACAACACAAAGACTTTGGTCTCTTCCTTTTTGAGAAAGACGCGGATGTTCTCACAAAGGACTGAAATAAAACATAAATACAGTCACAAATTCCAGTTCTTCGTCTGCCCACGATAGACAAATGACAAAAATAGATTTGTAATGTCAAGTTCTATACCATAAATTTCCGAATTCATAGTTGCAGTAGGAAAAACATCATATACCTTCTCTCGAAATGAAAAGAAAAAATACCAGAAATTCTTTTAGAATCCAAATTCCTCAAATTTTCCACTACACCGTTCGTTGCTCGTAAATGAAGAAGTCCTTGAAACATTACTCATTAAGAAACCTACATGCACAAGAATTACCAAAATGTGTCTATCCGAAAGTGAATTAAATAATTTGGATACCAATACAACAGATTATTTATACAACTGCAAGATTTTTTCTTCGTTTTCGATTGTTCGATTCAGTGGAATTTCCAGAATTATCAAGGACTATCTTCATATTCCCAAAAGTGGATCCTACACAAATATGCGCACAATGAGTTAAACACTTCCATCACTCAACTTTTAGGCTGGTACTTATCCTGGCCAGGACGTATATCCCAATTAGGTCGGGTAGGTACTTCCCGCACTTCCTCTGCTTCATCGCCATCAACATATGTTTTGAATGTGGTACCAACGTAATCACCATCACTAACACTCTGCCGGTGCACAAGTTCACGATCACAGTCACAGCCGAGGTTAAAACTGATTATAAATGAGGGAGTACTACTCTTTATTTATTAATGTTATATAGTAAGTCGTGGGGATACAGAATATTCTCTACCGGTGCTCCATTACAGTGCTACCACTGAAAGTTGGGTAGGTAACGGGCGCGCTTTTAACACTGACCTTGCCAACCACTAATTGCAGGCGATCGTTAAACGTTAAAAATCTGCTCTTTCTTGCTTGTTTTGGTTTAAATGGAATGTGAACGGCTTCTACATTTTATATTATTATTACCATCGTTGTAGAAATGATCAGGAATTAAGTACGTCGGTGGACTTATTTCTTGAATTTTAATATTTCATAATGGAGACGAAAACTCTTTACATTCCACGAATTTCTGCTTAAATTTAACTTTGTTTTTAACCGCAACTAGTTTAAAAACCATGTTTACTTCCTTAAGGTCAAGTTGTAGTTTTAATGGACGCATTGTTGTATAAAGTGCTTCGCGCATACTTCTGCTCATTTTCGGTTTTAGCATGGATAAAAAATGTATAAAATAAAAAATGTGCACAAAAAATTAAATTTAAAATATCAACTATTATTTATAATCTTAAATAATTTTAACAATCGTAAAAATTAATTAAAATTTGTTTAAAAAATACTTTAAGCATGTAAATATTATAAATAAGTAGATCTGTCCAATTTTTTTAGATTTTGTTGTACTTTACTGAACAAATATAAGAAAAAGAATGTGTAAAAAATATTTAAAAAAATCGTAAAATGAAACCCCAATAAAGTCGCCCTTTTCTTCGTCTCCTAAATAATGAACTACTTTAAGCGCCCAAAGTTGGAACTAAAAATCTGAAAGTAACAAATTTATAACCAATATAATAGTTAATCTCGCTAGAAGTTAGAATCTATATGTTAAATGTTATATTGATAGTTGGATTCTTCCTATTCACATCATTTTTTTATAATTTTGAAATTGTGATAAAAAAAAACTCAAAATTTTAATCTCTTAGTAGTTTGACTCATCAAAAAAAGTGTACTCCAAAAATTGGAGAGATTTCTACAAAAATATTTATTTTATTTTGTACAAAGTTATAAAGTGATTGAACTTTTAGATAAAAAAAGAATTTTTTCACAACGAACTACAATAGATCTCTTGTTGGAATAGTTTTTAAGATATTTGAGGAATACCTACCAATATATCACCCCATAAAAATAAGGTTTTTAATTTTTTTGAAATACATTTATACACATTACTTAATATTTATTCATGAATCAAGTGACCAACAAAGTTAAGTGCTTTTTTAGAAAAATACACGTTTTCTCAATGTTTGCTTAAATTTGCCAATTCCCATATTTACAAAATAGTAGTCTACCAAACATCATCGATAGTTTTAGAGTTTTAAAAACTTAGTAAACACTATTTAGTGAAGTTAGCGAGCTATTTACATCTACCGGGGCGCAATCATGTTTATTGGTTATCTCATTTATTTTTATTACGAAAGAGCAAAAATTTTAAAAAATTGAATATTCTTCGTCACATAAAACCACAAAAGGCAGTAATCTGTTTTTACCATTTAGAAAAAAAAATAACACTCAATCTACCACAATAAAAAACCAACAAATAAGATACATATATGCAAATGCATATTAAAAATAAAAATAAAAAGATAATATTGGCATTCCCCAAAACTATGTTTTTTTACTAAGGCTCTGTGCGTACAGGCGTACATTTATTAATTCCAGTCAAATAAACTGATTAAAAATACACAAAAAAATCAAGAATCAAAGATTGACTTTAACATCTTTAGTTTTTTTATTACTTTATACTCAAAATTTGTAATTTTTGGTGTGCTTAACCAACTTTGTAGTTAAAATTAATGTGTACATTTTTTTCTTTGTTTTAAATTACAATACGAAGTAAACTACTTACATATTTAGAAAAACATTGCGTGAGATCAATTTTCCAAGAAAATTAATTATTATTATACATAATTACGCGTAATTGTTTTAAAGATGAAGACATAACTATAAAGTACAAAACTACTCTATAAAATTTAAGTAATTCTAGAAATGTACTTAGTGAGAAAAATTCTTACAGCATCCATACTTAAAACGCTCTCATCATTAGTCGTATCGGCTGTAATATAATAATAGCAATAGTGCAATAATGACGATGATTTTTAACAATATAAAAACTGGTTTCTTGCATTTCCAAACGAGTAGTGAATACATAATTCCGCGAAGAGTTGTATTTAGATGTTTACTGCATTTCTAATTAATTACAAAATACTGAACTTTTCATCAAGCAACGATTTAATGCTTCGCCTCTCCTTTCTCCTGCGAACACATCGTTTTTCAAAGATTTTTCTTCCTTTATACAAATTTTCTACATAAAAGAACTCCACTAACCCGTCACGGTGGATTTAAGCCGTTACGAACCATCATTTGGACATCAAGTAGATAAAACCATCTTACAGTGACCGAGCTATATTTTGCTACAGATCAGAGGAGTGGTATAGGTCGGGACTACGAGGAAATTTGGGATCCGGATAGTAACACATTCTAGTAAAAATGGCTAACAGTTGTATTTTCACACTGTTTAAAAATAAATCTTTTCTAATACCCGTTGTTATTTTCAAATTAATCGCGTCATCATCGTTATTATAGAGGCATCAACATCACAAAATTCGCTTCAATCTTGTATTTCGTCATTACTGTGACAGCGCCACTATTAATAACCGGATTCCTCGAGTCAGGTGATTCTAAGAAGTGGAAACAATTTAGCAGAAAATAAGAACAAGAATGATGTAAAAGCCTTCCCGTTCAGGTTATTTTTAGAACGTGCTGCAACGAAGTGTTTTGTTAAATAAAACAAATTAATCGTTGATCATGATAACAGAAGATTATAAAAATATTCAACATCTAATCAATGCACTTTTTTTAAGTTCTCACGTCCTTAGGAATCAAAGTCCTTGGTATTTGTATTTTTTTTTTTTTATTAATTTGTTGGTGGTTATACTTTATTCTGATGTGCGTTTGTTACCTTAACGTAAGAAAAAGTTTGAATACTTACTGTATATTTTGATTCAGTTGGTTTAAATTGTCTTCATTATATTAATCTTTTACATGAATATAGAAAAAAGTCATAAAGGAAACCGTTTTAAATGTTTTTAATGAAGGTTAGGTATTTTATAGATTTCTTTGAAAATTATTAGTAATTATGTTCTTGGAATTACCTCTGACACAACATTAAAGAAGAGAAAAAGTTTAGTTGTTTTTTATTAAAATAAAATTATTATCAATATTGCAAAATGATTTCATTATTTTATAATTATAGTTCAACAAATAAAAACAGAGATTAGTAAGCTTTTTATTCAGTTAAAATATGTAGCAAATTTTTTTAATACAAACGGATTTTATATCTGTAGAAATGCGAGTAAGTCAGGCTTGCACCATATGATTGTTTAACAAATTTAACAATGCTATAACACTTATCAAATTATTTCTTAAATACAAAAAAATGTGATTCTGCGCTTACACAACGATCTCATTTTATCCCTTAATGGCTTTGTATTTACTTTTATATTGTCAGTTTTAATTAGTTGCTTGCCCTTTTCCTTTTATTTATTTTCTAATGTAATAAAGTTTTGACATTTAATTACGCAATATGAAATAAAGAAAAATATTAAGTTTTAATCACTCGCGAAAGTTAGTTTACTGCTTTGTAAAAGCTTGTTTATGGTACAAAAGAGGACGATTTTCTAAGAAAGCCGAAGTTGACGACAAGCGCAGAGGTAAAATAACCGAGGCAAAAATCGTTTTAACGGCAGAAGAGCATACTACATTTTTTAGGCGATGACAAAAAACCAACCAAATGTAAAATGGCATTTTAAAAAAGTCGTAGGAAAAATAGTGTAGCTAACTCGGCCTGTGGTCCCATGTAGAACAATTTCCGCTCGCACAAAATACAATAGTTTCCTTATATAAAAATATCAATTATTCTCTATGATGATTTTGAAAAATAAATTTCTTAAGTGATATTGGCAACTTTTATGCTATTTGGACTGTATTTAAAAAAATCGCTATTTAGCAAATAACATGTGTATTAACTCAACAGGTTTTATTTTATGAACATTATTATAATCAATCTGAAACTTAATAAATCAAAATATAATAAAATTTAATAAAATATCAGATTTTAATATTTCAAACGCAAAAGAAATTTAAAACTGTAAAACAACTGTAGAAATTTAAGTGGAAGATTTGACTTTTGTGGAGGAAAAATGTAAAATTTCACAAACCTACTAGATAAATCGAATAAATCTACCGTGTAACAAAATATAAAAATGAATTTAAAGTACCACATAAAAAACGGCATTTAGTAAGCTTGGTAATATTTTGACATGTTGATAGTACTTACTATCATTTTCTAATTTTACAATTTCAAAACAAAAATTGATGAAAAATATTAATAATATAATTATTTAATATTTGACCTCCAACTGTCAAATAAGTACTTAAAAATAAAAGGCAGTACTACCAACACATCTGAAATTCCAGAGCCTGCCTTGACGTGGTTTTTATTCCATCATATGGTATTTATCTACCCATTGCTTAAAAATATGTAGTAGGTGGAATAAAAGAAGTCGAAGAGTGGGTTCAGAACAAGAACATAATTTATTAATTGGCTAAAACTAGTTATTTATTACCTTTGCGTTTTCTTGATTAACATCACAGCTGAATCACTTCAAATGTCCCTTTTACCTCAAGCTCTAATTGTAACAATCACAAAACAACCGCCTTTATTCTTTAAATTTTCGTGACTGCCAAAATCTGGTATTCCTGCTGTCGCGCCAAACATTCCTTGTGTTGTTATCCTTACCCAGGCAACCAATCGTGGGTTTCGACCATTCTAAACCGTTAAAAGGTAACGATTAGAGGATGGACAGTTTGGCGCCAGAGCCGGATTCGATTCAGGCCGTTCTTCCGCATTGTCCAATTCACACATGTTATTTTCCCAAAAATCGGCCGCAGGACAGGATCGTATCTTCCTGTCGCCGGCGATGGCAGTAGGCGTCGTTGCTGCGCATACCTTAAATTCCTGCCGGTGCTGCGAAGGTCGTGGCTAGTCGCAAGGCCTTGTTAGGCGCCACCAAAAGCGCAGCGGCGGCGCCGCCGAATTTCTGCCCGGGGCGCCCCCACAAACAGTGTTGTCAAATCATGAAAAATAACTACATCTCAACACTCCAGTTGTCTACGCATATGAACAAAGAGGTTGACGTAGAAAGGTTAGAAAAAAACTATAATTAAGATTCTTTAGTGAATTCGGCCACAGTACGATGCTTTATAACGAACGTATTAAAATGGTCACGTCGTGATCACGTCTTTGGTTTAGAAATAGAGATCTTGCAGCGTTATACTTTGTAGATCGATACGTTCTTTGGTAATTTTTTTTTTTGGTGCCATGCACAGTGCAAGATAGGAGATTAAATGTGTGCAACCGTGTTAGTCTTTACCTGTACATTGCATATGGACAAAAACAAGACGTGAGTCACGCTACTGAAAGTGTTCCAATTTTCGTTTCTTTTCAAAAAAAACGATTCAAGAACATTCACTCTTTCAGCAGCTGTATCATGGTGTCTTCTTGACAACAAGCAGATTTCCAACGATCGCTTTACCAAGGGTATCCGCGTTTTTAATGATGGTGTTTGCGTAATAAGTACAGTGGCGTAACAATATGGAACGACCAATTAGTACACATTGTCTGGTTTAATCATTTTAAACTTTACCTAGATTCTTATTTAGGTCTAAAGAACAATAGTTATGAATTTCTCAACTAGATAGAAAAAAAAAACTTATTACCGCTTGTTCTTTTTGTAAAAACGAATACTGATTTCAATAACCTAGATACTTCATTTTCAGTGTTGTTTGAATACAAACCTTTTTTGCAAATGTTTAAAAAAACTAAAGTGTTATCTGGGTAACTAAGAAGTAATTTTGCAAGTATTGCAAAATTGGACTTTTCATAAATTCATATTTTTGCCCCACACCATACCAATGAGAGAAGAACTTATGTATGATAGTAGCCATCGACTAACCGACATTTGTCATGACATAATTGTCGCGCGTGTGTCAATTTTCTAAAACATTTCAATAAATAAACAAGAACTTTTTGTAAAAATTATCTCTTTAAACTTTTAATTATTGGTCTAAAAAAAGTTATTATCTGAATTTACTCAACATATTTGTTCCCAAAAAAAAACCGCATCTAATGGGGCTACTATTTTTTTATATGCCAACAATAATAAGCTAATAAGATAATAAATAATGCTTAATCTCAACATAACAAAAATTTCTTATTCAGCTGCGTATGTTCAAAATATTATCGAATAATCCGTACTTATAACTTATTGTATTTATTTATTTTTTATTTGTCAAGAACCTGTGGACAATAAATCGCAGAACTGACAGGCTATTACAATTGTGCATAGAGTAACCGACGCAAGCAAAAATAACTAACTAGGGCAATTACCATTTTTGAAGCAAGTACCGTTGCCTTGTAGACTCTTGTATTTGATCAGTTCTGAAACTATTTCTTTTTTGCATCCACCTACTTATCAAGAACATTAATGATCCGTAAATAATACAAATTAAAAAATTCGTTATAACCAATATTTTTAGTTATTAATTAACATATTTAGTATTTACATTTTTTTCTAATCGTAAGTAGAAAAGTTCATAGGTAATTTTTGGAGCAGTAAATCAATATCGTAAATTTCATTTAATAACTTTCAGCGAAAGCAATTATAATTGCTTTAATGAATATAGTTACAAAATGTATTATATTTTCTTGATAATAAATAAAAAGAGCGCATTCAAATATAACAACAAATTTATTGAATTGTTGAAAAGTCTTCACACTGTAGAAAGTAAGTTGTGAATTTAAAAGAACGTAGGTCTTATAGCTCCTGAATAATAAAAACCAAAGGTTTTAACACTGAATTTTTAAGTCAACAAACACTCGAACCTAACAAGCTCTGAATTTAAAAATTCACGCTTCAGTTGATGCCGTTTCTATACTTACATATATCTAGTTTGAATATTTTCGTTTTTTGATATTCCTGTTGTAAACTAAGTACGTTGAAAAAACCATTCAAAATGGTTAGAAGTAATAAAATTAGACCGACTTATTCTATAAGTTATAAGAAACGATTTGTTATAGACTATAACAAATCATTTACAAACTGAAATCAGACTGCAAAAAAAGGTAAATGGATGGATTTTTAATTTTTTTTACTACGTGCTTCATTATCGTGATAAGTGATAAGAAACGAATATTTGAAAAAAAAAAAAACTTACATATTTTTTATTGTGTATGTTTGGTTGCATAACACATTTTATAAACTTCAGTTTTGATCAATTTTAAGAAGTTTACGATTGACAGAACAATATTAACTTATGTGTTGATACATAAAAGTACACTGTATCGGTCCCTGTAATATTCATGTAAAATTCATAAACGAAAATCCGTTTGTATTGCTTTCAAATTAGGTACCCTCTTTTAAAACAGTTTATCTCTTCAAAGTTAAGTTTCATAGAAAAATTTGAACAGGATCTATTTTATTAATTACATCTATTGACATTATTTGGATGTTTTTCTTAATTTTACACTACATAAAAAGACGGAAAAGGCTTTAAAGGCTATTTTTATTGAATTTAATTTTTGTAAGCAGGTTTTTTATTTCATTGTGACTTAAAATTCTGTAATGAAAACAGTGAGGTATCAATATCAATGAACATACAGAAAATGTATTAAATTTCCACGTAATTTTCACTGGTTTAGATACTGAAATACAACATTTTTATTGAACAGAACCTGAGTGGTGTTAAAAAGTCGTATAAAAACAAATTTATAAAAAAAACTTTTTTTGGTAATTTATTTTTCCTCTATCCAAAACTAAATAAAATCGGTTAACAAATATATGAACCTATAGCATGTTTTTCCATATTGTAACAAATCAATATTTTCTGTGGTATTAATCTATTATATAGTAACCATCTTGCTATAAAATATAATATATGTGTCATATGTTTATATGTATGTATAATACTCATATTAGAAAAAACTTTCATTCTTGTTTTAGACACCAAAAACTGCTTAATCTTGTATAAATAAAATCCAAAGGTGATCACAATTTTTCTGATAATAGATGTTCTGACTGACTGAACGTTTATGACTTTTACTGTGTCATTGATATTAAACACTGTGCAAATACGATTTTTTACTGTGCACTTTAAATTGAACAATTTTTAATAAAATACTGTGCATGTTTTACTTGTCATTTCCATTTTTATATTGTGCAGAATATAATGTTCTATCGATTATTTTAGGATTTTATGGCATAAAAATTAATTAATTACCAGCCAAAAACAAAATTGAATTGATTACTGCAACTCATTTTCTTTATCACAAATTAACAGAATGTGGCGCCATCTTATCACCTATAGCTAAATTTAAAAAATGTTCTTAGCAGTGGCCTCTTTAAGGCACAAGTCGTTTATTTTAGTAAATCTATATCTCACTAGATGCTTTAAATACTTTTCTTCCACGTGTCTCTTAGTTACGTCATTTCCTTCTAATTGGCCCCTCCTTGTTAAAAAAGGACAGAAACAGTTCGCTTTCCCCCACTTTGTATTGTTGACTACCAAGTCGAAGAAAAATCGCAAGAATTTTCCGACAAAAGTACAGGTTGTCATGCAAAAAAATTGAAATTTTTCGAAAAATCAGCAAGCGAAAAAAAGCTAGGTGTCAGTAATCTGGATCAACAATAAAATATCGTGGTAAATTTGAGATATAATGGTGTTCGGCTGTTGTCGTTGACACACCGCAACACAACTACCTCGGCTGCGATTCAGTCAAAGCAGCAACTTTCGTTGCTTGTTTAAATGACGTTTTTCGCGTGTTTTGTAACTGAAGGTTGTGGAATTGGTCTTTTATTGTTATTTTTGAAGAATAGGAGTGTGTTTGATGTAAAATTTCGAGTTGTTATGGAGATTTGCGCGTGTTGGTAGAGTTCGGCATGAATGAACCACCCTCCAGAGCCGTGCGTAAATGGTTCCCGCGCACTGCATGTTGGTTGTAAATTTCTATGGTTCCATGACAGAGCCGCCATGATGGCTATCTGTAATACACGCTCAACATGGAAAGTTTCAAAGTTGTTTTACTGTATTTGTGACTGAGTGCGTGTAAACAAAAACAATGGGAACGTACTAAGGACCGCGAAGCACCGTTTAGTGTCCGTCTCGGACGGTCCGAGGCACGGGAAGGCCGTTTTCGGGCGAATTTTATGTTGGCCCTGTCGTGTGTTTTGTGCTGTCAACAAATATGTCCAAGCTTTCGTTCAGGGCGAGGGCCCTGGACGCCAGCAAGCCCATGCCCATATACATGGCAGAGGAGCTCCCGGACCTCCCGGACTACTCGGCAATCAACCGAGCGGTCCCCCAAATGCCCTCGGGCATGGAAAAAGAGGAGGAATGTGTAAGTTCTCCCGGACAGCGACCAGGCGCTTGTTGTCCACTGTTACGCCGCCATATTGCATCGCGTTTTCGCTTCCATGCGCGACCGGCAAAACACATTTTCAAAACAATTTTCACTTGAAATGACCATTTTTCACCACGCCGTCATCACAATTTCCACTCATTTCGCGCTTTTAGTCACTTTGCCATGCTTAACTCGAGTTGTCATTGCCGATTTCTTGTTGACAATGCCGCGAAAAGCGACAAAAACACATGCATGTACCTCCTTGTTAATACTTTTTGGGGCTCTTTCAGGAGCACCATCTGCAAAGGGCTATATGTGCGGGGCTCATCATTCCTACACCGGAAGTTGCGGACATGCCAGACAGGGATTTTTACGACAGAGTTTATCCCGCCAACTACAAGCAACCCCGGCAGCTCATCCACATGCAACGTAAGGAACCACAATTATGCCCCCCAACTTTTTTTAGTGAGATATCGAACCTTGTTACTTCAAATTCGTGACTATGGTTCTTGTATGCACAATGTTGACATGGCAGCAATGTGTCGAAGTGATGTGTTTCAAACTCAAATTTTTATTTGTTGTCCTGAGAAAAAGTACAAGAAAAGAACCATAAATTCTAACCTAGACACAAGTAGAGGTCGTTTGAACACTTTTTTTTAATAATAGTTAAAAAAAACATAACCTCAATGTTTATACTACCGTTTTCAGACAGTTTGGTTACTCTTAACGGTTGAGAAGAAATTGAATTGATCACCAAAAAGCTGCTTATGTATAATTTTATCGTAGTTTTGATATATTGTTCCAAATTAATCATTGTTTTACTTATCAACAAATTAAAAAAAAACTTATATATAAAATACATGTTTTAAACACTTTTACGAAAGAGAAATGCCCACTTACGTGACTAAAATTTAAAATACCTGATACTTTGAGATGCGCAAATAATAAATTGATAGTTAACTTATCAGGTGACAAAACAATAAATCAGATCCACAGGTCATATCTCCTCAAGAATTTTTACCATTTTGTGAGCCAATAAACCAATGCTTTGGTATAATTAAAGCAATAGTTCTTAACTTGCAACTTATTGTTTAATAATTATACCATATAATTGCATAAAGAGATTGTCAAAGCAGATTTTTGTGTCTAGTTCTGTTTGCTATGTCAAACGTCTTTTTGACGGTATGCAGCTAAACATTTTACATGCAAATGTCGTTGACATGATGCTCCAGATCCTTCTAAAATGAATGGCGACAGAGCTACTAACATGTAAAAATTCCCCGGGGTAACTGCCAAACCTGACAGCATCCACTCCAGCATGAGTAAATTATTGCAGCTGTGCGTTTAATGCAATGAATGCATTTTTCTTGGTATTATTATTATTATTATTATTTGTCAAACATGGGACATTTTCGTTTCGTTTAAATGAATCATCCACTATCTTTAATGAACAAGAATGGACTCAGCCTCTAGTGATTGCAGTACGATTTTGGTTAGAGTTACACACAAGTTGACAGTAAAACGTGGTTTTGATTATATGTATATATAGGTGGTCAGTTAAAAATTGGCTTTACTTTTTTACAAGAAGAAAACGAAGCAATGAACGTATGTGTGTTATTAACCCAGGCTATCACATATGACAGAAAGAGTTGTTTACTTTTCTTGAGTTAGTGTGACGTCGAGTTGTAATTCTCGTTTGTTGTTCTGGTGCCCCAAAAATTGTGTGTTTTTCACAACTAACCAGCAACAGCGTCACTTTTGCCACAACTTCCACATTAAGGCAAAAAAATGAGGTTAGGTTGCCCATATTACAAACATACTTGATGTTCATAAAAAAGCATCGTCAACTTGACGAGTTTTACATTTGTACATCCCATACATACGATTTTGATTCTTCACCAGTCTTTCTGTTCAATTAAATTTAATAAATTGTTTTGTTTGTTGTTAGAGAGAATTTGAATTGTTTACAAATAATTTGACTGCACCAAAATTTCGTGGCTAAATTCTATCAGTTCTACTTGTTTAGAGCTTCACGACTTTCTAATTCGAAGTGTTTTTTAAAGATTTAAAGTTTTTTCTGCAACCATATTAGTTCTTATTTTTTTCCAAAATTAAAAATATATGGTAAATGTGGTAACAATTTGTATTTAGTATCGTACGTGTTAAAATAAAAAATTAGCGAGATCGTCGTAATACAATTTTAAGCGCACTAAACTATTAAAACAAAGTTTTTTCTAAATTAAAAATGTTTACCAGAGTGGTAAAGGGGCGTTTTCACATTTTGTTTAGAACAATTGCATGGCATATATAAATAATAGTTAGTTACAAGTCCCAGTTTTTTTTTCTATTGATAAATTTGAATTTCAAGAGTGTATTTCAAAATTTAAAAGTAGTCTTTAAATTGCTGAGTTTAATCTTTGGCATTTTTTTTAAATTTGTATAAACAAGAATATCCAAAAATTTAGTATATTCATCCAAAGATTTTAATTAATTTAATTTAATTTTTATGTTTAATATTATCATACCTTTTTTTATCGTCGCCTCTACTAATTGCTTCGAAATAAGACACCAAATACATACTTAAATTTGAACATATTATTTTTAAGTACATGCTTAGGTGTATCTTAGCTATATAAGAACTCAAATTATTATTATTATGGAAAATTAACCTTATTTTGCGCACTTTTTGCGGCAAATGAAATCAAATACGAAGTTGTCAGATATCAAAAAATATTTTTTTAATTATTTTTTTTATAAAGAAAAGCATAACTTAACACAATACTACATAGCAATTTTTTATAAGAAATGTTCAAATTGTTTTCCATAAGCCGGTAAGCAGTAATCATTTAGTAATCCGTTAATCTGCAAAAAGCATCAAACTGTTTTCATTTTATATTTATAGCTTTTTTACTTCTTTGATTTTAAAAAATACTCAGAACCTACAAAAAATGATTAAACCTAAATGACCATTAAACCATTTACACGATCTAAAATTTATACCATGCAAATCCATATGATGCGATTGTAAAGTCTATGTATCTCTTGACTGTTACTTAAGAACAATTCCATTTTTCAGTTACATTAAATTTTTATTATCTCAATGAAGTACTGACATGTTTGATGAAATTTTATCATTAAAACAGAATTTTCTTAGAACTTTTTCTGGTTCTTGAACTCTACGCATCATGGACTAGAACCATCTTAATTTTGTATCTACATTTCAAAAAAATCTATGGATGGTATCAGACAACTTCATTTTACTGATAAATTCTTCGTTAAAATCTAAACATTTCGTTGCCAAGTTACCTGACACCTCAAACTTTTAGAATAAATTGGAACATTTATTTTTTAAGTTTTATATAAATTTTGTCAAACCGTTGCTTTTTTAAGATACATCAAATAAATTTTATTTTTTTAATCACCTAGCATATGGCTATTGCCTCAAAAAATACTTTAATAATAATTGCGCATTTGTACCGGCTAGTCAACTTAAAATACTAGATTAACTGCCTTAACATTGTGCAACTTAAAAGTCGGCTTAGATTTTAATGAAGAATTTGTCAACACAATTAAGTGCGATCGTTTTTAGATACCGTATATATCGAGTTATATATCGGGTGTTCATTTAATATTTTGGTAGTATTACATATGTTTTTTTTTGTTTACATGGAAGCATGTCGTAATGTCATTCTTTCTTGATCCGACCTACTCGTGTGTAGGTATTTGTATTGTTTCTTATGATCATAATCGTGTTTATTTGCGTAGATTTTTGGTTTATTACAAAAATCTGTTCTTTCCAGAAGCTACGTTGTTTAACTACTTAAACTTTGCTGTCATTTAGTAGCAAGGTTATGCCCGTTAATAACGCGACAGTGGTTTTCCAAAACGAATGTTTTTCATAGGCAATGATACCAGATTATTAAATGAACACCCAATACTTTCGGCGTTAAGTCGTCTATGGAAACGAATTACTTGTATGATGCTTCCAACTACAGTTCTGTTAGTTTTGTCAGAGAAAACTGTTATTAGTTTGGTTAGATTGTAAGCAATCAAAATTGCATTATCAGTGGAATATATGCGAATTCTAATTCACATTATGGCACGTGATAACACTGGTAACTGATATATCCTACATTGGAGTAGTTAACCAATGTATTTAGAGATTTATTGACTTACAATGATGACAATGACAAATGTAAAACAGCGTCTTTAACACAAGTTTTTAATTAATATATTTATCTCTCGTTTTGTCAGACATAGCAGGTTCCTTAAAAATCGCATTAGATGAGTGATACGAAAAATATAAATGATTTTTAAAGTTGTTTTTTTTCTATTTTGTTATTTATCAGTTTCAGTAGGAAGCACTTTCAACAGCTGCAATCTTTATCTATATCTTGCTTTTACTTTAAAAGCATACGGTTTTATGTTCTTTTATTTAATGATAAAAATTGTTCATTTATAATAGTATCAGAGTTACAGAACATTTATGTTTCATAATACTAGGCAATTTAGGAAATAATGAAATTAGTAGTAATATACTGGGTAACTGTTAAAAGATTCCGACAAATTTAAATTTCATACTCACTGAAAAAATTGCAACTAACTTCTTTTACAATAACAATAGAAAGATTTCAAATCCAAAAAACTGATTGATTCAAGTAGATATATTATTTGTCCATATTCAGGAAAGTTTTTATATATAAAAGTACTAAATCGTGTTCTAGTTTTCTGTTGACAATTAATCGCAACATATTAGAAGGAAAAGTTTTTTCAATACTTGATCAGTATCTATTTGAAATCCTACTGTGATGTTAACAGAATTAAGTGGATATTATTATTACCAATATTACTATTTTGTTAAAAAAATTAAAAGCAAAACTGGGATAATTGTTGTTGCATCGTCCTTTTATTTTCAAATAACATACTTTCATTTAAACTTTCTTTTTTTAAATTGGGCGTTAATACCAAAATCGATCTTTGAAGTGAATGTATTTTTTCTAGTTATAGAATATTTTAAGATCAATAGGGTACCTTTTGGAATCAAGCTTTCTTTCTCATTTTATTTTATGCTTACGAAGTATTGAATAATTTGTGCGTAATAAATTAAATTGTCATTAAAAAAAATGTAACCGCGCAAACAAAGTGGAAACATATTTATAGCCAGTGGCGTATCAGACTATCAAAACTAGTAAAATTATCTGCACGAAAGTAATAATAGCTAATTCTCTGTTACAACTCAATTAGCTAATGAATGACGATGATATGAAAAGAAAAAAGAAAATTTGTGTTCAACGATGGACCGAATTACATTTTTAATAATGTTTTGTACGACCCATTTTACAGTTCTTGTCATTTTATTAACGTTTGGAAACCGTTCAAAAAGTAACAATGTTGTGCGATTATTTTCTTTCATTGTTTGATGACCTGAACGAAAAATTTATAAACACAGAAAAAGCATAACGTAATAATGGAACAACAAATGCTGGATAAACTAAAACAAATTATTTTCAATTCTTCTTTTAAAAGATCAGTAGATTGACAAAACATTGAATGTAAAACTAGCATTGAGAAAAGGCAGATGTTCACGGTAACAATAACAAGCAAAAGAAATATAAGTGCAGTGTTAAATTGTGCAGCCCCTCAAATTGCCAAAAAAGCTCGCGTATAAACAACTAGCGTTTACTTAAATCTCTGTGATGCTTTAAACGTATGGTTTTAAGACAGATATGAAAATAAATAATTAACAATAATTCTACACGTAGGCGGCAGTAAAAACGTGAATTATGTTAGCACCTAATACACAGAAAAATTAATGCAGTAATAAAATTTATAGGTCATTATTCCCTGCCCATGATTGTTACCTTGAAGTTTATGAAACAAATGCTTGCCAATGTTGGTAATCACAACAACAAAGAAATGAAAGATCCTACAGGTTGTGGTTTTTACAAAATAAGTACCACATCCTGTATTTTCCTTTTTTTGTCCATTCTCATTTGTCCCGAGACATATGTTTTTTTATTATTTTGAAATGTAATGACATGTAACATGTGTTGAATTATTTTCACAATTTTACTCTGTGACTAAATAATACATAAGATATAATTGAATATGTTGCTGCCGGTATTGTTACTTTTCCGTTTTTTTACTTGTCAAAAATGTTTGGATAAACATGGACAGGTCGGAATTATTTTTAAATCAACGTAGTAAAAAACCCGCAAAAATAATGAACTGTATATTTCAAAATAGAAATTTCACTATATTGCGAATTTTTAGAAAGTGCGATATACGTTTAGCTTTTAACAATTTAAATCATATTTATCAATGATAATGCAGTTATGTCAATAGTTTAACGCAAGCAGACAAACATTGTCAGGAAAGAAACGCAACGTACTGTGAAAGCGATTTAAATTTGCCTGCATTTCAGAATTGGTAATAGTGGGAACAACCATGAATAGCACACTTGTTTACGGTATCTTTAATTATTATCATAAATAATGACATTATTTTTTAACTGATGATTTTGAAACTAGTTCACGCAAATATTTAATCACTTAGAATTCGTTTTTTTATTTAGTTTGAGATAATAATTCCGTTGTACAAATCGCAAAGCAAATATTTGCTTTTGCTACATCGAACTTTTTTTAAATTAAATTTAAAGATTTTTAGCGATGAAAACTTATTCAGAAAACACGGGTGAACAGTAACGTAATTACGAAAGTCCCGATTGAATGACAGCAATTTGCATTCAAAGGAATCATATTTACATGTTTTTAAGAAATGTTCATGTAGGCGTATTATCGATATAGAGGGTCTATGAAAAATTACGCAGTACTTAATTCCATTTGTTCTACGAAGCTTGTATCTTGTATTTTAATACTATGTTTGTTTTAAGCACATACAAGTTTGTTGTAGGGAAAAATGAAGCAGGGAGTTTTGTTTCAAACTAAAATAAAAATGGAAAAATAACATATGGAAGAAAAATATCAGTTCTGCGATTTAATTGCATACCATTATTTATAGTTACTCCTTGTATATATGTAGTTGCATTGTCACTATAAATATGAAGCTTATATATCTATACTGAACTTTAGAGTTCTACAATTTATAATTGGACAAAAGTGAAAAGACCAGGGGAGTCTTTTGTTTATTAAGAGAAACTTAGATGAAAATGAATATGTCTTGTTTCACAATCTCGAGTTACCTATAACTGTTCCATTTATAGCTTTCACGATGGAACAAGACATCCCCGATTACGACATGGACTCCGAAGACGAACGCTGGTTGCAGTCGCAGACGCAGAGGCTCGATTTAAGTCCTCTTAAATTCGAAGAAATGATGGACCGTTTAGAGAAGAGCAGCGGCCAAACTGTGGTTAATCTGAATGAGGCGAAAGCCCTTCTAAAGGAGGATGACGATCTCATAATCGCAGTATTCGATTATTGGTTAAACAAACGGCTAAAAACCCAACATCCTCTAATTCTGACCGTGAAAACGGAACAGAGAGCCGGCGCCGCCCCTAATAACCCATATCTGGCGTTTAGGCGGCGTACTGAAAAGATGCAAACTCGAAAGAACAGAAAGAACGACGAAACGTCTTATGAGAAAATGCTGAAACTCAGAAGGGATCTGCACAGAGCTGTTACGCTACTCGAACTAGTGAAGAAAAGGGAGAAGATGAAGAGAGAAATGGTTCATTTGACGGTTGAAGTCTTTGAAAAACGGTACCATGCTAGAGACTTCAGTGGAACCATTTATGCGGAAGCGGCTGCGACTAAGACAACCAGGCCGGCGTTTACTCCGATCTTTCATAACCATTATCCCAACCAGAGCTGGTCGAATAAGGCAATTCTCAAAGATGAAGTTATACCACGGAAAGAGAAAAGACAGTACAAAAAGAGGAAACACAAATCGTTGGGGCATACTCGGAGTGGCGGACTCGGGGCGAGTGGTTTAGATGGTTTGGGGGCTTTATCGTCGGATGAAGAACCTATGCCCCAACTTTCGCCTGAGCCTGAAGAAGTCGAAGACGAAGGACAGTTCGCTTTCCGTCGTAACAAACTGTGTTCGTATCACATGGTGAGTCAACCAAAGCGATATTTTTATTATTGTGTTGGTTTTAAAATGTCTGTAGATAATAGTACTTTTGAAGTGAGAAATAAAAAGTTACTTCGATTGTATCTGAATTAAGAAATGGAGTTAATCCATGACTTTTTAAATGCCAGGCCAGTACTACTTAACGCCATGTAACTAATATGATTATGTTTTCTTCAATGTTTTATTACTATACAATATTTTGAGGCTGTCAAAACAGGACAAATTAACATGTTCTATAAAAGTGGACGCTCTTATAATTTCCATCTGATAATAATTCGCCCACTAATTATGTGTATAGAGTGGTTCTTTGACTTTGTTCCGAGTTTTATTTCGACGCACAAAAAAATTAAAACCTTGGTTGGAGATCTCAGTAAAAACGCCTGCCACTTATTACGATTCTAAAGAGGTCCGTATTGCAATTTTTAAACGAGATGTATAATGTTCCGAGTTTATGTATATATATACATATATGTATATATATGCATAGTAAAACACTTAAAAATGTGATTTTAAAGAGTCATCTTCACGAAAGGAATATAAAAAAATACGTTTTTACAGGACCTTTTTGGAATAGTAAACCAGTTTAACATGCTGTCAAGAAAATACATTATCGAAGAAAGCTTATGATATAACTGTTAGGATTGATATCTGTTAAAACTTATTAAACTTTAAATTATGCATTTACGCTAAACACATTTTTGGAAAAAAATCGAGAATGTTTGACTAGTTACATTTGATCATTTTTTTTTGTAAACCGCGTTTTATGTATCAGTTTTAACATTATTGACATTTTTACGTTCAGTTTGATCACATGTTTTCTTGATTGTGCGTTTTGTCTAAGAATCTATTTCATTAACAAAATTATGTAGATTTTGGTATATGATTTAGGGACACTACACTTTTCCAGCAAAATAAATTGAAAATTGTGTTTTAACGTTTATTTTACCTGAATGCTTTATGTACATTACTTTATTTTATGCGATTACTGCGATTACATAAGCAGTAGTTTTTCACATCAGAGTTGGTCAGCAATGTTTAGCAATTGTATCAGTACAAGCAATGAAATGACAGTTTTATACAAAATAAATTTCCTTGATGGCTAGTGTATGCTTACTAAAATTAGTCACTAAATACATAAAGAAAAGAAGTGGCTTCTTGAGTTTGCATGGTTAGAACGCTTAAACCAGAACACCTTTGACTAATACTTTATAAGTAGAAACTCGAAGTTAAGTAAAAGATGTTGAACGTTTTTTTACAGATGTATAATAGTTAATACAACGCCAAGGCCTTGTATGCAGATGATAAACGTTTGGAAAGCCTTGCTTAATACTTTGTTATTGTTAGAATTATATGAAATATTTGCACAGATACGCGAGAATGTTTACCCAAAACCAATTAATAGTTTTAATTTATTGATCCACAATAGTGTAGATGAAATGTTAAAAATTGTTATTGTAGAAGTCTTCAAAATAATTCCAGTCAGTGTATCCTTCAAAGTGGATCAGGAAATTGTCTTTTCTCAGATGACTTTTTTTACCTTGTTTTTTTTTCAGCCTAATGAATTATGTATTACGTGTCATTTTTTGCTCATTTCTAATTTTTTTTTTTTTATTATTTTCTTAGCCTTTGTCGAATGTGGGCAACTGGCCGTGGTGTTCGAAAGAAGAAAACGGTTTGGCGGACAAGCGCTTCCGTTTCACTTTGACATCCCTCTCGTACCCTAGACGTTGCATAGGCTTCGCACGAAGACGAATGGGCCGAGGAGGACGGGTTATTTTGGACCGGATCAGCACCAACAATGATGATTTCTGGCGAACATTGGATTTCACAATCCTCGAACCGAACAGTAAACCAAACGATACGAATTTGTTGCTGGACGGTGTAGTTAAAATGGACACTAATTTTGTTAATAACACGAACGTAAACAATAATTTACGAACTGATATTAAAAGTGAGTTTAGTTACATTAGTAACAGTGCTTCACGGACAAATGTGAATGAAGTTGGTAGTGAGAGTGAAAGTGGAACTCATCGAGTGGAGATCAAAGAAGAGGAAGTGGATAGTGGAGTTCAATCGGAAACTTTAGTTCATAGTAAAAGTGACGAGGACGAAATGGTCGAAATTTTAACGTCTGTTAGAAGGGATTGGTAAGTTTAAAAATTCTTTTTTTTTCAATAAAATCGATTAAGTGTGAAGCATAAAACATCAAATTTTTATGAACATTTATATTGGTCTTCAATTTTTTTTCTTCATAAAATCCAACGCATCACATTTCAACACTGTGATTGGGAAACGATTCCATAAACATACTCACATCCACACTATAATTTGCGATAAAAATAAAGTTTCGGTCATGTTTTATTAATCATTCTCATGCTGATAAAAAAAAAAACTGAAATTAATGAAAGGATCGCTGACCCTCAAACTCGTTTTAAATATTTGCATATCTAAAAATTTAAATGTTCAGCTCAAATATCCAGAAGCTATCATTGAAGTTTTAATGCATGTATCTCGTGTTTTCGTTGGTACTTTTCGGTTAACGATTTTATGATTAATCACCGCATGATTTAAGTTCGTAACGCGATAAGCAAAGAATGAAAAAAATATAAAATCGATATAGATTCTTTGACAAATTGACGACGCGCCATCGTGTATAATACTCAATTTATAATAAGATTTCGCTTCGTTTTTCCAAGTATGGGCATGACGCAGAAATTTAGTGTAGTCTGATATTTGCGTTTTATAATCTGAGAAAAAACTCGTAATAAGATAAGAGATAAAATAAGGCGGGAATTAATAATATCAATAAATCAACGTAGTAAATCACTTGAAATTATTAGCAAATAGATGACAAATCAATCTGTTTTAAGAAAAATTTGGATGAATATTTGTCTAAACATTCTGTCACGTAACTTTTTATAAGACAATTGCGTATAACGTGCTAGCTATTATTTAAAGAGTGGATGAGGTAATGCTGTGAGACTTGAATGAATGAATCACAAGTTCATTAATCATGTAATCACCAATAATGTTACAATACAGTATTAAAAACAACTACCTTCACTTTTTACGGACACTTTCTAATATTAAAGAAAATTATTACCCTATTATACTTGACTTTTTCTATTAAATTATCTAAATTATCAGAAAAATAAACAAAAACCTAGAATTTTGTCGCATCGGGTGTACAGTATTCCATTTTTCTCTTGTGGAAATGGAACACAAGCTTAGTCTGCAGGACCGTTTTACATTCTGTCAATTGCATTACGCTTCTGTTGCACGTTTATTACACCTTAGTTTCGCCCATAACACATCATTGTCACAGCATTACTTGGAAGATTTTCCACCGTTATCACGATCCTTGGTACTTTTAGTTTACTTTAAATGCCTCTCAACATCCTTGAATACTATAATGCAAATGTGTTGGAAAAATCAACATATTTGAGGGCTTTCGTTGAATTTGAAAGTTGCAAAATTGTAAGAAAACAAGACAAGCTGAGAATTATACAGGGTTAGTTTCGAATAATGACTAAATCATATGTGACCAAATATGCATATTTATAAAGATTCTTGTTTTTTAATCCATATAAAGTTAGCTTTAAACATTTTTTGTGTAGTTAATAAATGATATTTTATCAAAAATGATTTGAATATATGAAAGACTAACACAGAAATAAAGAACCATGTTTTAAAGAACTAAGAATGTAAGTAGTAATTAAGCAAGTACATACTCAAAATGAGTAAAACAAGTTTTGCAAGTTCCTATGCGTTGTTAAAAGGCTCTCTGAACTCATCTTAGAGTGTAGGGGTAAGATTGTTACAAGCCTCAGTAATGCATTGTTCGAAATAAACTGCTTCTGGTTTCAAACACTTTTCTTTAGTGTACCCCATAAAAAAGCGGTAGAAGTCATACTAAGGCTGCGTCCGAACCATGGGTTGTTAACGCCCTTTCCAAGCCATTTTCTACTAAAATTTTACATCTCAACTAGTCTTTCAGTTCTGCCAAACAACGTAACTCAAATGTGTCTTCACAATTCAGAAAAAAAAATTACATTTCTACATAAAATATTAAAAGTCTAAGGGAAGGACGTATTTTAAGTTGCAGACTTTGTTGGTCTTTATACGTGAATAACCGTACATTTTTATGTGACGTTTGTTTCTATCAAAAACTTTAAACTTTTAAATTGGCTTTACTCTTGTAAAATCATATAATTTTTCTATTTTAGTTTCTACTTTGTGTTCGAGCCGCTTTAAAGTCGGTCCACCGATATCAGGCTAGAAGAAAGAAGCTTTCAAGGCTCACATGAATTTGTCTTTCATTAATCTTAATTAACACATATTTTTTCATCGAGTGGAGCTTTTTTATACCTCTTAACATCAAAGCTACGATTATTTTTTTATTTTAGAATTAGCGTATAAAAATACACAAGTGCGAATATTGGCAGTACAATCTCAGATAAACTTTTTATATGCTTGTGTATCTGATCTAAAAAAAAGGTGGCGTGTCGAAAATCGTTACTCTATTTTAGGGAAGTGTTCACCACGTTAATAACAAAAATGCGAACAGTTTTGAAGTTTTCCAGCATTAATTAGTCTATAAAAAGCACACGATAGAGGATACGATGAAAAGAGTAAATATTATGCAATTTAGTATAACCTTGATTAAAAATTTATAGAAATTCAAAAGTGTGGTTGGGAATGTTGAGATGTTTATTGAATTAAGAGTGAATATTAGAATATGTTTTTTTAACTAGCTAAAGTAGAAAAGTAAATTGATTAAAAACCGTTTACTTGGTTCATTTGATTGAAGTGGGGAAAAGAAATCATGCAAATAAAGCTTTTTAATGGCGTGCCTGGTTACCATTTCCTAGTCAATTATGCCACCATCTTCAAGCAAATACTTAAGTATTATCATAAACAATTTCAAATAAATATAGTCGTCGTAGAGATCTATTTATTAATAATTCAAGCTAGTGTTTTATTTTTCTCGATAAATTGATAAAATCCTTTTTCGTTGCATGTGTTTAGATGTTCGATGACATAAGCACCAGATTTGTTTTTATTATTTGTACTAACAATTGTGTTTTTTATAATTTTGAAATTTTACCAAATAACTTACTTGATAATAGTATAAAGTTTTACTTATGAGGAGAATAAAAATAAACCAAAATACTAATTGAGTTGCACTGGGTTTGTAGTAACTTGAACTTAAAATTGAATGAAAAGGTGTTTAAAATATATTTGCTGAAAAGATAATAAAAATAAATATTCTATTAAAAAAAAAAACACGTACATCTGGATACATATACTCAATAGTCCAAAGCGAAGATCAGCATTCTTATGTATTCTGTATGCAAACATACAGCACATAATAAAAACTTTAAAAATTTATTTTGTTTTATTGTACATAGTAAGCTAAAAACGGAGGCTAAAGTTCTTTTGGGTAAAAGTAAAATCTGATTTAGTTAAAAGTCGCTAACGCTCGGGTCAATAATACTTAAAGGAAAAACAATCACTTAGTCCTTTGGTTAATCTGAACCTAGATATTATTATAATTTGGGGGAAAAAATTGCTATTTGTTTCATTAGTGCAAAATTAGGTCTTTTCTGGACAAGTTACTAGTTTCGAAAAGACATTTTTATTTTCTTCAACCACAACTCTTGAGTTTGTGCATTTAGAATCGCCAAAAAAGGAACGAAAGCTTAAGGCATTCTTTATACGAATATAATGTTTTTTCTCTAACCACAAACTCTGAATTCGTGCATTCAGAACCGCCAAAAAAAGAAGAAAACTTGTACTAACATAAAAAGTAATTTATTTTTTGTACGGTTTTTGCATTGTTTCTATGGCAACGTGCGTAGTCTCGAAACAATTCGCGAAAATTTGTCGAAATATTCATGTTATTGGGAAAAAAGATGTGTTTTGCTTATGTAAATATCGAACGTTTCCAGATATAAAACAAAACAACGAAGTTCTGGTTCTAATAAATATTGCAATAACGGATGATGCTATATTTTTATGTTTCATTGTTCTAGGCTACACTTCCGGCCGAAGACGCCACCTCCAGACCACGAACCGCCATGCGGCCTCCTGCCAGCCAGCGAGAGCTATTTCGTCCCCGGTGCCAACACGCCATTCTCTATCGAGGTCCAGTCTATGGAAACGCCAAGCACACTCCTGGACACTTCCGCTTTCTTAACCGATCCATTCACGTTTGACAATTTGGACAGTATAGAAGACGTACCAGTAACCGATACACGGCAATCCAGTGATAAAATCGTGCAAACGGGCATTAACTTAAATGTTAATGTCGGTCTCAATACGCTTACTCCTAGTGTTAACGATAATAGTAGTAGTGTTTTTTCAAATAGTAACGCGAACCTCACTGATAGTATCAAGTTTGAGGAGTCAACGTCGTCGTCTTCTGATGAAAACGATGAAAGGACTATCGGATGTTCGAGGTTTTATGTCTCGGATTTGGGCGCGAGCAAGAGTGCAACGTTCAAAACGAAGACAATTTCGAGTACCTTGACTAGTCCTAAATTTATTAGTGTCAACACCGTGTCTGACGGAAGAACAAGGAACGCTACGGAAAGCAATTTGGGAAATACTAACGGATTGCTGTCGCAGTTCGGGCTCGATGGTAGGTGCCTTCTAAAAATAACGCACACCCATAAATACATCATCGTAAATAGCATTATTTTTAGCGTTTCAAAACTCTTGTTATAGATCACCATAACGTAAATTAAAGACAGACGCTTTCATAAATCGATTCGTTTTGCGTAACGTAGATGTTTGCGGTCATCTTAACTAGCAGTTTTATTTTCTCGGTACGCTTTTCTAACTAAACTACCAAAGTAATTTGGAAGATAACGGATTCCATTTGGCAGCCACGTGGTGTTATTTCAACTATCCTTTTTGCAGGTAGAACAAAAAACAATAAGATATCGTACGCTTACTCTGGCGGAGTTTACCAACCTGTACCACCCATCAATGCTTCCTCAGGCACGTTGAGTCTTCACACTTCTGCACACACTCTTACGCTTAATAGTCATAGGTAAGTGCGAATGTATAATTAAGTTTGCATTTTTTTTAAAGGAAAATAGAGAACGAACGCACGTTTGCATGGCAATTTTTCAAGTGTTAAAAATATCTTCGAGTTGAAAAGTCTTGTCCATATTTCCGTACACAACAAAAAAAAGAACATCTCAAGTTTACTCATGTTTAAAACTGACCTGTTTTTTTGTAAAACAAAAATAACATTGTTTAATATAATACGTTGATTTGAACAGTTTTAGTAATGGACGTTGATATGAAAAGAATACAAAGATAGTGATAACAAAAACAATTTAAATGTTTATGGCAGTTCAGGCGGTTGTGTAATTTAACGACAATTGCGATATAACATTTGCCCTGACTACGAAATTCCATAAAAACGGTTGCCAATAACAGCAGTATAAATCAAAACCACATTAAGACCACCTGTTGATTTAAATTTATGATATGACGTTATCTATGTAGTTATTTTCAAATGAGATAGTAATAGATTGATCGTTTTCTACCATAAAATTTAGTTTTTGACTGAGAGAAACTGTTTATGATCCTTATTTAAAGATTAAAAGATTAAATTACCTTAGGGATAACTGCGTTTTTTTTTTTTTTTTTTGATTTGAAAAAATAGGACGATTTAATTTTCTTCTCTAGCATGCAGACGTTATATACATATTAAAATGCGACGCTCGCCCTAAAAATTAATCACACTCTTGCAAATGCTCTGCTACTTAAACAAAATGTATATTAAGGTACATCTGATCCGTAAAATCATGTAATTTGCCAATGTAAAATAAATTACTGTTTTCTATGTGAGAAGAGAGAAAATTTAAACCAATTGCCAATGACAAGCGCTTCTTTGTTGTGTAACTATGTCTGGGCTTAAATACGCGTAATTAGGAACAACAGGGCTTTCGCTGTTGAGTAACAATGAACAATTATCACATTTTAAAAGTTGGCAGTTTTTGAGTTTTGCGTACCAAAACTAGTATATTTTAAATATTATAATATTATATTTTTTACATTCTAGTATATTTTACATATATTAAAAATTATGTTCGAAAATTTTTTTTAGTTTGGTATACCTATCTTTTTTTTATATTATAGTTACATAACGTACTTATATTTGGTACAAATCGCATGAGCTACAACATATTTATAATACGCAATTTTTCTACTTTACGCATGATTTGAGGCGAAAATCAAAAATTCGGTAAATATTATCATTTAGTAACTTTACTTATAAATGTGCACCTTGTTATTGCCATCTTTGTAAGTAACTAAATGTAACCAAATGTAGTTTGTAACTAAAACAAATAAAAATTACCAACAACAGTGAACCTCATTGTGAAACTGTTTTTGATGACATAATGTTGTAACGGAAAAATAGAAGAAATATTATAGTAAAACGGAAACCGAATATGTTCAAGAAATAAAGCTGTTTTAAAAGCTACTTAAAATTGGCTTTTTATTTTATACAAATTGGATTGTTTTTTCAAAACTCCTTTCAATATCAATATATTGCAGTGTCGAAAAAGGGTATTTTAATCTCATTTCCGCTTCAAATCATTTTCAATTAAATGTTACATTCATCAAAATGCAAAAAAAAAGCAATTTTCAACACATTTTTAATACGTTTTTATGCATGTGATCTTCATTAATTATTCCCTAATTAAATTGTAACCCTTGCTTAAACAGTAATTTAATCTTAGTCGTAACCAACGTACGTTACTTTTCAAGGTTTTAAACCCAAGGACTGACTAAATTGTAGTCATGGTCAAAAGAATCTATTACTTGTCATTTGAAGTGATAATTAGTTAAAAATTGACCAAAAGGTCGTGAATGAGACTGGAGCAAGTATTTTCCAGTCATGTTAAACAAAAATAGCGTAGCTGACTATGTAAAAAAATAATTATAGAAAATAATAAGGGAATATTACAGTTTCTTGAAAACTAATAGAAAATCATTTTACCAGCGCAGTGATTGCACAGTTCTAAAGATTGCATAAATTAAGAATCAGAAATCTCCTAAGAATTTATTACGGCAGCTAATTTTCATGTATAAATCTGACACAAACTGGTGTTCTCGACATGTTTTTAACACTCGGTTTTATGTTGCCAACTTATGGTAGATAAAAGAACTCATTTACAACTCGCGCAAGTTGAAATTAAGATTTTTCGTACGACCTTCCATAAAGCTCCAACCTCCAAGATTAAATTTTGTTAGAAGTCGTTGCGGTAGTTTAATAGTTCTGTTTACAAAGTTGCAAAGGTTTAAGTACAGTAATACCAGTAGCGTTATTCCGGCAGCAGAGTAAACTGCACTAAAATTAAAATTGTAGTGCACTTCTCTGCGTATAGGATTGAGTCCAACGTTAGTAGAAAAGTGTTACGAAAACTTAACGTAAATTGAAATTACAAAATTGGAATGCGCTGCCTACATCTACATCGTGCAATCAATCGTTAAGTGATCATGGAAATGGAATTTCAACATCCATTGTTGTAGTAACCAGAAACAACCACAAGATATATTTTTAATTACTGTTAACTTTTTATGATAAGTGAGTGTTGGAGCGCGGAAGGATATTTTAACTGTATTAATAAATAAGAAGGCGCCAAAAGTTCGGCTGTTAGTGGTAGTAAATAAGTAAAGCTACTACTAGCGGAAAAAGATAATTTTCATTGCGTGCTGTTTACTGTAATGCGCTCGGATCAATTTGTCTTAAAGATGGCAATGATTAATCGTTTTCAATAACTTTTTACATAGACATGTTACGAAAATAATGGTTTTCATTTCAGTGCCAACATTTTAGAAATACCGATAACGGACGACGCGGAACCTGTCTCGAACAAGTTAGTGAATTCTCAGTGTACAGAAGCAGGCACGGCAGCAACCAACAATAAAACGAAAACCATCGTCCGGAAGAATAATCTGGTAATGGAAGTGACATGATGCTCATCTTCAGGCCTGCGTGGTAGAAGAGCGCAGGATGGCTTTTTACTATCAACAAGGTGTTTCATTTTCTGCTGGTTATACGTTTACAAGATTTGAAATGCCTGTCAGAATTTTACGTTTACATCGTTCACAGATTGTAATAAGTATTAAGAAGAAAACAAAAAAAAGTTGCAAGAGTTAAACTGCATGGGAAATTTAGAGCAAGTTCTTGATGAGTAAATTGTCTATTTCTTTTATAAAGGAAGAAAAAAGAACTCGCTGTTATGGGATATAATGGTGTTATTATTTATATTTTCTTTAGTGGATTTTATTCAGTCATTTATTATAGTAAGTTGACTTTTAATAGCTGTTTCAGAGTTTTAGATGTGCATAATGAGAACGTTCCTTTAAACCGTAGACAGTCGTAGTGCTGGAGTAACATCGTTATATTTCATAATCTTTCCAATGTTCGTCTGTCGTGCCCTTTGTATACATTTCATATGAATGTATTCATTTTAGTGTATACCACATCTCCAGAACTGCTACATAATCTTTTTAATTTTTTAAGACAAACTATTCTAACTTACATAGTATTATTGTGTTCATTAAGTGATCATGAATTACTCAGTTTTAGTTAAATAAACTTGTAGAAAAAGCAGGCATTTTCGCAAAATCTTACCAATAAACTAGACTTCTATTTTAAGGAGTTGTTAATTTATTTTCTATTGTAATTATAACCCTAGTGTTAATAATTCATGAGGCTGTTGAACTATTATTAGTAACTTATTACATTTTGTAAATGAAATTTTGTGAAATGTACTTACATCATTAGACCATTGTATTTTAATTCAATTAAATTTATTTTTTTTAAGCTATCATTTGGACTTTTATGTTGGTGGTTTGTGCAACAGACGGTTAAAACAAATGTAAGAAGTTAGCCTGAGTCTCGTGAAACTTCTCTGTATAAAATGTTGGCACGTTATAAGTTATAATAGTTAACAATTTGTCAAAAGTGGTGTTACGTCTTTCAATATAAGCTTCTCTGTGTCTATTTAACTATTACCATCCTACATTGGCAGATCGTTAACGGTATAAAAAGTTTCGAAATTTATTTCAAAACAAATTGTTCATTTCATTGTATGTTTTATAAACAAAACTAACAAAAAAAGGCTGTTAGAAAAAAAATGGTATGAATACGCTCTCTTAATTTCATATAAGTAAACAACATAAATTTTTACTATTTTGAATAACACTTTTGCTCATTTAATACAAAACTATTGTAAATATCGCTATTTGTTTGTATATAATTATATCAAGACTAGCAGTATTTTTTGTACAAAAAGTTTGTCAATTATGTTTTTAGATGTTAAGTACCCATAATTTAGGGCAAAGGTATTATTTAAAACTAGTTTAAATTTAATTAGAATCAATGGTGCAAGCTATTAGATAATAAGTCACATTCCTACTTCTGTATGTCATTGTTTGAATTAACGGTTTAAATGCATCTTGTGATTGTCGATTTTTATTATATTAAAATTTAGTAATTTTGATATTTAGACTGTTAATTCATGAATTTATTATAAATGAGAAAAATATACAACATGACATTCAACAACTTAGAATAATCTATGTTGTTCTATGTTTAAAAAAATCCAAAAAAATATAAATGCTTCAACATTGATTGTGGCACTTATTGCAACTAAAGTTTTAGCATTCACAGTAAATTTCTTTTTGTATTGTGAATGTTTGAATTTTTAGTTTGGATAAGCTGTAGAATGTGGTATTTAATTTATATATAAAAAAGAAAAATTAATAACGCGATTACTATATACGGGTCTATTAATGAACGTTCTGGGTTTTTTTGATTAGGTCCTCTGAATGTGAATATTTGTAAATATGTGATTAGTTTATGTGTATGAATGATCAATAAAATCTGTCATGCAGGTTTTAGATTCTAAACTATTCGTTTATTTTTAGTAAATTGTACATTAAAACAGTTTTCTGCCATTATTCCGCTGGTTCTCCTCCACTGTTAGGCACAAGACCCCGTAATGTCAAATCATAAACAACTTCCTCAATTTTTTTAACATCGTATTTCAAGGCATCAAACCTTTTTCTCAGAGAATCATTCTTAAGATTCAACAGGCGAAAACCCGCGTTCAGCTCTGCTACAAACTTTGAAATTTGTAAAGGCCTATTAAAGTCACCATAAGTTACAGAGTTCACAGCAAAACGTGAGAGTTCTGTGGCTAAATTTAGCAGCCCCATCAAATAATCTTCTAAGTCTAACTGAAGGTGAGACGTCTCCTCTAAGCCTAGAATTTGCGCTGTGGTCACTTTATCCACAAGAAATCCTTTTTCTAAGAACACTACTAAAGCTGCTAAAAAGCACAGACGCTGAGTGGCATAACGCCAATGGTCGTTATACCGATAATATTGCCCTTCTGGAACAACGGTGTCGAGTTTTTTGTAGCCTGCTCGCACGTCCTCAAATATTCTTCGTGCAGTCATACATGCGGAAGAAACTTTAAAAAATTAAAATAACCTCAAAATCAACAACTTACTTTCTTCACCGTTTAACGTCCTGTGAATGATTTGTAAAGTCGTAACGATTTCTCGAAGTGACTTTTCTATGTCTTTCATGATACTTCGGATTTGCTGCAACACATTGCTTACAAAATGAATAAAGTTCGATGGGTACAAACCTCTCTGACATCTTGTTCAGAATTGATACTCTCTTGAAAAGGGGTAAAAATGTTGTCGATTACGTTATCTGAACTCATTGTAACGAATCCTGGTTAGGATATTTTGGTTTATTTCAAAAAAACGGGAAAACGTGGGTGACGCTTCGATTGTAAAATTGTCGTTTGTTGACAGTGACATTTGACACATAAACAACAGTGCTAACACGAAATCGCATTCATCACAAGTATTTTGATATGAGCGGATAAAATGCGTTTTGCTTTTCTTTGCATTAATTTACTTTTAGTCGTATAAAATCTGATCGGTTATACTTATCACTTGATAAAAGCTTGGAAGATTTATAAACTGACTAGATTTTTTTCTCATGTTGGCAGTATGGAGTATCAAGACATTTAGCCAAGGTCATTTTCTGACAACTTGTCAACTCTAGAACATGTTTGACATTTAAAGAGGTGTAATCGGCTGAAAATCCAGATATCTAATGGATTTAAAACGAGAAAGTGAGCAAATGTACCCATTTCAATGGCTATATTTGAACGCCAGTCCGTCAAGAAGGTTGTATTAGATGATACGGAGCCCCTTAGTTGCGTCATTGAAAATTGGAGGAACGTCAATGGACACACGGTATTTGGTCGACACAACAGAAAATTCGCACTTAATGAGTGACTTTTAGGAATTCGTCATAAAAGTACAGAGGGGACCATTTTCAGATAAGACGTGGCGTGTTTATAAAAGATACAATGACTTTTACAAATTACACAGTTACCTGCAGACGTCAGGAATTGCTCTTCAGTTGCCTCCAAAGAAACTCATTGGAAACATGGATCCGGAATTCATTACCGAGAGGCAACAAGGACTGCAGGTTTAGTGTTTAGTTCTATGGCCATTACAGTCATAACTGAGAAATCCTTGTAGAAATATTTAAATAGCATCCTGATGAATCCAATTTTGGTCTCGTCGCTTCCTGCACGATCTTTTGTAGATCCGGCAAATTATTGCCAACCATTTGGTGAATTGGCTTTACAGCATGTTTCATTAGCACTACGGGGAGAAGTAGGTTGGGAAGTAGTAGGGCCTGTTGAAGAAATGGGATGGAGACTTAGAAAGCATTACTATCAAATACGCTCTAAATCCGCCCCCAAAGAAGAACTTTTAGGAGGTTGGACCGATTATGGTCCTGATAAGTATTTAGATGATAAAGATATGCATGCTTTGTTTAAAAGCTTAAGTCAAATACAACATCCATTTATACATTCCATTGAATTGTGCCTATGTACTGATATTGGAGGCCTTGTAGTGAGAACTAACCATAAAGATGGATCTTTAAGAGACATCATTTGTGGGGCTAAACCTAGACAGTCATTTTTGAAAAAATATGGAAATCCTAAAGGGCACAAACCACTAGAAGTCAGCCAAGTATCTCTCTATGGCCGACAAATTCTAGAGGCCTTGAAATTTTTAATGGACAAGGGATTACCATATGGTAATTACTCACAACTCTTTACCATTCAATAATTGGTATTTTATAGGACATCTCCATACTGGAAACGTCTTCATTGAAAATGATAGAGTGAAATTGTCAGACATAGAAAACGGCGTTTTAGGCGTCCCTTCGTTTTATCGTCCATATTTTATGCAGCATCGCAAAATTAATAATCTCCAAGCTATCGACGTGTACTGTTTTGGTCACACGTTGTATGAAATGACTTTTGGTTCTCCACTCCATGAAAGTGTGGCAGACAATATTCCAAATTGTTCCCCTCAACTAAGTAATTTTTAACAAAAAAAAAATATCATAAATTAACTCATTCCTTGTAGAATGCGTGCTTGACTCTATACTTTCATCAGAAGCTTGTAAATCTGGATTACCAACCATAGAATCTCTTCTGTCCCATCCTTTTTTCTCGTCGGTTGTGTTAACGCTGCTTCCTGACGATAAAGCGCATTTAAAAATACCAAATTCAACAAAAGAGCGTCTCAAAAATTCAATGATTCAAATAGAAGAGCGACTAAAAGATGAACAAAAAATGGTCAGAAGTCAAAAGCGTTTAGTCAGGGTACAAGAAATGATGAGTTCAGAGGAAGAAAAGAAGAAGCAGAGACATAAAATGGTAAGATGAAACATTGTTTGAAAATGAAAATAATTTTAATATATATAGAAACAAGAACAACGCCATTTGGCGAGGGAACAACTCAGACAGAAGAGTAAATCAGAAAAAGATGATAAACTTAACGGGGATAGACCCGATAGTGTGAATAGCAGCGCGGCGACGTCTGTAGGCACAGCGACACCACCGTCTATTTCAGGTAAATGAATAAGAATTTAAATTATTGTACCTAAAATCATTCGTCAGTTTGGGCAGTGAAAATGTTTCAATAGATATCAGACAATAAATTTGCAGTTGTAAGGGTCTACTAAAATTTGAAAAAAAAAAGGTATCGCAACACAGTGATTTGTAAAAAATATTCCACGGTTTGTTTGAAATGACATGGTCAATATTATACATTCTTTCCAAAGCAAAAAAAAACACAGTAGTAATATTGAACATTCGCATGTAAACCACAGAATGATGATTACTCATAAACCGACCTTCATGAGCCGTAATTTTCAAATATACATTCAAATAAAAGTTGCTCTGTGACAATGCTGTTTTAAAATAAATAATAGAACCTCGTATTTTTGATATAAAAAAAAATAGATTATGGTATTAGGAGCAAAAATAAAGTATAATTTTGATTGACGGACGTGGTGTGAGACCGAAGTTATTTTTGCTCCGAATAGTCCGAATGAGTTGATATTTTTTGTAAACGGTTACGTAAATTATTACATTCACAGTATAAAAGTTGAAAAATAACTGGTGTGTTTAAAAAAATGGAAATAGAGGCAGCGCTCGGAAATAATATTAGTTTTCTAATTAAGAGTGATTATAACTTGTGTACCACGCCGATACTGAATGTCATTTTGTAATATAAACAAGCATTCGTGGTCGGAAAAAAAACCAAACCAAGTACAATACTGTAAAGAAAATCGCTTTTAAACATTTCGATTCTAATACATGTAAAATCAGATTTTGTATACTTTGCATTTTACTACCATCAGTTTATTTCTTCAAGTTTCAAGAATAATAATATCACTGCACTGACCTTTTGCGAACTATTTCTTTTGGTCTTCTTTTAATATGCCTATGACAAAAAAGGGACTTGCTTGGTTTTTCTTAGTAATACATTTGATAAAACTAAACTTGGCCAAAAATCACAATCACGTAAGAAGGAATCTTTGGTAGTTACTTTTGCATTAAACATTTTTTTTTTAAATGCTAAAAGTATTCTGAATTTGTGGAACTATTTTTTTTTTTGAAATGTGAAATTGGCTGACTTTTTCTCCGCGCAAAATTTAACGCTAAATGTTTGTTTATGTTTCCAATGTTAAAATAATAAGGAAATCTTCTGCGGACTAGGCTGTTAAGATTGTCACGATGTCATGATAAATAATAGTACATAAAGTGTTCTTTTAGTATCGACTTTCCCTAACTACATAGAGTATATCTATGAATCACAATTCATCATTAATAGATATTAAATACAAAATTAGTGTTTACCGAAAACTGCCTTTTATTCAACAGTTAAATTATATTTAATTTACATTTGCATTAAAATAATAGGAGTAACTTATTATTTCACAAAAAATTGTTTTATAACTTATACCGATTCTCAATTTTTAATATCCGACAATTTTGTCACTTTCTCAATCGACCAAAATTTATTGCCCGCCACTGTATACCTTGTTTATTTTGAATCTGAGGTCCGAATGTCAAAACTTGACCAAATTTTGGGTCTGTACACAAGATTTGATCAAACTTATGTATCGGGATGTACAGGATAATTTTACTATATGTATATGAGTTGCATGCATTATTTGTAGACAATTGACAGCCATTTAACAAAAATGTTTTAACAGACAGCAAAAGGTTATTTACTAATGTATTTCCATAAAATGAGACGTAAATTATTTTTTAATAACCAGATATTGAGTATTCGTTACGTTACTGATTTGGACTTCGTACTGATTTAAACAAATCAATTTTGACAGATCCATTACTTTCTAAATTTACTACTAACATTCGCTAACAACGCTAAAAACCTTCATACACTGAGCTCTCATATACATCCTATACCACTAAAAATGGCACCTTTTATAGGTTCTAAATTGAGTTTATAAAGAAATTGGATTTTTTTTTTTTTGAAATTGAATGCTCCAAAACTTTGTTAATGTAATTAACATCTGATTAGTTCCATGTGGCTAAAACTGTTGTATTTTTTCAATTTTGCATCAACTTTTATAACATGCATTACCTAATAAGCAATATTTTTAGATGACATTTTGAAACAAAATTAATAACACATTTCAATACCAAGTTAAAAGTTAAAGTTGTAACGATTTTATGATTCTTTTGTTTTCTATGAAACTAGTGATTAATTTTATACTGCCATCATATAATTTCTATAGGTTATACGAGAGTCGTCTAACAAATTATGTAATAACTTTTTGTTGTTTAAAAACAAATTTAAATTAACTATTATATCTTTTCGTCCATTCGCCTCGTTCATAATAGTTTTTATGTGCTTATTTTGTAGAAATGTCGTGAGTAGATTGCCCAAAAACGCTTCTAATGCCATATTGCCTTCAAATGTTGTTCGTTAATATAATAAAGATTGCATAATGTATAAAGTCCAGACTACATATTATATGCTGTTTGCCAAAAGGGACATATGTCTTAACCTTGGAATTTTCGATCAGCGGTCACTTTTTTCAGACCCTGTATCTGCAATCTTATAATGTGGTTAATTTTACCAGCACTAATGCCTATTTGCCTATTTTGTCAAAGATTTCCTGAGTAGAAAACGTGTTTCTGTTTTAAAATAACTTTTTAACGTGCGTAGTGTTATCAACAGCAACATAATTTTCGATTTTTTCTTGACCTTTGCTGAATGTGTACACCATTGTAAAGAATTGTGAAGCCAACAGAAATTGACTATGCAAGTGCACATAAAATTTTGATAATAAAACGAAGCATATTCATTTACAGCAGTTCTTTCTTAAGCCGGGCATACACGTTGCGGTAGACCTGACAATTTTACCTACAGTTTTCTAGTTTTGGGGGGAAGACATGGAGTATAGGTAACTGTTTGGTAGCACTTTTTTTATGAGAACAAGGAAACTGTACAGGCAACCGTGTCATACCGTACGGCTGCACTGCCGTACAGGTAAACCGTGCAGTTAAAAATCTCAGCTCTACAATAACTTGTATGACCGGTATTAGACTTGACTACAATGCTGTAGGTAACGTAATCATAGGATTGTAGGATTAGTTGCATAAACTTTATTTTTTCATAAATGACGAAATAACAAAATTCAACATGGATTAATTTGTTACAGCAGCTTAAGTTTTAAGTAGACAATATACATAGCTAGAAAATTTATAGTTGGATGTATTAATAACATTTGAATTTCATCATTACAAGTTCTAAGTACCTGAGCATTAAATACCAATTTAACGATTCCAGTTATCAACGATAAATAATACGTCTAACAATAGTATTGCATCACCAGATTTATGAAATTAAGCAAAACCACCTCTTATAACTGCAAATTAAACATTGCCATTGCGCCTTAATTCTTTACAAAAATGATTTCATTGCTTTTTCCTAGGCCTGAGAAGCTTTTAAGGAATCATATTTACATGGGTACTTCATCAGCTTTTTCAGTGTAGCATGTTTGTTGTTATTTTGCGCACTCTTAGCACAGATATTTTATTAAAATTCATTTTGCATGTCAATGTCGCTTCATATGTATAATTTCAGGGTCTATTCCTTCTCCGCCGCCGCCGCCGCCACCTCCTCCTCTTGTTGCACCACCAATGAATCAAAGTGGAGGTCCATCCTTTCCGGAAGTCAGCAAGGATCGTTCAGCACTATTGGGGGCAATTTGTAATTTTAACAAAACGTCGTTACGCAAGACCAAAGTTAATTAAAATTTAAGTTTACTCATTTCGAATTAATTGATGTTTCATATGTGATACCTTCTCTACATAATATTGTCGTTACTTTTAAGAGAACGTCGGCATAATACAGTTTGATGTATTTTATGCCGAATTAATCTAGAAAATACATAATATGTAGATTTTATGTTTTTGTAATAACTGTGTAATTCAACTAATGCACCAAAATATTCAGTTAGGTATAATTAAAAGGGGTCCACACACTTTGTATGAAATAGTAGATAGCTTGCTTTTTGTTTAATGTCATGTATGTGCCTTCCCTGAATTTTTGTGTTTAGGATTTGATGAAAACTAACATTTTGACTGTGCCAACCGCATATTAGTATCTACTTTTGTGTAAAGTTTCGAATTTTATTGTAGCGTTTAATTATCCAAATGATATTTGATTGTTAACTAGTCAGCTGTCCTCCATACATTCACTGCGTGTGTACAGTTTAAAGACATTTGTCTCTTTGTATTATACTAAGTGTTAATAAATAAGGACAAATCACGGCGAGTCTTATTTAAATAAGCTACTTTTTAATCCGTTTATTAACAAACATAAATTACAGAACTATAATGACTAAGGAAAATTGGCTTTATTTCGCTCTGTAGTTCTTGATGTTTGCAAGAACCCATCCAGGTACGACACACATAGCTCCTGCAATAACTAGTCCGTGGACAGCTTTTTCAGCAAAGCTCATGCGAACTTTTGGGGGCCCCGAAATAACATTTGACAACTGTCTTGTGCCTAACCTTATTTGAGGAGTTGATCTTGCTAAGACACTAGCAGACAGCATATCTATAACGGAGAAATAACTACAATGTTAATTTCCTTTAAATTAAAGATATATAAACGCTTACCGAAAATTGATCAGAAAATTTTATTTGACAGGATTAGGTAACAAATTCAAGATGGCGACTTCCACTACCTATCGATTTAGGGACATTTGATATGTCACTAAATTTGAACAAGATAAAAAAGTCGTTTTAACTTTACGCTATCGCGCGATTTAAGACGTTTTTGTGTGTTTACTGATAAGCGCGTGACTCATATGGTTCAGCTGACCTAGAAGTTTATTTAAAATTGTTTCAAGCGATTCGGGTTGATTACAATTTGTCTGTTGATTTCGTTAGTTGGCGGCCTGGGTTGATAACCTCAATCAACCTCTAAAATTAAAATTGGCCTTGAAGCACCGCAACGGCCTTTGTTTTTGTGTTGTCACCAGTCACCAAAATTTAACAGAAATGGCAGGAAGAGTCGCGGAAATTAAAGAAGAGCTTAATAAATCTTTGCACGATAAATCAAAACCGTGGACTACACTATTTGATGTAGTTGAAGCAAAAACCGGCGTCAACAGATTATACGTTTTCATAGGTAAGAGGTTAAGGTCCAATCTTGAATGAATATGTAATTTTTTTTATGTAGGATCGATCGCGCTTATCGGGTTATGGCTCGTTTTCGGTTATGCTGCTCAATTAGTTTGCAACGTCGTTGGATTTCTTTATCCTGCTTATGTTTCAATTCAAGCTATTGAGACCAAGCATAAAGATGATGACACAAAGTGGCTCACTTATTGGGTAGTTTTTGCCATATTTACAATTGTTGAGTTTTTTGCTGATTTTATTGTGGGGTGGTTTCCGCTTTATTGGCTCATCAAGGTAACAAAAGGAAACAAGTGCTTGTTTTGTAATAATCGATTTTTTTTAGTGTGTCTTCTTAATTTGGTTGATGATTCCCACTGAACTCAATGGTTCTTTGATCTTGTACAAAAAACTTATACGCCCATATTTCTTGAAACACCATGCTGATGTTGATAACCTCTTGGCCAAGGCTAAGGAATCAGGTAAAATGTTTACAGTCCTTAAACAAAATAATTAACTTTGTCGTTTCAGCAAACAAACTGTTGGATAAAAACGAATAAAATAGTAGTGGCACTGACACTTTTTCCTCCCATTACAAGCTTGTTTAAAAATATTTTATTCATTTACTTTCAGGAGTGTTTTAAATCCTTTTGAGATATTACTTTTTTTTTATTAGCATTATTTTAGTGTCTTTTGGGATGGTTTTTCAGTAGTAAATTTCCATCAATGTTCCACAATATTTTTATATATCACCTTTCCAAGATCTCTCGTCTTGTCATACACTGGTTTGTCATATAGTTCAAATGTGCTGTGCTTTAAACATTGTATGTTGGAAAACATAAATTAAATTGTTTAAACTAAATTGTTACTTTTATTTTAAATCTAACCTAACAATTATTTATTGTCACTAGTTTCTGTTTTCTCTTTCTGTTCATTAGCTGCAAGTTCTGCAGCTCTTCTATTTATCCATGCTGCTTGATAACTGGTTGGATGAATTGGTAAAAAGCCTGCTAAACCTAGAAAAAAAAAATAAAAATGGTGCAAAAAGCATTATTGTAGTTAACCTAATAACTGCTCAACGGGTTGTGAACAAAGTGCCCCATTTCCTATCCAATAAGCAATTCTTTCTAAATTCAGAGAAACTAGTTTTTCATTTCTTTCATTTGGCATAGGATCATAGGACCCAACCTGTTCTATTACTGGTTCGAACTGTTCCTTACGACGCTAAAAATAGGATATTTTAATAGAATTCTAACAATAATTCGAGATATACCTCGGCTACAACAATGTGAAAAAAAGGTCGATTTGTACATCCGTGCCGTACAAAACGTATGACTTTTGCCGATATTGCCGAAAACTGACCAATTCCACTTGAAGGGGCCAACATATTTATTTCTTTCCGTGTTAATTATTTTAAGTTTAACTTGGGCAAAAAACGGAGAAATGTAAGGTTAGATAGTTACATCGAGTTTCTTTTTCCACTAGATTAGCCAAGGTAGATCGCGATCTGTACTCACATTGGTTGTTTTTGTAGCGGTAAATTTGAATTTCTTATGTCTGGAACATTTGGTTGGGAATTTTATAATTTTAGGCAAGTTACCAATAAGATTTTTTAAGCTTATTTATAATTTAGTTTAATTAAATAATTTACGTTTATTGTGGTTTATACATCAGCAGCAAACAGCCATAAGACACGTCTAAAGTGTAATTTGTCCGGGTACAAAAATGCTAACAAACTTTTTTAGGATGCTTCTTGTGTCAATTTTGATTTAAATACATAGTTTTCAAGATGAAGACCTGTTATTTAAGACTCAAATTTTAGATGCGCCATCATCAGTGTAAAATATAATTCACATGTAGTGGGATCATAAAATTTCTAAAGCATTTTTTTTATGGAACCTAGAGCTTTATTTGTGTGTTTTTTATGTAGATGTCGCGTTTAGAATTTTTAGTAAGTTGAAGTAACAAGACACAGGAACACGGCAAGCCCCAAAATGAGCTTGATTTTGTTTACACATTTTTTAAATATGTGGTCATTGACAATGTCTATATTTTGTTATTCGTTAATAAAGTGTCAAGGTTAACTTTATCTTTAACACAGCAGCAGTTTATGTCCTTTTTAATTTACAGCCAATTTTGTTACCAATATGTAGCCTAATTAAAAACTAGTAAAGGGCCAGTTATCTTTATAAAAATTCTGACAAGTAACTTTCCTAACCGTTGGAAAGTGACAGGAGCTAGAGGTTGGAAAGTGACAGTCTAAATTAGAAAGTGCTAGTCATAAATATCAATTTCAAAGGTTACATTACATAAGAGAATTATTGTGCTTGTACGTGACTATTTTTTATTTTTATTTATTTGAAGAGATTTTGGTAACAATGTTGATTTATGTATTTTCAGATAAAAGCGGTAGAAAGAACTTCCTCAGAAATGCTGTAAGCGGACATTAGCAGAATAAATTTGTGTGTTTACGACCCAAATTACTATTCCAGTGTTTTATAAAGAAAAGTTAGTAAAACTTTGAGTGCGTTCGGATATATATATAAATATATGTATATATATATATATATATATATATATATATATGTATATATATCGGTAACGGATATTTTATATATTTAATGAAGTTAGTTAAACCTGTGTAACAACAATTTTAAACTTTAATAAATATATTTTTGTATCGTTACATTTTTAGTTTTAAATCTACTTTTCACAATTTAACTGATTGTTGAAAATTGTTTTGGTTTTAGTAGTTTAAGTTTATACCAAAGACCTAAAATTTGGAAAAGATAGATTTTCCATTTTTTTTTTAGCAAAGTCAACATTACATTAGACAGGAATTTGATTATATTTTAAATGTGTTGAACTGCTCTTTTAAATGTTCGTTTTTTTATGATTTAGGTATAATTTCAGTGTTTTCAGGTAACAATTTAGTGGTTTATGGGTATTAGTTGTTAGCTTAATTAATTGTGCTCGTGTCTTATATTTTGTCACTTAAGGAAAATTAAACAGTTGCTCACGTGGGTTCGTGTTGTTAACATTTCTTGCATGACTAAATACTTTGTAAATTATTTGTACAATAAACAACCATTATTTTTATTATTATTTCAACAGCAAGGCATTGTAATCGATATTCGTTTGATAGGGTTAATTTTATTGCTCTTTTTAAGACACTTTTGATTATCACTTTTTGTGAAATTTTCACTTTCAAAATCCTTTTTTTGTTAAACAAACAATGTATTTGTAACGCACCATTTTAAGAAAAAAAAAACTTAGTTTGCAGTTTGAGCGTGAGACACCTTCACAATTCGTGTAGAAACTCAAATTAACTTTACGGGGGGCAAAGTACAATGTAAATCTGTGAAACATATTTCTGACAATATTGTAATAAACCAAAAGCTTTGTTTTGTATAATAGACGTGCATACACACAAAAATCTAAATTGATATATGTAGTCAGAAAAAGCTTGAAAAAGTTTAAGTGTGATCGTCGAAAGCAGTTAGAAAGTCTAAGGACAAACACAATGAAGAAGAGCAGGTTCTTGTTCAACACAAATGTAGCATGATAAGGCAAAATAAAAGAAATTGTATAATAAACAACCAAATAGTACAAAGAGTTGTATTGTTGAAGTTTCCTTATTGAAATACTAGTATAAGTTAAAGTTAAAAAAATAAACATTTTATAATTATTTTATGATTATAAGTTTGATCATGAAAATTAAATTATGACGATATCAAAATATTTTTAGCCTAACACTAGCAAGAGTACTAAGCGTCTGTTATCTGGCTTCCCTTATCCGCCCTAAGGTGGTAGCTATGATTATGACCTTGGAATTTTCAATAGCGGGTTATTTTAAAATTAAAACGAGTTATTACAATATAAATTTGAAATTAGAAATGAACAAAGAAGTGCCAATTAATAACATTTAAATATATTCAGTGTTACGTGATTTTATCACTTGTAAATGACTTTTTTTTGTAAAGATTTTTTACTTTGCTCGCACGCCTATGAAATATGAATTTTGACATGCGCAATGCCCTTGACATTGAGTTTTTCGCCGGCCATTTTCTTAATTTTATTATTTGTAAATTTAGTTGTTACTTAAATTTAATAGATCTGTGAAAAACCGGCATTAATTATATGATTTCAAATCGATTTATTGCCAAGAATTCTAAAAATTAGATCAATCGGTGTAGGTTAAAAATGTCTAGTTGAGTAGGTCTTGTGTTGTGGTGTCAGAGCTACCAACCGAAAGATGTCGATCGAGTCATCATTTTTTATGAAAATAAAACGATAATGCGTCTTTTATGTTAGACATAAATTTGAAGTGTTTGTTGTGGTTATATGGAATTTTATTGTTGCAATTGAGGTCCTATTTAGATCGTTTTGTTCATGTTGTAATTTTTATTGTGTTGGCGACGGTCCACAATCCACATATGTGCAGTCTTACGTCACAGCAGCAGCCAATGGATAAAAAACGTTTAGAAGGAAAGGATTGTCGTCCATTGGAGACCAGCTGATTTAAGTTGACAATAAAATGTTCCGGTCTTGTCAGCCCATATTGGCTGGTAAAGTGTCGAAAAATTGTGCGGTTCACACGGAAACCAACTGAAATATCTCGAAAAATCGCTGGCGATGATGGAAAACCAACAATGGCCCGCAAAATACCAACAATCTGGGGCCGGGATCGACACCACACAAGATAGTTTAAACAATGGAGATAGTGAAGATGCCGCAAAGGACCAGAGCACTGAAGGGGCACACGACAACGACAAACGTGATGAAAACGACAGCCTCAATATCAGGTTAGTAGACGGTTTTTTCGTGTATTCTTAATTTTTTGGGAATTATGTTGAGGTAATTTTTCGGGAAATATATTTTTTGGTATCTTGTTGCAGCGAAAAAGCCAAGAAATTAATCGCGCTAATCTTAGAACAGATGAAAGAATTATCCAATGCCGAAAAATATCTCCTGTATTTGAAGCTTTTTCAAATTAGTAATGTAGTGGACCCTTTACGACAACCATTAAACCCCTTGGGCAGTCGTTCTGAAATTAATAGGACCATATCATGGATCAAGACTCATTTAGAGGAAGATGCTGAGACTTCACTTCCCAAACAAGAGGTTTATGAAGAATACACGTAAGTTTTAAGGCATTTCTTTCATTTGGAAGCATCCTGCTGTTCTAGGGTATATTGTTCACAAAACCAAATCAAGTCACTTTCACAAGCCGATTTTGGTAAAGTGATGAAACAGGTGTATCCAAAAGTAAGAGCTAGGCGATTGGGTACTCGTGGCAATTCCAGGTATTGCTACTCAGGTTTGCGAAGATGTATCAAGCTAAAACCTCCAAAATTGCCTGATCTAGGTGATAAGCCTATGGTAAGAATTCTGATTATCAGATAACACTTTTTATCTAATACTTCAACTATTATTTGTGAATTATCCCAGTTTGTTTACATTTTTTTTTCAATTTTAAGGGTACTGAAGCTCCCTGTACTCAGTCAACTTTAACAGCGGCGGCTTGGCTAATTGTGAAAGAATGGACTGAATTTCACTTTAAAGTTCAGTTTCCATCATTGCAAACCTTGGCTCGGTTTCTTGTGATTTCCCATTCAGTTGGTGTAGGGACTGATGCTGCCAACCAGTTGACTTCAGCCACAGAATCACAACTAAAAGGTAAACCCCGTTTCCATCGTATTAAAATTTAAACAACCAAAATTTAGGTGAGCTGTGCGGTGGAAAAAGTGGAACAAAACATCGGGAAATGCAAATTCAACTGCAGAAAAAACTCAAACAAAATCATGAAGTTAAAGAGAGAAAAAGGAAAATGCAGGTAGGTGTTTGTGTTTTTAATTAATTTAGCCTTGAACTTTACAATGGAGCCATCATTTTGTACTAGTTATAAAAGTTATAATTATTTACCACCTATATACAGGTTTGAACACATAGTTGCATTTATAATCAGGCACGTGATCCTATAACTATAATAAACTCAAATTTACAATTAGTTATTGCTAGTTATTATTTGTTTCGTTATCAAACTTGATATCTGATAGGTGAAGATTTTTGTAAATATTTTGATAACCTCTCTAAAACATGTGAGATGGATCAGTTTCCATTAATAATTTAATGATTGGAACATCTATGTGATAAGTATCAATTGTTAAAGTACTTCAATTTTTTCGTGAACTTCCTGTGATTTGGAACAAAATAACAAGCGTACTAAAGAGATTATTTTAGAAGGACGCCAGCCGTTTGCTTTAAAGATGGGGCAATTTTGCCGCTATATTTCAAATTCTTTTTTATTAGAAGCCTGAACAAATGAACATTTTATATATAAGCATAGTATTTTAATAAACGTTACCTTGCAGGATTTAGAGAAATTGCACCAACAGTGATCATAAAATTAAGTTTTTTTGTTGTACATATATTATTTATTTATAACAAAAATTGATGAAAAGAGATGTGCTTGTCCCCTGTATTTTTTGTACAATTGTAATGTTTAACCTTACTTTTTTCCATTTTTTTTTTCTTAATTAGAAATTGAAAATTACGGTACACTACTGATTTGTAACACGCCGAAAAAAGTTAATTTTTGAGACCTACTGAAAAGCGTTTAATAGTCGTGTATTATATAACACTTTTTACTCTACTGATACAAAGAACAAAAACGGTACGTTATGTTTATCACAAATGAACTCGCGAAATAAGTAAATGTTTCGGTAGTACAAAAATACACAAAAATATGTTTACTACAAATGGGCCCCATTATTTAATGGTCGTTTCAAAAAGCGTGGATTTTTAATACTGATTTTTATTAATTACTAAACATTGATTTTTTGCATTGAAATCTTCTGTAAATTGACCACAAAAATTGATGACGTTATATAGTTGCAATAAATAAGGTGGCGATGATATACAACAAATAAATATTTGAATATAAAATTAACCTGTCTTAATTGTTTTTTTTAAGTGACATATTTAACACGTGTGTTTTTTTTACAGACGTTTTTTGATATTGTGTAGCAGTTTAGTGAACAATATGATTGGAAATAAAATGTTAAATAATATGGGTTTATGTTTAAAAGTGTAACTAGATTTAAGTAGCATCGGTTTTCAAAATACCAGTTCCAGATTGAATTTTTTTTTTTTGAAACCTAAGGCTGAAAAAAATCGATCTGCAACATATCATCAGTTTGTACAACTCATCGAGCAACAAAACAATTTTTTAATAATGTTTCATATGATTGATTGAAAGCAGCTTGGAAATTTGAAATATGTTGGTAGACCTTACCTGTTTGTTCAAAAGGAAAAAACTTCTCTTTGATAGTGTGAGGTTTGAATTGATAAGTAATAGGTGTTGACTTTTGTCTCAGAAGTCTTAACGTATCATATAATATTGCTAACAACTCGAATAATATCGTTGTAAGTAATCAATAATTACAAAAAGACTGCTAGATTTTTATTTTGCAGTTTCCACATAATGTTAAATTACCATCCCAAATGTGATTTTTTTATAGTTCTAAAGGATTTCAACAGAAGCATTCTTTTTATTTTATCTAGTGGGAAGATAATCAAACAGGAAAGTACGTCCGAATTTTTTAAATTATTATAAACATATTTCTATTTCAAAGAGCAACTGCAGATCCATTGTTTTTTCTGGATGATCATGGGAACACTATGATGTCATTGTCGATTTTTAGTAGTAATCCGAGCTTATAAAAACACTTGTAACTGCAAGTGTGAATGTATACTTTAGGAATAAGTAGCGTAGAGCTTTGTTAAAAAAAATTTTTCTGCGTTTTAACAGTCTCCGAAATGCGAACCCAAGCCGAGCGGCAAGAAATCAAAGTCGGTATCGGCGCCAGCACGACTCGACGAAACATCTCCCACATTGACATGTGCAGGTGGTGAAAGCAGCACAAGCACTAGCACCGGTAGCACCAGCACGAGTCCCACTCAGGGCAAACCTATCTGTGATAAATCGTTAGATTTCACTCAATTACCATCGTTACCTGACTTCAAAAGTTTTCAAAAGCCCGTCTGTGAACAGCAATTGCAGCAAAATGGTGTCGGGACCGCCGCTAAAGTGGCGATACCTCGTCTTGCCTCGTCCGGATTGAAAACTCAACAGCAACGATCGCCTCAGTCGTCCCCTAAGAAGCAAGTCAAGAATGCAAAGTACAAAGCCATCCAACCCAAACCGCAACCATGTGATAATGCATCGTACAACCCGCAGGTCACTGCGGATATCAGATCTCAAGGTGTACTACACAACGTAGATAGGTTTAAGGAAAGAAAATGCAATGATGATACGGATGCTCCCGTTTTTCCTTTTTCTAGGGAGAGATTGGAAAGCATAAGCAATGTTGACAAGGACGCTATGGACGAATATTTAGGTGAGCTCAAATGTTTTTTTTTTTTAAATTTTTGAGCACTTTTACTAACTTTAGGTTATAGGGTTGCCTTTCCTTTAGTATACTTTTGTAACTTGTGGATAAATGTAAAATATTGTTCTTTTATTAATAAGTTCACTTCTCAACTAGAAAAATAATTTAATTTTGGTTTCTCATAAAGAATCTCTGTGTGTGTGATCAGAACAATGAATATATATTTATGGTTTTGTTGATTTGTTTTTGGTATAAGTACAAGGGACTGGCGGAAGTCTTTAAATAATTACTCCTATTATTTTTAGTCATTGTTTTATGAAAGTATAATTTTAGGGTGCACAAACTAAACATACATAGTGCCTGCAAAAATGATTTTATAGTTTTTTACAATCTCCCTAGTATCATCTGTTCAAACGACAGAAGTATTATTATGAATTGAAGTTTTCTTTATATATTATTCTCTTAATTTAATCATTCTAAGCGAGTTTCGTGATTGACTGTGTGAAGGTTTTCCAGTCTATAGCGACTACAACTAAAAGTGTCTTCTAAGCTTGCAAGCAAATAATCTAAAGCAGTGGTTAAAAATAAAAAATAAAACTTGTGTTTCTGAAAGAAGTGGAACTTATGATTTTTAAAGGACATTCATCAAAAACAAGTACTATTTTATACATTTTTCATACAAACTTTTATCTCAGTTGATTAGTAAGTAATTCGGTTTTTCAGTATTCTTGGCATGTAAAGCCTTGTTTGTGTCTATTTGTCAACAGATTAATCATATCCATTGTAATAAGTCTTTTTTTTCCTCCATTATGAAGCATCATTAATTTAGACTAAAAATGACCTCTCATCCTAAAATACAAACATTAATGTCGCATAAAACTTTCCTCCTTACTAATCTTAGTTGTTTACGTTTTTCGTATTGTTTGTTCGCTTGTTCAATTTCTTCACATTTTATTTCCGCTCTCGGCTTTTGGTACTCTGGCATTTTAATGTTTCCTCTCCACTTGGATTTTCATTGTTAATCTGTTATTCAGCATACGGCGCATTCATTTTGATCATCCGAAACCCCCGAATTTATTGTCCACAATTTTGTCATTTATTAGTTCTATAAATAGGTTTTTCTTTTATTATTTTGTATAATATGTTTTTTAAATTTTGTTTCTATTCGTGTTATGAATATCACTTCCATTATATTCCAACTCGTGCTGATTGTGCATCTGTTTCGCTGCTATATGTCGTCGATTTACAAACTTTTTTATTTTTATTTTTTCTATTATTCTCTTCTCTTTCCATATTTTATTTTTACATTTTTGGTTTTGTGTCCACTGGTGCCATGTATGATCCCCATGTCTTTTCATTTTTATTCATTTTTTTTCTGTATCACATATCTTTTTTTGTACATCTGTTGGGTTTGTTTCCTTCTTTTTCTTTGAAATTTATCACACTACTGTATTTTTCTATGCCGTTTCAAGCTTTAGTTATCGGACTTGTGGGGCGAAATTATCCAACAGTCATTTGCCTTTCCTAAAATTTGTTTTTTACTTCTTTTTTTTTTGAATTCCTTTTTTTTGTATTTGAAGTTATAATTGCCTCATTGTTATGTGTATGGGTATCTGAATTTTTGAAATGATCATTTTCCATTGTGGTTTAGTATGTTTTGGTTTCCCGTCATCTTTTTTCTAGTTTTTCTTGTTGTTTTTCAAAGAATAATTTTCGTATTTTCACAGGAGAGGAAAGATAATTAGATCAGTGGTACACGAAGTTCATGTATCAAAGTGTTTAAAATTATATATATCGGGTTTTTAAATCATAATAGGTACACCTAACATTACGTTTATGTAAAATAACTGGTCAAAGTAATACTTTATAAAAAAAGCACGGCGACTGGTGTATTAGGTATGAGTGGAAATTGTATGTGTAGACGAGGCTGCAAAGCTTGGAAAGAGTTTCTAACGAATTATGTATATATTATATATACTATATATTCTATATATATTATATATACTATATATATTATATATATTATATATACTATATATATTATATATATTATATATATTATACGTCAGTTTTTTAGTTATACATTGTTTCAGTCTTTTTCATTGATTAACTTTTATGCTGCAGGTACAAACAACAGCCAACACGAAGAGGAACTGTCGAAATATTTCAGTAACAACATCGAGCCCACCGACCACGAAAACACAACAAAAATCTCCCAACTTCGCCAACTCCTTGAGCAAAACGGCATCTCCGACAACAAGAACTTTTTAATAGATAACAGTCCAACAGTAGCTGCAACAAACTCATTAATCGATCCTTTAGCTGTACAAAACGTTGGAATCTTTCCAACCTCAGCACAAACTAATCAAGCTGTGTTAACAAATGCTAGCAATGCGAGACGTCGTGTCAGCTTCGAGACTCCTTTCCATGAAGATGCAGTCCCTCCAAGTCCTAATACTCGTCGCAAAAATTTTAGTTTTACTCCTATTTCTCCTGGACCGCAATCACCTAACGGAAGACAATCTAAATGTTCAAGTACTAACGTGAGTCCTTTTGTAAGTCCACGAAATACACCAGTGCCACGAAGCAAGAATAGTACCCATCAGAATGCGGGAATTGGAGTTCGGAAGAAGATTAAGCGCGAACCAGATTTGTGCGTTGATATTCCTGAGCCTAAGAATTACATGTCAGCTCCGGCAAGTCCAATGTACACAACTACTACGAAGTCGGTCTTGGAGAAACTGTTACATTCGCACAGTAAAGTTACGTACACTCCAGATTATGTTACTATAAAACCTGACATTTCCAACGAAGTTGATTTATTGGAAAACGAAAATGTGGAGAGTTTCACGGATTTCACGTGCAGGTCGCAATCGGTTCCTATAAATCAGATGATCAAGTCAAATTTCAACGAGGAACCGCAGCTATTGCCGAATCTGCCCAATCAGAATGCCGATTTTAACGATTTTGATACAATATCTGAATCTGTTGCTGTGACTCGTATTATAGACGCTCTAGATGAACAGCAGTGTGAAAATACCAACAATATCGACATGTACAATGTAGACATAACACAAAACAATCAATGCATACCCGGTTTTAATCTCATCGTTGACAACAGCCTAGAAATTCCCAATACTTTTGGGGAGAATATAGCATATACTCCCAATTCACGACCTCTAGGCCGTTCTCAGAGCATCGACGTCAACAGTTGCTATGACATCAAAGCCAGCAACCCTTCCAGATCTGTCCCTAGCACACCACTTTCGTTTAATAAGCCACAACCTGTCAAGAACTTCAACAACCACAGTTCGCGCTCTTACCCTTCAACGCCTCTTTTGATGGCTGATACGGCGTTCAATTACACCGTTAACGGTGATTGTTTGCTTAACGGACAACCGATAAGAAGCAATGGAACAGCGCGGGACCAGACGGACAATTTGACTTATTTCATGATGAACGAAGCCAACGAGGACAATAATATCGATAGACACTTGGCGGCCGAAGAAGATTTTAGCATAGGTAGAGATTTACAAGGTAATGAGTTCGGTATTGTCGAAAACGATAATGCTTTAATGGACGAGAACGGTGTTTTAATCGGTGAACAGAGTTATAACAACTGAGGTGCAGGAATCGTACCAAATGCCATTTCTACGGCCGATGAGGTAGGTTACATTTTTATCTTACGCTAGGTCTCAAGAACGAACCCCAAATTTGTTGGTGCTAAAGAAAATCATTTTAAACCAATTTTACGTATTTAGTCTAAATTCGTTGTTTTTACGGCGAGCGAATTATGTGTAAATAGAGTACACAAAGAAAAAGAAAAAAAAAAGGGTTCAAAAACTATCATCATGCAATTTTACAGTTTATTAAACGCAAAGATTTACTACATTAATTCCGTGGCATTGGGAAGATTTATAAGATTTTTTAATCTATAAAATATTAAATTTTATTTTTTATTTTAACTCAATTTGTTATGTGATATTTTAAATGAATGTACTTCTAACTTGAAGATAAACCTAGACACTTTAGTATTTTGTTACTACGCAACATATAGTTAAAAAAATTGAGAAAATATAATTTTTTTGACTAGATACCTTACTTATTTTGCTATTAGATTTACTAAAAATTAGCATTTTTATTACACAAAATTTATAAACATCATTATGAGGTAAAGATATTTGAAAAATATCTGGTCAATTGCGAAATAAAATGAAATTTTTAGTCTTAAGGTCACAATTTAAGAACTAGGGGACAATCTCGTGATTGTTTTACGAATTTCCGTTAATAATCAGGATCAATCACCTCAAATCATTTTTTTCTGAAAATTCGCTAAATTGTTATTTAGTATCGAATAATATATTTAAAAAATAGATGTCGAGATTCTTTTAATTTTTCGGTTGACTAAATTTTTGAGTAATCGAAATTTTTAAATTCTGTTGTGCCATCAAGAAATTTTAAGCTGTTAAATGCTAAACTATCTGCTCCTAATTGTTGGAATAATAAGCTGATAAGTACAAATAGAAATTTCAAAACATGCACTTACAATAAACAAGTTTCTAGAAGTAGAACAGCTGTGAACTAACATAATCACAGAATTCAAAGCTGTTTGTAACGATTTGATCAATATTTCTGTAATATTTTTTAGAAATGTTTAATATTGGTGTAGAAACATGTTTGACGTACGTGTCAATTTAAAAATATGCATTCCTGAGAATTGGTGTTTGAGTTTGAATTAGGAACAGATATGACTTGACGATTTAAAAACTTTGATCACAAATTTTTGTTACCACAAAAACGATCAAAATTTTAAAAATGCATTTAGTTTGAATCTTTCAAGCGATAAAATGAAACTCATTTTTGGCGACTTCTAAATTCCAGTCACGTTTCTGTGATTATTGCTATATTTATTTTTTGTCACTTATGCTGGCAATCTATTTTTAATAATTTTATTTTTTCAGTTTTTTATTTGTTCAAATTTGGGGCGATCAAAATTATTAACGCAAATCGTTTCTAAATTGTTAACAATTAGCGTAATATTTTTTAAGCTGAATTTTAAAATATTGTTTAAAAAAGATATTAGAATTGTAACTGATTCTTGCCTAAAAACTAATTTGCTTTTTTAAATATTATCAGCCACATTTATGCCTATGAACCATAAAAAAATCATCAAAACCCTAAACAATTCATTGAAACTTGGTGCTTTATTGTAATTCTTCCAAGGGCGCTTGGAAAATTTATGTCGATGTACTTTTTATAATCGCCTGAATTTTTGTTTTTCTTTGTAAATATTTGTTTATATTTTTACACATTTTTGTGTTTTTATTTCTAATGTAAAGTACTTTTTACGAAGTTGTTGTCATTTCGAAGTGTACTAAATTTACACATATTTTGAGTTCGCCATATTGTAAATATTAAGAAATATATATTTGCTGTTTTGATGTGTCAATTTAAACTGTAAAAATTCAGATACGTAACTTACAAATGTGCAATATATGTTGACATATTTGATTTGGCTTTAAATGTTTCGGGCCTGTGGAACTGGTGTTGGTGTCGGTTTCGATTCGAGAGACGGTGTAGTTCCAAACTACTGAAAATATACTTTTTTAGGCTTTTTAATTCGTTTAGTTTTCGATTGTTTTAAACAATAGCTAGGTTTTAATAAATTGTGGACAAGAGAAATTTATACAAGATTATCTGTGATAAATTTATATTCTTTTTGGAATATTAGTGGCGCTAATTCATTGTTTTAATGATTTTTCGAAATCATGTGATGATTTCTTTTTTGTTTTTTTGTTTTCTTTATCCCAAATCAGAAGAAAAGTAAATTTGATGTTATGTTGTGAGTGTAATTAATGTGAGGGTAGTCCAAAAATAATTATTCGAAAATGCAAAAACCCTGTGCGAGTCGTGGAGCGATTACGAAATGTTATATTTTTTTATAAGTTGTACAATGATGTGGATGATGTGAGTTAGTGATGATACAATTAGCCGTGGGTTTTAATTATTTATGGACTATTATTTAAATACTATTCTTTTATCATCACAGTCCGAATTATGAATTGTATGTATTTTTATACCTACGCTTGAGAACCAGCTAATTGTTTTTTCGATTCACACCGGTGATCGTGCATTTCGGAGGTACAGTTCAATGCACTGATAGTACGAGGTGGTTATTTACCCCCCAGCCTATTACCTGTGCCTAGCTTTTTACACCATGATAGCTTGTAGTTTTTTAAAGGAACAATCTGAAAAATATAACTGTTTTACACTGATACTTCTAGTTTTCTTTTGTTTCTATTTTTTTGCTTATTACGCTAATCAAATTTCTGTTTCATTTATAGTGCAGCTTTCAGAAATCATATTTTGGATAATAAACGTAAAAATAAGCGCTTGTTTTGTTAACAAGCATCACGAGATCTAGTTTTTACGTTCACTTTATTATTTACGTTGATCTCTTTCTTTCGTTTTGCTTAAAAAAGTTCCGAGCTTTTTTTAATGCAACTTTCAGTGAAATTATTTTTAGGATTTTAGTTTTATGGCAGTGAATTTTAATTAAGGTTAGATACAACAAATGAACGACTAATGTATATACATATTTACAAATTAACTGACTAAAAGTCTGAATATTGGTAAGCTCATTTTGTAAAGTGAATAAAGTTTGGGATATTCTTGCAAATTATTTTTGCAAGTTATTGTTAAATCCTTGTAAGAGCTGTTATTTTATCAAGTACAAATTTATTTAATGGTAATTTGAACAGTTAGATTAGTTTGGATGTTTTGGTGTATACTATTTGTATCAATATAAAAATAAATATATTCGTATCTCTTGTTTAATATCCTAGTTTATTCAACTTTATTTCAAATGCTACTATACAGACTGCTTTATTTTTACGTAGCTTCCGAATAAAAATGACGTCTAAAAGGAATATGTTATATCAAACAGTGTTTTGATGTGATCTTTTTTAAAGGCTAAAAATTGAATAAAATATAAAGCCGTCATTGGTGACATGGCAGTTGTTAAACTTATTGAACAATACAGTTAAAAGTTTGTTTAGATGCTGTTTTTATTCGAATCAAAAGTCTCAAAGATTTATTGCATCTATTTTTTTTTCTTCTTTTTTTAAAGTGTGGCACCTAATTTCTGTTTTTTTTTTGTCCTGCTTTTCTGTCAAGTTTTTTATATACTTCGAGTAGGTTTCATTAATATTCAGTTTTTAACAATAATAAATTTTTGGAAATTCTGCTGTTGGGCTCCAAAACTTTGTAGAATTTTTTATTTTTAAATATTTGGATCTTAGATTTTTTGATCCTAGATTTATAGTATCGACACAGGAGTGGACGAAGTTAGAAGTGTGCATGGGAATAAAGACAGAAAGGCAGCGGACAGGACTGTTTTAATCTAGAAATGATTAAAAAGTTGCGAGCAATAGGAAGAAGATTTTTTGTATAAACCATTGCAAGAAGAACGCATTTCTATGGACTGGGAGCAGCACATAATACTAAACGCAAAAAAGGTGATTACATTTGTAACAACTACAGGCCGATGTTTTTTTAAGAGTATTTAAGCTCCGTTTCAATACTGCAAGGTAAAGTAAGAAATTACATTAGCAGCACATTCGAAGGCGAAGAAGGAGCAATCTAACCTTCATCCGGGAAAGTGGAGTCTAACGGGCCCGGAGACTCAATAAACTTTCAATATTTTCTTTAAAATTCACGTGAAACTAGTTATCTCTCTCGATTTCTTCTAGTAATGCCTTCTCAATCTACTTATCAAATTGTTCTAAACACTGTGATTAGGTTTTTATTTTGCTAGTGTTATCAGCCATATCCGGACCCACTTTTCTTTTATTATCAAGCATAAGTTTTAAGAAGATTACTATAAACAAATCTAAGGCCCGTTGTTTATCACGTAAATTATATCTGATCGAAAATTGCTGCAGATCAGTTTACAAATACATACTGTCAAATCGTTGTCTAAAAATCAAAATTAAATCTGTCTAAAAGAAAAAAAATACGTGTTCTAATTTAGACGAAAATTGTTGGGCCCGAACTAGCGGTATACGTCTTGCCTGGATGAAGATTTTAATAAAAAAACTTCGGACACCATTCAAATCGTCAAAAACATCGTAAAGAAGATAGAAACAGGAGAGGAACTGTTCCTAGCCTTTATGTACCTAAAAGCTACCTTCGATTTAATAGACATATTTTTTTGCAGTCCTTAGAAAGAAGAAATGTACTCATAAAACAGGTCCGAGTTATAAAAAAATGATAAAATAAACCCTAGCGTTTATAAATTTATAAAATAAACACCAACGCTAGGGTACAGCTCCTAAAGAAAACTATTAAATTGATTTAAAATGGAAGGAAGAATATTAAGCAAGACGACAGTCTCAGACTACCACTATATGTCGCAGAAATGTCGAAATTTTTAAAAATGTAAAAAAAAGAACAAAGACTTTTTAAACATCCATTAGATTTAAACTAATCTCAACCAAAATCGAAAACCTACCAGTCTTACTTAACATAAATGTGGATAAAAGACATAACAGAAAAGTGCTATTGATATAAACGTAAATGAATTTAAACTATTAATGATGGAAGAGGAAGATCAGATGAAAACAAAATTTCAATTAACGGCGAAGAAATAGAATGAGTAATGCTTTTGAATATCTAGGGAGCATTATTATACAAACGATGTGAAAATAGACTTGGACCTAGCCAACAGCACATGAAAAACAAAAAATTAATAACTCATTTAATGAAACAAAATTCGACAAAAACGAAATAAATCAAAAGTGTTTTAAATTGAGTAGGAGGGCCACAATAAAAATCACAAACAGAAAATTACTGCAGCGAAAATACTATTCCTGAAGAAATAGCTGGAAAATTGAAATTAAATGTGATAAAGACCAAGGAAAACGTATTTTTTGGAGCATCAAGAACGTATTATATCTTTTATAGAAAAAAGAGCAGTTTGTACAGCCTTATTACCAGAAAAAAAAGTCTGCTGAAAAGAATTCTAGAAACAAGTAGGGGAGGTACGAGAAGGCGAAGTAGACAAAGGATGAAATTATGAGTAGAGGAGTAGGAAAAACCCATATCCGACACCGTTTTTTGGACTAAGCAATAAAAAAAGCATATTTCTCTAGATTATACGTATTTAGGTGCTGGTTCTACATATATAGATTTCCAATCCAAAAACGCTGACATTGTTGTTGGAATAAGTCAAATATTCAATAACTTTATTGTGACACTCGATACATGGACATCTGAATTTTTATTTCTCTCATATTTAACGTCTCAATTTGGTGTATTAAAACGACGCATGAGCGGGATACAATGCACCAGAGCGAACAACCGTAAATACCGGAAAAATATTGCCATATTTTTAGTTAGTTCACTTGACTTCTCTTAAAATGAAAATGAGAAGAATAGAACTAAATATTATATTTTTAACAGTCTCACATACTAAATTTTATGCTCAGATTCACATAGTTATATTTATTGAAGGTCCTAGATTCCTAGACCGTAAATACAAATCTCAAGTTGTAGATTCGAAAATTCTATAAATGAATGTGATACATTCTAAATTTGCAGATTCAGGAATTTCATAATTATTTTGAAATCGTAGAATACCACATCTTATATTTTTCCAAATTCTAGGTGCTGGTTTTTCAAAGTTTGGATTCCTAATTTTCTCGTGTCTTAAGATTCTCAGTCTCAGGTCTCATATGCTGATCCTTCAAATTTTAAATTCTCAGAAATTTGATTTCTTTAATTTATATTTTCAACTTCATCGCTCTTAGATGCTGGTCTTACAAGTTTTAGATTTTTTTTATTCATAGTTCTAAAATCTTAGGTTGACGATTTCCATCTTTGGAGATTCTGAGATTTTATGTTTTGGGTTTAAAGGCTTGTTTCTTTTATATTTGAGTATACTCATATTATTATGTGAACATCAAAAACAACAAATAGATAAGAAATGATACTTTCGCAGACATTTGCTGTAAACCAGTATAATTATATATATAATACAAGAATGAAATTATTCATTGTTTTACATATAAGCTGGATCTCTCAAATGAGTGACAGTCAGAACATTTTCTAAATCTGCAACGCTGGTGGACTCCTCAGCAACGAAATGGACAGTTTTCGTAGGTAATACATGCAAAAATCCGTTGTCTGAAAATCTTCCGATAATTTCATGAGAGTCCAACCAAACAAACAGTGCTACAGCATCAGTACTAACAACTATATCATACTCTCGACCTTCTTCGTCGGTTCCAACAATAGAATCAATCTTTAAACAATTAATACAGTCATAAATATTAATGTGTTTGATACAAACCTGGACATGTGCATCAGCGAGGTTACAGTTCTTTAGTTTTTCTGGAAAAACGTAGTTGAACGGAGCTATAAATTTATTATCTGCGTCCATCAAATGTATGTGGAAGAAACAATTTTGTGTAGCTTCCTCATAGGTAGTTCCGCAACCTGCAGTTGTCAGAGCTGTTTTTGCATCAACTGTTGTAACAAGTACGGCTGTTTCTGTGTCCTTCGAAAGTGCGAAAGGATTTGTTCTATTTTTATTTTTGCAAAGTTAAGTTGTCTTACTAAAGTTACAGGAAACTCGATGGCAACAAGAGGATCGGTTGAATCCCATTGGTAGATATGCATCAACGATTTAACTTCGTAATCTGGGACTTTTAGATCATCGAGGATGGCATAAATTTCCAGATTACTGGTAGCTGTCAAGCGACCTGTTACTAATAACGGACTGAAGAAGTCCCTTGCGAAATAATGAAGCATTTTCCATCTCCTGGTGAATTCTGTTGGTTTGATTTTGTGGTTTGAATATTTTCACTCAAGTAAATACAACGAACCTATTCCTGACCAGGTTGGAGCTACCCAAACGTCATTCAACTGCCAATAAAGAGCTCCCATGGTGTATCCCTGTCCTTGAGCGTTAAGGCGCCCTTTAAAGCTTCGATAGTGTTCAGTTTGGGTTTTAATGGATTGTGCTTGAAAGATCTGAGAGAAATAGATAAACGCTTGAACATAATTTTCGTTAGAAGGATCTGGCAATGTGAGCTGTAAGTCTATCAATCCCAAAGTTTCGTTGTTTCCGTCGGGATGATGTTGTCTAAATTCTAGAAAAGGAGCGCCTGGTTTCAAATCGTCTAAGCTTTTGGTTGCTGTTAACCAAGATTCAATACTCGGCATTGATTGGTAACCATACTCTGAAGAAAAACGAGGAATTGGGAGGCTCAGTGTATCCCAACTATTCGTAGAGTAGTCGTAGAAATGAACTGCAAAACAGAAGATATTAAGTATATTCTCAAAATTAGGTGATATTACTGTCTCCGTAAAATCTGTCGCCAGGAGAATCCGCAATGTAGCCTTCTTCCTCCGTTTCTAGACCGTTACTAGGACTAGAAGTGACGAAATCGATGTGTGGCACGATTCTTGCAACTTCTTTTCCAATAACATTCACATACAACTCGATATAATCATGTTTATATTGTTCGAAATCACTGTCGGTATCATACCAGTTGTCTCTTAGAGCTCCCTCATTTTCGTTATTACCAGAAAGTAGAGCAACACTTGCATGACTAGCAAGGCGCTTGACCTGATGACGAACTTCAGCGCGGACATTCCTTTAACACTTTAATAACAATAACTGCAATTTTGTTTAATGTAAACTTACTCCAAATAAGACATATCTGCAGGGTACATGGCACAAGCAAACATAAAGTCTTGCCAAATTAAAAGTCCATATTCATCCGCAAGATCATAAAAGTATTCAGATTCATATACACCTCCTCCCCAAACTCTCAACATGTTCATATGTACATCTCTAGCACTTTGCAATATAAATTTCACGGCGTCTCTATCCTGACCTCTTTCAGGAAGGATATTGATCGGAATTTCGTTTGCTCCTTTCGCAAAAATGGCTCGGTCGTTGATTTTAACGTAGAAAGCCAAACCAGTGTCTGAAAATTTAACATTATAACAGCTGCAAAATTGGAATAAATGACTACCTAATTTATCTTGTACTAATTCAATAGTTCTGAAACCTACTCTGACGGTTTTTTCTACTTCTTCATTCTCACCGGCGAATGTTACTGTTAGATTGTACAAATCTTGGGATCCGAAGCCATTTGGCCACCAAACATTGATGAGATCCTGGAATTGTAAATTAATAAATTTATAGAGTTTTTGCCCATTGTTTTGTAATAATGTGAGCTTGCTTACACTCGACACTTCTAAGGATGTTGTAACCAAAATTTCGTAGTATTCGTTCAAACTTGGTTCGACTTTTACACTAGTAGACTTTTGTGAATCGTTTGTATCTAATGTTAAGCTAATAGTTCCCGAAATTGTATCTAATCCACCAGTATCTAAGTAAGTAGTTACAACGAGGGTCCATACGTCCCTATCAGGATTTTTTATTGGATTCACTACAACGTAGTCAATCACGGCGTCATCATATGCTTGCAAATAGACTTCTTTCCTGTAAAAGTGACATTTTTTTCATAAAAGACATCCTAACAAATTTCTGAATAAATTAAGAGCTGATATTTATAAAAAATTAAATTGATTAATTTTTACATGTGTACACGTAATTTATTAATTTGCTTGTTGTAAATATTGCTTTAATTTTTTATAATTTACATAATATTTTTTTTTTATACAAAATCATCTAATATTAGCTTAGAATTGCACCTTAAAACAATTTAATTTTTTTAATTCAGAAGATTTGCAGTTCTATTTTAATCTGTATTAATCTAGAGAACCTGTAAAAATCAAAGAATCCAAAGCATCCAAAACATCCAGACGGTCCGTGGAAACAATATCTCTTAAGCGCTTCGGGTTCTTCTTTTTTTTATTCTTGTTTTTAGATTTTCTGCACTTTTACTGTTTTGGATTTTTAATTTTCTACATTTTTTTAATTATGCATTCATTCAGTATTTTCTAATTCACTAGATTGTTTACATTTTTCAACTTTTAGATTCCATGGATTATTTGTATCTCATATTCTTTTTAATCTTCAGATTTTCTAGATGTTCTATAACCCCTAGAAATTTAATACTAACAGAAATTAGACCAAGATTAAGAAATACAAAGAAAGAAATACATTCTAAGAATCTAGATGGTTCAGAGAACCTAGAAAAACTAAAGATTTTGTAGAAAAAGAAATAAAAAGGATCGAAAGCATCTAAAGAAAAACTGAAAGTATTTAGGGAATGCTGAAAATTTAGGGCATCTAAAGAATTCAGAATATTTAAAAAATATAAAGAACTGAAAGCTTTAAAATAATTTACACTATTTAAAAAATCGAATTGTAACCAATACAATGATTTTAAAGGGCATTTGAAAAATCTAAAAAATATCCAATGTTTATAAAATGCAGAAAATCTATTATATGATTATAATTATGAAAATTTTGAATTTAAAGAATATAAAACACAAAAAAAAAACAACAAAGAATCTAAAAATAAAAGGAATTTAAAAGATTTGAAGAATCTATAAAGAATAAACCAAAGCTTTGGAATTCGCTGAGTTTATCGACGCACTCGGAATGTCTTACTTTCCATCAATTTTGTTCCTTATTTTTATTTGGTTTTTAGTATGTTTTGTTAAATAGAGCCGTTTTTTACTTTGGACACAATATAAAGAAGTAGATGAAAATAAATTTTATTTAGGATACAACGAATTATGGTAGACTTCACTCGATTCTGTTATCAGTTATCAAGTTTATAAATGTTTTTTTATCTTAGATGTTTATTTCTAAAAAAAGTTAAATTAGATAACAAACTATAAAACCACTCCCATGAAAGCTAAAACTGAACATTTATTTGCAAATTGTATTTTATCCTCTAACTAATTTTTTTGTAAAGTTGAACTTTTTTATACGTAATAAGTGTAATCATATCACTTACCAAATGCCAACCGACGCAAAAGCAGGTCCCCAATCCCACGCAAACGAAGCCTGCATTTTCCTAATCCGATTTGCGTGACATATCCCATGATATTCATCAGTTTGACATTCAGGAGGTATAACATATTTGTTACTGGGATCTTCAGCTAAGGCTTTAGCTTTAGTTACAGCTGAAGTAAACGCAACAGTGATTTCATTAGAACCTACCTATTAGAAAAACAAAATAACGCGAACAATTAGGTCAAAAATATTACTTTAAGTTGATCCTTGACGTCGAAAACGTAGCGAACAAACATATTTTGTGTTGTTCCCACTTCTTCACCGTTAACCGAAACGGTAGCAAAAGTATCTATTCCTTCAAATACCAAAGAAACAACTCGATGTGCTAGAAGTTCTTCATCAACTGAAATTATCCATTAAAACTGTAACCATTAATTACATTTTTGAGCGAACCTGTGACCGTGGTATTGTAGGTCCAGTCACTTTCTCCAACCCAGCTGTAATTCAAATCTCCGTAACCATAGAAGATGTCATCAATAGCGTCAACGTTCATCAGGTCGGAAAATACACCTCCCGGAACGAAGGTTTCGACGGTGGTTTCTGTTAATAACTCTTAAATTTGGTAACTTTTTTTTTAATTAGTACTCACCTGTATCAACTCCATTTAACGTCCACTTTCCATTTAAACTTTGTATTTGTAAAGATCCACACAAAGCGGTGCTTAGTAGAAAAAATAAAAGTTGCTTATACACCATGGTGTGATTAGTGTACCATAGCTGTAGTTTGTGTTTTTTTATATTGTTGTTATCTCTGTACTAATTGACGAACCATCAGATTGGAGCTTAAAATTAAAATAAATGATATCTTGCTGAAGTCTAGTACTTGAAAATATTATTAGTCCGATATTGTTACTAAGCGGTTTAAGAAACAAGAGATCATCAAAATATAAAATAGAAATATTTTGTACAAGTGATGGATAAAAATGATAAGAACAAAAACACTAGAAAACGTTGATTACACAACTTGATAATACCAGATTTGTTATTGAGTTAATTGCCTTGAAAAAATATCTTGTTATTGAGGGCACAGTAAGCAAGTTGGCAGTCTCCACTTTGATTAAATATTGAATATTTTGGAGAAACTATACCTAATATTTGTACAAAAAGAACGTTGATATACATAAATCAAAACTATTCAACTGAAAGCTTCTTTGCTTTTTTAGTATAATATTAGTTAAAAATTCTCTTAACAGTTTTCTGGAAAAATTCTCTGCGATGGATATTGCTCAAATTTTAACAGAGATATATATTTTTTAACGGTATCTAATTGTTTTTTCTTAGAGAGCTTGTCTTTCTTGATCTAGATATTTTGTTTTTAGAATCAACATCAAAAACTTTATTTGAAATTTTCTGGAGATAATACATGACCTAAATGTATGTTGACTAAAATACTTTTACAGGGTGGAAAACGTTAAATTAATTAAGGAGACGATTAGGCGATTCTACAAGTATGCTGCATCTCGAACATGAGTAACTGTTAAGACTTTGATTAAGTTTTCAACAGTAGTGGGTTCTTCAGCGAAAAAATGCACGACCTTCTGAGATGTAACCAACAAAAACCCATTTTCTGAAAATCGTCCCATGATCGCATGAGCATCTAACCATACAAACAATGTCACAACATCTGTAGAGATGGCGATGTCATATTCTAAACCGGCTTTATCGGTTGCAGTGACTGACTCAATCTATAAAAAGTTATAAAATCATCACTGATACTCTGTTTAAAACAAACCTGCAAATTTGCGTCAACAAGAAAAGACGCCTTTAGTTTTTCAGGAAAAATGTAGTTGCTAGGAGCTACAGAAGTATTTTCCATGTCTACTAAACGGAGATAAAAGAAGCAAGTCTTTTTTGCTACTTTATAATTGCCTCCGCAACCAGTAGCAATCAAAGCCGTTGGTGAGTCAAGGCTAGTGACAAGAACAGCTTTTTCTGTGTTCTGCGAAACTGATTAATTTGATGCGTTATTCTTAGGGAAACTTACTAGAGTCAGTGAAAATGTTCTGGTGATACAGGGCTCAAGAGAATCCCATCTGTAAATGGCCAACAACAACTTCACTTCCATGTTTGGGACCTGGAGACCATCAAATATAGCATAGATGTCTAAACGATCACCATATAATAGTCCGGTTACAATCAAATTGTTAAAAAAATCCTGTGCTTGATAATGCAGCATTTTGTATCTTCTGGTGAATTCTGTTGATTTAGTTGTACATTTTGTTATTAAGACTGTATTTGACGAACCTATTCCGGACCAAGTGGGTGCCACCCAGACGTCATTCAATTGCCAATAAAGAGCTCCCATTGTGTATCCTTTTCCGTTTTCGTTAAGGCGCCCTTTGAAGCTACGATAATGCTCAGTTTGAGTTTTGATTGCCTGAGCTTGTAAGATTTGAGAAAAATAAATTAATGCTTTAAAGTAATTTTTATCGAAAACGTCAGGTAACTCAAACTGTGAGCTTATAGAATTTAGAATGTTTTTATTTCCACCAGGGTGATGTTGTCTAGACTCCAGAAAAGAACTGTTTGGTAGCAAGTTATCTAAAGTTTTTGTTGCAGTGTACCACGATTCAATACTTGGCAGAGATTGATACCCATACTCTGAGACGAAACGAGGAATTGGAAAAGTATTGGGATCCCAACCATTTATCCCATAGTCATAATAGTGAACTGCAATCAACAATATTAGGTCAGTTTTTAAAATTAGGTAATATTACTATCGCCATTTTCCCAGTCTCCCGGGTTTTCTGCAATATGGCCGTTTTTAGTTGATTTTAAACCATTACTAGGACTTGAAGTAACGAAAGCAATGTTTGGTAAGATTTCTAAAACTTCTTTTTTAATAACATCAACATAGAAATTAACGTAGTTTTGGCGATATGTGTCAGAATCAAACAAACTAAACCAGTTTTGGGCTAGAGCTATCTCATTTTCATTGTTTCCAGAAAATATGGCAAGACTTGGATGATTCGCTAAACGTTTAACTTGATGGCGGATTTCGGCACGGACATTCCTTTACAGTTTTTTTCATTACTAACACTAGACATAATTTTTTAAACTTACTCTAGAAAAGCACTCTCAGAAGGATACAACGCGCACGAAAACATCAAATCTTGCCAAATCAGAATTCCATATTGATCTGCAAGATCATAAAAGTAATCAGATTCGTAAACGCCTCCTCCCCAGACTCGCAACATGTTCATATTCACATCTTTAGCACTCTGTAGTAAAAATTTGATGGTTTTTGGATCTTGTCCTTTTTCTGGAAGGATATTGATAGGAATTTCGTTGGCCCCTTTGGCAAAAATGGGTTGACCATTGACTTTAAAATAAAAAGTCAAACCAGTCTCTAAAGAACAGAATTTACTTATTACAAACAAAACAATATATTTTAATACCTAATTCGTCTTGCACTAATTCGATGGTTCTAAAGCCTACTTTTACACTTTTTTCGGATACTCCATTATCTCCACTAAATATTACTATTAAACTGTACATTTGTTGAGTACCGTAGTCATTGGGCCACCAAACATTAATGAGATCCTGGAATTTTATAATTTTTAATCTTGCAAAATTTTTTGTCAAAAGGAGGTTTATAAAAAAGAGACAACAAAATTTACTGTATGTACTGTACATAAAGGAAAAATCCAAGACAATCTCCATAGCTGAATTATTTACGTTAATTAAACTGAATATTGAATTAAAAACTGAATATACTGAAAGTATCTTGTTGACTAAACTATTTTTAGACTTGAGTACCTATTGTTAGACGGCATAGCGTTAAAATTTGAGAAGAATTTATTTTTTAAATTTAGATAAAAAAGAATTAAAAAAACATTTTTTATAAAGCGTTTTTTCCATATTCTAAAGCAATAAGTTTAAAATAAACTTTTCTACATATTTTTTTCTTCATATAACTAATATATAATTGTTAATGTAAAAGTACATACACTTGGTACATCCAGTGTCGTTGTGTACATAGTTTGAACTTCTTCATGTGCATCTGCTATGTCAATTGTAGAAGTTAGCACTGATTCTTCTACATCTAAAATCACTTTTATGGATCCTACAATCATTCCCACTTCACCTCCACTTAAAAAAATATTAACCACAAGAGTCCATACACTTTCATCTGTTTTTTTCTTGGGAATCGCAATTACAGACTCAACTTCGACAGCATCCAAAGCTTTCAAAAAAACGTCTTTCCTATAAAAAGACAATATGCATGTGTATATTTATAAAAGTATTTTTTCTTTGCACCATATGCCAACAGACGCAAATGCTGGTCCGCAATCCGAAGAAAACGAAGCCTGCATTTTTCTAATGAGATTCACATGGCATATTCCATGGAATTCAATTGGGGGACATTTTGAAAGGTCATCATGTACTTTAGCTAAGGCTGCAGCGATGTTCACAGGTGCGTCAAATTTAACGGTGATGATGTTGGAACCCACCTAGCACAGGCGCTATATCTAAATTACATTTAACTAAATAAGAAATATTACATCAAGTTGGTTTTTGACATTAAAAACGTAACGAACAAACATATTTGCAGTTGTTCCTATTTGTTCTCCATTTACCAAAATTGTGGCTAAAGTGTCTAACCCTTCAAATACCAGGAAAATATTTTCATACGTCAAAAGTCCTTCGTCAACTGAAATTATTTCTTGAAAACAAGAAATGAGCTTATAGTGTTGAAAACCTGTAAATGTTGTTGTGTATGTCCAGTTAATTTCTCCAACCCAGCGGTAATTATAATCACCAAAACCGAAGAAAATATCATCGATAACATCATGGTTCATCAAGTCAGTAAAAATACCACCGGGAACAGTGGCGTTAAAATTGATTTCTGTTGTGAAAACTTCAGTTCTTTTTTTACTTAAAATAAGTACTTACTCGTGCCCTCCCCACTCACTATCCAGTCTCCATTTAAACTCTGCTGTTGGAAAGCCTTGCAAAAAGGGGCGCTTAAAATTAGTAGAAATAAAAACTGTTCGAATAACATGATGAGACTGACAAAGCAGACATTCTATTATTCATATTCTGCTATTTTCCACCCGATAATTAATGTTGCATTCCTCTTGATATTACTTGTGCAGAATTTAAACAACAGACTGTTAAATACCTTTGCTATTACCAGTATGATAAATAATCAGGAATTAATCAATATCTCAAATTCGTACTGATAGAGTAATAAGAAATGGACAAAAATCCAAAATAGAATTCCAAAAGAGGCATTAACAACTTTGAAGGAGATAATTTAAAAATAAAATCAAAAATATATGAGCAGTTCTATTGAGAAATAACTTAAAATCTCTTTTTGATTCTGTAGGTTTATGTTTATTGCTGTTCAACAAATATAGTATCAAAAATAACAATGAATAGTCAAGGGTGTTACAAATAAGCTTTATCTCTCAAATGGGTGACAGTTAAAACGCTTTCTAAATCTGCTTTACTAACAGGTTCATCAGCGATAAAATGCACCGTTTTCGTAGGCTCTACTTGCAAAAATCCATTTTCTGAAAATCGTCCTACAATTTTATGAGCATCCAGCCATACAAATAAGGCTATGACATCAGTGCTGACAACAATATCATACTCTAAAGTGCTTTCATCCGTTGCAGTTATTGATTCAATCTAAAAATGTGGTTACTAAATTGCTTTACGAAGAACTAATTTGTACAAACCTGGACATCTGCGTTAGCAAGAGTGGAATTCTTTAGTTTTGTTGGAAAGACGTAGTTAAATGGCGCTACAACATTATTGTCAGGGTCTAGTAAACGAAAATGAAAGAAGCAATTCTTGGCTGCTTCCGCGTAATCACTACCGCAACCAGCAGTGGTTAAAGCCGTTTCTACATCAACTGCAGCAAACTGAACTGCTGTTTCTACGTCCTGAAAGATTTTTTTCTTTTTGTTTTTTATGGAGTTAATAACTTACTAAACTTTCTGGATATTCTATAGAAAGTAGAGAGACAAGAGAATTCCACTGGTAGATATTCAGCAACAATTTTATATTATACTTGGGAACCTCGAGAGCATCTAGAACGACATAGACTTCTAGTATATTATCAGTTCCTATTTGACCGGTTACTATTAAAGGACTGAAAAAGTCTTTTGCAAAATAGTGCAACATTTTCCATCTTCGAGTGAACTCTGTTGAATTAAATGTTTTTCTCTGTTTATGAAAAGTAACTACAGCAAACCTATTCCAGACCAAGTAGGTGCTACCCAAACGTCGTTCAATTGCCAATATAGGGCCCCCATTGTATATCCTTGTCCGTCTGTATTAAGACGCCTTTTAAAGCTCCGGTAATGTTCAGTTTGTGTTTTAATAGACTGAGCTTGTAAAATCTGAGAGAAATAAATAAATGCTTTAGCGTAATTTTCACTGGAAGAGTTAGGTAATTCAAGTTGCAAACTTATTAGTGCCAAATTTTCAGCGGTGCCATTGGGGTGATGTTGTCTGTTTTCTAGAAAGACCCTATCAGGTTTCACATCATTTAAATTGTCTGTTGCTGTAAGCCATGATTCAATACTCGGCATGGATTGATAACCGTACTCTGAAGCAAAACGAGGTATTGGGAAAGTGTTAGGATCCCAACTGTCTGAGACATAGTCATAAAAATGGACTGAAAAACAGAAAATAGTAAGACCGATTTTCAAACTTTGAAATGATTACCATCGCCATAAGCCCAATCTTGGGGATTTTCTGACACATAGTTTTCCTCTTTCGATTGTAAACCATTGGAGGGACTTGATGTAACAAAAGGAATGCTTTCGACAAGCTGTAACATTTGCTCACCAGTGAGATTAACGTATAACTCTACGTAATCTTTAGCATATGTATCAAAATCGTTCCCTGTACCGTACCAATTATATCTTAGAGCTCCTTCATTTTCATTGTTTCCAGAAAATATGACAACACTAGGATGAATAGCTAAGCGTTTGGTCTGATGGATAACTTCGGCACGTACATTTCTTTTTTACCAATTGTTCATTAATATTATTATACTATAATGATTAATACAGATTGTCCTACTTACTCCAAATAGGCTTCATCAGCAGGGTACATCGCACAGGCAAACATAAAATCTTGCCAAATAAGAATTCCATATTCATCTGCAAGATCATAAAAATAATCTGATTCGTAAACTCCTCCGCCCCACACTCGTAACATGTTCATATGTACATCTCTCGCACTTTGCAATAAAAATCTGACGGAATCTGGATTTTGGCCCTTTTCTGGAAGGGTATTGACGGGAATTTGGTTGGCTCCTTTGGCAAAAATGGGTTGGCCGTTGATTTTAAAATAAAAAGTCAAACCGAAATCTGAAAAAAAGAAACTTAGTACAAAAGCAAAATCTTGAGTAAGCACTACCTAATTCGTCTTGTATTAATTCAACAGTTCTGAAGCCAACTCTCACTGTTTTTTCAGATATCTCGGTCGTGCCAATAAACGCCACTGTTAAATTATATAAATCTTGAGTTCCATAGCCGTTTGGCCACCAGAGGTTGATGTCATCCTGAAATTTCAATACAAGTGAAACCAATATAGGATAATACTTTTACGAAGAAGATACGTACGCCTGACACTGTCATTGATGTGCTATATATCACCTGTAAATCTCTGGTGATTTTTGGCTCTATATTGAATGTGCTAGTCTGCACAAAATTGTTCAGTTGCAACGATATATTGAAACTTCCAGCAATCGGTCCTAATGTGCCTCCGTTTACATATACATCAATATCAAGGCTCCATGTATCTTCATCTGTACTTTTTACTGGAGCAGCCACAATATAATCAACTATGGCATTGTCAAAAGCTTGCAAATAAACATCTTTCCTATGAAAATATTTTTATATTTTTTAAACTTCACCCTTATATTTACCATATGCCCTGAGATGCAAACGCTGGACCCCAATCCCACGAAAATGAAGACTGCATTTTTCTAATACGATTCACGTGGCATATTCCATTTTGTTCAGGTGCCGGACATTCTGGAGGAACAACATATTCGTTGCTTGGGTCTTCAGCTAAAGCTGCAGCTTTACTTACAGCCGAAGTAAAGGCAACACTAATGTTGTTAGAACCCACCTGAAAAAAAATAAATATTACACTGCTTTCAATGAAAGAGATGCTTACTTGAAGCTGATCTTTAATGTAGAAAATGTAACGAACAAACATATTTTGCGTCGTTCCTACTTCTTCACCGTTAATGGCAATAGTGGCAAAGGTATCTACACCTTCAAACACCAAAGAAACAACGCGATGAGCAAGAAGTTCTTCATTAACTAAAATTATTCATTACTACAAGAAATGGATGAGTATGAAGAAAACCTGTGAATGTTGTGGAGTATGTCCAGTCAGTTTTTCCAACCCAGCTGTAATTTGTATCGCCATATCCAAAGAAAATGTCGTTAATGACATTATAACTCATCAAATCAGAAAATACACCACCAGGAACAAAGACATCGCCGTGTATTTCTGTTACAAAGTTTATTTTGGCTTCTTTGACGTAAATACTTACCTGGATCATCACTGCTCAGTACCCATTGGCCATTTAAACTTTGTATTTGTAAACCAAAACACCAATTAGTGCTGAGAAGAAAAAACAAGACGTGCTTGTGCACCATATTTTCTGATTGTTATGATATGATGTTATGATTTTTATGATAGTTATCATGAAGTATCAAGTGTTATCTTGTTGACACCTTCACTCCCAAATTTTGCTTACAATATAACTGTTGTCATTACATTGTCGATATTCACATACTTATCCGAGAGCTTCAAATACAAAAGTAACAAATTACGCACGGATGATAAAACAAAACACTTATAGTTACTGTTTATTATACATTGAGATAAGAATACAAATTCATCTTGGAAATTTGAACACAAATTAACAATTTTGCAGATGTTCAAAGAACAGAACGTAGCATAAGTGTGCCGTAATTAAAATGTTAAAGACAGGTACTAATTACTATGACAAATCTGCAGATAGTTTTTTGGTACTTTTATTGATATTCATCGAAATACAATACGGAATTAAGTAATGAATAGGTTCGTGTTACAAGCAAGTTGGATCTCTCAAATGTATCACAGTCAAATCGCTTTTTAAGCTGTACCATTAGCATGTTTATCAACGACAAAATGCACGGTTTTGGTAAGCTCTTCGTGCAAAAATCCATTTTCTGAAAATCCTCCTAAAATGTCATGAGAATTCAACTAGACAAACAAAGCTACGACATCAGTAGTGACCACAACATCATATTCTACATTTTCTTTACCCTACTTATTGAGTCAATCTATAAACATGGTTGATTAGTTGCTTCGTGTGGAATTAATTTATATAAACCTGGAGATCAAGAGCGGAATTCTTTAGTTTTGTTGGAAACACGTAGTTAAATGACGCTACTACATTATTGTCAGAGTATAGTAAATTGAAATGAAAGAAGCTATTCTCGATTGCAGTAAACAGTAAACTGAACTGTAGTTTCTTCATCATACAAGAATTATATGACGAAATTAATAAGTTACTAAATTTTATCGATCAAGAGAATTTCATTGGTAGATAGGAGTATATTCAGCACCAACCTTATATTATAGTTTGGAACCTCAAAAGCATCCAGAGCGACGTAGGCCTGTAGTACATATATTATGCTATAGTATATTCGTATTTGACCGGTTACTAGCAAAAACCAAAAAAGTGTTTGACAAGATAGTGCAACATTTTCCATCTCCGAGCAAAGAGCGCCCATTGTATATCATTATTCGTCTTTATGAAGACGCCATTCAAAGCTCCGATAATGTTCAATTTGTGTTTTAATAGACTGAGTTTGTAAAATTTAAAGAGAAGTAACTAAATGCTTTGGCGTAATTTTCGCTGGAGGAGTCAGGTAATTCAAGTTGCAAACCTATTAGTGCCAAATTTTTAGAGTTGTCATTGAGGTGATGTTGTCTGTTTTCTAGAAAGGTTTCACATCATCTAAATTGTCTGTTGCTGTGATCCACGATTCAATACTCGGCATCGATTTATAACCGTACTCTGAAGCGAAATGAGGATTGGGAAAGTGTTAGGATCCCAACTGTCTGAGATATAATCATAAAAATGGACTGGATTTTGTGCGACATAGTTTTCATCTTTCACCGTAAACCATTGGAAGGACCTGAAACGAACGAACTGGAACGAAAGAATATCCGATACTATGTGTGATATTTGGTAATATTTACGTATAACTCCATGTAATCATTCCAATATGTGTTAAAATCGTCGCCTATACCGTACCAATTATCTTTTAGAGCTGCCTCATTTTCATTGTTTCCAGAAAATATAACAACACTTGTTTGGTACGATTTGTGTACCTGCAAATTTTAGCTCGAAGGACCAATGTTTGTTAGGTTGAAAAAAAAGAAGTTGTAAGTTCTAAGAGACGCTTTCTTGTTAAATGTGTATTTTGCAACTGTCTTGTTCACTGTCTACAGATTGCAACTCTCTTTTTGAACAGAAATTATTTACACTATACAAGGTGGGGGAAGCCACCCTTCTCCGGGGGAGGCAAACACTGTATTTTTAGTTGCATCTTACAACACTAATATGTTTATTTTAGTATGTGTGATAACAGCTATCTCAACACATTTTGAAGAGTTAAGCGTTTGACCTGATGGATAACTTCGGCACGTACATTTTTTTTTACCAATTGTTCATTAATATTACTGAAATGATTAACACAGTTTGTCCAAGTTACTCCAAATAGGTTTCATTAGCAAGATACATCGCACGGGCAAACATAAAATCTTGCCAATAAGAATTTCATATTCATCTGTAAGATCATAAAATTAATCTGACTTGCAAACTCTTCCACCCCACACTCGCAATATGTTCATGTGTACATCTCGCGCACTTTGAAATAAAAATCTGGGTCTTATTCTTCCTGTGAGAGGATACTGATCGAATTTCTGTTGGCTCTTTTGACATAAATAGGTTTATCATTTATTTTCGAATGGAAAGTCAAACCATCATCTACAAAAAAAAAATACGTGACTACCTCATTCATCCTGTAGTAATTCGACAGTCTTGAAGCCAACTCTGACAGTTTTTTTGTAGCTCTCATTTTCGATTATAAACGCCACTGTTAGATTATACAAGTCTTCCGTTTGGTCCCTAGATATTAATGTCATATTAAAATTTCAATACAAGTGAAACCAATATTGAATAATACTTTTACAAAAAAGATACGTACGACCGACACTGCCGTTGTCCTAAATTTAATTTGTGTATTACTCCTCAATCTTGGTTCTATATTGTATGTATTAGTCTACGCAGAATTGTTCAACTGCAGTGACAACCTGAAACTACTAGTAATTAATTCTGATGATCACCAGATACAAATCAATGGTGAGACTCCTTGCATTTTAATTCTTTTTTTTATGGGTTGTCAAAAGTTCGTAAATAAACATCTTTCCTATGAAAATATATTTTCATTTTTGAAACTTTGTTTTACGATTTCCTGAGATGCAAAAGCTGTACTTCAATCCCACGAAGACAAAGACTGCATTTTTCTGATACGATCCACGTGAGATATTCCATTTTGTTCGGATGCCGGACATTTTGGAGGAACAACATATTCGTTGGTTGGGTCCTCAGCTAAAGCTGCAGCTTTACTTACAGCTGACGTAAAAGTAAAACTGATGTTACAACCCATCTGACAAAAATTAGAAACACTTATGTTTAATAAAACAAAATTATTACTTGAATTTGATTGATGTAAAATAAGGAATAATGCTTTGTTCCCACTTCTTCACCATGGAAATTGCACCAAAGGTGTTCACGTACAAGACGTACGTACCTACTTATAAGCAAGAAGTTCTTCGTTAACTGAAGTTATCCATTAATACAAGAAATAGTTTCCACACAACTGTAATTCGTATCGCCATATCCAAAGAAAATTTTGACGATAACATAATTCACCAAATCAAAAAAAAAAAAAACACCGCCAGGAACAAAGACATTCCCGCGTATTTTTGTTACAAAACTTACCTCGACCATTTCCATTCAATATCCATGGCCCATTTAACCCACCAATTAGTGCCGAGAAGAAAAAACAAGACGCGCTTATGTACCATATCTTATGATTTACTAGATCTTACGATTTTAAGACAGTTACGTTTACACGTTCAAATTTTGCTGTTGTCATCTTTATATATCCGCGAGTGCAAAAGTAAGAAATTAGGCTCATGTGATAAAGTACTTGTAGAAACTGTTTATTACACAACGAGATAAGAACATATTTATTTTGAAATTTTGTACAAAAATATTTCAACTACCAATATTAAACAATTTTGCTGAAATTTAAACAACAATAACGATCCTATCACGCTTATATCATCAAGAAATTGCTGAAGGAACTTATAATTAATAATACCTAATTCTGTAATGACTTCCACGTATTCTATATTTTAAAGGACTTAAGTATCAATCATTATCACATTTTTGCTTTTATGAATCAGTAATTTTTGCCGCTACACATTTTTTGACATGGTCTTCATACATTGAGCGCGGAAAATTTTTCTCACATATTTCACATTTTATGGGTTTGGCGCTCCTGCTAGTCCCAACAGTTGGTTGAAGAGAATCGTCAAGTCCACAACCCGCGGCATGGTCCTGATAAAAATTGTAGAGATCAAACAATGTTTAAATATGTGTTAAATGTTTGCTTACCACAATTTCGGAGTTAGAAAATTCTTTGTTGCAAATAGGGCATGTTGTTTTCTGGACGCTAGATGTCGCTTCTTCTTGCCCTCTGGACTTCTGTGGCCCTTTTGGTTTCTGTTTGTTTGCCCTAGTTTTAGCTGGATTCGCCTGACGCTTTAAGACTGGACTTCCTGGCGGAGACTCATTTTTTTCTTTATCTAAAAAATAAAAATAACGATTAACGAGCTAACAAAAATCTAAAAAACAACAAAATATCAACTAAGAAAAATGTTACAAACATGCAAAAATGAATGAAAAACAGAAATTTTATTGAATATCACATGTTCTTTTAACAATTCTTATCGGAAATAATGGTGTTCTCCATTGTACATTACGTTTTACGCACCTTCTTGTTTAGTTGTTCTTCTTGCCCTTCCTAATCTTTTAGGTGGTACAACTCTCCTTTTAACAAAATTTTCATCACTCTGATCTTCACTCTCTTTAACAGGACTATTATCTAAAACGTTTTCATCATCAGAAAAAGAGGTCAATGATTTCTTAAAGCTTTCAATTTCTGCCTCCTGTTTCTTTTTTTTCTCTTCAGTATGGACCAGTGTATCAAACATTTCTTCAGATCTGTTTAAAGCTTTTCTTGCATTTAAAGTGAACGGTTTTTGAACCACTTTTTTTGTTTTTGCAGCTGGAGTAGAATTTTTTTCTTCTGGAATGTATGGATTATCCAGAGTAATTTTTAGATCTGAATTATCAAGTATATCAGCTTTATTCTTCTTAGATGGGTATAAAAGATCTGGATCACTATCAACTTCTACTTCTTCTGTGTAAATCTTTCTTTTAATATGGCGACCAGCACGACTAACATATAGTTCTGGGGATTGTGGTGCATCTGCTAAAAAATCAAAATTAGCATTGTTGTCTTCTTCATTTTTTAAGAGAGAATCTGTGCTCTTATTTGAAGATAAAATAGGCTTTGGATAAGGAGCCATATAGATTGACCTTCTTGCAATTTTTGCTCTCAACTTATGAACTTTTGTGTAATCATTAAACAATAATTTAGCTCTTGTTTGCACATTATACTTTTGATAAAGAGGATTCGTTGTTACTGGTAAATTAAACGCAGTGGGATGATATACAATGTCAAGTGATTTGCTTGAAGCTTCTAGAAAATCTTGGAATGTAATTTTAAAGTCCTTATGCAAAGGTTCTTTTTCTACAGCATGAGTGGGAGATTTAGCTTGTTTACTCCATTGTTTGGGTGTAAATGACTTTTCCTTTGGGATTTTTTCAGAAGGACCAGGGCTATTTGTGGAAGTTTTGTAAACTCTTTTTTGTACTTCTGCTGCCTGATTTAGCTGTCTTTGATTTTCTTCAAGATCTGCAGACATATTTGAGTTATCAATAGCCTCTTGCAACTCTTTCATTTCCTTTTCAGTCAAGTTTTCATTGTCAGTCTGATGCATTCCTTACAAAGTAAAAATATAAGTATTTTAAAAGAGACTAACAACATACTAACTGTCCAAGTATTTTTTATAGTTGTTTTGAAAAGCCATTACACTTCAGAAAAAAAGACACACACATTACACTGAATTTGGGGATCCTCTTAGAAGTGCTTTTTGATCATAAAAACATTGGAAATGAAAAAAACATTTATTTTTAGAGGTTAACACGCGAGCGAATTTTGACAATTGACATTTTATTTGGCGGGATCTGTTATTAAAAATTTAAATTAAATGTATAAAATAGTTTTTATAAAAATTATAAAAGTCGCATTAAAATAAAAACGTTTTCATTCTCATTTTCGCTAAATATTTGTTAAACGTAGTTTAAATATAGTTTATTGGAAACTATCGGCAAGACTTTCAAACGTGACGCCAATTTCAGGTTTAGTGTCATCTCGACTGCGCATAACCTTCAAATGTAAGCTTTACGATGATTTGAAAATGCCAAACCTGTAAAGTGCATTTCCCTTTCAATTTTCCTTTCGTTCATTTGTTGATTTTCTCTCCACTCTCCTTCAGTTGATTGTGTACAATTTCCGATTTAAGTTGTCGACAAGCACATTTTTTTTAACAGTTCTGTTTCCCAAGAAAGGATTCCTTTAAGGTAAGATGGCAATTTTTTTTCGTCATATTTATTTAAAAAAACGATGAGGATGATTTTTGGAACTGGAACTTTGATATTATTTTAAAACAATCGAGAAAATGCTGTTGCAGTGCAATTACACTTCTTCATGTAATTTTTATGTATAAGATTTTTTTAAATATACAAAGTTAGACAATGTTAACCCGCCTTCACCGAACTAAAGCAGAAATGCCTTTAAAAATTATTGATAGGTTTTAAAAATGTAAATGTGATATAATTCTAGAATCATCCTCTAATTGTAATTTCAATAAGTTAACTAACAACATTAGAAACTATAACAGACTATATCAAAAAGGAAAAATAATGAAATTTGTATTTATTGTTACTAATTTAATATAATTAGGGTATAAACTTGCCTGATGCAAGTAGAGAAAAGTACAAAGTAGTTTTGGTCCTACAAAGTATTAGAAATGTGATGTGACAAACACTGATGTGTTGCGAAAGATATATCGACAGCTAATTAAAAAATAGTCTTTCTAATTTAAAAAAAAATATATATCAATAAATAAATAAATAAATAATAAACTACTACAAAGGTACCCTTTCGCGGAGAAACAATTTTGAATTGAAGAAGGGAGACTTAACATTTTTCTGTAACCGTCTAGAACAGAGCAATAAATAACACCCAATTCTTTCAACATCTGGGAAATTTACTTAGTTATAAGTGGTCGGGGATTTGTTTACAGCCTCTTTCCTTTCGGTCCCTTTTAACAGTTTTAAGCTACTGTCACTAAAATGAGGCATATAAGGGGATAATCCTAGTGGTAAAATTTGTCCTTCTAGTGTTCCTTCCTCTTATATTTTACGTTTTGAAATATAACAGAATGAATTTCAAATTAGAAATAACGATCTGACAGAAGGAATAAATTTAATAGAGTGTTCGAATTAAAAAATTATATCTTTTAGACCAGTATAATTTTTAAGTTTTAAGCAAATCTCAAGTTGTTTCATTGCTCTGTATAATTTTCATCCATAATCGACACCGTGTTACTTGGAGTCGGATTATTAATAATATCATTTTGATTGTGCGACATAATTTATGAAAAAATAGTACATTAATGATGCAAACTAAGAATCTCAAAAGTCGTACACTATTTAAATTAGAGTTATATTAACACAGTAATACATTTGAAATTCGTCCTGAGATGTTGACGTAGGTTTTGAAGATTAAGAAAAATTTTGCTGCTGTTTTAACGTGGACCACCAATATATTTTTTTTAATTATCACCTAACAATTGGCTACATGCATAAATTTCTTTAAAGATTAATCGACAGCGAATTTATTCATTTTAGTCAACTTGAAATGCTACAAGTGCCTGAAATTTTGCGACTCAAAAGTCGACTCAGATTTTGACGAAGAATTTACAGTAAAATTAAGTGCGACCGTTCTGGGACACTATATGTTAATTTTATTACTCTTAGGTCTACCGGGTGACACGCCGGCTCCCTATATGCCAGAGTTGTACCATTGTAAAAAAAAATTAATTCCATGAATATATTACTTTGAAATAATTTTGTGTGTTTGCTATATGAAAAACACAATTCTCAGTTCTCTCAGAAAATACGTTTAGTGTTAAATGCAAATTGAAAAAGACCCATTTCAGTGTAGTTTCCAATAGAAGTGATTTTACAAACTAAGATAATTACAAGAGTAAATTTTGTAGAAAGTGCTGCATTAGACACTCTATTATAAGTTTGTTCATAAAAAAGTTTATAAACTTTTATGTGCATTTATACAAATGTGTAATTTCAAGTGACAAACCTAATAATTTTTTATTTTGATTAGAGGGTTTTAATTTTAAAAGCTTTAATGTTAATTTACTATTTTTTACGCAAAAATAGTCGAATAAACCAAATATAAAAAATGTATTGTCAGATTGTAAAATAAATTCTTTAAGAATAGGATCTATTCGTATTTCTTCACATAACACTGATCAAAATGACACTTTATGTTTTACTTCGCGACAGTTAATAATAATAAAATAAATAAATATATAATAGTAGTATAATATAATATAAATACAGGTTGCTTAGCTGCAAAGGGATAAGCAACTATAACGAACTTTTTAGATTTTTGTATAAATTTCTAATCTTTGACTACTTTTCGATATTCGTGAAAGTATCTGACTGTTAATTTTTGCTGTTTGGAAGTTTATCTTTGCATTTTGAGACCGAAACGAAACGAACCTTCGTATTGTTCGAATAAGAAACATTGCTTTTTGGTCATGTTTTTGAATTAATTCACTACCGTGTGGGAATTTGTGTTTTCCGCAATCCAACTGCGTACGGGAAGTAGTTCTTTATTGTCCACATTTTTTTTAGGAAGTTTCCAACTTTACCTGGAGTTATATAAGTGCATTTTTTTAAGAATTATTAATTGTTCGCATTTAATTCTCAAAACTTGTTTCACAATTTCGATGACAGTGTATTAAAAAAAAATGATCATACTTGATTTTGTTGACAACTCATTGTCAGTTTTGTTTATGAAGCACCTACCTGTTTTTTGTACACAGCAGATTTTCTCTATTTTTTTTTTGTTTTTCAGGTAAAATGGGAAAACGTAAGCGTGAAAAAGACGATGATTACGTCGATTTTTGCAGCGGTTTGCAAAAAAACAGTAAAGACGGAGTCGGCGACAATTCCTTCATTTATTCGGAGAGTAAACCCTTCAAGAGACCTAAAATAAACCCTAATTTCTACAAACCCGGTGCGGTACATTATCGATACGTAGATCCAGAAGAAAGCATCTATAAAAAGATCGCAGGCAGTATTACCAACCACTCAATTGTAATAGACGACATTGTGGAAGTGAAGAATCCAGTTCTTGAAGATGCTTATAACGCCAAAATGATACAGAAATCGAAACAGTACAAAAAGAAAATTAGAGAAGAGTTGTTGTTCCACGGGACTAGAGAAAGAAATGTTGTTAGTATCTGTACTTTCAATTTTGATTGGAGATTGAATGGCTCAAACAAGGGTCATAAATACGGAAAAGGAGTTTGTTTTTCGACGAATGCTAAATATGCAAGCAACTACTCAGATCACTACAGCTATAACAAAGTGATGATTGTTGCTAAAGTTTTAATTGGTGAGGTTTGCCAAGGACATCATGATATGTCCATACCGCCTGAAGGATATGATACTAGTCAGAAAGGGCGCAATGGTGTCGTGCTGGTTAAATACGAAGATAATGAATTTTTTCCTGCTTATATCATGTATTATCATTTTCGTGATAGATATGAAAATGGAGGCTACTGTTTTGATAACTACGATACACAATATGATCCTTACTGTTATAGGAAACATTATAGTGACTATTATTATAACAACAACACTAACGAGGTTTTCTATTTTGGCCGGAATCAGAATGATCAATATTATAACAATTATAACAATAATTATCGTTATAATGAGCATTTCTATAAAAGTCAAAATTGTAGTGACGACTTTACTAAAGACAGCTATGATCAAAATTATTACTACTGTTCTAGTTAATCAGATTGACAGTATTTTTAATAGTATTAGTTATTACGTTATTGTTTTGTTAGCATATTTTATTATTTGGTCTTATTTCATTGATCTCTAGTTTCAAATAATTTAAGTTCAATATAAAGTTTAAAGTTTATATATTTACGCATTGTTTAGTGAAGTTTTCATTTTTTTATAAAGTGATAGATGTTTTACTAACAACTAGGTAATATTATCTATTTTTTTTTTTTTGGTACCCACTATTAGTTTCATAAGAAATTATTTCTTGTTTTTGTTATATAAATATATTCTTTGTAACTGTTTATTTTGTAGCGTTTTTTGTTATTTTATGTAGAAGCAACTAAGTTTAATAAAGTTTTTGCCTACTTTTTGTGCTCTAATATTAAATCCTTTTACTAATGGGAATGGGTAATGGATACTTGAATTATGTAATCACTTGCACAGGACTATATTGACTTAATTTATCCTTATATAGAGTCAGTGTAACGTTTTATTTCAAGCAAATTGTCGGTTCAGCGTATTAGCTAAAATTTAGCAATTTTATTTTTTATTTCTTTGAAAATCTATGGTGCAAAATTTCCGCATTAATTTTTGTTTTTTAAAACAAAATTGTGTTCAGGAATAACCAAAGATGATAGTATGTTAATGACTAACAAACGAAAATACTTGTTTTTCCCATAAATAAGATTTTCCACAACTTCAGTCCTAAAATGATTATGGAATTTTTTGCATTTTTTTATAAAGAACAACTATCCCATATGAAAAACGTGCCATTTATTTTCTGTTTTTGGGGGATTAAACCAGCTACTTGTGTAGAAGAAGTGTAAAAATAATTTTGTCCTAAATATCCTACAAAAAATAAAAATTACGATTAAAACTAACACAATAAAACACAAAAATATTTATTCATCGTTATTGTATAAACTATGAAGTCCAAAGTATAAAATTGCCAATTTTGTTTACTGAGATCTCATTCCTCGTTTCTGCAATGGTAGTTATAATTTTTTCGTTAAACAGTGTTGCCGCTGACTTTTTGTTCTTAATTTTACAAATGGTTAAAAGAACATTAAACTGAAGTAATTTAACATTTTTCCATAAATCAGTTGAGTAGCTGGAAGATTTTCGTGCGATTATTATAATGCTGGTCGTAAATTTTTGTGAAATTGTTACCAACATCGTTAAAGCAATTTTTCCAGATTATTTAAATACAATACACCTAATTACTGATAACGTCATAACATTTGGCCAATAAGAAAAATCATTTAAAAACTTACTAAACATATTTGCTAACTGCATAGAATTCAACATCAAAATAACTGATAACGATAACTATAAATAATTATATTTAATTGTTTCAATTTTAATGAATTGGTGGTATCACTGCGATAAGATTAATTTTATCATGTTGGCGATTTCTTGTTATGCAAACGTGACTACAGTGACCGTTCAAATATTTTTTCAGGTGTCTGCTTAAACTTCAAGTGAACTTCGTTGTTTACTAAAATGGTAAGAAATGTTTTAAGGTACAAACTTTAACATAAATTCTAATTTAGATGAGTTCTCGCAACAAACAAAGACGTTCTCAAACCACCCGACTAGAGCCATCAGTACCCAATCCCTGTCTTTTCATGATGAAACCCAATGGCTCCAAAGTGGTAACATATCGAAATATGCATCCTTCTGAAGACGCGTACTGTGATGTCGCCGACATGATTACAAATGAAGACATGGAAATTGAAAACATTGTGGAAATAAACAATCAATTCTTGGAAAAAGCATATTTTATGAAGAGAGCTCAAAAGCGACTTTTATATGGAAATGAAATTGAAGAACAGTTACTGTTTCATGGAACCAAGAAAGAAGATGTTGACAGCATCTGTACTTTTAATTTTGATTGGAGATTGTATGGTAAAAATTCAGGTCATAGGTTCGGTAAAGGTGTGAGTTTTTCTAATAATGCCACATATGCGAGTTATTACTCTGATCCTGATAGTTATCATAAAGTTATGTTAGTTGCTAAAGTGTTAATAGGGAAAACTTGCGTGGGTAATAAGAAAATGACACTACCACCACCATATTGTGATACCACTAGAAAACAAGATGGGACTGTAATTGTTAAATATGAAGACCATGAGTTTTTGCCAAAGTATAAAATTTATTACCACTTTGACCAAGAGGATGATGACAATAGTGAATATGAAGATGACAGTGACAACAATTATTATTACTAGCATTAAGTTAACATATTTATTAAAAATTGTGTTTCAATGAAGTGTTAAAGGTAATTGTTATTTTGTTTGTCTTAGAATAGCCATTTGCTTTTGTTCATAATTTTTTCATATGGGAAATACACCATTTTTAATAACAGTTTTGTTGGTATTCGTTTATAAGGGTGTTGTTCCTTTCAACTATATTTGTTTAGTCTTATGAACTTTGAAGTCGCACGTTTACCTTGACCAATTTTTGATATATCACGCATTAAGTTTTCATTTCTACTTTTATCTACGATTTGACGTTGCATTATACAAGGTTGGTATCCATCGTTTTTCAAATCTCCCGCTCCCAAATCTCCCTTGTGATTGGTCTTTTTAATTTTAGCTACGCGGCGCTACAAACAGTAATCAAAATATAACCTCGAACGTATGTTGAAAAATTTCCACCAGGTTTCTGCAACGTATGAATATTGTAACAATTAAAAAACCAAAATGTCAATACTTGGAATTGATGACCATTTTCGAACCATCATCCATGTGGATATCGACTGTTTCTACGCCCAAGTGGAAATGAACAAAAATCCTAACCTTCGTTGTGTACCTCTAGGTATTCAACAAAAGAACATTGTAGTTACCAGTAATTATAAGGCCCGAGAATTCAAGATTCAAAAGTGTATGTTAGTTACAGAAGCTAAAAAACTGTGTCCTAGTTTAGTGTTGGTTAATGGTGAGGACTTGCATGACTATCGACAAATCTCCTACAAAGTCACCAGTTTATTGCAAAAGTATACGCCTCTGGTTGAACGACTGGGGTTGGATGAAAACTACATGGATGTCACTGCGTTGGTTAATGAAAAATTAAAAGAGCAAAAGGATTTGAACATTGTGGGGAACATTTTTGGAGATTCTAGTCAAAAATGTGATTGTGGTTGCACAAAACGGTTAATCATGGGTACCATCATAGCTGAGGAAGTTAGACAAGCAATTAAGACGGAACTAAACCTTACAACTTGTGCGGGAGTCGCCCACAACAAACTGCTTGCAAAAATTGTGGGGTCATGCTATAAACCAAATCAACAAACAGTTATTTTTCCTAATAGTAGTCTAGAGTTAATGTTAAGTCTGAAATCAATTGTGAACATTCCAGGCATTGGAAGGATCATGTATGCACATTTAGAAGCTGAAGGTATCACTACAATTGATGAGTTACAAAATATAGAGCTCAAGAAACTTGAATCAATATTAGGGCCTGAAAAAGCACAAACCATCCACAACTTAAGCTATGGAATTGACAGAAATCCAGTAAAACCCTCGGGAAAACCTCACAGTATTGGTTTAGAAGACAGTTGTAGGTCAATTTCCATAGAAAAAGAAGTGCGACAAAAATTAGAGCAACTCTTAAATCGCTTGTTGTTGTTGGTTGCTGAAGATGGACGAGTACCCAAAACGATTAAGTTGACAGTAAGAAAACTTGACAAAAACAGCAAAATGAGTCACAGAGAAACAAAACAGTGCAACATCAGCCCCTCCTTGTTTGCCCCCAATCAACTCAACAAGGAAGCAAAAATAATGACCACCGTTATGCATTTATTTAACAGAATAATTGATGTGAAGAAATCCTACCATATAACATTGCTTGGTCTGTCTTTTACCAAATTTCAGGATCCTCCAAGTGTGCGCAATTCCCTAGCTTCGTTTCTACGCAAGAATCTTGAAGTCCAATCAGTAACCAGTATAGAGAACCCACATGATATCGAAGATCAAAGTCCGAAGCCTTCTACTTCTTGGAGTCAGAGTATTATAGAAGGGGAGTCCCCGACCCCGTCTCCGAAAAAGTTGAAGTTATCGAATTTGGTTACTAAAAAACGATGTTTTCAAAATTATGACGATTGTGAGAGTCCTTCTAAATTGAAAGTGGCTGAATTGTGTTTAGATTCAGTGCCTTGTCCTCCTGATGCTGATAAAGACGTTTTTAAAGAGCTACCACGGGAAATGCAAAAGGAGTTATGGGAAGATTACAAGAGGAAGAGGTCTAGTGACATGAACTGCAGTAGTCAGGTGAAGAAGCCAAAACCTAACACTTTGCTTAATTATTTTATAAGAAATAATTAAATTTGTATTATTTTTGTATATTTTTAACCTGTGAAATAGTTATTTTTTTAAATGTTATACTTTTAAAATACAAGTTTTTAATCATTTTTATTTTATTCTTTACATTTTGAAGTCACAGTTCACTTCAGTAGAAATATTAACTTTGATTTAAAATATTTTAATTTTAACTTTCGATTAAATAAATACCGGTACATATCTATTCATTGTATTTTGAAAAGAATGTTTTAATCTTGTAGTTTTTTTTTATACAAGCAAGTTTTTTGATTTACCGGTTATTATGTACGAAATATTAATAGGAAAATGTCCACGGATTTGAAATGTAAATGAGTAAATGAATGTGAATGTCAATAGAGTTCTATTTTTTATAAATTAGTTAAAATTATTTTTTTATATACAGAAACTCTTTGAAGAAATGCAGACGTCTCATCAATAATTGCATTTCCATTTTGCATTTGTTCTATATATATTAGATCTATAAAAAATGCAGCATTTAGAAGGTCTACACTGATTTCATGTAAATCTTGGTCAAATACACATAAGACAATTTAAAAACAATTAATAGTTTTTGGAACAGGCCGGTCAATAATTGTGATTATTAATGCATTCTATTCTGAGGTACTGCAGCCTAGGCCGTCTGAAGCGTCGAGGTGTGTCCAAGGTGTTCCGGGATGGGGTAAACAAAGCCCCCTTCTGTCAGTCATTCCCATTATAGTTGCTAAAATCCAAAATCACCATATCTACTTTATATTCTTTTTTAATAATAGTGTTCCTACTTTGAAATAGAAGTCCTTGAGAACTAACACCTAACCGGAATGTGAGGATGTAACGCCCCAATTAAATATTGAGCTACACTCTTTATTCAACCAAAATTGCTGAATAAAAATCTCAATATGTTACCCAAACGACGAAGCGTTTTTGGGCTTCATCAGCTGCTTTAATAATTATTAATTAACACTTGCATGAATAAAAAATCCATTTTTATGAGATCATTCAAAACACTGACTGATATACTTAAACATAACCTGGATGGTTCAAGGTTAGAGGTTTGCAAGTTGAAATTTAAGTTTTCGACCCGATTTTGAAAATAGAAATCATTTTGAATGTGGAAATTGAGTGTTGTCATATGGTGGCTCATAAGTGGCTTCGTGTCGAATTTCAATCAAATATTTCGACTTAAAATGAGATTTCAAGGTCGAAATGTGAATTAGAATAGACCCCCAGGTTGGAAAGAGCGATGGTGATCATTTTTCTAATCTATAGAAAAGTAAAAATAAACGAAGCGTCTTTTCCCAACTTTTAAAAGATTACATAGCTGGTTTTAAATAAAGATAGCTGAAACTCAATTAGAAATTACATTGCAAATTGGGTACATTTTCAGAACTTGAGTAATTGTATTATTTACAGACTTTAGATATTGTTTTTAAAAGTGTATTGGTATTTTGCCTTTATAAACCCATTTAACTTAATTCTAATTTTGACTACTTTTAATTGGCAACAATTTTCAAGCTTATTAAATAATTAATTAATAAAAATTTGAAGGGTAGTGTTCAATATTATTCGTATAATCATGATTGTTTATTGATTAATAATATACGTACTACGGTCAACAAAAAAATAATATAAATAATTATAATTCATATGTTTGTAAGCAAAAAATTTGTTAAGAAGCAAAAAATGATAGAAAATTACATGTTATTTAAAAATCGTAGTCAAAATCCTCATAATAATCGTTATAAAAATCAACATCAGTGTCAAAATAATCCTCAAAAAGATCTTCATCTGAAGAATAAGTTCGAGTACGCTGCTGTTGTGACCTAGATGCCCCACCTTTCTTCTTGCGGTCAGATCGTTTGCCTACTTTTTCATCTAAAACATGATAATTTATTTTGTATAGTGGATAAAATTCATGATCTTCAAATTTCACAATAACAATTCCAGCATCTTTTTGGGAAGTGTCACATCCAGTTGTAGGTAAAATCATGAACCTATTACCAATACAACTTTTTCCAATCATCACTTTTGCTACAAGCATAACTTTATTGTAGACATTTTTTTCAGAGTATACAGACGCATAGGTTGAATTAGGAGAAAAACTAACTCCTTTTCCAAACTTGTGAGTTTGACACAACCTCCAATTGAAATTTTTCTGACAAATCGCATCAATGTGAGCTTTTTTGGTACCGTGAAATAACAGTCGTTCTTCAATGTTCGGGAAATCTTTTCCTTTCTGTTCCTTCTTGAGCTGGTATGCGTTCTCTAGATACGGATTGACAACTTTTTCGATGCTATCAACTTTGAAGTTTTTCTTGTTGGTAATTTTCCCCATAATTAATGAATATTCTTCGTCGTACGGTTGTAAAGTAACGTATGTAACGGCAGATGGATAATTCACTGAATTAACTAAATTAAAAAGCTGAGGGTTGCGTTCAGATTTTTGTGAACTTTCGATTTTCCTCTGTGGTTGCAAATCGGATAGATTTTGATTAGCCAAAGCTGTACTTACATCATCAATGTCACCTTTGAAATACGCCATTGTAATCTTGTTCTGAAAATGTTTTTAAGAAGATGTAGCTTGTTATTGTATAAATTACCGTACCTTTATGATTTTCTAAATTAGCGAACAAATTTAATACTATAATTTACGACGCAATTCTATTATCAGGTGATTTCGGGGAAGTCCTCGATACGACACTCGTGTGTATTAAACTCGACTCGTTTCGCCAGCAGCTAAACTGCGCACTGTAAAGACAGACGGTAGACGGTGTAAACGGGGTATTATTGATACTCTTTTTTATCTACGCTGCAAATTGTAACACAATAACCACATTTGTATTGCATTTCTCCCATAAAATTAAATAGTGCATAATATCACTACCCCCTGTAATATTTAAAAATTAATAATTATTATAAATGTTTTAATGATAAAAACCCAAGGAACTACAAAAGTTTTTCAAATTAGAGAGTTTGATTTACGATGAAGTTCGAATTATTAAGAAGAACAACAACAAATTTATATTGCCAACAGTTAATTTCAACAAATACTAAACAATAAGTTGTACAATGTGGAAAGAATAAAAAACCGCAAAAAGAAATTAGAAATTATGTTATACGAGCATGATGAGATAACCGTTTTAGCGATTTTTTTGTACACGGGAAATGTGGGGAAAGTTTAGATAGCGAGGTTGTAATGTAAACATTATGTAAAATTTGGAATTTGAGAGGAACCGTTTAATGCCGCAAAAGCAAGGACAACTTATGTACTAGCACGTTGGCCCTTTTGATAGAGGCCGATTTGTAAGCTTAAAAGAAGCAATTTTGTCCATCCATGAAACTACATGAAGAATACGACGCAATGTGACAATTGTTATAAGAGTGTAGCAAGCCCCGAAGAAGGATTTGAAATACTATCAAAGAAATGATCGACTTAGGGCCACAAATCACCGAGAAGACCGTTTGTTTAGACGTATAGCAGTGTCAGATGAAGCCATCGGAACAGTTGGAGTGAATTGGAGGAGTGCAATAGCTAGGCAAGTCTCCACAAGTACAATATATCGTCAACTTACTTTATTTGGATTGGATTCCTACCTACCGTGTTTTAGACTTTCTTTATCGGCCCGATATAAGGCTACAAGACTACAATGGTGAAGGTACGGAGACCTAGAGGTGAACGAGGCAATTTGGAATTTATTCAACGACGCATACATCCGGTCTGGTGGTGTTAAATGAAAATTGGTAAATATATAAAAAAGTCAAGTCTATTCGTCAAGTGGTTCCCGTAGTCGTCTCCCGTACTCCCGTGCTCCTGCAGTACTCGCTGGCCGAGGCCGTGATCCGATGAGTTCCGAATATTCCGGCCAACGCCCTGCAGCAGGATCGGACTTGGGCGACTTTCGGATACCAACGGGTCTTGTTAAAATTGATGCTAACAGTGGTATAGGGTTTAACATGAACTGTGAACAAGTCACTTGTGGTGTGTTTTCCGGATACACTAAGCACCCATCGTTACGTTGATACTGTTTTGAAATCGGTTTTAATATCCTATTTGAAGGGACCCCAAGAGTCTGTATGTTAGGAGAAGAACGCTCAACCACACATTCGTTGTCTTTCAATAAACTGTTTGGAGGAGAATAACGTTAATATTTTGCTTTTGCTTTGGCCACTGATTTAAACCCCATAGAGAATGCATGGGATATGCTTGAGCCAAGTGTTTTGTTAACCCCTTCCTTCGAACATCATGACGAACTTTGACAACAGATTCAAATAGCCTGAAATACAATACCCCAAGAGAAGATTACGCATCTGATTTCAAACATGCTTAGATGCATAATAAAATGCATCAATAATCGTGGAAACGCCATTTACTATTAATTTTTTCTTATTAGTTGTTAACCGACGTGGTCGAAAAATTGTCATTTTTAAACGGCCTAGTATGCATCTGACCAAAGTTTCAATAAAATCGATGAACACATTCTTGGTCTTGCATTTTTTTCTGGACGTAGTTTACATAAATTGCATAAAATGTACTTTTATTTCGGGTGAAACTGTTGATGGCATCATCGAGTACGCATGCTCCAAAGCTTGTTTACACTTCGAAACTTTTTGGATTTGAGGTCTATAACCATTGCCTACAAGACCTTTTGTAATCTTGTTTAGCCCTTAGTAAAAATTTTGGAGTTCAGATGGTACAATGAATAGGATACAGGACCGGGGAAGTTTTTTGGCTTGGAAGACGATAGGATTCCACATGAAGATGGTTGTTCAACCCAACTCACACAGGTCGCTATTTTCATGTGGAATCCCTGTTTATAATTTAAAGTTTACTGCACATTTCAGAATGAAACTCAAATAAATATCGTGAATAAAAAGGTGTAGTTGTTGTTCATTCTTCAACTTTTAGAGTAAATGATGATTCGTTGCAGGATTTTGGACATTGATTTTTTGCAGCATTAAAAACTCCACTGCAATCGAAAATGAAAAAAAAAAAAATAAGAGGTTCGACAGCTCATTTTTTTGTATGATTAGGAACTATGTATATAAATACTAACTACGTATTAGTAAATAAATATCTTATAATCTCGTATGTTAGACCATATGTGTACAATACATTATAATTAAAATTTAATACAAGATTATGGATACATACACCACAAATGATAAGCAAGAAAATGAAAAAAAAAAAAATTACAATAATTTTTCAATAGTCATCATCATAATAATCATGATTAGAAATATAATTTGAATGATGCGATATCCCATAAAGTTTATCAAAGTCAAAGTCAGAATAAGAATTTGAAGGTCGGTTCTTATTAAACGCACCACCTCTATTTTTGTAACCAGGCCGTTTCCCTACGTTTTCATTCTTAACATGGTAATTTATCTTATAAACCGGATAAAATTCATTATCTTCATATTTCACAATAACGATTCCATCAACTCCTTTCTGAGAGGTATCACAGCCACTGGGAGGCAAAATCATATTTGCATTACCAATACAACTTCTTCCAATCATCACTTTTGCTACAAGCATAACTTTATTGTACACATTTTCGTCAGAGTATACAGACGCATAAGTTGAATTAGGAGAGAAACTAATTCCTTTTCCATACTTGTGAGTTTGACACAATCTCCAGTTGAAATTTTTCTTACAAATCGCATCAATGTGAGCTTTTTTGGTACCGTGAAATAACAGTCGTTCTTCAACATTGGGGAAATCTTTTCTTTTCTGTTCCTTCTTGAGCTGGTATGCGTTCTCTAGATATGGATTTATAACTTTTTCGATGCTGTCAACTTTAAAATTTTTCTTGTTGGTAATCTTTCTTAAGATAACTAAATATTCCTCGTCACAAGGTTGTAGGGTAAAGTACGTAACAATATTCGACAAATAACCATAAGAATCCATAAAATTAAAGAGTTGAAGGTTTCTTATCGATCTTTGGGGGCTTTCAACTTGTCGTCCCGATTGTCTACCTCCTACGTGGAGATATCTTAAAGTTCGTTCTACTTCGTTAATATCATAATCATAAATATCAGTGGCCCTAGTAAATTGCTGCGTATTACGCACAAACTGTGGTTGCGTTGGATAATTAGTTCGATTCGGGGTCCTATTTTGATATGAATAGGAATTATCAGGAGCGACAAATGTTGTCGGTTGTCGGTACGAAGAAGTTCGTGTAGGTTGCTTACGTTCTTCCGAGGAGAACAAACCTCCCATTATAAAATTATTCTAAAAGTAGATCGTATGAATTATAATGGTTATAGGTACATATTATTATTAACTTACCTTTTCGCAGTGTTCTAAATTGAAGTGCGAACTCAATCGCGAAGCACAGTTACAACTGCGTCACCTGATGATTTGAGGGAAGTCCATGAGTTCCTCGCCGAGCTCACTGAGCAGACTTTTGAACTACTCGTTAACGATCGTTATCGTACAGTTTATCTACACGGTAAATAATAGAATGTTTATAAATTCATCATTTCAATTTCTATGGTTTCGAAAACGAAAAAATGCACATGAGAACTATCGATTGTGTTAACAATGATAACTGCACGTTTGTATGCATTTGATTACTGTTCTATAAATAGATCTGAACTGACGGATGCTTTGAGGCGCAAATAATTATAGCGGAGAATATTTTTATGTAGCCTTGCTTGTTTGAAATTTGGTTTTCATTTGTTTAAACAATTTTTTTAGACTGACGTAGATATAAGATCAATAGGACAATAACCATACTTGGTGTTTTTGATTTAGTTTTCATTTTAAAGTTGGTATTAATTTGAAAATAGGCAGTAAACATTAAAAATAGAAAAAACATTATTATTATTAATTATGTAATTATGTAATTATGGATCGAAGTTGATCATAAGAGTTTGTGTCTAGAACTGGTCCCTTTACAAAAATTTAGTTCTTATATAGACTAATTTAATCTTATTAATATCCGTTCCCACAACCCCAGGGTCAGCGAGACGCAGATTAGTTCAAAGTTGACAGAGAATCTTTTACCTTTATCTGAGATATGGGGTCTAGACTAATAAAAATAGAATATCTTGGATACATAAAACGAACATAGCGTGGGAACTTAAATCTATACATGCACAAATTAAATCTTAACATTACGTTGTATACAAAATGCTCAAATTTATAGGTACTTATTTGTTTTGTGTTTTGTCACAAAAACAGCAATAAATTACCTAATAGATTTGAAATTTTGTGCCAACATAAAAAAATGTACGGATGCCTCATAAAAGCATAACGTTTTATCTTTAAAAACCATAACTATCATTTTTAAGCTCACGTACAGGGAAACAGATAAATAAAACACCGTAATCTCGAATGATAAATTGTTTTGCATTTTTTTAGCAGAGATGGGAGAAAGTCGGATATCATGCGCGGCGGCTAATGATGCGCACCATAATTTTAGAAGAAAACGCTCATTATTTGCTTAAACAAAGAGTGCAAGCTACTTCAAAAAAGAGTATCCATTAGAACTAAAATCAAATGAATCGGAATTATAAATCCTTAATAAAATTCAAAAAAAATTCAAACCAGTAGAAGATAACAAATATCAAAAGTACTACACAACCATTCTACCGAACAACATTTGGTATATTCAGAGTGGCCGAAGCTGCCAAAGTAATTTTAAAAGAGAAAATTCGGAATAAATTCAAGATTTCAGCTTGTTGAAAATGAGGTAATTTTATTGTTGGTGAAAAAATTACATTTTTCGTAATGAATCCGTTTACTTTATGTATCTTGCTGTGGCTAATATAATATCCACGAATAAAATTTTAACATTTATAGTTCTTGAATTTTTTGCTTACAGAATTTTTGTAATATTTTTTTTCTTAGTGCCGCCAACGAAGACTTTGTGTATTATCCACATCAGATACCCAGAACTATAACGATGTCCATATTTGCTGTTATGTATGTAATACAAATTTTCTCTCTTTAACTTTTCACGGTTTTATTTACTTTGGAATCAGTACCCAACAGAAAACTAATGTACCAAGTACAGCTGCTATGATATTTTAAGTCAACATAATTCAGAACGGAAAGGGGACAAGACGAGGTCGAACGGATGTCGCGGTTTGCAAATTTAGTTGCAAACAAACAAAAAAATGATTATTATGAACTGTTGACTGTGGGTCGTCACCCTATCAGGCATAAGGAATTATGACACAAGATTCAAGAAATCGCGCATAATTCAACTCGCAAGCCCTTGCACGAGTTTTATCGTAGATTATGATCGTAGTTATTTCATTATTAGAAATCACAGTTATTTTTTCGTATCAACCGTCTAGCAATTAAATTAGAGAGAAGAAATAAATGCTGGCACACTGTTTTATGTACTTGTACTACATAGGTAAACATTTTTTGTTTGAATCGCTGCCAGCAGATTCATGTTTATTTTCTAAAATATCTCTAAATTTTGCAAACTTTGAATATTGATTTTTGCTTATCTTTTCCGGTCTTTATCAGTATCCAAGTTTAATAAAATAGTTTGTTTGATCTTATGGAAAGCATTGTTACATCAACGTTCGTGCAAAAATATGTTTGGTGTTTCTTTTGCAGAAAATGGAAAATACTGAAGTGAGTAATATAACACACATATTTGTAAGATGAACATAAATTTTAATAGTATACTATTAATATTTGAGTGATTTGGCATTCGACATATTATGTTCGTTATTCCAAAGATAGTATCTACAAGGAAAAAAAGTAGTAAGAATATGCACAAACAGAGATAGTGTAACTGAAATTTATGGTTAAATACGTGACCCTAACAACGTTTTGTTATTAAAACAGTCTTCTGTATAGACTATTGTTACTCAGATACACAAAATTGTTTGTGTGATTACTAACTTTGTGGATATTATTGATGGTGGATTACAGACAAAATAAAAGTGCTCTACTTTTGTTACAAGCATAACATGCTGTGACAAACTCAATTTTTGATTGTGTAAATATAACTTTGGTTTATGTTATACATTTGTAATATTAACACTGTAACTATTTTATGATCATTCATAAGTTTTGTTAAGACGAATATATATTGTCTTGAGTCTAATCATTTAAAAAAAAACGTGATGAATTGGAAATAATATGAAATTAAAACAATAATCTACACGTTTTATTTATTACATGCGTATAACGTTTATCCTAAATACATATTAAAAATAAAAAATTAAAAAATATAAACTATAAATTTTAATGAAAATAAACTAATATTTACTAAACTTTAGTATTGATTCAAAAGGCTTCAAAAGGCTAATATTTGTTATCTTCGTCAATCACTTCAAACAAATTAAAAAAAATTAAATATTAATATACTTATCCTTCTTAGAATAAAAAATACAATAAAAATAGAATAAAATAGAATAAAAATTTTAGTTAATCATGAGTTTTCTTCACGACTTGTAAACTGTATCATTAACTTTATATGACTTTGTTGAAAATATATTGCACTGAATTAAATATGGTGGAGTTTCAACTCTTCTTCAGAAATTTCAGTAAGAAAACCAAATTTCATGTTGTTTTCTACAATAGCTTCTCACAAGAGGCTGTAACACAGTACTAGTTGATACTTTAGATTGCACTAAAGGATCAGATTTTTTAAAAAAAATTTACACCGTGTGTTAAAATAAACAAAAATTGCTTTGTTATATAATATTAAATGTTTCATTACTAATTTAAGAAATTCATCTTTAACTGTTTTAATTTAAGTGTCAATTTGAATTTAAAAAATTTAAATCATTATGTTCCCAGGTTTCAAAATGCCACTTTTCCAATATTTCAAATACTAAACTTTATAAATTTTGTAATTCAAAATATAGGAGGTATAATTGACTTAGTTGGTTATTAATATTAATTAGTATTAATAGTAGAGAAATGAGGGCCCATATAAAGATATAAGCAGTACCAATATAAAAATTACCTCTATTTGAGACCAAAATGATTTTTGAATTTAAATCTTCAAAGGTCAGTATGTCACACCTGATTTTTTCAAGTACAATTATTTTATCGCTTAATTTACAAAATACGCTATGTACACTACGACATGTGCACATGTAGGGAAATAAATTGGAATAGAAATAAAATAATTAATTTATCGGACATATCGCGGAACAAGACAAAAGTAAAAAGAAATATAATTTTATGTTAATTTAGCTTCAAATGCGTTTTCCTAGATTTTTCTGTAGATCTCGCAAATTTTTTTTTCGATTTTTTTCATCCCGGAAGCATAACGAACAAAACAAAAAAAAACAACCAAATATGTCGTTCCTATCGTCAGTTATCATCGAGAGTGCATACAAAAATGATTCGTTTTGCAGTTTGTCTAAATTTTTCGACTTACCCTTAATTTTCCCGATTGTTCCAGGACCAAAACAAACAAAACAAAAAAAGAATATCTATCGTTCGAATCTTGAGTTATGGTCTTGAGTTCATACAAGAATCCCATAGAAAAAAATATTTTCAGTTTTTCCCAAATTTTCCAATTTTTGAGGCAACTTTTGCAGTTTTTTATTTTAAAAAGCTTATTCGGACTATTACGAACATTAAAAAAAACTCCAAATCGGTCCAGCCGTTTTCAAGTGATGCGTTTACCAAAGCACTCTTTTTCCGAGTTTTCCAATTTTTAAAGCAGTTGTTTCCATTTTTTTACCTCAAAAGCTTAATTGTACTATTAAAAACATTTAAAACATTAAAAAAAAATGTGCGGAAGTTCTCAAGTGGTGCACTTACTAACAGCATCTAGTTTTTATTAGGTATAGAGATTTTCAGATAAAGCACGTTTTTCTTGATTTGTGTTCGAGAACCTAAAATCAATTGTTATATCTCTAACTTAAAAAAACATGGAACACCCATGCGAACTTTTATGATATTCCATTTTGTTAGTTAATTAAAAAAAAAATAATACAGTATTTATTTCTAATAGAAAGTCTAAATACGAATTTTTACGCTTCTAACTTTGAAGGTGTCTTTCTATTCAACAGTTTTACAGCATTTTAACCCTGCGGTATAAACTAGTATCGCCTAGGCTAAATTGATTTTTAATTAATATTTTATAAAAGTTTGATGACAAATCAATAATGACAAGATTTTGTAAGAAACATCTTGTATTAAAAATTGTGCCACAAACAAAAGCCATTGCAATAAAAAAAATGTTGAATTTCCAATGTCATATACCTACGTTTGATTTTTATAACTGTTATTTTTATAATTACTTACTTATAATTTATTATTTTAATTTCTTAAACTATTGATTATTATCAGTTTAGCCTGGGCAAAGTTGAAGATGAAATCAGGTTGCTGTAATTTTTTTTATCGGATTTTAATAAATGACACGTCAAACAAAATTGTTTGGAACCCTCGGCATTTGGATCTATTTATAAATTCTTTCTCGAGTTTTAATTTTGACAGATACAACCCAATTTTTTTAACTGCACTATTTTTTTTACCCACGTTGATAAAGTTCTTTGGTTATGGTGGTGATCCTAGGACTGATATAAAGGGAGTAGTCATCATAAGTGAAATTTTACATTTTTATTTACACTTAGGTAGTGCACAAAAAAATAAGGGTAGTTTGGTAAGGGCTGATGGTTAAAATTTTTGCAAAAAGCAATTTTTGAAGACATTCGTTTCATTTCATATTTTTTATAGGGTTGAAATAAAATAAAATAAAAAACTGCACAAAATATTAAATTAAATTATTAAATTCCCTCTCACCCTCTAAACGTAAAAAAAAATTGAAAAACATATGCCTGTTGGAAATGCGTTTATAAATATTGAATTTTTCTGAGTTAAACCACCTCGTTTGGTTGTCTCCTAGCTTTTCAAATTTTTATTAAAAATTTACCCCCTTTTATTTTTGTAGTTGCTCTAAAATAATTTCAAAAAACAGTGTTTTTTTTTACAACGGATATCCAATGTTTTTCATAATTTTATTGTAATAAATTTAAAATAAAATATTTTGTATCGTTTTTTTTCCAAAGACTAAATTTATGACATTTCATATATATTTTTCTTTTAGATTTATTAGTAATTTAGTATAATAATATTAAATTGATACTATTATTAACTGTAGAAACAACGATAAAAAATTGCAAACCATACATTTTTAAATAAAATTACGATAGATATATTTGAATCTATGTGATTTAAATTGATTAGTATTTTTCTTGATCGCGCTTTACAGTTCGGCAGTGTCAGTACACCCAAAATAAAATTATTAGTGACATTATTACAAATCATAAAAATCTCTTTCTAAAATATTCTTTCCTTGCAGACGTTCGGTACACGCAGTGGAACCACGGACAAAGGAAACATTTATGAAAATTTAATTGCTTCATTTTTGGCTCTTCAATTCGTTCTTGATGACAGTATCAAAGACTTTCAATTATCATTAAATGATAAAAACTTTGGTTCTTTTGATGATATTGTTTTAAACGCTGAATCCAAAAATTACGCTATTCAGCTTAAACACAGCAATGGTAAGCGAGAATTCTTGAATCCAGAAGCGTTCACATCCAGTGACAAATCTTTTAGAATTCAATCATATTTCGAGTCCTTAAAAGAAGTTGTAACCCGTGCAGACTATAAATTCATATTGATGACTAACAAAAAGTTTAAGAATGACAATGTGCATATTTTTATTGATAAAGTTCCAGTTGTTATAAGAAAATGTGAAGAATGCGACTTGCTGAATTTTGGATCTTGTTATAAGTTTGAAATTGACAATTCGAACGATTTAGATGAAAATGAAGAGTACAAATTATTTTTTGAAAAATTTTACTTGCTCACAGATCAACCCGATGCAGATGAAATAGAAAAACTTTTTATAGATAAGTTTAAAAAAGTATTTTGTTGTTCACAAAAAGACGCTGAAAGATTTTTAAAATACATATCGGACTGGAATTTACTAGAAGGAAAGAAAGATAAATTGGACAAAAATTTTGTGAAAGAGATAATGGCATACTGTATGTTGAAAGATTTTATTAAACCCTTTTACTTCGGAGATATCAGTCAAGAAATGAAAGTTTTCCAGGAGGCTATCAATTGTTTTCATATCACAGTATTTAGAGAAGAAAGTTACAACGATATTAAAATAATGTCGCAAAATATAAAAGATGAATTAAAAAAAAGTGAAATACAGCAATTGATGAAACAATTTTTACCTGGTAGGTTCAGAGAAAACGTAGATAATTTGGATCCTATTGAGTTGAACCGTCTGTTTTGGTTAATGAAGAAATGTCCCCTAATTGTTAGGGAAAGCGAGACAACATTTATTGCGATGAACTTGTGTCTACATCAAAGATTTATTTTACTTCAAGAAAAGCCAGAGAGTGGAAAACTATTAGGTCGCATTTTTCGAAATTTATCAGATTTGGTTCAAGAACCAAAAATTTACGAAAAGCTTCTCAACGCAGTAAAAGGTATAACCATTCAATGGAAAGAAAGCATCACTAAAGCATCACTAAAGTCGTTCATTGCAGATCATGATAAGTTGTTAGATGTAATAACCACAAATGAACTGCTCATGATGTTGAATAATTCATATAATATTGGAAAAACCAAAGACGAAATTTTTGAACCATACATTACAAGAAGTATTACAGTAAATCTCATTGACATCAACTATTTGAAAAATATAGACAAGAATACTTTAATTGTTCTTGATTGTATGAATAAACGTGACTGCATTAAGGACAAAATTGGAAATTTTAACTTGAGAGTGGTTGAAAGGTACTTAAAAACCCAAAAAGATAAAATTAAAGAAAACTGTCAGATTTTTGGTCCTTTACACAGACATCTTTACCGTTCTAGTCCTGTTTTGAAGAATTTTGTTTCTGGTCCAGACATGTTTGTCAGCAACGATTCTTGTTTATCGAGTGATTTTCTAGTAATATGCGAGAAAAATCCTACCGTAGAAAGAATTCATCATCTGAAGATAGTAGATAAAAACACCTTAGAATGGATCCGTAGCAGAGGTGATGTCAGCGATTTACAGAAATATCGAAGGGAAGACACATTCATGAACGAAACAGAACTATATAGAAAGACACCTGATAATAATATTAACGTTATAACCGGTGATGCAGGTATGGGAAAATCCGAACTGTTGAAGAACCTTAAAAATAACTCTCTTCCTAAAAAGTGGACTGTTTTGATGTGTCCCAAAGACATGATCCTGTTATGTCAAACACGTAAGGGAGAGCAGCAACAAAAAGAGAGGGTTATTGATTTTCTTATAAACCAAAAATACGCTGAGTATTCTGAATTTGAAAAGCATGTGATCAAAGTCTTACTGGAAAAAGATCAAGTTGTGTATTTCTGGGACGCCATTGACGAACTTAACTCTAAACACTGCGAAATGATTATGCACATTATAGATGAATTGGCTTCCAAAAACGTGTGCCAGTGGATAACTTGTCGAAGTCATTTAAAGAACATGCTTGAAACAAGGTACACAATTTTATCTCGACATATGAAGCAGTTCAACCTGAAGGAACAAACTTACTATATCCAAGAACGACTTAAAGATGTCTCGAAAGATTGCAATATCACACCATTCGTGGAAAAAATAATATCTACTATGACTTTAATGAAGCAGAACCACATTTTGGGTATTCCGCTCCAAATTTTCATGTTAACGGAACTTTTTCGGCAAGACCCCAAAAAATATGCCGAATTAGTAGAGACATTTTTTACATTATCCGATTTATATAACCATATAATTGAGAAAAGATTTGAGCGATTTTATACGGAGAAAGCACTTGTGTTTAGTCCGAATGAATCTATGAAGCAAGTTCTGAAAGCTCATAAAAGCACGATGTGTGAAAAATATCAGGAAGCCAGTCTCAAAGCGTTAATTACGAATGAACTTTTGAAACAAATAAATGTCAACTGTGACGATTTTTCAAAAGATTTACAGAATCAGTCTGACTGTTTAGGTCTTATCACAGAAATAACAAACAATTTTCCACAATTTTTACATAATTCTTACGCGGAATTTTTTGTTGCTAAATATTTTACTGAACATTACGATAAAATAAAGGATGTTAAAGAAATTTTGTTTATGCGAAAGAATGTTAACATTCGATTCTTTTTCGATTTGTTGACCGCCAAGGGTTCAAAAGCTCATGTTGCTGTGTTGTACGGAAATATTGGGCTCTTAAAAGAGCACAAGGAGTTTTTGCCTGGGTGTTCAGATGAAGGAGGACGAAATGTGTTGCAACTGGCGTGTTCTTGGGGTCAGAGATTTCCGATTCTTGAGGTTGAAAAACACAACGAAGTTTACATTATTAAAAATGAAACCGATGAGTTGCATACTGGTGAAAAAGCTGAGTACATACAGATGTTGGAGTACCTCCTTGATCATTGTGACGTTACAGCATCTGATACAATTTACAACGAAGACACAATAGTTTATGCCGAGAAGGCCGAGTGTTTACTAACAAAATTAAAAATTTTGACGAAACGCGGGAAGGATTTTTCACTGAAAATTGACAGTGAGAGTTTGAGCATGCTTTATTACTCCGCTAAGTTTGGCTACGATGAAATTTTTAATATTTTCACAGAAATACCTTTTATAAAAACCAAGAAAGATGATTTTTCGCTGTTGCACTTAAGTGTGATATGTCAACAAAAGGCTTTTCTTGAAAAACTGTTGTCTAAAGAGATTTACAGAGCTAACATTAACGACAAAGACAAAAACGGTGAAACAGCATTATACAAAGCATGTCAGAATGGATATATAAACATTGCTTCGCTACTAATCAACGCGGGGGCCAGAGCGGATGTTGGTGCAATTGATGGTTCAACACCTTTACATACAGCTTGTCTTCACCATCAGTTCGACATTGTTCAACTTCTGCTTAATAATAATGAAAATATCAACATCATCAACAATCATGGAGTTACACCCCTACACGTGGCTTGCTGGAACGGTCATCGTCAAGTGGTTAAGCTATTAGTACAAAGAGGCGCAGATATCAATGCTACGGCTGATGATGGATGTACTCCACTTTATGTTTCTTCACGCAATAATCATGACCGTGTTGTAAGTTTTTTGCTTACATGTGAACTCAATATCAATTTTCCTCAAGAAGATAATGTTACTCCTTTGTGTGTAGCAAGTCAAGAAGGACACGACAAGAACGTTAAACTGTTGTTAAAGGCAAATGCTGATGTAAATATTGCCAGTTGTAGTGGAGAAAGCCCCATTTATTTAGCTTCGCAAAATGGGTACAAAGTGGTGGTGAAGATGTTAATCGAGCATGGATGTAATGTTAATGCTGCGACGAACGATGGTTGGACATCTCTTCATATTGCTGCTCAACAAGATTATCCAGATATTATTGAGTTACTTCTTAATGCTGGAGCTAATATTCACGCTGTTAATATTGGTGGAAAAACCCCTTTAGATGTGGCTAAAGAGCATACAAATAGTAAAATTGTGGAAATTTTAAATAATGCTATGTAATTTAAATCTTATATTTAGAATTTAAATACTTCTTTTCTATTTTGTTAATAAATAGTACAATAAAGTTTTTTTTAATTATTTCTTAGGGCTTCTTTGAGCCTAATTTTAGACAGTTTGGCTTATTTGTCAAATTTTTGAATATGGTCAATAGAATCAGTTTAAAATTTTTTTCAGTTTACATTTTTTTAGTTTTTCTAAAATTTAGGGCTGAATATGGAGAGAGGTGTGAATCCGTTTTCAGGCCAAAATATTTGGGTAGATTTTCATACAAAGTTAACGTTGAATCGTTCAAAAAACTAATTAGCAAAATTTTTTGTAGTGTTGATTAATTCGATTGACCTTACCTGCGTACCAAATTCATGAAACCGTTTGCTGAAAATACGTTGTTTAAACAACCTGTCAATGACTGGATGTTGGTCTTAGAATAACATTTTTGTGCAGTAAATGGTTTCCAAATAATATCCTTTTACTAAAATTACAATTGTCAAAGCTTCAGTACTTTAGTGCATTGAAAATGGACACAAAAATAACACATAAAATAATAAAATCTTCTCCAACATCAAGAAGGATATTTGAAAGAGCTGTCAGAGCTTAAATGAGCGAGGTGTAATAAGACATCAAATTTTAAATGTTGAGTTGGTTTAAAATATTAGAGATTTGTTTCCTGGAATAAAATGGATTATTTAGGACGGTTATATTATGCTAAAAGTCAGCACAGTTCTAATATTTTTTAAATCAGTTAAATAGGTTTTTTATATGGGTTATTATTATTATCAAACAAGTTATTTCAATATATGGGGTTTTATAGTCTAATTTTATAGTTTTAAAGTTAGACAAAAAGTATTCGTAGTTTCGCATACGGTTTTTGAGTGTGCATGCGGAAGTTATTGCGGAGAGTTTTATAATAACAAAAACTTGTACTAGCAGGTAAATGTTTAGCTGTAGTTGAATAGAATATTAAACATGCCATATAAATAATATTTATTAATTAAACACACTTTTAAAGTACAATAGATGAATATAGTTATTTGTTATAAAATACTTATATAAAACAATAATTAAAAATTAACGTCACTTTTGAATAGTTTTAAAATGAAACATTTAATTAAAATGTCACTAAAACTTAATGTAGGCACATTTTTTGAGAGATAAGAGATGAATGTAATTCATATTATTGCTCGTTATTGTACGTTTCAAACTAAATTAAAAATTGCAAATCATAACAGTACACTGAAAAGTAATCCAAGTTTATGGACTATGACACAACTAATGAGACTACAATAACTTTTTAACTTCTCTTTTTGTGGCCATTCTTTTTTCCCACTCTTTCGTCCATAACATGATAATTGATCTTATAAACTGGATAAAATTCATTATCCTCATATTTGACAATAACAATCCCATCTTCTCCTTTTTGGGATGTATCAAAACCAGATGGGGGCAAAACCATATTCTCCGTGCCAATACAACTTTTTCCGATCAACACCTTCACGACAAGCATAACTTTATTGTACACATTTTCTTCAGAATATACAGATGCATAAGTTGAATTAGGAGAGAAACTAATTCCTTTTCCATACTTGTGAGTTTGACACAATCTCCAATTAAAATTCTTCTCACATATCGCACGCAGGTATGTAAGTTTTTTTGGTAGCATGAAATAATAATCGTTCTTGAATGTTGGGAAAATCTTATTTCTTCTGTGCTTTTTTGAGCTCGTATGCTTTCTCTAAATATGGATTTATAATTTTTTCGATGCTATCGACCTTGAAGTTTCTTTTGTTACTGATTCTATTTACGATAAGTAAATATTCTTCGTCAAAAGGATTTAAGGTAACATATGTCACAACCTTTGATGAATCACCGAGTAAGGCAGTTAAATTGAAGAGCTCAAGATTTTTTTTTGATTTTTCTGGAGGCTTAATTTTCCGATCCGCTATAAGACGACGATTTAATGTTCCATTTTCTTTATCGAAGGTCAAAACTGTGGTATCAGATAATTTACCAACACATTGAGCAGCTCCGAGGGGCTCCGAGGGGCTTGCTTAGTGTTTCATGCCTAAAAACGCACGATTTGCTTTGCAAATAGAGTATCATAGTATATCATATTTCTGGTGGGAATACTAGCACGCATTAACACTGATAATGATAATTCTCCACGAGGTGTTTATAAAGAAGACCTTTTAACCAAGTGGAATATTGAATGACATTTTATCGCTTCTTACGTGCATCAAGCCAACAATCAAATTTGAAGATTCATCCCAAATTTGATGTGATTAATCCCAGATTTGATGTGATTTTTAAATGTGTAGTTTTAGGATGTATACTTTGAATAGTAATGCTGTCGTTTATACCCTAATTGTAAAAGTAACCCGTACTATTAGTCGAAAAAATTAACTAATTAACTACTTCTTTGTGTCACACCTGTTTGTTTCCAAATAAAGTAACTAGGTATTTTAATAAATTTAATCAGTGTAGTCTTTTGATTTACTTAGACGATTCAGGATTCACCTTGAATCATGTTTTTAAAACAATCCAAAACTATCTTAAGTGCTTAAGAAATTTTTTCAATGCGTTTTCATAAAAAAAACAACGTATCTTTTGATAAGACAGACATTTCATATACCGAACAAGATAACAAAATGAACTAATTTTAGAAATATTTTAGTTAAAAATTTTAATATTAGAATATTTAATTTTTACCGAAAGTTGAGGATCTTTGTTGTTATAGGAGTAGAAAAACAACATCTTTATAACATTTTCGTGCTTTTTGAAATGATAGTCTAAAAATTACTACATATTCAATTTTATACGTGCAAAGATTTTCTGGGATCCATATTCATTTCTGAGGCTTTGGGGGAAACTTCTGGTTCATCTTCTTCGTCGACGTAACGATACATCAAAAATATGGCAGCACAACCCATCACGGAAAGTATCCCACCAGCTATTCCTAATGGCTAAATTAAAATGTAAAATTAGCTTCTTTTGCTACTTTCCTTACCCCTGGTATTTTATGTAAACTTGCATTCTCTTTGCAATCGTTTTTTGCAACAGTGCCAATCACCGAACCAATTATTCCCACGATTGAAAAAATTAGGTTTACAATAATATCCTATAACAACAAAACATAAATAAAAGACTAATAAAACAAATTTAAACTTACTGTTGTTACCCATTTTCCCGGAAACTTTACTGTACCACCACAAGAAAATATCAAGTAAAATAATAATTGTACACCTAAATTACTGCCTACACACGCTATAAAAACTGCATTATACCAAGAAGGTTTGGTACACGTATCCCACGTTTGGGCTAAAAACAAAGCCAAGCTGGCCGCACATACAATCTGAATTTTTAAATTTCTGTACATCGTTTTTAAATCGTATACAAATCTTACCATTGCTCCCACTTTTATCGATCCTGTTTTTGTTAAAGGGAACTTCCCACACTCTAATTTTTCTCTAATTAATTCGTCAAGAGATACACTCACAGGAGCAAAACTATTTAAAAATTGAGTCCTTTTTTGGTTAATTGTCCTTTCTGCCATTTTTATTGTCACATAGTTTACACTAACGTAGATGTGATTATTTGGTGGTACCCGATAATACAATCAGCTAAACTGGAATCAATAAACTTATCAGTGCTCACCAGGATTAAACGTGATGTTAAAATGATAACAAAATTCATTATGATTAATACTTTCGTTTGTGGGTAACTAAATCCTGTTAAATTGATCCATCGGTTCGGGTTAACTTAAAGTCTTTTATTGTGATAAGAATTTGAAAAGTTAAAATATTTCGGCAAGTGCCAATAGGTCTGTTTTTGATTTATCTTAGATTTAAGATAAGAAAGAGTTATTTATCGAAGTATGATAAAATGAATCTAATGCGAGTACAAAAGTATCGTTCTTTAGAGATTTTTGAAATAATTGTCATCATATAGAATTAAATTTAATTCAATATAGTACCAAGATAGCGAAAGTGATTGATTAAATATAATAATTCCTGTGGTCTTAGCAGATTTTCAAAATAAGATAGCCAGGAGTTTGGAAAATGTACAAATGCATCAGCGAATGAAAGAACAGTACTAGTCCAAAATTTTTAATCCTAGGTAATCAAGTTTTAAATTTCAAACCTCCAATTGAGTATGAAAGCCAACTACCTTCATGGCTGCTTCCATAGAGTTCCAAAAAATCCGATAATGCAGTCAGAGGTTATAAAAAATCATTAAGTTATTGCACAAAAATAATTAAGTTATTGCACAAGTACTGTGCTTCGATTCAAGTGCGTTTTATCACTCTACACTTTATCTAAAAGTTGCTTTTATTGAACAAATGAAATTTATCCTTAATATGATTTTTTATTGGGTAGGACTGGCTCTAACCCGATTCTTGAAGAGTTTGAAAAGTTTTGGAACATAACCCATCAATGTCATCATAAGTCGTCACATAGCTTGGCGTTTTAGAGTCGTAATCAAACATTTTATATTTCAACACAGAAAATGAACGATCTTTTTGGATTTCTTTTGATGTTTTGAAGAATTTTGCTAAATAGTATCTCAACACAGTACCTTTTGAACTGATAGTAATAAAGTAAAAATGATAGTAATAAAGCAAAAGTTTAGTAACACAAATGTGTAAAAGCATGCTTCGGGCACCTGGTCGTCAGTCAGAAAAACAGAACTGGCACTGGACGGGTACTGTTCTGTTAATCATTCAAATTCAAACATAGACTGATGTAGTACTTTTGTACTCAATATTAAGATCTACACTGTTTCTTACAATAAAGCAAAAAAAATGGATTTAGGACTTATACTGTTCTTCCAGGCATCGAGTCAAATTATATCTTAATTTATTATATAGTATTATTGTTAAAAGTAACGAACTTTGTTACGATTTGATAGGATACATAAGCGCAGCTTTAGTGTATATTTGATAAAAAAAACCTATTGAGGTTCCCCTAATTTTCTAAACAATTTTCATCAATTGTCATCTTCTAGGTGTTTAATGTGATTCAGATAAGAACTTTATAGAATGATATCAAAACCTGAATTCTGTGCAATTCTGGCTTTTCCAGGGCGGTCGAGTATTCTTATATGTCGACAAGAACGTGTTATCGATATAATCGATATAATATATAATATATAAGTGTAACTGTTGATTGTTTTATCAGTAAAAAAAAAATGACAACATAAAAAGGCAACATTTTTTCCTATGTCCGATAACCTTTAGGTAAAGAATGGAAAAACTTGGACATTTCTTGCACTAAATTACACTCATTGCTTTATCTCAATGAGGCTAACAGACTGTTAATATTTCATGCTTTTACTGTGCCTTTTTGGGTGCGCTGCATTTTTTGGCGAGCAGTGTATGTAAAATCTGTACTACTATTGCTCTCGTGACAGTTCAGGTATTTCGTCCAAGACAATCAGAGGACGAAAGTCCATTAAGGCCAATAAAAGCGGATCGTCCGTTATTTGTGCTAAAAGAAAGTTTCTTGAATTCACTTTGCCATTATGTGGGATTCTTTGTTCTTCAAACGTATCTAGGAAATGGTTGTTCTTTTTTTGCAAAAGTTACCTTTTTCTAACAGAGTCAATTTACAATTAATTTCAGACTTTTACAAGTGATTTTGGTTATATTTTTTTCTTATTTTCTGATTTTTTGTAGATTAGTTTCTATACTTTTGGTTCGCTGTTTGTCACGTTATATAATCCAAACCAAATATCTTTTGAGCTTTTTTTAGTAATTTTAACTAATTTCGTAAGGCTAAATTGATCAAGATTCTATTATTGTAGCAGGTGACTTTTATACTGATCAGTTCTACTGTAATTTCGTAAAGTACTTTTTTGCACATTTGGTTTAATATATGATAAGATAAAAAATAATTCTTGTTTGAACAGTACATTCCCAAGTTTAAGTATGTACAACTACTGAACCAAGGCTTATAATGTATCATCGATATTTTTCGTCATATTGACGTGCATCCAAAAATTTTTTAGTTCTAGCTCTTCTTACAAAAATAGAAATAATTAATATTTGTTATCCATATACAAACACTGTACGTTTAAAGATGTTTTCTACAATGAAATCCGTTATATAGTTTGCAATATGAAAAACTAAAAAAGCAACGATCTCTTATTTGTAAAAAAATTAAGGAAATTCTGTGAAACTATCTTTTAAAAAAAGCAATTAGTTTTGTATTCTACATACTTTAACCTGTAATACTTTCCCTCCAAGACAGAGAACTCCAAAATAATAAAAAAATATTGTCAAAATAGCTCAAGAATTTTCAGAGTTTGTTAACTTTGTTTGCATTAAAGTAAAAACTGCTTGTGCTTTTGAACCATCATTAGACGTATACTAGACTAAGACTAGACCTATACTATTTACTCCGTAAATTAGGTGTATTTTGGACTCTGCTCATGTCTCGTGGATATTACGCAGTTTACTTGGCCATCTTAGGTTTAGCCGTTAATCTACCTTTATCCATAACATACACATGTTATCAAATTTATCATCTCATAAAATTAGATCAGAAAATGGAACCATACCAAAAGTTGAATTTTAAGGAATTCTAGCACTATGGTAAAAACAGTATTCTTCACTCAAACTTTTGTTTTGTAGTGAACTATATTGAAGAGTTTCAGAATTTCAACATATTTTTAGGTTTGTCTACTGCGAGCGAAGCGAGTAAAGTCTACGTAATCACATGTGACCACAAGAAAAATTATTTTAAGAGAGAGAGTTCATAAAAAATTATGCTAAAACGAACCAAGGTTTTGTTACAAGAGTTATCGTTTTTAAAGCAAAACAGGTTTTCGATTGGAAAGTCAGTTTTACAAGAATAATGAAAATGATTATTTAGTTGGAAGGCGGCGAATTGTGTGCAAAAATCGGGATACTTTTCAAATTATAGTAAGTATAAAGATAGTTTTCTGAAATTTAGCATCGATGTTTTGTGACGTATACGGTACGGCTCAAATTAAACAAATATTCAAAAAAAAAAAATTCTAAGCCTAGGAGCACCATTATCCTAATGGTGCGCACCCGTCAGGATAATTGTGTGTAAGAAGAAGGGATCAAAAACTGTATATATGATTAAAAAAGTACATATTTTTATTAGGGAATAAAAAAACTCAAAAATTACTCAGTTTACTCAGTAAAGTTAGCACCACTGCAAAGCTTAAATCAAGCATTTGTGTTCTGCATCGGTCACAATATCATCAAGTGCATCGTCATATCACATAACTTGCCATCAGAAATCTTTTCTATTTCTAACGCGCACCATTAGCTCACAGGACCTCGATGGTTAAAAAAAATTGCAAAAATTAAACTGCACTTTATTTATGAGAAAAAGCTATTGATGTTTATTAATATTTTGATAATTACATAAAAAAATGTTTTTATTCACAAGCTTACTTAGATTTATACAGACAAAAATTATAATACACAATCCGAAATAATAATTGCAATGTACAAAGTGACGTAATGTTAATGAATCCTTAATTTTACATAAAGATAAACTTCATGAATAATTAAACCACCTTTTTAGTGCAAAATTTACTGGAGTATAAAAAAATTATCGCACGTTTTTTTACAGCTTTGCCAACTAACAGTAACATGTCTACTTGTTGTTTTAATACGTACCTAAGTGAGATCTAAAAAAAGATACTGTTTTGTTGTAAGTTTTTGTCTTTTTTAATTTGATTTTGTTTTGGTATAACAATATAATTACACCGAATTAATCAATTAGTTTATTTAATTCTTCATCAACGTCACCTTATCAATATTTCAAATTGTAAAAACATACATACATTAAAATGGCCATGGTAAGGATTAAGAACAAAGAATTTTTGTTTTTACATAAATAACAACGTTATTTGTTGAAAATTGAATGAAGAGCAATAAATTTATGCAACATTATAAATGCAAATATTTGTGAGAATAACCAATATTTGTGATATTAAACACAGTTTTATTTCAATATTAATCCACGTAAACACGTTAAATCTATAAAAAAAAAAATCAACGGAAGAACTAACAAAGATTTATAGAATAAAAGCTACATATTCTTCCTATGAAGAATTTAAATATCTTACTAGTTCTAATTTGCACTAGATATAACGATCACTTCATCACCTGTCAACAAGTCAACAAAATGTCACGGTCATTATAAACAATGGACTCAAGCCAAAGTTTACTTATTCCGTTCACTTAAAAGTCTTTTATCTTTATCAAAGTACACAATGTATTTCAGTATTATTCAATTTTTGACTTTGCAGTGTAATACACTTTTGTGTTTTCAAATGTGCGTTTGAAAAAGTCAGGTTAGAAACATGTGTTCTGCTTCAAGACATTTTGAAGATATGTTAGCCCCCAGAAGGGAGGAGAACAGTAATTTTATGTGGGCTTCAAGACATTTATACCCTCAAGTTGCATATGAACAACAATTAAAGCCCACACCCCAATATCATAAAGATGAAGTATTAAGGAGTCCCAAAGTCCAGGAGTTGTTGCAAGCAGTAAGTTAAAATGAATTAAACACGAATTATACGCTGTATTTATACATTGTATTAAATTTCAGCTAAGTAAGCAACAAAATATGACCAAAGAAGCTCTAGAATTGCAAGTACAAGATATATTAAATGAGATAGGATATAACAGGAAATTAAAAGTTATTAGATGGCTTGGTTTAGTTCTGGTCAAAATTTGCAATAAAATTTGTTCAGGAATATACATTAATCGAAGTGATATAGCACTTGTGAGTCACAAGATAAAAGCCAAGTACTTATAACAGTTGTTTGTTTTTAGATGAGATCTCAAATGGGAAGTTGCCCTATAATCTTTGTCCCAAGTCATAGAAGCTATGCTGATTTTATTTTAATGTCTCTAATTTGTTTCTCTGAGGAAATTGCAATACCTGCCATTGCAGCAGGAATGGGTAATAATTCCTTTGTCTCATAATTAAATACTCTCATACTCTATCATAGATTTCCACGGTATGTGGGGAATGGGGACTATGCTTAGAGATACAGGGGCATTTTTTATGCGGCGTTCCTACAATAATGATAGTCTTTATTGGACAACTTTTAAACAATATGTACACCAACTTGTTACAAAAGGAGAATTACCAATAGAATTCTTCATTGAAGGAACTAGAAGCAGAAGTAACAAATCACTGACACCCAAATATGGCTTGATACTTATGATCTTGAAGGCTTTTTTTCTTTCTCAAGTTCCAGATATTTGGTTTGTACCAATTAACATTAGCTATGATCGCATTCTAGAAGAAAAATTGTTTGCATTTGAACTGTTGGGCATTCCTAAACCTAAAGAATCTACTTCTGTAATAATGACCCAGAATTAATCTTCATAATTCATGAGTATACTTTTAGGGCTTCTTTAAATCTTTAAGCATCATAAAAGAAAAATATGGTTCTATTCATTTTCACATGGCTGAAGCAATATCAGCAAAGAAATTTTTTGGCGACTCTCTTGATAGAAGTGTACATAATTTACAACCACTTCATCAGCAAGAAATCACAGAGAATGAAAAGAAACTAATACCTCAGTTAGCCCATGAAATTGTTTACAGACAACAAAAACATTGTGTTATTACAACTTTTAATTTGTTGGCAATTGTTTTAAACAATAACTTATTCAGTGGAAACAGACTGTTAAGTTTAAATGAACTCCAAGAAGAGATTTCATGGTTGAAACAAGTGATTGAAATTCTTGGAGGATTTGTAGAGAAAGGTGATCTCAGAACCAACATTTTATCAGCTTTAAAAGTGCATGGGAATGTTGCACATTTGAATGCAAAAGGAAAAGTCACATTGGTGTGGAATAAAATAATATTAGACAAAGTTAACGTTGGGAAACTCAAAGCTCATGATCTTTCTGAAAAAACTCTAACTTTTTGTGTTCCATTCATTATGTTACAACTTTATATCAACCCAGTATTGCATTATTTAGTAGATGTGGGAATTTTGGTTACTATTTTGAGACATAGCACGCAGGACTTGAATGAAGGTAATTCACATTAATTTGGAATCTGTGGTGGATGAATTCTAACAGCATGTTGGGTAATTTTTTTTATTTCTGTGCAGATGAGCTTTTTGGGCGTTATCATTTTTTGAGGGCTCTATTATCCCAGGAATTTGTAACTTTTAGTGCCAGGGAAAAAATGGTGTGTGGGATTTTCGTTTCTCCCGAAAATGTAGTGAAACATGATTTTAATAATGACATTTTTTAGGAATTTCAAGCTGCTTTGGAACATGCACTAGAACTAGCTTTATTGACAAAGCATGATGGGATTTATAAACTTGGGGAGAACGAAAAATGTGGTGATGTAATTTACAACTGTTTTGATGGGTTTATTTTCACATATTTTGTGGTGTGCTCAATTCTTCTACAGGTATTTTTTTTTGTATTTGTGTGTTTCCTAAATTTAACTTGTATTCCTAGACCTCTAGTCAACCTGTAGATGAAAAGACTATTTTGACAAAAGTGCAAGCAGAAGTTGAGAGTAAGTTAAATGAAGAAGGTTCGTTTATTCATCCTTATTCCCTGAGCTTGGATACGATTACGAATTGTTTGAGCATCCTGGTTACCCAAAAGGTGTTGCTGAGAAGCAGAACGTAGGTAATGATTTTTGGTATGACATTTTTTAATGCTGTTTTTCCAGTGAAAACAGTATTTTGTATGAAATTAATTTTGGTGAAGTATTATCAATCAAAAATAACTTAGGTGAGTAGATATTCTATTTGAAATCTATAAGTTTACTTTTTTTGTCTTAGAACGATATGTGGTACCTACTCAAAATCTTAAGAAGAAATTGGAAAGTGTTCAGCTCCACTTAAAAAACAAGCTGTAATTGTGTTGTTGTGCTATGGTGTAGTATTATTTATCTCTGTATCGTTTTAGTCCTTATACCAAATGATCACTTGTTATCTAGGGAATTTTTAATAAATTTTTGTGTGGTTGAGTGGTTTTGAATTTGGCGGGTAAAGTTATGTTGGTAATATTAAGAAACTAAATTCCTCTTTTTTTACCTTGATAGTAATGAAGGGTTTTTAAAGACTTTTTCATCAAATTTCTAAAATTAAGGTACAAAATTAAATAAAAATGAACACTGAGGTTACGGAAAACTGTGTAGTTTCTCAAGAAAATATCGACGCCGGTGAGCGCTTAAAATCAGAAGCGAATGAATACTTTAAAAGTAAGTTTAACCTTTATTTACTTAAAAACCTACATGATTTAACAAATAGACTTATAATTGTTAATCCGCTTAATTACAGCGTGAAATGACGTGTTAATCTAGTGCATGAAATAAGAGAATTATAATGTTCTTGCCGCTCAATCAAACATAACCTAAAAATTATTCTCAATTTCAGAACAGAATTACAATGCCGCTATAGAATTGTACACTAAAGCAATAGAGGCCAATCCCACCGTAGCGATTTACTATGGCAATCGTAGTTTTGCATATTTAAAGACCGAATGCTTTGGATACGCTTTGGCGGATGCTTCCAAAGCTATAGAATTGGATAAAAGTTATGTTAAAGGCTTTTATCGGAGGGCGGCGGCCCATATGAGCTTGGGAAAATTTAAAGAAGCTCTTAAGGATTATGAATATGTAAGTGTTTTTTTTTATTTCATTCTTTTGTGATTAGTTTTATCTAGGTAATGAAAGTGAGGCCTAATGACAAGGATGCAAAGTCTAAATACACTGAGTGTAATAAAATAGTAAAGAAACTGGCTTTCGAGAAAGCCATTTCTGTTGAAGATACCAAAAAGAATATTGCCAGTACCATTAATTTAGATGCAATGAGTAAGTTTTTCTACACTATGTGATTATTTATTTGATGTCTGTTTTTATAGCAATAGAAAATGAGTACACTGGTCCCGAACTTGAAGACGGAAAGGTCACTTTAAAATTCATGAAGGATTTAATGGAATTGTATAAAAATCAAGGAAAACTGCATCGGAAATATGCCTATAAAGTAAAACACAATTGTTTTTTTTTTTTAATAATCAGTTTTTTTCTTGTAGATCCTACTTGACGTTAAGGCTTATTTCATGAAACAGCCTTCACTCATTGATGTGGAAATAGGCGATGAAAATAAATTCACTGTCTGTGGTGATATTCATGGTCAATTTTATGACTTGATGAATATTTTTAATTTGAATGGTTTACCGTCGGAAACAAATCCATATTTATTCAATGGAGATTTTGTTGATCGAGGTTCTTTTTCTGTTGAATGTATTTTTACATTGTTTGGTTTCAAGTTGTTATACCCCAACCACTTTTTCATGTCCAGAGGTACTTTACTATGCAATTAAAAATAAATAAATTAGAGTAGGTGATGGCACGAGAGAAAACAGTAGTGTCACCAAATGCCTAAACTTTTAACTATTTTAAATGGTATTGATTTTCACGTGCTACAGTCTAAAGTACGACTATCTTCATTTACTCTAATTTTTTGTTGCGTTGATTGAATAATGAAAAGTAATTTTTTTTTTTTTTTTTATAGGAAACCACGAAAGTGCAACAATGAACCAAATGTATGGCTTTGATGGTGAAGTTAAGGCCAAATATACAGCTCAAATGGCCGAATTGTTTACTGAGGTTTACAATTGGTTACCTTTGGCCCATTGCTTAAATAAGAGAGTTCTTGTAAGTATTTATTTTAGGAGTTTGTAAATTTTGAACAATTCTCTGCTGCTGAGTTTTCAAATATATTATTTCATTTGATAGACGACAGTTGTCTTAGAGCCTTTTTTTTCAGTGGCTAATATAAGCATTTTTGAACATTTTACTTTATTTAGGAATTTTTAAGTAGATGTTTAATAGTTCAATAGAGAAATTTTAATGCTATTTTTAGGCATATGGGAAATTGAATTTTCACAATTTTAGAGCATTTTGTATATTTAGACTCTTATTTGTTCTTTTAATTTTGAGGAATACATTCAGAATACTTCTTATATACTATATACTTTGAATTAGACATTTTCTTTAATGGTAATATATCTGGAAACTTTGTTTTATTTTGAATTGTTTAAAAGTTACAAAAAGGTTAATTACATTACAAAACAATTTCAAGCCATTATTAAAATATTAATTAATTTAGGTGATGCATGGTGGATTATTTACGAGAGACGACGTGACCCTGAGTGAAATCAGCAAACTCGACCGTAACAGACAGCCCCCAGAAGATGGTCCAATGTGCGAGCTTTTGTGGTCTGACCCGCAGCCCCAAAATGGTCGTGCTCCTAGTAAGAGAGGAGTAGGCTGTCAGTTTGGACCCGACGTAACCAAGAAGTTCTTAGAATTAAACAAATTAGACTACATTATCAGAAGCCATGAAGTTAAAAATAACGGTTATGAAATCGCTCACGATGGAAAATGTATTACTGTGTTTTCCGCTCCTAACTATTGGTAATTAGATTAATAATTTTTTTGATAAAATTATAATTTATATTTTTAGTGATACCATGGGTAATCAAGGTGCTTTCATTAATTTAAAAGGCAAAGATATGGAGCCTAAATTTACTACGTATGAAGCAGTGGTAAGTTTTTGGGTATGTTTGTTTAGAAAAGGTTTGATTTTTATTTTATTTTAGCCCCATCCAAATGTGAAACCAATGGCGTATGCACACTCTTTACTAAGTTTAATGTGCTAGTACCTGCCTTTTTTAATGTAGTTAACATAGGTATTTCATCACTTTTAATTTTTTGTATTAAAATTTAATTTTTATTGTTCTGTTATTTAATTTTGTATGATAATCGAAAAGATACCTCTAGAACTAAACTAAATAAAATATTTATTTATTACCAAGTTTCCTTCATTGTTAGCTACGTTTAATGGCAATAAAGACTTCTACACTTTTAGAAAAAACGTTTATTAATGTAAACCCACGATTAAGACTTGCGATCAAAAAGACGTTTGTTACAAATTTTAGACTAAAAATTTCATAAGTGTTTTAATTTGTTGATAGTTAGTTTAAACCCTCTTTTTAGTGGAATCCATAAATAATGTGAAATAAATTAATAAAACTAAAACTTTTTCAAAATAGCGGTTTTTTTCAAATATTTTGAGTGATTTCCTTTTTGTTACCAAAAGGTTGGTAGATGTGTTTATCATTGTCAACTGGCGCGAAATGTTTTGGAAGTAAATTTGAGGTTAATGGGGTTTGTGTAGTTATTTTTCTTGAAAGTAAAGTGGAGTTTAAATTAGTAATATTTCGATAAGTGAAAATGGAAGTCATAGAAGAAAGTTTAGTAGTGCACTCGGAAGAGGAAAATGAAATGAATTTGATTAATAGAACCAAAACCCGCAAAAAGGGCAAAATTATAGACAGTGACTCAGAAGAAGAAACTGTTAACATGGAATTAAATGTAGCAGATAACGAAAAGTCGAAAGAATTAAATACAAATGAGGAAATTATTTTAAACAAAAAACCCAAACGTCTTGCAATTTTGGACGATGACTCTGATGAGGACACAAAAAACATAGATAACAATAAAGACACCCCAGGAAAAGACTCGGACATTATTGAAAGTGACACAGATGTAGTTGAAGAAGAAGAAGTGAGCCCTCACAACAAAAGTTTCCCTGATGAAGTTACAGCTGTTGAGGCGGTTATCTATACCACAAATAATAAAGGCGAATTAGTTAGCGAGACTTCGTTGATTCATGTAATATTTTTGTTGTATTTGTCACAATATTGTTGAATTACTTTCGTTTTAGAAGTCATCTTTGTCGGCATTGTGTGACTCTGAATCAGAAGGAGAAATAGAAAGTGATGTTGTAGATACAACTGTTGATCCAGTTGTGCAGCCTAAGATATATAAACGACCACAGAAGAAAAAGCATGCAGAAGAAAAACCTAAACAAGTAAGATTATAATTGAAAATTTTATCTGTATTCCTATAATAGTTTCATGTTGGTTCCAAACAGCAAATATCAATCTTTTTCAAAGGTTTGCATTCGTCTGTTTGTTTCAAAAACATATTTTCAGGCTTCCGGTCGTCTAAATCGTCTAGAAAGCGATTTTTTGACACGTCTAGACTTGGAATAGTTAATTGTAACGCTAGGCCAAAAACATTAACTTTCCGTTCGGCTAAATCGTCCAGAAAGCGATTCTTTAAACGGTCTAGACTTTAAGCAAATCTAGGGTCTTTTTGTATTTTTTTAGCTTATGTATTTTTTCGGTCCACCTAGTTCTGTGTATCAAAACTGTTTTGCGAACGCTCGTATTGAGGGTCTTGGCCTACGACTTCTGCCTTCAGACTTTACTCGCACTCGTAAAAATGCAGTTTTTGGCCTAGTATGTCTTTTCACATTTCTTTTTATTTAGATGACTGTACAAGAAGCAGCTAGACAAAGAACTGAAATTCGCTCGGAATCTCAAAGAATGTTGCGAGAAAGCAACGTCAGTTTACCTTACCACAAACCAAAATCTTATACTATTAAAGAATTTTTACAAAAGCGTTCGAAACTCCCCTCTGCTGCGCCTCTAATTCCAAAAGCGCCACCTTCATTGGCCATCAAGATGTCCAAAGACAAACTTAAAGAAATTTCGTAAGTTTTTTTTTTGTCTTATTGTAGCCTAATCGGGGACATTTGCAGCAAAAAATTAGATGAAAGAATTAAAGAAGTGAAAGAATTTTATAAGTCTGAAAGCGAAGATGAAGAAGAAGTTGATGACGCTTCGGAAGATATTAAATGTTGGCTCAACTTACTTGTTGACAATGCTCTGGATACAGTAGAGGCAAAAATAAAAGAGGTAACTTTTGAAGAAATGTCTGGAAAAGATTCTGAGAACACGGAAGACCCTACAACCGAAATAAAAGAACCGGAATCCATGGATTACGAATTTAATTTAGATGACATTAATGAAGATCCAAAGAAGCCCAAAATTTCAGAATTATTCAAAGGGAAACTTAATATCCAACCTAGATTATCTGGAGAACCTGATGATGTTATAGACTTGGAAGATGGTGCAACTAAAGTTAGTGCAGTTAAAAAGTTGGTAGAGAAATTCTTTCAACATACTGTAAAGAAAGTTCCACACAAACACAAAGTCCAGTTAAAGTAAAGACCTTTAACTTCTGTTTTTTCTTTCATGATGTCTTCATTTTAGCGTAATTGGAGTCAACTCAGGTGGTGAAATTACTTCAGAAACTGTTTCTATGAATGTGGATGAAGACGATGAACCTTCATTGGTTGAAACGCCAGGTGCTAAATTAAAAAAACTTAGAGAAGAACTACAGACACAAATGGCGCAGAAACGATTGGAGTTGTGGAAGCAGAAGCATGAGCAAGGAGACATTCTTACAGCTGAGAAGAAATTAGATGATGAAGATGAGAAAGAAAAGGATATATTAGACGATGAAGAAGAATATGAATTGACTGAAACCGAGTCTGAAGAAGAAGATGAAGAAGAGTACGAGGCACGACCTGAAAAACGGAGAGTGAAATCGGCTTTTATAGATGAAGAAGTATTTTTTTCTTACATTTACGACAATCGTCATATTGCATTTTTATAGGCTGATGAAGACGAGGACGCTCTTGAGGACGACGAGGACACATTACAAGAGAAGGAACAGAATCAGGAAATCGATGGCGAAGGCCCCGAAGATCGTAACGATGATAATAGTGCTTCAGATGCCGATGCTGAAGAAGTGCTAGAAAAAGTAGAATTTAAAAGCCCAAAAAAGAAAGTTTTAAGGAGAATTTTGAGACCATTTAGCGTAGATTCGGACGATGAAGATGAACAAAGTCCGCCTTCTGCATCTAAGAGGGTTGTGAAGTATTACGCGACCATTGACGATGATGATTTACCACCTAATCTTCCGAAATTAGGGAAAACTCCTCAAAAAACACAAGCTGAGAAAAATAAGTCAGAACTTGAATTTTTAACTCCTGTAACATATTTAACAGGTCTCCAAAATCTAAACTCAGACTCCAAAGTAAGGTGGATTTAAACCAATTGAACAATGTAATTATTTCCGTTTTTAGTTCTTAAGGGATTCGCCAAATTCTCCATTTTTACCACCATTAAACTCACTTGCGTCACAAGAAGAAAATGCGCATTCTCAGATACAAAAGAAGTTATTTGCGGAACAATCTGACACATCTCAAGATTCACAGGTATTATCTCTTGTATTTTAATTTGTTTTTTTTTTAATTGTTTGACTAATTTAGCCCAACATAGAACATTTGGCACAAATGTGCTCGGGAACATTTCCCGAGACCCAAAACCAAACTTCACTTGAACAAGAAGTGGCCGACGAGCTTCCTTCCACCCAAGACCTATTAAATTTGTGTACTGGAGGTTTTTCCACTCTCCCCACCAACAGTGCCAGTGCTGATCTTCAAACTCCGTCTGAAAAACCTATGCTTCATATCCAAAATAATCCAGAAAAAGAAATCAAAAGTTTAGACGAAGAACAAGATCAGATTATTTCTCAACTTCTTGACGAAGCCGAATTAGAACGATTCAAGAAAAAGTTCGAATCGCCACTCAATGCTTCCGTGCGCAAAAGTCAAATACTTGAAGAAGCTGGAGAAGTAAATGCGACCGGTCTCATCAATTCCGATGATGAAAATGAAGAACTTGGAATAAAGTTGAAGAAAAGAAAAAAGTTGGACTTTTCCGACGACGAAGAGGATGTGGATGAGGGAAGTGAAAACGATGACTCCGAAAACGAAGAGGTAGAAGAACAAATAGACTTGCATGCTGATTATGACGATGAAGATGAAGAACAGCAGCTGGAAAATGAAATCGTAGCCAAAGAATCATACAATTACAAATTAACGGACTTTTTGGATAAAGAAGCGGAATTGTCAGAATCAGAATGGGGAAGCGCAGATGAAGACGAGAAAGGTTTAGATGATATGGAATTTGAACAAGGTGATGAAGAGAAATTTAACGAGAATAAGATCAGAAGCGAAATTGAAAGGATACATATGTTAGTATGACAGAATTTTGTTAACACAATTTGATAATTTTTCTCTAGGCGCCAACTTTTGGATGAAGATAACCGAGAAGTGAAAATTCTCCAAGAGTTGTTGCTGGACGATGGAGAATTACACGGAACAGGGCGTAAAAGACAGTTTAAATGGAAAGCACTTGGTAAGACAGAAGTCCGATTCCATAACATCTTGAATGAAATTTTTAGACTCTGTCGATAACGGCGAATTTGATAAACGCGAAGACGATGATATATTTTTGGATGAAGAAGAAAGTGAGGAGCAGTGGCGAAAAATGAGACATAAGAGAGAAATGTTTCTTAAAAAGAAGTCAGTGACGGAGGATGATGACATTTTAAGTGATAGTCAAATTTTAAAAATTGGTAAACAAGTTTTCAAGCAAAAGCGTTTTTTGTCACAAAGCAGTACTCCACCAAACAACAAAGTCGAAGAAGACTGTAAAACATCTTTTACTTTATCCGTAAGTTGATATCTTGTTGTTTGTTTCAAAAAGTTGAGTCTGGTTTTTTACTTATTTTAAGAGTAAAAGAGGATCGTTTCTAAGTAGAAGTGATCAAGTCTTACAAAGACTAGCGGAGTATAACAAAGTAACCACAAATGTAGGCACAACTGTAAAAAATTCTAGGGGTTTTGTTTTCCAAACTGTAGAAGCAAGTACAACACTAGTTAAGGTACATTTTTATTATTATCGTTATTATTTTTATATGAATTCTGACATTTTTAGGATAATAATAATAAGCGAAAAGCGACTGAAGCAACTCCCAAAGTTCTCAAGAAACTGAGATTAGATAATATTAGTCCAGCTGTTGGGAAAAATAACGCGACGAAAAACTCGCGAGCAAAAAAACTTTTTGGAAATTGGTGATATTTTAGGTTTTGTATATAATTATAGATCAGTTTATGTTAATTAATTTTGTAGTTTTATAACCAATAAAGTGTAAAAATCAAACACAGTACTTTTACTTTTGGACGTAATTAAATTTGCAGGCGTTGATGCTTCGTTCGTTTTATAAGAAAGAGGATGCCAATTCAATTATCCAAGGTGGATAACGGGCTTCACGATTCTCAGAGGATTTGATATAATTGTGGGGACTGTCCAGTAAATGGGATTACTGTCGACTTATCGCAAAATTTCATTTTGATGACTAGTGCTATTTTGACCGTTATTAAATATTAAACGGTGAAAGTAAATAATGATATATTTAAAAATCTCTCATTTTTATGTAATGATAACGTGATGTTCTTCTTAATCGTGTCTTTTACTTCCTGAACAGTTTACTGTAATAGGTTTCGTGTAGTGTCAAGAACAATCGGAATCAACAAGTCCCTCCCTGATTTTCCAACCCAATTATCAATTTGTCCTTTTCAAGGCTTCGCAAGTTTCTCTTATCAAGCGAAATCAAACACTCGTCCGCCTGAAAATTGCAGTTTCAAGAGGTCGCTTCCCATCGTCGACATTTTAATTAGCAGGGAAAAACTCAATGCACATAAAACGAATCTTTGTAACGATGAGTACGGCAGATGTGAAAGGCAAACATCATCGGACATGTGCTTTATTAAATCTGGCGTGCTGTGACCACTGTGTAAACAAGAGACAATCTCCGGTTGCCGACGATGGCAATGGTTTTTTATTTGACGACTTTGTATACACCGTTCCGATTTCACCTAGTTAATGACGTCACTTAGACGCCCCTTATTTTTATTTTATTTACTGTTATACTAACTGACCGCGTCGTTAGCAGAAGTTTGCTTTGAAGTGGTTACGTCCATTTTTATAGATGTTGGGTTTGGATATTCGCATGGGTGGAAGGAATAATGATCATGGACACGTTAAAAGTGTAAGGAAAACGTAATAAAAAGAAATTAATTTAAAAAAAAAATAGGTAAAGTATTCTTTAAGCATTCGTTAACTGTGGAAAACTGTGGAAAAATATTATTACTTTAACTACAGGAAAATATTACTGCTTGGCTAGTCCAATGTGAAAATAGTAAAGTAAAATAGAACCCATATTTCATGACCTAAAAGTGGGATTCAGGACGATCAATTCTACATGAATTTGGTTTTCAGGATCAGGCAGTTAAAAATAATGAATAAAATCAGAAATCTATTTGAATGTATGATCGATATAAAAAAAGCTGTTTATATGTTGACAAGAAAATAAATGAACAGTGAAACATGGTACTGGAAGAACATGAGAAAAAACGAGAAAGAATTAAGACAGGGCGAAAAACTTTGTCCCCTGCTACTATGCAAATGTAACAATATTCACTTAAGATACTGAAACTTGGAATCACTGTTAATAAACAAACTGATGGACGATCTGATAGAGATTTAATACGAAAAAAGGGAAGTTTGCGATGACGTATTACATAAGAAAAATCTAAAAATGAACAAAGAGAGCTAAGCCTATAATGAAAACAAAGAGAACGAACGTGTTGAAATTGAAAATACGAAGCACTGATAATACGTTATATACAGAGGCCGTCAATACCTGTCTCGGCCTGTAAGCCTATTTAATTTTTAAGTTAAATAAAGATTTTTTTTACATATGGAAGCAATGTGGTATTACTTACCTAATTACATTTTCTCTATTGTTAGCCATATGTGAGATATATGCAAAAAATCCTTTTTTTTAAAAAAAGTAAAAGCTATAAAATTAAGACAAACTTGTTTTTTTTTTAAGTGAAAACTTTACCTAGAATTGACTGTTTATAACTATTACCACCTGCAGAAAAAAAAGTTTTTATCTCAACTCTAGATTTCGTAGGCCACTTAGAAACAGTTTATAGTTAACCAGTCAATACTATAAATCTTATTAGAAGATGAAATATGATTTAATTTTTCGGCAATACATGTTTTAATTAATATTTTAATTTAATTTTCATGCTTTCTACAGTAATGAACAAAGTAGGTTAAGTTTGCCTCCATTTTATTGCTTTTAATTTTAGAAAAAAAGACTTTTTTGCATATATCTCTCAATAAGTAAAATATGACTGGTCAATGGGCTTATAGGTCATATTTAGAGATAATATTGCACAAAAATGAAGATATTTAAAGAGAAATTAAAAAACAAACAACGAAAATAAGCAGCAAGTAGGTGTGGTCCAGCCTGTTTCTACTAGTCACCACAATAACAGAAAAAATCGGGTTACCACAATTGGACAGCTTTCAGAAAGAAATTCTTAAATGCGTAGTAGGGGTGATTTACTTACATCCCTAAACATGCCAGCTGTCTTATCATAAATCTAAAAATACCGTAAGCTGTCCCACTGTGGTAACACCTATTTTTTTGTAATTTAATGTTGGCTAATAGAAACATCATTCTTTTATAAAAGACAAATAAGTATAGCGGCCAAAACAAAAATATAAAACCGTTTTATTGCCTATAAAGAGATACGACTGTAAATCCTAAACGATAACGGAGATAACAAAAAAAAATTCAAGCAGCGGAGGTGGAAGAGAAACTAAGTACATTGAACAAGAAGTAACCATAATAGAAAAAGATTATGCACAGTATGCGTAATTACGGAGATGTTGGAAGGTGCAAAGGCAAAGAAGCAGAGTTAGACCTGTGCAATGCAGAAATTTCGGAAGAGCAGAGAAAAAAGACGCAATATAAAAAGTTTTGGGGAGACATGATCAACATCGCATATGCAACAGGAAAGAATAGACAGACGTAAAAAAAAAACCTCGACACTCAAATATTGGTTAAATTTATCGATTTATACAAACAAACGTTCTAAAATTATTTTCATCTAAAAGTTCCAAATTTTTTGGTTTCTTTTCTGTACGCGCGCTTTGTATAGTATATAAAATTTTCCAATTGAAAAACAGAAGAAGGTCCTAAAGTATACGAATTTTGAACAATAAACCGGTTTGGAAAGGGAAGCATCGTTTAGAAAATTTAACATTTTTACATATAATATGCCGAAATATCTGTTAAATTAAATACAGGGACATTACATAATTTTAATTTGTACACATTAATTATGTTTTTAACAAACGTAAAAAATACATGGTGTAATACTAATGAGTTATGTTCCTGAACTAGCCCGAGCTCATTATTATTTTATCTTTGCTTAGTTGCACTTTATGTTTATATAAAACCAAGCTTTACGCATTGTAGTCCAGTCTCTTGTAATCTTTCTTCAATAAAGTTCGTTTTTAAAAATTGAATTTTAAGTCTTCAAAAGTTAACTAATGATAGCGTGATTTTAATTACGTACACAGATAAGAAATAGAGCTAACATTTTTAATTTTCAATATATATATAGAAGCAATGTAGCGCTACAAACTGACCAAATCATATTTTCCCTAATGTTAACTATATGCGTGATATACGCAAAAAACCTCTTTTTCAAAAATCAAAAATTATAAAATTAAAAAAAACTTAAAGTACCTTGTTTTCTTTATACTAAACAGAATAAAAATAAATTTGAAACATGAATTGAACCATCCGGTTAAAACAGCCAAACAGTTTTTAATTTTTTTTAATTAAGTTGCAAGTATTTTGTTGGAAATTCCTGTCTTCTTTTTCTCTTTGGTGAAAAAACGTAATTCTCATATGCTAATCTAAGATAGTTCTTGAATCTACTTTCAGCATTGTAGAAATGATGTACTGTTCAAGTTTCTAATAGTTTCTATGCAGTTTAATTTATCCTAATTGGGCTATTAACGCCCTATGCGCAAATATGAAATATATGCCAATATTGCAGGACGCAAATGCTTTATCAATTAGTGGAGCTTTGAGTCATTACAGCACCTACAAAATACGCGCCGTTAAACATTTGGAATTTCATTATTCGATTCTTCCGTCATGATTTCGATAAAATGTTATTATTTATATTATTGCTACTGTTAAATTTGATTTCTGCATGATTTATATTTGTGCTAGGAAAGATATTCGTAATCTAATGTCCGGATCAGAGTACAAAGTGAATTACAAACTGGTGAAAGCAATAATCAAAAGCTCCAACGTCTCTTTCATTTTAAAGAAGCACACACAAACCAAATGCAATTTCCGCTCCGCGGTTTTGATTAAATTTATGAAAGATGACAATGGAAACGACATCCTTGATGCGAGGCGTCCACAGGTCATTCTCTGATCCTGCCGAGTCCTGAAAAGGACTTTATTCAGACGCGATGTGGTCGTGATCCTTGACGAATATTAGCAGAATACAGTCGGAGGGGAAAGTTTGTATAAACTACAATAAAAAGCATTTTTTAATGACTTATTTACGCATAACTTTGATCATAAAGAAAATTTTAATCGCCTGGTGCGTAATTATATGTTTGATTTCATTAATCATTCATATCGTTTTTGATAAGAATAAACCAAGTTCATGTCTGGAATTTTATAACACCTAGTTAAATTTTATAGCAATCGTTAACCACAACAAACGGATTCCTTCATTCTTAACTGTGAATATCTGCATGCAACATTGTTTGAAGGAAATTTGTGACCATTATATTAGGCACGCTGGCCCTGGTTTCGTGTGATAAATATTTAAAAAAAAAATTCATAGACTTTGTGTACTGTGAGGGCTTATTATTTTTTTTTTACATTAATAATCAGATAAAATATCGGATCGTTATGTTTTTCAGCATACGGTTTCTTACTATTTCTACGTTTTTCTTTTAATCTCAGTTTTTAGATTTATTAGAAATATCACATTTATGAAAAAATTACATTTTTGTTGTTTACGTGTTTGTTTTTAGTAGTTTGAAAAATTAGATCTTGTAAGTAAGAAAAAATGTTAAAGCATAAATTGACGTTGGCAAGTTACATCTGTTTCTAGCTGGGACTGACAACAGCCCTGATCTGATAAATAAAAATAAAAATGGCAACACTGATAAATTAACTAAAGTTTACATACAAATGTGTATTTAATGTTGTTTCTAAAATCAATCAATAAACTTATTTTAGGTTCCTTAATAAGTTTTATAAAAATGTAAATTTCTAAATCAATTTTGTATAATTTTTTAATTTTTAAATATGAGACCGCACCAAAAATATTTCCATAATATTTAAGCACAGTAGGTATCCAAAAATTATTAGTACAACAAAATTTTTTTTTCGGTGTTAAGAGCTGGCATTTTTAAAGGTCTTACAATACAACAAAGCCAATTTCGTTTGTCAAAATACATGTTTTTTTAAAATTTTGTCATGTGATGTAGTTAAAATGAACAATATTTGTTAACGTTCAATTGCTCAATTTTTTGTCTACAGGTTTTATTATTTTTTTATTACTTCAAAATATTTTTTTACTCTTCATGAACATTTAGTAGAATGCTTTTGTTTTTTTTTTGTATATGTTTAAAGACAAAAACTAGAAATTTTGCTTTAAATTAAACATTTAAAAAAAGGAACTCAAAAGTTTTTATACCTGAGAGTTAAATTATCTTCTTCTTTTTCAAATTTCTTTCCCCGATTTTTAGATTTTCTACAATTTATAAAGTTGAATATTAATTTTTTCCAGTTTAGATAATTTGTCCACCTTCTTTTTTTTCGTTTCTGGTGTTTATACTGAGCTGCTGATTTATGTAATTTGATTAGTTTACTCGCTGACATTGCTGACAGAGCTTGGTTCAAATGTGTTCAAATTCCTTTCTCTTCTTGGTTGCCAGCTGCTATGGCAGCTCCTACTCTACAAATTTAAAACTCACCGCCGGTGATGTCGTCACGCTTTTCCTTACAAATATTTATTATTTTTTCTGTGCACTTTATACTGAACAAATTACAATCAGATATTGTGCATGCTTTACATATTATTTGCATTTTTTTACTGTGCAGAATTTAATATTTTGACGATAATTTCTAAATTTTAATGTGCAAAAGTTCGTTAAAAAGTAGGTATTTCTATTTTTTAATTAACAAAATCGAATTGATTACTAAACGCTTCATTACTATTCTTCTTTATTTACATTTTCTATTCTGGTGTTGTTAAATCGGTTTATGCAAGTTTCTATTACTTTTTATCAATTGTTGCTTATATTCTTTCTTTTCCTACTGTTTCCCCTATCCTTATATTGCTGTTTTAAACAAACTTTTTTGTATCTTTTACCTTTGTAAAGTACGTGTTTGATGGGCCAAAATGTTTTAGCTTTTTTATTAGATATTCATATGTTGACCCGGCGCATCCATCATTTTTAGCTCTTAGAGCCGAGAAACTATGTATCTCACTCAAATTATTTGAGTTTATTTTATTCGAATGACTAAAAAAGGCATTAAATGCTTTTGGTAATCAAAAAAAATACTCTAAAATTTATTAAAATGGGTAAATTTAGAATTCATCGCTATGTTTAAAACTTTTGTTTTTTTGAGTCAAATGTTTGGATTTTTTTGAGATCTTTCAAAATTATTAATAATTATTTCATATATAAAATATTAATAAAAAATTTTTCTATAATAACCTTAAGTTTATCGATTATGATGGGTTTCTGCAGTACTATTTTAGCTTTACTATTAGTCATTTAACTATTAATTTGGATAATTTAATTTAAAAAAAAAGCACAAATTTTCGCCGTTTTTGTTTAGATTACAAATATATTTATTCTTACAGCATCTTCTCTTTTACAACAGCTTATACCATTTATAGGTATGTGCCTATTGAAGAAAATAATGTGCTCTTATTTTTATAATGTACCTACTAACACCAGCACGACTAATTATTAATTAATAAGGAAACATTTTCAATGTTAAACGTATTATAATTTGATATTACTGTAAGTCGTGAATAGTTGGAAGAATCCAAAAACCGAGAAATATTTTGAAAAAATTTGCAGTACCCAGATAAATTTATTGTAGTTTGTTCTTTTGGATAATTTTAATCTAATTTTTGTCTGCGATATCAATTAGTGCCATTATTATTAGATAGAAAACTTCTGTCTAATGTTGAGTTAATAATGTCAAGAAATTCATATTTTTATTACAAAAATCAATATTTTTTCCTCGCTTTTACTCCCATCGCTTTTGTAATCTGATTGACATGTATTTGATTTGTGTTGAGATTTAATTTTGTTTCTTGTAATGTTGTTTGATTTTTTGTTAGGTTTGTTTAATGTATCTCTAGGGAAATTTTTTATTTGATTTCTAATTGAATTTTCATTAATTTTTATTTTGTTTAGTCAAGTTTTTAAGACAATATTTTTAAAAGTAGTCTATTTACTTCAAATTTAATGCTAATAGTCTTGATCGTACATTATTTAAATTTTTCACCGACAGAGTACTAAAGTGTAATCTTTTTTACTTATCATCTTTTTTTTATTCAGATAATTTTTCTTCTTGGACTTATAAGTCGTTTATTTATATTTTTTTTTTTATAAATAAATGTTAAAGATCGTTAAACATCATATAATAAGTGAGTTGTTATTAAGAAAATGGTCTATGTGTAAAAAATATCAGGCAAAATTTGTTAAAATTAAACATATAGAAATGAACACACATGTTATGAAAGTAAAAAAATAGAAATTATTTTGTAATACTTATGTTTTATAAATGTACCAACACGATATTGAAATAATAAAATAAATAAATAAAGGATAAAATATAATAAAGTTAACTCCGGGAAAATTTAACAACAAATTTTTTTTTTTTCTAATAAATTATCTTAAGATTAACTTCCCAAAATTAGTCTTGGGGAAATTATAAAACTTAGGTGACTTATGGTGACTTAAAAAAAATAAGTGAAATATTTGAACAAATTAATAAGGAATAGTCTTCGAGTTCGGCGAACCGTCCTTTTCAGGAATGTTTTTAGACCCAAATTGTAAACATGATGTAGGTAAACGTTTTTAACACGTTTTTAACCATCAAATAAACAAACTCAGCTTAAAAAAATGAAAATCGTTTGCTTCAAAACAAGACTTACAGACAAAGATGAGTAAATTTTGATTATGGGTAAATTTAATAATTATTATCAGAATTTGTATTGAACGGATTTTCTTTCGCTTTTCTAAAAATGATTGATTTTGCACCATAAATCATTTAAAATATTGCAGGTAAATAAAGAACTTTCTCATTCATTCTAAAGATAAATTTATATGTTTGCAATTTTGCGTTATTGTTTTCATTTTGCGTCCCAGTAATTAACCCAATTCAAGCGAACTTACGTTTGTAGAATTTGGTTTATCTATACCAATTTTAAAAGAAGTAAGTTACTTAAACTTTCAGGAAAAGTTTGTGGGCACATAATAAATTAGTTCTTGTGCGTGAACACGAAACTTTTGGTGTAGGTTACATTGTAATTTCACGATGTAATCTTTGCTCTATTTGTTTATCTGCAAAACACAACCAATGACACGGTGAAAAATGGGCCTCTTTTTCTACTTATGGCGTGGATAAACGCAAGAAGTAATCAGTTATAAATTTCAAACAAACAACCTTTGTTTCAGGGGTATAACTGTTAATTATTCATCAGTTAGCAACGATTGTAGACCTGTAATATAGTTATGTGGTGTGACTTATATGACATAATTTTTGATGTTAATCGTTTTTGTAACATTTTCATAAACTTTATCCGATATCAATCATTGTTTACTAATGAATGTTTGAATCGTTTAATTTGTTTCATTTCATGCCTACACCTACTCAAAAATCCCCATTCATTGATTTCTTTCCCTCATTTATGCTGTCACAACCTGTCGTTAATAGATTTTTTACATGAATCATTTTAACCATGCGTCATAAAGTTCTAAAGGGTTTGAAATGTGGTCTGATCACCTACGTTTTATGTTATTTGTAGCACCGACTGTACCGAAACCGAAGGGATTCTGTATTTCTTTGGCGGCTTTGTTAAGAGATCAAGATATTTAGGGGGATTATTGCGTACCGTGTTCGTCTTTAGGGTTTTAGTTTTTGTTCGATTAAAACTATTGAGAGAAATAATGTCGTTTCGTTCTTCTAAGACGAGTGAAAATACTTTTATGATATCTACGTGCGTAAAAATCTTATCAAATAATCTCAAGAATAAAGCATAAGCGAATCTCAGGTTCCCCTAATGTAATTCCTCATGTGTTCAAAAGATATAGTCCTTGAGAAAGAATCTAATAAGCTGCGGAAAAACGAACTGAATAAAATGCTTTTCACTGCGGAGTTGGGAACTTGTTGAATGTGAACTGTATTTATTTTATAATATGGAATTTGTCTAAAATGGGGGAAGAAGCAGAGATGAAATAAAACTATAATTTTTGTCAGAAGTGCTAGTATTTTGGTAACACTAACAAATATTGTTGTCGCAACTAGAAGAAAGAGTGAGGAAAAGTATTTGAAAAATAGTATTGTACCAGTAACACAGAAATTGTTTGTTTAATAATGGAAGTCCATTTCCCATTAGCGCTATGTATTTAGATAACAGAACAGGTGGGTCATTCAATAATATTGTACTACTATTATTTATAACAATTTTAATTATAAACAAGACATAAACTGAAGAAAACATCTACCAGTGTATCCACCATATTTGAGATGACAGTTATACTTATATAAATATTATATTATATCATATTATAACTCTCGCTCCCGTTGACGGTTTATAATCATAATCATCTCAATTTTGGTAGATAATTTACTATTTAGTTTGTGTTTGTTACATTTAAATATAACTTTTTCTCTAGTTTAATTTCCAACCTTTCATCTTTTTTTTACTCATGTGCACGTAAAAATTCTCCCTTTTTACGATAACGCAAGTTATGCGTCCGTGCAAAGTCACCATACAAATATTTAAAATTAAGTCATAAAATACGTACATATCCCTTACCTCGCATTTCGGAAACATTTAATACGCACAAAGTCTAGCGAAGGCGTCGCGACGGGTGGCATCGCAATGACTCACCATAACGACGCCACGTAGGTGACGCCAAGCTCACAGGCGCCAGGTAAAAACGCAATTATAAGGGTGTAACACTTTATTTTTATTATAAGATATTAAATCGCCTACGTTCGAAATTTGAATTGTCGGTCTAAGTGTGACTTTTTGAAGGCGTTGACGTCTACGTTAAGAAGACTGTAAGATAAGAGATTTGGTGGCGACGACGAGACAGTGCGTTGAGGGAATGCAGAAGCGTCGCATCGCGTGTGGCGTCATTCATACCTGCGTCGTGACGCCGAGTTTTATCTACCACTACATCGACGATTCCTACTACAGTAATTTGCATAACGCAATCGAACGAATTGCTCTTTAATTTCGCTTTCGATGGCACGAGCCTGAGAATGGTTTTAAATTTTTATGAGGGGCTACGTTACAAGGTGGGCGTTACTTGTCTGCGCGATTCATGAATTTTTCGTGCTTTCGAGTTTTGAGAAATTTGGTAAAGATTTGAATTTTTAATGTTGGTTGAATGGGTTTACAACAGATATTACGAATAATAGAATCTACAATCAGTGCTTAGATCTGGTTAAAAATTATTGTCTGTCTTTGAAAAACTTGAATCTTAAATAGAAAAAAAATTGCAAAAGATTTTTTTAAAATTGCAAAATACGATTTTTAGGATATTAATTCTTGTTCAATTTAATTTTATAAAATTATTTAATAGCTTTCAAATTTTTGGAGTTTTTGTATTTTTTTTTGTCCCCTGAACCCACTAAATGCTTTGATCTCTTTAGATTTTTTTTATTCTTTAGGTTTGGTATATTTATGGTATTTAGCACATTATTTTAAAATGCCTGTATCTGTATAAATCATTGGTATGTTAAGTGAGTTTGATGCTTCGATTTCTTTTTTTACAATTTTTCCACAGAATAGAACAGAATAGAATAGAATAGAATTGAAATTAGATTTGTTTAATTTTTACTAATACTCATATTTTCTAAATTTTCTAGATCTTTCCTATTTTTTGGATACCTAATGTGTTTTTTTTCATTTTTTTAAATTTTGTTAAACTATTTAGATATTTTCAAATTTATAGAACTTTTTTTGAATTTTATAAGATTATCTGAATTTTTAGAATTAATTATCTTTTCCACAATGTGTCTGAGTTTTTAAGATTTCTATATTCTTTAGATTTTTTTAAATTTTCTCAAGTACTTTGAATTTTTTTATTTGTTTAATTTTATAGATTATTGTGGTTTTCATATTTGTTAGATTTATTTAGAAGCTTGGTTTCTATTGCAAACTTTCGATTTCTTAGATGCATCGAAGACTTAAACCCCTTCAATTTTAAGATTTTTCGATTTTTCAAGATTTTACTGTACACTTTCGATATACATTTGTTACTTTTAATAAATATTAAAAATTACTAATTACCTCTACTATGTGTCAACAAAATAAGAATTAAATGTAAGAAATTGTTTGAAATTCATCAATATTTAAAAGAAAAAAAGATTTACAAAACTTTCAATTTTAGAATTATTTAAACTTTAAAAAGTCTTAAACATATGAAAATCAATCATCTTAAGGTAATCAAAAATTTTGATAATATCGCATAACAGAAAGGTTCTTCGAAATTTAAAATATCTTAGGTATGTAAGTTTTAGATTTAATAAATAATACTAAAATAACTAAAAAAAAAATTGGACGGCTTTATAAACATTTACATAAAAAGCATAAAAATCTGTTTTATAGACCATCTGTTTAAATATACTTTACAAACTGAACCTAAATTTATTACAGTGATGTACAGTCAAATAATTATGCGGCAAATCTACAATATCAGCAGTATATATACTTGTTGAGAGTAGGTAAACAGACGACTTTCTGCTTTAGAGTATTCTTACGGTGTTGTGCACTACTAAGATTCGAGTAACGTTAGCAGAAGCTATTAAAAGTTAAATTAACAATAAGTTAGAAAATTGAAATAATAAAAAATTTAAAAGATTCTAATGTTGAAGAAAACGTTTTATCCTTGAGATTTTAAAAACGATTTTCAAAATAAAAAATCACATCTTAAGTGGCTCCGGATTTTTTTTTTACTTTCCAGAAGATTGTAAAACTAGTGAAAATTGTTCTGAAATTGTTTCTAGTTTTAGAAATTCCAAAATTATAAAAAATTAGTATGCACTGAAAAAAACTAAAATTGTTGAAAATTGTATTTGATATTTCTTGGAATTTTGATAATTATATTTGACATCAAAAGTTTTAAACGGTTTAAAAACTTTAAAAAGTTCAAATAGCTATAAAAAACCTCTTGATTTAAAAACTTGAAGTTAAAAATATTCTATTCATTTATGGCCACTTGTTTCAATAATTTAAGGGGGGAAATAGGTGTAGAAGCTTCAAAAAATTCAATTTTTTTTCTTTTCATAAATCGATCGCAGAACCATTCAAAAAAATATTTTGAAAATTTCAAAATAAAATTCTATGCCTAAGAGTTATAAGCGACTGAGTGAATGTCCGGTTGGAGCGCGTGGCATGTAGTACGGATCCGTAGCAGCTAGTCATTCTAGAACTATCTGGAAGGTATTAAAAATAAGAAACACTTTAGAAGATGATTTTTTGTTTCTTAGATAAATAATTTTTGAAAGTGTGAAAAATTTTAAATTTCACACCGACTTTTATTGCAACCGTTTCCTTAGGTACATAAATAAACGCGTCTTTCTCGAAATTACTTTTTCGAATTTGTGTACACTCTAGCATCAGTTTAATTCTCAATTCTCAATTCTAAACAATATCTTTCTTTTTACAATTTTTTTATTGCAAAAAATGTACAAAAAATGGTAAAAAATCCTAAATTTTCACATTCTCCAGAAAAATATTAATTTTCGATTTTTTTTGTGGGGATGGAGGTTCAAATGGAAGAAATACTTATAAAAAAAAGTATTTTTTTTTGAAAAATTGATTTCGGATGAAAATTGTGACCTCCAGGATGTACACAAATTGGCCAGCCGAATGGCGACTTACAATGCACGGCAGCTGATATCTCTGACATTTTTCGAAGAAAATGTTTGAAAATTTCATAATATACTCTTGAATATATGTATAACATAATTCCATGATATAAATAAAAAATATATATTCCCTATGTGTTTAAAAAAATTGTAAAAATACGCCGTACTACACATACACTTACACCTATTTTCCCCCTTTAAATTACTTAAAATTAAGTATTTGCTCAAAACCAAGGAAACCATTGATCAAATAATTGTATTTAAGGATGGTGGAAGAACTTAAGTATTAAAAACCTTGGTCAGTGTTAGTATCTCTGCAAATATAAGAATTTTCTTAAAACAGAACCAACTTATTTACTAGTTTTAACTTAATCTACATTAAATTTATTTTATATTTATTTTCGATTTTTAATGATAACAGTAAGGAATCACTATTTCTAGGTTTGTAATTTAAATTTTATTTCCAAATAAAATCTAGAAGTCTTGTGTAACATTTTGATAAAATTTTGGTTTATTTCTTAAATCGTTTGTGGGAATCTAAATCTTGATGTTCCTTACATTATTACGCTTAAACAAAAATAAAAACGAAAAAATCTGCCCCAATTGCCAACCGAGTAACATTCACCTCCCTCCTGACCTATCACTCAGTGTAATTAATATTTTGTCCAGTTTGCTCCCTTTTTGCAAACTCACTCTTTCATGGACAAAAAACTACTCTCCCTTTGTCAAAAAATCTGCCGCAAAGAGCTAACACTAAACCAAACAAGGGCGACGTTAGGTAAATGTGTGGGAACGGCTTCATCAGCCACCGTCCACGAAGATTACAACACTCCCGGGACGCCGACGCACGTGCTGACGAAGGGCGTCATGTCGAAGGGCACGCGTACGAGCTTACGTTATCGAATTGCGACAAAAAGCCTTTTGTACAAATTATAATAGCGATACTCCCTAGCCCATGAGATTCTCATGGTCCACGACGTTGATAGGCAAGTTGTGAAATTAACTGCGAAAGTAGCATAACTGACGTCTAGTTCAGAGTTTTATTTGGCTTGCACATCGATCTGTCGTCACAACAGATTTTTGTTGTTGAAAAGAAATTTTCCAAGATTTATTTTGTGTGATCGCGCACACATCAAAGGACCAATCTGATCGGCTTTCGGAGCGAGCTCTTGATAGATATTTGATATAATTTATTCATGGGGCGAGTGCAGCAGCAACAGCACCAATATGCCACATAAGAGGCTTACGACTCTAGACACATTAAAATCGTATCAAATATGCATATCGCTGGCTGCATTTACCTCAGGATTTGGACCGGGACTGCCAGTTTTCAGACTGAGTAGACATGTATTTTGCAGGAAGGATCGTAATGGAACGAAAAGACGAATTCAATACGATTTATCTTTAAATAAAACGACCCAAATGTACACTGATTTGGGGAATTAAGCTTATCTAACTTATACCCATAATTCAGGTTTATGTATATTGCGAAAATTAATAACGTAAATAGATTGATACATATTCGATGAGATCATATAAATGGTGTTATAATTTTTTTTTCACTTATCGTAATGACATATGTTTGTATCAAGGATTTAATTCAACTAACAGAATTGGATCAAATAATTTTTGGCTTATTGAAATGTTGATTTTAGGGTCATAAATTTAAGATAAAAATGATTTTGTGTTTTGTGCATTATTTTTGGGTGATAGTATAGGGAACAATTTTTTTTTCTTTATTTAACATTTGATAAAAGAAATCCATATAATTTCTACGTAAATACAACGTATGTAGATGTGTACACTGGTAATAATATACACTTTATATTTGAAAGCTATCAACACAAAGATTAGCTCCTCTTAATTAATATTAGCCGACAAAGGTGGGACCGATCTAGAAATTTAATAAATCGTATCTTTCCAACTAATAGTTAATTTTTTTTTTCTTGCAAACTTTTACGTTGTAGTGCAGAATTTGTTTTCAGCAAAAATATATTTGTACCAGATAAATTTGTCATCCAGCTTGTCAAATCATCTTTAACACAGTTAATATTAGTACGACAAAAAGATTCAACTAAAATTATTAGAAAAGAAATTGAAGGTACGTTTATTACAAATAATATTTTTTGTCCGAAATAAAAATTTTCTCATAAAATTTTCAACCGAAAAACAATTCGTGGTGTAACTTTTTCTTCAAATTTTGTTTGAAAATTAACACGTAGGTGTTACATTTGGAACATCAAATTCGTTTCTTTCGCCGACTTATGTAGTCATTGAAACAACTGATCTATAATTTGTTACAAAAAAAATTCTAAACAAATTATACCACTTATAATTATATACAAAGTGTCTAAAGTAAAATTTAATTAAATTAGTCACGCACGTACTTCGAGGTATAACACTGAACAGTGTAGTACAACTTGAGACATTTCCGACACCTGTATATGATGAAAACTTTGGACGTCTTACATAATTTATTGCAAATTCAAAATATTTAAAAAAGATTAGAGAATCTAAACAATCTAGAAAACCTAGAAGATCTACATAATGTAATCTAGAAAACTGGGAGAATGCAAATAATAAACAATTCAAAAAAATCTAGGTAGGTCTAGAATCGAAAAACTGTATGAATTAGAGCATAGGCATGGAAAATGTAAACAATTTGGAGAATATTTCAAATCTAAAAATTTAAGATTCCAAAGAGTGCAAAATATCCAAAAAAAGTTTAGAGAATGCAAAAGATTGAAAGATTACAAGATACAAAAAAAAATAATCTAATTATTTTAAAGATTTTTAAAAGCAGTACTAAATTCGCTTTACTGACAAAAATGACACTCAAATTTTGGTGTCTTATGGCTATTTGCACGGACATTATTCTAAATTAATGAAAAACCAAGAAAATCATTATTCTAACGATTGTAGTGAATGAAGCATTGCTTAACATTAAAAAACTTTGGTACAAATAGATATTAAAGTTCTAGTTAACTATTTTGAAAATTAGTTAAACTCGTCCGAACTTGAAGAGTTCAAAGAATCTACTAGCAATGGATTTATAACAATTTTATATATATTTTTAAAAATATTATGCTAGTATGATTTTTGACGTAACATATATAAACGAGAAAATACAAAACCCGATTTCTACCTGCAGCTCTTAGATAGAATAATAACAAAAAAAAAAACAAAATTACAATTTTGGGAGAATTAAATAATTAATACTTATAGGCACATTTAAAGCTGAGAGACAAAATGCGGTATTAGACGTTGGAAAAATATACAAGCAATTAATAAAAAAAAACAAAGAAATAATGGAACGGATACATTACAACGAAAAAAAAATGTATGTGTAATGAAGAAATTTAAATTTTATTGAAATAAAAGCACAGATTAGTAGAGATTAATAGACAACGCAATATAATTACAGATAATTTTAGAACACAATTAAAACACTTAATGGAATAAAACAAGTGAATAGTTTTAAAGACAAAAATGGTAAACTACAAATCGAATCAACTCTTAAAAACGTGAAAAAGTTACTAGGAAAAATTTAAAATCGAAGGATAGAAAATAAAAATAAACAAAAAGAATACTATAAAAATTATACACAGCTAGATAATAGATCTATTCTTGATCACTTGGTGTTTTTAAGATTAAAAAATATATTGAAAAACCCCTACACCAAACACACACTTTTGAAACACACTAACATATGTTTCGGTATCCATGATACCATCATCAGAGTGATGATTAAACAGCTAGATAAGTTCAGGCGGAGAAAGAACGAAAGCAAGTGAAGACAACTTCAACTCAAAAATGATATGAATGGATAAGTAAGCGCTGGGGAAGAAAACCGACCATAGAATATATACGGTGTTTTTGAAATGTCTGTACAAAATAAAGATTATAATAATTTATGACGAGTTAAAAAAATTAAAAAAGGTTTAATTATAACTTTTTGTATTGTGGATAAATTTAAGAAAAAAATTAATAAAAAAAATCTATGCGCCATTAAGATAAGATCTGATTCTAACTGAAAAAAGTGATAAGAGTTGTTAATCAAAACCAATAGAATTTTCAAAATGGGTATGTTAGTCAATAGAAAAACAGTTATTCGTATCACTAGGCAAAAAACTGCATTTTTGCGAGTGCAAGTAAAGTTTGAGGTCGTAGATCGAGACCCTCACGTACGAGTGCTCTGTTTATGGACGTGTGATCCACAGATCTACAGAACATTTTAGGCTTAAAAAATACGTTTATTAAAAAAAAACAAAAAGACCATAGGGTTATTTTACAAGTCTACACTTCTCAAAGAATTGCTTTCTGGACGATTTAGACAAACGGAAATTTAGTTTTTCTGACCTAGTGATCTAATTAATTATTCCAAATCTAGACCTTTTAAAGAGTCGCTTTTTGGACGACTTGGACAAATGGATGTTGCTGGCCGGAGAACTAAAAAATGCTTTTTATCAAGATATTGTTAGTCAAGTTAAAACTTTTTTTGTGTTGTGACCACCTATTCAAAAAATTCTATTTTCGTAACGTGTTTAGGCGTAGTAAGCCCGCGAAATAGGGTTTTTTTCCTTCGAGAATTTTATAATTAAAAATTATATTATGTTGCTAACAGCAATTTCTAAGTATGTAGGATCAATTTGAACATACATTTCAAAATCTTTCTCTATACAAATAAGCCTGAAGATTCCTGAGGAATAGGAACACTACATTATGATCCTTATAAAAAAAAATTACACTAACTGCAAAAATTACAAAGATATATGTCTCGCTTTCACTTTCAAAGCATACACAAAAATAGTAAAAAAAAGACTTACCAAAATCATATGTAAAAAACGTGTAGAATAGAAACGAGCAGCATTACGACCGAAGAGAAAGATAAACAATATATTTATCATTATATAGAAAGAAGAATGGAAATTTGCGAGAAATTACTTTTAACTTTTATATTCTTATGAGTAACATTTGATAGAATAGACAAAATGCGGTAGCGACATACATGCAACAACTAGAAATACTACGAAAACTAATTCAAGAATTCAAAAAAATATTTAAGGACTAAAAGCAAAAGCTTAACTAAAAGAACATAGATCAAAAAATTCATTATGGAAATGATGTGAAACAAGGCGATCTACTTTTCATTATTGCCACAGACATCCACAACAGTGAAAATTAATTATTTAAGGAATATCACAACATAAAATGAGATTGTAAGTAGTATAAACCAATATTTCGTCTTCTAATAAGATTTGTGATAAACTACAAATTGCTCCTAAAGTAATTTATAACTTCCAATATTTTTTTTTCTTTGGAGCCTTTAAATTGTTGCTGATATCCAGAGTCGGTATATATATATATTTTTGCAAAAAAAGTTTTTAGTTCGACTCTGATTTTCAAGGACTGTTTATGTAAATGAGGGTAGTAATGGTGGGTATTGTAAATTACTTTAGAGGGGTGGTTAACAATAATGAAAATATAATTGGGTTAGTTTGAAGCGCTACATAATTTCTACATATAAAAAATATCGTATTTATATCTTAATAATTAAAAGGGCTCATAGGCCAAGACATAAGTGTTGGCGAAGCCTATTTTACCCAAACTGGACTAAAAGATACGAAATAAAAAAAAAATCGAATCAATTTGGTGGATCTTTGTTGAACATTTTAGATTGATCTTGCTGTGTTATCGTGACAAAAGAACAAAACTGTCAACCTACATGAAATTTTAAATTCTCGTTATTATTGCGTGTTACCTGAAAATTACTTAAAGTTATAGTTTCAGCTAACTCTAAAAAAAAATATCTGCAAAATTTCGTTCATGAAAAGGTATAACATGTTGTAAATATGTGAGTTTAAAAAAGACTTCTGTCTTCCTGTTTTTTTATTTATTTCTCCCGTTTCATTTCTCGGAAATCCGACCAATAAAATCAATACACCCATCGTATTTGTCGCGATTCAAATATATGCATACCGCAAGGAATATTGAAGACCACGTGTTGTACATACCCTCCCCTATCGCTTTTTCTCGGAAACTCGGACAACCTCTAATAAACTTTCCCGTCTTTGTAATCGAACAATTGTATATGTAATAATTATTCTACTTCTGGTTTTCGTGCAATTCATTCTATATGCAAGGGCTTCGCCATTGTCTCCAAAACGCACATGCAACCTCCATCGATAATATCCGAGACCACTTGCTACTAATATTTTATTAGTCTTAATATTTTAAAATTGGCGGTCACTTCGATGTTATCAAAATACTACATACGTATATAGAGGTGTTCGGAAAGACACCTGCGCTATCTGTCGACGGGTTAGAAGGACCGAGAGTTACCTGGGCAGCTGTGCATGACGTCACGCGACAGATGTGCACCCGACACGGCTGGCTTCCTACATGGGGTGCATGTCCATAGATTAAGACCACTAGCTCGATAACCAAAGCCACGCGAATTTATTTATATGGACCAGTGCCCATGCATTTTGATTTGGATCCGGGTGCTGACAAAGATAATAAGCTCCCACAGATAATGGAATTTACACACTTATTTTTTCAAAAATGCCACCTTTTTTTTCAAAGGCAGGTCTATTTTTTTATTTTGATAGCAAATTGAGCAAAGACAGATCTGGTGCTTGGAGCAACAAGTAGATAAGTCGGAGCCTGGAAATTTCAGAATCACTTTTTCGATTGAGATACCGATATTTTTCGAGGTTTTCAAGCTGATAAATGTACTTTGATTTCCTAATAATCTAGCACACTAAAGGAATGATTAGATAATGGACTAACAAACACTTCAAACTTTGTAACTCTTCTTCCGTAAGCAAGTAGCATAACTAATCAAACATTTCGGATCAGCATGAAACTGTTTGATCGGCCGATACTGGGGATTCCATACAAAAAAATTGAAGGGGAATTCAAATACATGTTCAATGTTCAGTGTTACTGTAGCCATATGGCCTCTTCAACTATTCTTAATTGGCCGAGAATGGCAGTGATTTGCAATATAGCTCTTTGTTCACCGACCGCCCCTATCATTCTTTACTAACAAAAATATTCACAGATAAAAATAACAAAGGTTATTCAATGTTCGACAAGTTCAAGATCATTGTCGTGCGGGTATTCGTCATTTAGGACTAAACTTCTTCAGTAACAGCCTATGACGCCTTTAATAAAGAGGATACAAGGACTGTTTTCAAAACGGATATTCGCTGTTTGTTATAAGACGAACATGTGTTAAAATTCGAGGATAATCATAATGCGGGCAATTTTATGGTTCGAAGTGTGCGATTAGGACGCAAGACAATCAAATTTTCAATGAACAAGGGGAGTGAGGAAGAGAAAAATACTCGAACAAAACAAAGTAGTTGAGAGAAGAAATTGTATGACGATTGGTAACTTGTCGAATGATAGTTTGCACCAGTTTAATTTGGCACTATTTTTTTTTGTGAAATAGTTGATTATTATTGTAAAGTGACACATGAAAATCTTGTGTCAGAGAAATGTAAAATTTTGTCTCTTTAAATAGTAGCTTAAATCTAGAGGTAAAATCTTTAACAAGGACCTAGTAGATTCAACTAAAATTAGTGATGCAACCACAAAGGCCGCTAATATTTTATCACATACCATATTTTAAATAAAAAATCAGTTATGTAAATTATAGTTTTAAAAAAATGATTTGGGGCACGCTTAGGTATAGGTAGTATTGTTAATATAAACTAGCATTTAGTTTTATATGTATTTATGCATTAAAATATATTTTTTTGTTTTAAAAATAAACAGCATGTATTTTGAAACCATATACTACAGTTCTGATAAAAGTAAAAAAGTACCAATAAAGAGATAATCTTGAATAATCACAAAACGGAAAATAAATTGGTTTTTTTTTATATATCTAAACAATTCAGGAGATTTAAAGCAATAAAAAATTTAAGCAATCTAAGAAATATATACAAAATATTTGAAGAAAGATTGTAGACAAATTCAAACAAATGTCAAAAAATTTAAAATTGCAAAAGATCAATAGAAAACAACAAAGATGCTACACAATTTTAAAAATCTAAAAATTACGAAAAATGATAAAAAATGGCACGATCTAGAGCATCCAAATGAACCTGAGCTTCCAAGATGTTCAAAAAATCTAAAAACTCTATAAAACCCAAAAGATTTCTATATCGATTTAACAAATATTTTAAAAATGTCTTAGGGTTAAAAAGATGCAAATACATAGTCTAAAAAGAAGTTTACAATCGAAAAAAAAATACATAAATATTAATAAATCTAGAGAATTTAAAAAATTCAAAAATATATGAATATAAAACATCAACACGTTCACGCGCCCAATATACTCAAAAAAAAACTCAATTATGTAAAGATTTTAATTTTAAAAATTTTAAAAATTCGAAATCTAAAGCATCAAAAAGTGCAAAAATTAAGAATCTTAAAAACATGCAAAGAAAATCAAAACTTTGCAACATACACAAAGATTTTAAAAACAGGTTAAACAATCCAAAAAATCTAACAAATTCAAAGAAGCTAAACAGTCCGTCAGTTTAAAGTTGTTTCAAAAATTTCAAGGATTACGCAGAATAAAAAAAAATGTAAAGTATTGAAAGTATCCGAGTACTCTAATGACTATTCCTGCACATTTCTTAAGCCAGTTACATATTTTATCAAAGTTCGATGCATAACTTTAATTCTTTAGACTTTAGCTCACTCAGCCTCTTTTTGGTTTTATATATTTTTGCCTTCATTTCTAAGGTATTCAAGCTAATTTAAATTAATAATGATTGATATGTATTTATACCTAAGTTGTAAATTTAAATACAAATTATCTGATTATTTTTTTAAACAAAACCTAATTTCAAAATTTTCTCGTTTTGGAATTTGACCGTACAAAGTACACTGGTATTATTTTTAAATTTTATTTTTTTTGTAAAAACAATATACGAAAAAAAATTTTTGATGTCTTACTACTTTCGGAACGCTGGCTCATTACAATATTTTTGCCCGGGAAATTATGCGACTCTTCCGTGACTTGGATGGTAAAGACTTTTATGTGCTATTGTAAGTTAATATTTATTACATACAAACAAGCAATAGTCAGACCAGGTACTTTCTTAATTTTTTACACAATTTACTTAAAATTATTTTATTTTCATGATTTGTATGTAAATAACTATTAAGTGCTAAATGCGCAACACTTAGGTTTAAAACCCAAGATATAAAAAAAGCCCACGTGATCAATGAACGGCTTCCTTCCACCCATTTTTTTTATCCATTTCCTGCACCAACACTTTCGTTCCAGAGAATTTCATCAACCGATTAAATAAAGAATAAAAGGATACCCGACCCAGTTCCATTGTCACCCTTATGAAACATAATGCTCCGTAAATCCCTTCAAAGATATTTATCGATAAATAGACAACAAAAAGTGTTTTATTAGGGGCGCCTTTATTCTTAAAAATGGCACATGGTCTTCCTCCACCACTTTCAATATTATTAAAAATCGTCGGAAATGTCTTATTGCTTCCCACCAGTTCCGCATTTTCTACTTAAAGCTTAGTCACTGATGCGTTTATCATATTTGTAATAATAGATTACAGCAATTTTTCCCCTCGCATTAGACATTTATGCGTCCTTATCCAGGATTTTTGAACTAATGATCACGCAACACAAGTAAGGTTGGTTCAGGGCAGTAAAGGGTCCTGTTAAAATATCCACGTAAATTGCTGAACTGAGGGGTAAAATGCCGTGGTGATTCACTCATTTTCCTGTAGCGTACACACGCACAAGACGGGGGTGAACTGGAATAAATTAAGGTAGTTGCGAGTTTGTATACCCCTTTTTCAAACTCTTTCAAGTAATTAACTTAAATATAGACGTTTATTTTTATTTCGTGGACTTTTTATAGGGAAAAATTGATTCTTATCTTGTTAGCGTCTCCATTGTCGGACGAAAGTCGAAAATTGGAAGTGAATTGGATTTTACTATAAGAGGTGCGAAAAGTGAAGGAACATCTTATCGAATACGCTTCTATTCATGTGGGAGTTGCTCAAGGTAAAAGGAAATACTGATAACTTTTAACGCCCTCTAAATATATTCTGCAATATTTTTTGTAGCCGAAAATAAAATTTCAAATTTTATAAGAAAAGAAAATGCTATTTTTAGTTAAACGATCATGTGGCCCGGAAATGATCATGAATTTATCTATGGATGTGATAAATAAGTGTTTGTCAGCTCTAAACGTGAGAATTTAATTACCTAAATACATATTCTGTTTTAGATATCATATCGAACACGAAAGCTAAAATTAACTTAAACCTTCATGTTAGAATTTGATTCAAATTACAGTGTGAATAGTATTAATTATCAGATGCAGAGGGTTGCTTGAATTCAAAAATTAGATTATCAAAGGATTTGGATCTTAGTAATTTCGTTAAAACGGCTTAAATAATAATTTAATCTTTCGCTGTTATGATTTAATAATAATTTGTGAAATGAAAAGAATCTTATTTAATTTTTACACATGATTTTCCTCACAGTTCTAATAGTTAGTTGATAACTTTTGTGTAATCTATAAACTATTAAATTTTCCTTTGTCTTATTAGTCAAAATATATCTGTCTAAATATAACACGGCAATATTCTGTTTGTTAGCTATCCTTATATGTATATACTACACAAACTGTAACTAAAGGGGTGGCATTACTAAAAACTACACTGCGAGCCGTACTTTCCCTTTCCTATTTATAGATCGTCTATTGATATGAAAACCAATTTTGCTATACCGGAAATCTAGTTTTATCCGTAACAAAACTTGGCATGCGACGTTAAAATTTTAATATCTGCAGACAATTATTGTTTATTTGTTTTTAAACATGAAATGACATGAGTCAAGAAATTTTGAGTGAATAAAAAAATCAAAATAGTTACCTTTTTTTATTTTGGTTTTAAAAAAGAGCAGATCGTAAAAATTTTCTAATTCAAATTTTAAAAACGTCAATGTTTAAATTTTAATTGAGATATGTAACTATTATAGTACATCTTTTAGTGTCAATTGAGGGTGGACGTATAAGTAAGTATTATTCTAAATTAATGCTAATGTTAGGAATTGAGCACTTCATCAATTTAGTATTCACATTTTCTCTTAAGTTATTACTATGGCAATATGCGAAAGTTAAGTAGATTGTAAACAGTCATATTTTTAAAATTGTATAATATTTATGGTCAATTTTCTATAACTATTTAGGTCTTCATATCATAAAAAAGGATGTGAAGAGAAGAGAATACGGAATTAATTAACAGTGAAACCTGTTCTATAACTGTCCTGGTTATTTTAACAAGCGGTTAAAATTCGTGACAGTGATCAATTAAAACATCATACTTAGAAAACTATTAAAAATAGTCAGATTATAAAAAAGTTACAGACAAGGCTCTGTAGTAACTAAACCTAGTAATTTATAATTTTTCAATTCCTTTGTCAATTTTTTTTAAATTTTTCTATTTTAAGATTTATTATTCTTTACAATTTTGCAAGTTTAGAAGCTTTTTTTTGTAGATTTCTTGTTTTTGTTTGTTATGACATTTTATGCGATAATATACGCTTATTACTCTTATTATTTTAATTGAAAATGAATTTGAATGTTGCGTTCATATTTCATAAATAAGTTGCATGTTTTGTTAAATTTTCACGATTATTTTAGAAACGCAATGTTAGGAATTGAGCACTTCATCAATTTAGTATTCACATTTTCTCTTAAGTTATTACTATGGCAATATGCGAAAGTTAAGTAGATTGTAAACAGTCATATTTTTAAAATTGTATAATATTTATGGTCAATTTTCTATAACTATTTAGGTCTTCATATCATAAAAAAGGATGTGAAGAGAAGAGAATACGGAATTAATTAACAGTGAAACCTGTTCTATAACTGTCCTGGTTATTTTAACAAGCGGTTAAAATTCGTGACAGTGATCAATTAAAACATCATACTTAGAAAACTATTAAAAATAGTCAGATTATAAAAAAGTTACAGACAAGGCTCTGTAGTAACTAAACCTAGTAATTTATAATTTTTCAATTCCTTTGTCAATTTTTTTTAAATTTTTCTATTTTAAGATTTATTATTCTTTACAATTTTGCAAGTTTAGAAGCTTTTTTTTGTAGATTTCTTGTTTTTGTTTGTTATGACATTTTATGCGATAATATACGCTTATTACTCTTATTATTTTAATTGAAAATGAATTTGAATGTTGCGTTCATATTTCATAAATAAGTTGCATGTTTTGTTAAATTTTCACGATTATTTTAGAAACGCACCGTGTTATTTACCACCGCCCTAAAATTTTTCCAATAGTTCATTGGATACAAATAAATCAATTTCATGTAAGACTGTATTGAATTAATACCTAAAAGATCTAGTTAATCTATAACGTATTTTTCCGTATTTTGTAATATAATTTGGTAATAAATGTTTTGTAAACATTTTTGAATATATTCCGCAGTCTTGTAAGCAACTTTTACAATTTTTACCTCTGACGAATTTTGTAGTTAAGAACTGTATAGACAAATTATAATTTTTTTGTATTATCAAATTTTGTAAATATTAGTTTATACAGATTTTGTATTTATGAACATTTTTTAATTTTTAATTTTTAATTTTACTTTAAATTCTCAGAAAATAATATATAAATATATATATAAAATAATAAGTAAATAATTTTCCAATAAGCTTTTTTAGTTGACTTTATAATTTTTGCATTACAATTGATACAAATTTTTGATTTTGTAGTTTCAAACAAAAGTAGACATATAATAAGAAGAATATATGCTACAATAAAAAACATTAAATAATAAAACGAAAGATAATTAAAAAAAATCCTTAATATTAGAAAAATTAAAATATAAAAATGTTTATTGTACAATATAAAATAGTTTAGTTATTTTTTTTTGTTTTTTTTTGGGAACCAAAAATTTTTTTTTTCGGCAGCACAAAACTCTTACAAAGTACACGATTGTTAAGTGCTTTTCTACAGGCCTTGAAAATTAGCTCTACGGACCTCGCTCATTCTTATTCTCGACTTACCGTTTACCCGCAATTTAAAAAAAATACTCTTAAAATAAATGTCCCGTCATATTAGTTAAGAATAGACTTCTTATTTCTTTTGGTTTTCAGTTACAAATTTTTTATTCACATGATTTTTTAAATCAATAAGATAACGAAATTTAAAGTTTGGCGTCAATAAAATAATAATTTTGAAATAGAGAAATTTAATTGCATCCATTTTAAACCCAAAGTTTTATTTCAGAAAAAAGAACAAATTGCGACAGAAAAATGTAAAATGTTGACTGACTATAATAGCATACCGAAAAATTAAATTATTTTTGGGTAATAGATAAATTGGCAATTTTTTTGCATGGCTACAAAGCGCTACCAACGCTGCCTAATTTGGTACAATTAAAGAAAATGTGAAAATTATATTCCCATAAGCGTAGTGGTGTAATTTTTAATTGTATACTTCGTTTCAGTTCTCGATAAACTGGAATAAGTTTTTCTTTGCGCTATTATTTTAATTACACCCCGTGTATTTTTTTATGTAAAATGTGTGAAAGAAACAGTTTTTTGAAAATATTACAGTGATTTTTACTGAAATCTGACATCTTCACAGCTTCTATTGTTATTTCTGTAAACTCTTTAAATCATATAGATCAGAGCCCAATTAATCAAAATCTTCATGGTGCGAAAAGAAGCCTCCCTAAACTCACCCATGTCTGAAAACATTCCATTAGAAACGGCCGAATGCATCCTGATTAGACCTCATCATCCATAGCGTCCCCTTGTTTGAAATTATTTTTGATACCATTCTCGATTAGGGTTTTTACTTGGTGAAAAATGTACCCATTGGTTATGGTTTGATGCGCAACGACACGCTGTTTTACTCACCATATGTGATAGTTTCCTTGTCAAAATTATTAAAATCTGGCCCTTTTCATGAAATCACTACAAAGCAAAAGAAAAATTTACCTTAATTTGAACGTCGTCTTTCGTGAATGGCAACAATAAAACCTTTAGAAGCATGCACGTGTCGGGATCCGCACGTGGCTTAAGGTATGTTCAAATTCAAAAACAACCCTCTGTATAAAAATAGAAGTGAGTCAGTGGTACTTAATAGCTGGTTTAAATGTCTGAAGAAATAAAGCACCTGCCTTTATTATGACGACAGAGTCACTCAAGGAGGGCCTTGAAGGTAAGGATCTTTACGTCACACTGACGTCATTCATTCAAGAAAGAGCAGGTAGTTTTATTTTTGCCTGTGCTATTTAAATTTAATAAGATAAGGTGACGTGACTTAAAACAATTACTTGAACACAAACATTTGAACAGAATTCAATTACTTACAATAAAAGCCTTGTAATATTTGGCTTTAATAACCATAAATTTCGCTTAATCCTCCCAAGGGTCTGTTATTAACCCGATGTGGAGCTATTAAGCCTTTGAGATACTCGATACGCCCCTTTTTAAGAGTCTTTCATTACTTAACAATAAATCGCGGAATTTTGCTTTTACAGTTATTTTAGATATAAAATTTATAACAGTAAAAAGAATGCGAGGTAATCACAGAGTGATTGTTGTAGAAGACCAGGTGTACGTTGGTAAGGGGGGGCTTCCACGTGCCCAGCAGCTGGCTTAGGGTGCCACCCCATTTACTATTATGGCACACATGCCGTGACGTATGTGCGCGTATGTGTGTGTCACCTTCATACACACATTGTCAACTTCGTAAATATGCAAATAGGTTTTTGCTCTATTGTTGCTGGTTTTATCTGTAAGGTTTCAGAGACAGGCTGTCGGGAAGAATGCAAATACTCATGGTATAAAACTGGTTTGAAATCGAGCAAGGTATCGATTTAATACACAAAAAATATAGGAATGACAATAAAAGGTACCAATAAATGGCCTGTACAAAATTGAACACATTGTTTATTTTTTCCCCCGTCAAATAACTAGTTAGTTCTAATTTTTTTCTTCTGGGTATTATCCTAAAAAAGTCAACTTTATATTTTTTATTATAAAAAATATAAAATTTCTCTCTGACAAGTTCTGAATGCTCAAATTTTTAAAATTTGAATTTATTTTTGGTGTTGGCTTTTCTAATTGTACTGTTCTAAAATTTTGAGTATATGCTTTATCATATTTTTGCTTTACTGACTAAGATTTTTGATTTCAGTAATTACGTGGTTTTCCAACTTCTTACAATAAGATTTTTTAACATTAATTTGTGGTTTAATTTAATTTATTTCAAATTTTTAAATTCTCATTTAATAGATTTATTAATAGGGTTTGAAGATTTCGTTTTTATAATGTTTTGTATTATTTTAAACATGGAGAACATTAATTAATTATTTTAAGAAACATTTTTTAGATTTTTTAAATTTGACAAATATGTTAAAATTTGGTATCGTAAACTTTTCACTTTCAAAATTTCCAAATATTCAGCAAATGTTACAGAACTAAAAATTCTGTATTTTCCATTTTCAAATTATTATATATATTATATATATTTTATATTATAACTAAATATTTTAAAAAACAAATCAAATCTATAGACTGTTAATGTACAAGTTGCGTACAAAATTTTAGTTTTATTGCACTTATAAGTTTCCTACATGTGACAAAAGTGATTTATCTTTCCACTTCTTTAAATAAATAAAATTATAAAAAAATTAGTACAAAAGAGCGTCGATTATTCGACAGGGGTGGTTCGGATAATCAAAAATTCGGATAAGTAAAATTTACCAAAAAATTAAAGAAAAAAGTGTAACATAATCAAACACGTTTTTACAAAAAACAACTTTATATAAGTAAAGTAAATAATAAAAAAATTAACGTCACCAAAAACATAAGTAGATATATACATGACTCACAAGAAAAAAGATTTCAGTAAAAAAATTCGAAAACTGTGGCAACTTAAGACTGAATCCATTTTCCTACGTTCTATTTTTTTCCGAATAATTGAACATTCGGATAACTGACGTTCGGATGATCAACGCTTAATGTAGTTATTATAATTCTTAGTAATTCCTACAACCTTTAAAAATGACAGATTCAAAAAATTGCAATTGTATAATGATAAAAAATATATCTGAAATTTTTTCTTCAATGTATTTTATAAATTTAACAATAAGATTTCTAAAATCAATAAAATGTAGCACTATAAATTGGTAGTTCCTATTAGTTTTTAAAAATTTCGTTTATTTCACAATTTAATTTTCTAGCATCGAGATTATATACTCCCAGTCGATTTTAAATTATGCACAAAGCACATAGCCAATTTTCTTCGCCCAATAAATTCCTCCGGCGCCTAATCGAACCATGAAAATTCAAAAACCCAGCTCCATAAGTGTTAGTTTATGAATATAAATCGATTCGTTTAAAATTTCCATAATTTCCTTAATTTTTAATCATCTTCTTGGTCGGAAAAAAGATTGTCCCACCATCACGCAAATGTCGCCCGCCGACATACGACAATCTTAATAATTCCACACTGACATTTGTTCGAAAGCTCGTTTGTAAAACCTAATTTTTGTATCTTAATATTGAAGCTTTCTATTAAATTTTTAATAAAACGCCACACTTAAAATTTAATAACGGCGATGTTTACTGCGAAGATAATTTAGTTCTTGAGAAAAGTGCGCTCAACTGTGTGCTGTAAATTAGCTTGGAAATTAAAAATGTTAATTTAGCAGAGACGGCTTCATCAGATTTGAAGGAATTTCTAGGATGTTATTATGTTACCTGATAATGGTGTAGCCCCGGGACGGAGTGCATTAAAATATCAAGTATCTATAACATATTTACATCAACATTTGCATTCCGGTTTGAAAACAAACAACTCAGCTACAAATAGTTCCGTTATTGGATTAAAATCGATAGAAAACTTGGTGAAATTCATAAGTAGGGGATTTTTGGGACGGCCAGGTGTGACGACGTGATCAATAATGAATCACCTTTGATTCTCAGTATAAACTAAATGAATCAGTCGAAAATTTTTAGTTACAGCAAACATATTCAGATGCTAAGATTAAAAAAATTTAGACGTTTCAAGTTGGGGTATACAGATAAGTATACACTATCTTATCAGCTGATCATAGAGTAATTGATTAACCCCTAAAATTTGGTTTATAAATACACATGCATGATTGATAAGAAGTGCTAACGCTTTATCAAAAACCCACTTTATCAATGTTCTTGTCACCTGTCTCTGCGTTTTAAAAATATACCTAAAATTTAAGATTCAGATTTTAGGGTGGAAGAAAAATTTAACTTGGATTAAAGACCTGGCGCATCCACCCAATTTTCGTATTCGAATTATTCTATATATCTTACGTATTATTCGGTTTAGAGGTAAGGTTTTTGTAATGCAAAGTTAATTTTTGTTTTTTTTTTTAATTTTAATATTAATATAGAACAGGTAATGGAGTTTATTGTTAAAACAAACACTTAATAATAATATTTCTGACTAAACTAAAACTAGCTACGCTCATATGAAACTTTATAAGATTAAAAATAAGTTCAGAAAATTTTAATTTAACTAAAGTGACAATAAATAGATAAATATTTAGAATAAAGCAAATAAGGCGAATTAACAACTAAGTTAAATAGTTAATTAACTCAAATTGGACCTAATCATAAAACTCGATTTATTTAGTCCTAAAGCTTTTCAAGCCAGTCTAACAAGAAATTAGGTAAAATAAAAAGCCACGATTTGAATTAAATGGAAAGGTTAAATTAAAAGTTGTCTTAGGTTTCACTGGGTTTAAATGAATTAATCTAAATTGTTCTAATTTAAGTAAAAGTTTGTTACTACATTACAATGAAAAAATTTAAAAAGTAAAAATATAATCATTTAATTAACCAATTAATTGGAAATAGATTGTTTGTAATTTAGGTTAGATTTATTTATAATCGGACAATGATAAAGTCGACTTAAAATGAATAAAACAAGTTAAATAAATAAGATGGCAATTAAAGTTTCTTAAATAGTAGTACATATTTCCCAATAGCTTTAGTATGGTAGAGAGCAGAAAATATACAGCAAAGCTTAGAAAAATAACTTATAATATATGCCCCAAACAATTGCAAAACTTGAATAAGCTAAAAAAATGAGTCATTTTAGATATTTCTTGAATAATTTAAATTCTATAAAACTTTTTTATTGAACAATTTGGATACTTTGGATTTTGATATCTTGTATATTCTTTAAATTTTTGTTCCAAAATCTTTAGCTTCTTCTTGCTTGAGTTGCTTGTGTTTTTTGATTTATTTAGATTTTTTAGATTTTCTAGATTTTTTAATCTGTATATATTTTTTAAATTTTTCAATAATATTTAAAATTATTAAAAAAGTTAATCAAGTAGATTACTTCAATTGCTTGGAATCTGTAGGTATAGATTCTTAAAAATTAGAGTTTTTTGTTTTTTGCTTTGTTTAAATTTTCTAGTGCCTTTAAAATTTTCGTATTTTATTTTATTCTATAAATTATTGTTTAATTATTAATTAATTAATTATTATTAATGTAATAATTATTTTTTAGGTTTTCCAGGTCTATATTTTATAGATCCTAGATATCCTTTAAATTACTTCATTGTCTTATTCTTACATTATTTGAATTCAGATTATGCAGATTTTTAAAATCTCTAGATTTTTAAATATTGTTAAAAAGTTTCAAATTGTTTTTAAAATTTTATAAGTTACATAATTCTTACATTTTTATTTTCTTAAAATGTTTACTTTTTTCGCACCATTTACGTTCTCTGGGTCTTTACTTACTTTAGATTCTGTATAACTTTAGTTCTTTAGATTTTCAAGTTTCTCTAAATTCTGTAGATTATGTGTTTTTTAGATCATTTTATTTCTTTGTATCATTGGTTTTCTTGGATTATTTAAGCGGTTTCGATGAATTCTTTAAATTTATTTTGTTTTTAGATTCTTTTAGTTCTTTAGAAATTTCATATTCTATAAAAAATATATACAATATGATTTCCAATTTTTTGTCTTTTTTCAGTACTTCTTTGTTGTTATCGAAATTCTAGTTAACATTTTAAATAGTATCGAAATAAAAAGATTATTTCTAATACAGTGGTTAACGATAATTTTAACATAAAAATTAATTTTCAAAAATTCTGCAAGCGCTGGCAATATAGTTAGCAGTATCAATATAGTTCTTTATCTTCAACATTCTTGATTAAAATAAAGAAAAAAATACAAAAGAAATTAACCTGCTTGTAGGTTGAGTACTAGTAAGAATGATTTAGTCAACCATGTTGAACTCCATGGATAATATCTTATTACCTATTATAATGAAAGAGCTATGGCTAAATGTTCCAAATCGGATTAATTAAATTAGAGTTGAATCAAAGTATTAAGAGATTTAAACTAAACTACATGGGATGACAAAGATTTATCAAGTCGAAATAAAATAAAGTCACAAGTATACAGAATACATTTGGTCAAACTACACTTAAAGTAAATTTATAGAAAGGAAACTAAATTTTTAATCAATAATTGAATTGAATTGAATTCATTATTATTAGATACTATTACTTTACATGTAAAATTATAAAATGTAATTACTTGTCAATTGATTGAACATTTTTTTTTCTATAACAAAAGTGACTAATTAGAAACTCGTATATAAGTGCGACCCTGATTATAGTTCTATCTTACTTTTGGATTTGATATGGAGGTAGTTTTAATATAAATTTATATTTTCAGGTGTGTGTGAACAAAGTTTTGCTCAAAATACCTCCAATATCGGATGCCTTAAACTTGAAAACCTATTAGATAGTATTGATTGAAATTCGAGCTACATAACGAGGAAATTTAATAGATTGTGTAAGTACACGTTCATTTACGTAAAGAATTCCAAGAATGATATTTTTATCCTCGCTTTTTCTCTTTATTTAATGCCATGCAGGGAAATCAAACTTCATCATGTTCATCCACCCACCTATAACGCAGTTCAGAAGAAATAATTTTCTAATATATAATTTAAGAAATCAATATTACCTTCGCTATTTATCTATTCTTAGTTGATAACGCAAATGTTTCCAACTATGTACACACAATGAACATCGGTAAATATTTTCGTAAATTGCCAGTGACATTCTTCAATAAGGATCGGAATTCGCTAGTAACAGCTCAATTTGTTCCGTAATTTCTTTCATAGGGGTCGAAACATCCCCTGTAGATTTTGTATCCGATAAAAAATTCACTTTATTGGGAACCACCGATGATAAGTAAGAGTGTTGACCCCCCGCCAGCGAGAGAAGCAGACACACCGGGTCTTAGTTGCAGCTGCGGCTCCTTTGTTACCGATATAAGGGTGAAAGGTAAAGGGTGGAGGGCACGCGTCTGCACACCCCCTTTCCTCCTCAGTGCATTACCTGCAATACACTCTACTAATGAAGTAAACTTTGTTGTGAGCTCAACCGTTTAATTAAATTCGGGTTCTTTCAGCACAGCAGGTCAGGATCAAAGACCGTTATTTTTGATATAATTGGCGTCTGTGTAGTTCTTATCAATGTCTTCAACACCTGATAAGAATGTAAAACAGGTGTCAAATTATGGATTGGCAACAGGTGTCGTGTTGTTGATGTGAATGTAGTTCAGGAATAATAAGACACCCTCCTTTAAGGTGTGTTCCTTTGAAATCACGGCGACCCACTGAGGGGTTGTTAAGTAGCTTCGGTTGCACTTGTGAAGACACGGATGTTGAACAGTCAATGGTCGGTGACTTGAGGGGATGTTCGAAGATTTTCCCACAAAGGGAAGATGTCTTTAGCTTATCTCATTAAAATTCATGCACCGATGAGAAACAAGTGGAGAGTGAAGGTGGCGAGTGGGGAATTATAAAGTGAAAAGTGGTGACAAATCAATTAGCAATAAGTCTTCACTTAAAAAATGTGGGTGCTTATAGGTCACACGGTTTAATATAAATGGGTTCAAGTACGTTATTCAAAACTGAACTTTTATTTGTGACATATGACAAAATTATAGAACACACGAAGCATATTTTAAAAATTTTCATTCTTAAGACGAATCAAAAATTAAGATTTTTTATGATAATATGAAACTTTAAAATTTTGAATGCAATGAAAGTGAGAATAGTTACACTTTTTTACTTGCTGAATAACTGTGCCAAATTACAAAATTATCAAGCAAAAAAAATAAATTCAAGATATTTTTATTTTCAGGGCCCACCGAGCATTTCCAAGAAGAAGAAGACGTTACTTCAGTTTTTGATTGCCTTATTAGCTGTACCAAATTACATTTTTTTAGAATAGAAGAAAAAATTTTACATCAAAAATTTCAAAATTTTGAAGGCTGCATTTAATCTGTTCTGAAACTTTCGTAGGTAAAATAAAGCAGAACAACAGAAATATTATTATATTATTATATTAAATATTTTAGCATTAAAAAAAGTAATTAATATTTAAAAAGAAGTTAGTTTGAATACGGAAAATTATTAATAACTCATCTTATTTCCTACTTATGAATTATTGAAAAGATTATTAACTGGTGTTTAGGATGATAAAAGTTTAACAGAAGTTGAAAATAAAATTTTTTGCAATAAATACGCATTTGTTAAAAAGTAGTCACATACTATTAGACTAAAAGTATATAACCTTCTTAACATATTTACTCTTTTAAAAATTGCTCAAGTTTCTTGTTATGTAGGTAAGTTTTTTATTTATTGTTAACAACCTTAGCTTTTGTGTAAAAAAAATGTATTAAAACTATAAAATTTTCATTTCCTGTTTTACTGTTAAAATCTGATTTTAAAAATATAATAATTTACAGCTAATTTCTTTAACCCTTTTTTTATCTCGTACGATAAATTAGAAAGAAAAACTTTAATCATTGTTAGGTACGTAAAAATCTTAACATAATAATAACTCCGAAAAATGTGGTTTTAATAACTACTCTTAAAACCGTTGTAACCAATGTTTTATTTTTAGTTTTAAAACTTATTTGAAAATAATATCAAGCTGCGTAATTCATTAAGAAAAAAAGCAATTATTGTTAATTTTGTCGTGTCACAAAAATTAAAGTAGCACCTCTTGGTCACGTAATTATATCTTCCGGAAATGAGACATCAATAAATCTCAAATAAAATAACGGAAACACGAACTTGGGGTGCGAAAGCGCAATAACTACCGATACACTCGATAATGCACCTTGAAAAAATCGACGGTTGAGCAATTAACAAAAAAATCCCATAAGATACCGCCACCCTCTAAAAACGTCAATCGAGGGTGTAGCTGGCCATCTGCAAGGGAATCCTGCTAATGATTTGTTGTCGGAAACCGTTACAACACTATATTGTCTTTCAAAAATCGAGCATGTAAAATCCGTTATAGTGCGAGCTTTTCCGGACAACTAAGCTTCCAGATTTGCCCTCGCCAATAGTCACCGAGGGTGGAGTCCGTAACCCCTCCTAGCGCAAGCTTCTTTAGTAACTTAGGCGGGGTGAGCTCGCTTATTGGTGCTGATATTCGAGCTTTGAAAGCACGACGACTGAAAATGCAATGTAAACTTGGAGAATTCAGTCGGTTGTTGCACACCCCGAGGGATGCCTCGCGTCTATTACCAACATGAGATGGAATTCGCTGCTTTTCGTCCGACTTATAGCCAACCGACAGTCCTCCAGCGTTTGGGTCTTGAACCCCATCTTCTGTCTTCTACAGCAGTGCATCTCCAGCAGTACTTGCGTTACTCCGAACCATTAGAACTGACAGCGTATCCTTTGGATTTAAGTTTAAAGAATCAAGTGCCCATAACACCACCATGCACCCCATCACCAGGAGTCAAGAGGTCTCAATCTCCAACCCCCGAAGTGCCATCCAAGAAAAAACAGTTACCTTCAAACCCCACACCTAAGAAGAGCAAAGCTACTCGGAAACTCAACTTTGATGAAGATAACAGCTCCCCTGTTTCGGGGACCATCATTAGAGAACTTCGACCAGATGAAAACCTTGTAGTGCGTAAAGGCGACATTGACCCAGCTTTCAACGTCGTTGAAATCACCGAAGAGGCCAAAGCTGAACTTGCCAAAATCGAAAACCACATCGGAGACTACGTTTGTCGTCTTTGCAAAGAACTTTATGAAGACGCGTTTGGATTAGCTCAGCACAGGTGCTCTAGAATAGTCCATGTGGAGTATCGATGTCCAGAATGTGATAAAGTTTTCAATTGTCCAGCAAACTTAGCATCTCATAGACGCTGGCATAAACCGAGACCAACTAACAACAACAAAGAATCAAAGAATGAAGAAAATGAAGACAGTTCAGAACAATTTCCTTGTGGAGAATGTGGGAAGAGATTTAGAAGAATTGCATATTTAAGAAAACATCAAGCTATTCACCAAATTGACTGACAAAGACTTGTTCCAGTTAGGCCAATACCAAGAATGGCACCTAGATTGTGGAGGCCTCCACCTTTACCACCTGTTAACCAAGTTTCTGTTAATTCTTCAGAAAGGTATGTACCCAGTATTACGTGGTTAAACCACTTTTAAATGTAAATATTGTAAACTTTGTAAATAAGTTCGAAAAAAATGTTCTAGTCACACATCCTAGTCCTCAACACTAATCTAGTCTCTTTAATTTTTCTAGTCAATGAGTAACTTAAGTAAATTTTAGTACAAATTAGTTATATCTAGTCATTGTAATAGTTCATAAGTAATAAATAGGTTTTTATCATTTATATCTAGTCCAACTATTAATAGTCAGTTTCGTACTTTTTCATTTCTAGTCAATTTTCAGTGATTGATTTCTTTGCTTTTCTAAATTTAATATCACTTGGTGTCGTTTTATCAAAATTTATTTTTCTAATTTCAAACGTAAAACATTGAAAAAAAGAAACAAAACGTAAAAGTAACTTCCGTAAGCAATTCCAAAGGTTAGTATAGGCAATTAATTATACACTACTGTACTACAAGTCATCTAGTCTTGATAATGTGGTCTAGTCTTTATAATGTGGTCTAGTCATAGGATATTTTCCAAAAGTCTTTCATTCTTTCTTTTATATAAGTAAAATCTTGTGATAATAATTTATAGCTTTAAGCCTCTCACCAAAATCAAAATAATTGTAAGTTGTACGCATTAGGTGCCAAATTATGGAAAGGAAGCAAGCTCGCACCTTTATAAAATTAAAATATTTAGATTTAGGAAGTGCGGGCGAGGGAAAAAGTTTGCAATAAGCTTAAAGCAGCAACTTATACCACACTTTAAATTATTTTAGTAGCTGTTTTATAACAAGTGCATTATAAACTTTAGCTTTGTTTTAACCAGATGAATCGTCTTCTTTTTCTAGTCTTAAATGTTTAAGTCGCTATATATCTAGTCTTAGTTTAATTTAAGCCCCATAATTATTTAATATTTTTGTAAATTTGTACTTGCGAGTGTCTCTAGTCAAAATGTAGTGAGCCACAGGCACAAATGGTATTTTATTTTTGTAAAATGAATTCCAATAATTTCTTGATCTCGACCTGTGGACATTTAGTGTAAGCTTTGTATATTATTGTAAATTAAATGTAATCTTATGTATATAAAAGCACCGATGTATTTACCAGTGTGTTGATTTATGTATAATAAAGTTTTCCGAATTTAAACTGGCGCGTTATTTCTTCTTGGTAAATTTGTAATTTAGGTTGGTAGTAGTTGGTAGCACTGAAATTGTACAGCAGTAACCTTCAACGGTAGACAAAATATAAACAACGAAAGCTTGTTTGTTTGATTTCCCGCCCAGGTTCTCAAATGAGAAATAAGAGTTTGTAAAAAAAGTTTCGCAAATCCTTAATTATTCAAAGCATCAAGTAATGCACAACAAATATCTTTTAGGTTATGTAGTGAAACAAGGTTTTCAAAATGACCGATACTTCTGATACTGATATTGAGTATTGTGATATGGATTACAATAATTGTATAATTACCAATCGCTATGATTCTGATACAATATCAGATTCTTTCTCATCGCTTATGTATGGGTCACCGGTTCCAGGGCACTCCCAGCAAACTGAGAGTGACGACTCTGATACATCTGAGAATGCCTCAGTACATCTTGACCCAGAACGACTTGCTGATGCCACTTTAAATTTCCAGGAATTATATCAGTTCATTTTGGGAATGTTGATTAAAGTTGAGAAGTATTTGGATACTCTTGCAGAAGGTAAGGCAAACATTTTAAGGGGTTTGTTCTGAATTGTTCTTGTAGATGTGCATACTAGTCGTTTGAAAACTCATATACTTTTAATTAAAATTGCTTTAATTAAGCACTACAAACTGTATGGAATTGACAAAGTGAAAGAAGTTGATGGAGTTTTCTACACAAGCACATCTAATGCTAAAGATGTAAGAAGTATGTACTATTCATTGTCATAAAAATGTAGTGTAAATGTAAATCAGGATGTTTAATTGGTTTATTTTTCTAATGTTGCTAAATTTAATGAACTAAATGTTTATGTATTCTATAATAGATTCTTTATTGTGTTTTACTTTCTAGGTAAGAACAACTTGCATAAGATGCAGTCAAAATCAAATACAACTCCTGAAAGTAGAGGTGTGTACAAGAAAAATCTTATAAATTAAATTAGTATAATATTTTTTAGGTCATGATATGCCTTCAACCTCAAAATCTCCATCTGCATTCCCCAAAACCAAGACAAGTATGATTATTTTCATCATTTTTACGAAGTTTTGATTTTTTGGACTTTTTAGAAGATGACAGAAACATTAATTCAACAGTTGGTACAAAAGCTTTAGAAAAGATGAATAAACAAAAATTATTATCGTGGAAAATTGATAAATGTCTTGGTAGCCCTTCAACAAGGGAACAATCAAACCAAATAAATGAAGCCAATACTGGGAGCATGGACGTTGGTGTTGCCCTGTCAGATCAAAGCGTTATTTTAGAAAACAGCAAAAAACGCAAATCAATTCCTCTTAAAATTACACAGTCGCCTCGCAGTACAGCAAGAAAAAGGATTTTAGAATTTCAAATCTACAAATCAAAATCACCAAAAAAGAAATCTGCAGATCCAGGTACTTTGTTGATAAATTTTAGCACTTAGTACTCTCACCATCATAAAAGTGTTTATTTTCATGTTGAAATTTTTGATGGTTTGGGGCGTAAAATTTTGCATTTTTCAAGCTTTGCAATTGTAGATGAGATATACAAGGAATGAGTTAATTCACATTAATAGACACAATTAGAAATCCGGTTTATCCCTCTTATTAGTACATTAAGTCCATGAGTCGTATTATATCGAGCGATTAAGATAATTTGTAATTGAGTCATCCTTGATACCGAAAACGTATGTCTTTTGCGATTGATATCTTACGCTACGACGTGTCATTGATGGAGTTGACAAAGGGTTCGTTGTTGCTTACAACAAAATGGAGAACAATTTAATAAAATAAATATAATTTTCTTGAAAATTTACGTATTCTTCACAATAAAGTCTTGTTTTTTATTTAACATTTATGTGTTAATCAATTTGGACATATCGTTTTCGGTTTCAAAGATGACTCGTTTACAGATTTTTTGACCGCTCGATATATTGCCTAGTCGTTTTAATTTCCCAAAATATGAATCTTGTTGAAATATCTATTCTTTTGTTGGTTCTAGGGTGACAATATACGATTATTGTTTAAGGCAGATAAAATTCAATTTTCCTATTTTAATGAGCAGAGAAACGTTTATTTAATGACAATATCTAAAAAAAACAAACAAAATGATTAGTTAGTCACAACTGTAGAAACAAATTTTAACCACCTTTAAAACTTAACAGTTGAGTTACGTTAGTTAGAGTTGAGTTAAGTTATAATAAATTTATTGTTTTAATCAAGAAATCAAATGTAATATTAATGCCTCAAGCTGCATTTTAAGTTACACTTCTGTACCATTACTTTTATAGTTTAGTGTGGTACCATATTAAGAAAGCTGTGATTTTTTACGTCATTTTTGTCAATATTTAGCACGGACATCAGGAATGAAACATCCCCAAGAAGTGAGATTGAATAAATCAACACCCAATTTGAACAACACAAGGCGTTCGCTCCGCTTACAAGAATTTAAACGAGGTAATGATTAGATAGAGTTATAATTAAAGTAAATTAAATCAATTTGAAAATATTTTAGACAGAGAGGTAGTTTATTGTGATAGACTAACCGCTACTGCTCTAAAATTGGGATCATCTTGTATGCCAAACACAACAATAATAGGAACCGCAGCTCCTGCTAAGCCAGGTATGTTATTGGTATTGATATAAACTAGATATTTTATTTTAAAAACTAAAATTTCAGTGGCAAATAAAGCTAAAACTGGAAAAAAATCACCGGCTGTTAAGGTGAAGCAAAGAAAAACTGCTAATAAATCATCGTCGACTCAAGTCGTTAAATTAGGTATATGATATAAACAATAATCGTTATATTATAAAAAGCTGCATATTTATAGAACAAAATACAGGGCCAAAAGTAAGCAAGTCAACAATAAAAAACTTATCAGAAGCGAGGGGCAAATTGCCGGTTTATAAAACAAGAACAGCACTTCCAAGAAAGGAAATTAAAGTAAGCAACGTACGTACCAAGAACGTCCCAAAAATAAAAAGTAAATTACCGAGTTACAAGATAAAAGCAGGACTTTCTAAAAAGGAGGAAAAAACAACAAAATCACCTACTGGAAACAAAACAATAGTGGCGCTTTCTAAAAAAGACATAAAAAGATGCAAATCTCTTTCTAGAAGTGCCTCAGAATCTAAAAGTAAATTACTGACAAAGGCAACGATTGCTAAAAATGAATCAAAATGGGGTAGGCCATTGACTAGTAAGTCAGGTATGATCCATAGTGGAATTTCTGTATGTTAGAATAATACTCTTTTCTATTTTCCAGTTGACATAAATCCAACAGAAAAAGCAGTCTCAACTTCCAAGAAAAGACCATCGTTAGTTAAAAAGGACACAAAGAGAAGTAGGTCCTCTTTGAAAACAAAATCAAATGTCCAATCTGATGAAAACTCACCCAACAAGCGATTTAAAAGTTTAGGTGGGTATAGGTAACATTTGATTTGTTAATATTCAAAGCGATTTGACGTAGAAACAACAAATGCAGTTCTTGCAAAACGAAGGACCACAACTGTGGCTGGGGTGAAAAGTTCTACGAGACGAAGAAGTTTATTAGGACTAGGTAACAACCTTGTTTTGATTAATTAAATATATGAATATGTTTTTAATGCAGACTCTACAAATATAGTTTCTACAAAACGAAGGTTAAGCTTGGATGAAGGACCTCAGAAAGAAGGTATGTCAACTGAGAAAAATCTGTAAAAAAAGTTAAAAAACAGACCGCATTTAAAGGCCAGTGCACAATCCGGAAAATTCTTAAATTATCCACATTTTTTTCTAGTCTTTTTCTTTCACCAGTGTTACTGAAACACTGATTTTTTTTATAAACTTTATTGTATGGTTAATATCATCGTTTATAAAATATGGAAATTAATAAATAAAAAAATAGATTTTATTGGATGTTACTTTTTTTGCTTTGTGACAAGAGTGAATGTTAATATGTGTTAATTTTGAAACTTGTACAAATATCTGTTAAAACATTATTTGTGGAATTAAATGGGGAAAATCACTTCTCAGCTTACTGCACACCTGGCGATTTTTTTTAATTTAGTAAGACGCTCATAATAATTGCCACTGAATATGTTTTTTTTATTTTATGCCGAAAAATGATCAAGTTTCTTTTGTTGTTATGGATAACATGCCGATATTTTACACATTTTCAGTGTGGAAGTGTTCCGTTCGTTAAAAATGTTTGACATTGTCTTTTGTTTTATTTTTCTATTCTAGTTAGGAAAAATGCTTCAAAAGTTAGAAAATTCAGTACCAGCTTTTACAAAATATGTCTATTTATCGGAACTGTTTATCTCAACGTGCTTGTTTTTAACAAAATAATTTGCAATATTGTTAGATTCAGTGTAGTAAAAAGTACAAAAAAGAAGTTTAATTTGTGGCACCATGTTTATTTCAGTAAAAAGGACACCACTCAAAAGAAAAACCAAGTCTCCAGTTAATAAACAAAGTCCGAAGTCTGCTGCAAGACAAATAAGAAATGAAAAACCATCAACTAGTGCTTGTGTAAGTCCGAAAGTTATTAATCAGTCACCAAACCAAAGACGTAAAACTGTTGGAGAGAAAGGTAATTATAACAATTAATCGTATAAAAGTTGTTAATTTTCTGTTTTTAGCATCAACATTCAACACGAATATTAAGAAACGAAAGACTGCTAGTTTGGATGGTGGACTTCAAAAAAAAGGTAGATAAGTATTTTCAGACATTGCAGTCTTCTGAAAATGAATAGTGTTGTCACAGCATGACATTCATCTTATTTTTGATAATTTTTGAACACGAACTCTGTTAAAGGGCTTTTCTAAATAAGTGCTAAGGATCTTGGAATAACCATAAATGGTTCTCAGGAATAATAATTTAAACAAACTCACGAGTTCTAAGTATGAAATGTCAGATCAGATTAACTTGACAAACGTTTTGACACGGATAGTCAGAGGTGACGTGGTGTGACTCGCGTATGTGTTTTCCATAAATTCAAACCTTCTTATTACTTTATTACTGTTTATTCTGTTTTGGAGTCAATAAAGAGACGATTAGGTTTACTAATAGCAAAAAAAAATATTAAGCTCGGTTAAAACGTAATTAACTTTTATATTAAGGAAGTTAGCACAAACTAAGAGGCGAATATGATCAAAATTTGTTTGTCAATAATTCTAAAATTTTGTATGATTATTTATATTACTTATTTGTTCATTCACAATTAATTTGATAGTGTGAGTACAAATTGATTGTACTAATAGCTTCACCCGAGTCGGAACTACGGAATTTTTTAGATCTTCATGAGTTTTGAAATGTGCAACTTTACAAAGTAAAAAAAAAGATTTACTAAATTTTCAAAACAAATCAAGATTTCATATTTTCTTTGATTTCACATCGCCCGTTCAGCCTCTAATAACATAATCTAAAATTATTGATTTGTTTATTATAGTTTTCATTGATTATATACAGGCTGATTTACATAACTTTCCGATCCTGGCGAAATTCAAATGCAACCCAACATACAATTTCGATAAGCTACTTGATATTTTTAGTGACCTTTATTTAGCATAAAATTTGTACGCCCCAGATTGTCATCGATGTCAGGGATGTTTTTGTAAAGTTTCGGAATTATTTTGATTTATAAAAATGAAAACGTATGTCAACAGTTGTGTAGTTGGTTTAATTTTTTTGTATTGAGACCTTTTTATCTGTTTCTTTAGTAAATTAAATTTATTCACTTTACTTAAATTTTTGAGGAATGTCCAAACAACACAAAAATTTAGATTTCTCATGTTTATGAATCAAGTTACACATGAATAACGTATTACAGGTTGCATTTAAAATTCGTCAGGGTCGGAAAGTTATGTGAATCATTCTGTATATAACACGTTGTGGTAGTTTATTGTAGATCGCATTTCATTATACTTTTGGGTTTTATTCGTACAAACTGACGAAGTGTTTTAACATATAAAAAAATATATCTAGTGCGGTATCCGTGATCCTCATTTGAAATAGTTTCATAACTTACGTCAGATATATTTCGATAACACGTACTACACGTACACCTACTACTTTTGATATTTTTCATACAACTTAAATTATTGATAAATGAGGGAAATAGGAGAACTTCGAGAGGACTCAAGGGTACTTTTAATATGATATTTTGCAAAAAAGTCATTAACATCCACCGCTGTTTTCGACTAGTCAAGTATAATGATAACCATCGTTCTATTTGACCTTTTTGATTTGATTCGTATGCTTTAAGTTTAAACATAAGTAAGTCTTGATCTAATCAATCCAAATCTTTATGAGTCAGGTTCATAAATACTCCCATAGGATTTTTATTAGTAGCGATTTAAAAGTAAAGATAATAAATTTAGGTTGTATTTCTATTTTTTCTGTACCCACATTGTACGTCACTAATTAATGAGTATATTTTTGTTACATTTTGGTTCATTGCACGAGGAATTTAAATTTGCAAAATCTAATTAATTGCGTGGCCCATTACCATTTGTTTTTTTCTTCCAAAGCACTTGCTTAGGGGAATGTTTATCTTTCCAAGATTTCACGTGTTTTATCGCTTTTGTACTCATAATTTTAATGTAATATTTTTTAGCGCGATCTCAATAATAATTTTCTGTTCAAAATTTGTGAATAAACCAACCGTCGTCAACATAAAACAGCCTGCTGCTGTATACACTTTTTAAATTGATACATAAATCTTTACAAAAAGCACTTGTTAACCCACACATTAATTTTTTTTAAAAAGCACAGCTACCATCATCAGAGCGATAATTAAACAATATTATTAGTGACATCCAAGAAAATTCATTGATGAATTAATGACCTTGCACTTAAGAACATCTAAATGTGTTGGAATTCAAGTTGTTTTAAATATAAAGCCTGCAATTTTATACCAAAATTGCATCAACTTACATGTTTTATGTGGTAATTTATGCAACTCACAACACAACCACCGAGGATCAAATTAATTTTGAATGCCAACTTGTTGGCGTTTACAAGCTCTTCCAGTGTTTGCCTATTAAAATTGTTATGTGCATGTAAGTTTTTTTTATATTTTTAGCCAAATTCAATAAAGTCAGTTCTTCTGGATCGGAACAAACCTTCAGTGGAAATACGTCGGAGTCAAGTGGACCTAAAAGAAAGTTGTATTCAGTTAGTGACTGGTTAACAACATTCAACATGGGTATATAATCTGAAATGACTTTAAATGATTTTTAAGAATGTTTTTTATAACTTTGGTTTTTATACTTTATGAAATATATTTTCTTTATTCACTTTGATTGAAATTTTTATTTAAACCCCCCACTTTTACCATAAGGCTACCGCTAAAATTTTACTAATGGAAGTAGTTGTGAACTAATTTGGTAAAAAGCCGGACCATGTAAGTGATACTGATAATTCTATTTATAATTGGTAAGTCAACGCATCTATGAATGATAAAGTGATACAAACCTACCACTATATATCCGGTGTAGTACGTTTCGAATTAGTTCGTGTGCTAAATAAAAGAATCTAAAGTATTCATGAAATAGGGAAATCAAAAGGAGATTAATTATACACGAGGTAACGTAGGAGTGGGAAGCAACATTGATAAACGCTTCCTCTTAACCACTTCCGTTAATATTGTGCCCCATCTATTCTTGGTTTAATTTTGCAATTGCTGTTTGCTAGAAATCGCTAATCTGAGGCTAAATTGCTTTGTCCAATCGAGAGGAAGAAGTTTGAATCAATTGTCTATTTTTTATAGTTTGATAATAAATAAAATATTAAATTTAGATAAAGTTGATTATTATTAATATGTTGAGTATTTCTACTCACGTTTAATAAACTAAACGTGTTGAAAATGCATTTAATTGGCGAGCAATACCGAGAAGTATATATACGGAAGGAAAGCTAATTTAAAGAAAGGGGTAGAAAGTTGAGTAGATAAACTAAATTAGCAAATCACAAACACTTATAACACCAAATATTTTTTTGTAAAATTAAAAAATGTTAAAAAAATTGACGAATATAATTATTCTGTCAATGGAAAGGACAGGCCTACAATGAAAATGTTCTTTTGGACTAAGGATAATGATTTGGCATCAATTTAAAATAAATTCCTTCATATATGGAAAGTGGATTTTTATCATGACGCCCTTACACAAAGTCTGAATATGCGATGTTGCTATTTTCTCTCGAGGCGTTCATTTTCACAATTTACTAAATTTTCCAACTCCAAAAATTAAATTGACTTGCCATAGAACCTCGTAATCGAACACTTTGTGTAATTTGATAATTGTTATGACTTTTAAATGTCATAGAATGTTACTTGAGGAATTAAAACTAACTAGAATGTTTTCTCTAAAATAAAATCTAGTTTTTAAAAGAAAATTTGGTACATACATTTAATATTTTAAGTGTCGCAAAATAGTGTATTATCTCTTCACTTCACCATTTCTATTGCAATTAGTTATTTCAATGTACTTTTTGATTTTTCGTTTTTTTATACATAAAAACAGCGTTTAACTGCAGTTGATACTAGCAGAAGAATAGTAATTTTGAAAATTTCAAAAATGCACTTCAAAATAAAACAACTATTTTTTTTTTTTCACTTATATTGTAAAAGTTTTGTGAGCATTTTTTTTAGAAGTTTTCTAATTTTGAGCTGTTCACTGAATCAAAAAAGAGGAATTGTAATTGTTATGTCCAATACTTCAAAAAAAGGTATTTAATAACTTAACGTTTATTTAGAATACAGTCAGTTCTACGTCGTTTTAAATATCTTACGTCAAAATTAAGATTGTTGTAGATAGTGCAAAAAAATTGTCGCTACACTCTTTTTTCATTAGAAGTTCGAAATGTTAATGTACTTAATTATTTGAACAGCAATAAAAATCCGTGTAATTATGCTCTTTAGTCGCAAAAATTGCTCGAATTGAGTTGTGCAAAGTACGAAGAAAATTCAGACAGCGGAAAGAATGCTCGTACAAACTGTAATGAACCTCGGGCATCCTATAAAATTGTGTTGAAGATATGTGCCTAAAATAATCTATTAAATAACAACTAATATATGGTTTCGTCTATTTGTTAAGAAAAAAATAGTGTATTTTAAATTAGTTTATTTGATTTCATTTTTTTTTCTTTAATTAATCTGTAAGAGAATCTTACTACTTATTACCTTTATTTTTAATAAATAAAGTTGGAATTGACAAAATTACAAAATTTTGCTTTGCATCTACTAAACGATTGTTCTTGTATGTAAAAATAGATCTTGACGTCAATCGAACTTTTTCATATTGTTCGATTTTTACAAATCATGTTATTATAGTTTTCAATCTCTTTTTTTCCGTGCGCTATCCAAAGTTGTTGCCAGATCCTGGTTTTTGCTGGTCTATTAAAATGTTATTAAAGTATTGAACTTTGCATTTATAAAGTTTTGTTGAAACATCGAACATTTATGAAAAAGTTGAAGTGAAGCTAGTATTTTTAGAACTCAATTTCCAAAATTTAAAAAAAAGCATCTCGTTTCTTCATCGTACATCGACTTAATTAATAGTTTTTGGTAGTTCCAACTTAAGTGGTAGTCAATAATAATTAATTTTTTAATGTGAGGTGACTCATTTAAAATAACAATAGTAACATATACAGAGTGATTCATTCTTACGTAATCATTTTGCTGTATTTTTACGTCCTATTAAATATTTCGAAAATTAACAGGTATAGTAACTTGAATTTTTTTTTTCTTTTACTACAACAACTGCTGATCAACCTTATAATACAAAAATACGGAACATGAATATTCACTATTTTCATATAGTCATCTTATGTTTATAAAACGAAGCCTGTTATTTTCATTGTTTGAGATTGACTGATTTTGAATCTCTGGGAGAACATGATTATGTTGTTGCCCTTTATGAGACAATTAGAATAATTTGAAATTATTATAGTAATAAAATTAAATTACAGAATTTCGAGCATTAATCAGTTAACCAAACAAATAAATAATCAAACGTTTTTTAAAATAAAAAGGTATCCACTAGCTTGGCAAGGATTTTTTTGATAATTTATATATTGATTGATAGCGTTGTAAACGCTATGTTGGGATTTATAATTTTTAACTAATTCACAGAAAGCCTATCAATTTATGTGCAAACATAATGATTTTAGTTTGTCTTTTAATTTTGGCAAATAAACAGTTTAGTCTTTTTTGCTTTTGTTAGAGTGAAAAAATACAATTGGTTACCAATTTTAAATTAATAACATAATGAATATAACTTTTTAAATTCATTCAACAGTAAAGCTTTTTTTAGATTAAAAGACTAAGATTACTGTACAAATATTTAGAATAATTTGTAAAGGTATAGTACGAGGACTTCGTAAGAATGACTTAAACTGTGTAATAATATTTTCATTCGATTCTTAATGTTCAAATACGTTTCCTGAGAAACGTCTGTCTCAAAAGCTTAAATGAATTCACCTGTATTTACAAATTTTGCAGACGAAAACTTATAAACCTTTTCTAAAATTAACTTTTTATGGCTTACAATATAAATAAGATATCTATTTTTATTGTTTCTAAAAACTACATTATAAATTTGCAGTTAGTTTCTTTTTTCGAAATAAATTTCTATTAAATATTATTATATTAAAATTTTTGATGTTGTTACTATGATAGAACGAAAATTTATCTGTAGTCTTAATTTTGGGAAATTAATATTTTAAAATAACAATTTTTATTTTCAGTTGAAAATATTTGTATTCGATAAAGTAGTGTATGTAAACATGAAATAATATATTATTATAGCGACCTTGCTTGGTATGCTCTGCCAAATGATTAATTAATCTTCTAAGTGCGATTGTTAGTATGCTGTTTATTGTCCTTGTTACATAATATACTGTTGTTTAGAAAACTCTTAAGGTGGACACAATAGTTTTGATATATACTTAAAACGATATTATCTAATTTCATTTTCACTAGGACTAGAGAATACTGTAGATACATCAAGCTTTCAAATAAAACTAATTTTTAAGCATTTTTTAAACTTAGATGTTTGTGAATAAAAAAATAAGTTTGTGCTACAAGAAAATTATTTTTGAAACCAGTAGAAAATATTTTTTCAAATGGAAAGTAAATAAACTTGATTTATTTTACATCAAAATTTTATATTTTCTTAATATATCGATAAGACAAGCAGAAGAATTTTTTATTGTTTATAAAATTTACTAGGTGAGAGTTTAATCTGACTATAATTCTTTAGATTTTTTCTGTAGCAAGTCTGTTAAAAAACATAAAAATCTCATTAAAAGTTGTTTATATTTATTTGATTTCTTTCAATTTATTTGTTAATTATCAATGTACTAATTTAGGCATGCATCTTAATTTCAAGGCTAACTTAATTTCGTTAAATACTGATCACCTGATATGGATCAAAGTACTGATCGGTATAATTTTTTTTTTTCGTAAACCTGTTCTAATAATAAACTAAACTAGAAGAATGATTAGTAGATTGATTATTATTTATTATTTGCTTTGTTTATTTTTTACTCAAAATTCTGACAGCAGTTTCGCTGCTGGATTTCAAAAAGGGTTTTAAAAAGCATGAGTTATTTTACAGAGACGTTGTGACAATATTATAATACTTAGTTATAAGATTTGGATATTTGGTTAAAAAAAAAAGGTAATGCACTTCTGGACCACATTAAAATATTCTACTACCAGAAAAACGTACCTAACTAAACTGACAACATAATAAAAGTCGTGTAGTGTCAACGTTAAGTTTAGTAAAAAAAATTATGACTGGCTCTTAATACTTTACCAAAACGAAAGAAATTTCTGGGAACAGTCTCCGAAAATTCTTCTGATGTCCAAATCAAATCTCGCTGTACATTCCATTCTTCGTCTTATATTTATTCGTCCACTTCTCACTTATCCATTTCGCCCGTTATTTACGTTTCATAATCTCTTAAGCCTTTTTGTTGTGAAAACACTCCTCAAGCATAGCACTAAAAGCCGAAGCTTGTCAAAGTTTGTCGCTTCAAGTCGAGTGATGATGTGTGCAGATAAGAGTTGCCCTTTTGGTCGGCGTGAGAATGAAGACGAAGAAATTGAAGATGCCGAGTCCGAAGGGCTCCTTGTAGTTGCTATGAACAGAGGGTATAAATAGAGGTTCCAGTACTAGACGGTCCATTCCATCGTGTTGTACTGCGAAAGCGGTACCTCGAGACGCGTCTCGTTTTCCTCGGCGATCATCTCGCGCCACTTTGTGTGTGTTTCAAGTGCAAGATCAAGCTAAGGAGCACTAAGGCATTTTTTTAAGGATGCGGTTTCATCGGAGGCGGCACTTTATGTAAGTACCGTTTTGGAAACTTATTCACGAAATTTTACTTTTGCAACCGGATTTTGCTGTAATGACAGTTTTATTGTTATTTAATTGCGTATATTTCAATTTGTAAAATTATTGGCACTTAATATCAGTCACAATTCAATCTCTCTTTTTGTATCCAAGGATGTCTAAATTTAAGTTTATTGATGTGATCAGAAATTGTTCATGAACATTATGCACGTATTTATTACAGCAGAATTTGTAATAAACAATTGATAACTACATTTATGTATAAAATAATGTAAAATAACACCTCACGAGCGTAATGCCTTTTTACACTAAACTTGATCAACCATTAATAGCTTTTTGTCACTTTTACAAGAACTGAAGTCATTTTTGCGGTTGTCACCGTACGTGAAATCAATTCTAAATTCCCGATTTATTGTCTGCTTATTGTATTTCGCCGCTTCTGGAATATAATCATATCGAAAATGATGATCTGTTTGTTTAAATTACATTTGTTAGATTATTTTGTTGTACGATATGAAGGTCTTAATAGTTTATATATTTTCTTGGAGTATTTTTTAAGATAAAATTTATTATTCTTGGGTTTGTGAACTTTGAACGTTCTTACATTGCCGATCAGGCAAATATTCCTGTTTTACATCATAATGGTTAGTTTAAAGAGAACACCTACTTGTTCCAATTTTATCGATAGTGAATTCCTGTAAAAATTTAAATTTGTATCTGCAATGAAACTAAGAATAATTACAGAGTGCAGAGACGGTAATTTTATTGCCGGATGAGTTATTTTTAGAAAACATGTTTAATTTTATGTTCATTGCGAATGGGTAAAATAAACAGATTTTTTTTGAAGTTATAATACATATGAATTAATATTAAATTTATATATTATTTATTAAAAAAATTGAACAGAGACAATAAAAATAGGAAATTGGAAATAATAACAGATGTCAGTTTCCAGTCTGCTTAGACGTCATTTTTTTAGATCATGTAGTATTTTTCTCATGTTATGAAGAAAATTAATGGGAAGATTTTGTTTATGATTGGCTAAAAATAAACTAATTTTAAATCTAAAAATTATGAAATTAATTATGTTCTTAGACGTACTTATCTAAAAAAAAAATTTTTTAGTTAGTGTGAGTTATTTTTGCGGTACTTCTAATAAACATTGTTTATTTTTTGTAAATTTTCTCAGAAAAATAAGTTATGTAAAAGAATATAAAAAGCTGACAACTTATTCAATTAATTTTCGAACTAACAAACAGCGGTGTATTAAATTAATTAAAATCTATTAATAAGTTATCGATAATGTAGAAGGCTTGTTCTAACGCACCTTCTAATCTAATACGGTATGATTAGAATGTTTGGGATTAGAAAACATTATTTGTTTAAACATGACAAGCTTAAAAATGCCCAAAAATTCAGATGTGATATGTCCAAAATTAAATATCTTGTTTTAAAGAATCATTATTTCTCGAATTCGCAAATTTGATCAAAATTGTTTATTTTGTATATTTGCACATAATTTAGACAAACTTGATAATAGTTTAAATAAATAATTTTTACTTGTTCAGGAACTGTACTTTGATACAACCGGAAATGTATTTTTTAATTTTACCAGGAAGCAAATTAGTATTTTTTGAGTAAACTCCTTCCTTTATTTTTTAACAACTAATTAGCTAAATATTTAAGTAGCAATAAATAATTATTGTATTGTTAGTTATGTATATATGATGTGTCGACGATTTTTAGATCCTTCGGCAACAAATTGCACCAATTTATCGTGTTATAATAACGGTGTGTACATGCATTTATTTGTTACACAATTGCGGTATGAAATAACATTATATATATAATAATAATAATAAAATTACATAATGGTAGGTGTTTAAATGTACTCATTATCGAACGCTCGTTCATTTTATTAAGTCCGTTTTTAGCGTTATAAATTGCGTTCTCGCGTTAATAACAAATGTAAATTGCGAGATAACTACATTGAATCTGCAAGTCTGGAAATTAAAGTGCATAAAAATCGCATGAAAAATCACAGCGTGTCAAACAACCATTACAAATTTGATATTCGCATGGAACATGAAAGAATTCGCACCAAGGGAAAGAAACTCGAAATAAAAACACTACAGTCGCGAATTCTTGGACGTTAGCATGGCATTGATCTCTGTTTGTCTTAGTCAAATCAAATATTGTGCAGTCGATTTGTTCAGCGTTCCTTACAAGGAGTTCGTTTTTGCATCCTTGCATTTGAATATAACTGTTGAAAGGAATATTAAATTTGTCATCCTGAGTGCTAACGAAATCTAATCAGGTCCTCGATGGATTTTTACGACGTTGTTATGAAGGATGAGTGTTTGGTTTGGTTGCTTATGTAACGTTCGCGCATTTTTAGCCGAAATTAGTATGCAAGAGGGTGGTTCAAAGAACTTCAAATGCAAAAGTGACCATTTGTAGTAAGAAATGAAAGGACAGTCGTCGCTCTGTCCGAATTTGTGGCCTTGGACGCCCAACAAGAACGTCTGCTGCAAAAAATGGAGAAACACGACACCATCCGGTGGGGTTCCTCGAAGTAGACGATTTCAATGGGGTTAAGATCTGAATGGTGCAACTCATTATATTTCTTTATTGTACCGTCTTAATTAATCTTCTTCGTCGGTCGTTTTTGCCATTATATCACCCACAAAGTCTTCAAATTTTTATAGTCTGGGGCAGCAATTACCGAAATCTGCACTAAAGACTAACAACGAGTGAAACCTCATTCCTTCCAACAAATTGAAGCCGAAGAATATTAATGATGTATGGTGCTTTTCTTATTGTAAAACAATAAAGTTTAATGGTCTTGTTATTATTGGAATTAGTATTTCCTTGCAGCGGCCTTTTCAAAGATAAGATGCTGTTTCAGATAAAAGAACATTTAACTCATTAATTTTTAAGCAGTAAAACTCTTGCTACAGCTGATGTAAACAGTATTGTTTTTCTTGATTTTTAAAAACGTAATTTGATGCTATTTTATTGAAAGGACAAATTGCCGTGGGTGTTCTACAAAAACTTTAATAGTCGTTGCGCTTACACAGGAAAATAAAGTCGCTCCCATTACTTTGCCTATTAGACGATACTTACTAAATTACTCTTACATTATTTAACAGTATATGTTATGGGTATTGAAGTGCACGAATTTATGCACTTGCAATAACAAAGTTTCATTAGCAGAAGTCAAATTTATTACACAATAATTTTGAGGTTTTTATCACGCAATTTCTCAGGGTTGCAGTAAATGCAATATTAATTCTATTTAAAAAAAAAATGTCGCAATAAAATTTGATTTTATGTCTCAAAATAAATTCATTAATATTTATTGATACTTTGCGAATATAGTACCACTTCTCTATTGGTTTTCGTTTTTGCAAAAGTAAATATGCAGACTTTATGGATAACTCATGGAGTTTAAACAATTAATTACTTACCATCACATATTTCCATAGCTGTAAATAATATAAACTATGTATTTTACTTCACGGTAATGGCAATTTTTACGATTTCGTGTTAAAGTAAATTTTAAATTTTCGTTTGATGTAATTACTTTTGTTCCCATAACTCCAGTTAAATAAATCAAACAGATGTGTATAAATAGTTTCTTTTAACTATTTAAACTTTCAATGCTTATATTACATGTACCTATTTACACAAGTATTTGTTTTTTCTGCATTATGTATACAGTATTAGGCATCAAAAAGCAGTTGCAATAGTTGATAATATTTTCCTATAACAAAAATATTTAGTTCTTTGATGTCTAAGAAAACAACTCATGCTTTCTTTCCCCATGAAATACGAATTACTAAATAACTTTCGTTTAATTTATAATAGGTAAGTTACAATATGTAGCTACAAAAGAAAATGTTTATTAGATTAGGAATAATTTATGTATCTTGGTTGCATCACTTTATCAACTTGAGTAAACAATTAAATTAAGTTTTTTTAGAATGGTGTAAATATGTTGTGTAAATGTTGAAAGTACATTCAGAAAAAAATTGATTTGTTAAAGTTTCTTAGCCCCTTACGTTGTATTAATAATTATTTTATAAATTACACGATAAAATTCAAAAGTTACAGCATATTTTTGAGCAATTTGAAAACCACTAAAGTAGATTTTTTAAAATTTTTCAAATTGTTACTTAACATGTTTTTCCACTAAGCTCTTCAATTATAAAAACTTTTGCTTGAGCTTTTGTTTGAAATTTTGATTTCAAGAACTTAGAATGGGTTAAGAGTGGTAGAAAATTGATTAAACGTTTAGATTGACTTACATTTATTTAGATTTATTAGAATTTAAAAATGCCAAAATTGCTATAAAGATTGCAGATCAGTTAAAAAATTTAAAAATTTAGCAGCAAAATTCAGAACAATTTTTTGAGACAGATTTCAGAAGTTTCGAAAATACTAAAGATTTCAGTTAAATCAGACAATTTTTACAATCTTGAACATAAGAAAGACTTGGGCTGTTATCTAATATGTCAAAATGTCTAATAATAACGGCAATTTTTTAAGAATATTATAAACTTAAAACACAGAAGATTATAAAAAAAGAGTTTTTTGAATGTTTTTTGGAGTTAGATTTACTCGTCTTTGGTACCGTTACATTGTTGCATGTTGTGGTTTCTTCACGTTTCATAGGGTTGATAAATTCTGGGTTACGTTTCAAAAAAATTATTAAAATTTTCGTACAATTTTTTTAACAACATTATGTGATAACTGAATAAACTCGGCGTTTGAGCAGATTTTGAAATTTAAAATGTATTTACAATATAGCTGTCTGTTATTTCAAAGCTTCTTTTTGACAACAAACTTTTTGGCGCTAGGATTTAATTACTTAATTGTGAAGTATGAATTCTACACCTTATTTTCTTTAAAGCTTTAAATTCATACCTACATCCTTAACACTTAAATGTACAACCTAAAAATTTAATACAATAAAATCTCAACTATCTCAATCACCAGCACGTACAACAGGTTCTAACTTTAACACCCCGGAATATAGCTTTGTGCTATTCACACACCTCTTATTTGCAAGAACCAATAGCATTATAAATACCATTATCAAGATCAAGGTCTAAAAGTCCCACACGTTAGTTATTAGCAACAGGTACCACAGTTAGGTCCAACTCGAGCAATGCACCTGTAACTCCAACGGTAGCGACCTTTAGTGTTTACATAAAGCAAACAATTAAATCACATGCAATGCTGGCAACGGTATAACGGCCTTTTACCTGTTTTAAAGAACCTTCGCAAAGCTCTGGCTCGTGCCTCCACATTGTGTGCTTTTTATGACTATCTGGTGCTAAATAATTCTTGTGTATCTTTTGATTATAACCTTCAAGAACATGTCATTGGTTAATAATAAAGATTTAACGAATTTAAAGTAAAAACAAAGCTCCTATAGAATCACAGCAAGGGTTACCTGACATGTTCTATTTCAAAGGGGTTTATAGGATAGGTGTGGCGCTCAGATATAAAAGAGTCATTAAGCTGACCAATAAAAAGTTCGTTCTGGCATTCCAAGTTGTAAAATTTATTTTCAACAAGCTATTGTCTTCGTATTACCAATATAATAAGAACTTATTGGATATGACAGGGGAATTTATTTATTGGATGTGAAGTGAAATTGCTTGGATGGAGTGGTAGACAGCGCGTCTCGGAATCTTCCCACTCTTCGTAATGTGGATGATGACACTCGCGGTGTTTACAAGTCGAATGCTAATAACCTCGTTGTCATTAAACGTGCTCACAAAGGTTCGAGATAAGTCGTAAAACGTAAAAAATACAAGAGCGTGTTGTAAAAGGACATGGAATTCAATTATTGTTACTTTCATTGATCAAAAGAGATTTCGTGCTTTATTGAATAAAGTTACACGCAACTGGTTGTTAGAGTGTCTTCTTGACGGCTCAAGGTGCATTCTTAGACAAACAACAGACGGGGATTTATGGAATTTTTAAATTTACTGCTGTATGTTAATAGACTTTTTTATTTTTTCACCAGTGCAATTATAGTTCATTGGTTTTCCATGGAAGTACAAGAAAAAAAAAGTGAGATTGCTAGATTATCAAAATTAGTTGAAAGGATAACTCTCATTCAAAAGACTTGAACTTGTTTCAAATCTACAACTCAGTGCAAATGATTAAAACGAGATCTTTTTTAACACTTAATTTCCAAACAGAACTCATCATATGTATAAGGTACATCTTCAATTCATCTGTTCATGTAGTAGTAACCACGCTAAGCTAATACCACTTCTTATTTAGAATAAACACTAAAAGGAAAAGTGTGCTCGAAATTTACTACGAAAGGAAGTTCTGACATAAAATAATGTGAATATAAAGTGTGAAAAGTAATGACGATATAATGAGTAAGTAATTATAGTGTTAGAATGTAGTGATCTAATAACAGTATTCTAGAACACGTTCTACCTCCTATAAAACAGAATTGTCTACAAGGAGGAAGTATTCTAGTTTTTAATTTTTCATGGACCCCCAAATTTTTAACATTCGATTCAGTTTATATACAGGGTGTAATTATTAAAAACTGTCGCCCGTCATTACAGCTGATCAAAAATTAAAGCAGGGTTTGGAAGTATGTTTCCGAGGAAAATCGCTTTTGTTGAAATACCGCTAAAGCAGTAGGTAACTAAACTGCAACTGAAAATTTGTTTGGAGTGAGTTCATAATTTTCCCTTCTTGTTTTCGCGATTTAGTAAAGCACACAACAGATACGTTGTGTGATTTTTAACATAAGAGTAAAATTTGTGGTAATTGAAGTAAAAGTCATAAAAATTTCAATTTCTGAAAGAACCGTGATAAAACCTTTCAACAGTGCAACAGACACTGCCCACAATGCTGACCAAAAGTGCATGAAAGCTGATTTGGACAGACAAGCTGGAGGGCAAGTTACCGCCCTAATAAAGTTGAATGCATCTTTAGTTAGTGTTTTCTGAGCAGTCAATAAGCCTAAAATGTATTTTGCGTGACTATTGCATTTATCATAATGATTTAACATTTCACCTGTCAAGTTAGCACGAAAGGTTTTTTTTTGTGTTATATCGTTAAAATCTAAGCAGTGCAAATTAATAGTAGTATTGTACATTTCACTTTTGTTCCAAAAAGTTGAAAAAAAAATATAACAAAATGCATACCTAATTAAAATAAGCTTACAAATTCTCTTCCCCTTTCTTATTATTTGCGAAATTTCTACATCTAAAAGTTAAAAGATATTATCAAATATAAGCTAAGAAATTAATTTTTTATCACGATGAGCTCGTTACAAATTATTACGATATTACCTCATCTGATCCGCGTGTGGACAGGCAATCTAATAAAAAATTAAAAGTTAAATGGTTTTATATCCTGAGGACTATGAACTCGTTTTCGTGATAATAAAATTACAACCGCAACTTATGTCAGTTGTCAGTTAAAGAAGTGCAAACGACTTAAAAAAATTAAAAACTATTACAATCCATTCTTAGAGTTTTTTAAGTTAGAAGATAAAAAGTACAAAATGAAAAAAATCATATAATTTCAACAAAAAATTTTGATCATTATCTTACTGCTCCTCTATAAACTCTAAAAACCTACTTTTTTGAAATCTTTCGATTTTTAGTTCGAACTTTAATAATCAAATACTTATTTAGAAACTACTTTAGCTGATATAGCCTGCATCAGACGTTCGATCAATATGTTCAGAATTTATATTAAATACTTGGAAAGATGTAAAAAAAACAAATCTTGAAAAGATATTCAGATTTTACGCAACCTAAAAATTGCAGTACGAGAAGCCATGGACGCTCTAACATTGTAAAATTTCTAGTAAATAAAAAATGTAAAAAAAATAGGTAGCCATATGAATGTAAAAAACGAATCTAAATAATTCTAGAAAACAACAAATTTAGTGACCAAACAGTATTAATATTGTTTCTTTTATTAAATTTAAAAAAACCTTTTTTCTACTTCAAAAGTAATAAAGAAAAGTTGGAAAATGCGACTCTGTAACGGTAACAAAATTTTTTAACTACCATTCTATGGTTAGAAGTCAATAAATCATGTACCAATTGTCAGAACGTCTGAAATATGTTTTTGCGCCAATTTTGTTGTCATTTTGATTTAAACTGATAGTTCCAAATTCAAGTCCAAATGTCACTCAAAATGACAATAAGGCTTAATTTGCATTAGATATGTCGAAGTGACAGAAGAATAATGTCCAAACTGTAGATAGAAAGATATTACCAATTTTAAAAAATTACAATCTCAGTTAGTCTGAGATTATATTATATTACTAGTTATAATAAAATACATTTCCAAAATTGTTTTTTTTTCTTTTTTTCGGTTTTGACAGGTCCTGTAATGGAATTACGACCAACCTGGATTGTTAAAATGAAAAACAATTTCATAACTAAGTTGATTCTGTCAATGTTGACAGCTGCGTGTCAAAATATAATTTAATGATGAAGCTTTTGTTGTTATACCAGAGGCATTTAAGTAACTAATAACATTACCAACTTTAATTGACAGTAATACCAGCCCAGCGAAGGACAGTGAACTTAATATTTTGATAGCTATCATCAAGAATGCAATATTAAAAAAAAAAAGAGTTTATGTATTAAACTAGATGTGTATGCTGATAGTAGTCGTCTTTGTGATCTTAATTTTTTTTAAACGCATGACGAATGAATTCTAAATTTGTTTTTTGTATCTGAAATCAATATTGCTGAATACCTGTGTTAACAAAGTACGTGGAAGATCTCTCTTTGCCTCTTAAAGAAAAAGGTCTGGACAAGTGACTTGTTCTTCGAGTACCTCATTAAACCAGAGATGTTAAGATGGATTACATCTATTACCGTTCCTTTAGAGTCTTTGAATATGTAGTTACTGACTTGCGCATCTTGGATTCTGAAAAAAGTCACAAATTGAGCTAAAAACTGTCAGTTTAATAATAGCCTCTAGTTATAAAATTAATTTGTATCCATTCTTGGAATAAGAAGATATAGATAGTATTTTGTTCACGCGGTAAACTTCTAAATATTACGCAAATAAATAAATCTGTTCTTCTCCATGTAGTTATTTTTGTTTTTGTTATTATATTATTTATCAACCAATTTAAAGGTTGACGTGAGTAATTATGTAAATTGGAGATGGAAATTTTGAGCACATGGGTGATTGTGCACGTTGTTCATATTATGGCAGAGAAAATAAAAAACAAAACAGGTCTCAGCCATCTAATCGTACATGGTCGTATATTACAATGATTAGACCCTATGTAAACTTGTTGACAGGGCAAACTATTGTCGAGATCCCGTCATAATTTAATCTTCCGGAACCCTATTTGCACGATGCCTACAATTTGGCATTCTTTCCAAAGCTCGTTAATAAGCACAGTTGTAGGAATTATGTGCACTTTCTGCTACATAATTTTCGGATTATTATGTTCGTTTAGAGATTACCATCTTACACGACGGCATCGTAAAGCAATTGCAGCGTACCTGTTTAAGCCGCTAACAAGACGAGTAAAGTACCTGAAAGCTTTGGTAACTAGTTACACAAAAATAAATACTACAGCAAAACGTTAGTGCTTTCTTGACTGACTGAAAACAACGAGAGTTTTTTTCGAAAAGAAAAAATAAACAGTTGTACTTTTGAGACAGTGACCGACAAAGAAAGAACCCCAAGGCAGCTTGTTAGTGGCTACCATCATGAGGGAGTAACAATAGAGGACCGAAACAGACGAGATATCTGCCGAACGCTTCTTCAGATTTGTCTAAGCCGGTAAAAAATGGTAGACTACAAGTTGCAGATGGCCAAGAATTTTAATGGTTTTCAGAACTCAGAAAGGGTTGTTGACTACGGCTGGTTCGGATTCTCGACAAACTTAGACGAATTGGAATTAATGTTTCGTCATTCGGCCAATTATGTTGCGGGGATTTTTCTCGGTTCTGAGGGAACTTAATTCTGTTTAATTTACAGACAGATTCCGATTTAATTTACAGGGTGATTATGTAACCAGTGGGAGCTGGTTTTGATTGTACGCCGTCGAAGGCGCAGCATATGAGTTGGCAAAATCCAAAAATTAATTAAATTCTTCTCAATCATTTAGCAGTTTGCACAAATACGATGTCAGTGCCATATTTTTTATGATTTCTAAACGTTTCTAAAATTAGTTATTCTAGGATTTTAAAAGCGTAATTATTTTTTGAATAATCTATACAAGATTTACTGAATTATGCTGAAAATGTTTCTAAGGCATTGCACGTTAAAATGAAAATTTACTTTTGACAATTTTGAACAATAGGTGTATGTTACTTTTGAGTTTTCAAACGTACAATGTGCAAAAAATATTCAAAAAAATGTTACCGTACATAAATTAAAATTTTCGAAATTAATTATATTTAAAATTCTATAGAAACAGAAATTTCCTACGCTAAAACAGTTTCTAAAGAATGCTAAACATTTTAAGCTTTATTTTTTTTAAAATTTATACATTAAACGGTTATTATGATTTTGAAATATTAATATTTTACAGCTTAAAATAAAAATAAAAAAAATTAAAACTCAATCTAAAGAAATTTACAAAAATTCAATTTCAATAAACAAATTAAATATATAATTTTAACAAATTTAATTATAAAATTTGTTAAAATTTAGAATCCTTCAGACAGTATCAATTTAATATTTAGATAGCTTTAGATATTTTACAAATTGTAAAAAAACTTGTAAGTATCAAAATTCAATTTAATATTTTTATATTTAGTATAGTATTTGTATTTGTACACATAAAATGTAGTGATAATATATGGATGAAAAATGTTTAAATTCTAAAGTTTTAAATATTTCTAATTTTAATGTTTATCGGATTAGAACAGCATAAAATTTATAGCTTTTACAAATTTTCAGTGTCAAATTTTCTAAAAAGGATACCAAGAATTATTCAATTTTTTAAAAATTTTTTTCAGCAGTGCTATTTATAATATTTGAATGTCTTAAGAATAGAAAAATTAAATGATATTAGGAATTTTTATTAAAAACAAAAATTAAAACAGTTTTGATCTGGGGCAATAAATGTGTCTTCTGAAAACTTAAAATAATCGTTTAAATACTAAATTTCTAACTGCAACGTAGCTTTTCAAAAAATTGAAATTTTATTATCTCAATTTTGATTTTTTTTCTGGATTTTACTTTAACTACAAATAGTACCTATAACATTCTGAAACCTTTTAGGAATAACTGACAATCCTTTAATGCCAATAAATCATAAAATAAGCATAAGACTAGAAGTCAAAGCCCTATGCACAGTTTATGACTCGTCATTGTTTAAGGAACCGTCCTAACTTATCGTCAAAGTTTCCGACAATGCTAGGAATTTCCCCACTCATTTGTTTTATTATTTGTGTGGGCTGCAACAAGCTTTCACAACGATGCAGTGGCTCAAATTTCCATATAACTACCATAGAGCAATAAAATTAAATTAATTCCAAATAAGTTATGTCACATTTCGTCAAGATGATCGAATGTTGCTCTAGTCTCTGGAAATGCTTTTCTATTCAAAATTGTCAAGAAGAACAATTTTAACTTCACACAATTCCCAGTAAAGGAAATTCTTCGCTTGTAAAATAAATCACCTAAATGACTTTGCAACCATAAACTTTGAAATTACCATAAGAATTTTTATAGCATCCAAAACTGTATAGTCCAGTAAATGAAACTTTTGCCTCCCTGACGGCAGCACATGCATGTAATTGGAAGTGTAAGTAACCTGTCTATAATATATGCACGATGAACTCGCCCTGTAATTTGTATTCTCCGCTTATTGTTCTGTCAGTTTATTTATCTTTTGTTTTTCTTTTTAATCATCGTTTTCACGATCGCTTTATTAAAATTTTTAATAACGTATCTACTGAGTAACGGGCACTAAATGATGCTGATTTATTTTCTTTGTAGTACCTTGAATAGTATTGTAAAGTTTGAAACAACATCAAAAGTTAGGTGAATGACTTTTAGCATCACAATAAAAATTCTGAGCCTCCAGCACTTGCAATCTCGGCACAGTCATCTCACTTTTGGAAAGGTCCTCCAGCAAAATTCTTTTGAATGCTTGCCGACACTTAAAATTGCGTTTTTGGAGGAAGGACTCGAGGCGGCGGTGGGTAAAGATGATGACCCATATCTAAGCAAATGATGGTCACTTGAGAATGGCTTTTAGCTCTTTTGCTGGTGCATGAGGAATTTTGAGTGGTACTGCGAAAAAATTGGGAAGATTTGTTAAGTCGAAAAGAGTTATTAGTAGAATACATGAGTGGTCACAATATTAACTCGAAACGAAAATAAATATATTCAATAATTAAAAGTTTAGCTTTTATTTTTTTCTAAAATTTTTGCAAATTAACAGGAAGTTTTTACATACAAAAATTTTTAACTTAATTTTGGATTTCAATAATTTTTGAGTCTATTAAGAGTTTGAATCTTTTGGCATTGTGGGAATTTTGTTTTTTAATTCTAAAGAATTTTGTTTTGATCATTTGTTAATAAACAACAAAAAAACACGAATTTTTTTTCAAATCAGTCTCCAATTCAGTGTCACTGTTTTAGGGAATCGATTTGAGTAAAATCAAGAATCTATTTTAGCAAAATTAGGTTTTTTTGTTTCAATATGCAAGAAGAAGAAGAAGCTGTTGTTTTTTTTACATATTGGTAGCTCGACAATTCAGAACTGTTATAAGGATCATTATGAAATTTTTGCATATCAACTGATGTTTAACTTCAAAGTTCCGAAGCAACATTTTGGGATATCAAACGGTGCTACCAACAGAAGCCCAAAGCCTAATTGGATGCTCAATTAGACAATTTAAATGTGTTTTAGTTCATACACAGATTGGAATCAAATTGGTAAATTTTAATATTTTAAACATATACCGGAATTGGAAACAATCAGAGAGTTTTGTTTGTGTTGCTAACTTGAACAAATTATTCTAGGTAGTGTTGGGTAATAATTTTTCTATAATTTACAAATTAAAGTAATCTTTGATGTTTATAGTTAAATATGATGTAAAATTAATATAGCAATTTTTTAATGTAAAAATATACAAGCAACAATCAGAAAACTTCTTTTGAAACTTAAATAACGTTGCAATTTTGCAACCAAGAATTGCAAAAACGGGCAAATGCCTTTCTGGTCCATTTCATTGTTCCACCGCTACAGACACAGAAACCTGATAAAACAGATGGGAGTTTCTACAAATAAAACGTCTCTAGTCGTGGGACCAAGTAGTAAAAATCCGGAAAACATGTGTGCATCCAGCTGGCGGCTTTTCTGCATCGTGCTAGTACGAAAGACATTTCAGATGGCTTATCTAACCACACCGAGAACCCTTTTTTCGTTTTTGCCACCCATCATGAGACCACGACTAAAAGTATCAATTTTACTGCAATTATCTTTAATCACTTCTTGATGGCGATGACGAAGAGTCGGGGCCTCCCATGGGCTTATATCAATGAAGGGTTCATAATAATGTAATTTAGAGTCATGAATGACTGGCTTTTTATTACAATTTCATTAGGCTAGCTTCACATTTATCAAAAAGCCTAATCCTATTATGCTTGTCTCTTTGAATAAATATAGATGAAAGGGGTTAATGGGAAGAATTTTAAGCCTTCGTCAGGTGTTTAGGACAGATCCCGCTTCCAGCATGATTTACTGAAAGTGAATGTTAGGATGGGAGTTCTTGACTCCTTATAAGGAGGACACTTCGAGAGCTCTTTGTCTTGGGTTATTTGCCTAGGAACGTAATGCTTTTATCAAAATGATTTTTTATTGAGCAATCTCAATCCATTACCATTAATTATTGGCTGTGCATACCCAGAGACCGGCTATCTTCGATGTAATTACATTGCACCAAAACGCAGGGATTAATTACGATATTTTTAGTTTGATGGTCGAAGGGAATGTCTGTTTTTATTAGTAATTAAACGCGCCGATAAAACCATGCGGGGCGCTGCAATTAGGGAGTGGACCGCAAGGATTCTCACGTGTATTCATGATATTTTTCTGAAGCACCGCAGGTTAGAGGTCACGGTCACAATTCATTCAGTAATAATACGATCCGATTATATTACGTATTCGTGCCGGGTGTGTGTAGTACATATGTGAAAGTTACCAAGCTCATTCATTCTTGTGTTTATGGTAAATATACCGTTCAGAAGGTCGCAACAGAAATGTTGACATGGAACTGGGTTATATTTTGATTCACTGCATGAAAATTTTTATATTCTTATCATCTTTGACAGTTGATGAATATCGCGTAATATTTATGTATCAACAAATGATTGACATGTCAGTTTCACGCGCACGAAGAATTGGATGAGATGCAAGAATTGTTGTTACATAATACTTAAGTACTTAAGCCTTTTAGAGGTTGCGAGAGACAGATAACAAGGAGTGCCGGAAGAATTCTCATGTGACTGCAGTTAACTAGGTATAGGTTTATACCGCAATTTTAATTTTTGTTTCACAGCACAGTAAAATGTAGGAAGAATGTTTTACTACGAAATTGCACGTTTAAACTTTAATTGAAAATAGTTTATGAGGAACAAACACAAAGACAGAGCTAGTTAAATTTACCTATTTGTTTTTATGTTGAAAGTATAATGTATTATGGTAATATTAATATTATTTTAATATAATAATGTTAAATATAATGTTTATTATCATTATGTTATTATGATATTAATTAATAATAATCTATGTCGAGGATGGCTAAACTAAAAAGTTTAAATAGTATCGATGCTAAGTAGATATTCCAATTTTTTTTATAACTTGTATCTTAATCAGTTTCTTTTATGAAGACTTAAGCAGTTTAAATATTGTATAAATAAATATTTTACTACACCCTTTTCAGCTCCTAATGCTCCCATAATAAATGATACGCTGGGCGGAGGAGAACCTCCCAAAATTTTTTATTCAATATTTGTAGCCTAAGTGACCCTTAAATATGTGTACCTACACACAGAAGGTAAGATAAATTGATCATAATAAATTAATAGTTTATAAAGCAACCACGAACCACTCAAAGTGGGCACACAGATGGAATAGGTTAGCCTAAATTGAACTTAAAATATTTAAATTGACATTTTCTCTTTTTCGAAGATATCTGTTTGCTTAAGTTCACATAGTTCTAGTTCAAACTTTAATAAAAAGAAATTTGCCGGAGAGGATTCAAAAGAAAATTGTTTATTTAGAAGAATATTTGTCTCAATTGTTTGAACTTTCTTCCACTGCTCTGCATTTCTCTCCAAAAAGCAGATTTACGGTCTTATTACATATTTACTAATTTAAATTGAATTTAAATTAATTTTTATTTTCTCTCAAAAATACACTTATACGTTTTTCTTTATTGATTCAAAAAACCATAAATTTTGTTTGTTCTAATTTTTTACTTTGTTATAAATATGTACTCAATGTTCTAATGTTCAATCAATATAAGACAGTCCAGTGGTTATTTTATATTTTTAATTTTGCTCCTTGTATATTTAGATGATTTTTTTATCTTTGCTTGTCTAAAATAAAGAAATGAAACGACAATTTAATCCTCAAATTTCTTACTTCAACTAAAAGTCAGCGTAATTACTTAAAATTACAAATACACACAAATACACGTCCATAAAATAGTCAATAGCACATCAAAATCTAATGCACCAAGTTTTAAAAATAAAAATTAAAAAAAATTCTAGCGTAAAATATCTCTCAGAACAAGAAGTGAAAAAACCGCTAAAGGTAATAACGCAGATAAAAAAAAATATCATTTAGTAGTCGTTGTGTTTATCATATTTTAATATAATTTGATTTTTCAAATTAGAATTCTCAAAATAAAAGTGCTTACTTATTTTAATTAGTTTTTTTTAAATGAATTTTATGTTTGATTTTATTATAAAGTATAATTTGTGATTTGTGAAAAAGTGGAATTAATTAATTAATTTGCACTAGCTGTCAATCTTAAAAAACATAATTTTTGTGTTTGTCAGTAATCAATGTTTTTTTAAGTTTGTCAAGTATACAATTTTGCATGCAATTCTTGCATAAACATTTTGCATCAATAGTTATAATTGTTAACAATTTTTTTTTACTTTACGTTACTTTGATCATGCATTGAAGCTTTAAAATCATTTAATTTAAAAAAAAAACTTGTAGTTTTTCTAACAACTACAATTAACCAAATTCAAACATTTTACTTTTAATTTATTAGAAATATTATAACTTTGAATACTTTAAATTTTACCTGTTTGTTTTTCATTAAATTTTATCGTATCTGTCAACAGTTTTTTTTTACTTTCATATTGGCTTGTTAAATTAAATCACGTTAAATATTCTAAGGGGAATTATTTTAAATATTTTTTTGTGACGGTGGCGTAAAAAAATGTTATGTAAGGTACATAAACGATAAAATCTTTGTTATTTTTTTTGATATTTTTGGTCTGTAAGAAAACATTTACCGTCACTTGTTTGTTTTCTCTTATTTTTAGAAAATATAAGTATATTTTTCTACATAAAAGAAATATATATTTTCTTCTAAAAATTGGATAAAGTATGCCGTTTGCAATTAATATATATTTTTTTCGTTTTAGCATTGAGCATTTATTCAGTAATAACTTGATCTAAAACATACTTACCCACTTGCAATGGCTTTGTTTAACCACAGTCTTTTCGTTATATTATTTTTATAAAATAACGTTTTGGTCGCAAGTACATTCACACAGAAATTGTTCTCAACTTCTCAGGTTTATAATTCTTACGTGTAGATATACTAGAAAATAATAGCGAATCTCAAACGTATAAAATAATTTTCTTCACCATCAAATCATATTTCAAAGTTCAAGACATTAAAATCGTTTTTCAGACTCGTCTCGAGTGCATATTTTATAATTTGATATTTTTTTCAGAAGAATTGCATCAATTTCTACGTTTTTAATCCTTTTAGTAGCATTTAAGCTTTTTTATTAGAATTGTTGGGTTAAAAATACGAAAACAAAACAGTTTGAAAGTATGGAATTCGAATTTTTATAAATCTGATTGAATTTATTTGCATTTTAAATGACTCAACTTGTCCGAAAGATGCATACGTGAGCTTACAATTTAAGAATGTTTTCTCCAAATCATTCACTCAATTACCGCACAATACACAACTTAGCAGCTTATTGAAGTCACGTTTCACGTTGTAATTCTATCAATTGGATTTGATTCTTAGGCGCGTGTTCAGAATCATTACAAAAATCTTTAACTTCTGAACTTGGAATAACTGAAATTTCTTATGCACATTGTATTCTAACATCTTGTGAGACAGTCTCTTTTGAAGAAGATGAATGTGAGTCTCTTTGTATACATAATACAACGTCATCATAAAAGTATAGTGAATATTAAATGTGAAAATGACACATGATGGCATAAACAGGAAGTGCAACACAGTTGGACTCCAAATTTTTGATCATCTGATGTTTGGGGTCAAGGACCAACATTTTGCAAAAACGAGTAACAGACCTATAAAATTGGAAACATTACGGAAGTTATAAGTCTTCACAGACACATGCAAAGCTCTTGGATCTTCTTTCAAGTGGCAAAAAGTTGAAAATTGTGGGTGACATGCTGTGGGTCTAGTTTGACAAATGGTGAGAAAACGCACGGTTATATAATATGCAACATGCAACTGCGGAAGACCGGTATTATTGGTGGTAATGCTCCATTTAGTGGATTATAAAGATAGCAGAACTTGTAGCAGTCAGAGTTATTTCATTCTTGGATGGCACTCAAATTATTCATTTTATCTGGTTACGTGATAAATTGCACTGGGCGTCTGAAGAAGACAAGAACGTGACTATTTCTTCCTCGGTTTAGGATTCAATCCTGCATTCCTGAGTTATTTTGGTTGGAGAAGGTGTTGATAACGTAAAACCAATACCTAAACATCTTAATAGTTGTGCTCTTAAGCTGTGATTATGTTATTTACTTGCAGCTTCCATTAGTTGGAGTCGAGAGTGCATTAACTCAAAAAAAGAGTAAGAAGGAATAGAGAACTAGGAATACAAACTTTATACCGTATTACGACTGTTTCCTTTAAATTTTTGAGTTAAAATTATTTATATCTTGATGTTCTTATACTTACTCTTATAAATTTTACAAACTGATGCACTTTAAAGCAAAATTTATTAAATTCTTTTAGATTTCATGGTTAAATTTGAAATAAATGGCGCTTACAGTAATGTACAGAAAATGATTTAACAGTTAGATACTAATTTATAGAATTTGGGTAATTACAGGTGCTCGAAAATATTAAATCACTTATTTTTTTTATCATGAAAGAAATGAAATGAAATGTTGAAAACAGTGAAAATTATCACTAAAATGTATAACTATTTATAAAACTATTCATAACTAAAATTTGAACTTTTTTGTTATTTTCCTTCAGGTTCCCAGTTTTCCTATTTTTTCAATTCTTATTCCGATTTCAGGTTTTAAAAAATTCTAGAATTTCTAAAATTTGTAGATTTTTTGATACTTTGGATCTTGAGTTCTCAAGTTTTCAGACTTTCAGGATGACAGTTTTTCAGATTTTCTCATTTCAGATTTTTATATTACATCAGATTTTAAATATGTATAATATAATATTTTAATGGGTTAAGTTGTTAGTGATTATTGAATCCATAAATTTACAGATCAAAGGATCTAACAATCTAAGATTCTAACAATCTCAAAATTTTAGTATCAAAAAATTTAGAAAAACGTAATTATCAAAATGTGATACGTCTTAAAACTGGAAACCTAAGAAGCTAAAGAAATGGAAGGTTAGTACGAGAGCTTTAGCTTCTTAGAAATTACGAGCCTAAAATCTTAAAAAGATCTGAACACATTAGAACTTCAGAATTTAAGGAATTCAAGACCAAAAATACCAAAAAAATTGCCAAACTTAAAATTTGGGAAAAAGGATCGCTCGGAATTTTTATGTCTAAAAAACTGAGAAACTGGGAATTCATAGGCTTGAAATCGTGGGAATTTGAGAGCCTAAAAGTCTGAAAAACTGAAACTTAAGAAATTTAAGAATCTAAAAGTTTAAAAATTTTAAAATCAATAAAACAAATAATTTGAAAGTTAAGAACCCAATACTTTTAAAACCTAAACACCACAAAACTGCAGGAGATTAGAAATCTAAGAATTTATATCTGTTGGTATCTGGAAATTTGGAAAATTATTGGTAGTTCAAAACCTGATGAACCAAAACTTGGGGACAATAATTTTTTTGGGGTTTCAAGTTTTAGTTGTAAATGTTTTTTTTATATATTCTAGAAACTAATTCCAAATTCAATTTGAAAGGTGTCAAACACCTTTTACCATAATTTCATCACCATTTATGCTTCGTATAAAATTTTGCAAACCGTAATTGTTTCGTAATTTAGAAGCTTTATCTTTTTGAAATTTTTTTACAAAAGTTGAAATTGTCAACGTACCTACAATAATTTCAGTTACTTGAAATTCCGATGTTGATGAAACCAGATTGTTTGTTATCTATGAAATAAAAAAAAAAATCCATCTTCACATTAGAAAGCGTGTCGAAAGCGTGTCGATCTATTTCGAAGAACACAATTTTTAGTAATTTTAAGAAAATTTGATAGCACTGACTAGACAATAAAAGAAGATTAAACGTTAATATGTAGGATCATCAACCTTGGATATATCGCCTTACACCTCCGTATTTTTTCTCTAAAAGAGCCATTACTTTTCCTTTTCCAGTGGCAGTGTCTTTTTCCATTTTTTGAAATTCGATAGCACGTTGCAGTAATTAATCGAAGTCTAGGGTGAGGTGTAGACGAGTCGACCCATCGGTGAGCTTGTTGTGTGGTCCGACCATCAAGTCTGGCTCCACCTAGACATCGTTGGGCCACCACAAGCCACGGATGACTGCTTCGCAGTAATAATCAGCTCAGCTTGTACCGTGACTGACCGTTTTCACAATGTCTAAATTAGAAGTGTCTGTGAAAAAAATCTGATTCAGTCCAGTCAAAGGCGCTACGCCGAGTTACTAATTAACACTTCATTCACGCCAAGAGCCTGCACTGTTTTACCGATAGATTAAATAAACTTCGAGTGCGATTTCCTAGAAGAAATGTGCCGGAAAAGCTACTATTTCTCATAAAAATAAACAGAGCAAATTCGAGGGACGTCGCGACGGCGACGTATAGGTTTATATTTTTCTGCAAACTGCTTAAAATAACACTCATTGTAAACAAAGGTTATTTCTGGAGCTATATCGGCTCTAAACAACCTGTTGGAGGTACATTTGTTTATTATCAGATTTAATTTTTTTCTTTATTACTGTTGCAATGAGTGAACAGTTGATTTATGTAAACGTATTACAACTTCAAACAAATGTGATAACTGTTTGACGTCATTTTTTTATGTTTATTCAGACGACTGGCAGATTATCTAACATGCATTTTACGAGAAATACATATATTTTTTTAACTAAATCGCTTGGATATTTTTACGTTTACTTCCCACAGTCCTCACCTACTTACATTTTTTCCGGTCATATAAAACGGCAGTAAATTCAGGAGAATTTGTTTTCGAGTATACATCCTAAATTTAAAAGTTGGAGTGATTTCATATTTTATGTTTGTTGCGGTTAAAGTGATTTGTTATGAGAAAGAAAATTAATTTTTTGATAATAAATCAGTGCCAATAATTTGAATTTTGAAAGCTTCTTAATTGAGCTTAAATTGAATTCGGGCGGATTTTAGGGTCTTTGATGTTGCGGTGATGATTCAGTATATTATTCTTACATAATGTTTAGTATTTACATAATTACATGGATTCGTTCGTAATTTACACAGATTTTGGGTTACAGTCGGTAATATTTCAAAAAATATAATTAAGTTTTGATTATATGTTCCTACTGTCATAATATTTACTAGTTTACTAATAAACCTAAGTAATGTTAATTAAAAATACAAAAATCGGTAAACAACAATTTCATCTTCATTCTGCAATCAAAATTTATTGGAAATGAAACTAAAAGAAATTTAATAAACCATCAACCAGTACTAACAACTAAAATAAATGAAGTTTTAAATAATCATGTTGGTATAAAATATTGTAACAGTATATTTAATTGTTCAAACTGTTATTCTAATAAACAGGTTTAGATAGATTGAAATCTGTCCTATTTGTTTTGTGTCACTGTGGTTGAATGTTGCACTCGTGTAGTATCGAGAATAAATACACGTATATTTATTTTTGTAATTTTACTTTTTCAAATTTCGAATAACAAAAATTTTAGAAGAATCCTTCGAAAATATTCAGCTATCCAAAAGTCTTTTTAACAAGTGGGCCATGAAAGTAAAAACGTATGTCGTTTTATGACACCTTAAATAAAAAATGACTGACTTAAAAAAGTTAAACTGTCAAAATATCAGCTAGATCAATTAAAATGAGTTATACTATCTTTGTTACTTTATTTGTTGTAAATATCAAAATTCTAGCAAGTTGTGTGATTCTTTAATTCTTCAAAAATATTCTATCTTTGAAAGTATTTTTTCGTTCGGAAAACTTACTTATTTTCTTTAGAAAATATTTGTTGCTGTATTAGGAAATTTTTAATTTCTAGCCTAGTTCGTGGGATTCTAAGTTAATATTCTAGTAATTAACCAAATTTCTTTGATTTGAGTAGTATATTTGGAAAATATTTCTTGATCTGTTACAAAATATCAGATTCCTGGGAAGTTTGGTGTGTTCTATTGTCAATTTAAAAAATATTCCTTGGTGCGTCTTTGCATATATTTATTATTCACAAAAAAAGGCAGTATTCAAATGACATTTTGTGAGAATCTTATTAGCATTTCATTAATATTATTTAAAATTTAATGCGAGTGTAAAAATATCCTTTAGTAGAACAATAATTCTTAACATGGTTTATATGTATTTTCGGGAAAATATTTGATAAACTGACCGATTTTTCTTTGGTAGTGCGGTCAATTTAGAAAATATTCTTCGATTTGTTATAAATATGAAATTTCCAAAATTTTAGACAATTCCATACAATTTTAAATTCTTTTTGAAATAGAAATACTTTTTTAATTGCGTCGTCATTTTTGACAATATTTCGTGTAGCTGCTAAATAATATTCCAGATTTGATTTAAATGGAAACACATTACTTGAATATTAAGCAATTTCTATTTTCTAGCACAATTTGTGTGATTTAAGTAATATTTCACGAATGATTTAAAATTTTCTTACTTGTGCGGTCTGTTTAGAAAATGTTCTTCGATATTATAAAATTTTGAATTTCTGGCATATTTGTGACAGCAAATTTCACCAGTTCATTTAGAAAATATTCTTTAAAGTACACCAAAAATAATGCAATATCGGATTTCTTGCATTTTGCGCGTCTCATTTTCATTTTCTTAATATTATTAGATTTTTAATTTTTAACCTAGTTTGTGTGATTTTTAGATAATATTTAATATTCAATGGAACAGCTTGTTTCTCATTGTAGGGTCAATTTAGAAGTTTCTCTAATTTATTATCAAATGTAATTTTTTTATCACATTCAGTGAAATGTTCAGACAAAATTACATCAACTAAAAATATTCCTTCAATTCTAAACGGGCAAACAATTTTTAGTTGTATATCTAGAAAATATTCATTGGTCACTTAGTTAATGTGTTGAAGTGACATAATATTTCATGCAAACTTTAGACAATATTCTTTAGTACAGCAACCAGCTGAAAGTATTCCTTCTTTTTACAAAATTTACTTTTCCTAACATAGTCCCCTTAATTAATCAAGTTTGCTTTAATTTAAAAGTCAGTATCCTTCGAATTGTTGTAATATGTCAAATTTGTAACATATTTAATATGATTTTTAGATAATATTTTATCAGTTTTTCAAGTTTTTATAAATGTGAAGGCGTCTTTAGTTGTATAGTCGTCAATTTAGAACATATTCATTGAAATCTTACTTAATATCGAATTAGAAAATATTCGATTAAATTTTCCTGATTTGGTGGAAATACAAATCCTTCTTAAGTTGTGCTGTGAATTTAGAAAATATTCATTGGTACTCCATTTGTAACGAGCGATCCAAAAGTCTTCCCGTCAAGTGGGTCAAGAGCGTAAAAACGTTTGTCGTCTTATAACACCATAAATAAAAAAAATAACACATTAAACAAGGTGTCAAAATATTAGCAAAACGACATACGTTTTCACTTGCAGGACCCACTCTCCAAGTTTTTTGGTTTTTAAGAATTATTATGTTGTGTTATTTTGAAAGATCCAAATGTTAAGAATTTGAAAGCATCATTAAGACAAGTTGCAACTATTTTTCGTGTTAGAAATCCAAAATGAGTAATTTAAATTTTTTAGAAATATTATACTAATTTTGGAAAATATAAAAAATCACACAAACTTTGAAAAATACAAAAATAGAAAATATTTAGAAGTAGTAAGAGAAAAGTTATCTTTTAAGATTTCTAAAAAAGAAAAAATAACTGAGACGATATGTACTAAAAAACAGTATTCTAGCATTTCAAAAAAAATCCCAAAAAAAACAATGGGTTTTTGGAGATAAAATTGAAAATACTAACATCGCATTGCTCTAAATATATGTATGTATAAAATGCAATTTTTTATGTAAACAATAATAATATAACTTTTACAATAATATTTTAACGAGCAAACCCTTAAACGGATTTTTTTAGTAAAGATCTAATACTACAAATTTGATTTTTCTTCGTCTCAATTTTACGAGCTTGAAGCACCTCCTAGTGTGTAATATTCTATTCAGAATAACCATTTCTCAAAAACTAATTCAAATTACCTCCAACTACATCATCTAAAAATAGAGGACTTAAATGGACAACAATAGGATAACATCTTAAGAAAACTAATTTGCGCACACTGATTTTTGTGAACAAAAAAAGTGCGAAGTCTATTTGAATTGAAACTGGTTTCTCTTAACGAATCTAACTCGAATATAATTAAAATAACAGACAAAAACATTCCACGCAATATTACCATCAATAATAAGAGACCTAATAAGGTATACTTGATTTCAAGAATTTTTTGTTGGTGTGTTGAAGCATATACTATTTTTGTAACTCCAAGAAAGGCCATCATTGTTCTTGCGCCTGAAGGAATTGAAAAGAAAAAGCATTTGGAAGCTGCAATAACTAAGTTTCTATTCCAAACCTCGGTACAATCTGTACAAGTGATTCGGTTTCAGACTTTGACTTTCATGGAACAGTTTGTGGGGTAACAATAACTTTTGTTCTAATTACCGCAATATGTAACCACTCAAAAACTACAAAAGGCATCCATCTTGGTCGCGTGATGTTACAAAGACCACTGGTCTTTTTATCTCTAGTTAAAATTTACACGATTGACATTTATAGCGGAATGAAACCGTAAGTGTGAAAGAGTTTACGACGTAAACACTGAAGGAAATTCCGACACTTTTCCGAAGCTCTTTCGACAAAAAGCAACCACAACAAAGCTTCAGTGATGTAAGACGACTTCATTTAAGTCGTAAAGAATAGAGTATTACCATCTTCAGAGACTATGAAAAATGTAAGATATTCGTGTCGGAAATCTCAAGAAGCGTCTTCCTACGCTCCCAGAAACCAGTTCAGTGTTATAAACGCGTTACACTTCTCCAAGACAAGATCGGGAAAGTGACTTTGGCCCTATTTGGAAATAATTCTCACGGACTGGGTTACTGGAAACATCATTGATGCTCACACATGTCCGTTAAGGCTGAAAAGAATTATGACACCTCTTAAAAAGCAGTTAACCGAATTACACCGGCAGTGATACCATGCTGATAACAAACGTAATGAACATTATAAATTTTCACTTAATTGGAGAAAAGCATTTGTTAACTAGACAAAAAAAACTAAGTACTACAAACCACTGAAGATTTATGGCCATCAGGTTACGTAATCTGGCCTCCAGCCTCAAGCGATAAGTCTGCTTAGTGTCTGCGAAGATGAATAATTTTAACACTTTAGAAGCGAAGTCTACACCTCTCGACCAGATCTAATGACACCGCACGATTAATCCTCTTGGCCCAGCCAGAGAAGAACTCCACAAGTGTCAATTAACAATAGTTTCCTCGATGGGTGTCCCTGTAGATTTACAAAATAAACAGTTTCGAGGATTTTGGAATCGTTCGTCACGCTTGTCAAAGGCGAGACAACACTTCCTGGGTGGTGCGGCAAGAGAACCCATATTTTACGACCAAGGATAATGAGAAGAAAATCCTGGGACGTTTTCTCCAGTTGTAAAATTTTTGTGCACACTTCTGTGCCAACAGACAATTAATTAGTGGTACCACGATGGGAAAGTCTTTGATGACCTTATTGCACTATACAACCACATGTCTTATGTGGTACTCCGAGGTGCAATTTGATTTATTACGTGACTTTGCCTCTATATCGTAAATACACTTTTATTGTTATACCACTCGCTAAACCTTTATTTAGTCATTAACGAGCAAAAATCCCTGCTGAATTCCTTAAGAAAAACTATAAACACGACTTAAATTATTATCCATTGGTGTCTTTAACTTCGTCTCCATGATCTACTAGAGCAGGTTCACATACTTTCTTGTTGCTCTAATTTAGACATTTTAATGGCTAAACAAAACGTCTATAGATTACTCATTTTATGACCTGTAAAGAGTTACGTTCAAATTCTAGAATTCCGGTAGCTTGTTTTGGTGGTTGTACAAATAACTAAAAAATTAAATTAGTTCGAAAACTAATGGAGACAGTACTTCACACTGATGGTTCAGCTTTTATCTCATCATTATCAGTAAAAGAGTTGACATAAATCGTGAAGATAACTATGCTTGTTAAATTTATTTTACTAGCATCTTGAGAATATCCTAACGGGAGATCGCTTTCTTTTTTTAAACTAATTAGTTTCTTTTTGTTAAAAGTCTTATATTTTAAATGAGTTAATTAAAAACATTTCCAGAGTTGAACAAAATTTAAGAAATTTTATCGGCACAAAAATGTGACGAAGTTATTTGAGGACGATGGACGTATTATTTGTGGCATTTTACTTTACAACTATATCGCATTTTTGTGGTGGAAAATTTGTGTATTCAAAATTGTAACAAATAACATTCAAAAAATACTAAAAAATATATTTAAAATAAAGTGGAATTTATTTTTTGGGTTTCTTAAAAGTTTTTTTTTGTCTTAATACTTTATTAATAATTTGCTTATTTTCCACACCATATATAATATTAATAAACAGATTTTTTAAACGAATCTTTTAAAATTTCTATGGTAAAAATAAATTTCCTCAAACAGGGAAAAATCGCATAAATCGTAGATTTGTTTACTTATATAATAAAAGAATCTAGAAATATTAGGAAATTTAAAGAGTCTAGAGAATTTAGAGACCACAAAAAATATAAAGAATACAAAAGACACAAAGAATCTAAAAAATCCAAATGTTTCAGAAGATTTTAGGATGAATTTTAAAAATTATCCAATTTGTTGCACCGGATATTTAAAAAGGCCCCAAGTTTCTAACGATTATAAAAGAAAATAAAGAATTCTAAAATCCAAGGAATCTACAGAATTCAAAAGCAAATCCATAGAATATAAAAAAAAAACAAAGTTCTAGAAAGAGTTTAAAATGCATAGCATCTAAAAAGTTTTGAGAGCATTTAGAAAATTCAAAAATATACAGAATATACGAGTTCAAAAGCATTTAAACGATCCATAGATTTCAAGTAACATAGAGTTTAATAGATTGGAAGTAATATGCAGCCTCTAGGCTAGGGAAGTAAAGAAAATCTATGTCTTAAGATCTAAGAGAGTCAAGGAATATATAAAGAATTCGAAGCATCTAAAGGATTTAAAATGTTCAAAAGATATAAAAAATTAAAGAAATCTAGAGAATTTTAAAAAGTTAAAAAAACCAAAGAGTATACAAGCTCAGAATTTAAGAAAGTAAATTTAAAATATGTAAAAATTCATTTCACGTTATGTTACTTAACTTGACATGTTTTGATTATTTTCATTTATTAGCCTTTTTTTGACTGACAACATTGTAGGATTCCACTATAGCCTTTGTTTTGCTTGTTTAGAAAAGGTATATATTTCTATTCATGAAACAAACATTTGAAAATTTAAAACTAAAGAACAACAATATTTTCATGTCATGTTTGAGTTGTTAGCAGTCTCCGATATTTGTTCTAAGTCTACCTCGTTGTAAGAAATTAATACAATCAAAACCATTTGCGGGTTAGTCAGATTTTGAAGACTAAATTCTGTTTAAAATGATAATTTCTAAAAAATAAATTAAAACCAAAATACCTGCGGCAAAATTTCTTTTGAAATTGAATGTTTCACCACATCACCACAGTTAAGCATTCCTTTTTATAATTGAATGTCAAAATTCTAACCAGATCGGTCGGCACGCCCCAGCAATTACAAATTAAAAATAAATCATTAAAACATTGTTCATTAATTGGTTTGCGTGTTAAGATGCCATATTTTAGGAAGTTAACGAAGCGGGAAGGGGAACTACTTTATTACAAAAAAGAAAGTAACAGCAATAACCAACTAAAAAGAAAAGTGTCAGAAGCTATATAAGATATTGATAAATCTGTCTACAGTTCCTAATGACAAAATAGAAAAAAAATCTTTGTCAGCTCATTAGATATAGATATGAGAATGATGGTGTCTGATGCATCCAAAAAAAGGCAACTACAGAAAAATGTTTAAGATGATTGATTGGATCTGAGACTGCGAGGTCAAGGACAGTTAAAAATGCCAATATTCGTACTGGCACTGAGTGTCTGCACGACATAATTACAACAAACAAGTAAGAAAAAGAAATTTGGGAGGTTCTAGAAAGCTCGAGCTTTGGGAAGCCCAAAACAAAGAAAAACCGCTGTGATTATTTATTTGTAAGAGCGAGCTGTAGGAAATTACGTCGAGAGTTCCGCTTTTTCAACAAGCTCGAAAAACGTATAATTAGATGGCAATTTAGAATTTCGATGGAAGAACGAGATTCGTACGATGTGCGTTCTTAGAAGCGACATGTTTGATTTCGTGATCTGGAGTAATTTTTATCTAATCTCTCATCTCTTGAATGTGTCAACCTTTCTCTACTTCGATGTGTACATGTGTTCATCCCTTCTTCTATCGACGGAGAGTAATTTCAAGCTGTCATATTTCAACAAAACATACAAAACAATGACCCCATAAACAAGTCCGCAGTATCAGATTATGTGCCTTGCTCATCCATCACAAAGGATAATAAATGTTTCACAGTAAGAGCCCTAGCGAGGAATATTGAGGAGAAGAGCAATCACGTAGATTATCAATGAAACGATCCCATTGATTTTTATTTTTCCTTCTAACATGACCCTAAAAAAACAATCTCCATTGACATTCCAAGATGCACCAGATTTGCATATTTATGTTGGAGCCCAGTTTACGACGTTAACCAGGAACGCCCCAAGTTACTGCATCGTAAACTCGTGTCAGTGCCCCCACGAAATGTTAGGAAAGAGTGGTAAGTTTGCAAATATAGGTTAATCAGGATTCTTTGACATGGTGACTTATCGATAGCAGCAGTCATTGGGATATCTCTTCGAACTTCCTAGCCCCACGCACACCTACGCTTTCCGGACAAATCGAGAACATCATTTATTTTATTATTTCGAACTTGTAACAATTACCAAGAAGTTTTTTTATTGCAAAAATGGGTTTTTCGGTGACATCATTTTAGATTGTTGATGTCAGCAACAAAGTTTCTGATAACACGGAATTATGAAAGGATCAAATCCAGGACGATAGCGTAATAATAGTAAGGTTGTATGTATAAAATAACACCTGAGAGTGTGATTAAAAAAAATGTAAACAAAACTTACCTGTGGCATTTTGCTATCCGAGTGATAGGCTGGTAGAGGTAAGAAGAGGTAGGCAAGGTACACTTAGCATACCTGGTTGGATTATACCTGCGTGTACTGGTGCGCTATCGAATTACGGAGTACGGAATTTGCACCACAGTAGTTGCTGCTCTACCATTAGGATTTATTCGCAGCGTTTATATTAATGAACAGAAAATGGTTACATTTATTTGATAGAAATTTTACAAATAATTAAATATGTTACAAAAAATTATGTAGCAAACTTTTCCAAACTTCTACACCAAATTGATTAAACGCTCTGCATTCTGAGAATGAAAATTCAATCGTTTGTGATTAGGCTATTAAATAATTAATTCACATAAAGTTTAATCTTAACTAGTGTTGAAAGCAGAAATTATGAAATATTATTTGCAATTAAATCAATGAAAATGAGAGGTGCGAAGTGTTCGAAATGACAAAATTATATGAAAAGAATTACTAAGGCATATGCGATAAATAAAAGAATTAGCATTATTATTTTTTATATCTAAGCTAAGTTAGCTAGGCTAGAAATTTAATTAGGAAGTTAACAACGCAAGCTGAAATTGTACTTGTTGGGTAAAATCCAACACAAAATTCGGTAATTTTTTTGACAGAATTCTTCCTCATACAATAAAAAAATTTAGTGTTAGTAACGCTCTTTAAAAATTAAGAATGTAATAATCTGGTCAGTATTTTTTTTTAAATATATTAAATAGAAAACAAAATTTAGGGCTAAAATATAAAAAAAACAATCTGATTATTATTAAACTAATGTTTAAAATGAAATTTTGCGTAGTGCAAAAGTGGTTAAAGAAAAATACATAATATTCTAAAAACTCCTGTAAAAAACCTGAGAATATATTAAATAAAAAAAACGGACTTTTACAATACATGCATAAATTAGAATAAATAAAATATTCATCTAAATGTTTTTTTTTCAAATAAATCGTTAGGAACGAAGTATAAGTAATAACAAGTTTTTTTTTTCTTTTAGAATTCGTTATTTAGTTATGTTTACATTGACAAGGAATACTACGCTTTTTGCAATTTTTACAAAAGTATGCTTTTTTATTTAAAAAAATGTGAGTTAGGATAGGAAATAGTTAAGAGTTTTGGGTTTAGCATTTACAGCCCTTCCTATTTCCACTGTTCAAAAATTGAAAATATATTTTTTAAATTATTAAGTCGAAATAAAAATAAACATGATGTTTGGGAACAGTAGAGAACAACTTGATATGTAAAGTTCTCCAATGTGAATATCATTATGAAATATTAATAATGAATAACTTAAAATATCACGTACCGGAAATATATTTAACTTATAGAATTTGTATATTAATAAAATATTTTTAGAATATAAAACTATTTATACATGTCTAACGACCGTTTAATCAATTTTTGTATGTTGCAGTAATTACTGTCAGCATCGTAAAACCGAAACGGCTTTGTATAATGAACATTTCACACAATATGTTATTGTATTGTAGCGCATTCGAATGAACAGAAAGAATGTTAATGCTTATTTTATTTTTTTGACTGATGGATTGCATGCTTTTAAAACATGGAATTAATTTAACACCTAAAACATAAAAGTGTTACGCAAGGAGAAAAACGATGATAGAAATATTTTTTAATGGTCATTTTATGTCCAAAAACCATTGATGTGTTGAATGAATCAAAGACCTCAATTTAAAGAATGCCTCTTTAACACAGAATAAAATAAATATAAATGTTGGATAAACGTTTTAAATACTTTAAATGGTGATGGTTTTGGAGATAACATTCCTTCTAGTAATTTACAAGAAAAATATTCAAATGTGGAGGAATATTGTTAAACAAAGTGAGTCCCTACAAATATAAAAACGGTACAACTTTCTTTTAATAACATTGTTAAATATGATTTTGTAAAACATGTTTAAACAGAAAGGACTTGATGCGTAAGCTGAAGTCGGATTTCTAATTAGACGACATATTTATTCTTCCACAAAATATGCCATGATTTTTACAAAAAATGTCATTTTTGCCAATCAACAAATCAAGATCTCTCTTTCAAAATCAGCATTAAAGGTCGTTAATCTATGATTCACCCCCGGAAGCCTTCCCGCTCTTCACATGACGATAAACAACAATTAACTAGTAGTAAAACATGTATAGAACTTTGTCTACCACTTTTGTCAAGGACTAATAAAGCCATGTTTGTTCATTTTACGACCCCGTTTGTTGTTGTTATTTGATATAGATTTATTTTTCATGTCAAGTAATTACGCTCTTACTTTAACATGAATGTGACGAAAGATTTACAAGTTTTCTATGTCTGAGATAACAGAGTTTTCTGTCGACCGCTCCGACTTCTGGTGCAAATGTGGTTCTCCAGGTGAAAGCAAATACTGTGTATCGCGTTATTCGCTCAGTTTAACACGACAGATTCACCTCTCGTCATTTCTGCGCTCCTTTTGCGCGGACCCCAACGTTAAAAGCGAATTCTAACAGGTGTTAATTGACTTTTTGGCTATTACGTAATTATTACAGGCTGTTACGTTGTCGACGGAGTTCTCGATTATTCCTGCGAGCCGCGAGCATTGACATTCGTGAAAGTCCAAGGAATTTAAAGAGAAGAAAAGACTTCTATGGTTTTGTCAGTAGCGTCGGTGACCACGTGAAGAATTAGTTATAATTAATTATAATTATCTACCATTGAGTACATTTCTTGACTAATTAATCTCTCATTAATCAACACGTAGGTTTCTCAGAAGGGGGCATCGAATAGATCATGCCTCACAATGCACATTTCACACATCTTTGAGCATCTTTGCGCAATCAGTGAGCGGTAATTACGTATAATTGCGTTGCTTGCACGATCTATTAGCATGCTTGATGTGGTATAACGGATCGTCTGATTGCATTTTCGAGAAGATGCGTGCATGTTGTTTAGACACGCATTGACAACGAATGTGTTATCAAGTTATCAACAACCGTTTGATAAATATTTTTAAAACATGGGAACGGCATTCCCACACCTCATCTTGACCTAAGCTAATGCAATAAAACGCGGTAGGTAAAATCCTGCGATCCCCAAATAGCAGGAGAACATCCTCGCAGGAAAGTTGGCGATCCTGGCGCATGACAATTTCGCATTGATCGCAGGACTTGAAATTCATGAGTATCGTCGTGCATGTCGTAACACGTCACACCTGTAGCTTAGTTCCAGACTGCAACTTGTTAGAGCGTTGCGGACGATGCAGATCAGGATGTAAAAGACAGAAAGAGGAAGAAAATTGGGCGTGGTCCTGTCTGAAGGAGTACAGGATAAAGGATCAAGTCCCGAATTTGCGGTCAGAAACCTCTGCTGTTTGCGGTTCTCCTGATCATCAGGAAGTAATAATAACCCGTGTGTCGACCCCGCACAAGGTTATCCGCAGTTTTTGATGGTAATTTGGGTTTAGTGCTGCTATTACAGGTTTAATGTGTTTGATATTGATAAGAAATTGTTAGAGAACTCTTGTCACAAATTTTAGTCAACAGTACCCAACTTTAGAGGCTTTTATTAAACTTGAAAGGGGTGTGAAGTGTATCTCGAACATTTTTTTTTCAAAATTAATTTTTTGTTTTTAAATACAAAGTCAAAAATTAGTTATATGAAGAAAGCTAACTTTCTTCTAATTCAAGATGTGGTTGTACATAGACAATTTTTTTGAAGTGCAAATTTTGTACTAATATGTGCTGATAACTGATGAATGATTGCATTACTTATAATTTAAAGTGTACCAATATTCACTAAACTTTTCACTGATAAATATTTCAAGAATTGCAAGATTTATGGAATATTCTCAAGAATTTACTAAAAAACCTTAAAACTAATCAGTATGTAGTAAAAGAAGATTTCAACTACAATTAATATCAAATACATAAAAACAAAAAAAACAATAACATGAAGAAATAAAAAAACTAAATAAATACAAAAAATTATTAGTAACACAAAACTTCAAATCTCCGGAATTTTAAACGAACGGGTTAAATAAAAAAGGTTTAAGCCCAAATTCGCTTTTTAAAATTAACTGAGCTCAGTAATAAAATGTAGAAAATTATTCTAAGCATTTCATTATTTATTAGACGAAATAATAAAAAAGCAATGAAAAGTTCTATACACATTTGAAGTCGCGAATGTTTTTTATATTTAAAATAAAATAATATTCGAATAAGAGTCAATATGGCCACCGGAAAAAGCTAGAAAATCAAAAACTTAAGAATATAGTTGTAGTTTATTTTAGGAATAGATAAAATAGTGGATTAAACACTTTTCAAATATCTTGCACAACGTTAGTAATTCTTGATTAAAAGACTAAAAAGATGAAAATAATTATTCTGACATATAAGCTTAAAAAAAGGAGTAGCTTCAAAATTCAATTCAATAATATCTGCAAAGGAATAAATTAATAAACTTTAATTAATTAAAAAAAATAGTTTTTTAAATTGAACAGATTAAAACGCTTTAAACGCCCTCAAATTTAGAAACATTGAGGAACTAAATGAATACTATATAAAGATTGAGTACACAAAAATTAGAAATCTTTAAAGAACAACAAAGCTTACATTAAAATCATACAACCCTATAATATTTACTCAAAAATTGGATCCAGATATTATTATCGCAACCACTTTGTGTGGACGAGAACTATGAAGTGCGTATTAAAAATTTTTATCTATACCAACAAGACTATTGTTAATATTAAATAAAATCTACATCAGTAAAGAAACTCTTCATTTGGGTTAGGTTCATTCATTTATTCATATTATTGCACTAGTGCTGTAATGAATTGATATATATTATAAATAATAATATAATATAGCTTATCATCTATTGCAAACAAGTACAATAAGTTAAATTTATCTTATTACTATATACTAGTAGCACTTGAATTATACCGATTTCCTTATTGTTAAACCGTCAACATCAAATAAATTATTCCAGTTACGAGGTAATAAAAATAAATCAAAATTTTGACTTACTGAATTGATTCCGATACTTACAAACATACAAACTTACACATATTTTAAAAAAGCTATCAACATTTTGAGCCTACGAGATTTGTGTCTCACATGCTGGCTTGTTGATACCTTTCGAGAAGCCTCAGGACCGAAATATGAGCCCAATTATTCAAACACGAGTTCTAAAGAATTTAATTATCAGGTGCGATAAATTCTTTAGTATGTCAAAACTAATTTCAGCTGCGTTTGTCTCCAATTAAGAATGTTGATTCTAAATGCCGACACTTTACTATCCAACTAAAATTCAAATTTCTTAGTGCGTGAGGTGCATACAAGCCTGCACTATTAATTATTCCCCGAGAGATAGAAGCCATCAATTACTTCAGTTTCCAACTTGTTAGCTTAACATCCCCGATAATTAAATGTCTCATTAAATCACTGCATTGTAAGAAGATTTCCACATTTGTTCTAAACTCTTGCTTTTTGTTGCAGGTCGCCGCTGATCCTCTTCATATTTATCACATACTTCAACAGCGTACTTAGCACACATGTAAGTATGAACCAGCTTTTATCCTTACCGGTAATCCAGACGGTTCATTTCCTTAACTATTTAAAAATTTGGGTCACTGTCCTGCAAATCGTATTAATAGACTCGTTTTTAAACAAATGTTATTAAGTACAGAACCAGAGCCGTTAAGTAACCAAACAAAACCAAATTAAACAACCATCAAACTTGTTTCGAATTAAAAATAGAGACATCGTTTAATTAAATCAACTCAAACTAATGTAGAGATTATTTTAATGCTCTAACATTACGTCATTATTATGGGATAATAATTGAGGCTTCTTACAGGATAAATATTTACTTGATGGCGCATGCTTTTTTCCAGAAACCAGATGTAACGATATTATTATTAAAATGTGGTTGTTTTATTAAACCAGATCAATCATCGTTATAATTTTATGGAGTTTAGAAAGACCAGAAATTTTGTGACGCGTTGAACCGTGACCCTTTTTCTTAAGAAACCAACGATTTATTGCGTGTAAAGACGTGAAATTAAATGTAATTATCTACGAAAAAGCAATCTCAATGCTCCCGTGTGGTCGACTCCACCAGAGACGATAAAATAGATAATTGGCTGAAGAGGTTCATGTAGGCTATAAATCTAGATATGATTTATGTATCGTGGTTTTTGTTTACCAATGCGAGTTCATTTTTTCGAGATATTGTATTCAAAGATAATGTGCATAATCGTAAATATGCAAGATCATAAAATACGAATGTGTTTTATGTCTATGGTATCCTTTCACACATTGCGTTGGTCATAAGCGTAGGGATTTCATGAGGGCATATTTTGTAGTCGTGGGAACAAAAGAGAAATTAACTAGGAATATTTGTCTACCAAATCGTCTTTATGCACATAAATTCCAACAAATCTAGAATTGTATATTGGTACGTCTGATTTTCCACGTTAGCTATAATTTTCAATCAAACGGTTTACGAGTAGTTAAATTAACATAATATTAAAAACCAACGTTAATATTTTTGTTAAATATTTTTATTAATATCAGATATATAAAAAAACAGTTAAAGTTTGGTACTTTTTAGATTTGCCAACTTACATTTTATAAGTGGAACTTTTTGATATTACAATTTTCCATTGGTTTTAGTTTTGCTAATATAAGAAATGATTTTTAATTTCACAGTATTTAAAAAATATATTTCAAAAATTTTGAACAATTAAACGCATTTAAAAAAAAATTAAAAAAGTGTCTATAGTTGGAAAATAATTAGGATGCGAGATCAGAAGGCAAAGAGTATTACATTTCTGGCACGAAATTAAATTTATATTAAGAGGGAAATGAAGTTTTTCACCGAGTTTTACATGCTATTTTGTTTAGTCGTTTTGTGATCGTAATCAATCTAGATTAAAAATTATTGAAATCTGGTAAACTTTAAAATGCCTTTCAGCATTTTCACCTCTAAGATAAAATCTTCTAGGACCCTGCAACTTTAAAAAAATCCGAAGTATATTTAAGATATTTATTAATGTCGATACAAACTTTAAAATCAATTATATTTACAATCATTTATGTATCGATAATAATTTTTACATTTAACAACTTGAGAATGACTTGATTGGCTGTTATTTTCCAACCGGTCGGAAAAAAGATATGATAAGTCTGGTTTAATTATACCATATCTTCGCTTTAGACTAAAACTTTTTAAGCCTAACTTTTTTTTCAAAATTAAATTAATATGTAGAAAAAAACATTCGACATTTCTGTAATTTTTTATCTGGATTAATAGTGATAATTAACATGTTTGTAAGTAAAATATAAACAAATTTTACCAAAAAGTTTTAATTTTGTTTTGGGAAAAACTGATACTTTCCAACTGAGAAAAGAATATTTAGAAAAACGGTAGATTTCGAATTTTTGAGATGGGCGATATTTGATTATTTTTTTATAAATTTTAAGAATTCAGTGTTAAAGTTACAGAAGATATAATTTTTTTAATTGTAAAACTTATATTAAAAAATATATTGAAAAACCCCTACACCAAACACACACTTTTGAAACACACTAACATATGTTTCGGTATCCATGATACCATCATCAGAGTGATGATTAAACTTAATCGTATAATTGGACCTTACAAAAATTCTGTTGACTTTTGATTTTTCCACACCACAATCTTAATTTCAATATAATCTGATATTTTTTATTTTTTTTGAATTCAATAAATTTCTAGATTGGTGGACTTTCTTTCTTCAAGTGTTTTGTTTTTTTTGACATTGTATAATATTAACTAAACGTTCTTACAGTTTTTTCAGCAAAAAGATTTCAGAACGACTCTTTTTTAATTTAATTTTGAATTTGTGACATTTTCAAGAGTAAGTATAATCCAATTAATTAAGAATAATTAAATCATGTCATTTTAGTTATGAGAAAAAGTTAGTTTATCCTCCGACATAACTAAACAATAAAACTATTTTAATAATATTTCTCGAACATATTTTGTGATTTTATGATAATTCTACGCTTATGGTGTAGTGTTGGTGATATTCCTACGGTTTAATAGTGGTTTCTATAATCATGTATTCGATAAACGCAACGGAATTCATTTCAGTTTTTCATTTTGCACTCAGTGGGTGACGACGAATGAAGAGTTAACAACTGGTACTGAAAGAATTAGGTGGCCATTGATTTTGATTACGTTAATTAACTTGATTGGAGCATCATTAAGCTGTTCGAGAATGACTTTTACATTGAAATGTACGCTTCCAATAATCAGAGGAAAAACGAAAGTTTGAAAGTGAAGCACTAATAACGGTGACATTTTCTCGAGTACAAAAATTACCGTAATGTAAATACAAACATTGACAGGACGTTCTAACGAATACCATTATGCAAGAGGAAGCTGTATTCACTTAGTAAGTAATTAATTGTGCTGAGAAATTTTAACATGTGTTTGTCACGCTCGTCGAGTATATTTAAAATAATTGGATTAGAATTATGTAAATCAAACTTAATTTACGGTGATAGTCATTTTCCGCGTCTTGATTTTTCCCAACTGCTTCTATTTTTGTGTAAGCTTCAGTTAACCAAGCATAATATGCGGTAATAACGAACGTAGTTATGTCTTTTTACGTTTCTCATAACAAACAAGTATGAAAAAGAATCTATACTAATATTAGATGGCAGCATTCCATCATTTTTATGTGTTCTCTCTATTGAACTTACCGAATCAGTTAAGTGTTTCTTTTCTCGACCTATGAAGTTCGTCAAAGGGCTGAAAATGATAAACCGATATCGATATAATCTGCATCGTGATTGTTTGCTTTCTAGATACATTGGAATGAATTGTGGTGTCAGTTTTGAATGAGTACATTGCAGAACAGCCATCGGTAATGTTGTGACTTATCGAGCGCAAACAAAAGGAATAAAACCTTGAAAGGATTCAGAGCAGGCATCCACGACCCTGCTCTTTGTTCTTCAGAGTTTATGCCCTGAGGGTTCTCTCATCAAAGTTGTAAGAATACTAATATATTTTAATTCAGAATAAACGATAACCGCGTTCTTGCGGAGATCGTATTGTGTATTGAATTTTTTGCATCATCGAGATCTCGTTTGCATCTTTTCGATCCGATATCGCAAGAACCTGAATATAACCCAGAGATATATAGCAGTGTCTCTTCCGGAATACGGTAGTTTCTTTAGTTCTAAAAATCTGTTACTGTTGGAGTGGCAATATTAAAAAATAGTGCTTACATTATTCAAAATATATATTATTTTTTTATAAGTTTATTCTTTCGACTGTCGGGTTGCGGTAGACTTATTTTTTTACTGCTATAAAAACTGATTTAAAAAAAGATAACTTTGTAATCATGTAGCATATGTTTGATGTAATGCCGTACAAAATCTTTGTAACCATATAGTATATAATCAATAAAATGTCGTACAAAGAAGCTTTAGAATTTGAAATCTGTTGGTAGCTCTGTCTGTTATATCAAAGGGCATATTTGACAAAATTGTCTTGTTGACAATATGGATAGGCAACAAGGCTACCAACCAACTTTAAGTTCTCTAGTTTGCTTTGACGTTGTTTTTATTGAATCGTATGCTATTCTTGCGTTTGAGGTTTATTAAGAATTGTAATATTATGTTGGCAATTGAATTTAACAAAATTAATTCAGGATGTTGAAGTTCTATATCTAATTTGTTTAAAAACCAATAAATAAATAATAAAGAAATTGTTTTTCTTATCTAATGTATTGATTTTGATTAGTTTACAATTGTTTTTGGAATTCTCTAGAAAGACACAGATTTTTTTGTGTTTAGAAGATTTTTTTTATTTAAAGATATATGTTTATATATTGAATAAATTTGCCAAATTTTCAAATTTAAGGTATTTGCTTTAAGGTATTTAAGCTTTATCACCATAAAATATATTCATATGTATATTCTTAGTTATGTTTTCTTTCAATTTAAAGTCTCTATTGCAAAGAAATACATTAAACTTTTTTTTATATTCAAAGTTTGCGATGTCATGCTTTAAATGTTTAATAATCAATACACCTCGATGATTTTATAAACATATTTTTTAAAAATGATATTATAATATTCAAGATATAAACTCTCGCGATTCATATCATACGCTATTTTTTATTATACTTGCACTACAATGTACGTACATATTATAATAAAAATCTTTTGATTATGTTTACTACATGTTTTAGTTTTGTGTTCTAGTCTCCCATGAATTTTGCAGTGGGTTATTAAAATTATTTTAATTTTTAATGTGTTTGTTGGGATTTTTTTAATAGAACTAAATAAAAAATGTTTAATGGTGAATTTCTAATTACTATAAACTTGTAAATTTTTTATTTTATTCGTGATTAAAATCTTAAAAATGTTGATAAATTCTAAGCTTAGATCCTGATTTGAATAACTCATTTTTAAAAAATTATATAGGTACTATTTACTCATTGCTGATATGACAAATTCTCAAATTTTAGATTTTTCAGAAGTTTCCAGAATTCAATTTTTTAGATATTTCAATTTACAGGTCTTATAACTGACAAGTTTTTAAATTCACAATTTTGTAACGTTATTGTATGGAAGCTTAGACTTTAGAATTGCAGATATTAGCTTTTTAAGTCGTTAAATTTTCACATTTACAGTTCTTACACTTCAAGATATCGAAAAAAATTAAGAACTAAAAAAAATAAAATTTAACTGATATTGTTGTTCATATATAAATCTAAAAGCCAAAAAATTGCCCAAGAACAATTAAACATGTGCTTGTTGATTTTTTTTTGTTTTTGATTTATCTCAATCCAAATGTTGAGCCAAAATAAAAGAAAATAACTTAATTAATTGCATCATTTTTTTTTAACCAGTGTATTTGTGTTTGACAGTTATAATTACTAAAAATATTAAGTTTGTATTATTTTTATGTTTTTTTTTGTAATGTTACAGTTTATTAATGAGAAATCTTCTAATCAGATGCAGTTATTCCCAGCTGTATTTACAACCTTTCAAAATACAAAAATAATTCCTGAACATCTAAATCTATTTTCTTTGCTTCTAAACAACAGCTAGATCTTAAGGAAATATTTATTTAGGTTCCATAAAAATAGAATAGCGATTCTAAAGAAACTGAACCCACACCACTTCGTGATGGATGATATCTTTAACTCCCCAACTTCGACCTGAATTCGTTAATGAATATTAAAATATGATAACATGAAATTCTGACAACCCAAGACCATTTATGTAAGAGCAGCTCCTGTGGTGCTGTTAAAAACTATAGTTTGTTAGCGAGAAATATTTTTAGTTTGATGTCAGTGATGCATTAATATTTCGAATTCCGGGAGAGAAAGTATATATCGTGGTAATCTAAGCAAAGTTTTATTTACATTTCGTAGAACATGTGAGCTATTTAAAATTCCAGTTTGATGTAATGCATTGTCCATAATCGCAGCACATGGCTCTTCTTTGCCGACAGAACAGAAAAAAAAAACAAGATTATCCGTTTATTTATAATTCTCTTGGGATTTTCGGGTTTTAAATTTTATTCCTAATTTAACTAAACACATCAAAACGTTGTAAATATTTCGGTAAACAAACTGTAATATTAAACTAATTAGACTTTTATCTTACTATCTAATTGATTAAGTTGTAACAATTATGTTAATTAAAACACATTTCCGTCCCAGCGGTCCTTATTTGGACACCTATGGCGCTTTATGTCAAAAAATTAAGACATTAATTGAACCGACACCTTTTAATTGCTGTTGATTTCAACTTTACCTTTAATCTATCAAATTAATATTTTATCGCAGGTTCGGACAGAGTGAAGATTTAATTAAACAGTCGATGATGACATTATTCAAATGAGACGGGATATTAATAATCACTCCTATCAATATACCAAACATTTAATTAAGACCCTCTGCTTGTATTTACATTTAGTGCTTTAAACTATGTGTATAAATCACACGAATTAAATGCGGTCTTAAACATAAAATCTTTGTTGTGAAAGAGTTAAAATTCCTTTCTCAAGACATTATTGAAAATTAATTGAACCACATTTACGTTGAATTTACAAAATTCTTTAATGTAGAGTGTTGTTTAATGAATAAAACTGAATTCTTTTCACATTTCAAGGCAACAAAATTTTTGTACGAAACATTTCTAGCATAGTTTACACTAAACTGTACAAAGAATGTTAAATCTGCGTGATTTAATAAAAAAATTAAAAGTATTGAATTTTAATTTAAAACCATGTTATTCTTTCATGGTTAAAATATTTTAATAAGATATGTCATAAACTGCAGAGTATAGCTCCAATTTTTCTGTTTGTCGGCCATAAAACAAGCAGTTTTATTGCGAAAGTTGATGGTGACATGACTAACCAGCAATAAAACTCATGTTGTTAACAATAGTATAAATTGCTAAAATAATATGGTTTTACAATGTTTAAACTGACATTTCTTGTTTACTAACATCAGTTTAGTAGATGAAGAGAATTTGACAAAGAAAAGTTCTGCGTTGCCGTGCTAAATTTAAGGACGGTAACTCCATTTCCATTTATATTCTGTTTTGTTCTTTGTTCTTATTTAGGTTTTATTATTCAAATAAGTGTTAAAAGTTCTGCTATCTATTTGTTTGTTGGTCTATATGCCTTTTTAACACTATTACACAATCGTTCAAAAATTATGAAATTCAAGCCCAATACAGGACTTTTCAAATGCAAACGACTTTACATTTTTTATTTAAAATTCTCAAAAACCCTGCAGTGTAATTCTGATAACAGAAAATTTGAAAAATGAAACGAATTTTTCAATCAATCAATTGTTATTCAAAGTCAGAGATTATAATTAAAACAAAAATATTTGGTTGTTGGTGGTTTGCTGAAAAACTCGCTAACAGTTGTTCTGAAAATTTGTCAAATAAAAACTACGATTCTCTCCTAACAAAGTCAGATTTAATATTTATCCTAAGGCAAAGTAATATTTAAAAAAAAATGTAGAAAACAGTTGCAAACATCGCAAGCACAGTATTAAAAATATGTGTATCCTATAAATTCGAAGTTTGTGTAATTTAAACAAGCTTAAATTTTTAAAGGTTGTAAAGAGCTAATTTGCCACAAATAACATTTCCTCGGTTTTCTAAACAAGGAAAATTTCACAAGTTTTATTTTCAACCGCATACCAATAAACATTATGCATAGAAGTTACGATCTTGTTAAAAAAATAAATGCATGCATTAAAGCCGAATCTTTCATCAGTTTAATTAAATTAAATTGTTGAAAAAGAAGTTTTTTTTTCACAATACAATGCAGGGAAATGTTCACAAATAATCCAAACCTGTAAGAGATCGGTATCTTAGTACTTACTTATCTGAACTTAAATTTAAAAAAAAAAGGTAATTTATAATTGATGAATATTAAATTTCTTTAAATCAGTGTTTCCGCAATATTGCAAAAAGTCAGCAACTAAATCTGAGTCTGTTATATTGCACCTTTAATATGTAGAGAATCTCACCATACTCATCAGTCAACAGACTCTTGTTGCTCACCGCTGACTATTTCCACCCATTCTTTGCTCATCCTTCAAAGCATTTTTAATTAGATTTTAAATTACTTACGTCGCGCGTCGTGTCCATCTTTCATTCCGTCATAAATAATTTAAACTTTACGCTCTAAAAATAGAAACGTGTTTGATTACAATTCATTTTTTGCAAAAAAGTCCTTGTATATTTTTTTATTGATCATTTTAGTCATGAAACATAAAACAAGATGAGGATGTTTGAACTAGTTTGTAAATTACCTTCACTTCAAAACAGTGCCTAAAAATTAGTCAAGAAATAAATAAATTCGATCATTCTGGAATTAGGTCACTGTTACTCAATGACTTGATTGATTTTAATACCGTACAACAATGTTATCTTTAAAACGATTTTACCAATAACAAACACACTTATAGTGCCAAAAGTGCTTATTTTTTAATTTCTATAACAAGATAATCCCACAAAAAAGTAATTGACGGAAATCGGAATGTCGTTCTCCGCAAAAGGACAATCGTCTAGTCCATGTCTAGCGATTTCTCCATTGATTATTTATAGCTTGTTTGACATTCCGATCAGTTCGAGTTATGGTCTGTTGAGTCTCTTTGTTACCAGAATAAAGCCATTAAACTTTAATAAAACTGATCAAGGTTAAACTGGATTATTCCCTTTTTTTGCATCCTCCGCGTTGTAAAAACTATTTCATTGTTGCAAGGATGGGGCAGAATGATCAATAATAAAACGGACAGGAGTGGTTAAAATTTAACTGTAATAATGCAAAACATTGTTTCCATTTTATTATTTTGAAAGATTTGAAGATTTGTGGCGACTTTCCACGTTCATTATTTGAATAGAAAAAATATTAACAGGTCGAAATCAAGTTAAAGAGTGAAGAAAGTATATATATGAAATTTAAAAAAATTGCGAATTAAAAATACTTTGAACTTGTTTTTGCAGTATTTAAAGTCTTTGAATATTTAGTCTTTAAATACAAATTTAAAAAATTGCAAAATTATGTTTCGATTTTTGACTTGTTTCTTATGCAGATTTTGTTTTCTAGCGTATTCGTCACCATCGAGATCGGTTCAAAAGGCAGCAAGGCGAGCACCTCTATTTAGCTGGTAGTTACGTGTACACCGGTGGCGAAGGTCCCGATCTTGGCCCTTGGTCTGACTGGTCATCTCCGAGTCCCTGCTCTAGGTCGTGTGGAGGCGGCGTGTCCACAGAGACCAGACAATGTCAAACAGGCTACACGTGCCAAGGGCCCACCACGAGGCATTTCTCATGCAATACCCAGGTAATGAAACAGAGACATTGGCACAATTAAACTATTTATAGAATATTACACGAGAAGCCAACGAACTCGCGTGGCGCTTTTAAAACGATCAAATAAACCGATTCATTAGAATTTGCAATGTTTATTTTTATACTTCCCCAAAATTAAGCAGACATTAGCAAATGAGTCAATCATTGAAGACCAACTTGTAGATAAATAAATTCTGAGACAGTGTTTGAGAAAAAAAGTGTAATAATAAACATGAAGCAAGTTGCATATAATCTAAAATATTCTATTTTCGAAATTTGAACTTTTATTTGTTATGAGTTAATGATATGTGGGAGTATCTTAAAACAAGCATTTACACATTTTTATTTCATGTAATTACAGGAAGTTTTGAAAACTTTGCATTATTTCGTACCCACTCAAACTGTCATTATTAAAAGTCTTCCGTTGTAAGCGGAACATCAAAGAGAAAATTTTTATATATATTTTAGGGTGTCAGGAGGAAAGGTGGTATTTATCTATCCGGACGTACACTAAGATTGGAATTACACTCCTACTATTAGTGTCATTTTCTAAATATAGGGTTCGTTGGATTTATTAATTCCAACTACCACTTCCTTCTACATTTTAAACATTAATTATAGTGTACTTCTTCGTCAACAAATCAGAATGATTATTGTAGTTATTAATACATGGAGGGCAAAGAGAGTTTATTTTAAGCATAAAAATTAACTACTTATATTTTTAATTTTAATTTTCATAATACCACGAAAGTAGTCATTAAGCATGTTGCTAGATAAATTAAAAGAACTCTGATGTCATCTTGAGAAAGACAACTTATTTGATGTCTATTCCCTTTGGCGAGCTATAAATTGTTTTATCGCCCTGGGGGTAGTCAAAGGTGTATAAGATCAAGAAAAAATATAATCACATACGACCATAAATATATTTTAGATAGGCAACCCATAAAGCAGTCATTGTGATTGATGACTAACATGTTGCTAATTAAATTGAATCTTGTTACTTAGTATAAAATAACTACACTAGTTTCTTTATAGCTACAGTATGCTTACAAGTAAGCATATTCTGACTTTTATCACAATTTATCTGTATTTGCAATAGTTCAAAATTGTATGGTAGTTCTCTTGGATAGTTCCTTAGTTGCTTATTCCCTTTTTTTATTGCTCTATCTCTATAAATGTTTCCATAATACAAGAGGGCATAAATTATTCTGACTATTATGATTTACAAAGATATGTATTTTTTTACCTTTACCCAATATTTGAGTGTCATTTAAGTATATATGTAAACATGTATTTTATTACTTTAACATTTGAAGTTTACGACAATTCAAATGAGGGTTGCCATAAAGATTTATTTGTCGGCTTTACCCTTCTTTTATTCGTTTTCTTGAAATAAACAAGGGCAAATAGCTAAGTTACGATTTTCCGTAGGTGAACTATAAACCGAAGTTGGTATCAGCTAAAACTATAAAGTCTTGTCAAAATTTACATAATACTATGTTGGGATGATGTTATTTCCCTAAATTTTTAAATTTAAAGTCATAAAATTGTTTTAGGAAACCATATATCAGTACAAAAAAATATTGTATGTTTAGAGAACAGTTTGAATTCATAAGAAACGAAGAATTTAGCTACGAATTCGTACTAGTAACTTCACTTTAGAATACGTCCTGTTGGTAGTAACATATCGTAAAAAATAATAATTTAGAGAGCTTTAGACTCATAGAACCTGTTCAAAAATGATGCATTCATCATGTTTTTAAATTAAAATATAATTTGTCGGAGACTAAGCGTGGTGGAAATTGGTAATAAAGTTTTTCAGTATTACAATGCGCCATAAAGGTGGCCAGACGTGATTTGTAGTTTGGCAAATTTCCAACTGACTCTTGGGGAAAATTAATTTAGTTTTAAAGACCCAATTTTTTAGCATATCATTACAACCAACTCAAAAAATTATAAAAGTTTCGGACAATTTAGTGGCATGGACAAAAAACAAATCCTTCACAAATTAGATGTTTAACTTAAGAATTTAAATCGTTTAGAAAAGAGTTTAAATTATTAAGTACAGTGAGTCTTCGTTTGACAACGCGGAAACTTTTATTTAACGAAAAAGCTGTTGATGCTAATATTAGTGAAGTTAAGCAAAGAAATACGTCTTTAAAATTAAGAATTTTAGTCATCAAAATTTTTCGTCGCAAATTTGCTTATTATTAAAATAATCATAAATATCTTTGTGGTTCATCCTTTACAAAAAGAAAAAAATATGAAGAGAAAAGAAATAAATTAATAAGTGTAACGACAATAAAATTAATATTGATATTCGACATGAAATAAATTAGCTTTAGTTTCATCACCAAGGCCAAGGCTTTTTAATTTGTACAACAAAACATATAATAGTCAAAATCAATTACGCTACAGACAGTTGACGATTCAAATAACCATTACACGGTTAATACCCTCTTGTCATAATCCACATGTAGACAATAGAGTCAATCATGTGTCTAGTTATTTCAACCATTCGTCGGCCTTTTCGAAAAGAAATTCTTCCTCACACAGCACACCCACCGCACAAGAGGACCCTTTCATTAGTGTTACCCAAGTTCAAGGACGCCCATTTTATCTCGGTGAATTATTATGATTATGTTCAGTTAAGAATTTAATGTAATCACAGAAATAATTCGAAAAGCATATTTTATACAATTTCTCAGTCATCGTCAGGAAAGGACTCCCGCAACGATAAGTTGTAAATAGGTCATTATTCACCCATAACTCTTGACACAGCAATTAATAACGAGATCTACCTCTTTCTTGTAGATAAAATCACACCGCTGGCTGTAATCGTCTTATTGTATTTAAACCGGGTATTTTTTCAGGATTGCCCGGATATCGGGGATTTCAGGGCGCAACAATGTTCGGAATTTGATAGTGTCCCTTTTAATGGGGTATTATACCAGTAGGTAAATTACTGCCAGTGGTTATGGGAAACTAAAGAGTTTTTTTAGGTGGATTCCTTATACTAAAGCGCCGAAACCGTGCGAGCTAAATTGTATGCCCAGAGGAGAACGATTCTATTACAGACACCGGGATAGGGTAGTAGATGGTACCAAATGCAATGACGAGAGTCCAGATGTCTGCATAGAAGGAACATGCCAGGTAATTAATTAGTGTCGCTCTTATTTCAACTAAATTACCGTCTTATAGCCAGTGGGCTGCGATATGATGTTGGGGTCTCCTGCTAGAGAAGATCGCTGCAGAATTTGCGGAGGTGATAGCAGCACTTGTAACACTGTGACCGGGCGCTTGGATATGCAAGATCTTCAAGTCGGTTATAACGACATTCTTTTGATACCAGCAGGTGCCACTAACATTCTGGTAGCAGAAGTAGCACCTTCTAACAATTACTTAGCTGTGCGAAACACTTCTGGACACTACTATCTTAATGGTAACTGGAGAATTGACTTTCCTAGATCCATGGAGTTTGCTGGCTGTAACTTCCACTATGAGCGAAATCCACAAGGATTCTCCGCTCCAGATAGAATCACATGTTTAGGTCCCATCGATGAACCACTCTTCATAGTTGTATGTATCAGAAATGTTCCTGATTTACTCAAGTACCATAAATTCATTTAGATGTTATACCAAGATCATAACGTTGGAGTAGACTACGAATACAGCCTTCCAACTAACATCCAACCAGGATACGAGACGGAGACGTACGCTTGGACCTTTGATCAATACACTCCTTGTAGTCAAACTTGTGGAGGAGGTACTTACTCTCTAGTCTTTTAACGCCCTTGTTAAAGTTTTCTCTAGGTGTTCAATACAGAAATGTGACTTGTGCTGGCCGCAAATCTTTGGAACCTGTAGAAGAAGGGCTCTGCGACAGCAACAATAAACCTGCGACTTCCCAAAGGTGTGCAGAAGTACCATGTCAAGCTCAGTGGGTACCCTATCCTTGGAGTAACTGTTCAGCGCCATGTGGCGAAGGAGGCGTTCAAACCAGAGAAGTAGCATGTCAACAAATCATCTCCAATGGTTATCCGTCGCTCGTAGACGAAGCAGAATGTAGCTCCCAACCTAAACCTCCCCAACAGCAAACGTGTAACAAAGGCAGACTTTGTTCGAAGTGGCACACCGGACCATGGAAACCCGTAAGTACTTCTTTCATTACGAGAAGCTATACTGATGTAGTACCTAGTGTGACCACTTGTGTGGTGACGGTAAAGAAAAAAGACAAGTTGTTTGCTACCGGAAAGAGAGCGACAACATTGAAATTGTGGATAACTCTGAGTGTACTGCCATTGAACCTAAACCAGAATCTGAGCGAAAGTGCAACTTAAGACCATGTGAAGGCGTCGACTGGATTACTTCAGTTTGGAGTGGGGTAAGTTAATTTTCTAACACTTGAAAAATCTAAACGAAGCTTTCAGTGCGACAAATGCGGACTTACTAATGAAACTAGAAAGGTTAAGTGCGCTACGGCGGCTGGTGAAGTATATCCGGACCACCTTTGTGACGCTAAGCAAAAACCAGAGATGGTAAGGCAATGTAATGGGACCAAGGCACAATGCGACTATAATTGGTACGCGTCGCAGTGGAGTGAGGTGATTATAAGTTTATTCGAGAAATTATAGTACCTAAACCAAAATAGTAACCTATACTTTAATACTACTATCATTTCTTTTTTTTTGAAAATTGTTTTCATTGTGATGGATCAGTAGTGTTCTGCTCAATGTGGACAAGGGGTTCAAACACGTACATTGTTCTGTGGACTGGTGGGTGAAGATAACTCCGTGAAGAAAGTAGAAAATAACAAATGCGACTCTAAAAAGACGTACGAGACAATTAGGAATTGTACTGGAGAACTTGAAAAATGTCCAGGAGAATGGTACAGTGGTCCATGGACGGAATGCTCTAAACCTTGCGGTGGCGGCGAAAGAAGCAAAAAGGTTGTCTGCTTAAAAGAATTTCAAGTAGTGGATGCTAGCCAGTGCAGTCCGGAAGACATCATCTTCAGTAAAGAAGAATGTAACGAACAACCATGTTCTGAAGGTTAGATCTTGGATATTTCTTACATTCCAACAATAACCAATTGTTACAGATACTATCATACCGACTGATGTTACCCAACCAATCGACGAGTCTGAAACTCCTTCAACTAAAGAAGATACAACGTTGGCAGAAGAGCCAAAAGACGAAGATTACGAAATTGTAGAATCTGACGAGTGCGAAGATGGAGAATGGGTGGATGAAGACGAACTGTCGCAGGATCTTAAAGAAGCTACCAAATCAATGGTACACTTAAAAAATAATGTGTATTGTTAATACGACTATTAATCTTTGCAACTGTTAGGGTGGAGACAAATTAGGTTCCAGTACTGAGCCTAGTGTTACCGGTGTATCAAAGGAAACGGATTTATCAGTAGACGACCTTATGCTCAGTGATGCACCTACATCCCCTGGAGGCAGTGACGCATCTACGTCTCCCGGAGGCAGTGACGCACCTACATCTCCTGGAAGCAGTGACGCATCTACGTCTCCTGGAGGTAGTGACGCACCTACATCTCCTGGAGGTAGTGACGCAACGGAAGTCACCGGTTCTGGAGATCAAGAACTGACAAGCGTATCTAGTTCTGACGGAGCTAGTGATGTGACAGGAAGTACAATGGAAGGTTCTGGTGATACTATAGGTTCAACATTTGAAACAGACACGCCGATAGAGGCAGAAAGTGTATCTAGTCTTAGCAGTGAAAGTTCTAGTGGAACTGGTGAAACCGTTAGTGGAAGCGAAAGCACAGATCAAAGCACTGATAGCAGCAAGAGTTCTGATCAAGTTACTGAAGCATCGACTGATTCTTCGGGTGTTACAGATTTATCAGAGTCATCAGAAGGTGTTACAGATGTCACGACGGGAGCTTCCGATGGAACTGATCTTTTGTCAGAGACTGCCGTTTCACAAGTAACCACAGAATCAGCAACAGATTCTACGGATTCAAGTTCTCTTAAATCTAGTACTTCATCAGATGAGGATGAAACTTCCGACAGTCAGCCCACAGTGACGACAACAGACAGTAGTGACACTACTGAAAGTAGCATAAGCTCAGAAAGTTCCGCAACTACCGACGCAACTGAATCTTCAGTAAGCACTATCGACTCTTTAGGAAGCACTACCGATTCGTCAGGAGGCACTTCAGATTCTTCAAGTGAATCGGTCACTGACAGTAGTTCTTCAACAGATTTATCCGCAACTGAGAAAACAAGTACAGATTCTTCAGAAGCAACTGATGCTGGTAGCACTAATGTCGAACTAAGTACAGAAACTGGAACTACTGAATTTGAAGAGCCAATTATTGTGGAAGTAGAATCAGAACATGAGCCTACTAAAGGAACGAGTACACAAAGCAATACAGATATTACTGAAACAGGAGTTACCACAGAACAGTCTGGTGGATCTGATATCACTACAGACGTTGGAGTTACCGCAGAATCTTCAAGTGAAATAAGTAGCGAATCGAGCGTTGTTTTTTCAGAAATTACTGTTGAAGCAAGTGGTTCTACGGAATCCACTGGTCCCACAGAATCTACAGGTTCCACGGAATCCGCTGGTCCCACAGAGTCTACAGGTCCCACGGAATCCGTTGGTCCCACAGAGTCTACTGGTCCCACGGAGTCCACTGGTCCCACGGAATCTACAACTGAATTTACCGCCAGCACTGAATCTTTTGGAACCGAATTGTCGCCTGGTTCTAGTGAAACAACAGAATTCGACATTTGGTCATCATCTACTGAAAGTGGTGCTACTGAGGGAAGCACTTCAATTTGGGAAACCACTCCATTATTTGAAATTTTCCAAACCGAAAAACCAAAAATGTGTCGGCGAAGAAAACAAAAGAACTGTACGGAAACTATGTACGGTTGTTGCTGGGACAATATCACACCTGCTGAAGGACCCTTCGATATGGGCTGTCCTAATCCCAAAACATGTAACGAATCTAAATATGGCTGTTGTGAAGATGGGGTGTCACCTGCTCTTGGTCGCAAATTTAAAGGTTGTCCGTCCACACACTGTAATGAAACACTCTTTGGTTGTTGTTCAGATAATAAAACAATTGCTGAGGGCAACAATAACGAAGGATGTCCACCACCACCGCCGGCTTGCTCTCGGTCGAAATATGGTTGCTGTAAAGATAACGTTACAGAAGCGCAAGGTCCTAAATACAAGGGTTGTGAAAAAGAAGACGAGATGTCTACTACTACCACAGCAACGTCAGAGAGTGAAGAGTGCAGTTCTTCAAAATATGGCTGTTGTCCTGATGGTGTTGAAGCCGCCGAAGGTGAATTCTACAAGGGTTGCAATATTACCAACTGTAACGAAACTTACTTCCGATGTTGTCCCGATGGTGTTACTCCCGCTGAAGGTCCAAATTATAAAGGGTGTAAAACGCTATGCTCTGATAGTCCATTTGGTTGTTGCCCTGATGGAGTTACTCCTGCGCACGGATACAGCGGTGAAGGTTGCTGCTTGGCGAGCCCATATGGATGTTGCCCTGATAACATTTTACCAGCTAGAGGACCCAACTTGGAAGGATGTGGTTGTCAGTATTCCCCTTATAGATGTTGTCCCGATAATGTCACAGCTGCAAGAGGCCATAATAACGAAGGTTGCGGCTGTCAGTACACAGAACATGGTTGCTGCCCTGATGCATACACACCAGCTGCGGGTCCAGAATACCAAGGGTGTCTGTGTCATACCTTCCAGTTTGGATGTTGTCCCGACGGTGTTACAGTTGCTAAAGGACCTCATCAACAAGGTAAAATAAATGCAATTGCTACAAAATAAATTTACAAAAATAAATTTCAGGCTGTGGATGCAGAAACACCGAATTTGGTTGCTGCAGTGACGATAGAACGCCAGCGCAAGGGCCCGATCATGCAGGTTGTGGTTGCGATTCCACTAAATACGGATGTTGTCCCGATGGTGTTACGGAAGCAAAGGGTGATAACTTTGAAGGATGCGATAATATTCCTCAAAATCTGCAAGAAAGTTGTACTCAACCTAAAGAACGAGGAACGTGTCGCAATTACACTGTTAAATGGTTCTTTGACATGGATTATGGTGGTTGCTCTCGATTTTGGTACGGTGGCTGTGACGGTAATGACAATCGATTCAAAACCAAGGAAGAATGCGACAGCATCTGTGTTAAACCAGAAGGCATTGGTAATTATTCATACATTATTCTAGTTTACAGTCAAATAAGCATTTTTTTAGACAGATGCAAACTTCCCAAAGTCCCAGGACCATGCGAAGGATACTATCCACAATGGTTCTATGACACCGAAAGGAAACACTGCGCACAATTTATTTATGGCGGGTGTCTCGGTAATAACAACAGATTCGAAACACGCGAAGAATGCCTTTCTCTTTGTGTAACGGATGATACCGTTGGTAAGTATAAGGATTCAAAAGAAGTGCGAATCTAATCAATTTCTAGATGGATGTGAGCAAGAGAAAGAAGAAGGACCATGTAAAGGTAATTATTTAAGATGGTACTACGATAAAGAGAGTAAGAAATGCCAAGAATTTATTTATGGAGGATGTAAAGCAAATAGTAATAATTTCCCAACTGAAGAAGCCTGCAAACAACAATGTACACAACCGGGTCGTAAAAAAGGTAATTAAGTACTTCTAGAATTTTCTGTAGAATGCATGTTATGTTTAACACTGTTGAAAAAGCATGTTGATGTAAATATTTTACTAACTTGCATATGTTAGATCACTGCTCTCTTCCGAGAGCTCAGGGTAATTGCACGGGGAGGGAACCCAGATGGTTTTACGACATTCCTGAAAAACAATGCTTGCCGTTTTATTATTCTGGTTGTAATGGTAATAACAATAACTTCGTCAGTAGAGAAGCATGTGAGACTGATTGTCCTAAAGAAATTGGTAAGTGCATGTAACTAAATATTTACTAACTTATTACCTTATAACAATTCGTACAAGTACTAATGCTTATTATTTAGAAAAAGACTTGTGTCATCTGGCTGCCGATATTGGTAGTTGCGGGAATTATAGCAGCCGTTGGTACTACGATACAAGGGAAAAAGGTTGCCGTCAGTTCTATTACGGTGGCTGCGAAGGAAATGGTAACAACTTTGAAACGCAAGATCAATGTGAACAACGATGCGTCAATAAACAACAACCACAACCTACAGGATCATCGCCTTCCCCATCCGAAGAACCGTTTACCACTGGTAAAAGTACAATTCATATTGATGGTATACCAATAAGAATGTTATAGATTCCTGCTTTTTGCCGAGCGAGCCTGGAAATTGTAGGAACCCAGAATTGCGGTACTACTATGACCGTGCTGATGGTATTTGTAAACGCTTCACTTACGGTGGCTGCGGTGGCAACAAAAACAATTTTGCCTCTGTAGATCAATGCATACAACATTGCGGAAATGCTCAAGGTACTCTCATTTATTATACGCTTCGTAAGGTTTCATCTTTTGTTGAAGATTTGTGTAGGTTGCCTCCTGTTGTTGGTCCATGTGATTCAGAATATGAACAGTTTTACTACGATCCAAACACTGACTCTTGCAGGACCTTCATCTATGGAGGTTGTGAAGGTAACTACAACAGATTCCCTGACCAAGCATCTTGTGAACAACGTTGTAGAAGAACTCCTCCGACTCGTGAAGTGCCTCTTCAAACGCAAGCTCCTCCTGGTGAGTACCTCTGTTAAATGTAGGTACAATTAATAACAAAATTTAGTTCTAACACCGCCAAGCAACATCGCAATGTGTTATGAACAAGCGGACCCTGGAAACTGTACCGACAATCTATCGGTATTCTTCTTCGATTCTACCACTGGAGCTTGCGCTCCATTCACCTACACGGGTTGCGGTGGTAATGGTAACCGTTTCAACAGTGAAGAACAATGTGAACGACAATGTGGCAGTTTCAGAGGACAGGGTACTTTAATGTTTCTCTTAATTATAACTTTAACACTTCTAACTCTATAATTACTTTAGACGTTTGCAACATGCCACGAGAGCCCGGTCCTTGCAGAGGTTACTTCGTCAAGTATTACTACGATAGAGGTGTTGGCCGCTGCGGCCAGTTTGCTTACGGTGGCTGTGGCGGTAACGGCAACCGTTTCAGTTCCAGTGAAGAATGCGAGTCCTTATGCGTAACTCATACAGAGAAACGAACTAACGTAACCAGCACTTGTAAGTACCACAAATCTTGTTTTATTTTGGGAAAGGGTGAATAAAACGCACTTGTTTCTTAGCTGTCTGTGAATTACCCGCGGATTCGGGTTCCTGTCAGGATGGGTACCATAAACGTTGGTACTTCGATAATGCACGTGGGGAATGTATTGCCTTCATATTCAGTGGTTGCGGGGGCAATTTAAATAACTTTAAAACATTCCAGTCTTGTGTTGAATTCTGTAACGATTATTTGACAGTAACTCAGCCTCGTAAGTTTGTTGTTTCTGTTACTAACATTCCTACACAAAATGCACACGCTGCCATTGAACTACACCAGCTTTTCCATTCACTCTTGTCATTTAGTGAAGATTGTGTTCTAATATTTTTTGTATAGCGGTGGGCCCTCAAGATCATCCTTGCCAAGCATATTTCGATGAATGTGCTACTCTGAGATGTGCATATGGAATTGAAGCTTACGTTGATGAAAATCAGTGTAACAGATGCCAGTGCCAGAACCCTTGTAGTAAAGTAGATTGTCCGCCAGAAACGCAGTGTGCAATCGATCTTAACAGGAACAAGACCACGAGCCAAGATCCCGATTTCATCGCAATATGCAGACAAAGTAAAATTCAAATTTTTACATATAGAGTAAAAAACATTGTGGTTGTTGTAGTAAACAAGGATGGACAATGCCCGAATTTGGAACAGCATGAAGAAAATAACTGCGAACAAGAATGTAGGAATGATTCAGACTGTCCTTTGTATCTAAAGTGCTGCAAGACCGCGTGCGGTACTGCGTGTGTAGAACCTCTTTCTCATGTTCCAGCTGAACTAGTGACACAACATAATTTACCTGCGTATACAGAACCACCAATCCAAAATGACTGTAAGTGTCCGCATTGATAATAATTTGCGCAATTTCATATGATTTTCTTTAGATTTTCCACCTAAAATTGACGTAGAAACCTACGAACCAGAAGTCAAAGGACTCATTGGTGACCACGTCACTCTCCGATGTGCGATTATCGGTAATCCCACACCCAAAATCACATGGAAAAAAGATGATATATTGGTAATGAACTAAAGTAAATTAACTTCTGCCAACTAATTTATGTTCTTAGATCGATGGTACTCAAGCTAAATACAGAATAAAATTGGATCAATCCCTTCAAATCATCACTCTTCATAAAACGGACGCCGGAACATATTTGTGTACTGCAGATAACGACATAGGAGAACCTATCACTAACCAAATTAAACTTGACATCGTTGGTAAGCCTTATTGCATGAACTTGGTAATTGTTTGTTGTTGCACTAATCTTTAATGTCGTAATCTGTTGTGGTAGAATTTGATCTAATTTTAACCTAACTAACTAGACAGCGCGCCCCGGCCTGCAACCGTTCTAGAGCCTGAAATTCAGCCAAACGTTGTGGTGTCACTTAACGCCCCAGCAACTCTCAACTGTCTAGCAGTGGGCTATCCATTCCCTGCTGTAACCTGGTGGAAAGATGACAGCATGATCCCATTAAAAACCAGTCAATTTGAAGTACGCAAAGACTATTCTCTCCTTATCCATTCTGTGAAGTTGTCAAACCTTGGAATTTACACTTGTCAAGCTTATAATGGTGTTGGTAAAGCTGCCAGTTGGTCTGTAACGGTTAAAGCTAGGGGACCGTATCACAGCACTAATCCTAAAGACCAAAAATATCTCAAATATATTGTTAATCCGCCGGAATTACCAACGACTGCCGCCCCTACACGACCACCTGTTTTTAGACCCACTCCTCCACCTTATTTACCTCCTGCAAATAACGAAATTAACCCGAATCAGGAAGTGCCTGCACCGTCTGTGGGAACATATATTGGTAATGTAGTTGAAATAACATTAACTGTAAAAGTTCTGATGAAAACTAAATTTCATATTGTCATGTTTAAAACTATTTGTTGATGAATTGTCAATAATCTAATAGTGTACATAGTGTGACTATTACTAATCAATACCCGCACTTTAAAAGTAACTCTATTTATAAATACCCTGTATTTTAGTACCCGTCAGAACAAACATAACAACAGATAGTCAAAGGTACCCTACCAACGCCGACATTACCTTACCATGTATGGTTGATGGATACCCCACGCCCCAAGTTAAGTGGTACAAAGACGGCATAGTCATTCCACCATCTGAACGAATCCAGATTTCAGGTACACTTAAAGATCAATTGTTACCAAATTTTTATTGTATTCTTTACAGAAGACCACATATTAACCATTTTGAAAGCCACAAAGTCAGATTCAGGCGTTTACCAATGTGAAGCTGCGAATGCTTACTCGAAATCTTCAAGTAGTGCTACAATTCTAGTAGACGGTACGTTTTGTTTCTCTATAAGAATAACTTTTGTGACTTTATATTTTTTAGGAATGTTCATCCATCCCAACTGCAAAGACAACAGATTCTTTGCCAATTGTGATCTCATCGTGAAAGCGAGATTCTGTTCGCACAAATATTACGCCAAGTTCTGCTGTAGGTCTTGCACAGAGGCAGGTTTGTTACCAGCGGATGGTTCGCATTTATACAGTAACGAGAAGCAGACCGCACTCAGTAATAATTTAGTATAATTTTTTTAATTTGTATTTTATTGCTAGTCTCATTATTTTGTTAAGAGTTACGAAAAGTATTTTTTTACTTGACTAACAAAAATTTGGATTTCTGAGAATGTGTATGCTTATTGAGTATTTTTTGTACTTAATGTCTCTCTTCTCCGTAAACAATTGTAGATATATTTTTACAGTGTGTGCAATTTATTAATGTAACTCATGTATGTATATAAAATTTACGTTAATATTTTTATGACTTTTTCATGTAAAAATGTGTTCATTACATTGTAAAATGTAAAATTTTTAATATAAATTTTTTGCGTACCCCGTTCCTTTACTTAGTTTTATTTCCTCAAAAATTGTGACCTCATTGTGTCAAAAAGACGTTATCTATGTCTGTTCATTTTAGATAAATTTACAAGAAATAAAAATTCTAGAGCTGAAACATTTAACTGCAATTTGACGCAGTACGACTATTGCAGGCTACGTAGAAATTTTGTAAGCGATTATAAATGTCGCATTTCAATGTTTTGTCTAGAAGACGTAGTAGATTCCTTGAAAACATTTTTTGCCATTGTCTGTATTTAAGAATGAAGTGACCTTTCTGTAAATAGCACTCCTACTGCTTCTCGTTTGGTAACCAAATATCTTTTGTGAATGAATGTTCTAAAATTAGTATAAGTTATAGGATCTATTCTTAAGTACAAAATCATCATTTAAATTTGAAGGGGTACCCTCGACTCATTTGGTCGTGGCTTAGTGCCATTAGTGGCAACATACTCGTACATAATATATATGCAATAAAATCATATGCAAACCTTTGATTCGGAAGGTAAACCTGGTCGGTCCTTGATGAATTTCCGGAACAGTTTGCATCTGGGCATAACAGTAGATTTCACTATCTCGGTCTGTAGTTCTTCTAAAGAAGTGCCCAGACGATAGCAGATTGCTAAAATGTACGTCAAAAAAAAAAAAAAAACGCCTTAAAGTGAAAAAAAAAGACTCGAGATGCTGTAGATGCTCCAGTCAGTTATTGAAATACGATTATTTTGAGAAAAAAATTTTGATTATCGCATTGGTGAATTCAGAATTGCCGATTATATCGTTATATTACAAGTGTTCAAAAGTTCTAATCTTTAAAAGTTCAGGGTAACCAAGTGTAATAAAATTTGGTAAAAAATCAAAAGATATTTAAAAGTGAGCGAAACATACATACATTTGACAATTACGAATGTTGTGTAACTTACTTTTGTCATAAAAGGGGCCAGTCAAATGATATTTATCTTTTTTTTTCTTATAAATGTTATTTTGAGTGGACCATTAAAACAGTTTTAAACAGAATTCAACATTTGTCATATAAGTATGTTTTTGATGTAGATTGTAGACAATAACGGTCACGAATATTATAATGCTGTTTATGTAATGTAATAATATTTGTTAATAAGTGTGTAAGCGAAAATAGAAGTTTTTTTTTTCCAAAATAATTAATAATAAAACTAAAAACAAAGAAATAACACAAATTAATAATGGTGATTCTGACTATGCCGAAAATTATAGTGATTTTCAACCGATGGTATGTGTGCATGAAAAGAAGAGATTAGTTTTTAACAAAGTTGTTGCTATATGAAGGCGAAATAAGGGACTTAATTAAACTTGTCATTACAATATGTCAACAGATCCGCACACAAAGGTTGCTGAATTCTATACAATTTGCTGTCGATAACAAAGATAAAGTTTGAACAAATTACAATCTTAATCATGTGGTTTGTTCCAGTGAAGATAAAAATGTTGAATATTATAAATAACTTTAAGGGCAGCTAATGGTTCATCAGTCAATATCATGGATATTATTAGAAGATGAAATATTATTACATTTCTTGGCACCACATTAATTCATAGCTCAGTATTATTTTTAACCGAAGTAGATTTTGAATATTATCTCATAGAAAAAAATCCTAGAAATTATTCATTCACGTTGGAATAACTTAGATATCAAAACTAATTATTTTTCTACAACTTTAAACCAGTTAAGGACAAAATAGTTATGGGGCGTAATTCATTTACACATTGCGATCAAGTATTAAAATGTTTTGTTTGGATAAAAATCACTTTATTAGAAACGTTAAAAAAAATTGTTAACGTCAAAAGCGAATTGCATCTTATCATCTAAGCTCGTTTTTCTATGAGTTTTATAATTTAGGTGTGTTAAGCAGCGGATAGTTTATTGCTGGCACCACATGGAATAGTGGCTCCCATTAAATGTTGTGCTTTTTTCATAATTAAAAAATTGCAAACTTTTTTGAAAAACTAAGCTCCTAGCATTGAACACTCTACGTTAGTTTTTACTTAATTAGCGAAACTAGTTATTGTTTTCTCTGATAATGGATTCTTCCTTTATAGCCAAGCAATTTTTTTTCAAAAATCGGCTTCCTAGTCTTAAAGATTGATGTGTCTCCTATTGTCTAGCAATTTAACTTTTACAATGAAAGTGTAAACCGGATTTTGTTTTAATTTACCATTTCGCCTTTCCTTTATCAATAAGGGAGGTAATTCGTTCAGAATTCACAAAATGCAGTCCGTCCTCTAGATTGCTTTATTGAAAAATTCTGCCTTTTTTTAAAAGTTCGGTCTTAATCTTTTTTTTATTAAGTATTCAACTTTTTAGTTGGTTTTAAGCCTTATATTTGTTCGTATTTATTTTAATTAGATTTTTTTTTGTGTCACGAACTCATTTCATGCTTGAAAATTATTTCAAAAGGTAAAATTGTATGAGTTGTTATAGTTAAAAGTGAAGAGGAGAGGAACAAATATAATAGATTTTAATGTAATACTATCATCCATTTTATTAAAACCCAAATTTATACAGCTTCGTTACATACTAAAACATGAATGTGAAAAGAACACAAGCGAAAATAATTAAGTGATCACTTAAAAATATTTACAATAAGATAACAATACCGTGGTCGGCTGGTCTCAGACCAACGCAGCGCGCATCAGAGAGTATAAGAAAATAGGGCTCTACAGAAGCAGACCTCCAGAAGTGTGGCTCCAACGTTGAACAACTAACCGCACGTTAACGTAACAATATTAGAAACAATATTATGGACTCGTGCTGCCTACACAGTGTAACTCCTACCCGCCCGTTACGTAAACTATATACACAACAAACGAAACGAATGTCAAACGTTTACAATCGTGATAGTAGTTAGTAGTCATGTGTATTGAGCACGACTGGTATGACACTTAACACGATATAACAACACAGTTACAATCTAGCTAACCTAAGTGTTGAAAGCCTAAATAATACTACCTCGTTCAAGACGTTCAGTGGCGGAGCCTCGAAGGCCGCGCAACAACCAACCGCCGTCCGTCAAGGCTCCGCCCCCACCCACTCGCACACAGTCCGACATCACTAAGGCAACTGTTTTCAACTTGGAATGTATGAAAACACTATTGCGTCTCTACATGCTGCTCGACTTGCAGACCAACCAACCCCTGCTGGCCCCGCAGGGCGAAGAACCCTCGCTCATCCTCGTTCTCATTCACGCATTCGTTCACACACTTTCTCTCTTCAAATTACAAATGTACGGACTGCAGCGTAAGCATGCAGCAAATTTTACTAGAAGTAGCAACAGGATTTTGTACACAACGACCGATAAGGAACGACGCCGTCACGGCGGGTGAAACGGAGTCCTTCCGATCGACAGATGAGTGTGAATGTTTTTTTTGTTTTGTTTGTTGTTGTTTGTTGTGACCTGCGGCAGCAGACGCAGTGCCACCTAGTGGCAGTACGCAAGACAAAGTGATGCGCTTAGTAGTAGGTCTCCTGTTCGAGCCATCCTCCGGGGTTGCGACGCAAATAAAACCTTCGGGTTTCGTCATAGATGAAGATGGACAACATGAATGGAATTGCAGGCAACCACCATACAAACCTTTAACATAAAATAATACTCTTAGCGTCTCATTTCCACAATTCACATAAACACGTTATGTATCAAACTTTGAGCGTAAACAGAAAACTTAATTCAACACTTACTTGAGCGGGAACATGCGTAAGCCCTTGTCCATTCCTGGAGTGTACGAAAGGAAGGCAGCAAGAGCAGTTTCGAACACCAATCCGAAATTGAGAGCCCAATTACGCATTCCCTGATGGATAATTGAATTACGACGTGTCTTACAAATGATCAAATCAGCCCATTGTACAACAACGATGGAAACAAAGAAAGCGGTATGGCACGTGTATTCCAACGTTTTCCTGTCTCGGTATGTCTGCAGGGAAAATGACATAAAATTTTATTGTTATAAGCAAAGTGTTTACTGACCCATTCTTGACCGTAGGAATCCGTGAGATCATTAACAGCTTTGGAATCCCATTGTTTTCGAATGCCGAATAAATCTGTTGGTCTAAAACCGTTCTCCGCCATGATGACAAAGTAGACAAAGAATCCAGCCGCTGCTTGGATCATGCCGATTTGACCGTATGCCATGGAGATCAACCTGGATATCGTTTAGATCATAAGAATGTGTCAAAAAAAAAAGACAATACATCTATACGATGACTTTTTGAGCGGTATGATTGTCAAATTTTATCATTTTTCGTACACCCAAAAAATCACCCTATACCCACATACTTACGAAAGCACATCCCACGTTTCATGCTGTTACATTTAAGCACAATTACGAATACTGCATGCATTATTTACATTAATATATTACCACTGTGTATTTTACAACGTTTCCATATCATGTAAGTAATATTCAAAGGTTTTGTAAACATGATAAAAAAACGGTGCTTTATACTGTAAGCGTTACTTCTGCTTCATACGGGAAGTGGGTTAGTGGAGGAATCCTGTATGGTTCTTTGAATACAAGAAAAAAAATTACTTACTTGATTTGTTAAACACTATAATTGGATTAGTTTTAGAAAAGATTAAAAGAAAAGCGAGCACTCTTAAAAGATTCACTTATACTAAATCTACACGGTGAATCCTTTAAATACAGCAAATTCCAAGCAACAATGCACTTAGGAGTGCGCAAATTCAAATTTTGGTGCGTCAGATTACCTCAACTATAAATAGAACAAACCAATTTGAAGGAAAAGCAAATATTTTAAAAACTCAGCAAAATTTTGTTAATTCATAAAAAACTAGGCCAACTACACTACTTAAATCTATGAAATTCATAGATCTATTCCAAAGAAGCATACCGAGGAAGGTGTTAGGTTAATTATTAGACAGGTGTGTGTAACATGCAAAACTTGTTTTTAGAACTACACACTATTCTAAGATCTAATCTATTGAGAAAATAAACAGAAAGAGTTCTATATCTCGAAAGAAGATTATCTTGTGTGTCCAGCACACCTAGAGCAGGAAAAAAAATGCTAAAAACTGTGCTTTCTCTAAAAATGCTCTTCTACGGGCATCACAAACTATACCTCGGCAAAAATTTTTACTGTAGCTTAAACTACATTAAAAATGTCAAGAATTTAAAGAAAATGCCTTAATAAAGCAAGGCTAAAAAGAGAAACATGAGGCACATAAGAGAAATGGAAATTTTACCATTGTTAGCACTAAAAAGTAAATAAACGTTGAATGAATGGCTTAAACGTGAAAAACAGGTACAAGATGTCAATTCTGTGAATAGAATATAAAGCAATGTCGATAATTATGAAAGAAATGCTGCCAATTCTATATTAAAATTAATATCATATAAGAAGAAATTTAAAGTGCATGCAAAATTTTTGTGTTTCTTTACAAGTATGTATTGATTTTTCATGGTAACACGTGAATAACTTTTTCGAAAAAATATATTTAAAACGGGTGCGAAAAGACCGAATATAAATTAAATGCACACACAAACTTAACTCGACATTTTTTAATAATGATTTTTTTTCTATGGTAAGTAAATTAATTTATCGATCTTGCAGTGGTACAGTGATCTGTCAGTTATGTATAATGAAATATAAACAAAAAAAATGAGTCTCAAATTATTAATTTTCCTTTTTTTTAGAATCACTTGTAAATAACTACAACTGTGCAACAATTTTGAATGTTGTAGAAGGGGGCATAGTTTTTTCAACTTCTTATATATTTTTTAATTAAAATAGATCAGCTGTTGTTGAAACTACATGTTATCATATCACAAGTATAATTTGCATATACTTGTGATGCGAAATGCAATTAAAAGAAAGTTTAACCAACAAAGCACACTTTTAGGTTGTACCTTTTAATGCCCAGTCTTAGATAAGTAAGTCAGATACTACGGACGTTTAACTAGAATCCACTGAGGATCTTAGTTTAGTAGGAACTTAAAAATACAATTTCTGCCTGCCCACAACTCGTGTTGGTGCTAACAGAACAGTACAACAAATGGGTGATTTCCACAAGTGCCAAAACGTTTGGGACGTTCGGACGTACGTGCCGAAGAGCACACAAACATTAATAGAAACAGTGATAATATTTAGGGACATTTATGTCGCGTTTCATGTGCCGAGGTTGTAGTTGTGGTGCTGATTACCCGCCACGACACCGCTTGCGACCCACCTGCGATTTACCAGGTTGTCCCTATAAGGGTCGCGCGGCTGACGTTTCATAATGTCGGACTCCGGGGCTTCGTAAGCCAGAGAAATAGCAGGCACCTATACAGTAGCCGGCGCAACACACAAAGTTAGTTGTGAGAAATCAAACATGCAGAAGTTAAGTAGACCTGTCTAGACTGGTGTGTTGAAAGAGGTTGCGGGCCAGGAAGAGGAACAGGGCCTCAGCTGATAAGCGGGGTGCAGAATGAATGATGTGCTGCTTTCGAAATAAAAAAAAACTTACCCTTTACACGAATACTACGTCACAAGCGCTTGGTCGCTCAGCCTACCGTTTCTTGATTTTTTGTGGAGAAACGGTAGGTTGAGAGCCACCTGCAACGCTGTTGCAGTAAAGCAAAAAAGCTAAATAAAGTGAGTGAAGGAGTTTTAAAACACACGAAAGGAAAGGTAATAGGGGAAGCAGAAGTTATCGCGTACGCATGGCATACGATAAGTTGGAAACATCAAACTGATGCAGCCGTTCAGATCCAATCTCGTTTATGTATAAAGGTATGAAGTGGAGAGAACACGTGACGGTTTTATTACCTTTCGTTGACGAGTTTATCACTGAAAGGGTTTCTAGGACGGCGCTTCATTATATCAGACTCTGCCTCCTCGTATGCCAGGGATATGGCGGGGACCTGAGCTCGGCCAAACAAATACATGTCAAAACAAAATTTGGGAAATGGAGGGATCACAAATGAACCAGGAGGGCACACTTACATGCCAGCACTGCTCCTTGACTTGCCTAACTCTAGTACGCAGATGTGCTACACTATCATGATGGTGCTACGACGTCTATACAGAGAATAAATTCAACCGCCGACAAATATACATCGAATATCATATTATGGATAAAATCACGAAAACTTAAGCATCCAACGCCATAATATAATATCATCCGAATTCTTTCTCTGAAAGCAGTAGTCGTGTCATGATAATAATTGCTAGGATTTGCACATCTGATTGCATCTATGAACGTCTAAGAGACTAGGGGTCGAGCCAGCTGTGCCAAGCAAGGCGACTACGCTTTATGCGTGATACAAGGAGGGGAACTGTGTGTTTGTGTCTTTTGTCCTTAATAATAGCTATACAATATAACCCAACAACAAAATCAAATATTACAACCCCATTGACAAGACAAAAAGCTGGACCAGGACAAAACCATTTATCTTGTCACCATGTTAATGATTATTATTTAAGTCATTTAAGACTGCTGTTAGTTCAATGTTCTCAAATACATGCAGTTATATATTATCCCATCAGGCATCAGTGCAACCCGTTATTAAGTGTTTAATATTATCCCAATATACTGCAAATATATACAGTTAGTCAAAACAGTACAAAATAAAACGACCACATTGTTAGCGAAGAAAAAATAAATAAAACAGCACCTATCATTGACAAGTTTATCGTTCTGTGGATCTCGGGGTGGTCTCTTCATAATATCAGATTCTGCTTCTTCATACGCCAAAGAGATAGCTGGGACCTAAATTTCACGAAAATAATAAAAACAAAAATAAACGGACTTGTAAAACGTGACCAAATTCAATGTTTGGTAGTATGGATAAGGTAGAAATAAAATTTCTGGTTTCTGGCACATCTGATAAATGTGCACATAATAAATATAGCATCCTTATGTGCACATTTAATTCTATCTAAAAGGCTCAGGTGGAAGAAAAAGCCTACAGGACATTAACACAATGAAAGTAATTGAGCAAGATTGAAGAATGCCTGAAAGAACGTACCTTGTCGGTTTTATCGTGACCTGCCGTTTATTAGATAAAATCTACATAAAGAACGGAACTATCTACTATTCAGAACGAAAGTGACTGAAATAACCGAGCCTACCAGTGCAAATTTTATAAAAAATAATTTCCATAAAAAACTACATGCTTATTATCATCTGCACTGTTTTATTTGTACCTTTCGTTAACTAATTTATCAGCGTACGGGTCACGTGGCCGTCGTTTCATAATGTCGGATTCGGCTTTTTCGTAAGCGAGAGAAATGGCCGGCACCTTTGATGAAACAACATGTATATAACCGTACAACTGATGCCTTATTAATTTATCTCATTTGTAAAATCATGGGGTACAAAAACAATAACCCTAGTAACAAATAGTATTCAACTCACCATGTCAGTTCCAAGATCGATGCACAAAATTGTTACGGTACCAAGAGGGAGAGGAACGTCACACAGAATAAAAGCAAGGAAAGGTGAGATTTCAGGGATATTGGATGTCAAGGTGTACGCGATGGACTTCTTGAGATTATCGAAGATCAGACGTCCTTCTTCCACTCCTGTTACGATTGACGCGAAATTGTCATCCAACAAGATCATATCAGCGGCTTGTTTAGAGACATCGGAACCGGCGATACCCATAGCAACCCCAATGTCGGCTTTTTTCAACGCTGGAGAATCATTTACACCGTCACCTGCACGAATAATATAAGATTAACAACAAAAAATAAACAAAATACATAATTAATCAAACAAAATTATGTACAGCTATCAATTTTTCAGCGATTAAAAAATAGTCCAAGAAACAACAAATGAAATTTGGAATTTATTCATTTGGAGTATCTTTTGCTCTATCATTACTCGTGCGAGGTTATTGACCTTCGGAAAAAACTATTAAACAAACTGTTTAAAATACTATGACCTACCTCTATTTCACGAGTGTTTATAAGTATTTACAAGTGTTTACAACACTATTTTTTTTCACTGGAACATAAAATAGAAAGCGCTACATTGAATTTTGTGTAGATAAAAAACTAGATGCATTTTTCATCATAGAATCGATTAACAAATTTAAATTAACACCGTCCAGTTCATTGATCTTATAACATAAATTTTGCTTACCAGTCACAGCAACAATCGCTCCCATCCGTTGGCAACCTTCCACAATAATCAGTTTCTGTTGTGGCGAAGTTCTAGCGAATACAATCTCAGTGTGATATCTCAAAATTTCATCTAATTGGTCTGAAGAAAGATCTCTAAGATCTGAACCATGAACCACAGCAGCTTTAGCTTCTCTTGGGTTGACTTCCGAAACGGGAATATTGAGTCGTTGAGCGATGTCTTCTACAGTTTCATTGCCCTCAGAAATAATTCCGACTGATTTAGCAATAGCTTTGGCTGTAATCGGGTGATCACCAGTGACCATAATAACTTTAATACCGGCACTTCGGCATTTAGCGACAGCATCAGGTACTGCAGCTCTTGGAGGGTCAATCATGGACATAAGACCAACGAATCTCAGACCGTCAATGGGGAAGTTTGCGTCATCACTGTTAAACTTGAAGCCAACAGGGAATTTGTCAGTTGGTAGCATGAAATCGCAAAAACCGAGCACACGTTCGCCCAAACCACCGAGTTCTAGATAGGCGTTGTTGAATGCTTCTTTCATCTCTTCGTCGAGGACCTTTTCTTTACCACAAATGAAGATAGTATTGCAACGTTCCAAAATACGTTCTGGGGCTCCCTTCATTACGAGAATATGGCGAGGATCATTAGGATCTTCATTCTCGTGGATAGAAACTTGGTATTTGTTGGTGGAATTGAAGGGTATTTCGCAAACTTTCTTGTTTTTGCGTCTGATGCTCATTACATCACCCAAAGCAAGTTCCATACATTTGAGAAGAGCGGCTTCGGAAGCATCTCCGCTGACTTCACGTTTGAGGATAGGTATGTTATCCTGACCTCCTTTGAATTCGGCTCGGTTACAAAGAGTGGCAATTCGGGATAGAGCCTTGAAACCTGGGCTAGTGCGGTCATATTGAACTCCTGACTGATCTTCAGTAGTGTCAGCTTCGATAATCTGGTTGTCAAACCACATATGCGCCACAGTCATCCGGTTTTGGGTTAGAGTTCCGGTCTTATCTGAGCAAATGGTGCTGGTTGAACCCAAAGTTTCTACAGCTTCGAGATTCTTGACCAAGCAGTTCTTGGAAGCCATTCGTTTAGCGGTAAGAGTCAAACAGACAGTGACGGTAGCAAGAAGACCTTCAGGGACATTAGCTACGATGATACCAATCAAAAAGATAACAGCGTCAAGCCAATGATAACCGAGGATAAAAGCGATGAGAAAGAATGTAACTCCGAGGAAAACAGCAACTCCAGTAATGAGATGGATGAAATGATGGATTTCTTTGGCGATGGGAGTTTCGCCGGTGTCCAGTCCGGAGGCGAGACCAGCGATGCGACCCATCACGGTATTGTCACCACAACTAATCACAACACCTTTGGCAGTGCCTTCGACGGCGTTAGTTGAGAAAAACGCTAAGTTCTTCGTTTCTAAAGGATTCTCGTGTGTAAATTCCGGACTGCGGGATTGCGGTTCTGATTCGCCGGTTAGTGAAGAGTTGTCCACTTTGAAGCCTCGGGATTCGATGATTCGAATATCGGCCGGGATCCTATCGCCGAATTTTACCTCTACCACATCGCCCAACACCAAATCTTCGGCGCGGAGGGTCAGCTTTTCACCCTCCCTAAGTACAGTAGCAAATTGAGGGACCATGTTTTTAAACGATTCCATAATTTTCGAGCTCTTGCTTTCTTGATAGTAAGAAAATATACCTGAAAAAATAAAACAAAAAGCCTTTTATTTAAATGCTACTTTATACCATGTCTAGCAATTTCACATCTCAAATAATATTTTTGCTTTGTCACATAAAAAAAGATTTAAAAACATAATCACTACTGCTCAATCTGGTTCCAATTTAATAATGATTGTACGTATTAATTTAATCACTGGGTCATTCATTATAATTAATGTTGTCAGATACTTGATAAGGGATAAAACTCCAGTTCCTCATTAATTGCTCAATTAAAAATAATGTCACAAAGTTTTAAATTTGTAATCTTTCAAACTTGACATAATAAAGACAATACAAACAATTTTAGTTAAGCAAAAATATAAGCGCTATTTCAACAAGATATCAATATCCATACATAACCACATATTTAGTTGTTTTCCTTCAATGCTGTGAGAGATAATGTTCACAAATCAACATAGTTATTTCCACAACTTCAAAAGTTTTGTGTTTGTTAAAAAGCCTTAATTATTTCAAAATCAAGAAATACATAATTTTTACAAAAACAAAACTTTGTCATATGAAAAGTAATTTTTATATTTTACAAACTATATTTATTTTACACTTTTACAACGTTTTCATAAGTTACTGAATGGTTTTTAAAAACAAACCTATTTTAATACACTGCTCGAGTTTATTATTATGATGGTGACCGCGATTTGTTGTAGTATTAGTTAGTTTCAGCCAATGACATTCAAAATTTAGTAACTACCTATTTTGTACACACTGACAATTATAGTACCACTGCTCTAAAAATCAAATAGGTTGATACTTTAATTATGAAATCAAATGAAATGTTTATTACGATAAAAGTCCGAATGAAGCTTTTTTTGTTAGTTTGTAAATTTCATTAAACCGTAGAAATCTTAACCACCATACAGTAGATACAACCGATGAGAATTTTAAAAAAAAGTTTTTTTAATTATGCAAGTTGCAAGATACTGGCAATGAGAAATTATGAGTATGACGTCATTACATCATTACAAACGAAATTTTCAAAATGTACACAATCGACAATATGAATAAAAATAGAATTGACATGTCTGAATGTGTTTTACTTGTTAAATAACAATGGAAAATTTGACTGAGCTTGTTATTTTATTCGTTAATTTTATATCGACTTGGAAGATATAACAATGGGTCGATTTAAAAAATATTTTTTATTATTTATTTATTTTAAAATAATTTAAAAAAAATACAACTCGAAAAAACCCTTGGTTTGTTTTGTCACTAATTTTCTCATTTTTCATTTTACGTATTATTAAGCTTAATGTTACCATGGTTCTTCAAAATAAAATTCAATCGATTAAATAAAAACTGACATCTAGGTGGCTTTAAAAAATCAATTATGAATACAGCGTGCAATCAATTGCACCTCCACATGTGTAAAGAAGTTTTTGTAAACATGAACCAAGATAATTAATCCAAGAACAAAAATTTAACGACTATATTAATGAGGCGTTCAATTTATCTTCTAAATTAATGTGATATAAAACTGACAGAGAAAAGCGATAAGAAGTAAAATATTCTAAGCAATGGTTTTTCTCAGCAGATCACAGAAATTTCAGTTACCCGCTATAGGAGTAAACTTAAAAATAAAAAAATATAGAAACAAACAACAAGTGTAGCTAAAATTATCAAATTAATTTGAATTTAAATTAAAGATAAATATTTTTTACATATTTACATATACATGATTTTGTATGTATATTCATGTTTCTTTTTAATTTTTATACTTTTCATTGTAAAAAAAGTAGGTTAACTTTACCTTCATTTTATTGCCTTTAATTTTTGAAGAAAAGGCTTTTTTGCATATATTTCACATATTTGTGGCGCTGTGTACAATACAATTTAATAATTAAATGCGTTTATAGGCCGGGACATAAGTGTTGGCGGACCCTGTAAACTTTATAACATTTTATACTTCATTGGCAATTGTTAATGTCACTATAAGAGAGTGAGATTTGTATCCACACTTTTAACTGACATTATATGACGTCTGAAGCTTGAAAGTCGTTACATTTTCGCATGACATTTTAAACTTATTTCTGCACTTCTTCTTTATGCACTATCGTATTCATTAAAAACTAAGACATTCTAATTTTGATACTGTAAATTGTAAAATATGCTACAACTAAATAATTGTCAAGAAGCAGTCATCCAACTCCGATTGCATGATGATTTGAGCACAGAAGCAATTGCCAAGTTTTTATTTCTCAGTTTTTCATGAATGCGATGGTACGTCGAAACTAAAAATTGACATAACTATGACACTTTGCTGTCTTAGTTTTTTATGAATGCGACAGTACATATTTAGATGCCAACACTAGATGACGCATGAAAAATTATACATGGCCAGTTCAAATTATTGTCAAGTTCGATAGAAATAGATAAAACAAGGTCATTTTTATCATTTACATCATTTTTCACTACATGAAATTCAGCAAGTGCGTGCATAGTGCACAGAATATTGTTTAGCATAATCGGCGCTTTAGATTTATTCGGCAAATATTGTTTGATTTTTAAAAATTCTCATACACCACCGTCTGTGTCAACAATAAAAAAAGTGTGTTTTTTTTTAAAGAACAATATGGCTGTACTGGATTGTCTAAACAACCAGAGAAGTTGCTTACGGATTGCTAGCTTATCTCAGCTTAGGCAAATGCGCGGAATGAAGAATCTTTGATCAAATAAACAGAATTTAAAGAACTAACTTTTATAAAACAAAGTTTACCTTCTAATTCTTTAATTTTAATAGAAATAAGATTGTGAACTACCCACCTGTAACGATAACAACGGCAGCTAAGACGATGCCAAGATATAGATTATCATCGGCGGGTTCCTCGACAGTACTAGCCTGGATAGAATAGGCTATAAAGCAAAGGATAGCACCGATCCACAATAAGAGAGCGAAACCTCCGAAGAGATTTTTACAAAACTTCACCCATTCGGGGGTGGTCTTTGGGGGTGTGAGTGCATTGGGTCCGTCCCGTTCCAAATTTTCTTTCGCTTTCGCATGACTGAGGCCCTAGAATGAAAATCAAATTTCTTCTTTTTCTTCTGCTCAAACCAAAAAACCTACATTTTCTGGATGTGTCTGGAATCTTTGATACAATTCTTCCGGGGTGATCTTGTGATAGTCGATGTCCAATTCTTGTTTCAAGTCATCTAAATCGTCTGCTTTCCTATGCTTCTTCACATTTTTCCTACGTGACTGAAACAGGTTAAATTAACACCTAAGTCTCTCCGAATTAAATTGAGCGCACCGATTTTGATTTAACCGGTTCGAACTCATTTTTTAATTATTAGAAATCCGTCACCAAATAAGAGCTCCAAAAGCTAGTCATGCAAGAAGCAGTGATAATTGGAGGTGAGAACATTCCTTATTTCATGGTTCAACTATTCTAGTTCGGTCTGGAAAAACTAAGTAAAACTGCAACGATCCAGTATAGGTGTACTTAAAAAATTAAGTCCAAACCTTGGAAGAAATGGAGCTGCTCGTTACATAAGACGCCAAAAGGAACTAATAAAATTATCATGAAAGATTACACCATTCCTTGAAACGATACCGAAACCAACTCTGCAGGAAACAGTGCTTGATTCCGTAGGTGGAGAGAAATTTTGTATATCATAACACTTAAGACACCAAATAAGTTAAATTTTGGGTGCTAGGGGAAGAAGTTTGCACCTACTACAGGGACACAATTTAACATAATAATAACTCGTAAAATAATAAAGTTATTGATGTTACTCGTTATGTACATACCTACGTGCAATATTTGCAATGTGCTGTTAGTGTTAGCGTAGAAGTTACTTACGTGTGACACAAAAACCATAATACCGCCTTACTGATCGCCAATTTAATTTAATAGGGGTGTACAACTTGAATAAAATAAGAGTCGTGGTCCAAGTGACCTCAGAAGCTTTAACTACTTTTGTAAAGATGTACTGTCATTAAATATTGTTTTTTGTGGAAGTGAAGAGTACTCTGATTAAATTAAAAAGTAAAACGGTATCAGATAAAAAAAAACCTGAAGATATAAGAAAATAAAGATAGAAAGGTCCTTGACCCAGCAACCTACTCAAAGTGTGAAAAGAAATAAACAGGAGAGAGCCCACAAGAGTAAACATGTGATGTTGGAAATACCTTTGCTCTACCGTCTGCAGTTTTGTTGTCATCATAATTGGACGGAATCGTAGCCACACGATACGAGTCTGAACGGCCGTGCTGAAAAAATCACTACTTCTAAAACACTCATTCCTACATACCAACTTCGGCTTCGGTTGGACAAGTAAACAAGATGACACATTTTTATCTCTTACGAAATAAAATATGTCACATCACAACAAATAACGATATTAATTGCATTGCTATCAGGACCATGCAGGATTTTGCGCCAAAAGTGCCAAAACTATAAATAAACCCTCCATCGATTTGCGTGTGGGAACAGCTTTGTGATTTTATTGAATTCTGTACGAGACGATAATGGTCAGGTGAAAATTTTCCATATAGATGCGCGCACTGAAGGCCCCGACAATGGACAGAAATGGAACGCGTTAATAGAATAAATGGTTCCCATAGTTCGGAGGAAGTAAGTGAATAGTAGACTTTTTGAAAACAACATCTTGGTGAATCATCCGATTTTTCCTGGTTAATGAACTTGCTTATGTAATGTGCCCGTTGAAAATTCCACCAGCATTTAAATTTCAAGGGCTAGATTGTCTTGTGAATGATGTCAATCGATTCGTAATTGCTGTTGGTACAAGCGACAGCTTGTTCGATCAGATTATGAAGTCTTCCAATCGCAGAAAAATTAATGTAAAAGGTCATCTGGACGTGATAAACCAAAAGCAGCTACAATGCGTGATGACCGGCAACTTTGGCGCTCAAGATCTGGAGCAAATTTGATAACGATCGATTTGTAATAAAATCTGGACAAGCGGCTGGCATTCTTGAGATAACGTAAATTACGAAAAATTAGTTTGAAATCTATTTTGGTGACGCGAGAGTTTGCGCTGTCTAGCGGTGATGCACAATTGGAAAATTTAGCGAATTTGGGCCAGGACATCTAGACTTGATTTGTGACGAAAATTCTTTTTCACGATTGGAGTTTAGAATCTCAGTTTTCTTTAAATCGGATTAAACTTCTAAAAAAAGAATTAATTGTAACACCGTCAACTACCATTAGTTCAATAAATGATCGCACAAATATCGATCATCAATAATTGTATCACTTTATCATTGCATAATCGATAAGAAAAATCGTCGTGATAATTACAAAAATGCTCTCGAATCTTCATCGATAGAAAAGTGTAATAGCAAACGTCAAAACCAGGTTCCCGATCTAGGTCATTTTTCCGCACTGGGAAATTCTGAGCCTTATCGATTAGAATTGTACTCGCTGATAAATTTCATATCGTCTTTTACTAGAGTTCGTACAAAACTCAATAGTTATTTACTGGAGCCCTTTTGCACTGGCGGAACCAGTTAGCGAGGGTCTCCCCAAAAGAATCGATAACCGTTAACTGAAACTTTTCTCAAATTTTTCGAATTTTTTTCGCGTTTGCACTCAAATTTCTCGGTTACACATACCTCCCCCATGCTGCTTGTGTGATAAGATCCCGGGGAGTGGTGTTAAATACTGTACTTCATGTGATGTCGGACACTGCACACAAATCGCACTAGAGCAACAACGACGGGCGCGGACCCACTGAAACTTCGCCGCCTGCGCTGCCGCGGCACGTATTGAGCCTTGACGTCATACTGCGGATCGGCGCCGCGACGGTTGGCGGGGGGTAACGAAGGGACAGACCTTCCATCCTCAAACCTGCCCCAAGTTTCACCGAATTTCATCATTGGGAGTCCTCGTAGGAGACGTCGATACTCGGACCCGGGTCGCGAGAGGATGGTCTTGCTCCAGGGGGCGGTTGCATCACATACGTCATAGTTGACGTAACGGTTAAGTGGAGATTTTCACAGGAAAGGGCAACAAGAAGGGTGCGACTCTTGCGACGCCTATTTTTATGCATGCAGGGCTATTTCAATCATGGTACGGTATGATCGAAGATAAAAGCCAAAAATGGAAACTCATGGTTTGAGCGATGGAGGTCGACTCTTTTGGGAATTGAAAGAGATTCACGCTGACACTGAAACGTTATTTTATGTTCTCGTACCGAACACATGAATTCATAATAACATCAATTTAGGGCGTAAGTTTTTTTAGTATCATTTTTACTTTCTGGCACTTCTGTTTCATCTTTTTGCAGTCTCTTGAGATTCCCTGTACGTCTTAGGGTATAAATATCACAGAAAATAAAAAAGTTAACACCAAGATGCCAATTAAAATTATCGCGAAAACAATAAATACAACCTCAATGAAATGTAAACATGGCTGGCATTGACCTAACGCAACTAAAACTACTTTAAAAGAAATTATTATTAAAATGTTTCTTCAAGACAATTAATATTTTACAAAGTTGCTATTGTGTATTGATAATAACCAAGTAAGGTATAATTCTACTTCCGTCAATAATATAAATTAAATTGAAAAATAATAACGCAAACTGTTTTGGTTCCATCTTCACGGGTTTTATTGTTCGTATGTAACCTTGTGTCTAGAAAAAGCTTCAATTTCCGATATTTGCCCTCTTCTCTTGTCCAAAACATATAAATTTAGTATTTTGTCTTATTTTTATGAAAAGAAAAGATCCACCCGTAATTATTACTTCTTTTCTTTGTTGTCCTTCGACACTGAAGCCACTTTGCAGTATTTTTGAAAAAAACATGTTTATCTTCAAAAACCAAAATTTAGGATAGGTTCCTCATTGACAACAGATAAACTTATTCACCTTATCATGTGCTTATCGTCATGTACGTAAGCAGTAATTGTAAACATTTAGAAATTTCGAATCATAGATTGAAATAAACAACACAAAAGTTAAAACGGTAAAAAATTCATCATTAACAATTTTTATCTTAATAGCATTGTAAACTTCCACTAAGTCAAAAATTATACTCGACTAAGCAAATATAATACTGTTAAAGTCAGTACTTGAATGTCTTTGTGGAATATACACTTCCGCATCTGCAAAACATGTGCAGTGTGCACGTGTAAGTAGTTGACAGGGAAAAACATTCATGGATTCCTTAATCACCTCAATTACAAATTAGATTGCCATTGATAATCTAACTCCAGTTAGATTTAATCGATTTTTTTTTTTTTTATTGTATAATGTTACGATTACAGCTGCGAAGACGATTCCAAACAGGAAAAAATCAAAAGTATATTGCTTGTTAAATTAATATTAGATGTAATATAGAAAAAGAAACAAACCTGTTCTATACCTACAGCTAGTTGGATTTTTTGAAAATTCCCGCATTTCAGCGCGCAAACTTATCTGCAACATTATTTGGAATTTAACGTTTTTACATTTTCACTTTTAGTATTGTAAGCGTATTTTTATTCATCCTTGTATTGTCAGTAATAAAACCACTATTTCCAGAAAACACCTCTAAGAATAACAAAACGCTCGTGGGTATAAATAATGTTTTAACTAAGCTGATTTACTTTACAACAAGATACATTCATTAGCGAAAGCTTAAATTTATGTTTATGGCAAAGTTTGTAGTGTCAACAGTGAGGATTAACATCTTCGATTGGGATTAGAAGAAACTTCCCGTGCACGATTAGTATCTAGGAGTAGGTATATTATAATGTTGGCAACAGTGAAAAATTAATCGGTAACTGTAACAAAAATACGCCTGGTATTAATAATTCGTCATTGTAATATGTTTACTCTGACAAGTCGTGCAATCAGAGAAAGATGAGTAATTGTATTTGCACGTTGTCTTTCGCAGAAAAAGATGTTTCATTTTTAAATGTATAAATTTAACCATCTTTCAATATAAACAAGATTCTTTTTATTTTAAGAACTCTATTGTTGTCGTATGCCAGAACAATAAACTGTAACTTTAAAATAGTACTAAACGTCTTTAAATAGCTCTGTGACAAGTACAATTAGTAAAGAAATTAATTCACGCTAAAGGTGTTGTATTCCTTACATCAATTTTGTAAAATATGCGTATAAGCACACGATAAAATCAAAATATTATTAAACTTGAAACTCAAACACGATCCGTCATTTTTAGGTGATTTTCATCTTTCCAAACATTTGGATTGTGTCCGTTGGGTATTGCATTTCACAAAAGCATGTTTTAAGAGAGATTCAATCTTTTCAGAGCCTCGTTTCATGTTTTATAAAATAGGAACGTCGGAGAGAATAGTGCAAAACAGAAGAAAGCATGCCACATGCAAATAACGTCCAAAATATTTACCCCACCTCTATGTAGAAACTAGACTACAGTGTAAATAGAATACAGGCTCTGTCCGAGAATTTTTTTTTTTGTCAAGTTTATGAATTAAAAAATCGGATTTTCCAGACTCTGGTGAGCGAATTTCCTAGCTGTTAAACTGAATATTTTTCATTTTTTCCAATATCTTACTTTAGATTTTTATTATTACTTAATATTACTTATTTGAGATTGAAAAAATTCGACGAAACATTATTTTTCCCACAAACATTTTTTGGTGTATTCGTTTTTAATTGACAATTCTTTTAAATATAAACATCAAAGTTTTTTTAGTGCAGTGTATGACTGTGGACACATTTTTATTGAATATGTTCTAAAACATGTACAGGGTCCGCCAATACTTATGACCTGGCCGATAAACCCATTTTATTATTAAGCCCCTTTTCAACAATCAAAAGCAATAAAATGGTGGTAAACTTAACCTTTCTTGTTCTTTTTATAGTGGAAAGCATAAAAATAAAAATGAAACATGAATTAAAAAACTGCTACCGAGAAATTAATGAATATTTCATTTTCTAACAAAATTTATGGTATTGACTGGTAAGCTATAACCAGCCTCTAAAATAATTCATAGCACTCAATTTTTCTACCCTCAATAGGATAAGTGATTCCCCAAACCCAGAGTTGGGATATTTTTTTTTGCAGGTTGTGATAGTTATAAACAGTTAATACCGAGCAAAGTTTCCATGCCGACCCTGGACATTGGATAATCCTTGTCACAAACTGGGTAAAAAAATTGGGTAATATAAATTACTTTAGAGGCAGCTTATGGTTTACTAGTCAAAACCATAAATCTTATTAGAAGCTAAAATATTAATTAATTTCTCGCACCACATGCTTTAATTCGTGTTTATGCTTTTTACTGTTAAAGAGGTATGGTAGGTAGGTAAAGTTTGCTTCCAATGGAATTGGATCAGTTTGTAGGGCGACATTGCTACTGTATATCGTGTATATAACTTAATAATTAAATGGGTTTATAGACCGGGACATTAGTGTTGGCGGACCCTGTATAAGCAGCAAGTAAAATGTTCATTCTGTAGAATTTTTTTTAATTATTACCCAAAAACTTTCACAAGTACATATTTCACTCTTTTGAAAACTATTCACAATAAAAAAAAGGGTAAAATAAGTTTAGTATTCTCTGCATTTTTTTTAATTTTAGAGATTTTTGCTAAAACATTTATAAAGATTATTCAATTCTAATATTATTTTAAAATTACTCCTACCCTTTATTTTTAATTTTTTGATTCCAAGAAATCATGTTTTTAATTACAGAGGCTTTAGAGTTTGGGCGAATTTGGAAATTTGAGTTTTATAAAAGAGCAAATATTTTAGGATGACGACTGGAGATTTTAGGGATTAATTAAAAAGAAATCTTTTGCAACTGAAAATTATACTGTACAACCCACACACCAAAAAAATGACAAAGAATTGCGTGTGTTTCGGTAGCAAACCTACCATCATCAGAACGATAATTAAACTCCTAAATTGAAAACGATTCTAATATTTGGAAACACTAAAAGATATAAAAAAAAATCCGTATAAAACATTTCATCGCATACTGGAGAGTTGAATTTCAAAAATCTTTAACGCATTGTGCAATCTTTTTCCGATGATATATGAGCCAAAAAGTAATGTTGAATAAATACAATAAACAAGATATTAAGAATTTTTGACAAAATTTGTTTGTTCATAAAATCAAGGGACCACAACTAGCAATTATAAGCTCACAGAAAAATTTAAACTAAAATCACTTGAAACAAACTCTTCCATACCTTTAATTTTTTGTATTATAAAGAAAAAATCTAAACTGGAAATAAATTTATGCCGGATATTTGTCAGCACAAAATCAACTGTTTTCACTGTCAATTCAAGGATAATGTTGCGAAAACTGTGAAGGCAAATGTTGTGCCTTTTTGGACCCTTAAGAGTAAATTGTTTAAAAATCTTTTCTTAGTTTTTGAAAAGTTTTTACCTTTAGTAAATCTGAGACCCTTGTTGGTTGACAACAATAAATTATTATCTATGATTACATTATTGGCTGAAAAAAGAGAATTATGAACAGTTCACGATTTAGAGAATCAGCTGCTATTATTTAAATATACTGATGAGAATATAATTTGACCCAAAGATATAACAATATAATACGCTTAAAGTATTTTTAAATTAAGAGATAAAAAAGTGCAACAAAGAACTAAATTCTTGAAAGACTTTAAGATTGTTTTGAATAAATCCAACTTTGTATGTAAATGTAGACACGTGTAAATCACATATTGCACAATCATTAACTGTTATCTATATCACACAAAACATTTAATTGTTCTGTCAATAAAACAAGAACCCAGAATATACATTTTTGGTAAATACTTACTTATATCTCGTATACCTATTAAACACATCTACAATATATAACACAATACACACAAGTTCTTTAATCAGATATTTATAGAATCCATGGATAGGTAAAATAATAAAACATGGATTTTTTCTAATTCAAATATTTAAATTATTCGTTTAAAAGTAGTAAACTATGTATTCAAATATTCTATCACAAATCACGATTCAAATTAAGTGAATTACAGTCTAGACATAAAGCATAATTACAAGCATTTGAGTGAATGCTGGTATGAAACGATAGTCTGATGTGTAATTTGCTCAAATGTTTGAACCGTTTGAATTCAAAGTTTGGACAGAACAATTAAATGATCCACCAGATATCTACAGCGTGATTGGATTGCTTAATATGTCAATCAATTTAAAGCATGGTGGAAATATACCCGACAGCACATTTTTAAATATATTCATGCATACCAATTCTACCTGTCTAAAACCGTAAAATAAGCAAATAAACGATCCTTCCACAGTTTTTTAGCGATATGAATGTTATTACTTTTACAGCGTCTAATATTAAAATAGACGTTCTATATATTCAAAGTATGTTTTTTCCCAAGTTAAACCCGTTGGTGGTCTAAATCTGTTCAAGCGATCAACGAAAGTTCTTCTAATAAACACGATTTCCTAATACATCTTGATTTTCTTATTTGGATGATCCTTGAGTTAGGAGAATCTAGAACATTGTCCCTGGATATGAGAGCTTTCCACGTCATTGAAAAGAGACGAGAATCCAACTATTTTTATCAAGTTGTAACATCATGAAGGGAACGACGCTCTTGAACTACGTAACACAGACGTCCGAGATACGTAAACCACTTTGAAATAAGATGTCAAAAATATGTTGGTGGATCTTTTTTAAATATAAATTATCATATCTCGTGCACAGAATACCCGGCAGATAAAGCACACGTCAAAGTTCATACGCGAAAGCTTTCATCTGACAAATTAAGCTCTGTTTCAGAAATAAGATCTTCTGATCTCTCTTGATGCTACTCCACACTTTCCTAATGACCAGCAATCAATTTTGCTGACAACATTGATCTTTAAACACCTCTACCTTAATTAAAATAATAACAAGCAGCGCCGTTAAAATCACTCAACAAAAACTTTAAAACATGTTTCTAGAAATTTTTTGTTGCGTCTCACTGCAGTAGCTGAGCTTTCATTGTCACATCAAGTATACTTGAGTGGAGTGGTTATTTGAAAAGTGTTGGTAAATGTGATCAATTATAATTATTAAGGTATTTTCCCGGTGATTGTAAGGGCAATAAAATTGTCACTTTGAGTGGAATTTTAAAGCTCCCAATCCATAAGTGCTATAATTAAAAATGTCAAGGATAGGCAAAAATAATAGCACGCTACAAAAATAAATTACTCTATAAATGCTCAATGGCAAAATCATTGTTGCTATTTTTCGTCTGTAATGTTTATAGTATGAACTAGTTCCAAAGCATGAATGAACATGGTAAAGCGGTTTCAAACTAGTTTCTTACAATGGTTACTACAATACGTTCGAATGGAATGTCATTTTTATTGTTCTGGATTAAGTGATCTAATCAGGACGAAAAATTAGTATGCTTTATATCTTTATTAACGACGTCATACGCCGATATTACTTAAGATAAATCTATTTTTAATTTGGACGGGCGAAAAGAGTGAGGTAAACGTTTTTACTGATCCGGACTAAAATTTTTATGACACCTGTGCACGACATGCATAAATTTCAGATTGTGAATTCTAAATGGGGCTGTATTTAATTAAGTAAGGGAAAACGTTATGCAGTGCCCCGTTGAAAGCGTTCAGGGTTACATGAATTATTATTGGCCTACACAGAGGAAGTGGCGCATTAGAACTACCTACTATGTCTTGCTGACTCACTACGACAGCAAGTGTGCCAGACGTGCTTTTTGGCTAATTTTGAGACACTTCAAAGAACCGTAAATTGCTGCTTGATTGAATTCGTACCTCGCGAAATTTCTAATTTATTCAATTTATGGTTACTTCAATTGTCCCGGGGACATTATTACGTAAATTATGGAACTTCTTACAGCTTTAGTACTTGCTTGAGATTTACATTATTTCAAGAAATGTATTTAATTGGATTTGTGTCGATTAAATACAAACGTTTCAAACGCAAGTTGTCTGAGTATGGCCGAGTATGAATTCTACGAAGTAAATGTGCTTTTATTCAGCGGACACAGTGTAAAGAAAATTGGATCATTCGAAGCATATATCCATACAAAAATGTTGTTATGTACGTGTTTCGTTTTACAGAAAACGACTGATACTTTTAACCGAACATTTGTCTGTTTTCATTTCCAAATGTAGGATGTTAGAAAACACTGCATCTTCTCTGCAATGTAACAATAATAAATTAGAAAATCTAGATTATACTTGATACTAACGGTTTTAACGTATACCTGAAGAGGACAATCATGTATCTATTTCCCATTTTCACACATAAGTCACTTTATGCATATTTTTCCTTTTGATCGCAAATAACACAAAGCAGAGCTCATATCACTCGCTGTGTTGAACACAAAAAATATTCTTTTATTATACATTTGATACAGATTCAAACATAAAAACCTATCACTTTTGTCACATACTGCGTTTTCCAATAAGGGGAATTTTTATCCAGACAAGTTATACAGGGTCCGCCAGCACTTATGTCCCAACCCATAATCTCATTTTCTTATTCTAAAGTTCTAAATACGTTTTTTTAACATTTTCTCTATTGTTAACCTTATGTGAAATAAATGCAAAAAAACTGTTTTTAAAAACAAAAGCAATAACATGGCGGCAAACTCAACCTACCTCAACCTAAAAACGAAATTGAGATATGAGTTAAAACATGTGGTTCCAAAAAAAAATATTAATGTTTCATTTTCCAAGATTTTACAAGATTGATGGTACTCACTGGTGAACGATAAGCTACCCCCAAAGTGATTATAACACCTAATAGTTTTACCCTGTTTTGGGATAAGGAGCGTTTAGTTAGTATCCGATGTCCAGGGTCGACATAACTTTTTTTTTGCAGGTAGTAGTAGTTATAAATATTCAATACCAAGGAAAGTTTTCATTTTTATGCTTTTTACTATAACAAGAACAAGGCAAGTTAAGTTTATTGCTTTTGATTTTTAAAAAAAGGAATTATTTACATATATCTCACATATGCTCAATAATGGAGAAAATGTGATTGGGTCAGTTTGTAGCGCTACATTGCTTCTATCTATAAAAAAGAAAATTGAATTTATAATTTTGATTAAATCAAAAATTAAAGTTCGAAATACGAGCGCATCAAACGTTTACATGTGAGTTACTTCAGACATCAAGGTTATACTCAGGTCAACTTACAAAACATGCAATGTTCGAGTGACATTATTTAATTGAAAAGAAGTTGTTATTTTATGGAAATTTCTAATATGTATTTAATTAATGTCCTGCTGGCGATAAACCTTTAATTAAATTGTAATTAATACAAAAATGATGAATACTTATTTCCAAGCAGTCTATAATCTAGAACTTTCACGGGTTTTACATGGTTTAATAACAATGTTTTTTTAATGAAGCACACTAAAATTGCATAGACAAGCGCTTAGGTTTAACAGAGCAGCAAAAAATAAAGATTTGCCTAACTGGAAATCAAAATTACCAGAACAGGCAGTATAAAAACAATTTGAAAATTACGTAATGCAGTTGGTATATCACTTTTTTTGTTGTTTTAAGTACATCTTCAACATCAAATTAATTTCCTTCACATTTTATAAATAAAATAAAGGTATACCGTTTTGATAGAAAGAGTCTAGAAATGAACATAAAAAGTCTATAGAGCCTGCCAAGTCTAAAAAATATAATGGATGCAAAAAATCCGAAGAAACAACACGATCTAAGAAAATCAAAGAATATCTAAAAACACCAAAAATCTAAAGCTTATATAATATAGAGATTTCAAATTATATAATAAATAATAAAAAGTCTGAACAAATCGAGAAAGCAAGGTATTATAGGAGTCAATAAATGTAAATAAATCGAAGGACCCAGAGAGTCCAATATAAAAAATTAAAACCTTCCAAGAACATCCGAATCGTCCAAAGGACCAAAAGAATAAATGAGAAGAGCGTCTAGAGAATCCAGAGAACCTAGAAGATCTGAAGAATTAAAAGGATACGAAGAATTGAAGAATACGAACAAAGAAGAATATGAACGAGGAATACAAGAAATTCAAAGCATCTAAAAAAAAACATTAAAAAAAACTTCTTAAGATATCATTCGATATTTAGTATAGACCAACTCTAAAGAATTAAAAACATCCACAGTATTAAAACGGTGCAAAAAACTAAAGACCACAAAAAGTTTACAGGATATACAGGAATATTGCTACAAAGAATATAAACAATCCATGGAAATACAAAAAAAAAAACTAGAAAAATTTAATTTTTTTTTAAGAATTTCTAAAATGTCGAAAACCTAAAAGATTATGACGTCTAAAAAATCTTTTAAATGCAGAGTTCAGAATTTACAAGAATACAAAAGAATTTTGAGGCTCCACAGAATATTTCGAGAATCTAAATATCTAAAAAGTCTGTGGACTCTCCTAAATTTCTGCCAATCATATTAAAGCATTTTAAACAACTCATCTAACAATGAAGTAATATAAGTGAATGTATAAAACATGCAATATCGGAAAATTTTAACCAATTAGTACCAGAACACCGATATGTTATCATCTTCCTCTAGAGATATTATTTTTTATCAAAGCCATGAACTTAGGCTCGTACCTATTTTTTCTACTCAAAAACGTAAAAATAATATTCTATCTATTGTCGTAAAAAAATTTTAAAAAAATCCAAGTTTCCCATTAAAATCAGGTGGGAAATATATTTTTTTCCCACTTAGGAAAAATGACATTTTGTATAGTTGGATTATGGAAAATTTTATTTTTCAAATCACTTCTTGATATCAAAGTAATTTAAGTGCTATACAATTTATTACCACTTAAAGAATAATTTTTAACTGATAAGATATTTTGCTTTTCAATAGATTAAACTGACACATAAAAAATGTATCCCCCTTAACGGACGGTATTTTGTACGATTGGAGAAATTCCACGAGTATTCCGAAAGGTATTTTTGTGCGAGTTAGGTTCCTATTATTTTTCCCGCGACCCCCTTCAATTAAGTTTCGAAAAGTTTTTGGTTTTATCCTATTTTGCTGGGAGATTTCACTTCGATTTCAAACGAATTTATTTCGTTCAAATTTTAACCGTACCAGAGTATTTACTATATTTTTGTAAAAACCAGCCATTAAGTAACCGTGTATTTCTCGTTTGATTTTAAAAACAGAATAAAAGACTCACTTTTTGTTTATAAAATGACCTTTACAACAGAATTTGCCATCCTAAGTGATTAGTCCATGAAAGTGGAGATTAAATCTAGAATCGAATTTCGTTTAGGGTAACTTAATTTGGTCACCGATGATAGATGAAATCGTTGTTTTTCCTGCATAAAATTACTGCCCTAAGCGGAAGCAGAGTAAAAGCAATTGTGGGAATCACAATGGTTAAAAAACTCTTTAGAATAAAACGGACGGCGCAATGTGCTAGATTCTTTTTTCATTTTCAATACATCGCTAATTAGAAGCTTTAAATTACTCTATTTTTTGCGTTGAAAGTATTAGATTTATTAGAAAAATATAAATATGAAAAACCTATTTATACTAACATCATTTTATTTTTGACTTGGCTGCATCTAAGCTGGTTAACGGCAACAAATCTAAATCTAGACATTAAATAAATAAAGACATTATAAAAATAGAAAAGCCCACGAAATGTTGACTGTAGTATTAATTACCAATTAACAAGTTTATGATAAAATGTAGTACAAACCCGAAAAGTACACGAAATAAAATTTAACGAGATTTCGTTATCTCCTCTGCTTTAAAAATCAATACATCGGTAATATATTTAAAGCCTTCCCTGACAACTTGGGAAAAAAGATTAAGTGAGCAAACACAAGGTCCAAAACAGAACAAGCAAAAATATTATCTGGGCGCGTTGGGGCTGAGAAATCATTTTTACATTGAAAAAAAAGACCTAACTCTGTTAAAAAAGCCTATTTAACTTGAGGACACTGCTTAGTTTAAAACAAAAGACTGTTATGTTTTTAATTTGAAAGTATTTTTTAACCTACTCTCAGTTCATCGTGAAAAAATAAAGTAAAAAATATGGTTTGCTAAAACGTTGATGGGAGCATATAATCAACATTAAAATTAAATCGAAACACCGTTTTTATTTACTGCGTCATAATTAAGAAATAAAAAGTATATCATCAACTAAACCATAATAAATCTCGCTGGCTCAACTCCCTGAAATTTTAATGTACTTTAACCTTTTTAATAGCGTTCAATAAAGTGTTTAAAAGTATTTATTTGATAACTCCAAATGTATTAAATAAATGTTTTAATTTTCACACTTTTTGTTGTCGACGTTATATACAATTCAATTAACAAACATGGTTTTAATCAACTCTCATTATAAAATATTCAAAGTGTATATACGCAATTTCATCCTGAAATACTGTGCTTATAAATTCAATCAGTATGTTTTTCAGGAAGCCTGGCATTTTTGGAAGATTACCAATTGTCATTAATGAGTTATTTTCATGCGCTTAATTAATGCATAGTCCGTATTTTTAGCTTTAGTTTTATGCAAAATTCCTTGTTAAAGAATAATGAAGTCCTTGTTAGCTCGATTGTATCTTAAACATCTTTGTATAAAGTTGATTTATTCATGACATCAAGAAGAGCGCGTACTAATTTTAGATGACAAGGTTTATCAGTGGGCTGGTGGATGAAAATGTCAGGAAAAATAATTTTCTTGTTGAATTAAAAGTGTTAAAAGAAAAAGGAAACAAAAGATATGAACGAGTGCGTTCATGACCTATTTTAATGTTCAAATGAATTTATATGGTGTGGGACGACACACAGAATTTAATATGAGTTGTGATGGTGATTGTTATTATAAGTTTGACGCAATAATAACATTTTATTTCCAACATTGTCATTAGAAGTAATAATAAAATTGTTTTGAACCAAAGTTTAGGGTTAATGATACTTGTTTTAACGAGGTTTTAAGTGCTCTAAAATTTTCGAAATAAGAACGTTGCTTGTGCTTGTGTTAAAACATATATCTAAGTTTTTGAAAATCTGATTTCACAAGTTTGTATTATTAGAAACTAAAAGTCATAAAATTTACAGGCATGACAAATGCTTCACACTACAAATTTTGGCAACATTTGACTGAATTTTTTCAGCATTAATTAAGCCAACTCTTGCAGAATTAATATGGCACTTGTCAACGGTTTAAAGACGGCTTTACCCAAATTATTCTGGTTACTTTATTTATTTATACTTTTCCCCACTCTTACATTTTGCATTTTTCTGTTGTAAGTATTCCCATTTTGGCTTCATGCTTTCTGATAAATTCGCACATAATTACTTTATGTTCTTTCCAAAAATTGGATAAATTTATATAATAGTTCTGAAAGGTGCTGACGTTGTTAGAATTTTGAGCAAACATTTTCAACTTCATTCTGAGTATTTCTTTTTTAAATTTGTTCAAAAGTGTAAACTTTTGGCCTTTAAAAATACCTATGGACCAAAAAGTAATGTTGAATAAATTGTTGTTTATATATTTTTTTGTTAATTTTGATATTATGAAACTCAAAATCCAGAATACAACTGCTCTTTATAAAACAGCAAAGAGTAACATTCGGGGACGAGAGATACCAAAAATAGTAAAAAATCGATCCGCATTGAAATCATTTAAAGCAAACTCTTTTGTATCTAAAATAAAAATCAAACACGACAAAGACTAATCAACAAAAAATTAATAATTGTTTTTCCAGTGTCAAGGCCAATACTACAGAAATCGTGAAGCCATATATTTCTACCCTTTTTTACTCTTTAAAAAGCTGAATTTAAAAAAAATCGGGCACCTGCATTACTTTGCCTAAATTTCATGTTCTTAGCTCTAATCGTTTGCACCTTTTGGGAACTTTTGGGTTACCCATATTATTTTAATTTTCAAAATTTAAAACCAAATATATTCCGGAAATAATGTGTAGTGTTTTTAAACTGAGCTTAAGTAAAGCTTTTAAATTTTCTTGCCAAACGTTTGTGACTAGTGACGTAACTATGAAAAAAAATATTGAAAACTGGGCGGAGTTACAGACATTATCTACAATAACCTTCAATAATAGATAATTATTCACCATGAACTTGTTTTAAAATAATTACTAAAAAAAAGATCACGCACGAATGTGAACAGATGTAAACTGATCCATATTCATTTTAATTCTTTCTATCTAGTCTTAACAAACTATACCTGATCGAGTATTTAAGTAAAACTTAAAGCCCTGAAGAAAAATCAATGCTAGAGTCATGCAAAGCACTATCTCTCCATTACTTAAAGGCATTCAACGTAAACTTTTCCATACAAATAATACATGATGTTTAAATAAAATATTCTGGCGCCTTTCCGTGTCCACTTTCAATGTAATACCTGTTTACTACGCTTTTATGAGATTATTTTGTACAGGATGATCTATTTATACCAATTCCAAGGAACAACAACAAAATTCTAGGATGATCCATTTACTGGTAATGTCATAACGGATCTAGTGTTGAACTACATTGTATTCATTATACTTAATGCTCGAAATTATGTGCGTCCATGCAAATTTCCTAAATTTCGCGCCCACTCAAAGATGATTAAAAAAGCGACGGATATCCTCTGGTCCAAGCTACAAAGCCTTTCATTAGAGCTTGGAATAAACTAGTAACCCAATCTTTCCGTTGTGTGTCACGTTAACATCACATGACTAGAATAACAATTGATCCAACAATGCGCAAGATGCACATGATTCGAAAATGATTCCAGTATATTTTAATACCAACCCATTTATCCACTGTTCTGTGATAATCTCTTCTGGCACTTTTTACAGCGAATAAACATTAAACGATATCAGACGTTATGAAAAATGTCAGAGAGAGCACCCTCACTTCCTTGGAATATCTCAAATTCTTTGCAACCGAGAACCAATATTTAATATCGCTGTCTTTCATCCGTCGATATGCCATAACAATTCGCCCCAAGATTGAAGAGTCTCTTCTAGAACGAAATATTGACATAAAAATCGAAGACGAGGTGATAGGGTTTGTTTAAAAAGGTACAAATCTATTAAATAAAAATCTTTTAAATACAAGAGGCGTTCCGTTTCATCTAGCTTTCTCGCGAATTTGCATTGTAGGAACAATTTAGTTAGGAGATACTTCCTATTCATACGATAATAAATAACAAGCTTAATTAAGTCGAGAGCCATTATAATGGAACACATAATTTTCAATTAGTTTGTCGGTTTCCTCGCATGCCATTTATTCGGGGAGGTCAGTCAAAAGATCTAATTAACACCATCAAGTACTCAATCAAAACTTGACCCTTTTTCTTTTTAACTTGATCTAATAGCTACAAGCAATTTAAATGCATCCGTGTTTATAAAGTGACGCTATCAGGTCTTGTTCAACGGAACACCGTTCGTGTGAAGAAAACCAATTATTGGCTTTGGACACATTCTGGAATATAATACCTATCATCGACCAAGAATGTTACAACGCAATCGGTGACTCTCCTAATAAAATTCCAGTTATTGCCCGAGCTCGCAATCATTGACAGAGCTGATTACAGTCAAAATGGTCAGTTTGCAGAAAATGTTACAAAAATCGGAAAGACCAAAATCTTACAGTCATAGTTTCAACTTTTTCGCTAAAAGTTAAATTCGGCATATTTCCACTTGTTTATACGAAAAATAAACTTTGTTTTAAAATTTTAGAAACTTTTAAAATTAATACTTAAGTAGTCTCCGTTTCGCAAATTACACTGTTATAAATTTATAGTGTTATTTCACAAGTTGACAAACTGTGTGCATTTTTAGCACTTTTAATTCCTCTACTAGCATTCTGGAATATATCTAATTATGTCGTCAATTTACGCTTTACTTAACTACTAGTAAGACATTTTCCTAACGAGTTATGTACAATAATGTCCATTGACAGTCTGTAGAACAAGACTGTCCATTTGTTCTTTCTAGAATAACAACATAGAATTACCGTCCAAAGCACGTAAAAGTGTTCTGTAAAGTATTTACCGTCGAAGGCAGAGAAATTCAATTTTCTTGGTCGAAAATGGGCAGGTAAATGTGACTTCCAAGACAATTTTGGAAAAAATATTAAATTACTAAATCACATTTATTTAAATTGTCAACCAACAAAAATTAAGAATTAGGTAAATCTTGTTTTTTTCGAATTAGATTTTATGTTCTTAAGAGTTACTGGTTTACGGTTATATTGTTATCAATTTTCGGATTTACTGGAACTTATTGAAAAATGCACCAAAAATATTTAGGAAGTTTCTGAACATAAAGTTTAAAAGCCTAATTTATATCTTAAATTGTTCGACAGGACATTTATTACTTATTCAGTTAATTGTTTTAAATCAAAATTAAATCTTCTTGGGGAAATGAAAGTATTAAATTATGACTTTTTTTTGGAGTGAACAACACAGGTATTCAAAAATGTCTTTAAAATATCGATATACGACCAAACAAGAAAAAAATAAAATAAAAACTGCTATCGAAATGTCATCATTACATGCAGCAATTCTTGATGCACTTTGTACGGAACGTAATGCATATTACAGTAAGCAAGCTCAAAAAATTACTAACTAAAACTTATGCAAACTAATGCCTATAAAGCCTCAAATATATACTAAAAGTTGTCAAATGTTTGTAATTCTTATTATTCAATGTTTTTGAAATTGCTCTTAAAAATATATTTCTCCGATAGTTATTGTTTCAATTCTGGGTATAAAGTCACTCTGCTATTAGCTTTACAGTTTATTAAAATTCACGCACCCAAAAAAATTTTCGGGGGCCATTGAGTAGGATTCTTATAGAAGTGCTTAAAATAATTTTATAAATTCTTTATTGCGCCAATAAAGTTTATGATTAGAAACAATATGAGCTAAAACATATTTTTTAGCTTTATTATGGAAATGACATTTTAAGACCCTTAAATCTTAAAACATGGTGTTATTGTTTTTAGAACCCAATCGTAAACCGGAAATTTGACCTTTGTGGAATGTTTTAAAACCAGTTTTCGACTTTTGAATTTTAAAAATCTATCCGAATAACAAAGTAAAAGCTAAAGTTGAGTATTTAGTTTCCATTTTAGATATATACCAGCTTCGCAAATGGTACATGAAACCTCCGCAACCCCATTTAAAATCGCTTATTAACTAACCGCTAACTTACATCTTCACTTTAAAAATAAGACCCAAATTCAAAGTATGACATATTTCATCTTCAACTTTCAAAAAGCTGGAAAAGCCGATACCCTAGTTATGTATATGAAAAGTTTCAATGTATTCTCGAGCAGCCAGCTCCTTCTTTGTTTAAAACAAGATACATCCTCCTAAACTTTTGCCATTACGGTTTTGTTTGTCACAGCCGTAACTTTTATTCATTCGTTCCGATTAAAAAACTTGGTCATTATGAATTCAAAATGTTTCTTTTGTTATAGATAGAAACAAAACGATTCTCTCATTTCCACCTAAACCGATACTTTTAATTAAATCCGGTATCTTGTTAAAGGTGGATAAAACCCGCAGGTCTGGAAAATTGCTGCGGTTCCTTTGTTCATTTATTAAACAGCATCTAATGAAATTCTAAAAATTGTACTTTGGAAAATTCGATAAGGACAAAGGGCGTTCATTTGGCAGAATAACTGCAATGATCTATGAATAGTCTTGGATTAGTTTCGGTTCTGCAATGATCAATTCAACTCGCCAAAAATGTAATTAATGTCGGAAAGTTTGAAGGGTCGATTTTATCAATGCAGTAAACTGGTAAACAATTTCGTAGTGGAAGCTTCAGGATGGAATATTCAGCATCTCCCCTCGCTAATTCAATAGAGTATCATCAGCAACGCCCTCACACTTCATATCTCCATTTGTACATACATGGACGAAGAGGCCAACTAATCCACCATTTTCTAACTTTAATCCCACAGAAAAAAACAAAATCGATTCTTCAAACAGAGAAGCATCCACTCACTGTTCTTATGCTCTTTTTAAACGCTTTAATTGCCATTTAATGACCCAAAGAAAAATCCACAAAGACCTAGACAAATAGTCCGAGAAAAACCAGCTAATCTGTGAAGTCTTTAAGCTTTCCATTGGGAGTAACTTCCCATTTGGGAAGGATTTCTCATTTTAGCTTTCCGAAAATTTTCCTTCATCCTGCTGTTGCGAAGGCGAACAGATTCTGGTGACCTCGTTCTTGGCGGCGATCAATACCAACGACCACCCCCAGGACATGCATAGACTCGCCTGCCACCGGATCCACCCGTCGGCTCCAGACTCCGGGTCACTGTCTCTATCTCTTTCGCTCTTTGCCCCAGCAATACCAAAACGATGCACGTCAGCTGTTTTCTTTTTCTCTCCCAGCAAGGGTTGGAGGACCAATTCGGCCTTGTCCCGTCGCTGCTTTCTTACGCGCTTGTTATTTGATGGAAACGTTTTATTAAAATTTCGCGATTTTAGCAAGGTTAGACAAAGAGCAACAAGGGTGGCTGGAGATGAAGAGGTGCTTGTAACGAAATCTCTGCGAAATTAAATGTGGATGTGGTTTGTTTGTTGAAGAAGGTTCCAACCCCGGATTATTTTTTATGAGCGGAACTGCGCGAATTGGCCCAGCAGATATTTTCAATTAACTTTTTATTCTGGGTTTTCATTACGCGGTACAAATTATGGGCTTTGAAGTTGTCAGAATTGAACCTACAAGGTTTTGTTGATTTAGTAGGAAATGTCGTTAATGCAATTTTATTTTAGCTTTGTTTTTCAGGGTTTGATTTATAAACGTATCAACGCAAATGAATTTTCCCCCTCCAATGACGGATGAAGAATTGGGGTTGTGTTGCCACACGTAAAATGTATGCACCATTAAAACACGCGACAAATCTCATTTAAGAGAGAAATTGTGTGGAATTTAAATGTAAGGATGACTATACAGCGTGGAGCAAAAGCTACAAAGCTGTTAAATTAATTAAATACATTTTCATGCATTAATGCTTTAAAATTCTACCAGTTCAATTATTAAAAATGTAACGCTCCCCTCTTTTTTAGCACAAATTAAATCAACTGAACATCCTTATATTATTCGTAATTCTCACATTTACATTAACCGAGTTTGGCTGATGTTTAAAATTTTCACCACATAATGATGTATCTCTGATGTGTAATGATGTAAAGAAAAACTTTTACTATGACTCGTAAAAATTGCAAGGATGTAAATAACTACAAAATAACATATAATATCTTGTAGGAACATTAAATTCAATATCAGATTAAGAAAGGATGAAATTTTGTTCTTTAATTTTTAAGGTTTTCTCTTGTGTGTTTTTCTTAATTTTCAACCCGATGGGACCCAAATCAAATAACTAAATGCAGGCTCGTGTGGGTGGAGCTTCTCTTATTGAGTTCCTAAGATGAATTCCTGCTTGAAGCAAAAAAATCCAGTTTCCGAGAAAATCTCGTCTTTCAATTAGTCGACAAATAAAGTTGGGAAGCTTAGCAGACGTTTTCTTTTTGTATCGACTACCGATAATTCTTTTAGCTTCATATTACTTGTTGTTATTGTAAAACAACGTCCGAGTAACATGTAGCTATCTTATATGCTTCAATCTCTATAAAATAAAAGAATTAGATAACGCTCTATTGACTGTTAAGAAGTATAATAGAATTGTGGAAGTACCACAAAATTGTATAAGCCTCGAACCCTGCTATCTTAATACGTCCATATAAGTCTGAGTTTTCAGTCCATGCGTGAAATGGTCTCGACTTCACCCTCCTAAATACCTCACATTTTCACATATAAAAAGAAAATTTATGGATCGTATCGTCACAGTGCAACATGGCCATATTAGATTCCGTCTGTGGAAAATCCGCATTTCGATTAATTTTTAAACAAAGATCAGCTCGTTCCAACATGGGAATCGCATTAGAGACTTTTCCCAAGCTTTACACCGACGCCAAGCGGAAAATTGGTTACGTAAAAAGCTGACAGCTGAATGTATTACTGTAACAGAACCACTGTCGGATGAAATTCGCAAGCAATCACGAAATGGCAAACAAATAATTGTGAAATTCCGTCGTATAGTGCAACGAGAGCCCCAGATTATCTAATCTTAATCCCATAAAAACTCCAGGATATACTTCATGAGGCTAGGAAGTCTTAAATCATCCTTTTGTAGTTCTTAAGTCGTAATTTCTCGAAATAAAATGTTCTCTGTTTCTAGGAAGATTACAGAAAGCGTGAAAATTTACAGCGCTTCTAAGATAAAGAAGTGGTAAGCGCAGACAAATTCGAAGAAACATGCGATCTCATTTTTTAAATCGTGGAAAGGTATTACCTCATCGTCAAAATCGATGTGAGGATCGATATCGTTCTTTGATGCTGACATTGGCACTTATCACTCTACTTCTGGTGCTAAGAGCGTCGTCGTGTCGCGATTTGTTCACTGCTACTGCTGAAGTACAAAATTGCAAAGCGGATCTCTAGCAGGCTTGGCCCACACGGGGCACAACTAGACATAATTACATCAATTATCCCGCGACATTACATGCTATTATGGCATCAATGGAGCAGAAGCCGTATTTCACCCTGACTATCAAAGATTTATCTAAGATACCCTTCCACAAAATCCTGCCAAGGTCTTGGAAGAGTACAAAACCAAACGTTCCATTGACCACATTGTGGACATCCAGCTAGCGCGCGTTGATCCAATGGTCAATTCACTCAAAGCTTTGAAGGCCCATTCTCGATTGACCATTTTTCAGCCATTGTCCAGTGACGCAATTCGCAATAAGGGCATTTCCGGTGTCGCCCCCCTAGTTACGTCACAAGGCTACACTATTCAACCGCTATCATGCACTTAATTCATTGAGTATAATGTGACTCATTTATTCGTTAGATATGTGTTAGTGGCACAATGAAGTGAGAGGTAATCCTTCGATTTCCTTCAACCAACAATCACGGTTTTTATTTTTGAACCAAAACTTAATTTCCAACACCCAGGAAGAGCTCGATTGAAAAAAGTCTGCTTCGGATTTTTGAAGATTGCTCCGGTTCTAACTTGTTAATATTAAATTAGAAAATAAGCATGGCCATAATTGAATTTGTCTGAAGAACGAAACGGATTGCTCTCCTGTGCTAATACGAATTTCTTCCAGTTGAATTTTTCGCTCGATGTCAACGCCTAACCTGTGATGTAAGATGAAAAGTAATCACAATAAATCCCTCCAACCCTGATTGAACTTAATACATAAATAATTGCGAGTTTTCGGTAAAATGAGAAAAGCTTTCGTGATACGAGCGATCTTGTAAGGATCGATGGAAGTCGCGACCCTTCCACCAGTGGTGGCAGTCTGCAAGACGCCGTGCCAGTTTGATTCGTTTACACATTGGAAAGTTCAAATCGATAGTTTACACACCACTTTTTTTTTCTATATCAATTATTATTGATCAATGAGCATTAGATCACATGTCTTCAAAAGGTTGTTACCAATAACAATAACCATCGATTCAAAAGCAACTACATCCAAACATCTCTATTGACCCACTTTTAGTTAGTTCTGAGTTGTTTTTTTTTTTCCATACAACTAGACAAATCAATATTGTTCAGACAAATATGTACAATAAAATAGCTGCATCTGAGTATCCAATCTTTCAGTTGATATTAGACAGCTGTATTACCAAATCGCAACTTCCTTTGCTCCTTTAATCAAATTTAATGTAATTCAACTTTAAGTAATCCGAATAATTATATCTGAGTGAAGATAACTTAACTAAGTGGTCGAAACTGGTTTCAATAGAACTGAACACCCCTTTCTTCATATCCTGTCGTCAAATTAAATTTTCGGTTTGTACTAGTTATATTTAACAAATTCAACACAGTAACAGACTAATTCTCGTGGAAACATACTTTAGTGTTTTTTTATAAATATAATATCTGGATTTTTAGTCACCATGCAATAAAATAATTATGTTAGGATTAAGTAATTAAACGATATGCATTCAAATTAAGAGATTAACTACCATTCAAAAAAAAATTATCAAAATTCAAACATTATTAGGAAACGAATAATACTTTTTTACAATACCAACAACTAGACATTCGTCTAATGATAATCAATAGTAATTAGACCCACATTTCCTTACTACAAATCAAACATTAGGTATCATAACTAATAATATATCTAAAAATAATCTCTTTTCCATTATAAGAGAACTTAATTATTGATCAAATACTCAATTTTTACATTTAAACTAATCTAATATTTTATTCTTTAATAAACATTCTATATTATTGTCAGGGGTTTTAACTTACATGAGAATTTAATGGAGGAGTACAAATTGCTTTGTGATACTACTGCTTTACAAAAATAAGTGCTTCAAAATACTTTGGTACAGAGTTAAAATCGATTAAATACATATGCAAGGTTAAAACTCTTCGGTTATTAGATCGTTTTGTTTCCTTTATACTGTTTGCACAAACTTAAATTGATCCTTTTAGTGCAGCTAGGCTTCCAGACTACTAAAAAAAAAAACCTAAAACAGGTTCAAGTTAACGAAGTTTGCTAAAAATTGTTAAAAACAACGATTATGCAAAGTTTAGTAACAAAATTAAAAAACAAATACCTACTGACCTTAAGTATTTTTATATTTGTATTAATTTTAAATAAAGTAAACCAGAATAAAAATAAATATGCAAACCCATGATCTATATTCTATATCATTACACCTACTATACATCATCGATTTGTGCACATGAGTAATAGTATAAACTGAAATGTATTTTTATCGTTCAGACTCACTCTTAACATTCATCCATCATTTTACAACAAATGGGGCAACTAACCATGGGTTAAGTTTTAATATTAGGAAATAAAATGTAAATCAAATTAAAGTTACCAGAAATTCCCATACTGTCATCCAACTGTTAATATTTTTTCATGATATTTCCACCTTTTCACTTGTAGTTTAGGAACAATTACTTGTTATTTATAATGGAATATGAAAAAGGAGGTTAAATGGATTGCCACATTTCCCGTATTTCTGCAAATAGAGATCTATCGGAAGTTTTAAAATTAATTTCAAATGAAATTGATGTTTATTTGCTTGTAGAAATTAAGTAGTGAAAAAAAAACAACTTAAAATATGACTATTAAAAAATATAAACAATGTGATTACTTAATTCTATGGTAATTTTCTATAAGTGCTAAATATATCGATGTTCCAGAATTTTTTGAACATATGACACCTTAATAGTATTTTTAACTTTGCTTTTGTTTTCCTTCTTATATATCACAATAAAATTATTTTATTCCTTTTTGCTAGAAAAATCTTTTGATTTAATTCTGTTACCAAAACCAGTCAGGGTACGATTAGGTTTACCATTTCGAAAACACTGCAACGATTTCTATGCTTTTTTCTTAAACCTGTTTCATCCCCTTGTCGGTTTAATGAAATGGAAAAATAAATTGGACAATTGTATTTTTACTCTATACAGGTGTCCCAAATCCTCACCCTTTCTATGAATTCCCTACTTTAAATCAACATAAAATCTGTAGATAAAAATTACAGGCAACAACGGTTTTCGAAAGGTGTTAAAGTTGAGCAATAAGAACTCATAAATTTTTTGTTGTTACGCAAAAAAGTCAATAAAGAACGTGTTAATTCAATTTTGTACAAGAAAGTTCTATACCATATTTTTATGAAACTCATGGTGTCAAAGATATGGACAATAAAACTATTTTTCAAGATGATGGCCTAATAAAAGGGAACCCTAGTCCAAGGCTGCTAGTCCTCAACTTGAGAAAAATACAAAACCCTCAGTTTTTCTAGAGAATCCAATGTTCTACAACTTTATTAATGAATTTTCCATCAAACATTACTAATATTTTTTTTATAAATGTACTCATTGATCAATTTTAACATCTGCTACTTCAACAACCGTTGTCTAGCAATATTTGTTTACAAATTTTATCTTAATTTTTATTAGAGATTAGGAAGGACGAAAATTTTAGGACATCTGTTTAGAAGCAGTGACTACTAAATGGCGTACCCAGTACTCTCTACATCCACTTATTTTATTGGCTTTAGAAAAATTTAATTTTTCAGTGCGGATAAACTGAAATTACATACTAACATTAACATTCATGTAAAGTTTGAATATTTTGTATCTGGATTTTTTTGTTTTATACAAAATATGTCTATTTAACTTAAACTTAGCACAATAAAAAATAAAGCAAAAATTCTCATGTTTCTAAAATCCTAATACAGCTTTGCACATTAATTTATTAATTTTCTATTTTAGAGGCTGTTTCGAAAACATAACACATATAAATTTCATGTTTTTTAAAAAGTATTATGAACTGCCTGCTGATTAAGCAGCTGCTACCATATCATATCAAAAACCTTATGGAAAACAATTTTCATGTTAATGTTGCGTATTCATGTTTTATTTTCATTTAAGTATCACACGTTTCACGTTTCCCACGTTATTATTATTTGTGTTCTACAATTTTCGATGATTACTCATCACTAAGATGTACAAGTGTAATTAATATTAATAATAAACTTCACAAAAATTAATACGAATAGCAAGGTATAAAAAGACTTGTTTTCAAAATAAACGTAAAATTAAAGTAAAACGTAAAAAGTAAACGAATTAAAGTAAAATTTCCTTTCTGTTTTATATCTTTTAAAAAGTGATCAATAGCTTTCTCATAGTCATAACCCACAAATTTCCCCCTTTTTTGCCAGGTACTTTTTCAATTACAGCCTGTTTTCTTATTTATTTTTTTTAATATAGTACAATTATAGACAGATTTAGATCGATCAATAGATAATTTAACACCCAAAAAAAAGAAAACTTAAATGTAAACTTTGGAATACGAACACATCTACATTGTAACAAAAAAAAATATACTAGAAAAAATATCAGGGAATAAAGTGTAGATAAAACGAGTATTAATCGGTTTGGCCAATAACTTTGTAAATTTTGAAACATTATGATCCAACCTTCAAACTCAAAACTGTACTTTTTATTTTTAAAATGTATCACTTATCTGCTGCTTGACATTGACCTGAAACATATTGCTGTAATTACTATCATATTAATAAAAAAGTAAGACAAAAAATTTGATCGTGTAAATTAGACTAAATAAAAATGTTAAAAATAAACAGCTTTAGTTAACTTTAAATTAAGACAGTCAATTTTTAATTTGCTCCTAATATTTAAAATATTCCACTACTGTCTACTGTCACAATCAAATAATTTTCAAAAATTAGTTATCCAAACCCAATTGCATGATGGGGTGAGTTGAGCAATAATTGCCAATGAAGTTTTCATGTCTCAGTTTTTCATGAATGCGATGGTAGGTCGAAACTGTGCACCTCTAAATTTTTAAAAACTGACTTAACAGTGACATTTTGTTGTCCTAGTTTTTTATGAATACCCATTGTGCCCACGATTGGTCTTTAAAAAAAAAAAAATCCATTCCATTGGATGATTTTTGTTACATTAGAACGTTGTTGAATTTTTAAATATATATTGTAAATTTAGAGCACGATTGCCATTGTTAGGAAAGCCTGTAAAGGATGAGTGCTCTTAAGTTTTATAAAACGAGTTTTTCATGCTATTTTTTCTAATTTGTATATTAAATACGTTTTTTACAAATAAAATAAAATTTGATAACTTAGGGAATTTTGTGACAGTTGGTGCAACCTTTCTTTTAAAGTTGACATTTTAAACTTGAATCAAGAGACTAAAAATAATTTTCATTCTTCTAAAGTGAAATTGCAAAATTATTGTTTCATGATGAATTCAGAAATTCTTTGTACTTCACTAGATGACCAAATGCCGAAAATGCCACGATTAATTTAATTTTCTATACTTTGGCTTCAAACTGTAATTTTAAACTCACACTGACATTTGACATTTCGTTCAATGTGTGTTACCAACCAAGAAAGATTTTACGGCTTCAAAGTAAGTAGGCTTTCATACAACACCAAATAAGAAAAAAAATCATATTAAAAAATTGAAATGTCGCTTTTGGCTATATAGAGCGATCAACAAGAGTTAAAAGACTGCATATTGTTTTTGTGTGAAACATTGTGGGAGTGTGCACCATTTTAACGAATAAAAATAATAAAAAAGAAAAATATCTTTCTTCACGTCGCATTGCTACAAACAAATCACTTTATTACGCAAATTTGAAGTAAACTTGAAGTATTAAAAAGTTTCGGAAGTTGTAAAGTTTAAATCTGACAGAACGTTACGCTTACTTGATAAATTGATCTCTCAGGTTTGCCAATTCATTCAATCACTGTTGCTACTATTTATTCTATCTAATTTAAATATAGTGCGCTTTATAGTCCAGCAAACTATTTCAGAAAATTTACTTCAAAAAATTACTATTATTAGTAGTGTCATACTATTTTGTATTATTAGAAATGTTGGGGCGATTATTTAGTTAAGGCTACAATTTTAACACATAAAACATCCCTTGTTATTGCATTTATTTTCGAACAAAACAAGTCCCAAAATGATCAATAAATTACCACAATTCTAACAACATACCGATAAAATATTACGTGAGTAACCCAATAAATAATTTGTTATTTACCCACACGACCCGTTATCCTATGCCAATACCTCAAAATAACTATAAAAGACATGGGTTGTCAAGTGGTTTTCAAACCAATACATTCCTATTGTGTTTCCCGCGTTTTCTCTTTGGTAAGGTATTCCCTAATGTCATTTTAATGGCAAATATAAACCTACTAATAGAAGGTACATTTTGCTATTACAAACCGTCATCGCACCTGTTAATTTGCATAGAACAATTGGCGACATCTGTGCAGAAAATGGCGATTTCACCCATTTTAACCTATTTTTCATAAAACGCCCCAGATCAACAATAACCTCATGATGAGTTAATAAATAAATTAAAGTGAAATTAAGTGCCCAACTCCCAACACGAATCTGAAACTCGAGTAGACCGCATTAGTCAGAGTGATAATTAATTCAATCAACGACACACCTCAACATAATTACACAAAAACGGGCGATTTTAAAGGGAAATTTACAAAACCACCCCAAAAAATCGAAATAAGGGTTATCATTCAACTTAAAATTAACCAATAATTACAACTAGAACCTGTTGTCATGTTGGCATCTCAGGTAAACTGACAACAAAAACATTGAATAGGCGTGGCCTTGGCAACCAAAATAACAAGTACGACCGCTGTTATCTTATCAAGAAACATGATTTAAAACTCCCGGAGATAACAATGCAATTAATTATTTATCTACACTACGACATTTAATTTAAATCATTCACTTAGAAAATTAAAGAAAAAAAATCACTCACCTCTTCCTTCATCTCGCTCTTCAAAGCCATATTAAACAACCTGGCCGGTCAGTGAGACAAACATAAGAAAACCAAATAAGGTGTTACTCACTCAAATTACTGATTGTACAATCAAGCAAAACTACTGTGTACTTTTCAATACATTTTCTAAAGTGTTTGATGAAGTTTCCGAAAAAAGAAATATCAATGTTTACTTAAATCTATCTATAACCTCAATTTTTGCTAATGTATACGTTGGTAAAACTGAAAATTGGTGGGGACCGCGCTTTTTAAAACTTTGATCTAACGGTTCAAGTTCTTTGTACACAGCCGGTTACGTAACTAAAATAAAAACACACAATATTTAAATTAATTTTAATAGGTCATACTGAAATTTACAGCTGGGTTGATTATTCAAAATAAAACTATGGCAAAGCATTTTTTGATGTGGTACGCAGCGCTAGCTCTAAAGTACAGTATATACAGGCTACGAAAGGGTTTTTTAAAAAAAGTTATAGCACATACAGTTAATATATTATTTGGCATATAAAATATCATTTCTTTAAGCTAGATCTTCAAGTTTCTATGTAAAAAAACCTGCAATTAGACTACACATATGTTGCATGTTGCAAGTTTAAATTTGAAAACTCAATCATAACACAGACATACAAAAACGCCCCAATAAAAAATCGATAATCTAACAACACGTCTGATCTTACTTCTAGAAAAAACATCAAAATTTAAATATGTACAGCTCAGATTAAACTGTCCGACACAATTGTAAAAACTTAAATACAACAACAATATCCAGATGTTCTATGACTAGGAAGATAACTTATATGATGTAAAGAATCATTACAAACCTACAGTTATCATCACAACAGGAAATATAAATGCAGAGTATTTACACAAAAAAACTCGTTACTTCTCAACTTATCCTTTAAATCGAACGTTCAATAAATTATGTAAAATCGTGCAAATATTCCAACGTTATATGGCAGCAATAGCATTTGATGTCCTATGTAAAAAGACATAAATTTTACTGCTGTAATATAGCTTTACAAGATTTGAACAACTAAAGAGGAGCAACAAAAACAACATGTATATACAATAGAGCCTTTACCAAAATTCAACTCACAAGCCCCAAAACGTGGTATAATTTCTTTACTTCAAAACATAATTATAACTGCTTATGTTGTTTTTGTTTCAGATTTTCTCACAAAATATAAATGGCACTTAAATAACTCCAGTGCATCTAGTTAAAAATGAACAACAGCAACATTAGTAAAAAGGTTAAATATAAAATTAACACATAAAAGCAATAAATGACTATATTTAATATTTACAAAATTCAAGAGTTCAATTTTAGATCGTGTCATCACATTTTTCAAATCATGACCAATTAATTAACAGAACTACTCTAATTTACGTTGAAATAATTAAGCATACTTTAAAAATAACGTGCTAATGTCTATATTTTGGAAGATTAGTGGGATCTTCTTGTGGACTAGCTTGTTGCTGAATTCTTGGGGCTGGTTGGTACAGACGTGTTTGATCGACTAATGTATAATCTCAGCAACTTAACTTTGCTACCTGACAAACACGAAATGTATGAAGACAATCGTTCTTCACCTACAGCTTTGTACAACGCTACCATACAAAATATAGAACTTTTTCTTACTGCACTCTCTATGTGATCAGTACTCTAAAATTACATTAATCAATACAATATCGTTAAGTTATAAACAAACAAACCTTGATTAATCCGGGCATTATCATCGACAAATGCTCATCAGTGACGTCAGTAGGATTAGTTTCTATAAGTTTCGTGAGCATTTTGATAGCCCCCAACACCGAAGGGAACGGATTAGTTTGAATTAAAGGCGCCAGTGTTGTTACAATGGTGTTGAAGGGGCAAACGCTCATTGCGGCGGCAGTTGCTTCTGCCATTTTCACAACCTAAACAATAAAATTTTTTAAAATTAGCCTCGCTTTTTTTCATTAATCTATAAAACTGCAATCGATGTTTTTTAAACCTTAAGTCCAAGTATACAAACCTCTCTTTTTTCATCACAGTGGGCGTCCAAAACTCTCAATGTCAACAATTCCACGAAATTACACCAACAACCTTTAAGCTCCGGACTTTGGAAAATCGCGCTCAAAATTTCTAACACAGCAACTTGAGTGTTTGTGTCTTTTTCGTTTAAATTATCTATCAACACACGAAGTAGTTTTCTGAAAAAATAACTTGAGATGTTTAAGACAAAATGCGTCGGTAGATCTTACTTAAAATTCTGAATAATAGATTCGGTCTGTCCTTGCTTAATCATCTCACTCAGTTGCCCTAAAAGCATCCTCTTCTCCTGAATCGGCGTTGGATGATCAACTACACACTTCTCAAAAATATTTTTAATGATATCAGACTCCTTCCATTCTCCCAAACTTTTATAGCCATTGGAATCAGTTTCAGTGATACCATTAACAGAAGTGTACGGTGGTAAAGACCTTGGTCCAGATCTCGAATTGAAGTTTGCCCTGATAGTAAGATCTTCCATTCTCTCTTCTAGGATACCAATGTCATTTTTGATGTCATTCCCTATTGACATTTGTGATATACCCGAATCCTGCGAAGTGGTGTCTCTGTCTCTATCCAACTTAGATCCCAGGGTCTCGTAACTGTAATTCTGTATCTCCGCTGTGGTTTTTCTTAAACTCCTGTAGATTTCTTCATGGTCCAAACCATCACCTCTCAACGGGGGAGTCCCCGGGGACAGCGTCTTTGGACTTGGGTTGACCAATGGACTTCCAGGTTCGCTCCCAGTCGAGTTTTTTCTCATATGGTTGTGTACAATACTCCTCGCTACGTCTTGTTGTTCCTTCGACAGCTCCGACAACATCATCGTTACTTGTGGAGTATTGCAATTCCACATTGCCACAATACAAGTCTTCGCTGCGTTTCGTAGTTCCACCGACTTCATATCTTGAGTAAAAGCAATGATTTTTTGTAAAGCTTGATTTGCTACAGCCGTTTCTTCCAACTGACTGCCATCGGCTAGATTACAAAGTGTCGTCAAGAATTGTACAACCACAGTTTTTACTTTGGTATTGGGCGTTTGAGTGGCGTCCACTAAAAATCTGTTCACATTCGATATGAGAAGAGGTATTGGAAAATTTGTACGGACAATCTCTAAAGTGGCCATTAGTTTTGATTGAACGGAATTCAAGGTTTCTGTTCCAATTTTCAAGAAAACTCTTTGAAGAAGAACGTAGACCCAACTGTGGAGGTCATTTTTGTGCATTTTGATAACTTCGTGGAGAGTGTCGAGGAACACACTTAATCCTTTTGTGTGTGAATCCATGAACATTTTTGTAAAGATTTCAGTGAGGTGCTTTAGTTCTCCAGGAGTTAATGGTACTTCGTTGCCAAGGTAATACTGTAAGGATAGAAGGCCATCTTTGCGTTCCTGCCATACTGTACTAGCACACAATGCTATAATTTCGTTGATGTCCTGAAATAAGTAAGTTAGTGATTATAGGAGGCGAATGTGTAACAGTATTTTGTACTGTAAACATAAAAAGCGTTAAAGATCTGTAAATTTAAGGTGACAACAATATTTCGGGTCCATGGTTGTAATTATTTCCAACACGTAATCAAGAAAAGAACTGAGGCATGTCAACTCGTAACTGTTGCGACAGTAATCTGACAAGCACCAATTGAAATGTCAAAATATGTTAAACATGTTTTGGAAATGAATCATAAAATCCGAAATTACAAGTTGTAACGATTCGATCAATAATTCAGTAACTATTTTTAGAAATGCACCATATTGGATGAAAAACGTATTTAACGTGTCAGTGTCAACATTTTAATTCTTATTTGAATTAGTTAGAAACAGATATGCCTCCATAATTTCAAAGTTTCAATCACATATTTTCTTAAAAGCACGTTACTGGTACATAGATTATGATTTCTAGTAATATAACAGCAATCAATAAAAATAATCGACGAGTTCATATTAAAAGCCTCCATGCATTCATTATCGGTTTACCACCAACAAATTAATCTGCTCATTCTAATCACTCATTTTGTATTCCACACACATGGCGCAGTCGATTGCGTTTCAATAAATTACAAAAAACCGCTTAACTGCTTGCATAATTTGATTTTTGAATAGATATAAATCCAACAGAAACAGCTTTAAAATTACATAGTTTACATTTAAAAACTAATAAACAATTATCGTTTTCCTTTCTTTCTTCAACTGCTTTTTGTGAACACTTAAACTTGGAAAACAATATGTGCAACGGTACGTTTTCATCCTAGTTTTTCTAACATTAAAATATAAACCCACATTACGATTAAAAACATAAAATGAATCTCTTAACATGCGGCGATATGTCCACTGCGAATATTATATTTATATTCGATTGCATTATAAAGTGCACTTAAGTTAAGTGAAATAATGATTTTTGTGGAACAGTGGATATTGTACAAAATACAGTTTCTCAGTGTCAAAAAAAAAGATATCAAAATAGATTTTTTTGTCAGATATAAAATAGTCGAACAGACTATGAGGCCTGTAATTTTTAACGATCTGGTCAGTGTCATGGTTATGAGTTTTAACAGCCTGTTAAAATCAACACGAAAATTATAGAATAGATTTATGGATTACTTACTTCTTACTTTTGCTATGCTTTAGATACTTTTCGATATTCGTCAAAAACGATTTTATTCTTGACCAAAAAAAAAAACGCCAAAAGAATTTTTGTAGGAAAACATAAGTAAAATAATAAACAGTGCAAAATTGCAACAAAATATCAGGAACTGCACCTTGTAGTCACCTTAAATTAATTCAAATCTGAAGCTTTCTCTTAAATACCTAACTATACTTTCTACGAAATTTTACATGATCTTTATACAGGTGTGTCGTAAATCAAAGAAAAACTCTGCGCCAACTCTTCAAGAAGATCATTTTTATTACTACATATTTGGATATATTGAGGAACTTTTTGAATGCACTACTTTGGATGAAAAGTCCAAAATATTTTAGTTTGAATATTTTTGTTTCGTTCAGGCTCGAAGAAACGTATTCCTAGCTACTTTAAGTAGCTATGTCTTGGAAACAATAAGCCTTAGAAATCTAAAAATTGCATTTTTATATCATTCTATAATAGGTCTAGAATTTTAGAGGTCATTAAGTTTATCGCGCTTTACGACACACGTATATACGATAATAAAAAAAAAAACGAAAAAACAGTGACATTAATACAATTTTTAAGTGTGCCAGTCGTAAATTGCAAACATGCAAAAAAAAACACCAATTTATACATGAAGAGTGAGATAGTCTAAACTTTATAGCATCAAATTCGAACAAATATGACCCACCCACTCAATATATATAAATATTTTTCCCATCAAGCGTTTTAAGATTACCAAAACAGACAATAAACAAAATATTAAAAGCTGTAAACTTGATTTCATTTTCAAATACGCTTGTACGGAAAACTTGATGTGACTAGTAATAAAAAGCTCAAGCCTTGTAACAATATTAAATGTGTCATCAAAAATATGATATTAAGAATGAAATTAGTACATTCTACTTGACTTTGATTTTACTTACACGGCAGGGTTCCCATAACTCCCTGCTTGAAAGTCTTTGCTGAGAACCGCTCCATGAATATGACTGACAAAAAAATGACATCGTTAACACAAGCTCAAAAAAAAAACAATTAAGAAATCACAACACAACAACTAAAGCTGCCAAAATACCAACCACACAACTCAAAACTTACATCACTTGGTCGCCTATATGAATCAAACGATCTTTCCGAACAGACACTAGATGTTTCAGATTCATCAGAATGGTTATCTATAGATCTCACTGATTTCCTAGGGCTCCTATAATGATCAGTTGAATCGTTCTACTCAAAAAATGAAAAATGTCAGAAATGAACCAACGAAAGTTTACTCTAACTCACAAAGGCATCAGCTAAAGCATTCTCTGCTTCTCTACTCTGCTGCAACATTTTCTGAGCTAATACCGGTCTAGATGCAGGACTCAGAGGAGGCCTATCGCTGCCTCTTCTAAATCTACCCAGAGTTGAGCGATTCGGACTTGTTTCTCTAGATGTATCACGGGAACCTGTGGTTGATCTGGGAATACCCGATGAGAGCCTCCGAGGTCTCGGTGAATCATGTTCGGTACTTCTATTGTACAAATAGGCCAATCGGGAGCTGGGCGAACCTGACCTGCTTGTCGCTAAAAAAAAAAACATTATTATAATGATAATTTTTATTTAGTTCGGATGAATTACGCTGGGACTGTGAGTTTCGATTTCTCGTTCTTCCGAGACGTTCCGGTGATTGCGTCGACATCGTATCTGCAGCTTTCCTCGGACGTGCTGTTATAACAACTCATTTAATATCAGCTTTTCCAAAGGTAGAGTTAATAAAGTGTTAATAAATAAAATGTTAAATACCTTGTTGCGCAACCTCCCCCTCTAAAGACATGGAAAAAAGCAACAACTAGGTTAGAAAATGGTAAAAAACACTCCTAAAACTAAAGCATTGATCATCTACAATTAATTGGCTCATTGCTGTTAATCAAATTAGAAAACAGTGAATTCCAAATGTTTATTGGTTAGAAGTATGGACATTATAAGAGCAAGCTAATATCCTTTCATGGAAACTAAGAACTTACGCAAACTCGCCGTTCCAGAGGATATTTTATTACGACCCATCGCTGCATATTGGGCTCGGGCTTTTGCTCTTTGTGCTGCTTGCAAATCAATGGCAGAATTGCTTCTGAAACCTTTACGACCGGAATCTGCAAAATCATAATATTAGGGCATTGAAAAAAATGAGTACTAAATAATTCAAGACATCTAGACATACTTTCTCTTGAGAGTACCGGTATACCACTACGTTGTCTGTAGCTTCGGGGTAAAGAAGGCGCCCTCTGAAGGCCACCACCAGTACCAGTGAGATTTTCTGTGCTGCCTATACATCCCAAACGCAGCGTAACAAATTATAGACATAAATTACTCAGTTCCCATATTAGCATTAAATATCCGCTGCGTTTTCACGTATATCCGCACGATAATCTACTTCCGGTGATATTTTTTAACAATCAAAGTAAAAATGAACAAATCCATCAACATACTGTCAACTTCTAATTTAACTAACGGTTTCATAACTGTCTAAACTTAATTATCCAATTATTGCCTGGAAATCGCAACACCCCTAGATATTATTCTGTTAGCAATTCGTTATTATATTAATTAATTCTCAAACAAGTCCGTAATGAGCCTTATCTATAAATTGCGGAAATCATAAATTTTACTATTCCGCTTACGATGCCAATTATTCAATGGAAAATAAGAGTATATCAAAAGAGGATGCAGCTATTTCATGCAAATCTAACACTTTGTAGCCTTTCATTTCCAGAAAATGTTATGAAAATTAGAAGGAAACACCTCAGGTTTCCGAATTACATTATTTCTGTTCGTTTATAAATTAACTTTAAAAAACGTGAAGTTTTTATTTAATTATGTGAAAATAACAGTGATTATGTTTCGTGACTGCCATCCTTGAGGTCATTTAATAGAATTTAATTACAAAACAGTACAAATTATATGTTGTTAATTGCACATTACGCTCACAGTAAATGGTTCAAATATTTGACTGTTTATTTGTTAGAAAATTTGCTTATTTAGAATAGAAAAGTAATAAAAATCAAAATAGGCGGTTTTGTACTTATCAAAATATTTACAAAATATAATAAAAAATAAACAAACCAAATCACAAAGGCAATACTTTAACGCTTTATTGGAAGTAGAATTACTGACACTAAAATATAATAAATACAAAAAATAATAAAAATAAAATAATAATAGATACAGAAAAACATAAATAATAAATAGACTATACAAATATAACAGTTAGAAAATGGCAGGAAAAAGTGATTTACATGACGACGTCAGAAAAATTTAAAAAGCTGGCAAGATACAGCACGTCCCATATTCCATTCTCTCAATTAGTTTTTTTAATGTTGAAACTCTTGAGTTTGCCGTTTCTGATTGAGATAGTGAAGCTCTTTAATGTATTAAATTAATGACAATAAATTAAATCAGGAGCCAATGTAGAAAAAAATTAAGTTTCAATAACAAAATTGGGATCATAGAAAAAAATTGGTAAATATTATCAAATGTAGGGAGATATTTCTGTTAAGTAATTTAATTCTGTTAAGTAATTTAATACTATCATTACTTACAAATTGATAAAGGTAATAACTGCCTAAACCGTTACTTAAACAAATTTTTCTCAATTTGTTCAGTTTTCTAAAAAGATAAACAAGATAAACAAACTGTCTCTATGCAAAAAAATTAAATAGTGACAAGTTAAGAAAAATACAGATTTTAGAAATGAGTCATTAATTTATCAAGAAAAATTGAGCAGATCACGAAAAACTACTGAAATTTTCTAAATTTAATCCATATTTAGCAACATATAAAGTTTTCATTTAAATATTACTTCTATAAAACAGGGATTTTTGTAGAAAAACACACGTCATACTATCGTGTTGATAAAATCTTAATGTTGCGTGCAAATACAAACTGTCTTTTTATGCCGCATTTAATTTTATCAACAACAAAAAAAACTCAATTAAGCATGATATTGACCGCCTACATAACGTTTTGAGGTGCACACATTTTAAATGTTCTTAGTGTTTGCCGCTTTGCGAATTTTTTCTGACATTCGTGACAAGAGAAATTATGGAATGTAGGTGAATTTTAATCCTCTCCGAATCGTGGTCAAATATATTAAAAATAGATCGCTCAAACCTCACGAAAAACTAATGAATCTAAACGAATTCTACCCTTGGTCTACTTCTGCTCTATCGCAACTATTCACGAATCTAGAAACTGTAAAAAAAAATTATAAATATCAATGAGACGCCTCGTCTAATGTTAAAAATTATGAAAATTCAACGCCAAAGGTTAATAAAACATGCCAACACGATCGATCTAAGGTTGAAACTCTAATATACCTGAACTTTCACCTTTACAGCTCATTACTGTCAGGACTGATATACACGAATTAATAATACAACGGCAGTGTCACCTTCAGGATCTTTATAAGTTCTGACATATAAACCTTACCTGTGGCACTGTGTGGTGTAGCTAATGTTCGTCCATAACTTCTCGGGGTTTTAAAGCCGCTAGATAAATTGTTATTGGACGAACTAGCCGACATTCCATCTCCTTGTAAGGCTCTGCGATAACTAGGCTCAAGAGACTGTAAAAGTGCTTCAGCTTGATCTGGGAAATGTTCCCGGAAACCTCGAAAGGCTCTGAAATTAAATCAATTAATAGTGTAATAAGTTTTCACATTGAAAATGTACTTTCGCGATGATACCCGAGCTTCTGGATCTGCATCGGCTATACCTTTCTTAACGGCATCTTGTAAAGTAGCTAGGTGTTTTTCAAGCGCATGAGATGGCCAATTATTTAAGATATAATCAAGAAATTCACAACAACTCCTCCGAATATCCTTACTCTTAGAAGTAGCCGCATTGTTTGTAATAATAGGAATAAGTCTCGGACTGTGAATATTTCGGATTATAAATCTTAATGTAACAATTCCCGACGTGGACATAATCTACAATGTAAACAAATGAACCATCATCCTTCCGAAATTCCAATTTAGTTTACCTTCGCTGAATTTTGAATTAAGTTGATTAAAGGAAGCATCAGAATTTCCGCCGTCCTATCAAACTTACTCCCCAAAACTTGAGCTAAATACGCTACAGTAATACATCCTTCACGCACCACTTGTGACCGTAAATCTTTGATTATGGCCTGCAATGGAAATTCGAGTTGTTTAAGGCCCTGATGGAATTCTTCATAATTTGTCGCATCCGCTAATATCAAAGAACGAATCTTTTTCAACTGGAACAAAATGACGTCGTTTTGTTTCGACTGATGGAAACCTACTTACAGCATCGACTCGTTTATTCCATTCTTTACTCGAATCAGATATAGTGTCTTGTATATTTTTCATGTGATCGGAGACTTCACGTGGTGAGAAAATTCGAACTGTGGGCACGTCCTCGAACGACCTAGAGAATGTATCTTCGTCCACGCTGCCTACCGAAACAGCTGAAATTTTACGGTGTGCAGTAAAAATGCTTCGATTTTTTTACCCTTCAAAACGACAGAATGATCCGCAGTGGAAAACGCATTCATTTCAGCAAATATCAATTTGAATTTTAAAAATTTTATGTCGTAAGGATACAATAGGAAAAAGTTTTGTCGAGATTGGAGGATGAATCGACTGTTAGGACTTTTTCAGCGAACAATAGAAAAAAAGAAATTTAAATACCAAGAAATAAGTCACTTTCTAAATTGTATTCATTACAAAAGTAGGTGTCAATCATCACTTGATAAAGCTATTTATCAAGTGCTAGTAACCCAACTGTTTCGCACATCAATATCTGCCATAATTTATCTTTGTTATTATTTGTGTTATGTATGGACAAATTTTTGATGATCATGTGACCATCACTTTAATTGTGCAAAAGCATAATTTTGCTTCCTTCATCAAGATTAGATGTTGTACATGTCAATTTAAAAATAAACAAATATACCACCCCGAAAACTTATTAACTTATTATACTGGCGTTTTTTTTACTTACTTTTTTTTTCTTTCCAAAACGATAAAAACTAGAAATTGAGGTCAGCTAGACATTAAAAAATTTGAACAAATTACACGGTAATAAACTATTGGCTCTTTATTTTATGGCATTAAGTTGTAAAATCTATTTAAGAGATTTTAATATGTTACAAAACCATGTTTTGCTTAGGAAAAAAAGCTTTCTCTATTAAATCTATATCCATCATAGATGCTATCTAACAAAAATTCCTCAAAATCTTGATTGAGGTCAAATTCCCTTCGAAGTATATAAAAAAAACTGACGGATTAAGTTAATGCCCTTATCTTAGAAAAATATGCAATCGATGCCAAGAAAAAAGTGAAACTTTAAATTCTATCGGAAATAATGTAATAGCTGCTTAACTTGAAACCTTGTTGAACGAAGTTTTGATAATTAAACTAATTGTAATTTTTAAAAAAAATACGTTTTCCACTTCTATCACCCACAAATTTATTCTCGCTTACAGTAAAACCTCGATAACTCTAACGGTTCGAGACTAACAAAAACTATTCGAATCATAGAAGTTTTACGGTATTTCACAAACGAAATATATAAGTACTTCTTTTTGAAAGGTAACCGTGAAATATTTACATATTAGTTGTGATGACAATGATATAGATAAAATTAAGACTTACATGAAGTATAATGGAGTTTTCTGACGGAACCCACTCTGCTTAAAACTGTTCATGCAAGAGAAATTAATAATGAAATAAAGAGAAAAAGCTTAAAGAGTTAAACACAAACAAGAAAAACGCAAAAAATAAATTAAAATGATAATGTCGTGATTCTAAAAAACACTCTAAAAATCTCACCAGCATTTGCACTGCTCACAGTAGTGATCGTTCTCGGTTTAACGCCGCTTCCTAAATTCGCTTTCTTTACTGGAATCACCGGTTTCTGCATTACTGCCCTATCTATTTCATCCGTATTATCTGAAAAGCCAAGATAATTAATCCCGACGATCCTTCTTAATTATAGAAATACTAACAATCTGCAGATCTACTGGCTGTGAGGAGCAATTCCCCACTATCTTTCACTTCGTCGAACCTAGCAGACAATGCTTGCCATTTAGCAGGAGGGACAATATTGCGCCTTTGCAAGTCCATCCTTAACTTTTCTCCGACATGTTTGTATAGATCGACCAAAGTATTAAAAGCTGTATCTCTGACAGACGACGTCGGGTCTGATAATAACTTAACTATGTCGGGGATGAAACGGCTTAACGTAAGCGATTGGGCACCGTGTCTGACAAAATAAAGAATTGAAAATAGGAATATTTTCAGCTGTGTGTGGTAAACTGCGGCGAATAAGCAAAAAATTCGACATCGTTTGTTGCACTTACTTTATGAGCGTAATTATTTGAATAAATTACGTTGCGGTGATTGACAACTTCTTGGGTGGTATTGTTAATATTTTATGCAAGTGTTGGTTAAACTGAAACAACTATTCACCACAATTATGTGTTTATCTAACTCGTTTTACAAGACGTTCCTAGAGCAATAATTACTTCGCCTTAGCCCTACTATTAGGCAATTGATTGAACAACACCCACGATCAAACAATATTTCTTAACACGTGTACTTTTTCTGTCCGTTCAAAAAAAATCTTCCTTGTCTGGGACCATCCTTTCTAAGATCGTAACCTAGTGTACAGTATTAAAAAAAAAAAAAAAACATTGTACTTTTTTTCAGTCCCGACCAAAATTTACCTTACCATGAAGTAACCATCACATACAAATTTTTCATGCAATTACGCTCTTTTTAATTAACAAAGGAGTGGTTAGCTCTCATTACTCCCTTTTTGTAAAAACCTTGAAACGATAAACTACAGTTTAAAGATTACACTGCGTCACAATAAAGCATCTCTGAGAAGAGCTACTTTTGGCGAGTTGTCGTAAAAATAAACATAAATAAATAATTGCATATTTGGTGCAACGTTACGTCTTCTTACACAAGAAATGTCGAATTTTCCGCGCTCCCCTGAAAAATGCAAGAAGAATCTTACTCATTGAGCGTGTTGAGAAGACACCTTAATACTTCTTCCCTGATTTTGGCGTTTTTGTGCGTGAACCCCGGAGTGAGTTTCTCCAGAAGAGTCTGTGGCGAGAGCGCATTCCTTTCCAATAATTTCAAAATTAAAAGTTGGGCTTTTTCCCGGACAGTATCTTTGGCGTCACCCAATCTATCTATCACGTTTGGTAATACTGTTTGTAGGTATGGTCTAAAGTCAGTCCCAAGTCTATCAATCAGATATGTCATAACCTCGATGCCATTACTGGAAACCTGTGAAAAGAATGGGGTTTTGCGTCACAGGACCAACAATCAAGGACGAACGTAAAAATTAGTCTATATTTAGCACAAGATTGCCCATCACACCCATACCAATAAAAACAATGAGGTATTATCTTTAAACTCGTCTTACATCAATGGTTTACATAACCAGGCACTACAATAATGGACAACTACTGTTTGGATCGTCGTTGACGGGTGCACCTTAAGATCTAAATATACTTTTCTATTTACGTTCAAGAGACACTCAGAGATTTAAAAACTCAGTACATTTATCCCCAGGCTGCCAGTAAAACAAGAAGAAATTCTGCACGGTGCACACGAAACTCCTCAACTAAAATAATAATCCCATTAAACAAGAAAAGTGGTTGGTATTAATAACAGAGGTCAACTCAAAAGCGTCGACCTCACCATACCAAGTGATTTTTTTTCTAATTCTAACTTGATCAAAACCTCATAAAATCACAACATCAAAAAAACTATCCGGACTTGTTTAAACACGGCTTATTTGCTTATCTTTATGAGCTCTATGCGAGAACGTACATTTTTAAAATATTTACAGGTTTCATGACGTATATTATGTGGGACAAGATAATATTATGACGGAATCATCAGATTCCTGTAAACATAATGGTCCCATTCACTTAAAAAATACAAAGTTCTGTTAAATCAAGATCAACGACCCTGGAAAGGATGTGTTTTTACTCGATGCATATAAATGACTCGGACAGCGGAATATTATTTTCTTGTGACAAAAACGGTAAATTAGAAGAGTAAGAGTAGACACGAAATAGGGCACAGTTTAGTTCAAAAATATAACACGTTTTGCTTAAACACTTATGCAAATATTAATCAATGAGTCAAAAGGAAAAAACATCTGCTTGATTTGCTAGATTTTTATGTAGTCCCCTCCAAAAGATTGTGTGTTTCAATGTCTCTTCCATTACAAATCGCACTTCTCAGTTTTCTATTTTTGCACATATCTTGCGAATACACATTTAAAATAGCTATTCAATATTTAATTTTTTTAGACAGAAATCAATTGCAGAAATTTTGTGTAAGCTATTTTTAATCTCTATGTGGATTTTAACTAGTTTATATCATATAATATAGTAGTATTCTTTAGGAAATAAATCCCTAGGCAATTTGAACAAAATATGAAAATTACCTACAAACCTATGAAACACAATATAATTTGATAATTTCATATTACAAATAAAATTATTACAAATTCAATATATTCAACATCTCTTCTTTTCTATTTTATTTGTTTGTGATTTAGAGACCCTATCAAAAACAAACCATAATATTAAATTTTGCACCATCTTGTTAAAACTAATAAAATATACAGAAATTTACTGGCTTTTAACCGTTTTATTATCATTTTTCTAGTCACTGCTTAATAAAAAAATCTGTTGAAGTAACAAAATAATAAAAACAGTGGGAAAACCAATTATTGTTTCATATTTTCGTAGTTCCCAACTGGGAGACAAATTAATCACTTTAGTTCAAAATTCATTAAGAGACGATGTTTTTGTCCTCAAAACAAAAGATTGGTAAGACAAACTTCATGTCATTGAAATAAAAATTTTTATTTTAGATCAACAATTACTAAAATATTATTATTCATGTATCATTATTCAACCACTTAAACAAAACCAGGAAAGTAATACTAATGCATTTCTTACGCACATTTTAATAATTTCTTCGGTGGAATGATTTTAGCCCGTAGCAAAAAAGCATTTGCTTATTTTAAGCAAAGTCTAAACTATAAAACTCTGAATTAAATAACTTATTTTTCAGTTTTCGTTCTGTTCAGATTTGCAGACCGAAACCTCTTCTTAATTAAATAAAGGAAAACAGAATTATTATCCAATTTAAACGAACAAAAGTAACAATATCAAATTAGAATTGAACATAATCACTTTCTACATTTAAGTGTGTTTTTGCCTCAAACATTTGTATGAAAGTAAAACCGTAAATTTCACGGATTTAAAAATACAATGAGCTGTGATCTGCATTTAAAGCTGATTTCCATTAATGAAGCGACAATACCTCTGATCTGGTGTGATGTAGTAAATTGCCTTGTTAGAAATTTAAATTACCCCACAGTTTCATGACTTCCCTTAACCATTATCAACTAAAAAATGAAAAATGTAGCCTCTGGTACTCACCTTATAGTTGCTACTTTGCATCCATGGAATTAACCCATCAATAAGCAAACCAATGTCCTGGCACAGGATGGGATTTGAGGGTTCGGCCAAGTAAGCCAATAGATCAGCCCCAACTTGCAGACGAAATCTCGTGTCTGCTTTGGATAAATGGGGGATGAACCCATCCAAGTCTTTTGGAACAGAATATGCCATTGTGGCTATTCTGGAAAAATACAAAAGTATAAAAATGCCGGCACCATAGCGGTGTTTCCAAACAAATCATAGCGCAAAATAATCGATAAAAATATGCAATGTAAACAAATACAATGTTTAAATCGTAAAATGATGTCACCCGATATGGATATAACTTGTTTGAGACTCTTGACGGGGTCCCATAATTCTCGATTTACAGTTAAATCAAAGTAGATGTTAAAAATAGCAAAGTAAAAGTGTGACCCAATCGTCACATGCTCGCTAATTAAATAATAGGGCGTATTTACAATGTGTTTTTAAATTTCGATAACTTATGGCAAAAGCAGGTCTGCTTATATGGATGATGTCCTTCGCGAACACATCAAATTGCATGAAAATAGTGAAACTTGGTGAAAGAATTTGTATTGTCGGTACACAATGCAACAAAACTGACCTCTAAACTCGTTAATATGTGTTAATTTAAGAAAAAAATAGCAATAACGTCTCTATTAACGACAAACACTTCCAAAATAGGTTGTGCGTAGGCAGATAATATTCCAAACGTACTTACGCGTCAAGTTTTGTGTAATTTCATGGAAAACCACTTTGAACGCTACACTTTCAGAACAAACAGTACTTTGAACACTAACTTCACTAATAAACTAATTTTGGGGGCTTTCTCACGCCGCCATATTCCTTCCACAACATGACAGATTTGACAACAACCGTCAAACGCCAAGCGCAGATTTTACCGGCATTACGACGGACGCACCATCTAGCGACGGCTACTTTGGTAACGAAATAATGTAGTCATTTTGATACAAAAATGTTTATTTATGCATGAAAAGGATAAAATAATAATTAATTAATCATGTGAGCCAAATTCCAGTTCTGTTTCACACTGAGAGGTCCCTCAACCATAACGCCGTCAGTTTCATCAATTGTGGCGATCTGGTACTTAGGGTAACTTCTGGCATCTCTATAAAAAAGTACCTCTAAAGATCTTTCAACAAGTTCTCGAGCTTCAGCTTTGTTTAGAGTTGGATTCTTCTCCAAAGCGTCTCTAAGCAGAGGAACAGCAATATAGGCACCATAACCAGTACATATAATTTTGTCAGTATAAGCAGTTCCTAGTTTATCGACAGTACCAAGGAAAGGTTCCCCATCCTAAAATAACCAATAAAAAAATGTCCACAAACTCCAATATTATTCACCTGAATTCCACCAACAACAAAGTTGTTCCAAAAAGGATCAAACTTACTTCTGCGGTTATACATTATTCTAGTCAACCAACAGTACAAAGATTTTGGTTTAAGTTTAAACCCATCATCAAAACAATCCTCATCAATGCTACAAAAACGAAAAATTCATCTAGACCACTTAACTTTACAGTGAACATACATTTTTTGTTCAATGATGTCCTTCACATATTGAAAATCGGCATAGTCCCCGCCGGCTCCCAAAATAATGTTATCATTCACTTTCATTACTCTGGGACAATTTCTGTATCTAGCGAGAGAACCATATGACCCCAAAATGTCACCAGCAATAACAACCCCTTTATTGTACTGTAGAGCTACTATGGAAGTGGCGGTGGTCACTGGAGCCCTGTGTTTATAAAATGTGACAAGTCATTCAATGTATTGAGGTTAACTTACTGTGAGTGTTGTCGAAAATCTTGAGGAACGGTCGAAGTTCCGGGGAAATTATAGAAGGTCCCGGGGGCGGGTCCGTTCTGCCAGAATGGGGGCGCATTCATACCAAAATCGTACATTTCTGTATGTAATTTAAAACTTGCGAATGACTTTACAGTTACTGACAGCAAATTGACAGAAGACAACTGGCGTGACAGGTTCTGGGACCGCAAGTCAACAAAAACCCCAGAATTTAAAAAGAATTTAAAATCAAACAGAACCGTACTACCTAGTTTTTTATACTAATGTGGTAATTCTCTCAATTACTCTTTGAAAACGTAAAGTATGGACGAGCAAGTTATCTAATGAATGTACTGTGTGTTAAAAGTTTAGTTTTTTATTTTTACAAGCAAAAATAGCTCGCTGTTCAAAATTACTTGTTACGCCCCTGCTGCGATACTGGCAACATAACCTATCCCTCGCCTTAAAATTCAAAACGATTTTTGTAAACATTTCAGTAATTCCCGGTTAATCATACAGTTTGGTGACTGATAGATAACATTTGATATCGAAGTGTTGCTGTGACTTCCGAACTTAATTTAATTACCTCCAAATTTTATCATGACTTTACTACGTTTTATAATTGCACTTTTACATTCTTTTGTTGGTCTATCAGGTTGTGTTGCGTTTCTTGTGCTAAAAAATTATCCAAGCGCAGTTCTAGCTATTATAACAGGTAAAGTTACCATTTAATTCTATGATAAATTTGAAGATTTTGAGAAAAAAAAGTTGCGCCCAACGTGGGGCTCGAACCCACGACCCTGAGATTAAGAGTCTCATGCTCTACCGACTGAGCTAGCCGGGCTGTATGACAAAAAGGAATTAACTAGGTATTAAATGTCAACAAAATTAATTTTTGTTAATTTATTAAGTATATAAAAATTGGGATTATATCTAATAAAATAACAATTACAATTATATGGAAAATCAAAGTAAAGGTCTCTTTTCCGCAAATCGCCATGGCGGCAAAGGCCAAGATCTTATTGAAAAGATATCTCTATCAAATAATATTGTATTATTTATAACCAATTTAAATATAATCATACTACACATAAACTAAAGAAAACATCATCATCTAGTCAAAAAAATAGTATATCCACCTTCGCGTCTTATAATCTTAACACTCGGATCCACGTCAAACTTAATTGTGTTCATTTAATTTTTTAATTGATTTTTTAGTAATAAATTATGAAACTAAAATAATTTACTTCAATTGCTGCTATAAAAACCGTTAAATATCATAACACTCCGTTGTTTTTTTTTTGTTTCATATCATTAAGTGGCTTTATGTCGATAAGCATACAAAACAAATGAAACTAACAAATTAGTTCTCAACAAATGTTTGATTATTTTAATCTCGCATATTTTGCAGCGCAAAAAATGTTCCTACCTACTGTCTGCATTAAATAACTTGTTTAAATAATCTTATAGTCACAACATGTATTTACCCGAGATATTTTTTTATGTTATTGTTATTACTAGATAAGTGAGAAATAAATATACACAATATATTATTAACGATTATTTTGTAACTTCTCACTTAAATTTCTCTCCTCACAAAGAAAACATTTTTCATTTACTTACATGCACGTTTTTAACCACGCGTAAATTAATGTAAATTATTTTTAGGAATACTGAACATAATTCTTAGTCACATTCACTACCAGAATTATAAAAACTATCTCCAAGAATGGTACACTCCACAACAGTTACGTCAAATAAGCATGCTTGGTTTTTACAACTTTGCGTTCAGTACTTCCGCTTTGGTGTATTATTCAATAATGGAAGGACTACTCAAAAAACGTAGGTTGGAGCAAACATAATGTACAAATAATGACACCATAAATTTTAGCAATATTACCGATCGAAGACAGTCTCGTGATTCCAATCGTTTGGGCTTTGATTACTTTAAAAAGTGGACTAATTTTATTTTATTATGGTCGACTTTATAGCAGTCACGAACATACACTGCTGGTTGAAGAACCCGTCATCGAAGAAAATGCTCAACCTGAAGAAATAACTCCATAAGCTCAAATTTATTGACTATTTTATTTGTATTTTTATTTTTATATATAAATAAATGTATATTTAATCATAGGTGGGCTGTGTTTTTTTTTTGTAAAATAGAGCACAAATTAATTAACGGTGATATATAGCAAAGTTTTCTTAATTATAAAGAAATTTCCCTGAAATGTGTAATCTTAGTAAATCGTTCATAATTACTCATGCGACATGCTCGGGATCTGCCTGCTCTAATTAGCTGCTTTTTGCTCCTGCGGTAACCTTTGAAGTGCTGTTGTACAACAGAAATACCTACTACTTGGGCGCACAAACCCAACAGATTCAGGCTAGAGTACCATTACGCCACTGCAAAGTCCCGTAAAAACTGTATTTGTCAGGTAACGCTACGTACGTTCGCTCACCTTCTCGCAGTTTAATTCGAACTTGACTTAAGAGTCGTAACATCTCACGAAAATGCACACAAGTTCGGGATTCATGAGTGTGTAGTGCCCACCTTCAAAATTTTGGCATTCTTACGAACCAGCAGATTCAACCGGTAAGTGTTTTTAAAATTACACCGAGACAAGATGCTGGGATTTCTGCCAGTAGTGATTTTTGCTTAAAAATTCTAGAACTAAACTAAAGACGCTACAACAGTTATTATTGCTACTTTGACTTATCGCAATTATTGTACTCTTCATTTATGTCTTTTTAAGAAAGTATTTATGAATGTCTTCACAGTCGAAGAGCTATTAGTAACGCATGAACGATGAGCGAGTTATTGTGACTGTAAGATTATTCCTCAAACTAAATACGATGATTCCTTGATAATGAACCTCTGGGGATGTAGCAGCTACCGTACAAAAGAATAAAAGTGAAGCACGTTTATTTATGATTTGTGTTGAACGTAATGCTCGTTAATCAGAACGGATTGTTGTTTAATTAAGATGAAAATAAAAACGAAAACTTTCTTCATTGTTGGGTCTCATCGTGTAATTACCACAGCGGGCATCGCACGCTAGTTGTCACTTTTCGCATAGTTATTTTCACTTGTTGTTATCAATTCAATTGCACCTTCATTTTGATATTATCTTTTCTCTTTTGTATGCAAATCTTAAGAAATCACGATTATATCGTTCTTAGTTAGATGCTGTAGTCTTATATAAAGTCTGTAATCCTCTCACCTAGCTCGCGGTCCGCAAAGAAACGTTAGAATGTGCATGTTATAATGAGAGGATAGCGGTACTAAGAGAGGAACTATTTGGATATCTTAGTACTGAGGTCATTACTGTGGCAAGGCCAACCGCTTCTAAAATAGGCATAATTTGATTTTTAGCCAATTTGTCTGGGTCACTATGTGAAGGTGTCTTTGGTAGAATCCTCTACCATAACGGTTATTCCAATTCCATTTAATTTCGCAGAGAATATCCGTGCTTCAAATTTAACCAATTAAAACGTTTAATTCTAGCCGTTCACTGCAGTAAAGAGAAAACATGGTAATTTTGACTAAACATTGAATTAACGTGTGAAACTAAAACAATGAGATATTCCTTTAATTGCTGTAAATCCAGTTCAAACGACGTAGCAGTTTCGAACAGATCATCACCGCTTTTTCTTTCAGATCATTCCAACAATGACACTGGTTCGCTCAGGTGCCATTTATCTATTTATTTTCATATCTTCAACTGAATCGGCATTTCCTCCGAGTTTACGCTACCCGCTCCCTATTTCTGTGAATAAGATCGTCGACGCTAATGTGACTTGTGATCAAAGAAGTTTCAATGCCACCGTCACGCTTCAGCATCCCTTCAAAGGGTTAATTTTCGCCAGGGATTTCTCGCATGAATGCAACTCTCTCGGTAAGTTCAAAACATTTAACGCACTAATACCGTCAACAATTTCCAGGAGTCCTATCAAATTCTTTAACTATAAGTCTTCCAACTTCGGGCTGTGGAATTCGACTGAGTTCAAGGATAAATGAACAAGGACAGTCCCAGATGATTTACAGTGTCGTCTTGGTCGCTCAACAAGACCGGCATTTGAGGCAAATAGCAGACCAAGAGAGATATCTTGAGTGTGTTATTGAAGACGATGCATTTTTGATCAAGAGTGACTCCATGGCAGAAGCATTGAAGAAGGGTTTTATGGATAAGCATGGATCGAAGAGAAGTGGCAGAATGAAAAAAGACGATGAAGATTTAGGGGAAGAAGTAGGTGAAGCATTATTAGCTTCACGTGCATGGATGGAGATAACTCCAGAAGATCAGTTGAATAAATTTACTGACACCCTCAAAGTGGGAGAGTCTGCGATTTTGACCGTCAAATCGACGCTTCCTGCTGGAATCGGTTGGAAAGTGGTTGAATGCGTAGCTCATGATGGTTTGGGCGACTCATCGCAAAAGCTCTTAGACGATGATGGTTGCCCAATTGATGAACTTTTGTTACCTCTGCCTGAAATGGGTCCAATACAATCAATATCTTTAATGAAACACCAAGAAGCAGTGGCCAGGTTTGCTGCATTCAAGTTTCCCGATAGAGATCGTCTACATTTGTCTTGCTACTTGGAGCTTTGTCGAGGGTCTTGTCCGAAGGTGCGTAGCCAAATTTCTCGGGTTTTGAATTAACGACAAGGTTTTCAGGTTAACTGTAGTAGTGAAGGTTCGGACAATCGTTTAGGACGAACTCTATCAAAGGGTTCCCAAGGAGAAGTTTTAGATAGACTGAAAGTTTTCAACAGCGTGGAAGTATTGGCACCGGCTATTGATGATTTAAGAAAAAGTGATAAGTTCCAAATCAGTGGTGAGTTTCTGGTCGTCGAAGTTGTACAGTCTTCTTCTATTATGTTACTTCTATCTATGTGTATATGGTTGTATATAGTAAAATATATCATGATGCACGCTCGCTCTTTTCTTTTTCTATCCTAGCACTCTTCCTCTTTTCTAGTAGTGATTTTTAATGATGATGAAATGCTTTGTGGGAAAAAAAATACACTCATAGGAATATCAAAAAGCAATTTGTTGAATTCAATGAATAGTTCACGATGTCTATCACCGCAAACTATTGAGAACTGACTTCGCTATGGCTACCTGATGGTATAATAATTAAGAGCAGCTGGTAAAATGTAAACGGGCACCCCTTTGAGGGCCTGATTGGTCTTGCCGAGTACATTTGAATACCACGGTGAATTTAATCTGCTCTTACCGTCGTGGGAAAGCAACAATTTAAAGATTTATAACATCGAGTAGATGCTCGGAATTTATTTATGAAGAGCAACATTGTGATACATAGTTTGTTTTAGTTTATTATCTGTGGGGTGCCAATTTGTTGATTAAATTTGCTTTTATGGCATCCGATAGAGAGGTAATGCCGCCTTCGACCAGACAGGGATCTGGTTTTGAGCAATAATAAATCAAACAGCGGAGACTAAACGTGCAATTTAACAATTTCACCGATTACTGATAACGTTAATAAAACACACAAAGAAAATTTATTAACCACCAGATTCAATATTTACCTTTCGGACTGTCGTGGTTATCGCCGTTTTTATTTCATCTTGTCAAATCGTTAAAAATTCCCCCATATCCAATAAATACCGACAAGAAATTTAAAACTGGTTATTAAACGTGCGTTAAAAATTCACGCTTTTGATTTATCACTTCGTTTTAGTTCCAGTAATGGCCAATTTAAAGACCAATCTGTATTTTATGCCGAGTTCGTTTCATCACAAAAGTAATTAGTGGATATAAAAGATAATTGTAGCGTACGCCTCACCGCGATTTATTATCAAATAGAAACTATATAAAGTGTTGGGGCGTACGATCAAGCATAACTCATGCGCATTTTTTAACTTATTTTTGCTTTTTTGTATATTATTAAAGCGACATTTCGCATAATAAAAGTCCATCTATCCTTGTATTCTGTGACGCCTGTTACAAATGGAACCCCATAAACAACTAATATACTATCATTATTATGCACAGTGTGTTTATTTTTGAAGCCGTGGAGGTCTGACAGTGGAGGCAGTGGAGCGCAAAATTTGCTAATAGCTCCAAGCGACGGTCATCCTGGTACATACAGATTTTGATTAATGAAGACTTACTACAATAGTGTGCGAAGAATGACTTAATATCATTGTCGTGCTTTAAAATGTGCTTCAAATTAAATTAAAATGGAAAATTTCCATCACTTATACGATTTTTATCGCATGTCTGCATTTGTTAAAACTGTAAAGTAAATTAAAGACATTACGTGTGTCAAGTCTTTTGTAGTAATGCGCATTAATCATCAGAAGACAGCAATTTCATATTTTTATAATGACGAAAATGTTTCATTGTACACAATTTGCTCTTTTTATAAAAACGGTCAAATAGTTAGACAATATTGTTTATTTCTTAAGTACACGCACGCGTAGATATGATAAATCAAACAGTCAATATACACAAGAAATTTTAAACGTTTACGTAGACCACAAATAACCTTTGAACATGTTTTTTATTTAGTACGCTTTTAAATGCACTCGTTGTTAAGAAACTGCAAAATATAATTTTCCTAGAAGTACAACAACAATGTTGATTACACTATGCATAATAAATATTAAAGACCGTTTGTAACAGCATTCTTCAGAGGTTTATGGTTTGACAACTATGTAATCTAAAATGAAACATACTTATCTACATATACCTCCTGTAAAATAGTAGAAGCAGCTAATGAATTTCAATCTTGCAGGAAGTTTTTAATAATAAACATGTAGAATATAAATACTTGATAGTTTACATTTTTTTTACCCCTAATTAAATAATTTCTTGTCTTTTCAGAACCGTCAACATTTCCTTTTACCGATCTTCCCGGTGACCGTACATTCTGCGTTTCCCCGGATAAAATTGCCATCACATTCTGTATCCTCGGTTTAATATTCCTTTGTGCTGTCGTCGTCGCAGCATGTGCCCTTATTCGGGGTCGAAAAAATGGAAATGAAGGTCCCTTCTACACAAGAAGTTTATTTTCTAGCAGTAGTGGTGGATCAGCGTACGGCAGTAAATTACTCTTACATGAAAGCCCTTGTATGGGACAATCTACATCAAGAAGATTGCCTTATGGAAGAATATTATGATTAATTTATTACGCTTTGTACATAAATTGGGTGGTTATTGGTGGGTGTCGGGTTTATTTTGTCTGATGCTTTATAAAGTTCCTTAGTTTGTGAAAATTAGATGTGTTTCTCGGAACATAAAGTTTTAATAGGAACTAGTAAGTCTCAGACAAACGAGTTGTAGAATGGTCATTTATTTTGGTCATTTCATGCTATGATTAAGTATTAGGTTTTAAATAGATTGTATTTTAAATTGGTGTATCCAATGTTTGTGTGATGACAGTGGATTGAAGTGAATTCTCATGATACGTGTAGTTAATTAAATAAATTTAGATGCAGAGTGAATCTTAATTGCTATAATAAATTGATCATTAAAAAATAATTATGTCTAATTAATTCAACTGTATAAGCTTTAAGCGCAAAGCTACGTGAAAGAGATATTTAGATTCCAACAAATTTTTAATTTCATAAATATGATTGGCATGTAACTAAAAAACAAGATTGGACAAATTGAAATTACAAATAATTCACAGAATATTCATTAATAATAACTAATGAAAAGCTAAGCTTTGTAAAAGGAATTTGAAACAACTTCTGGTTCTCTTTGTTGTTTTCTCGATATTTATAGGAGTATAAACAATAGTATTATCATAAAACATGCACACGTGTGTTTTTAAAGTACAGAACCGTATCAGCTTCTGCAGACTTCGTCAGAATTTCATAATGAGTGTAAAGGTATTTATTTTCGGTACAAAATGACTTTATTTAACTGAAACAAACCTTCACTTTTCTTCAGCTTTTTAACAACAATAATAAAACAACAACGATTTTAATCAAAATACAATTTTATGTCTTTGCTTTTGCTATAAGACCTGTAATTATGTTCCTTGATCATTGCTATCTACATAACTGAAGATGAATGTTAGTAAATATTTCCTATTGTTTATAATTATGTATCGTCAAATTTTTATGAACAATGCTTCTGATCGCGCCTTGAAAAAATTGATTTCGCCGAATGTTTCTTGTTGAGGAGGAGAGGAAGTGTTAAGGTCATTTTGCAAGAGCAGTAATAAACAGAAGGGCGAAATAATTACACTTGCAGGTTGAAAGTTGTGCCGTCGACTATTAATTATGACTAATTAGGTATCTATTACCTACTTTATCGTTAAAGATAAGGATAAGAATGGCAGATAGTAGAAAAAATAAGTGGATACTGACACATACAACGTGGCTTGGGTGAAAAATGAAAGTTTATTTCTTTGTATATTAAAAAGTTACGGTAATTAATTAATTGTGTACTTGCTAATTTTTTTTTAAACTCCGCTTAATGTTATTCTCTGGTTTCTTTTATTTGTGACTAATTTATATGTGCAGGCAAGTATTTCTAGTTATTCATGTTTAGTGGGTGTGACAACAATAAATTATTTTGTTAAAATGTGTTTTCAATTTCAATAATTACGGAAAATTGAATTACAATGATTTAGCATAATAAGAGGCCTTGGCAAACTCGTTTGTAACGCCCCTGTGGCCTAATGGATAAGGCATCGGCCTCCTAAGCCGGGGACTGTGGGTTCGAGTCCCACCAGGGGTACTTGACTTTTTTTTTCTTTTTTTCACCTGAACTAAAGTTATTAAAGGTAATAACTGTCAGAAACATTTATCTCAATTTTTGATAAAATCCCTCATATTACACAAAACTCTTAATGGATGTATCAGGTACAGCGACAAGCTAAAAATGTGTAAAATATTGTCCATGGTCTTGCTATTTGGCATCATTATACTTAATTAAAAGACTGTAATCGAGCTTTAATGTTAAGAAATAAGCAAAGTGATTTAACAAAAAGCTGTAATCACAGTACTTAGGATAATTCAGGTTGTGTTTACAAAGCTGTGAACAAATTGCCATCATTCTAAAACGATTTGTCCTCAAGCTACACAGCTTTTATCATGCAATTTGCCTTATGGGATTCCATTATGTCGCTTTCACTACAAAAAAATTCTTTGAAAGCATTATGGTTCGTTAACGTGAGCTTCGAAGCTCGGTTTAGGTCATCTTTAGTTTGTAGTAAGTACTTTGCATCTAGAACAGTTAACTTATTGACGTAATAAAACGAATCTTTTTACATTTAAATAACTTTATAAATGGTTAGTCAAACCATAATGTAATACCGTTCTGTAACCGCACACGTTTTCCGTTTTTTTATGATGAAAACATTAAATAGTCTACGTTCCCATAAAATACAAACGATGCTAGATTGCTAAGGAGGCACGTGTGGATTTTTACCTGAAAATTCACTTCATGTACGAACAATTATAAAAAGTTTTACCCTTCGAGGCTTGTTATATCTGATGCCAATTAAAGATAAATCTAAAAGTGTTTTATATGTTGCGAAAATTGCTCCATTTTCTAATCAGGCTATGAAATTGATTGCATGGGGCGGGTTGTTAGTTCAGGGACGGACAAGCTTACTAACGACGTCAAATACAGTCGAACTTCGATAACTCGAATCATTAACGAACAGATTATCTCTAAACTAAGTACTAAGTAGTTGTCTTCTTATCTAAATTAGCGAGGAATATGAGCAAAATTTATATGTAACTTTTTTCAATGTTTTTTATTACATATTGAAAAACTATAATCGATATAAATGTTTTTTTTACAGTTGCTACACTTTACGCTCTTAATTAAAACACATATCTTATAACACAAACATAACAACATCACAAATTTCACATTATCTCTTTAAACTGACAAGTTATCAAATTGATTTTTTCTTAACCAAATCATTTTTGGCAAAGTGATGCCAAAACTTTCTCATTTTCCTCACAATCTTCCATTGCAAGCAACCCACGCACTTTTATTTTTACATATAGAGAACTATCGATCCACGTCCACAATTAAATAACCTCATGTCGGGACTAGGCGTGTCACATATATTTATCTGACACAAAAGCAACTATCAAAGGTCCAACAAGGTGCAACAATGGGGCGGAAAATGTAAGATATGGTCACGAGCATGCCCTAGGTCGTGCTAGTCCACATCTCAGTCGATTAATTGACTTCTGACTACTGTAATATTACGTCTTTTTTTTAATATGTAGTGGAATTAATCGGTTCATAGTGTTAATAAAATGACAAGTCTGGTATGACTGATGAGCAAGAAAAGTGGTTACGGTGGGACTTCCTGTACTTACGTGGTGAGCAGCACCGGAATTACAATCATATTTCACTTTTACTGTCATCGTGGTACTGTTATTTTTGTGGAAAGGGCAAAAACCCCTGATTAAACTAAAAATGTTAACTGTTTTAAGCTCACACTTATAGTACCGTAAGTGGTATAATAAACCGTGTTTTTAGAAAAGTAAAATTCAGTTAGTCATATGCAAAACATTGAAAGTATGGATAATGGTTTCATTGAAACATAATGAATTGGGTGAACGGGAATAACTGATCAATCTGTGTGTAAGACAAGTCTTTCATTAAAGGTAAACATGCTTTATGATTGACCCATAGAAAATTAGTTTTCTAGCTTTCTTTTCGGGGTCCGGAGTTATGGTGATGACTAGTCAAGATATTGCTTACGGCTAATTATGTACATTTAACTTAAATGTTATTGTGATTAAATTACGAATGAATAAGATATCTCAATTTGATGAAATTTCTTGTAGATGCCATAATAATAAAAATGTGATATTAGCAAATAGTGCACACTTACATATAATTATATTATTTAATGTAGTTTTGTCAACTTTCAAGTTTTGTAAGTACAAACAACTTAAAAATGTAATTTTTTCTAATCAAATCAATCCAAGACTTCCTGCCCCAAACATAACATTTTTATCAAAACTTTGTTTTTGATTGCGCTTTTTTCTAGTTCACATTATTCCTAAGTTAGTTAGAATAAGCGTCAATCAAAACGATGTGTGGTACTATTTGATATATCGATAATCTGTAAAAAGAAATCTTCTTTTTCTTTCTTGATGTTTTCATATACACTTTATGGTATAGTTTTAATTTATAGTCCATTCCCTCTATTCCTTTCGTCTATATGTTAACTTTTCATTTCGATACTCTTTTTTCTTTATTTTCTCCAGTTTTTTACAGTTAAAAAAATGATATTTGAAATAAGATAAGAATAGAAGACTAATTAGAGAATCACTTTACTTGTTTGATAAAAACAGATTTACGTAGTTTCTAAATTTTGATAAATTAAATTATATATTATTTCTGCTATTAGAAATTAATTTATTATTTATTATTATTATTTATTAACAATCAGTTGGAACTATTACTAAATCTAACAAAATAAGATTTTGCAGTTGATTTCTAACTTAGCATCTGAGTACACCACATGTGTGAATTAATCAGAATCATAAAATCATATAAGCAAGATGCTTAACAGGTGAAAAAAATACTGTTATTATGAAACAAGTTTTACAGGAAATCGAAGCAAAATATTGATTACATATGGGTAAAATTTGTTCATTAGCGTTTAATAAATGTGAAGTAAACAGATCCTATTAATTTTTAAATTTTTGCTTTTTGTTTATAATATTTGAGCCAGTGCAAAAAAAAGTATTACAACAGGAGAACAACGGTTGAGAGTCTTGGTAAAAAATATTTGTGACACCAACCGATATCAGGAAAATAGCAACATGAATTACATGGAATGAAGCAAAGGATATGGTCTCGGTTCTGGAGGAGGCGAAGCTGAATATACAAACAGAAGCAATGAAAAAAGAAGCAAATCAAAAACTGATGGAGATTAAAAACTAAGAAAAGTGAAAGACAACATTAGAATAAAAAAGGTGACCAAAATCATGATTAAAGTGGACCTTACAAGAAAAACAATTTTTTAACAATTAACAGTAGTTACTCATTACTAAAAAAGAGTGTATTCTTTTTATAAACGTTAGAGTTTCTGCACTATATGACGTAGACGTCAACAAAGTATTTCAACAAATTACAGTGAGCAGTATGTTAAAAAAAAACAGCAGAGTGGAGTTAAGGAATTAAAAAAACATCAAGTAGTATGAAAAATACAAAAAAAAAATAAAGAAATAAAGTTTATCAGTTAATAAGAGGTGATAAAGCCATGAGATGGGAACCAACGGTAAATGCAAAAATTACAGTATAGAGAATGTGAAAAACAACTGTGGTGAGGTAATGAAAGAATAGCCGAAAATCCTAGATAAATAATACTCTTAAAAATTTAATGCAATTAATGCAATTAAAAGAAATGGAACTAACTAGAAAACTCAACGGAACCAGATCAAACGTGCATTAACTGTAAATCAAGCAAATATTTTGTTAGTGATGTTTTCATTTGTTAGTTTTCAAAGATGGCACTCAAAAAATCTATTAGGTAAAATTCTGATATGAAAATTGATAATTGATAAAGTGATTTACTTTATTGTACCAGCACAATAAAGTACCACTTTACGACCGCAATATAATGTTATAAGGAATTCTTTATAATAAAATCGAACATAAACGAGTTTTGGGTTAACAAATTCAAAAAAATTCGAAATTGATTCAGTTCATAGTAATCTTGATTTGTGAGAAGAATCTGTTGGCATTTGATCTAATGAATTGTCAGAAACCGGATACTTAAAGTTATTATCGAACTTTGATATTTTAGTTTACCTCTTCTTTATAAATTTTTATATTTAAAAATAAAAGTATATTTTATATTTATATTTACATGAGGATAAAGATGTAAAGTAAAGTTTTTTCTGGTTAAATCCCCAAGCCCAATGATAAAAAAGGTGTAAAGTAAAATAAGAAACCGAATAAGTGAAGTAACGTTTAGATTAAAGACCACGTTTCTCGCATCTACTATTTAGTTTTCACTTCTAGAATTGTTTGAAATTTGTTTTTTTTTTACTTTAAATCAATTCTTCATTTCCTTTTCAGCGAATCTGTTGCCGCCAAAGTCACCAGATTCAGTTAATTGATCACTTACCCATGAAAGCATCGGAAACACTTTTTTCTAACTCTTTGAAACAAAGAAGTTAAAGTTCAACTGCCTGAGGGAAGGTCGATTTTCGTCATAATTTTCACGAATTTTTTCTACTTGATAAATGATGCGCGAAGAAACATCTTTAATTTAGAGACCACATCCTGTCATTACCGGTACTGTATGGGCAATCATTCAAGTGCAAAGTGACTAAGTAAAGGTATCGGGGCGTTTTATATGGTCGAGGATAACATTCAATTAATCGGTGCTTCGGGGGTTCAACGTGATGGACCTCCACGCACGTGAACTTTCTCACTTCTTCACTTGACTGAGCAAAAGTCTGATAGCCAAAGCTATAAATTGTTAGCAATTAGAAGCCACATTTTTGTTTAAAACTAATTTCATTTCGTAGTTTGTCTTTCGCATCGGTTCACAGCCGTGTGAAATAGTTTGAAATGTACCATTTCTCATAATCGTGGATCTACTACGGTTTAGTCGTGAATGTAGCATCGTATCGTCTATTCTAAATGAAATATAATAGTATTTTCTCGTGATTCGTAGAAACGAGTAAAAAAATCCACAAAGATTTCCTCCCCGGCGGGGAATCGAACCGCGAATCTGTCTCCTGCGTGACAGGCGGGATACTCACCACTATACTAACGAGGATTTTATTTTATTTTATTTTGGCACTACTGACAACTGTGTCTTTGAAAATTCTCAGACATCTTTTCTTTAAAACAACATTCTCAGACATAAAAAATGTAGATAGTGCAAATATTGGCGTTCACGGATATTATGAGCCTTATTGTGACTCTTCAAGACGCGATTAAATTTTGAATTGGTGGCTGTTTTTCTAAAATAGCCCCTAGCTAGATTGATGAGAAATTGTAAAAGGACCAGCCATTCGTGACAGAGGACAAAGAATAAAGTCACTCAACCGTAGATGAATACTTGTAGTGTTCAAATGTTACGTACAGATCTGCATCAGATTAATGTGTCAATGTGTACGATCGTAAGAACTGCATTGGAATCTAAAGATAATTTTTTACAAATGAAAAATCGGTAGAAAATTGTATTTTATAAAAAAAACGGTGTTAAAAGAAGAATTTATTGTAATTACAGAAAATTGTACAATTCACTCCAATGGTTTTACTGGTTTTTGTAATGACAATGGATATTTCAATTAAAGGATTGCTTTTATTTTTAAATAATAGATGTTTTAATTGCTGAAATAATAGGAAGCTTTGTGAATACCACCATATTAATTTTGCACATTTCTATATTTAATAAAAAAAATTAAAAATAAATTTAAAACTTAAAATAATGATAACTCCGTAAGTTTACAGAACGCAATAAATGGTGTTAAATATGTGACAAAAGTACACAAATACTACAAATTGTATATTAGATTTACGGTTCCAATTTTTTTCAGATTGCCAACTTGTTTTAAAGTTGGTTTTAAAGGTTTTTGATTTTTAGGATTTTAGGTTCTAAAGTTTTTAGGTACTTAAATATGTAGATTTTCTGATTCTAAGATTTTAATTTTTTTTTCGAGGCTTCAGGTTTGAAATTTGTAAATTCAGTTCTAAAACAGGTTGGCAGGTATTCAAGTTTACTTACTTCTAAGTCCTCAGTTTCTCAGAGTTAGAAATTCCGTGCTTTTTTTATTAAAATTTCGTGCTCCTGCAATTTAAGATTTTATATTTTAGATCTGAAGTTCTCAGGTTTGCACACTTTCATTTTTCTAGTTTATAAGATTACAAATTATTTTCAATTTCTTAAAATTTTAGGTTTTCAAGCTACTGAGGTCTTGGCTAATCAAGCTCTAAGTTTTACTGATGTTCAACATTAGCATTTTTCAGATTATTACATTTTTAAAATTCAAATTATTTAATAGTGTCTTAAATTTTCTAGATCAAATTTCTATAACAACTGTTTAGGTTTAGATTATTGTGTCCTCATGGTCTCAGGTTTAAATACTTGTAGTTTCTTATTTCATCAAGTTTTCAGGTTGTGAAACTTTGTGTTTCTCAAATTTTAAAACGATTTCACAATATCAGAACCCACATTTTTAGATTTGCAAGTCCTTAGTTAAGAAAAAAAAAAATTTAATTTTCGGGTGTTTTTCAAACTCTCTAATTTTTAAATCTTTAGATTCTTTAAGTTTCTTAGTTCTCAATTTTTTATATTTTTAAGTTTTTAGTTTCTTGCTTTTCAGCAATTCTGGTTACAAGCTCTAAATACTCAAACTTTAATTTCTTTAAATTTTCGGTTTTTAAAATGTTCAAGTTAACAGATTGAATGTCATATTTACTTATTTTCAGGTTTTTTATGTTTCTAGTTTTTAGGCTTTCGCATTTTCAGATTTTTAGGTTACTAGATTCTTAGGTACTGAAAAAAAATTTACTATTGGAGGCTGCTTCTCAAGATTTTAAATCTACATGTCAGCTTTCAGATTTCACAGATTTTCTGTTTTTTTAAGTTTTTAAACGTTTTATCTCCAAAATTTGATATTTCTTAAGTAATTTCTCTAATATTTCTTGAGTATTACATTTATCAATTTTCAGATTTTCGGGTTCTTGTTTCTAGTTTTAATTTACTTTAATTTTCATTCTTTCCATATTTCCATATTTTCTGTTTTTTTTTTAATTCACAAGAGTTTATCTTAGAACTTATTCAGGTTCTTCTTTTTTTTGTTCTGATTTCTCTCATTTTTAATCATATATATCTACTGATCTCTAAATCTGTTTTTTTTTCGCCTTTTCTTTCTATTTCTAGGTTGTCAGATTCTAAAAAGATTTATAAATTGTTATTTTTTTAGGTTTTTACCTTCTCATGATGCTTACTTTTAGATTTTACAAATTTCAAGTTTTGATATTTTAAAAAGAATTACATTCTTGAATATTAAATTTGAGGAATTCGGAGAAATACGAATCTAAAAATCTGAAAATCCGAAAATCCGAAAATTTAGAAATTTGACAGTCTGAGAATCTGAAAATCTGAGATTCTGAAACCTAAAACTTCGAAATGTAAAATGCTTTTAAAACCTAGAACTTGATAAGCTGAGAACCTGAAAAGAAGATCCGGAAAACGAACCATAACGAACAACAAACTGAGAGCCTCAGGTTCTTAAAAACTGAGAATCTGTAAATCTGCAAACCTTTGAGTTCAAATGTTAAGTTAACACTCAAAATATTCCAGTTTTAGAAAATTTGGCAAACTAAATAGTAAGACACATTGATAAATTAAGAATAATCTAAACTTTCTTATAAAATCCAAGTAAGGTAAAGACAAAAAATCAAAAGTTTAAAATAACTTATATGACTGTTTTTTGTCTGGACCTTCAAATTATTTTAGAAAAGAAAAGATGTCGAAATTTTTCATTAATTGTGGCTTCACTAAAAATTTTACCGCAGATCAGAAAAGTCGTTTGCCAATATCGTCTGGATTCTATTGATTACAGAAAAGTGTTTTCATAAAATTTGAGTCCTTATATCTGTCACACCGATCAATAAAAAATTTTGATATTTTATCTAGAAACTATAATACGATACAAAAAATAACGGGATTTTAACTTAAACTATAAACTAAAGAATAAATATAAGTTAAACATACAAATGATTTTGTTTTAAAATTTTTGTTCTAACTATAATTAATTTTTGTTTGCATTAGAACCCTCAATTAAAACAAGAAAAAGGGTGCGAAATGAGGCTTTTAAAGCACTCCATATTTTAAAATTGTATAGATAATAAGAGATATCTCTATATATTTGATCGACATAATATACAAGTATTAGTGAAAGGAAATGTGCATTATATCATTATATATATTTATATTATATATTATATTATAACAACAACAACTGCTGACCATTTCCACGGAAACAATGTGGAATTAGATTCACACACTACGTTTTAAAAATTGTAAATTGTATTTTTTGTAATAGTTTTTACATAGTGGTGTAGGTACAATAAGAGTAACAAAGAGTAACAATAAGAGTATAAACGGTTACCACCGTAAACTTGTCGCGCCTGCTTTTAAGACTTTCTTATTCACTTATAAGTCTTATAACTTATAACATAATGTACTATTTTAACATTTTCATTGCAAAATAGAAAAAGTACCCAAACTCGTTTTAACCCTGATTTTAATGAGTTAAACTTATAAATGTTGCTTTTTTAGTAGAAGCCCTTTAAAAACAAAATTTATGAGAATAGTCCTTCTTGCACTCTCATACAGTTTCCTGACCTATTTGCGGTACTTCTTAATAAATCCTTCCGCATGTGTCTAGCCACGAACTGGTCTAATCAGGCTGACCGCTGTATTTTTGCAGGATCTCCATCATACTAATAACAGGTTCGTTCCGCATGCGATTCCTGGATACATCTTGTGTTAACGGTGAAATGAAATCAACCAGAACTTCAAACATCCAAGAAATTAGTACTTTGTCCCTTTCCCGTATTGATTTTATGCTCTAAACTTCCTGAAGACGCCCGGTCTAATTCTAAATAATCGAACGATTTACGTCGTTATTTTAGCAGCTTTTAGGTTTGAATATTTTCGTTATCACTTCTGAAATCTGAAATTGATAATCAGTTCCACTTTACATTGAGACAAAATTTATTATATTATTTTGGTAAGTGACAGTCAATGTAAATTCGAATAGAATAAATTTCAGATGAAGTTCTACACTAAAGATTGTGTTGAATCTGACAAGAGCAAGATGAAATTTACAGTTAATCTGCCTATTGTGAAAAAAAAGATCTGTATTTGTATTGAACACACCAACAAAAGTGAACCGTATTTTTTTTATTAGATTACACTACGACAACCAAAAATTGTTACCGTTAAAAAGTATTAAAGTATTAAAGAATTTACGATATATCTTTATTAGTGCTATATTATTATAAAATAAAATAAAATTCGAAAATAAAAATGTAACTGTTACGATTATGCAAAAGCAAACGAGCTCAATTTTCCCTACGTTACATATTTATAAAATGAATATATAAATCTTAAAAATTAAAATCTGCACTAACAACGACGAATCAAGGAATTTTCAGAAAAAAACGAAAACAATGTTTTATTATAAATTAAGCTTTCCATTTTCACGGACCATTGTGCCACTGAATACACGAAACCGGAAACTACGGCCATGGAAATAGCTGTTTATTAACAAAGCTTCATCGTTGGCTCTTTACGTCTCTATTTCTCAAACTAAAGGCGATAGAGCAGATCTTTTATTTGACAATTTCACACTTTATGCTTTATGAATTTCTGTTTTGACATTTAAACCGTATTTTATGCGGAACTTAACAGAAAAAGCGAGAAGAGTAATTACACATTTGTTTGAGTGTTACAACCACGTTAAAAACCAAGGGTTGATTGAATTGTTACAATGGCAGAGCATGTGGTTGATGAATAAAGTATGATCCATTCAATTGGTGCAAAGTTACCGTAAATGTATATAAAATAAGAAAATGAATCTCGGAGATGAATAAGTAACTGTGTTATACACACATAATTTGCATGCACAAATAGTTTACTAACATTTTTAATTTTACCCAACAAAAGAACTACAGTTTACTTTTATTATCATTATGATCCAACATACCAATGTATAAAAAAGATGAAACTATTTAATTAAACCACAAAGATAGATTAACTGTATGTTCGATAATCACAGTGTCGCGAGTGGAGGTTATGAAGAAACCATCTATTGAAAAAAATTCGCGGTTAGTGGTAATCCTGTTAAAGCAATATGTCATTCGGTTATTGCTACATCATTAAAATTGATAGAACTGTCATCAGGTTCATCAATTTTATTTCATAGGAAACCAAGAATTTCGAATTATACCTGTGCACATTTGTATCTTTAACTGTAATATCTTGGGTTATTATTCAAAGATGTGCAAATACGGAAGCAACAATAAATATGCGGTGTACATTTCATCTAACACTTGATTAATCTGATTGAGCGATCACTGAGATCCTCATAGGCATAAAATTGATTAGTTATTGTAAAGTAGATATATTATGAAAAATAAAAATAAACTAAATTCTAAAAGGGTTTAAAAAATATTTAAATTCAGGAAGAATGCCTTTTGAGATCTTAAAATAGGTGTTATAAAACTGGTAATTTTAGAAACGTAAGCAATGTTTACAAATTTCTAGAATATCAAAAACTCATTTGATAAAGTGCTCTTTTAATCGATTTCGTAATTTTTTTTAAGTTCTCGCCCCTTTATTTTTCTTCACGATTTTTATTTTAATTTTAAAATTTTAGCACATAGCACCTCATATTTTATCGTCTAGTTGGTAAATAAGTCAAAGCAAGTCTCTCCATTTAACTCTAATAAAAAGCAAAATAAAAAGACCAAAAGTCATAAAAAGTATAAAATTGACAAAACTGGGCTAATTAACCAAAGATAATGAACATGGTGGTCCAATAGTAATTAGTTATATAATTTTAATGCTTTTCAGAGCTTTGTTGTCAAAACGCATGGTAAAATTTGAGATCATCAATAAACTTAAGTTTCTTATTTTCAAGGACGATAACAGTTATATATACTGTTTTCCTTTCATTTGTAGATCATAAAATTTTATGGCATTATTGTAACGAGAGAGTGAGGGGGCTGTTTAACCTCAAGGCCTCAAAAATGTTTATTACAGTGTCGAAACGGATTGAGAGCAATAAAACATAAAATTTTGTATGCAACTCATAAATAAACAAACTCATGGATTTGTTATAAACTCGATTTGTCCGTAAATAGTTATTTCCAACTTTTACTTACATCTGGCATTATGAGGCACAAATGAAACGAAAATATTAAAACTTTTCATTCTGTTCCAGTTGACGAGTTTGTTTGATCATGTTCGAAAAGTGCAAGTAGAAAGTAAAAAATCACGTTTCCCGATGAAACAAAAAGTGGTGCAAAAACGAAATGAAGAAGCTCATTGTTATTATTCAAAAGACGACGGTCGCAAATTGGCCATTATTGAAAGGCGACACAAAAGGCGTTTGTTATAATAACAGAAAATTACTAAATATTTATAAAGCTTCGCACGTATAACGCAACAATAACAAACATCTGCCTCCTCGAGTTATTCGTGCAAATCACTTTAACGGTGGCCGTGGCAACCAAAGAATTATTATTTTTCAATAACCTCTTTCTCAATACCATAGATAACTGTAACAAAAGTGTTGCACAATGTGACGAGTGCTTCCGCAAGGAATACTGTTGGTGATCCGAGTCGCCGAAAAAAATCTCTTAATTTATATGCGTCGCGATGCGTAACATTGCGTTAACGCAAAGCTATGCTTGTGTTTAACTTTCAGTGGGATCATTACAACCAGAGATTTTCAAGATTGCAACGGGTATGACATGAAGTGTGTTAAGGTCAGGTGTTGCAAAAAGGAAGTGATGTTTACCAGCCACAACCAAGACGAAAAACGTTAATACACATTGTCTTATAGAAAACAAACGACCTGACGAAATGCATACCTGTTAATTAAATAATTTATTAATTAGTGTAGTGAACACAATTACAAAGTCAAAAAACTGCTGCAATAAGGAGGTTTGTAAATACCAAACAAGGACGAGTCTGTATATTAATACAATTTGTTAATTGCAAATTGAACAATTGGTTCACGTTTTATGTTAATCAATATAAAGAGAGGATGCAAGTTATAAAAATATAATAATGAAAAACAAAAGTAACTTGAACAGCAGATTTTCCCTTTCTGTACATTCATTTAAACACTATAAACCAACCCGTACATAATTTTATCTTAGTTCCACTTTTTTTTTAAGTAAAAGCAGATTGAAAAATGGTAAAACTGTTACTGTTAATCTATAAAAACATAATCATCTGCACCAAGTAGCAAAAATAATCAACTTATGCTGGCACATTGTAAACAACTTAATAATAGTCAGAAAACAAGGAAAAACCGTTGAAGAACGGTTCATATTATTTTGGAACTACAGAACATAACAGAGCAATATTATATGAACCCTCAGTATAAAGCATCTATTTTTTAAAGTTTGTTTTAATTAACAAAATCCTAAATCCTAAAAATTGCATTCATTCACATTGACCGAAAAAAACCAAAGTAAAAACAGTTTTGCAACAACGTTTCTGTTTCATGTCAGCAATCACTTTAGGCTAATGATTACTAAATAAATTTAATTAAAACACGCATGAAAAAAATATTTAATTCGCATTTTACGTAGATAATTTCATTCCAACAATACATTAAAAGACAAACTTTAAACATACGTGTACGTTTATGTGCATTTGAATTCGCTTTCTGTTTATATTTTCGAAACATTAAACTCGATTTAAAATCGAATTTGTATTTATACCCTTCTTTGCATAAAGTTCGAATTTATTACTCGACTTACCGCTTTGTGGGTAAAATAAGCCGACGAAATTCATTTTCCCGCTTTTTATTTTTACTGGATTCTCACTGTGCATTTTTCTTAAACCCGCTTTTTTCTGCATTATGTTTCTCATGGCTATTACTCACTTCAGAAGTGGAAGTGCAAGAAAGTGGATTACATTTCACACCTGATTATCCGGATCGGCTCGTTCGTACTTTCATAAAACAAAGGGTAAATTTAAATCGCAACAAATTTGACGATGTGTCATTTTTATTGCATCTTGCAGCGAATGAAGCGTGCTTTTATTCCGAGTTCTCACGGTGCGTGGGAATTCTTTATATCTCCTTTAGCACCCTTTTACAGTAAAGGCTTTTTGGGTATTAAAAATATAATACTGTATCGGGAATGTTTTTTTTTTTAATTAAGTCAAATAAATTTTTTTTTAGTTATTTTATTTATAATAAGCTTTGCAAATAATAATAATAATAATACGTATACACAAAGAAGCACGTTAGAAAAACGTTTCTTCTCGATATTCTTAGAAAACAGTGTAATAATACATGTAAATAATAATATGCAATATAAACATTGTAAGACGCTTGTTATAATAATTTATACATTGTATGATATAACAATAACGTGTAAAGTACGATTTACAAAAAATCGCTATTAAACTAAACGTGTTTGAAAGTTACTGTTATAATTAAAGTGATCTTCTAAAAACCCCTGTGCAACATGCAAAAAACGTAATTGCTCTTGACTATCTCTTCGTTGCATATCCACAGTTATCAAAAAAATAAATAGTGACCAAAAACTGTCAATCTGAATTTTCATGTTTCTAAATGAGACAACAGTAATTAAACAAATACAAATTTAAATGTCAAAACGAAGAACATGTTTTTTATTTACCATTGTACATTTCTAAAAAAATGTATTGATCAAATTTTACAATCTTACCAGCTTTAAATCATGTGGCTTTGTTAATAATTAACTATTCATATTTTATGTGTTTTTTTTCATGACTATGGGATTAGCAGCAGAAATGATTTTCATTCAGAAGAATCACGAACAAATTTTAGTATGAACGACATGTACGACAAAGAGCAACACATTGTCATTCTTTATTTATTTAATAAATTTAAATTTTCTAAAGAAATAAAACAATTAAAGATAAAACACAATAGTGAATAAGTGTTAAACTTCGGAGAAGATTTTCACGATTCCTTACGTACTTTCAATCACTGAGAAGACTTTGGAAAATTTTCCAAGGCATCGATCGATCTGAAAGAGACTTTCACTTCTGGATAGAGTCCCGAAAGTCTATTCGATGATCACCATTTATGAAACATTATGTAAAAATTATTAAGATCAGCAATACGTTGAGCAAACGAGAAGAATCATTTTAAAAATATTTCAAAAACATGTCGCTATCATTAAATCATGTGCATTCAAAAATCCAGTGTCGTTCAACATTTTTTAGAAAAAGATTATCTCGTAGATCAGTCCGATTTCTTTTTTCTAAAATCTTACAAAAATATATTAATTAAACTAATGAATTAAACTTATTATTATTCTACATTCATTACATCTCAGCTTTTGATTTCATTAGGCTTTTATTTTTTTAATCTCATTTTCTGTAAACTTTTCATTTTTTAAATCCTTCACATTCTTTAGATTATTCAAATATATGTATATGTTGTCAATTTTGTCTAGATTTTTTTTATGTAATGAATACGTTGAATTTTCTTAATTGTTTTTAAACTTTTATAATATGTGTATTAAATATGCATTATGTTTTCCGATTTTTAACCTTTTTTTCCTTACCTCTTTGTTTCTATTGGAATTATATTATAGTAACTTTTTTTTCAATTCTCATGATCATATGTAAAACAGATTGATTATTTATAAAATATAAAGGCAACATGTACAGAATGGAGATATGCCAAATATCTTAAATATTTTCGATTCAACTAGTAGACCCAAAAACTAAAGTAAGACAAGAAAAATCAAAACAAAAGTTTTTTCAGTTATATTATTAAATTCCATCAATCCATCATATTAACCATCATACTGGTGCTGTAGTATTTTAACAATCATTTTTATTTTCTTTGAATAAAAAATATTAACTGTGAGGTTTTTATTATTTTGTGTGATAAAAAGAATAATAACGTCATAAAAAATTAATTTGTTATTGTTTTATACAGTAAAAAAGGGACTATAACCATTTAATATACAAGGTAATTCACGAATTATAACGAACCTGACTGATCTGGAAAAGGAACCCCAAATATATTTCTAAAAGTTCTGTAAATTCTTGGAACTGATGACCTAAATCTAGTTAAAATTGAATCTAAAAGTTGCCAAGTTTCTCTGGAAAATTGACAGTAGAAGGATAATTAACGCGGTAAGGATTTTAATACGATTATTCTCATAGCTAGTTCAACTTTTTTTTCTTAATTTAAGATGATGGAATAGATACGGCTTTCAAATTTAGAATTATATTGATTAAAATTTTTCTGTTAACTTAATTTGTTCCTTTTTTGACACCAATCACAAAATCAAAAAATAAGAAACCCAAAAACAATTTATTAATTCTTCTTCTCTAAATCACTGTCAGATCTTTGTGCCATTTATTCGATTATTATTTTTGGAGGTCCAAAAAGCTTTCCCTCCCCGGCGGGGAATCGAACCCCGGTCTCCCGCGTGACAGGCGGGGATACTGACCACTATACTACCGAGGATATATCGAAATTTCGACCGTCAAACTTAGAACTGGCCTTTTGTTACATTTTATAGCTTTTTGTTATTTATTTAAATAATGAAAATGCTTTAAACATTGTTTTGTTAATTTATTAATACACTTATTTAGGATCGCAGCCCAAGCGTTCTACGTCGTGTATAATAGTCAAACGCCAAAGATACTTTTTTTTCTAATCAAATTAAATAAATAAATATGTGCTTGTAAAATACATTTATAACTAAGTAATGGGAAGAATGGATATGTTTTATCACTTATCTGCAACATTTTAATGGTACAAAAATGATCGTCTTGTTCAGTAACGATTATTATTAAATCAAACCATAAAACATGGTCGTCTATATCCTTCAAGTAAACTGTTCACTATGAACAGGGACCAACTTTTATAAATAAAGCCCTGTTAAACCATCTAATTATATTTAAAATTCTAACGACAACAATTTCAATCATTTCTTAGATTTGCTTGTTGTTAATCACCTCAATTTTCATGCTATCCAGTTAAATAAAATTAAACTACTTCAAATTTTCCCAGAAAATGCTGCTTACAGTTTTTCAAATAAAAACTTTTATTTATTGTCACAGGAAATCCCGTTAGTCTTTTTTTAAATGAACATTCAAGTGAGAAAATGTCGAATTTAATTCGTTTTTCTGCTTGTCCATCTAAAAACGGTTTTTTCAATAGTGCAAATAATAGATTGAGTCATTTGTCCATTTCTATCACAATTTTACGGCAAATGTTTTAATTTCAGAGAAAAAATAAATTTGATACTAAGTACAGTAAAATTCGGTACACTTCTTAAATAATAAATTACATTTAATTCAAAGAATATTTACTAATCTGTTAAAGGGCAAAGAAATAAAAGTAGTTAATTAGTTAGAAAAGGTGGGAACTGAAATAATTGCACGTAGTATTTTCTCCCAGTAAATATGTGCATATTTTAGTATTTTCGTTAAATAATGGACTACAAAATTCCAGTCTGATTGCGAGCATCGATGGCATTCAGCATGAAAAGCTGTAGATTTGCGGATAAAATTGAACAAACGCTGAAATAATCTAATAATATGCAGCTTAAAAAATGACTTGCCGAACCGAAGGTAATGTCTAGGCCACGAAATACCATAAAAAATAGCAAAAGCTAGAAGAATCTCAGTGGTAGGGGTAGAATATGTATCTCAGTGCAATTTAGAATTTCACTACAACTGTTGAAGATTTCGCGCAAGAACTACTCTATAACAGTTTCTTCACGATAGTTGAGTACCCAACATCACGGCGCTTCCTCGTCATCGCCACCACCGATGTCAGTTTCTTCACATAGTGTCGTGCGTCCAATAATTACGTGGAAAATGTGGAAAATTCAATGATATTAAAATTTTGTTAAAATTATCGGACCTCAGATCTCGTTTAAATTACATGTTGTGTTGGTGTTGAAAGAGGATACTGCAAGAGGAAGCACTAAAAACATTTTGTAACTTTCAACCAATGTCTTACTGATTCAACTAATTCGAAAAAAAGCGACATGAATTTTGTTACGAGGTAAGAACTTTAATTTTACTTTCGTTTCATTAGTTATTCAGATTTATGCGGACGAAATCAAAAAGTGTGGCACAAGGAAAGTGAAAAGGAAAATTAACGCGGTAACTAACCCTCAGACAATAACTAATGCGATTCTAATGCTGTTTCTTGATATTAGTTTTACATTAAATTACCACTTGTCGGAGATAGACCATTCCTAAGTTTGATTTCGTTACGGAAGTCGTTTTCAATTAGAACTACTGGCGCTAGTTTATTATAGCGTGGCTCATTACTGAAACCCGCGAACTACTTAAAATACTATTATTATTCAGATTATACTGACATTACGGCAGCAGAGTGTAAATCAAATATAAACCAACCTCTAGAAAAAAATATTACACTCATCCGCATGATTTGCCAAGTACCTAAATTGAAAAAAAAACATGAACATTTAAGAAAATCCTAGTGTATTGTTTACTACTTACTGCAAACGAAAACCTTCTATTGTAAAGTTTTAATTTTAATACATTAGAAATTTGAGTGGCATCCATTTAAAGAAATAACTCATGCAACCATTTCTTTCTTAAATTGCAACAAATTCCAGTGATAATAAAAATATATTACGCATTTTCAGACCGCAGCTATTACATTTTAAATCATCAGTAATTCAATTTCTAGTTAAACGATCTTCCGATTGTCATTAATCGCAAACCGAACGTAACAAGTTGCTGTGAATGGTGATATGTATTCTGATTTTGAAAGACTTTAATTCTCTCAAATTATAAATGACTCCGGTCAGCAGGAATCACGTAAAAAGTATCTAACAAATTGGAAAATCAAAATTCCATTTTATGAATATCCCGCGTTTTAAAAAAAATATTTCAATAAATTTAACGCTATTATTGTAATTCTATAGGTTTCTATAGATTTCATCTCGTACTACCTGTCCACAACTGGAACATTCTACAGTAAATCGTGACTACTAAAATGTAATTTATTTGCACTAAGATGAATGTTGTAAGGTGAATGCACAATCAATGTTTATTTGATATTCAACCAAATTGAATAGCTTCGCGAAATATGGTAAGTAATTTTATTAAAAAGTGAAATAATTAATTATAACAATATATGCTAAAAGAACATTAAAGTTTCAGTTAAAAATTAACTAAATAAAAATAAAAATATAAATATATAAAAAATATATAAATATATATATATATATATATATATATAAAATTCAGTTACAATATGATAATATTTACAATTAATATTTTTTTACATTATTATTATTATTATTATTATTATTATTAATATAATATAATATAATATAATATTATATATATATAAAATATATTTATGTATATATTAGGGTGGGTCAAAAAAATCGATTATTTTTATTTTGACTTCTGATACTGAAAAACTGGTTCCTAGGCATCTCCAGAAAATGCTCTGCAACGATGAGCTCTTAATTTTAATAGGGAGATCAGTCTCATTACAGTTTTGCATATTTTTCGCAGTCTCATACAAAAAAATTCATATCTCACCATTGGTTGATCGTACAGTAAAACTCTCCAAAAGTTTTTTGTAGGAAATTGAGCGCTCTACAAAAATGGTCTCTTATACTTTTTTGATAAATCTAACCATTAAATAGATATTCAAGGTCAACGATTGATGAATTTGAAGATAAATAACTTTTTTGTTTTGAATTCTAACTTACTGATGATAATTGAGCTTCTACTGATACTACCGTAAATTAAACGCTCTACAAAAAAGGTCTGTTGTTATTTATCGATAACTCTAACCATTCAGAAGATATTCGCAATGCATACTGCTATTCTTAGTTTCTTAATGATTATTTTCAATCAATTCGTTTATCGTTATTGATAAATAACAAAAGACCTTTTTTGTAGAGTGTTTAATTTCCGGTAAAATCAGTAGAAGCTCAATTATCAATAATTTTTTTTAGTAAGTTAGAAAATTCAAAACAAAATGTTATTTTTCTTCAAATTCATCATCATATATATATATATATATATATATATATATATATACTAGGGTGGGGCAAAAAATCGATTATTTTTATTTTAGTAATAGAAATTTTTTAGTACTAATTAATTCTGCGTATAATATGTTTAAATTCATATTTTAATATCATTATCATGCTTTAATAAAAACGAGAACGCTAAAGTTTGATACCCTTACATCATTTCTAATTTTTGGAAAAAAAAGGAGATTTTTTTATATATCAAACAGTAAGTTTATGTAAAAAAATCTTAGTTAACTTCATTAATCATTAAAACAATTAAAAAATAGGATACATATTAAAAATATATAATAAGATTGTTTTTGAACGGATTTAATTTTACATTAATGTTATTGTTCTAAAAAAAATATATAAGTTTCTATCTGAAAAAATGTTATTAAGCGGAAATGTAATTTCCGTATTTTCAATTTAAAAAACTAAAATTCGCGTAAATTAAAAAGAAAATTTAAAATCTTGTTTAACAAAGGAATATTTCAGCAGAGCTGGCTTTTATTTTATTTACATATGTATTTAAAGTCACCTATAATCAAGAAAATTTCTATAAAAAATAACCACTCTGTTTTTTGCTTTAAACTAGACAAACATGAAATTAAAAGACTGTCTCATTATTTCTTCCATTTATTGCCACATCAAACCTATACGTACGTCTTTTATTTTTCATAAACCTTATATTAAATCTAATGACAGTGTTCAAATATGCAAATCTCTTACTTAGCTTAACTTATTGCATTCTTAGTATTAATACACTTTTTATCCACTCTTCACATGGTTGACTCTTGTGAATAAAGCAAAGAAACACAAAACAGCTCTTGAGAAAGATTCGTTTCATTTCATGTTCCGAGGGTATATTTAAAGCTCTCAAATCTTTGTTCAGCAAATCAAATAATCATTTCAGTATAAGAAAACCACAGAGAGTTACATAATTTCGTTTGAGGTCTTCATCTCTAGCGTAAAAGAAATCAAATTACACGACACTATTATCGCGAAAAAGTCAAGTACTGAAGCTGAATGAATAAGCAGTTTAGAGATTAAGTTGTAACATCCTGAGTTTAATTCAGTTTTATTCATATTTTACGCTATTTATACGGATGAGAAGCTTGAGCATAAAAAATCATAATTGTTATCTCAGTTTTGCACTTGTGCCTGAATGCTGCGATATACCAATTTCGTAAGCTTCTTTTAATGTTTGTGTAACAGAATGTTTTCTTGTTATAAAATTATTTATCTATAATCTATCAAACAAAAAACAAGACTATTGATGTTCGTTATTATTATACTAGATGTTCAGTTTGTTTATGTTGTGTTGCCTCTGGCTGTGCAGCACTTAGTTTACAAGATATCTAACTACACAAACATAAGAACATTACATGTTAACGATCTAGTGAGGTTCCCTGTAATAAAACCTGCTAAAGGTTGCACCGATTCTGAAAACTGTCTTGATCCCCCTCTAGCGAAAGTTAATGATAATTTTTTGCTTCGTCACTTTGTGTTAAGTTTATGTATACAAGTGAGTATGGTGAGTTTATTACCTGTTTTGTTATGTCAGATATTAACAAGTTTTAGAGAAATTACCAGCTTCTGTTGAAGACTAAATTTTAACAAGCTAATTTGTGATGGAGGTTAAACAAAGGGTTAAATATTCACCTATAAATTACAAATTATATTTGATTGTGTAAATAAAATTCTAAATTTTATTAAAAAAATATACAAAACTATGTATTAAGTGCTGAAATTAAAATTATAAATGCATTTCTACTAAAAAAACACTCACTCTCTTGCTATATTACCAAAACTAAAAAGTTTTCGTAATTGTGTACCTGTTAATTAAACATAAAACAAAGTCGCCGAACATTAATGATTTTCGATAAAACACCATTTATTTATCTACTTTATTCTACTTTGCAATGGTCTTCTTATTTTCAAAAAGTACCACAAATAATTACTTTTTTTTACTTACCTCTGTTCTTAATTGTTTTTTCACTTTGCTAATAATACCAAAATACCAAAAAAATATTTTTTATTCAGCTTATATAACTGAACTGCATCTATAAGGTTTTGTATTTTTTATATGTGGGTGGCTTTGTTATCAATCGTTTTAACAATTTAAAATTGTCGTGTGAATCATGTCAACAGTGAACTAACGTCCTTTAGTTCGATTAGATTTATTATTATAAATTATGCAAATTTACTAAGTACATTTAACTACAGTTTAATTTAAATTGACCTTATATGTTTCCTATAGGTAGACCTGAAGTCAGTGATACCACCTCAAATGACTTATCTTATGATGAAACATTTAAATTTTTATATTTTATCTATATATCTATATATCTATATACAAATGCTTCAAAAAGACTTTATGTTACACATTTACTAACAAGAAATTTGAGACATAAATCAAGTTTGTTATTAAAACTTTGTCAGGGATTCGATCGTGTCAAACCTCAAAAATGAGTTTCGAAGTTTCATGTATTATATATTGCGGGGTATCTTTAGAAAATATATAAGCACGGGATTTCAGCAACTAAATTCACTCAGATGACACAGTTTAGTTGTTGAGTTACCGTGCCCACCTGTCTTTTGCAAAAAGTGAACGAAACGTCTAACCATTTCTTTTTTTCGATTTAACACGGTCCAATTCCAGATAAAGTTTATCTAGCATTTGCTTTGGTTGCATAAACGTTTATGCCTGTTATAGTGTTTGAGCGAAGATCTAAAACAGTCGTTATTCATAAAAAAAATTCACATTTCAATTTATGTGAGATTCCCTTTACTTGTCATTTTGATCAAATTGAAAGCTTCAAAATGTCAACAAAAATGTCATTAAAAAACATTATTTATATCAAATATAAATTAGACGTTTATTTACATTTATTAATGTAATGTTGACATTTCTTTTGTTGTTGATTTTTGCTTTCCAATCTTTCCAAACCGATTCGGATAGCAGAAGGTGTAGATTAATTATTACATTGTTTAATGCTATTACATACTGTTTCAACAATTTCAAAGTAAAAATAATGTGTAATTATTTGTTAATAATATTGCACTGTCAAAATCGTAATGTAAACTTCAGAGATTTTATTTCAACCAAACGCAGATATTTAAGTTTATTGATATTTTAAATAATACTTGATTCATCTAATATTTAAAGTAAGTCAAAAAAAATTATATATTTAGTTGATTAATGTCTTAATAATGCAAAGATGTTAAAAAGCGGACAAAGGATTTTTTTTTAGTAGCAGCTAAGCGAGTAATTATTAATTATGAATTAATTAATTTGACAGATACCTATAATTTCAAGATAATTTTGGTTTCATTAATGGTGTCATAAAAGTTCCTAACAAAGAATTTATATATCTAGATGTCCTCAAACGACATAACACTGCAAATTTATGGAGTTAAATGACATTATGTGTCTCATACGAAGATTTACGATAAAATTTAATCAGACTTCACGAAAATCCGATAACAAAGCATGGCTTAAAGGAAAACCCATGCTGCATTGTTACACGTAATATGCGTATAATGTATGTTTGAGGGGAATTGTATGTACCTGTGTTTATACAATGGAAAACTACTAAACTCCGTAAATACTTGTTGGCGTATTTTGCTCCAGAAAAGTTCATTATATGAATGTTAATTTTCCTGAGTTAACTTTATTTAATCTGGGTGAGCTAGAATTTTCAATATGTTTAAAATAAAAAAAATACCACAATAAGTTTTCTTCCATACCGTAGACTGATATATACATATTAGTCTAATTATAAGTTACCTCTGGCTTCTCAGTTACCTTAAAAGTCGACTCTGAATGAAGCTTTTTTATGTCAATTAATTATCATAAATAGGACTTCGAATACGTTAACTGTTGGCAATTGTTTTTGAGCCATTCACTGAGTCATAAAACAACTTTACTAGAATTACTGCTTATGAAAATTTAGTTTTGATTAATAATAGGTGCAACCACTCAGACTGTTTCGCGTCCATCACACAAAACTAATTTTTGTGTTGAACGATCATCGATGACTTGAGCTCAGTGAAATACTGAAAACAAATCTGCCTCACGCTCAGAACACGAAACTGTCTCTCCTCATCATGGCTGCGTCAACTCCAAATTTGAGTTTGGAGTATGTGAAGATATACTACAGAAATGATCCTGTGAAGTATGATCTTGATTAATCGATTAACAAAGTATTGACTTATTCAAATAGATAACGTAAAACGCTCGTCAGTTTTAAACTTCAACGCCCTCTACTCGAACTATCAACAAAGTGTGAGTCAAGGCAACAACGAATCATTTGATCAGATGCCCAAAAATAAGTTTGTGAATGTTTAGTAAAACAACAAATATCTGTTAGTCGAAAAGATAGAATATATTTTTAACGGTTTTTAGATTTATTGTGGAGGCCAATCTAAACTACAAATTTTTGAGAAAAAAAAACACATTCAGCATGTGACTTTTTTTATAAGTACTTACAAACGTTTAATTAATGAGTGGTTTCAATGTGATCATAAATGACAATGTATTTCTGGTATTTACCGGTATTTTGTATGGATTTAAAGCAAATCTAGTTTAGATATGATGTTTAATATCATATAAAAACTTTACTTAGTTTACAGCTATAAAACATGCTTAATTTTACTACAGAACCACACTACGCTTATCTCCACGTCTATCTTGCTCAAACAGACGTAGCCTCTTTAGCTCAGTGGCAGAGCACTGGTCTTGTAAACCAGGGGTCGTGAGTTCAATCCTCACAGGAGGCAAATTGGTTCTTAAATACACAAACAACTTTTTTTTTCATTTTAATTTGCACCAACTTTTTTATCAAAACTTCCCGCAGTTTATTCCATTTAATATATTTTACATTAATCGATAAATTACATTTCTACGAAACGATCCACAAAAATTAATTAACGATAACCTTGATAGAGATCGTTGTGTACAATTTTGTGAAATCTTGTCAAGGACTTGTTTAAAGAAATCAAATTACAAAATGTTAGAAGCGAGAGTGAATATCACTGTTGCAAACGAGAAGAAATAAATTAAGTGTTAAACGAAATGTTTTATGGAAGCAAATTGCTTGAACTTGATTAAATTACACCTTGAAATGGAGTCAAAAATCTTGTGATCGTGGAATTTGATGACAAGTCACGGATGCCTAAATTCCTTACTTTTCTCTAGGAATTTTCTGAGTAATAGGTAATGTAGCGATGCTCTTGTTTGTTTGTTGTTATTGATTACATGGATTCAGCTCATCGGACAGTGAACAACGAAATGAGCTGTCGCACGACCAAAAAAATATCCAAGTTAACCAACAACGCAAATAAAAGTGTTAAAAATAATAGAATGTTTTATTACCAGATTTTACATAGAAGCAACACGTTTGCTGCGAACAGTGAGTAAATGAAGCGGTTAGTATGAAAGAGTAACGTTGAAAATTGCTAATTTGAATCTTTTACAGATCGTTAACTACCTAAAAAACGTATGATAAAAAATCGGCGCCCAGTCGTCCCGCAAACTTTTGAAATCGACCTTCTTTACTTTCAACAGATAAAAACATTTTTTCCCATTTGTATTTATTATTATTTTGTTGTTAATTAATCTAACAATACCTGTACCGACTGTTCTATAGCAATTTAATAGTAAAAAACGTAATTATACACATTTTATATACTTTTTTTATATATTATACCAAACACGTTTTATTTAAACATGTGCGAAACTTTAATATGTTTTAAAACATTTTTTTTCTGTTAAGTGTCGATATTTAAAATAAATTTAGCACAATTAAAGTAAAATGAGGTCTTCTAGAAGAGAGGATGATAACCAGAATTTATGCTGAATAACGAAGGCAAAAAAAAACTGTTATCATTGATATAATTTCATCTGTTTTAAGAAATTTTATAAATGACGAAAGAAAAATTGGTAATTGAAGGTTAATTTAAATTGTTAGATATATTTTATAATATTAAAAAGTCAGTTGTATTTAAAATTTCCACATCGTTCTGGTAATAAATTTTATTAAAAAGTTTTACATTTCTGTTCCTTCTTTTATTATTATCAGGATAAGTTATATATATTAAATTTCCGTTCATCTTCACCTTACACTTTGAAACCCTAATTTTTGCTTTTAGCTATAAATGCTATATAACGAACAACTGATCTTTTTTTTCAGACTGTCAAAAAAACACACAGAAAGCTGAACTCCTAATAAATTTCAAAAAAAATATTTCGTTTCTATTCAAATCAAATTTTTACGTTTTTTCAGTATTCATCTTATCTTATCTACTTGCTATTTGCTGTTTTAATTAACATTTACAACTATCCTAAAACAGATGATCTGGTCTTCTGAGGAATCAATCCAACACGTGCTCTTAAAAAATACTCAAAAAGAAATGTGACTTTCATTTTTTCAGTAACGTTCAGATATTTTGTTTTTATACTCGAATGAATTACATTCGGAGGCATAACATTTTTGTCACTGGGAATGAATATACAGTTTACTGTTAGCCGTAGTCTTGAAAAATAGTACACAACTTCAAAGTTCACAGTCCTATTTAGATCAACGTTCCTACATACTCTCTAAAAATGCATTTTGTGGCCGACAGCAGATCGCGAATTATAAAATAAGTCACCTCAAAGTAATGCTGAAACTGAAATTAGACACAATTTTTCCACTTGAATTTTTTTTTTTTTTTATATTATATGCTAAATTAACTTCACAATTCTCCTGTTGAATGCTAAAAAACTATCTTACATCATTACAAGTGTATACACATTAAAAAAAAGTTTGCCCAACTTTTTTACCTTGAATAAGATTGCAATTTAGATCGTATCTTTCACAAAGCGTGAATAATTGTTTCAAATCGATTTTCATCTTACTAACAATGTTTTTTACAACATTTTAGAGTAAATTTCATTACATGCACTTATAGTAAAGACGTATTATAACATATTGCGTTATCAACAATAAAAAAACTATAAAAAAATGTTAGAACAAAGTAGCAACATAATGTATTATATATGAAAATAAAATTTTGTAGAAATGAAACCCACTGAAAATTTAGCCTACATGAAAATCGCTGTTTTGAAGCAAAAATCTGCTTAGAACTGGCATATAAAGAACAAAGTAAAATGTGTGTTTTACGCAAAAAATTCTTAAAATTACTAGCTGCTCTGCTTCGCTACTAGTAAAAACTACCATTAAACGGTTAATTTCAAGGTCACTATGGCGTAGCCATTTAATGTTATCTGAGAACAGTGCTGCAATTTTTTTGCGACAAAACCGCGTATGGTGTAAAGTCACCGCATGGAACCGAAAGCCGTTAAGACTCCACGGCTGACTGTTACGTATCCAGCTAGGACCCAAACTGCATTAACACCAAGAAAAAATCTTATAATTGTATCATTTATCCTGCTTAAGTCCCGAAAAATAAACATACTGTTACACTAACGAGCCTCCAAATATTTACAGTTTTGTTTTCACTTTCTTCAGGTGGCGAAGTCTTCTCGCGTTAGGAATCTATTTAGGAGTTTTAAGAACAGTGAGTATAATTATTTTGATTTCACAGTCAATGAAGTGTTTTTTTTCTAGTTTTGTTACTGTGAAGAGACAACAGAAATAGCTTATAGTGTTAGCAGTAGTACGAGTGTCGAACATGGGAAAAATAGGACAGATGGTCTTCCCGAAACAGCAGCGTTGGTCGATTCTGACGTAAATCATACAAGAGAAGCTTTAACAAGAGATGCCAGCGAGCACGAATCTGTAAGATCTTGTTATAATTCAGAGATGTATCTGATGTGTCAAAATGAAGCATTGCTATTATCCTTCATAATAGCCCGCTTGAGCAATGTCAATTGAGTACATAGGTTTTGATGTATTCTGAGATTTTTCATTGTATTCTTATAGAAAGTGATGTGGTAATCTTTTTAGCTAATACAGAAAAACGATGCTACATCGAAACCTTGCATGCATGCAACGTAATATGTAAATCAGAAACGTTTTGCTCTATTTCTACTTTAATCGTTGCCTTCTATGTCAGTGGGATTTTCATGAGTGTTCATGTGGGTTTGTGGCATTCTGTGCCACTATCACTTGTTCTAGGTGGTCTTTATAGGAGATACGTCTGGATACATTCCTGTGCCAAATTTAAGAACGAGGGATCTTCCTTCCGCTCCAGAGGACGTTGACTGGCATCATCCTGTTGAGAGTTGGGATCGGGAATATAGAAGGTTCCGGTTTAACACCACGAGGGTCCAACGTAAGTTTTCACCAATATTTGATCGCGATACCGAAAGTGTTTCCGGTGTTAAGTTTACGCAAGTGTTCCGGTCAGCTTGGTGGGAAAGTGACCGTCGGCGATTTTGCGATAAGGACTTCATGTCCTACTTTGGCAATGACGTAGACTTTTTTCTTTACAGACATTGAAGCAGAGTGCCAAGACGACTATATGAAGATTAGGATAGGATTTAATGGTACTTTTACGGGATTAGTATATTCTGCAGGTAAGAAATCAGATAATACTGACACTAACAAATGCTAATACTTACACTATTGTTAGCTGTATTTCAAATTTTCTTAAAAATTTAAATCTGTACGTTCACGAGAAAAAAAAAATTCAAGAAGATCTAAAATCTTTCATAAAATTAAAGAATAGTGCTTATCCGACTAGATGAACGATAGCAGAAATCAAGTTTTCAAAATTTCTAAAATATTATAATTATGAAAGAAAAAATTTTCTCTGATAATGTTCATGTTAGTAGAAAAATGAAAAAATTATCTTTCTTTTATCTAAAAAAATTAGAAATACGAATAATAATCGAAGTAGATAGATTTTATAAAAAAACGACAAAAATCAAAGTGACAGAGCTGGGAAATCAGATAAAGCATATTTAAAACAAAAAGATGAATTTAATTAACTCATGATAATCGTTTGAGTAGATATATGAGGCTCACTATTATTAAAAATAATGATAAAGTTGCTAGATCTCATCAAACAAAACAAAGTCTAATATTAAATCTAATCATACCCGTTCGACAAAAAAAAATGCAATAATGTCGTTCGCTATAATTTAGAAAAATAACTGAGTTCATGCTTCGATGACTGTTAAAAATAATTACCAATTTTATTCCAAAATGGCAAAAATGAAAATAACTTTGTTTTCATATCTGATGACACTAATTGAATAGAAAAATGGGAAAATAAAGATCACTATCTAGCAGAAAACAGCTATTTATGTAATAGCTACATAATATAAGATTGCTAATAAGCAAGGCATAAAAATTATATCTTGCCATCAAAGGGTTTTTTATATCTGACAGACACAAAAAAAAATTGTCTCGACTAAAACTGGCAGATTTAAAGCAAAAATGATTACTAAAAATTTCATGCCTCTATGAGCAAAAACAATTATTATAATGACTGTCCATTGTTACTTTGAGTATTTAATTGTTAAAGATCATACTAAAATATAATGTTTATTTAAGTAAAAAACTAACAAGAATGTAGAAATTACAGAAAAAGACAAATTTGTAATTTAATAATGCTAATGGGAGCTCAACTTGACAAACATTTTAAAGATTTTCAAAAATTGGACACCTTAAATTGCACATTGTCTAAAATATTTACATTCCTGAAAATTCAATTCAATCTTTAAAATTATATCAGATATTTATTTCTTAGGACATTAGGTTTTCGAAAATCTCTAGAATACCTATAAAATCTCAAATTTTAAAAAAATACAAATTTACCAAAAATTCTGTCTCTCAAAAAACTGTTTAATGTTTTAAAATATTGAATTAGTCAGCGTCTTTTTAAATCCAAGAGTAACGTATTTTAAGAGTTATTTTTAAACATCAGATCCATATTTTTTTAGTCATCAAGTTTTTAAAAATAGGCAAAGCTTCGGCGTGATAGGTTCCGTGGCTCTAACATCCAAATCTAAATTAAAATCTTTCTGAAATTCTTAAACACATTAAAAATCTAAATTAGGTATTTCAAAATTTTACAACTTCAAAGTTAGCTTGATAATAGAAATTTGTATTTTTTAATGTTTCGATAGTGAAAAAATTTTAGAAAATTTAAAAATTTTGTTAGAAATGATGTCAAAAATTTTGAAGATTCGTAAAGATTTATTGTTATTACTGTTAATGTGGTAAAATTTTCGGTTAAAATTTTGTACTCAATACTAATCTCTTTCAAACCTTGATTACTTTACCAACAATTTTAGCTTCTTTAGGAACGCCAGTCATTATCTGGCATCGGTTCATTCTCTTGTAAATTTAAATAAAAAATTCCCTGGTATCAACTCTTCAATAATTCTCTACTCATATTTCAAACCTTCCACTTCTTGAATCTCCAATACAGTTACGCTTTTTTTACGCACGAGTTTGCCTATCGCGTTTAAAAACGAAAGAATAGAAACGATTAAGCAAACAAAGAGCAATTTGCAAGGTTGCCAGAACTGCACAATTATGTATACACAAAATTCGTCTTTAAGAAAAAGCTACAAAACCATAAACAGCATGTCCATCAAATCCTCGATTTTATGCGATTCTGCATTTTTCCCACGACGAACCAACCATCAAAATCGACAGAACAGAGTTGCGGTTTCTATAGCAGGTTACCAACCTTAAATTTAATTACTTGCAGGTAGCAATACAAAATTAAAATTGTAATTTATAAAAAACAACTCATCCACTGTTTTTTTTTTATGACGAGAGAAACATCATTTTATGCGAAGTTATTGCGCGAAAAAGATATGCCTCCATGTCCTCACTGGCCGTGTAATGCGTCTTTTTTAAGAACATTAAAACAATTTAGAGCACTGTTATTTTGATTCGACTTGCATTTCGCACTTCTGTTATGCCATTATTATTTTTTAATGTTTTAACGTTCAGTTTCCTGAAGTGTGGAACGGTGTTTTTAAATAATAATCCAAAATGAGAATATTGTTTCTTTTATGGTAATTTAAACACGATTTATTAGTTTTTTGAAATTCCGAAAATGTAACTGTTTCTGAAGAGAGATGGTATTACGCATCCACCAAAATTTTAAAATTTACTCAGATATCGTGGTCTAGTAATCATTAAAAATTCCCATGACCTACAATAATTACCGAGAAATGTATTTAAAGGACTACAAAAACTGGCGAATTTTTGGGACATGATTTTGTATCAGAGTGTAAAATAATATTAGATTATAGTTAAAGTATTAGAGCGTTGGATGGCATTGACAGTGTGACTTGCATAAAATTGCAAGCGTAATTGGGATAACGGACTGTGATGCATAAAAATAATAAAATTGGTAAATTGAAAAACAAACTTAACATCTCAAAACAGTTGTTTCTTTGCGCAACAATTCACGGCGAACAAAAAATATTTTAAATCGAGTATTGAAATATAGAGCGTACCGGTTTGACGTGAAACCCGACAAATGAAAATTAAAATTATATAAAAATTTACATTTCTTTTCAAATAAAATTAAAATTTTACATATTTAGTTTTTATTGTTAAAATGGTACCTATACATAAGTAGTTTTTGGTTTGACCAAACAATTTTTAAAATATCAACAGTCTGGCAAATAGATGTAGTAGCTCTTGTAGAAGTCTTTACAATTTTTTTTTTATTATATCTATTTTCTTTAAATATCTATTTATTAAGTATGAGAAAATTGTTATTTTTAACTAAAAGCTTTAGAAGAATAAATTGCATCTTGGGTACTATTTTTGAAGTTCGGAATTTTAAAATTTAGTGAGTTTATGTTTATTTATACAACATATAATTTAAAATATTTTTTATAAAGTAATTTTTTTCAGACATACTTGTTGGAACTTAAATTTTCTGTTTTAAAGGTAAAAATCAAATACTATGTTATAATAATAATAATAATGATTCTTATACTTTTTTATTTTAGAACTTATCTGTATAACGTTTGAATTTTTAAAACTATTTTTTTAAATTTGTTTTTGGTCTTAAATTATCGTGAATTAGAAACTGTTATGGTTAAAAATTTCAAAATAGTAATAGATTTTTTAATCTAACCAAACTGATGGTGTTATAACGAATTTAAAATTGTTGCTTTCTTTTTTTTTAACGTTTTATTAATTGTAACAAAACTATATTTATCTTGTTCAAACCCAACCTACAACTATTTTAAACTTTCGAGATTATATTTTGAGTCTATTTTATACGACCCTTATCTTAAAAAAAATGCAATTCTATTTGTGTTGTCAATAAACGCTCTCAAGATTGAATCCGGACCTGCTATCTCTTCCTGATTTTGCTATATATTATTCCACGTGTTTCATAATATTTTTTATAATTTACAGGCTACGCTTATGATCCAGACTGTATGTACATCAATGGCACCGGTCGTGATTACTACGAATTTTATATTCAGTTAAATCGTTGCGGTACTTTGGGCAAAAATACTCACAACGATGATAATCGGAAGACTCCTACTGTAAGTAAATTGTTACTAATAACAGCCCGGGTAGCTCAGTCGGTAGAGCATTGGACTTTTAATCCAAGGGTCCAGGGTTCAAGTCCCTGCTCGGGCGGTCGCTTTTTTTTTTTTTTTTTAATTACAATTTCTCTCAAATAAAACAAAACATTATTTTTAGAAAAACTTCATGTGGAACACCGTTACAGTCCAGTATAATCCCCTAATTGAAGAAGAATACGACGAACACTTTAAAGTTACATGTGAATACGGCTACGACTTTTGGAAAACAGTTACTTTTCCGTTTTTAGACGTTGAGTAAGTGAAATTATACTTTAATGATGAAATAAATTACAATATAATGTCTTTTTTTGTGGAAGCTCAATTTAACTGTGAACCATCAAGATAAAGAATTAACAGTAAGGTGCAATGTCACACGATTTTATCAAGTTATTATATTACAGAGTGGCCACTGGAAATCCGGTAGTGTTCACTTTGACTCCCCCGGAATGCTACATGGAAATCCGGTATGGTTATGGCACCAGTGGGAACAGAGTCACCGGACCAGTCCGGGTTGGCGATCCTCTGACCCTCATTATCTATATGAGAAGCAAATATGGTGAGATTAGTGCACAAATGGTTCCAGTTTAGTTATTTGTCATTTTAGATGGATTTGATATTGTTGTTAACGACTGCTTTGCCCACAATGGAGCGCATAAAAAAATTCAGCTCATAGACGAATATGGGTAAGTAATTTATTTACATTTCAATATTGATATTTTAAAAACTAAATGTCGTCAATAACATTAAAAAAAAAATACAATAATACTGGTAGATTTGAATTTACTTTTCAATGTTTAATTTATTATTAGGCATTGATGAGTGGCAATAAATAAACATTGTATTATTTCCGACTGATGCAATTTTAACAAATTTAAGCTTGCAGAACAGTACGCTCCAAAAATTAACACCTTTTATTACTTTCAGATGTCCGGTTGACGACAAACTAATTTCACGATTCCGGGGCTCATGGTCAGAAACCGGAGTTTATGAAACCCAAGTTTTTGCTTACATGAAAACGTTCCGGTTTACCGGATCCCCGGCACTTTATATTGAATGCGATGTTAGAATGTGTCATGGACGATGTCCGGTAACTTCCGACTTTTGATTACAACATGAACTAATTGTTCAATTCTAGAGTCAACCATGTCATTGGAGGAATGTTAAAAACTTGAAGAAACGTTCGATCGAAACCACGACTTCTGCTGCTACTATACCACCGAATACTGCGCCTTTGTCTGAAAATGTGAACTTGTTCCAGGCTTTGAGAGTGTTGCAGGAAGGAGAATCTGAAGATGAAAGAAATGTTACTTTACCGCTTCGTGGTAATTTGAAGATATTATTAATACAAAAATGTGTAATTTGATTTTTTACAGAAGTGGATCCCAATAGTGTATGCTTGAAGACAGGATGGTTTTCTGCACTTTTGGCGTTAGGAGGAGGCGCGATGTGTTTGTTAGGGGGTGCACTTTTAGCCACGTGCACCAGAATGAGAAGAGTTGCCATAGACAAAGTATTAGCCAGTTCCCAGTTCAATGGTTACATGAACCACAAGGGCAGTATTAATTAGTTTAATGTGCAATTATTTTTTATCCGAAGCTTTATTTTTGTAATCTTCAGTGCGTATTTATGAAAACATAGATAAACGAGAACTCTAAAGTATGAATTGAGTGATCTTAAATGTATTATCTAATAACACCTCTTAATTTATTTTACATAAGGAGCACTAGTTGTAGTTAGATATAATACAATTTTACATTTAAACTTCACTTTATATTTAGATTTACTATTAGGCAAAATACACGTGCACGGAGAATTAGTTTAAAACAGTAAACACAAAAACTTCTTCTTCTACACGTGTATTCAGTGTACGACACAAACATTCCGGATTTGTGCCGAACACTAATTGTACATAATTTAGTATAATTCCTCATTTTGTCTTGAATGAATAAATGTCTTTTAATTCAAATTTACCGGTCTCTCACTATCACACTTAAGCGCCACCTATCCACTTGTCACTTGCTTCAACTGTCATGTTGACAGGAGTGTTATAAAATGACTAAACCAATTAAACAGTAATCAATAAACATTTCCTCTAAGTGTTGCTTTAATTTTTTTCAATAAAAATGTCGGTAAATCAAGGTACGTTAACTTAAAATAGTTTAACAGGAGCGTCACTCTTTGTCTTCTTGCAGAAAATCGACCTGAACTCTATGAAGAAGTGAAGCTTTATCACAATGCCCGTGAACGTGAGAAATATGATAATTTAGCAGACTTATTTGCGGTTATTAATACTCTACAACAATTGGAAAAGGCCTACATTAGAGATTGTGTCACACCCAAGGAATACACAGGAGCTTGTAGTAAGTTGTTGGTGCAATTTAAAGCAGCCTTTAGACAAGTCAAAGGCGACGAATTTCCCACAGTTGATGCCTTTGTTCGCAAGTATCGAGTACGATTGGGAATTTGTCTCAACCTAGATTTTATTTACAATTTTTTAGTTGGATTGCCCAGCTGCTTTAGAAAGAATAAAAGAAGACAGACCAATCACAATTAAAGATGATAAAGGAAACACAAGTAAATGCATTGCTGACATTGTTTCTGTAAGTTATGAATTACTTTGTTTGTTTAGTTTTGCACTCTAAATTTTAGTTGTTTATCACAATTATGGATAAGCTGAGATTAAATATAAAAGCCATGGATGACCTTCACCCAGAAATTCGAGATTTGGTGGATACAATGAATAGACTGAGCATTTTACCATCGGATTTTGAAGGGAAACAAAAAGTTACAGAATGGCTTAACACACTGAATAACATGCAGGCTTCAGATGAACTATCTGAATCCCAAATCAGACAATTACTTTTTGATCTGGAAAGTTCTTATGCTGCTTTTAATAAGCTTTTGCACAATTCTTAATTTTTATTTGATTTGTAAAAATATTTTTTGTAATAAATGATTACATAATAAAAGTGTAAATTAGTGCTTATCCTATAACTTGGTTGGAATGTTCGCGTGGTCTGTTATTATTATAACTTGCTCTCTGTGAGGTTTGACAAAATTTTGTATGTTTCTATTACTTGCTTTAATTTATTTTCTGGACACTTTTTTTACAGTCTGTCCCATCAATTTCATCTTAACACTTTGTTTTTTATCGCCCTAAAACTCCTCTGTGTTTTACAGCACATATAAAATGTAATAATTCTCAACGCGTTTGAAGTTTCTAAATGCAAACTTGACTCCTTCCGATACTTATAAACTCCCGACTATTATTGAGTTTTCAGAAATTTTTCCCCTAGTCCCTTATCTCCATCTAATAAGTCGTTCTTTTCAAGTCAAACTAAACTCTACAGCTTCAGCACAGCCCACAGCATCCCTTGGTTTATTAAATTTGTACTGAACAATGGCACTATTGAAATACAGTATAGAAATAAACTTTTTGATCAGAACTTCACTGTACAAAGAGAAGGTAATCAGTATTTTTTCTTTTTCATATTCACATTAAATCGTATTTTTGTGCAGAACCACAAGTGTTACAACAATAAAACTCGGTTTTGATGATCTACTAAAACAGTGCTGCCGATTGATCATATTGGGGTTCTTAATGCACCAGCACGAAGCCAGAAATCACATTTTTCAAACGCGCTAGCATATGCATCTGATCTTATTTCCATCTGAGGTAGACAAGTTGAAAGCTTCCCTCTGTAAAAAGTGGTAAGCTAGATCACAAGTGTTGCAAGTATTCTTCCTGAAGCAAAAAAAATGAGATGAAGTTGAAGGTATCTAAAAAAGTCATAAACATATTTTAATTAACTACAGAAAACGAGGTTTGGCATTGACATATTTTGTAATTTTGAGTGATTTTTTCCAGATACTCAGCAAAACATGGCAGTAATTTTAAAGTAAAAGTTTTAATTTTATTTATTAACGTTTATCATTAACATTTTAAAAATGAACTGGGGAGGTGTGGCCTAAAAAGTTGTTATATTTAATATTTCTGGAAAATAGTCATATAGATGTAAAGAATGTAATGAAATGCTTATATTAAAATATTAAAGAAAGAGAGAATTTTATCGACATAAAAAGTAATGAACTTCAAAACAAAAGATTAAAATGTCTATAGCTCTTAGATATACAAATTAAAGAACTGTGACCTCGTATCAGAAACCTGCTGAAAAAAAAGTTATCAATTCTAACTACATAACAGAATCAGCAAATACATATAATATGTATATAGACATAAAAAGTAAGAAAACAAAAATCAAAGAGAACAAGCGAAGAACAGGATAGAATTTTAAGAACAGTGAAACTTTAAAATACTACGGAGCTCTTATGAGTTTACGAAGAGGAAAAAATACCAAAAAAACGTACATTTTTTTATGAATCGATATGAGAAACAAGAAAAAAATTGAAGGATGAAGTATTGAGAAAGTATGAATGTGAAACAAAAGATTCAAATGTCAATAGCTCTAGATATACAAATACGAACATAAATAATGTACACAGCACATTTGCCTCCGATACATCTAGAGGAAAAAAACATAATATGAAGAAGTCACAAAGATACTGGTATAATTGAAAAATATTAAGGTTGCAGAAGATGTTGAAATCAAATCTTAAATGATTAAGCATATGGGATATGAAAGAACCAGACATTTATACATTTCAATATAAAGGCCTCTCTTTTTGTTTAACAAAAAACGTTTGTTTTCCCATATACTAAAAACTGACAGGTAGGTGTTGGAAAAAGATAATTCATTTATACATCTGTGCGATCATTATGAAAAAAACTTTTGATACACTGCCTAGAAATTGTACCAAGTTGTATGATACATTTTTTTAAAAGTTACAGAAGGCTATTAAAAATTTATATAGAAATAGTGCAAATATTATCAGAACAAGTGCTGGAAAGATAAGGAGAAATTCTAAGGAAATTACTTTTCATAATAATTTTGGACCAAATTGTTGGCAAGGATAGTGAAGGCTTTGTGTTAGGCGTAAGAAAGTTATAACAAATATAAAACATTACTATAGTATGAAAATAAATACAAGAGAACATAAATATCCTTATTAACGAACAAAAAATAAAACACACTAGTTTGAAAAAATATTTCAGATCTTTGTTGAGTGTAGGGGACATGTGAAATGTGAAATATAAGTAAACAAAAACACAAAAGTTAAAGTATATAAGAGTGTGGAGGTGACAGAATGAGAAAGAGTGTTCTACGGGAACGGTTCAAGTGATTCAATTTGTAAAATTATATTTAACCTTTTTAGTAAAAATAGTAGAAAAAAGGCAGTTAAGCTTAATCAGGCATCTGGTGCAAAAAGAATGCGGAGACAAGCCCAAGACAACATAAAAGTTAGCAAGATACAGATACAGTATTAATAAAGGAAAAAACGGTCTGAAAAATTGTTTACAAATTAAATTAAATTTATAAATTCACAGATTTTTTCCTTTAGAACTTTTTCAAACTAATTTTAGGTAAAATTTAAATTCATTTAAAAAAATACAAACGCAGAAAAATAAATGAAGTATTTTTATGGTTACATACTAAAACAATGCGTGGCTTGCAAGTTTAACAATGGAATATCATTATTAACTTAGTTTATTGAATAATAAATTATCGATATTTACAGTAGATTGGGAATGTTTTAATTACCGTATTATCATTGAGAAGGTCCTGATTGTAACTCATGTCATACTAAAATTACCATCATTCTCCCAAACAGCCTTACAATTAGGGCAAGTTACTTGGTTCTGAAAGTATTTTTGGAGGCAGTGAGAATGGAATGTTTGAGTACAAGAGTTGCACGTTCCTCCCTAAAGCAAAGAAGTTACTTTCAAGCATAAAGTTCCTATAAATAATTACCACAAAAACCATCTCTGAGCATAAACTGCAGTTGCAGTTTTCAGTATTTCTCTTAAGATATGTGGTGAATTCTATGATAGTCCTTGGTCCTAAATAAACGTTCCCTCCTTTTTTAATAAGATAACCGCTCTTAAACCACTTTATTAAAGATTTTTCACCATTTTCTCTTGTCATGCTATTTGTTAAAGTAGAGGATATATTAACTGCTTGAGGATATAATAATTTGTGATCTTCTGAAGAGATTATTTCTTGAAGTAAGACATGAAAGTACTCGGTTTCAGTTGACGAAAATCCTGATTGTTGTTGACTTATTTCATCATTTTTGATGTTGATCCAAACAACAACTTCTTCACCAGATACCTCACAAATTGTGTGAGTTATTTTAAAAAAATGATTTCCAATTTCACGGTTGATCTCTGTTATCAACTTTTTTAAGTTTGCGTTAGGATCCTCGTCTGGAAATATTTAAAAATCACGTGAACTCTTTTAAGTGAAAATACCTGCTGGGCTAATTTCTTCAAAAAACTTAAAAGCATTTTCCCTTGTGACTAATCCATTAGTTAGCATAAACTGAATGAAAAACTTGTGCTTGTCAGTAAACATGTTTTTTGCACTCGAATTATTCAAACTGGAATCCAAAAACAAAAATTAATACCCATAACTTTAAAAATTTAATCTTTATTAACATAACCTCACAAATTTGAAAATTTTCAAAACTTTATTATTATTTCATTTTACTAAATAACTTATTTGATAATAGTTGTACTCTCTATATTAAATTATTCGATTTCAAAAATAATAATTTCGGTCTAAATGCTATAATTAAAATAAAATTGATTTTTTCAGGCCCCACCTTTCATAACTTCCACTAAATATGTGAAACTCGTTCAAAAATGTAGTAGAATCTGAAATTTGGTGTAATGGCAGGACGTAATCATTTTATAAAAATCAATATGGAATGATTTTTGTAGTGCAATTACTGTTTTTCCCATTTACTTGGGCCATGGTAGCTTTGTCTGTACCTTTAGGAGAAACAATATAGTAAAAATACGTTTTAAATACCAGACAAAATGGCACTCCTCATCACGTCATAACTGTGTCATAACCGTCAGCAGTTGTCAATGACCTGTCAATGTTAGTGCTTGTTTTTAAAATATCTACATTTTAGTTTTAAATGAATGACATTCACCTTTCTGCTCGTTTATTTTGAGACCATTTGCATAATCAATTTTTGAAGTAATCGTAACATTCTTAGCAAAACGAAATTAGACCAATCAATATTTCGTGACCTGCCCAATATAGTATCGTATCTAGGTGAGCGAATTTAGTGCAAAATTCATGGAAACTGTAATTACAATTGATTGTCGCATTGTAGATATATTTCCTAGGAATGCATCGTGAAAATCATGTCTTATACAGAACTGGAACATGGTTACCAAGGTCTACGTAAGGCAACAAGACCTACTCAGTTTTACGTTGGTGCGGTGAGTTATTTTTGGTGTTTAATGCGTTTAGTTAGCTGGGATTCCGTATAAACGCACTTTTTTATTTAGTTGTTTCTTTGGTTTCCATGAGTGAGCAAAATAAGACGTTCCGGGAACAGGTTATTCCATCTGTTCATATTGAAGATGTTGACAGCCCGCTTTCATCCTCATTTTGGGTATATTTTATATGCACTGCTAATCCTTTGTTGCTTGCTGTTTTACTAAAACACATGGCGTGATCACACTGTTTTTTTCTAGCATAAATATTTACCCATTAGAATATGTTTACTATTGAATGTTATTTTTGATGATCAAAATGTACAAGTGGATTAATACGTTTTTGTTTCAATAGTTGCAGACCTATTTACAAATCGTAAAAAATGATTATGTACCTTTGTTCTGGGCTTATCATAATTTCATGACTGTATTGCCGTTAGAGTCGTTATCTTAGAGGTAGATAAATGTTTGTTGCAAAACAGTCTCAATTAGTTGGTTGACGTAACCTTGGGTGTACTGTTTGCTAAATAAATTACAGCATCATATAGTCATTTTATAAGCTGCAATGATTCAGTTAACAGTGTGAATTTTGATCCTGTGTGATTTTCCAGAGTTCTTGTGAGTAAAAATGGAGTGGACCTGGTTAAAAGATTGGTGGCGTGTAAAGAAATGGAGAAAAAATAAATCAAACGACAATGTTTGTTTTTGCGATGAATGTTTGCAAGAAGTTGAAAATGTAATAATTTTTTTTATTTGATCATTATCATTGAGTGTTTGGTTTATATGTTTTTATCACTGCTAAGGTAGTTACATTGTTGTTATTTCTAGGGAGACCTAGACCTATGCGACCCGATAGACCCATCTTTGAGTCCCCAAGAATTGGAAGATGCGGGCAAAGTCGTCGTCGTGGGCGTTTGTGCCATGGCCAAGAAGTCTCAAAGCAAACCGATGACGGAGATTCTGACCCGTTTACAAGAATTCGAGTACATTAAAGTGACTGTTTTCCCAGAGGATGTAATTTTATATGTACGGGCATAGCTATTATCTGTTGGATTTATCTCAATTCCGTTTTACAGAAACCCGTGGAAGAATGGCCAGTTTGCGATTGTTTAATATCATTCCATTCGAAAGGTTTTCCGCTGGAAAAAGCTATACAATATGCCCAGTTACATAACCCCTACGTTATTAACAACCTACACATGCAATATGATATTCAAGATAGAAGAAAAGTTTACGCTACTTTAGAAAATGAGGGAATTGAAATACCAAGATACGCAGTTCTAGACAGGGACAGTACAGATCCAAAACGTAAAGCCCAAAATATTCGTTTTTCAATTCTTAGTAACAAAACTACTTCAGATCATGAATTGGTCGAATCAGAAGACCACGTGGAAGTCAATGGCGTAGTTTTTAACAAGCCCTTTGTCGAAAAGCCCGTATCAGCTGAAGACCACAATATTTATATTTATTATCCTACCTCTGCTGGCGGCGGTAGCCAACGATTATTTAGAAAGGTAATTATCTTTAAATGTCTGTTATATTTTGTATCTAATTTTTTTTCTTACCATTGACTGTCCCTAACCCTTACGTCTATCGGGGATTTGTTTTTGTTTTGTGTGGATGCCTTTTTTTTATGTATTTTTCCAGATTAAGTGTAGCAGGTGTGCGCAAATAACTGTTAATTAATTTAAGCGTTTGTATTATTCCCAGATCGGCAGCAGGAGTAGCGTTTATTCGCCGGAATCCAGGGTACGCAAGACTGGTAGTTTTATTTATGAAGACTTCATGCCGACGGACGGTACTGATGTAAAAGTGAGTTGTAGAGTATTGGGATTCATGAGTTTATGAGTTTTATTTTTTTGCGAACATTATTATATGTCGTAATGTTTTTCCGTGGATTCTATTAACATCCAACTAATTTTCTTATCCTTTTTTTCCGAACAGTTTAACGACTTAGGCTTTGTTTGCATTAATTAACTTGATTGCTAACTAACTGTAGTAAAAATTTCTTTTTTTAACACTCTTTCTTCTATTTTTCATTACGTGGAAAGATAAATTATGATTATTAGTCATTGTTTTTTAATGATACAACACCAATCAATTTTGTGGTGATTTCTGAAGGGTATTGATAATTATGAGGACTTTTTATTGCATTAAGAAAACCTTGAAAATTCAACATGATATTCAGCGTGCATGAGGAATTCTGACAGTTTCATTATCTATTGGCTTCTGTTACAAACTTGAACGTGACATATTAAAAGATTGGTAAATTATAAAACAGTCAAGATTTTTTATGCCATTCGGTTAATTAAAGACATTTGCGATAGTTGCAAATCTTTGTTTTATATTAAAAACACCAGTGCTGAGCTATAAAAAAATATTATTCATATAAGCAAGAAGCATAACGTATTTTGATGCTGTAAACTAATAAAATATAAAATGTAAAAGAATATATTAACTATATATTTAGTTATTTTACTTTGTTATTTCAAAAACGTAAAACGCTAAATTTTGTTTATTTTTTTATTTAGGTAAACAATGTTCTCTAGAAAATGCGAAAATAAATGTTGTTGCATTATCACTCTTCTATGCACCTTCAGTGTGTTTAAAAAATGTTTACCTACACGAGTTAATCTGTGTATGGTACGGTGGTGCACAGATTAATTTTATCTAAGTATGTACTTGATTGAAAAAGTAATTTCTGACAATGTTTTTATCAGTTTGTTATAAATTGTTTATGTCTAAAAGTAATTTCTCTCGTTCGTTTAAAAATAGAAATACACGTCATGTTTGTGTTACGTGGAACCGATTTTCATCTTATTCAGTTAACCTTAATTGATTTTGTTGTTGTTCAATGTAATCTAATTTTTTTTTAAATAATATCTTATATGTACTTTTTATATTTTTTCTCTAATTTAATTATAACAGTTTATTTATGTTTTTTTTTTAAGTTTTCGAAGCTATATATTTTTAAGTAGGCGATGACTTGTGATACAAAAATCACTTCAAGTCAATTTTTTGTATTGTTGATATCGATTCCAATGAAAATAATTGAAATAAACACAAAAGAGCAATTTTTTTGTTCTGCTTTGTTAGAAATCAATTAAATGTACTTTTGCAATGTTAAAAATTATACTAAAACGCATTACGAATTTTTTTAGCTTCTGATATTTTACCACGTATTCCGAATTTTAGTTTAATTTTGTTAGTTCTGCATATTTAGGTTTTTGTAGATCTACTGTTTCTTGTAAAAGAAATGATCAAACGGCCGTGAAAGTAGTTCAAAATATTACGTTTTAGACTGTAACCAGTCAATTGTTACTATTTTCTAAAAGTTTTGTTTTTGCTTAGGACAGCATTATAATTACTATGCAACAAATAAATAACCAATTTAAAGATTGGTACATACTGTATTGTCGCCAAAAATTAAGTGTTATTGCTCTAAAAATGCTTTAGGCTTCTACGTGTTGCTAATTTATTAATTATTTCATTACTAATTGTGCTCTATCTTTAACACTGCTGACTAACACATACTTTATCCATCATTGATTATATTATACCAAGAATTGTTTAATATCTTTTTAAAGTACCATATTGCAGCATTTTATATAAGAATAGATTGGAAATGAAATGTCACGAATGTATTTTTATGCTGAATGATAAGTCAACAGCCTGCTTATCTACTTCATCTAATTTGTGAAGGTTTACACCGTGGGCCCCGATTACGCCCATGCCGAAGCCCGAAAATCTCCAGCCCTCGATGGAAAAGTCGAAAGAGACCGCGAAGGCAAAGAAATACGTTATCCAGTGATATTGAGCAACGCTGAAAAGTTGATATCTAGAAAAGTATGTTTGGCTTTTAAACAAGCAGTGTGTGGTTTCGATTTGTTAAGGTACAACGTTACGTTGCTTTATTTGCTTCACAAAAGTTACGGAATATTTTCAGAGCCAATGGTAAATCGTTCGTCTGTGATGTAAACGGTTTTAGTTTTGTAAAAAACTCCAATAAGTATTATGACGACTGTGCCAAAATTTTGGGGAATATGATACTGCGAGAACTTGCCCCTACGTTACATATCCCGTGGTCTGTACCCTTTCAGTTAGACGATCCACCAATCGTTCCTACAACTTTCGGGAAGATGATGGAGTTAAGGTGTGTTGTAGCTGTGATAAGACACGGTGATCGTACTCCGAAACAAAAAATGAAAGTGGAAGTGAGGCATCCTAAGTAAGTTTTCTTAGTAAAAAAGGCGTCATTTAAACTCTCACCTTTAGATTTTTTGAAATATTCGAGAAATACGACGGATATAAACACGGCCACGTTAAGTTAAAGAGACCCAAGCAGCTGCAAGAAATTTTAGATACTGCTAGATCATTACTCGCGGAGATTCAGCAACACGAAGCCGACCCAGAAATCGAAGAAAAACAGGGTAAATTAGAACAGTTGAAGGGAGTTTTGGAAATGTATGGCCACTTTTCTGGAATCAACCGAAAAGTCCAGATGAAATATCAACCAAAAGGACGACCCCGTGGTTCAAGTTCCGACGATGGTAATAAACTGTTAGTGTTGTATTTGGCGAAACATTGTTATTGTCATGTCAGTAGATAAACCAGCTGAGCCATCTTTGGTTCTTATACTAAAATGGGGAGGGGAGTTGACACCTGCTGGAAGGATCCAAGCTGAGGAATTAGGGAGGATTTTTCGTTGCATGTATCCCGGTGGACAAGGTAGACATTTAGCCGGTTCGTATTCAGCTTCTTATTAACACCTAATTAGTTTTTAGCACTGAGCACTTGATTTGCGTTTATTATTGGTTATATTTCGTTTAATTTTTATTTGCGAAATCGTCTTTTTGTTTTTCGACGTTAGGTATAGTTCCAGAGTAGAAATATTTCGCACTTTATGTCATGTACTGTATTGTACTGTCCCATGAAAATACTTGTATTGTCAGACTTTACAAACTCAAAATTTTTACGAATTGTGAAGTAGGGTAAGTTCGTGTGGTTTTATTTTTATTTATATAGCGCTTCATTAATTACTTAAAGTAAGATGGGGCACTTGACTTTGGATCCGATCCACTCCAAAAAGAACTGTTATTGGCCACTTACAAAGTCTTGAATCCAAATTAAAGTTATATATATATAGTATAAAAATATAAGACGCAGAAAGATAAATCTTTGTTTGATGACTGTTTTCAGACCAAAGTAAAACGAACTACAAGCAAGTACCCCATTCAGTTAGAAATTTTAATTTGAGATACTCTAGAACATACAAATCTCAACTTAACAGTAATAAACCGAACAAATCACAACACATTTGATATGACAATGCTGTTCACTTGTATGTTGTAAAAGAATTCTTGAGAATCCATGTGCTTTCCATATAGGTGAATACGCTGGTGCCCAAGGCTTGGGTCTTTTACGCTTACATTCAACGTTTCGCCACGATTTGAAAATATATGCCTCAGATGAAGGTCGAGTGCAGATGACAGCAGCTGCCTTTGCTAAAGGTCTCTTAGCCTTAGAAGGAGAGTTAACTCCAATTTTGGTACAAATGGTGAAGAGTGCCAACACTAACGGGTTGTTAGACAACGACTGTGATAGCAGTAAATATCAAAATATGTAAGTTTTCTAAAAAAAAGATCATCAGCATCAACATCAACAATCTTTCCAGGTGTAAATCGCGCCTTCATGAATTGATGCAACTGGAACGCGATTTTACACAAGAAGATCGTGAAAAAATAAACCCATGTAACTCGTCAAGTATTGCGGACGCTTTGGAGTTTGTTAAAAATCCTGTTAAGTGTTGTAAACACGTTCACGAGTTGATTAAGTCGTTGATGGAGATCGTCCAAATCAAGAGAGAAGACCCTAAAACGAAAGGTTGGTTTGAAGATTGAGAATTTCTATCTTTACATGTTAATTTTAGATGCTATTTTGTATCACGGTGAAACTTGGGAGTTGATGGGTCGGAGGTGGGGCAAGATAGAGAAGGATTTTTACACTAAGAACAAAATTTTTGATATTAGTAAAATACCGGATATTTACGATTGCATCAAATATGACCTTCAACATAATCAACATACTTTGCAATTCGAACATGCTGAAGAATTGTACATTTATGCGAAATATTTAGCGGATATTGTTATACCACAGGAGTATGGACTAACTGCTCAGGAAAAACTAACTATCGGCCAAGGCATTTGCACTCCACTTCTCAAGAAAATTCGAGCTGATCTCCAGCGCAACATTGAAGAACTTGGTGAAGAAAGTGTTAACCGACTTAACCCTAGATATTCGCATGGAGTTTCAAGCCCGGGGCGACATGTTAGAACTAGATTATATTTTACGAGCGAGAGTCATGTGCATTCGCTGATAACGGTGTTGCGCCATGGTGGTTTGTTAGATGTGAGTTTTTATGACCTCTACTGTTTTTACTATTGATTTGATTGGTTTCTATTTAGATCAAACGGGACGAGCAGTGGCGTCGCGCGATGGAATACGTCTCTATGGTATCTGAACTAAATTATATGTCTCAAGTTGTGATAATGCTATATGAAGATCCTACCAAAGATCCTTGCAGTGAAGAAAGATTCCATGTGGAACTACATTTCAGCCCTGGAGTTAACTGTTGTGTACAGAAAAATTTACCACCAGGACCTGGATTTAGGCCACATTCAAGAAACGAGTCTGCTGCTAGCAAAAATAATACAGTTAGTATAACAAATTAAGTGGGGCTATGTTTTTCTTTGAAAACTGTGTTTTTTATTCATACGTCAAAAGTGACGATGAAATGTGAAAAAAATTATGGCTGAAGTTTACATAACCTTTTCTCAATGTGGTGTTAATTTTATTTATCAAAAGTGAAATATTTAAAACCGATAGTGTCATTTTCTTGTAAAACCTTATATCGTTTTTTCTATTACAAGTAAGAAGCTTTTGTTTATTGTTTTAGTGTACACACACAGAAGAGATGCTTTTGTTTTTGCTGATACAATTTTAAAACTTATACGGTAGTTTTTACTTATGTCCACCTTGTTATGTACCTATAAGTTAAAAAAAAATACTATACTTTTTTTTTCTAGAGCTCAGACACTTCGGCTACAGCAACTCCTGATGAGCCCAAGCCTCAATGTACTACACGCATTGAAGAAGAAGGTCCAATCGAAGAAGAGAAGCCCGAAATTATTGAAACCTCGCCTAGCGCTACTGAATTATCGCCAGCATCAGCAGACGATACATATTGTCGTCAATATGGAAAATCCAGCGATCCAATTCCAATAGGGTAATCCTCATCCTTTTCATTGATTCGTAATTGTATTTCCTTTCACAGAAGTTCCCATACAGTCAGTGGCCATGAAGCGATGCACCTAGCAAAACGTTTGAATGAAGAACTGGCCCAACAAAACAGTCGCAGCTACAATTTGAACAGAGCCGTCAGTCCTGAACCGGAAGCTAGATCTAGAAGTTACGACCACAAGAGTCCGCACAAGGGAAAAGGTGAGAAGGAACTGAAACGGTTTGGTTGCTTTTAAAGTTTGACAGCGGGCGCTACGTATTGTGCAAATCGGATTAAATTACGCCATGTTTCTCATTGTTGACTGCTTTTTGTAAAGTGAACGAGCTTTAGGATTGTGACGTAATTTAATTTAATTTGAGATTAATATATCGGACTATTTAAGCATGAACGCCCATGCTTTTAACGGTTGCCACAAGAAATTTGGTATTGTGGTGACTTGTGTTACCTTGTTTGTTCTGTAGTTTGGCGTATTTCGGTATTAACAGGCTACTAATTTGTTTGGGCAGCTGAGAAACTGCATCAAAGTCTGGACGCTGTTAACAGTAAAGGTACGCAAATCCGAACGTACGAGCTTTTTCCTCTAACTGTACCGCATTTATGTCCGATAAACACCCACGTCCACAGTAGGAAAGAAACAGAAAGAAAAGATATTACGATTTTTTGTTGGTTATTTTATGCGTAATTTGCCGTTTTCAGGATTATTCTAAACACACAGTTTAAAAGACATCAAACTTGATTTTGTTTTCGCGTTCTTTTTGCCACCATCTTTGCTTTTTCTGTTTTTTGGAACGCGTAGGAGGTTGTTCGGTAGGAAAAGCACGCATTCCGTTTACAAACGTCACGTATTATAGGTCCGTTTTTTATTGTTATCTTCAGCACTTGTATCGAACATTTTCTGCTTGTTGCTGAATGTGTCCAAAATTTCTTCACTTAGATCCGTTTTCGTTCCCCTAAAGTGTCGAAATTTTTGTTTGCCTTGGCATGAGCAAAGTCAAGTTGATGTGATACTGAACTCATCTGTCTGGTAGCCCCGTGCGACTGGTGTTTTCTAAAGTAACGTCAACGGAAATGCATTTTATTCTTAACGTTCTACGGAACGATATAGAGTTTGGTGCATTTCTGTGCATTCTGCTTCCTTCATCGGTTCCTTTTTATTTTTACTTGAACTAGTAATGCTGTCTGTCATCATGCTCGCTTTGCTTCTTTTTCTTCTCTAGCTTTTGCATGATATTTTCATAACGTACTATACATTTTTTGTTTGTTTGCGTGCGTTTTGTGTTTTGAATATAACAGCAATGGATTGTGGTGATGTCACCAGTTCCATTGCTATTCCATTATGGTGGTGGTAGCAAATTACTGACTCGATTCTTTTTTCTTTTCCAAACCCCGTGCTTTGCTTCCTTTGTTTGTTTTTAACGGTGACTTAAACACATTTAACTTTTGCCATCATTTGCTTCTGTATAATTTATACACAGATTCACCCCATAACGACACAGATACGTCAGTAACACCTACCAATGTACCTAAGACACCTCCTATCGAGATTCCCGTGCGTACCGTTGATTCAAGAGAGCCTTTAGACACTTGTCCGTACTCTTTCGTGCCCATTCAGCAAGATCGCCCGGAATTGAGTCCTATTTCTGGCTCTTTTGACTACGATTTTAGAAGTGATCAGAACTCTCCCGTGCGAAAGTCACCGGAAGATACCTCCAAATCTAGACCTGTTAGCGCAACTAACGAGTTACCGTTAACGGAGCTGAATTTAGCTCTTTTCACTTCCGAGCAAGCAATTTTGAATTCTTCCAAAATGAGCACGAACGAGTTACCTTTGTCTGATATTAAACTGAGTAAACAGAACACCATCGATAGTCAGATGGACGACGTGTCCTTAGAAGTGAACTGGGAGGGTGACTTTAAAGAAGAAGACACTTCACAATCTAATGTAAAAAATTTCGCGAGAGATAAGCGTCACCGTTCTTTTTCCGATCCGAATATTTTAGACGGTGAGAAGTTGTTTCTTTTGGAAAAGTACAACGAGAGTCTAAGTAACGACGGTACGACACGGAATTCACATCAGAGTTTGACTCCGGGAGAGTCTTCTCGTATTCCTTTCAGTTTTTATCCCCAGCACGCACCCTCTTTCTCGCTCTTATGTAATACTTTCACCCGGTCTCCTTCCAACCTGCTCTCTTTCTTTTCTTCACCCCCTCGCGCTACGCGCTCACTCTCTAACCCTAGTCCCGGCGTGTCTGTGAACCACCCGTGCATGTCCGATACAGAGTGCAACAACGCAACAGTCAGACGCCATCGACACAGTATTGCCGGACAGATGAGCTATTACAAGATGCTAGGGTTTGGTTGCGGAGGACCTATAGGTTTCAAGAAGTTAGCTGCTGGAAGTGCCAACTCACTCTTCTCCACGGCTGTCATTTCTGGAAGCAGCAGTGCCCCAAACCTCAGGGATATGATACCGAGCACGGCTAGTGCTTCGTGTAAGTAGAGTTGGAATTGGAGGACGTGAGAGTGTTCAGTCGTGTGTAAAGTTGGGTAAAGAAACTTGCGTGTATCAAAACTTTGCAGGAATTAAGGTAAAGAGACACTTTGGCTAAATAAAGAAAAAATTTTACACTTACACGATTCAACGTACATTTGAGTATTTACTTTAACAATATTAGATGAATTAGATCTCTTGGACTGGTCAATTGATGAGTAGCTTTTGATATTATTTAGGAACGTTCCTTGAGATAATCTGGCTGTAAAAAAAAATGCATATTATACTGAGCATTGCCACGTCTCCTGACAGCAGTCATTTGTATAACTTTTAGAATTTTGAAATTTAATTTTTTCGTGTATGCAGCCATTGAAGGTTTCGGAGGCGTTCCTCCAATTCGGCCTTTGGAAACCCTCCATAACGCGCTCTCTTTAAGACAAATAGACACTTTCTTAGAACAAATGACTGCGGCGCCACTCTTCAGAACACCTTCCTCAACGCCGCCAAAATATCCATCAACGCCATTGCCTACCCCCACAAATGGAGGGCAAACTATCGTGCCAAGTTCAGAGTCACAACCCTTAAAATTACAGTCACCTAGTAACAGTAAGTGCCTGCACACTATTTTGTTTTGTTTTTGATGTGGTTTGTTAGGTGTAGGATGGAGTGGACCCCCTAGTTTTGTGTCCAGCAGTGGTCCATCTTCACCAGGAGCCTCAGAAAACTCGAAAGAAAGTAGCGAAATGTCTTCAAGCATCATCAGTGCCGATGGGTACTTAAACAAATTCAATAATGATTAATAAATAGTCTATTTCTGGCACCATTCTTTTTTTTATTTTATTTTTTTCACCATTCCTATTTCATACAGTAATTGTATTGTGCATGGTCGTTTCTTCTTTGTCGGGAATGTTTCTCTAAGGTACTGTATTGTAGATAGCACTTCTGTAGAATCTAACATGTTTGCACCAAAGATGCACTAACTTCACCGCTTTTGTGTTTATGCACAGTGTTTTAAAGTTGCTGATAGGTTCTCTTGCCTAGGATAAATGTGGACAATTTTACTAAAATCTTCCCAACTGCTCCTGGTTTGGATCAGGATTTGGGAAACGTCGGGATCTTACTAGATTTTGATCGGGAATTTTCAGGATCAATGGAATTCTCAGAGTTTTACTCACAGATTCACAGACCACCAGGTAAACTTTCTTATTACCATCATACCTGTTGTAATATTTTCTTTTAGGGGAGAGTGGAGATGTGACACCAGTTTCTGGAGGCTCAGAAGTGGAATTTAATACTAACGATGCCACAGTCGGGTCTACTGCGGAGTGTGACGTTACCGTAACTGAAGATATAGATTCTTGTTTCATAGGAGACGAACCATGCATCGACAGTAAAACATCAAGCCCGCTTTCCTTACCTTGTATGATCACTAGTGCAACGGAAAATAATCTTTTATGTCAAGGGACTATAACTCCAAAAGTGATCTCACCCCTAAATGCAAATATCAGCATATACACCAACATTCTGCATCCTTCAAACTCGGACAATGTGAACTTGAAACACGTTGAAAACATCGATAGAGTACAACCCACCTCTGGTCGTATCTACAATGAATTCGACCGAAGTAAAGACTTCAAAAACTTTACTAAAAAGTGTAACATTTACGATAAGGATCTACCATGCACTAGTAAAAATTTAGCAACTTTAGGCTCAGACAAATGGTGTACCAGTAAAGAAAAATTCTTGGAAAGTTCCTCGTCAAAATTTGACATTCCAGAAACAAAGCCGTCCGAAAAGACGACCAGCGAGTGTAGACCTAATCCTGGAACAGTTTTAGTAAAAGAACACTATATCGAGCCCCCAAGAATGACGCGAATTTCCAGAAGTTTCCACGGAAAATCACCGACTAGTAATAGCTATCTTGACATATCAGCGGCTACGCCACGAAGGGCAAGTGAAGGTATACCTTTAACTAGCCGAAACTTAAATTCGCAACCTGAGACTCTAAAACAAGACTTTCAAACTTCAAACGGTAGTAGTAGACGTAAGAGTAATGTAGAAAAAATAAGGAACCCTCGTCCACAATTTGTAACGCAACTGTCACAACCTTGTGGGAGTACTTTACAATCTCCGAACTTAAGTTTAAGGAAGACTTCTTTGACTGATGTAGCTATAAGTAAAAAGAGATTTACAACGACTTTGGTGAATGAAGCTGAGCATGCCGCGTCTATGGGAATTGTTGTACGACCACGTTTTGCTGAGCCTAGTGATGAAAGTGGAGATAAAGAAAATGATCATAGAGAAAGTAGTTCTACAAGCAAGGACGTGTTTCGTGGCCTAAGTAGTGATAAAACTGATAATAAATAATTTGTTTCTGAATTATTATAGAGCGGAAATATTTATGTGATTATCTTTATTGTTCCAAATAAAATTTAAAATATTTTTTTTTACTTAAACAAGAACATAAACTGGACTGTTAATTTGTTCTAATAGATCTCAATATCCAGGAACTATAAATATCAAACGCACACGGTAGAATGGATATTAATTTTAGAGCGTAAAATCACGGGATATTAACACAATCAAATTATTAATATCTTTTTTTAGAAGCAGATACTGTTAAAATTTTTGTTTATGACTATAAATCTTTCATTTTTTATATATTTAAATCCTTAATTAGTGGCAGAATTCGTTTTAAATCCAATTAAAATGGATAAATGGGATTGACTACTATTTTTATAGTTTATTTTTTCGTACATTATTGCAATGCCATTGAAAATCGCAAAGAAAAAATTCTTCGAACTTGTTTGCAGTTTAAACAATTTAGTTCAACAGTTTAAAAATAAACATATTTTAGAGACTTTTGGTAATACACACAACTATTTAGGGAGTAATTTTAGTTTATTTAATTAGATTTCATTCACAAGAAAATAAAGAGACTAAACTGAATTGACTCTGAAGTTTCACTGTGGCTTAAGTAATTTTCATACTATAAGCTCGAGATCTGCATTCATATTTTATTATAGTAATTATTGTTTCTATTTATTCCCACAGACACTAATGTTAAAATAATTATCCTTGTTACGAAAGAAGATACTGTAGCATAAGCATTATATAAGCAAGAAAACATGAATGCATAATAAATAGCAAAATATTTAGAGTAAATAAAAAGTAGAAATCGATACAATCTACAAGTTTTTTAGTTTTCTATGTTTTGCCTTTTTTTATTTCACATACACACATGGTCACATTTACGAACAAAAAAAGCCCATTTTAAGTAGCGTTACAAAACTATCTTCACGAATTTGAATGATCTTTAAGTACTGTCGTCCCAAGCAAAAGACATATTCCAAATTTAAGTTTTTTTTTGTTGGTTCGCAGTTATTTTTCCGTCTTCAGATTTTTGCGTCTTACTGCTTTTTTATTAGTTAAAAATAATATTTATTTATGTAATTAATCATAAAACGCCAATGAATTTATTTAAACTTCAAAATATCATGTTTCAATTGTTGTTTTTTTTGAAATGAATCTTGCTTCGGGCGGCTTAATAAAATATATGTACTAAAATTTATGTTTACATTCAGATATTTGATCATTTAAAACAGCATACAACACACTTAGATTATTGCTTATTTTGCCTGTGTGCTCAAAGCAGTTGGGAATTTAATTTCTAAATAAATATTACCTTTCCAATCCAATATATTACAAAAATGGCAAACACCAACAACGGCAAATCATATTTATTGTACATTTATGTGAAATATCATAGGTAAAATTTTGGTTTTTCTTTGGATTACGAACGAAATTGGTTAACCACTTACCTTAAAGATAATGATTTACTATAATGTAATTGTCGTTATAGTTATTTGTTGTCTATTCTTCAATAGATATTTTAATTTTTCACTACAAAAGTCGGTGCATATGTCGGATTCCGTTTTTTCATGAGACATCTGTGGTTATTATTAAATTTGAATACTACATGAAAACATTTAATAATGCAGTACAATAATAATTATACAGTGTCTGAAGTACCTAAGGGTCCAAAAATGTCACCCTCTATTACTCCAAAACCACTACAGACTGTAATGACTCATTCGAGAGTTTGATCACTAAAGCTATTAAAGAAAGTTATTACTGTTTATTGACAAAGGGGATAATCCCCTATTCAAATCAATCATTTTTTATGCCCGTCGAAATGATGTTTTACATATCAACTACATTAATGGAAATATTAATGTATGTGTTATTAAATTTGATGAGAAATATTGACAATTGGTGTAAAGGAATTATAAGAAAATTGTGTAGATGGCTCCAATTAACTCTTGGTGGTCAAGAAACCGCATGTGACCTATAAACACAATAATGTGACACTATTGTGGTTCATCTAAAAATTAACTATGCTATCAATTACGTACATATTCCTATAAATGTGATCTCTCTTGTCTCGTGAAACTCTTTTAAATTGACTTTAAATTGTTTAAAACTGAAAGCGGAGCATTGTGGTAAAAACTTGTCATTAAATCTAATATCCAATCAAATAAATTAGTGTTCAGTGCTAGTTGTTAATAGTATATCTTTAAAACTTTGTAAACCACTAACTTATATCTAATACTACTTATATCTAATTCTATCCTACTTAATAAAGTAGGAATAGAAGACGATGGGATGTACCTAAAAACTCAAATATATGTTTGGTCTCTTTCGATTTCCTAGTATTAGTAAAACCATTTTATTTTATTCATTTTAGAAAACTGTACTGCCTTAATTAGCACGACTACAGTTTATGACAAACGAAATTTTTGTATAAAAAACAATACCTCATTTAACATAATTTAATTAGAATACAAAGCCAAAATATTTTGATGTGTATCTATTCTCGTCTGTAGAAATTTTCTTTCGGTAATTGAACAAAAACGACACTTCTCTTCTCGCAACTATTCAATTCTTTCACTCTCTTTTCAAACGGTGATATTGATAATAAAAACCATAATACCATCATTCATAATGACTTCCAAGAATATGCAAGACATCCGTTGAACGGTACGTCGAGCTCAGAGGAGAATACATAATCAAACAGAATGGGAATAGACCGAACCAGTTATCTGTTGATACTAAAATAACATATGCCTCGGAACGGAAACAGGAAAATATTTTATGCAAAATTTATGCACTAAACACGGAGGAGATATATAAGGTGTTCAAACAATATATTTGAAGATGTGTCCCAGAATGTTAACATTTATCGCTTCGAACTTATCATATTTAAATAATTTGATCAAACAAGTGTACATATCCAGATGTGCTTTAAAAATAACAACAATGGATACCTCGCAACTTTCCTGTAATGGGCTTGTGTTACGAAGCGTGCCATCAGTGGCGTAACCGACATTTAATTTAAAGAACATTTGTATTTTAATTGTTTATTTATTTACGTTCCACTAGATTTTATGGAATACAAATAGATACAAAATTTGTGGGGAATATAGAGATTCTCTTTTTGTTGGTTGTAATCATTGATTCCTGTTCACACAATGACATAATTTTGTATAGATCAAAATCAGTTAGACAATATTATTTACAGAATTTAATTACAGTTTTAAAATTGATACACTGATAGTATACCTATTTATTTTTCTCTAGAAGTGTTATTTTTTTCAAACTTGAAATAAATTTAAACGGATTATTTTTTCGAAAAGAAAACTAATTCGTTTACTGTCACTTTATCTTACGATAGTCAATAAATCTAATTGCACATTTGATGATGCTGGCTTTAGTTCTTTAGTAATGAAAATAAGTAAAATATGATCCAACAATTTGTTTTTTTAAAATAAAATGTTCTAAGGTTAAATAATTTTTCACATGCTCTATAAATTCCAATGAGAAAAACTTTTGAAAACTCAAACTTGAGATTTGACTATATTTGACAATTCTAGCAACATCTACTATGATTTTCTTTATTTTCATTAAAAATAACAAAAATTTGAAGGATTAAAGGAGAGTGTGGTTTGGAGGGCTTGTATATCTTTCAATCTTTAATGCTTGTAAGGTAAAGCACACAACCGCTTTTTATTTTTAAGGTTAAAAAATACAGTAGTGAAAATTGTATTTATCAAGGTATATATCTATGGTAGGTGCTTATGACCTAGATTTGTTCAGTACTTATTGAATCAAAGTACGTATTTTAAATCAATTATACAATCAATAAATTTTTGATACTAATTGTAGATATGAAAGTAATGGAAATCAGTTGGAAATGCAGTGGCTAGAATATCCTAAAAATCAAGCATAATGTTCTGCACGTGCAAAAGGGACCAACTTAAAACCCGGCACGCCCATGGAATTCACCCCACATGACGCGAGACATATGCAGCTGTTTGATAAGTACGTCCCCCATGCTGCCGTTACGCTTCTAGCTCTTTAACAACCACCAGGCAACCAGTCATCACCGGGCTGTGCCCTCTAAACGACTACAAATGACGGTTACAAAACTTGACTTTTGAAAATAAAACACAAAATGGCAACAAATCGTACTTTACCAAAAAATTACTACTCAAATCCTGCCTTTAGTCAACAAAGTGAGTTTTACAACGGAAAACCACTTTCCCAAATAGTGCAGAACGTGCGACAATCACCTGTGGGCGCCCAAACACAATACCACGAAGGATACAACTATGACGAGCAAGAATTTTACGAAGAAATGTTGGTGGATGATGCTGGTGTTGTTAAAGAAAAAAAAGTGTTAGTAGTGTCGTCACCGAGTGCTGATGGATATCAGCAGAAGAAGTCGAGGTATGAATATATACCAATGCAGGAGCAGAACAATAGGTACATAATCTGTCGAAAGAACTCCCCGCAGACGGCGTCCGTGCATAGATATGCGGTTATAGAAACAACAGAGAACGAGGAGTTGGTTCAAGGAAGACAACATCGGTATGAGTACATTTCGGAGGACGCGTCGCCTCCGAAAGTTGGAAGGAATAGGTACGAGTATGTACACTGTGAGCCTCCAAGTCCAAGGAGACCTACAGGGAATCCCATAGCTACACAGAAACTCCACGAGTTATTATCAACTCCGAAGAGGTCGCCGCGACCACAGAATGCACCCCAAGTCATGTCCCCTCACAGCCAAAGAAGACAACCACTGACTCCCCAACGTGATCCTTTTTTAACTCCACGAAAATCCGAACCAAAATTCAGACAGAAATTGAACTACGCTTTGGGGACCAGACAAATAGTACAAGACAAAAGACACACAGCTATAGTCGCCCCGATCTGCTCTACTCCCCAAAGTATCTATAGTGAGACCACTTTTTCTCCCAAAAGCGAACTCGGTCCAAAGAAGCCCACTCAAGTTACTCTTGCAGTAGCAGCAGTTATGATGATGTTGTGCGGGGGCGTAACCTCTGGACTGTGCTTCTACATGGTCAACATCTTAGGACGACTTTATTTTCTTGATTTTGGGATAGTCGCGGGGTTCACGTGTCTCATTTTGGGACTTATGGGGTTTAGAACCAGAAATTGCTACTGGTTGCCTAACCGAAACTACATTTCAGGTACGTTTTACGTTCTAACCGTTCTGCGTTTTTTTTAACGGTTTTTCTTTCAGGTTACATACTTCTTAGCGTGTTTAGTCTTTTGATGTGCGCTGGTTTGTTAGTGCTTCTTGTCCTTCAGCCCAAACCTGGCACGCCTCTTGCGGATATGACTTCCGGTGCCGTGTGCGGCATTTCCGTTTTATCGCTAGTATTGGCTTCACTTGGGGTGATCACGAGTTATTGTTGTAAATACCCCCCTCCAGATAATAGAGTGGAACATAGTGTTCCAGGATTCACAGTGTAGAGCTTTGACCAATTTTTATTTATTGTAGTAGATTAATTGATAATATATTTATGACTGCAGACTGTATATAATTTATTGTAATATTGGGAGTTCTTATCTATTGTTTTTTTATTTAATAAACGGTTTTATAACAATATAAACTTGTTTTATTTCAAATTTAGTGGAGCGTTCAGCAGTAAGCGAAACTGTCAAGCATTGTAACTTTGTGCCAAATTCCGAAATGAGTAATTGAACTTTTTCACAAGTGAACTGATATTAATGGATTTTTTAAGATACTTTCATTTAACAGTAAACACATTTTTGCTATATTTGCACATGACAGTGTTTCAAACAAAAACATGAAATTTTCAAATTGAAAATGTTAATGTCTTTATTAAGTTGTGTCAGCTCAGTGATTGGTGAATGTTGAATTTTGGTTTGATAAGTGCAATTTATTTTATTAGGGAAAAAAGTTAATAACTTTTACTACATATCGACGTTTGAAATCTTCCTCGATATTTATATTAATGTGTAGTAGGAAGTTCTTGTTCGCAATGTGCTAATTAATTTTCTATAATAGTGAATTGATGTGAAACGGAACATGCTTTCTTAAATAATTGTTCGTTGGATTGAGGGTAATTTTTATTTTAAGAATTATAGCAAAGTAACTGGAAACAAAAATAAATGTCTACGTTTAGCAACAGTCAAACCGATTTCTCTTTGTGATTCATTTAAGAAGCATAAGTTGGTACAATGCTAATAAAATAATTTGAATTTCGTCCAATAGAATTCGTTTTTCAGTGAAAAAACACGCTGCACAGCTTTGCGGATAATTTCAAATTCAATATTTGGGAAATAATTATTCTGTTTTCATTTACGTTGAAGCCATTATTGTACAAAACTCGTTCAATTGTCTCCATATCGATTTTTGTGTTCTTGCAGTTTTTCTTTTCGTTTGATTAATCACACTGTCTATTTATCGAATGTTTTTTCAATTTCAAAATCACACCGATTTCTATTTTTATTTTACGTTGTTCATTAACCTTTTGTTGTTAGGCATAGTAACGCATATCTCGCCCACTTTTAAATAAATATTCATACGAAAAGAACAAAAACTTTCTCAAGCTGAAAATTGCTTAGGGTCTAATTTTTTTCAAAATGTATATGAAAATCAACTCGCAGCTTTAGCTTTGTTGTTGCAACAGCTACTTCTTAATTTGATACAGTAATTTTGTTTGCAAAAATTTTACTTTTTAAATGCTAAAAAATGAAAATAAAAAATATAAAAACAGTGAAAAATTCATTTATATACAATATGAAATAAAGAAATAAAATTGCAAAATTTTTTATTCCTAAATTGTCGAAAATAAAAATGTTAATTGGAGTTATGTATTTTGTTAACTAACCAACTCCCGTTTTACTTTTGCAATAAATAAATAAATCTTCCCTACACAGAATTATGTGGACAATGAACCTATAAACAGAATTTGTTTTCAGATTTACATAATTATTCTAATAAAACTAAAAGCTATAAACATAGACGATAATTTATTCAAATGAATGCCAATGCAATAGCTGCAAAAAAGCGAAAACCAGGAAAGTAACGCATCGTTAACGTTTGAAGATTCATATTTTAGATTCTTATTGCAATAGTAGTAATCTAGTGTAGTTTTACTTTGTGATGTTATTGTTTCTTTTCACACAAAAGTGTTTTGTTTAAACTCTTGAAACTAAACCAAATAATTCTGTTCCGCCTTGTGTCGTGCTATAGATCCAAGGTCTGACTAATTTTCCGACACGGCATAATTAAATAAAGAAAGTAAAAACACCATTGTTGGTAAAAACTAAAAGGTTATATTATGTAACAAGGAAGAAGTTTTTATGACTTCAGCAGACTTCGTTAAAAGCAAGTGTGACTGTGGGCGAAGCAACTTAGAAGTAACAATTACAAAATAAAAACAAGAGAAAATAACTAACTGACTGAAACATCTCAGTGTAACGTGTAATTACGTTTTACATCTTCTATTTGCCACTTACCTTTCCAATTGATTTGTCGCTTCGATTAGATAAGTTTTGAGTCAGGAATTCCCAACGGTACAAGAATTTTTTGCAATCGGGAAGAAGTTATCACAAATATTCTAAATTATTCATGAATTTTAAGGTTCTGTTACTACATATTTGGTGCGGTATTTTCAAACATTATGTTAATTAAATATCTTATTTTAAAAATAACTGTTCTTAGAAAAACTGGCAAATAAAAATTTTCTATCTACTTAATACGAGACTAGTTTTTGCGAAAGTCATAAGCGTTAGTTCAAAGATTTTCGTCGGTTTGGTGGTGCGAATTCAAACTGTTTATGGTTATTTTTATACGGTTAAGTAAATTTATCTAAGCATAAAATTAAAAAAAAAATCGTAAATATTACACTTGAGGTGCTAAAAAAAAACTCGAGTCATATATACAGCCGTTAAAAAATGCTTTAAGTAAGTATGGAAAGCAGGTTGTAAATAGACGGGTGATATGGAAATAAATAGTGTTAAATAATTTAAAAAAAATCTGACATGTTATCCCAAAAAGTAATTTTGCAAGGTAACAGATTAATAAAAAGTGGGTTACATTTTTTAATTTAAATAAATCACAAATGAACAAATAAGTAAACATGTATGTGTGGTGTATAAGACCTTTGAAGTGGATTACAAAATAATAGTCAAGTGTCATTTAACAGCTACCAATAAAATGATTCATTCGATAAGAGGATTTCCTAATGTAAAGACCTTCTGAATACTATGACTGTGATTTTAAATAACGCAACAGCCGAATACAACAAACAGATCTTGATTGCTTGCTGATTGAAATTTTAAGTGACTGTTTTTAAGTTTATTTTCATTATTTAGATTTAAAGCTTTCGTTGTTTTAATTTTATAATCTTTAATAAAAGATTAAAGCGTGCCATTGAAAAGATAATAAACGAAAATATTCACATTAATTTTTTAGTTGAACTAACAGTTTTCTGTTAGAAATATAATAGTTTCCGGTAGCAATTGGAGTTATTTTTCAAACTAACCCGTGATAAGTGGAACCGTTATAAAAATTCTTCCTACGTAATGTAATGCAGTTATGTAAAAATGAAAACATCTTTAAAAACATTAATTTAAATTTAAAAAAAAAGTCCCCGTGGATTCTACAGATCAAAAGGTTCATTGTCTTACAATTAGGACACAATAAATATATTTTTGTAAAAGATATTTTTATCTTATTCTTTAGATCTCAAATACGATTTTGAAATTTAACCAGTTTCGAAAAATAACATTAAAAAGTTTTGAAGATTTAAAAATTTTGTTTAATAAGCGTTTGTACTTTCTTTGTTTATAAGGAAACGAGAATATGTTTTATATATAAACTTTAGGGGTATTACATTTTTCAATTTCTCTTTTTAGAACCAAAAAATTCAATCAAAATTTCTGTTTCATGCTTTTTGCTTTTTGCCTGTTAACTGTATTCTGTTTCTAACTTGTTGTACTTACGTTTATAGATATTCTTTGTTTCTTAATCTGCTTCTATGTTGTAATTTGTATCATATATTCGTTTGTCCACTTGTACAAATATTTTCTTTTTGAATCAATCTATTCATTATTAAAATATGTATTTTTGGTTTTAGAAGAGTAAGCAAAAAATCCAAAATCTAGAACGACGACAATGTTGGTAAAACTTTGGCATCAATCTTCCACAAATTTAATAAAATAGCTATTCTTTTATTTAACTTGGCAATATCATACTTATTGTTAGCTGAAGCAGTTTCGAAGACATTTCATGTACTGACATTAAGTACATATCTCACGTAAACATTGTTAAAAATATGAGAGTTTACTTTTCTAATGCACTCATAACACTTTGTTATCATTTGTAGTTTTGACGTTATGTAATGTCACAATAAAATTAATGCGAATGCTCATACAAAAACACTCTCAAATTTTTTTAAAGTAATTTGTTTAGACACTGAACCGTGAAAAAATTTTTAAACTTCTAAACTAGCTATTGTGGCAAAACCTTGTTTGCTTTACATTTTTTTTTCATGGATTTTGTTCTTCTTGCAGTTACTCGTCATAGTGTTTGATTTTGATGCAAGAAACATGCTCACATGGCAGTAGAAAGACCACAAGTTCGCCTAAGTTTTTCTTAGTTACTTATTTAATTTTTAATAAAAAAAAATTAAAAAAACATCTTTTAAGTCATGCGGCACACCAACTTCTGTACACAGCTTGCTACATTCGCTCAAGAGTATCTACTAAACAAAACTTCAAAATAAGTAATTGATAAATATTAAGGAATTGTAATTAATATCATAAATTCTTATTTTGCACACATTCGAAGTATTTATTATTTTGAAAACATTCAAATTATTTGCTTTTTTGTAAGATTTAACAACATTAAGGTGCTTTGTTTAAAAAAATATTTATTATATAAAATATTATAACTGCACGTGGTCAAGTGTATTAAAAATATGAATAGATTGTAATTATTGCTTAATACATAAATTACTGATTTTAATTTTCTTATGTTCGCATTGAAATATAAATCAAATGATGTGAGTTTTGAACAGTTAAAATTACAATTTCTAAAATTAAAACCAGAGAGCTTGGAAGAAAAAAAAAGTATAAAAAATGACATTGAAGTTCTTTATTTCCAGGTAAATTTTGTAAAACGTGATTATTTTTATTTTATTATATCCATTATTCTGAGTAATAAAGCTGGATTTGTTTATCGTAAACAAACAAGAAAAACTTTACGATTCCAAAGTATAAAATGGTGGTTTTATATTTTGTTCTGGTCTCCAGCATAGTTTGGCTTCTCTGTTAATTTTTGTATTTCGTTAAAATATCTACACCATTCGCTGTCAATATAAAAGTTATACATTGAAAAAACTAGCGCTCTTTAATCTATTACGTTGTTAATATCGGTAAATAACAAAAACCGTTTTTTCCTTAGAGATACGTACAAAACCTCAACTACACAGTAAGGAAAATTCTTTACCTTTTACGGAAATATAGAATATATTGTTTGCAACTGGTCGTCCCATTTTCCAAAGTGATAAGTGCTAACCAAGATAATTCATTCATTATCACAATGTTATCTGATCAGTGATTATTAACAAAAAGTATTCCTTTACTGCAAAAACGATTATTTACTGGTTTTCTATTTTTAGAAAAGGTAGCCTTCAAATTAATAAAAATTGAGTTTATAAAAATATGACAACCCGTCGAGGTTAAAAACCAAAGAGACTCGTTTTATTTTCACTTAGCCTTAATCTTGAACTGAAATGGAAGGTAGGCAATTCCACTAATGGGATTTTCTCCATCGATAAGCCAAGAAGTTCTCTAGCAAGATGTTACGGTCCACTGCATGCAAAACAAAACTAAACAATCAAAAACCACATTCTAGCCACAAATATAAAATAAAATAGTAAAAGCAGAAGTCACACACAGACTCACAAAGGTGTTGCATTTTTTTCTACAAAATGTCACACTGTGAAGGTACAAAACGTGCAACACGTGCAATATGCATGTGAACTAACAATTTGTTGTCAATTTACATAAATATGTGACGAGGTAACATGGAGTGCTGTTTATTTGTATGCATTAACATTAATATTACGTCTTGTCTATCTGGGAATCCGAAGGATCTCAAGGCTGTCACTCAACTCAAGACATGACCTACATACACTGCGATAGAACTATAATAAAAACGAAAACTTGCACGGAATGAATTAAATTATGTCAGAAATAAGGCAACATCAATCTTAGATCCTTTATTCTTAATGGTGATACAATTTTTACTTTCGACATCGTGTGCACTTATAATTTTATTGCAAGAAAAGAAAGTTAAGAAAGTGTCCGCCCAAAATTATTAACGACTGTGGAGGAGTCATTCTGTACCATTTTTGTCCGGTTATTTTTGTGGTAAATAGTATTTTGTTGCAATGAGCTCATGTCGATGGTAATGGAAATGGTAAAGGGGGGGAATAGAGGTGAGTGCGACACCGCGTTTCGTCAGTTTGAATTGAATGGTTTGAATGGCAAGCAACCCAGGTGCAATAAATTGTTATTAAATTTTTTCGTTATTGTGATGCTGTAGTGCTTGTGTCTGAAGAAGCAGGTAGGATTTTATATGAGTACAAAATTTGAACGTTTAATGAAAATTCGGAGAAAATAACTGTTTAAGATTTGGTCTATTTTTGTTAATTCTAGTGTTTATTTAAGAAAATTCCACATTTTCTGTGAATTTTTCTATCAGCGCTTAGCTATCTAAAAAATTACATAAATATGCTTCAAAGGAGGAATGATGCCGGGAAATACATGTAGTTGCATTGGTACACGATTTATGAATGCGTTTCATGTAAAAGTTTGCTCAATCAAATGATTTATGTTCATTGTTGTTGTGAAATATTAGAAACAAATATTGTTAGGTATATAAAATATTTTTGTTTCAAGGTTTTTTATTATATGGTTCTATAAGATTACTGGTATTATTCTTTAAGTAAACAAAGGTTGGGTATGCCTTTTTTTACGAGAGTATATTTTATTAGTACTTTTCTGATAAGTACATGGCTCTATCTAAACTAGAAAAGTGTTTTAAGAATTTTAGGGGTGTAACAAAAGTGATTTATGATTAGTTATTATTTTGCGTCGTTCTTGCTCAGTTAATTTCTAAGAAATCAATGTTTGTTTTAAATACTTTGCCTTAAGTTGTTGATATTGGTTTTTAGCTGGTAGTGATATCATGCTAAAATAATAATAAAACATTATCATAATCGATTAAAATAATACAAATACATTGTATTCATTAGTAATATTACAGGTATGATAATTTGTTAAACTAGACTTTAATGTTTTATTTGTGAAAGTTACTAACAAAAAAAAAATACGTTTTTTTCATTTGTAACATTTTTATATTTTGATGGTTTGGGTTTTAGGAGAAAATATTATTTAAACTATATGTACATTCTTCTAATTTCCAATGTATTATAATAGATAATAACCGAAAGAAAAAGTTAACGAATAAGTATGAGTTACTATAAATAATTTTAGAAAAAAAATAGCGTCACATAAAAATACATTCATGAACCAGTCTTTTTTCTTACTGACATCATCGGAGAGCGCAAACGGTTAGAATTGGAAATTTGAGAAGCTTATTCTTTTCGTAACCTAGATGCTCAGTAAGCAAATATTTTGAAATTCAATTCCTGGGGGAACAAAATAAATAATACGAGTATTTATCTTCACGTTTCTGCAGTGTTGGTCTACAAACTATTAAAAAATATAGAATGTCTAAGATTCTTACAATATCTGTTATACGTCATTGTATCATTTCAAAAGTATCTACACTTATACTTATTATAATTTTTTTTTGAATTTATAGCGATTCTAAAATTTAACTCCGAAAACTAATTAAATGATAAAACGAAAGAAAAAGAAAATATCAAAACATTAAACCGAAAAAATATCTAAACATTTAAAATGTAAATATGTATACTGTTAAGATAAAAAACCGCAAACCTTACTAAAAAATTTTTATTCTAAAATTTTAAATTTACTTTAGCAATATAAATTATGGCATAGTAACTTTTTCATTACGTCTAGTACAATGGAACGCAAAACAATATTTAGAACACACTCATGTGCCCATTTTATTTTTTTTGATAAACAAAAGTTTATATTGTATGTTATATCTGGACATAATATATTATTTTATATTTTTTAATAACTCTTAAATTTTCTGTTTGGATAAAAAATTTGAAACTTAAATACTCGGGCAAAACCCAGAAATATTTGAATTATGATTATAAAAGAGATATAGGTTAAAAAAAACAGCTGTGTTAAAAAATGGCCCATTTCTGTAAGCTTAAGGTAGGTACTTTATGGGATATAAATGGTAATTTTAAATGATGGAAAGAAGATTGTAGAATCTTGATTACTTTATTTTGACTATGTAGGCATTTTTTATCATAACTTAAAACACTTTTTTAGACTACGTCGAGGTCAAAAATTGAAGGTTAAAGACACCAAAAAATAACTTCGAAACTTGTAACTTCACTTGTTAGTAAGTTTCAGAAATAGGTATAATAACATTTAATTACAAAAGTCCATTTGAACTTGGACATAACTAATTAACTATTTTACATTCCTATTGTAATTTCAAATTAAATCCTAAATTATTTATAGTCTACTATTTTACACAAAACCATAGTGGCATAAAAATTAATGTCTAAAACTCATTCGGTTAAGACTATTTAGATAAGGTTTGATTTATTTGAATAAGGAAATTGTACTTTAGGTCGTAAATATTTTTGTAGTGAAAATGAATGTTGAAATTTTGAATTTATATTAAATTTTATACTCGTATTTATGGCTTTAACTTTATATTTATAAAGCCTAATGTGGATTATCATGCCGTGACATTCAAAGATTACAAGGTAATCAACCCAACTAGAATTTAGTTGTTTTCTGTAAAAATTCTGTTCTAAAGTTCTAAGATAAAATGTATCGAAAAAAATTTGATTAATAAAACAGTGACTTTCGCTAATCGTGTGCAACAATTATGAAATCGTTAGCCATATTAAAAAAATGTGGAACCAATAATATATGGAAATGTAGGTCAAATTAGATTACATATATATAGCCAGTATTCTTTATTTTGGCAACTTTTATTTTGAAATGGATATTTAACTAACTTATCGTAATAAATGTAAATTTATAACCAACAGTGTATAAATGGAACTTTATGTCGAAGCGTATGTGGTCGACAGTTGCTTACAGTTCTACTTTTCTACAGTTAAATTTTAGTGTGTAAGTGTACTCTGAAAGGAAATTGTACGCTATCTCCATACTTCAACAGTATGTTGTAACCGTTAAGATAATAATTTTTCACATCCTATCCAACGTCTGTGTATGAAATTTTCCACAATTGTATAAGTCCTGTCTGTCAAAAAAATTAATTCTGTTTTCCACCATCCAGTTAATTGTCAAGTCAAAATCCTCATGGTAATGGCCAGTAACTGTCTACCTTGCTTGCAATAATTGTTTGATGTTCGTTTTAGTCTGTTTAACTAGACATGCGTTTAAATATATAACCGCTCAATTCGTACAGAGACTCGAAAAGCGTTTGAATACAGAATGCTAAAGATACCGGACAAAAAATGTAATACAACTAAAGTAGAATAGTGAGTAGAAATTTTTTGTTTTATGTTAGTATGCAAAGTAAATAGGTGATTAACCATATACGCAGTTTACAACTTTGCAAGGACAAGTTTTTTAATAATACGCGCTAAGTTCAGTTTCTGATAGAGCTTGCTTACATTTCCAAGTCCATCTAGAATGTGTTGGATCCCTTTGAATTTCCCTAAATTATAGAATTTGGTTTTTCAATATGAAAGTTTCTACAATTTATTTCACTGTTAAACAATTTCCTAGAACTGAAGTTGAAAAAAAACTTTTTGAAGTAAAAAACGCATTTTCCACACTAGCAATCCTCAGACAGTGAAATTTAGTAAATTTAAGCATCTAAGAAAATGTGTTCAGTAAAAGCTAAGAATAATTTGAAAAGATGTAAGTTTTAAAAAGTATTTGCATTAACGAGTTTTGAAGTTTAAAAAGTTTCATATCATAGTATACCATGAAATGTCTATTATTAATTTTTTATATTGGACACAAATTTATCATATAATATGATTATGCCTTCGACTATTTAAATGATTTACAATACTATTGCGCTAAAATCTCATAAAGATAACTTCAAGAGTTTATATCGGACATTTGAAATATTTATTATGGTTTATTTCGGCAAAAATTTCGTCTGCCCATTTAGGGGTTTTCATGTCAACAAAATTTGCGGTAAAACTGTTGTAAATCATTTAACTAGTCAAAGCCTAAACCATACTGTATGTATTGACACGAACATTTGAGAGTTTTTTGAACGCGGCTGTATGTATACACTAACTTTTTTAATTTTGAGCGGAAGGTACTAGATACAAAGAAAAAATGCATTTAATACTTGAACGGGACCAGTTTCTGCCGTGCTGTTACAAAAATTATTTCACGTTTTTAAAACTGTTTGTTTATAGTCTTTAAATAAACGTCATACAGTCAGAAACCGTAGAACTGACTAGAATTCTACAATAGATAAAAAAGTTTTACAATGCATTTATCAGACTTTTTTGTTTCATTTCAAACTTTTTACTAGACAAACAAAATTAAATAATAGTAAAAGGAAACATTTCACCTATCTCAATAATCATGCAAGCTCTTCGTAAATCATTTTGACAAAAACCTCAAAGCCATATGTATATTTTAGACTTTTTTGACAGCAGGAAATTGTTTTAAATTTTTCTTGGCTTTCTCGATGTGAAAATTGTTAGGTTAAAATATTTATTTATTTGTTGTCAGTGCCTTTGGTGATAAATATGTAGACAAGTCCATAACAAACGACGCAATATGATTTTAATGTCCGCTCAATACTAACACATATAGGCAAAACATTTTTGGTTAAAATGTTGGCGATATTGAAAAGAACCTGAAAAAGAAGCAGACTGAACAGAAACTGAAATTATAAATTATAAGTATATTTGATGGCGATCCTGTCCCACTAAACGATTTAACTCCAAGATACATTGATGTGATTTTCATATTTTCATATTATTTTTTATTTTTTTGTCTTTTTAAAATGTAGAAACCTGCGGAATTTGCAGTTAGAGGAGCAACCTATTTTTTGGAAGCCATACTCTCCATTATATATCTCTCTCCATTTTCTTGTATTTTTAACGTTTCGAATGAAGCCCCTGCCTCAAGTGTAAATGATGTATTATACGATGCAAACAATGCCTGGTATACTCCTTCCCATTGTTTAATTTCAGTACTTTGCAATTATTATTAATTATAGGTACACTTGCATATCGTCGATTGTCATTTTAATCATTTCATCTCTTCCTAAAGCTCCAAAAACGCCCCTAATTAATAATTTCAAAATTTGCAATATAAATTTTCATTACTGACTTTATGCAATAGATAAAACTCATTAAGAGTCTCTTATTGTATATTAGATTGAAAATTGACACTGCCTTTGAATTCAAAGTTGAATGGCAGATGTTTGACATTTTTATTTAGTCTAATTTACACTATTCAAATTGAAATGTCGTAGTTTTTTGTGTGTACCAATTCTTGAAAGTATTCCATCAGCTTTTCGTTTACGACAGTGATAGAATTTTTCAATTTGTAGTTGACAAAAACTTTTTTTTTGATTTGATTTAATTGATTTGAACTTTGATTTTTACAGCCAATAGATTATTTGTGTATATTTCGCTTGTATCCCAATATTTTGCTTCATCCGATTTGAACGTGACATTTCACGCAAATCATAATACAAATTATAGTCACGAATAAAATATTGTATTCACCATGGACATTACTTGAATAATTTCCTGAATCTCTATATATGTATTAGTGCATAGTGACTTGCTAATGACGCTGACAAAAACGTGTTTAGACCGATATCAACTGCATCTATAAAGAACATTTATAGAAACATTTTTTGTTAGTTTGTTATTAATGTATTAATTTTTGTTAAAATAATTCTCTAAGAGATGTAAAAAGATGCAGAGAAACGTATATAGAGTTAATTTTTGAAATTGTATGTTGGGTGTATTACCCAAAATGGCACTAGTACTAATCGATAATACGCAGAGTCATTTGGGATGGGTTTGAAGTTGAGAAATTTAATGGAGTTCGGTCATAAACTGATACATGCAATAGTCACTTCTTTAATAAGGTTTGTTCCAGCAGTTAAATTCGAAACCGTTTAATGCATATTTTTTATGAGGATGCACCGAGCCAAACCAGTTTATGACTTTTGATTGCTAGAATGCAAGTAATTTCACCGACACGTTTTTTGAAATTGTAAGTAAAATTGAAATGGCGGATTTTTATGCTTTATTTTTGTAAGTCTATTTCTTATGTTGTCATCATACTTAATAATCAATCTAACGTCATAGATTTGAGTTTTTTGGATTAACATGAATTTTTTATAACTAAAATTTTGCAAAAATTCATAAACTTTTGAAACTGTTTTAAACGGTTTGCAACTAATCAGGACTGACTGCTAGAACATCAAATTATTTACCAAAATTAGATAAATTTATTGTGGGAACGAATTTACACGTTTCTGGCGGTTTCACGAACAAACCTAAAAATTTCGCTTCTATTTCGACACAAAAATATCACGTTGTTGATAAGTATTCCTACAATCTCAATTTTAACTGTTTTTTTACTCAATAAATCGACTTAGTGAAAACGTTGATACAGAATAATCTGAAAAAATTCAAAGCGTGGTTTACGACTATTAAAATTTTTAGTTTTATTATTCTTGTCGTAATCTTGGTGAAAGGAAAGTTAATTTTTTTAAGATTCAAGTTTTTAATTTCGTAAAATTAAAATAATTGCTTAATTTTAAAATAAAAAGCGGGGTATAATTTACTATAATATTTTAAGAACAAAACAAGTTTAATGGGACAATGGTTAAATAATAATTATTTAATTATCTAAATTTGTAATGTCCTGTAAAAAAATAAAAATAAAAACACACTGATATCCTAACGCTGCTCTAGAATAAAGTGCCATGAAAATTTGATTCATGTTATTACACGTGATCAAAAGTCTCACAAAATTTGGGTCTTACTTAGTTCGTTTCCCTACAAAGTTTATTTACGACGTACGCCATTACTTCCGCAAAAAAATGCTAAAAGTTGTCTTTATTTTTATAAACACTAATATTCGATGTTCAGATTCTTATTTTGTTTCAGCAACTTTGATGTCGTTGACCGCGCAAAAACGCATCTTCAACTTTGGTTATGATTAGGAACTTCTTTCTTTGCTGTATTCATGTCGGCCAACTTGTTATTTATTCTGCTAGCTTAAAAACTTTTCCTAGCAACAGGTAGCAAAACTATGAAGGTGATTTAATCTCATTACCTTAAAATAAACTCACTTTTTTATTAATTTTCTCAAGTGGCATATATTTACATTATAACATATGAACATCTTGTTTATTTGGAATCAACAATAGTTACCTATATTTCATCAAAATTTTGGAAAGAATTTCCGTAATAACGACTTAAATAACTGTAAATAATTCATTTGCAATTAAAGTTTCTCGCTAAATACAATAATAATTGATTCAAAGTTATAGTTTTCAACCAAAACTAACGCTAATTTCTTTGGATGCAAATGAATGCTTTTTTGAGTTGCAAATACTAATTCATTTAGAGCTAATTGTTTTTCCTATTCCAGGATCCAATTAAATCGAATTAATACAGAACGAACGTCGATACTTAATTAATTCGTCGCGCTAGGCAGCTGTTCAAAAGTATGCTCAGTATTCAGGTGGCATTTTTAGCCAGGTGTTGAAAAATGTGACCACAGAATAAAATGTTATAATTTATAATTAATAAACTCGTGGGTGGTAGGTCCAATAAAAACATTATCAAAAGAAACTTATCGGCTCGTTTCTACGAATAACACACCTACTGTTGACATAGCGCAAGTAAAGGAAGTCACTACTTTCATAAAAAGGTGATAACTATTCATTACAACAATCACAGTTAAAACGTCCGCTCATTGCAGATAGTGTTTCCTTCTAAACCAGAAGAGTTGCATTGTGCAACATACAATTAAACTGCATATAATTTAATCAAATCTGTAAGATATAACAAGTTTAGAATCGCAAGACTTTCCTTGTTAGTAGTCTATTATATGTAATGTTCTAACTCAGATTATTATGCCTAGTTTTCTTGGTCATTTTCCTATTTTCTATGCATTTTTTTCAACAAAAACCCGTATTTCTACCAAAAAATAAAAAAACATTGAATTTAACTTTTTACCCTGATTTTTAACCCTAAGTTCTAACTCAGATTTTCCCAAATCATCAATTTTTTTAGGAAAATGAGTCGATTTTCAAGTTTTGTCGTTAAAGTTTGATGAGTTTGGAAAAACAGCCCATTGAAGTCGGTTCAAAAACACAAAAAATTGAGAAAATGACTTGTTTTTAGGCTTATTTTATCTACTGAAACATCATTTTTTTATAAAAACTACCGCATTTTTTATAGTCTTTTTAAAAATGTGAGCCAGATTTTTATGCTAAAAATAAGGAAAACTATTCTGATTTCTACGATTTCTTAAAAATGTGAGCCAGACGTAACAACTGAATCTGTGGTTTTTGTTGACAAAAAATGACTAAGAAAAGAGAAAAATGACTAAGAAAACTAGGTATAATAATCTGAGTTAGAACATTACACATATCAGACTAGTAAAGATACATAACTCAAAATAATACTATAATTTATTTTCATTCTTGTGGTCAAAAATGTCTGGAAGTTAAAAAATACTTATCAATTTATTTGGAAACAAGGTAATAAAAAAAATAATACAGCCCAAATGATCAAACATGTGTGGTTATCTCTTAATTTTTTGAAATTGACGTGTGAGCAACCCACATCTTACTTTCAAACTGATAAATGTATTGATAAAATCAACGTTGTTTAAACAATTATCAGGAACATCTTGTTTATGTGATGTTATTTGTCCTTCACAAGATAATTTTTTTAACAACTCAAACTCTTCTTTACAGGAATAACTTAAAAAACTTGACTTTTTATTTTAAATTGAATTGTAGATAATGTTCTTCTTTAAATTTATGGATATAAACTTTTCCAAGCAAACAAACATTACAAACATAATACTTTTACTTTAATCAAAATAAATTACATTTCTCAACCCTATTATATTTTAAGTACAAACTAAAAAATTATAATTTCATTCCGTACAGATTCCTTGATACCTCTGTAATAGAGTCCCGCATACGAGGTAGATTTGCGGGCTCGTCAAAATCCTGAACAGGACAGACGCAATCATTAGGAACATATTCCACAATTGCATACACCTTATCATACGTGTAGGTCTTGTGCGCTGCATTCATTCCAAAAACATTTCTAGTTATATTATAAAATAATTTCTTTAATTCGTCGTCGTTGTCGGGCCACGGCAATGAGAAATCATTGCCGGCTTCACCTGGTTCAACATAATCTGGAGTTCGGTCTTTCAATTTGTAGTAGACCTTCCATACACACGGTGGTTGGATATTTTGCTTCAGGGGTATGATGTCCTCTACTGTCACGTCTTTGAAACACCAGCGTAGAAAAAACTTCTTGGCGTTGTCTATTTCCTCTTCAGGTACACAACCAAGGTACCAGGGTAATTGGTCTAATTTATTTATACATTAAAAGACAAACAGACACATATGTATTAAAACTTACTGTTTCCAGAATTCGGATAATTTGCAGCTAATGTTTCTCTGGCAGTCATACTACTTAAAATGGCGGACACGAGACTTACGCGCGGGAGCATAGGCGTGGAGTAGAGAGGATAGAAAAAGGGGCGCATTGGTTATTATTCAAATAATCTTTTGGTTTTTAAATGAAATATGAGAAATGAATTAATTAAGAAACGATGTTAAACCAATTCATTTAATAAAATTTTCGGTTGTTCCAAAGTACCTAAATATATTGAGACAATGAATAAAGTACTAAAATAAAAATTTTCTTCAACAATTAAAAATAAGAGTTATCATAATTACAGTTAATTATTTCCGTGATAAAATATATGAAAATGATCATAAACGATTAATTTGTTTTATTATTTGATCGATAAGCCCACATTTAAATTCGAAAACTGTCAAGTCAAATTTATCAGATTTAACTAATGTATTCGAAATATCATCAAATTCATAATACATTTTGTCTTTTAAAAAATATAAATTTCTATATCTGAATGCTCTGCTTATATTTGGAGGTATTCGAGCAAATAATTCTGAAATAAGGCCATTTTTCTTTGATCTAAACAAACACTCATCAAACTCAATGTACAAGTCTTTATCATAAAATATATATGTTTTTCCAGAATAAGTTCTAAATATTGCATCAATTCTTTTTCCTAAATTTTCAATAGATTGACCATTATATCCACTTTTAACATTAAAACTTGGAAAATCAATTAAATAATATAAATTTTTAACAACTATTAAAACATCACCTGAAGGTCTTTGATAAATATGTGAAATTTCTTGAAAACCATCTGGCAAAAAATATAAATAATCTTTAATAAATTTCGGTTCTTTACCATAAGTCATGTCTTTTAAATTGACTAACCAAACATATTTTTTATAAAAAATATACATATGATGATTTGCAATTAAGAATGTATCAATTTGTTTATTAAAATCACATAAATTACCGAATATACCTTCGACATCGGCTTCACCTCTAGGCTGGCCTTCAGGGACGCTTTGCCTTACAGTAGGTTTAACTGTTGTCGTTGTTGTTGGTATTAATTCATATTTTAATCGTTCAGGTCTTCAGATGCCCACATATCGTCTTGAGTTAATTTATCAATATCACCTTTATAATAGGCGTACATAATTGAATTATTATTTGCAGAATGTTCAGTACCTAATGTGTGTCCGATTTCATGTAATAATACTGTATAAAAATTAGTTTGGCCATCAGGTGTATTGCCTGATTCACCAAAATACCAATTTTCTGATTTATCAAAATGAATTCCAGGACATTCATCATTATTATCACCGTGAATTATTATTATGTTGAAACAGCGTATTAGAAAATGAAATAAGTATGTCCGGTTTAACGCTATTGTAATTAAACTTTAAATTTGAAACAGATTCCCATTGATCAAAGGCTTTTTGTGCTAATTCTTTCATTTAGTTTGTAGCTAACGAAAAATACCATTTAAGACTTGTTTTATTCAATTTTTGATAATAAACTCTATAAGCTGTTGGATTATCTTTGACACCACATCTAGGTTTACTGATCAAAGCAAGTGTTTCTTGATTTAATGTTCCATCAGTTGGTAAATTATAGAATTCTTGAAACCTTAATAATGCCTCGACTTCGCCTTCGTATTGAGTTAATGATGAACTATTAGTAGACGCAGATGCTAAGTAACCAAATTGTTCTAAATAACTTGTAATATTAACTTCTATCTTCGTCTTTGACTCTGGCTTGGTCCTACCAGACTTCACAGTAGTGAAAAATAACAAAATAATAATATATTTCGGCGAAGCCCTAATGCGCGAACCGTATTTCATTTATTAAAGTAAATTTTCTACACTTCCAAATTCAGGAAGTTTTCAAAAATATTTATAGTGCATAAACAATCTTCATATCTAAAATTGAAGAGCATATGTTCTCTTTCCATGGTGATTTTTTGTTTTTTTTTTCAAGAAAGTGTGAAATAGCGTCATATAGCTCATTATTTTTTTGTGAATCTGAAAATAAATCAACATCGGATAAATATAACTTCAACTTTCCATCCAAAATTAAGAATAATCCATTATCTGATTTACTTATAGAAGTTATATCATAGTACTTATTAGCCTTTAAATCAAATAATTTAATTTCTTTTGGTTCTGTCATCGTCCTCGACTCCGGGATTTTTAAATCTCCTCGTGAACCGTCTTTGACTTGTGTTCCGCACCCTTTGGTGAAGTCTGGGCTGGCCTTGCCAGTCATTTATTACAATACAAAAATCATCAATTACCGTTTAAGTGAACTTTTTCTAGGTATTTCTCTCTGGGAAAATAATTTAAATTACTGACAAATTCCTCTTCACGTATATTTTTTTTTTTTTCATTTATTTTATCAGCCTTATATAAATGCAATAACTGTCTATAAAATTTATAAATCAACTTATATTCTTCAATTCTTTCTGATATTTTTAATCTCTTATCTAATATTTCTATAACTCCTGCACCAAGAGATAAACAAACTAGTGGAGGAAGGGCTAACGACGATAATCCCGATGCACTAAATAATAATTTACTAATAGATAATCCGATTCCAATTTTATAAAAATATATGTAACTTTTTCTGCATACATACAAGCGTTTTTGTAGATATTTTTCCATTTATAACATACAAATATTGAAATAGCATTTCATTGAATTCGCCTTCGCTTCATGAGTGGACTATGTCCACGATTTTTTTCTTATTGAAACTACACGGTATCTGTTTAAAAGAATATAATATATCATAAAAATCTTTACCTCTGTTTACATTAATTATTACGTATATACAGTAATAACCACATAAAACAGAAGAATTCATTTGCAATTGTGTGCTGTTCCATGCAATATTTTTTCCGCTGCTTAATAAATATGTTTTAATTTTTTCTTGTGGAGAAATACCAAAACTGTCAAAATATAAAATATTTCTTAAATATGGTTTGTTTACAAAACACACCCAGTGTGAGCCGTAACAATTAGAGGGTTGAAAATTAATTATGCCTGATTTTCAGTTTATTTTCAATTTCCTCTCTTCTTTCTCTTGATGGAACTATTAAATCATCATCTACTTGTAATTATTTTAATAGCTTAAGATTTGTAATTTTATTTTTTAAAAATGTTTTACCTTTATGGATTTGACCGTTTATAAAATCAATCAGTTCTTGTTTAGATGCTCTTGAATATCCTATTACTTTAATTTTTTTTATAAACTCATATAATTGAGTTCTGGTTTTATTGTTTATATTTCTTTGAAATTCTTTTATATATCTTTGTCGGCGTTTCAAGCTTCTAAGTTGAGCTTCCATTTATATAGGAAAAATTTGTTTAAATAATTTTATTAACAAATTTTTTGTTAAAAAATATTTTAGTTAATCAGTGAGTGCCATTCCAATTTAAGATGTGCATCCATCTGTCTTCTTCCTATTGGTCTTTTACATTTAGGACATGGTCTTTTTTCATTATTTGTAAAATATTCTGCCCAGCACTTCTTACATATCGATTGATGTGCGTCATTAAGTTTATTATTAAAAAAATAATTTTCTAAAGTCTTCAGTTTTACATTTTATACAAATCTTGGTATAGCACTCTTTACATATAGTTTGTTTACCACATTTAAATTTTCTAGTTTGAAAATAAGTATTATTACTTTTTTCAATATTACATTTACTACAAATACTTGAATCTTGGTGCGGATTTCTTTTTTTTTTTAACTCCAACATTCTTTGCAAGTTGCATGATGCCCATCTGAATGATTCTTATTCCTATAATAATTTTCTAAAGTCTTTTCAGATTTACATTTTGTACAAGACTTCGATTGATTATTATCCATTTATTTATCAAAATTTTTTGTTAGTTATATAATGACTTGATAATGATGGGTGAGCAAAGTATTTTTTAAATGATAACAAAAATTTTTACGGAATTCGATTTTTAAAATTTCCAAACCAGTTTGATCTTCCATTTTTATGATTCAATGCTAGATATTTCTATATTTGTTTGATGCAAACTAATTGGTTTTCTTAGTCATTTTTCTATTTTCTTAGTCATTTTTTGTCAACAAAAACCACAGATTCAGTTGTTACGTCTGGCTCACATTTTTAAGAAATCGTAGAAATCAGAGTAGTTTTCCTTATTTTTAGCATAAAAATCTGGCTCACATTTTTAAAAAGACTATAAAAAATGGGGTAGTTTCCATAAAAAATTGATGTTTCAGTAGATAAAATAAGCCTAAAAACAAGTCATTTTCTCAATTTTTTGTGTTTTTGAACCGACTTGAATGGGCTGTTAAAAATCAGGGTAAAAAGTTAAATTCAATGTTATTTTTTTATTTTTTGGTAGAAATACGGATTTTTGTTGAAAAAAATGCATAGAAAATAGGAAAATGACTAAGAAAACTAGGCATAATAATCTGAGTTAGAACATTACATATAATAGACTACTCTTGTTATACCTTCACGCTATGACTTAATTACAGTTACATAACTTGATGTTTTCACATTTATTCAAATTGGTGAACTTCCCACTTAAAATAAACGCGCTGTTAGGTTTTTGTTCACTAATTTAACTAATTTTAATGCATACCGTCGTCCGTTTTCACATGAAAGCACGTGACAATAGTACATAATAAGTATAATTGCAAGCGTTAACCTTCATTGTGTAGCGAACTTTATTGTTTATGCTTTCATTGCTTTCTAAGTGTTTGTTGAATAAAAACTTCTTTGTTTCAGACTTCTAAGATGGGACAAAATGTGATAATGATAAGTAACTAAAGAAAGTCGTTCAACAACAATGGAGAACATTTACCAAATAAAAATTCGGTCCAATCCCAACACTCGGGATTTGTATCCATCTGAACGAAGATACTCATCATCCATTGTCCTAGGCTTCAGTATAATTTTTTTGGCTTTGGGAATAACATCTTCCTTAATGGGAACTCTAGTTGTAAGAAGAATGACAACAAATCGTACTCATATAGAGACAGTTTTTGAATATCAAGACTCCAACGACACCGAAGACCAACGGCTTCTGAAGCGAGTCGAGGAAGATCTGTTATACCATCATAAAAAACTGAGCCATACTCTGAACATTCCGGCTATTGTTTCCGCAGGTTCCTTTGTCATGTCTTTAGGACTTTTTTTAGCTGGGTTAACAGGAATAGTAGCATGGAAGCAGTGGTACATTGATAATAACATCACGTGGTTTTTCCTCTCATCGTGTTTTTCTTCAGTGACATCATCAATTTCGTTTTTATTAATCTCTTTGAGCATAATAGACGCAGGGGATCTGCTTTATAATAAAACACCCCCAATTAGCTTAGGGTTGACTGCGAATATTTTTATAACATCCCTTTTAGGGTTGATTTGGTCTATTGTTGCGACCAATGTAGCTTTTAAAGGGATGAAAAATAGTTATCCTGACGATATTGTATTGTCCAAAAGTGGAAAAGGTCGCGTTGAAGTTAATACAGTACGGAAAGGTAATAAAATAGCGAAAGTTGTACCTCCGGATATTTTGGATCATTTTCCGAAAACTGGAAAACTGGCCAAGTTATTCCCGAAGAATGAGAATAATGGAGGTTTACCCAAGGCTGAAAGTAATAAAGAGTATGAAGAAAGGGTTAAAAAGTTTTTGTCGGGGGAAACTGATAGTTATAATAAGAACTGAAATTTTAGCTTTATAACTTAACAGTGTTATTTGACATTTTGTAATTTTTTATTAGCTTTAAGGGTGGTACTACGTTAGTACATACTAAGTATTCTATTTATAATACAACGAATTTAATTTATATAAACAAAGACTTGGCAAAGTAAAAATGTGAACTCTTACTGTTACCATTTTGACCTGCATTTCAGCTACTTTCTACAAAACCACAAGCAGATGTAATAATGAAAGAAACCACAAGAGACTATTTAAGGCGACCAAATCTAACACAAAGTTCTCCTACATTTTTTTCTTAATTTAATTGATAACGTGCAATTACTTGAGTATAAGAAATAAAATAACTGGATTTGAAAAGTTCGATTAACCAACTTTTAACAAATCGACTCTCCTAAACAAAATCAATTGAAAATTAATTTGTTTTTATACTTAAAAGAACTTCTATTCTTTAATTTCATTCTTGCCTAAAATGGCAGCAACTTTTTGTCAAACTAATTTTATTGTTAGAGTTTGTAAAAAAAATGTAAAAAATCACGAACCGTCGCGCTAAACTAGAAATAAGTAAATCCATTTTTTAATACTTTTTAAGCTTATTAAGCAATGCTTAACTAATTTAAACCGTATTTTTAAAAAACAGAATAATGAATTATTTCCATATTTGTTAAAATAGAAGTACTCTCTATAGCCTAGCATGGCAGTCTGAGAAGCTTTAGTAAAAATTATTATTTATTTCAAGTACTTAATAATACACGTAATTATTGCAAAATTTACACTTTTACTTTTTTTCTACTAACTGATAAAAATATTTTTAAATGTCGAAGTCATTGAAATATTTTCTTTCTAAAGTTGGAATTTATAGGTCCAATATCATTAAAAAGTAAAAATATAGAAAGCTCAAGTTTAAAATTTAATTAAAAAATGAAAAACAAGAACAATCTCTATACATGACACTCAAGTAAGAAATGAAAATCTACAATTTGAATTAGGTAATTATGGAATTATGTCCAAATCTATAAATAAATTCCACAGTTCCTCTGAATTTGAAGTTCCTAACACTAGCTGAAAACAAATATTAAGTATGTCTATATGTCGTTACATAACTTTCGTTATGGGGTTTCTTGTTCTTTTGCCATACGTTCTCCAAAGCTTTCCTCTATGCCTTTTTTCTTTTGGTACCAATTCTAACAAATGTTATTCTTGAGTCTTTTTTTGGAATTTTTTAATAACTTCCTAGATTGTTTCTCCAATGTTTGTTATTTGTAACACTCGTTCATTTGATATTCGTTTTTCAAGAATGACCTTCTGAAGATATTCATTTCAACTGCGGTTGTTACGTTTTTCTATTTATACATTTTGAACAGTGTGGGAAAGACACAGCCATCCTTGTTTGAGTTTTTAATTCCTAGAGATATTTTATATTCTAAATTTATTTCAGTTTTACTATCTTCATAAAGTCAGTTGTAATTAATGGCATTGGTTGCAGAGGCTTCCATAACTTCCTCAATATACGCTTTCTAATTGTTTATAAATAGTAAATGAACGTTTTTATTAGTTTATTTTATTTATTTTTTTTACATAATCTTGTTAAGGACAAATATATTGTCTCTGCAGGATTGCCGGTACGGAATCCTCCATTTAGAACCTATAAAAAATACCATTTTTAGTGGCATTAGGTGTATATAAAAGCTAAGTGTATGTACATTTTTATGGTTATTAACGAATCTTAAGACTCAATTTCTGCTTATCAAACAACAATTTACAACTGTATAATATTGCGTACAGTTCCAAAATTTGGTCGAATTTTGACATTTGGACCTCAGGTCTAAGATAAACAAAGTATAATTGCTATGCTACGATAGTTCTCCCATTTTTGCTTTTCATTTTAAATTATGTATCTTTTGCATCTCGAAGAAGGTTGTTTTACCAATCTAAATGATTTTTATGGTCATTTTTTGTTGTTAGTTTGACTTTAATACACTCTTGTCTACTGTTTTTCTGTTTTTTTTTTAACACTTGATTAATTTCTTTGTGTTCCGATGTTATTTCTAATATTTCACCTTATATGTTTATATATTTGTGTTTTATGTTAAGTAATTTTTTATACTTTTTCCATTTATCCAGTGAGATGAGGTAAAAGTTAGATTTCTTTTCTGAACTTACATTACCACATTATCTTTACTATTTATCTATTTCCGGTAAGCTTGTTTTTTTTATTGATTTATCATTATTAACCTTTGTCCCACCACCACTTCGTTCTTGACTTCACTCGTTTATTCCAAACGTTTTAGCTGCCTCGGGCTTTGAACATTTGACATTCTTTCTATGTGTCCCAATCAAATCTTTATGTTCTGATCTTTAAAACGAGCCAACTTTATGCCTAAGTTTTCATGTGGATTTGAAACGTAAATTCTCAAAAAAAATAAAAAAATTTAAATTACTTATTTTTTCCTTCTCCAAATTTTAATTGTATAGTTGTTCGTTTCAGAATGACTCAGGACTCAACTGAAAGTGTTTACTGTAACGCTTCTCTAAATAAATCAAATTACAACTGATACAGACCCGGTAAACTTTCATTACTAATTACGTGATGTAATTAGGAGTTTGATTTATTACCAGAAATGCGTGTTAGACACTATAGATTAGTTACCAAAGTCCGCTTTGAATTGACTTTTCGTAAATTAGATCACTTTAATGTTTAAAATTTGGAGAAAAAAAAAACATTTGTTGGGTACCGTAAAAGAAAAGCTGCTTGTACACCCAAAATAAAAAAAGAAAGTGGTTATGCTGACTGGATTGTTGCAAAAGTAGTCTTTAGTATTGGAATAATCTATGAAAATTTCTTCAGATTTTGGTTCTTGACCAGACATAGTATCCCATATAAGTTTCCGAAAATTTTGTGTGGAGTACAATTTTTTACAATTCTTCTCTGGCAATAGCTTTCCTAACTATAATAAAAGACTTCCTTGCAATGGTGACACAGAAAAATTGTTCGTGTATTCCCATCACAGCAATGCTGCTGTTGGTAGGAACGATTTACACTTCCGGACCAAGTCTCTGGAGTCAGGCACATATTAATTAAAATATAAAGATTAAAAATATATTGGTCAAACAAGAAAATAAATTTTTAAAAGATTTAAAGTTCATCTAGTTCATATCAAATTTGCTAGATTCGAAAAAGCATGTTTTAGGAAAAGACCACAAAGCAAGTTAGAATCACATAAAAAATATTTCTATACTAAAACTATGAAGTCATGAGTAGAGATAAAAAATAAAGCAAAAAAATCAATAACTGTGTCAAATATATCAATTTGTTTTCTATTTATCAAAGGTTTAAAAAATTTTAGAAAATGGACTATTGTTAAGTCTGTTTAGTAAGTTTTTGGTAAAATTTTGGATTTTCAAAATTAGGTCCGAATTTTAATAACGGTGTTATTGTTGATGCTAAGTATCTACTTAGTCTTAAAGATAACTAAGTATGATACCACCGGACTTAATCATAAATTTTACATTTTTACCTCGACGCACTCAAAATTTTCAAATTTTTACTGTTTCAATTGCATATGTGACCTTTCAATGGATAAATAAAAGTTAAATTTAAACATACCGTTCAATTCGTCATGACATATTCAGTGCGGAATAAAACAAAATTTATCGTCACTGAGGCGTAACGTTGCATTTAGTTTACACTGTCTCTTATTTAAGCCCATTTTTCACTGCTAAAACTCACGTACTTAAACATATACTTAGCTCTTAAAAGGTTTGAAATATTTGTTAAAATTTGAGTATCTACATCATGTGGAAACACAAGTAAGAATATAAAATAATAAATTTGATAAGTGCTAAAATAGAAACGCAATGTTTTTTTTTATTGAAAATGTAAAATATTTCGCATTTAGATTTGCCACTTAAGTTGAATTGTTTGGCATGACAAAAAAGTTCAAGATTGAAACGACATACATTTTTTGTTGGAGGTATTTAGTTCACAGCTTGTAAAAGAACGGCAAACACCTTTTTAAAAAAGTTTATTGCTTTTTAGATCGTTGTTAGTGAAAAAACTGCAACTTCCTCGAATAGAAGAGCAGCAACCCTTTATACAATCACTCCAATACACCCAATGTGATCTAATCTCCTTTATTAAACCACTCATAGATTCAGTTGTCCAGAGAAGAGTCAGTCTTTGAGGACTAATTGTTTTAATACCGAAGTCTTGCGGACGATCCTAAATGCTCACAGGGTTTTATAACTATTTTTGTTTCTTTTTTACTTAACAAAGTTGCATCACAAAAACACTTGAGATTCATGTGAAAGGTAATTTTCTGGAACAAAAAACCATCATTGCGTGACCCATTGTTAAATTCATTTAACTGATAAACTGTTTTGGCTTTACTGCAGAAGTTTCATTTAAGCTATACATTAAAAGTCAGGTCCCTATTAGGTATAACTTTTATTATATAAAATGACCACTAAAGAAAACACTCGTTAGTTAAATGTGTGGGTGAAACAAGTGTTTATTGGTAACGCCATATTAGATCAAAAAAAAATTTTTGGAGAAATTACCAGTTAACACAAAACAACAAATGAAGGTTGGAAAAGCTGTGGCAAACTTATGAACAAAAGTGACTGAAAAAGAATCATTCTTTCAAAATGTTTGTTTTATAGTGACAGTAAATATAGAGTACGGATTATGAATTTAATAAAAAAGTATTAGTTCTTAATTTCTAAAACTAAATTTCTTTAATTATTTCATAAATAAAAATACTACAATATTTTAAGTTCTCTAGTTATGCAACCCAAAATACATACTACTGAAAATTAAATGATAAAACTACTCCAACAATATTCTACCTGCATACATTAAATAAAAACATAACTTTCACAATGCACAAACAAATGTTACCAACAACAAAACGTTGTAAAAATACCCGCATCACTAGTAAAAAAAGTCGTAAAGAAATTACGACGAAGCCTCAAAATAAAACCAATGTACCTATAAGGGAACTTCACGCTAATTTTAAATTTCTACAGAATATTCGAAAAGAAAAGAAAATAAAAATACAGAGCGTTCAAAAAGAAAACAAATCGCGTGCTTTGCACGTATGTATTTTTTGTTGCATTTCGCACAATGTTTTATTAATAACAATAATCATTAATCGCAGAAAACAAAAGTAAATTTGTTGAAATGATCGAATTAGTTTTTACTCGATTGTCGGCGTCTGAGTTTAAAACTGTTGTTCAACAAAATTTCACTACGACGTGTCCGAAAAGTTAGAACGCCTGCTTCGATTTGGACTTTCTGATCACCTGTATTCTTCGTTATTTTTTTTAACATTAGCTATAGGAATTTACGTGATAAAAACATTGTTTTGTATTGAGTTTCTTGTTAGAGAGAATTTTCGGACAAAGTTTCAGTTTTTTGTTGTAAAATCTAAAATTTATAAGGTAGAAGAATAAATATTGAAAATTGAGTTTTAATTCTAGGGAACAATTAGGTATGTGTGAGGAAGCAGTTGGTCGCCCCTTTCTAAATTGTGAAAACGTGGGGCAAAAGGTGTAAAAATTCGGAAATAACTTTTGGTTTATTGTCTTATCATCACAATAGACCTTAACTGTGTGTACATACACAACAAATGCATTAAAAATACATACATCATTATAAAAATAAATGTATCCTGTGGAATGCTAAAGGCGTCTTTTATTCTTATCACTACTGATGTCTCCAATTATATTGGTTCTTCTGTAAAATAGATGTGATTCAAGGCCTCCAAGGTACTGATTCTTTGTTTAGGATCAAATGTTAACATTTTCTAGAAAACAGAAATAATAAAAATAAACTAGCGCTTGTACGAAAAAATGTACTTACTGTAAGCAAATCATGAGAGTGATCGTCCAAATTCTGAATGATTTCTTTGAGATTAATTCCTTCTGTATTGTCAAAGGATTCCCAACTGATAGCAACACTGTTGTCAGGCCAATCATGTTTGGAGGGTTTTCCTAAAATTCTGGCAACCACAAAATACAACCAAAACTGTTCGAGTATCCTTACCGTAATATTTTACTTAGCTGGTCACTCTCAGAGGTGCCACAGAAAAGTGGCTTCAAACTGAAGAGTTCTGCTATTATGCAACCAATCGACCAAACGTCAACTGGAGTTGCGTATGGCACTCCTAATAATACTTCAGGTGCTCTGTACCACAGAGTTACAACAACCGAGGTCAGCCTCATTTCAAAATCGTACGTTTTTGCTAACCCAAAATCAGCAATTTTAATGTGACCATCATTTGTAACTAACAAGTTCTGTGGCTTCAAATCTCTATGAACTATACGATTACTGTGTAAAAAATCTACTCCTCTAAGAATTTCCTGAGACATGTTTCGAATCTGGAGTGTTGAAAATCCTCCACGTTTTGAAAATTTTTCTATATACAGAGCCAGATCCTGGTCAACGTGTTCAAAAACTAAGTACATTAACAATCCACGTTCTGTTTGTACACCATGGCAGACATCTAAAAGTTGTACAATGTTGGGGTGATCATGTGAATTGAGCTGTTTTAAGACTCCAATTTCACGAAGAGTATTCATAGGAACTCCATCTTCTGTTAAGGGCACACAGATCTTCTTCAAGGCCACAATTTTGCCTGTGGTTTTGTGCTTGCCTTTGTACACAATGCCATGGGCACCTATTATTTCTATCTTAGTTCAAGTTAAATGGTTGAATACTACATACCTTGGCCTATACTGCCCATTTGGTAATACTGTGTCTTCGCTGGAGGCATTTTTGTGGCCTCATCACTGGAATCGAAATGACATAATTAGAAGAATATCAAAGTAGCCTGCTGTCATGTCAAGAGTTCATGTCAAACTAACCTAATTCTACATTTGCAACAACGTTTTGAATGTAAAAATTACAGTTTACTGGTTTCGTGGAAACTGTGTGGCATTTAAAAGTCTTGAAAGTTTACAATTATGGTTTATAAACATTTAAAATTTAAATGGCTAGCTCCCACACGGTTTCCGTTTATGTAAAGGGGCATTGAACGGGACAAACGATTAAAGAAACAACGTGTTGTTATTCTATAAAGATTACGAGTGTCGGGTCTTATAAATTAAAGATCTCGTGGAATCCCACGATAATTTAACCAATTCTACAATTTACTATTAATCACAAACTGGAGATCAATAAATTTACTACACTATAAATGTTTATAATAATTTAAATAACATACAAAATAATTGTCTTAACTGGAACACACTGAACCACAACTGTTGCTTTCGTTATTTCTGTTTATTTGAGGGTGACGGACGAGGTTAAGACCGGCGCACACGATGTGCAGCGCAAGAATAGTAAGAGGCAGGTGTGCACACCGTTAGTCTTAACTTATCACGAGAAAAACCGTTCAAGTATCGAGATAAGAATGACAAACAGTACGAAAAATTTCTGTTGGTGCATAAAGCAACGAATGTAGAACGTAAAAGTACAGGGAATAAAGATAAGATTCAAAATAAATTTTGTTGGGAGTCATGGCCCCATTATGACGTAGGATTTGAAATGGCAACCAACATATAGTTTTTATAACCGACATATGAAATTTGTTATGCATTTAGACAGTGATCTGCTATATGATTGTCTTAAATATGTCAGTAATTAGCATAGTTAACAATGTGTGCTTACTTTTAGTAGACTCTTTGCTAAGGACATTTTACAACAAAAAATGTATTCACATAATTACTATACTTAAAAATTCGAACTAATTTTTAAAGCATAAAATAAAAAAATATAACCTTCTTAGAATTTCGTTTTTAATACGTGTATAAGTTAGACAGAATGGAAGTTTTTGTTAGTTCCATATTATTATAGTTTAATTTTGAATGTTTCAGGAATTAAACTAACCACCTTCCTATACTTTTGGTGATTTTTTTTATTTACTTGTATTAGTGAACCGATTAAGACCACTGATTATTATTAAATACATATTTTAATTACTTTTTGTGCACCTATAAATAGATATAAGTATACAATTTTAACTCTAACTTTATTTGTGACCTACAGTGCTAATTATCTCAAAATTGTGTATAATTAAATATGTTTCAAGCTGCTAAGATTTTAAGCTTGTATTTTTAGTCCACTTTCAGATAATAAATTTTTGTATACATATAAAGGTTTTTAAAGACATGATGTTTTAAAAAAATGTAAATATAAAGATTTCCCAAAGACCTAAAAAACAAAAACATATTTAGATATTTTGAGGATATTTAATTTATTTTTTTATGTTTTTGTCTTTGTTTTTATGTTCTCTCTGAAAATTTTTGGTGGAACAAGACACTAGAAGTTTAAGAAAATTAAACGTATTTTATAAATTCTGTGCACATTTTTATGAATTCAAAACATTTTAGAGGAACAAAGAATTCAAAAATTTAGTACTAAACACCCTTAAAAAATCAAAGATTTTGAAATTTGATATTAGATAGTGGATATTTAACTTCCGGTTGTAAATTAGTAGCCATAACGACAATTGTAACAATAATGGCAACTATAACATTGAACTATAATTGAACTACTACTAGCGCTAATTAACAATTAAAAAAGAGGTCCTAAGACTCTGAATCAATAAAAATTCAATAAAAATTTCGATTTTTTTAAACTAAACTAAAATTTAAACTTTAGAGTTCTGTCATATTCTGTAAAGTTTTTAGGTATTGTAAATACTAAACATATTTGAGAGCCGATTTTGGTTACCTAAGGGAACTAATTTAATCATTTTTGATGGACATTGTAGAAAAAAAAAGCAAACAAAAATTAAAAATTTATTTTATATTTGTTTTATATTTCTTCTAATTCTAGAATACCATTTTTGTATGACATAAATATCTACTTGTAATCTGTTATATATACGGAACAATAAATTTTGTCGAAAACGATTTGCTCTTTACTTCTACACACATATTTTTGGTATTAAAAAATTCGTCGCATAGTGTTTTGGCCCCTCTTTACAGTATTTCAACACCATTACTGTTAATTTAAAATGCACGTTCAACATTTTTCGTGTGCGCCAAGCCTAACATCTACCGGCGAAACAAGACATATGTTCTATAGTCGCCATTTTATACAGAAGAACATCTAATTTTTAGCCTTATTGGGTCGCTTCAACATAACTTATTTAAACTGTTCTACTGTTTAAGTAAGTGGCCATCACCCGGTGGTGTACAGGCACTCTTCTTTATCTTTAGTTATGTTACATTTTAGATATGCAATGGCCATTAGGAACTTTTACTGTAATGTAAACGATTTTGCGTATTAAATGAATGTTTGACATGGAAAACACAGAAATCAACAAAAATTAAAAACTGTCCACGCGGGTATACGTTTCTCTCACTTATCTACGACAGATACAAAAATTCTTGAAATGTTTTTTTATCAAATTTTGTCCCGTTTTAGACTTAAAATTTGTATCTAACAACGTTAACTAAATGCCGCATCAAAAACTATATTTTAAATTTAAAATTTTGAAATAAATATGTGGTTTTACTACTTTAATTTCGACTACCACCTTAAGTGTGATAAAAAAAACATAAAACAATTGTTATTCAATATATTAGAAGTGTAAAAGGTGCAGATTTCACATTCAACAGCAGTTACAGGAAAATTCTTCAACAACTTCCAATTTTTGCTTATAGATGGCGTGCAATTCTGCAACTGATTGAGCTTGTTTTGCCCATCAAGGTAAATTTAGTATGATACCTGCAAGTTATATTTAGGTACTACCTAATATAGAACTTGTAATAGATATATTATGTTTTTTTAATTAAACATCAAAAAACAGGAATATTTGAAACCAAACCAACTTCTTCTTCTATAAAATTAACATTAAGTATTGAGTTTCTTTTGGAAAATTATGTAAAATTTTATATGATCAATTGATCACAATCAAAATTTGTAGATACCTTGAAGCCGTTCTCTTCTCTAATGCCCAGTGGTGTACTACATCAAACAATGCTATCCGGTTTCCATATCCATTCATTTGAACACAAAGAATTTTGTGGTGAGACTCTAAATACAAGATTTTCTGGTCATATGACAAAATATATCTATATTTGGTCTTATTTTCTATTGTTCCTTTTTAAAGCGTTGCATCATGCATGTAATTTATTAATGAATGAAAGTTGTGGAGAAAACAGTGACTGTATTTAAAAGAAGAAACTAAAATGATAATCAACTGTAACTGTAACAAATAGCTAGTAACATTTTTATAGTGTTTTTATGTGTATACTAGATGAAGTATGTTTATCGCATTCTTCATGTTATTGTGTTTTAATAACATAACAGGCTAAATATAGGTTTTACCTCTTTCTTATAAGTTGTATTTATGAGATATGACCATTGTAATAACATTACATTTGCCAGTGGAATATTGTGCGGACATTAAAAAAAACAGTTAAAGAAAATGAAAGAATAAGAAGCATAATGGACGGTACTTGTATGGAGTTATTAAATAATTCATTACGAATGCATCCATATATGCATCCACGAAAATTACTATTTTTCGTGGATGCATATATAATATCACATTAATTTTTAATTATCTTCTAAAGATTAAGTAAAAAATCAAAGAAAGAAGTTTGTGGAGGGTAAATTTTCAATTTCAAAAAAATGAGTTACAAATTTTTATTTCAATTAATCAATTTTTCGACTAATAATTTAATGAAAAATCTTTTGGGAAACAAAACTTACAGTCATTCTGACAATGCAAATATCATATGGAGACATAATAAATTGTTAACTGTTATTTTCTAATCATAAATTTACAAGATAAAAATTCATTTAAGATGTAGTCGCGACAGAAAATGTGCTTACTCTAACTAATTTTTGACCCTGTATTTAAATACAGATCTAAGTATTGTTAAGCAAAAACTCTAGTGGAGCAGCAAAGTGTGAGGAGCAAAATCAGTGGAAGAAGTGAACTCTATCTCACAGTATTGAAAAAAAAAAGAAAAGAAATCGATATAATGATTGGGCGGCAGTGAACCACCGTTTATCTATGGAAACAAGGATCAAAATGAGATAACTTGCAGACATTTTATATTAACTGTTAGCTAAGCGTTGTTTAGTCGATTAGAATTTTTATTTCAAATTGACTGTGGTTACTGTTTAAGTACAGAATGTTTCAAGTAGTCATTGTTATCAACTTACGAATTTATAAGTTTTGTCCTAATTTTTATAGTAAAAAAGGTTTGATTACTTTAAAAAGTTCTTGTTAAAATGTGGGGGAAATTAAAAATTCTTGAAATTTTGAATCTGATTTTTTTTAACAATATTATTTTCGCTTACGTTTTTGGAAAATTCAACACACCTACGTTTTGGAAAACACAAAACACAAAACGTTTTAGTCAGTTTGTTGTTTTTATGATTATATTTGTTAAAAGTTAGAATAAATAAAATTTAGAAAGTGTGTAATTTCATCCACTTGGACATTAGAAGAACTCGTAAATTAGAATATATACCTTTGCATTTCTCAAAATAAGTTATTAAAATTTACTACTAATGCTAATACATTTTGCGATCTTGTAAATTAACTCACATTGGTACTTTTGCATAAACACGTATTATGTGTTATACTGTAATTAATAATCCGGTACATCATTATAACTAGAAGACTAACAGAATAAAAGAGAATTGAAAATTTACAGTTGACCTGTTGGAATTCTATGCTTATTAATTTGTTAAACATTACCGCTGCAGCTGTAAATCACTCCATGTAATTGACGCATATAATATATGTAATATTAACACATCTTGTTAAGCTCTATAAAGTGTCAGTTATGGAAGACTATTTTAATTTTCTGACTTTAGTCTTTCTAGTTAATCACATATTACTTATTGCATCTTCATTTAATTTTTTTATTGGTACCCCATCTGCGATTTCTTACTTATTTTTATTTCAATATTGTATTTCATTTATTGCCACGAAAGTATGACGGCAATAAAAGAAAATGCAACTCAATAGTGTAGCCATCCATGTTCACTGACTTCATATCAAATCGTTTCTATAAGCGCAATTTTGCGTCTACAAAAAAAGTAATAAAAGTCTCTTCGAGGGTCAAAAATATTAGCTTTATTCAATTTCTTTTTGCTTAACTTTTATTATGTAAATTCAGTTAGTCGTAAATTGTGATGCTGACAAGTTCAAGTGACTTTGAATAATGAAAAAATAGTAAAATGACAACGTCAACGTTCTACAAAAATCCTTTCTAAACATTTTTTAGATTAGCAAAAAGTTCACGTTGAACCACAAAAACCTTCTCTATTGTTTAATTATTATCGTTTTAATTAGCGCACAGGTCCAAAACAAATTAAACTTTCTCCAAGTGTCACTCTTTGCAGAAAGTATACACGGTAACCGCAAGTATTGGATTATGATATTAACATCCTGCAATATAGAACCTCTAGAACGCGGACGTCACGCTTTCAAGGAATAAAACAATACTGATGACAATATGTACAACTTAAAGGCAATTGATTACAAAATAATTGATAATGTAAATGATTGTTTATTCTTTGGACATGATTGGGGCTTTTCCTGGTGGAGAGTAGTACGCTGCGAACATACCTGTAAAAATCGACGTTTTTCCATCACTCAGTCATCGACTTATTCACCTTCCCCGGTTCTTTCGGGCCCCACCTGTCATCAAAGCAAGCCACATACCTCTTGAACGAGGTAGGTAATACACTGAAGTGTTCTTCACCAACGCGTCCCGTTATTCGACCAGTCTTCTGAAGAAAACGCTGTTGTGCATCGTCATCAAACTGTTGCGAAATCTTCGAAAGAAAATTACGGTGTTTTGTGAAAATCTCGGAAAAGTGACTTCCGTGAAAGAAAGCAGTAACCTCTTGGACATAAAAAAAAGAAAGTAAAATATTATTTCAAGTGGTGTTGTGGTTAACAATTATAGAAGACTCCGGATGACCTAAATAACCGTTTCTGACAAACACCGGGTCCCACGGTTTCATTGTTAAGAAAATAACGTGTGTGTCCCTTTACCCTAAATTTGCTCTTCTGATTGATCGTTTTATCAAGTGCCAAAGGGTGATTGGAAATGACCCCCGATAAGAATTATTGCCTGGATTAAGTGTTATTTTCGTTTGAGGGTTGTTGATTAAACCGGCTAAATGTGGTGTGATGTGATTGACCTGTGACAACATGGCTACATCAAATTCCAGCTGGTTTGCACTGAAGCATGGAGTTTTTCTGCTGGTGGCTTTCCTCTTCATTGTTGAAGGTAAGCATGGTACTTCCAGGATGTGTCATCTTGTGAAAGCGGATCCAGTGACGTGTGGGTATTCACGAAAATTTCACCGATGCTTATGAATTTTATCATCCAATTTAGGTTTTAACATAAAAATTAATTTAATGCATCCGGTTCATAGGGGTATTCATTATATGCAAACAGAGTACAACGAAACGAGAGTAATCGGTGAAAGCGTCGTTGTGATTGAAATGAGTAAAAAAATATTGGCCTTAATCCTGACTTGACTATAATAGTGGAAGAAGTGGTGAACAAATTAAAACAACCAAAAACACATGTCATGCTCGCTTTCTTTATTTCCTTTTCTTACAACGCTCCATTAATTGTGTAGACCTGGTTGAAGACTCTTGGTGATTTATTTGGGACCGATCATATCGTTAATAAATGTCTCATTTCTTGTTTTATTTAAGAAAAAAATACAAAATACAAACAACTGTTGCCAAACTTTCTACATGACACATTTTCCTATTATCAGAAATTTTGTTTCACTCACGATCTGTGGTTTCGTGACTGAAATTTCTTGTTTAAGTAATTGGGTCAGTTTAGAACTCCCAAGCTGCAAATTATGTACACAAAGAAAATAAAGAGCATTATTAACAATTCAGAATTTGTTAATAAGAGTAGTTCTTGAGAAATATAAAACTATATGACAAATGAGATTATATTCATGTCAGGTGGGTTTACAATGCGGGTCATCATTGCAATGTTCATGCAATAAAATGTTTATATTGTTTGCAGCTTTCTGCAAGGTATTTAGTTGTTCTATCTCTTTTGTTAAATGTTTATGTTTATATTACTCAATAAATTAAGTTGAACCATGTTGACAACAGTATCGTATCTCTAGCCGTAATCAATAATATCTAATAAACAGATATACAGTTACTGCTCCACCAAGTGTTTATTATATGTATATTTCATAAATATTGATTAATATTTATTAATTATAATATAGTGTTACCAAAATTGTTGTTTTTTTTGTTATGGAAAAGCTAAGAGTGGTAAAACTATGTGGTAAAAGTGTAAGACAAAATGAAATGCATTTTTTTTAAATATTAATATTAAATTGTTAATATATAATATAAATTAATACTAAAAAATGTGGAACACTCATAGTCACCTGAAAAGTATTTTTCATAATTTAGTAAACTTCCTACAGAACGATTTTAATATGTAGGTAGGTTTGTTGCATGAAAATTTAAAAATATTTTTTTTTACTTTGCGCTATTAGTTTTTCCACACAAAAAATCACTTTCAAATTTACTACTTCTTTAATGGTAGCGCGCAGTTAGGTTAAAAGTATTTTATGTGAAACATAATTCATAATCCTCTGTTATCTTTACTGTTAAATTTGTTTTCAAAAAGATCTTTGGCAAATTTTACTATTCTAATCTTGTGTCATTAATATTAATAATATTTCCCTGTAATAATTCATCGATATTTGCCATCTTTAAACTAATTTTAACTTGGAAACAAGGGTTCTTTAGCTTAACATATCTCTTCTAGTTTATATTATGCTAGTTTATAAATTTTCTGAAAATAGTTTGGGTCAAATGAAACACGAGGAATGAAGAGAATAAGTGCAATTAAAAAAGGAGTATTGCATTTACATTACTTCACTTTACTTATCCCATAATATTCTTTTTTGTGTGTCTCATATTAAAAAAGTTTTTGTGATTTAAATGTATAACCGCACATGCATTGTATAAACTATTTTTCCTTTAACAAATTAGTTTTTTATTGTTTGTGTATACATTTTCGTATAGCGTACAGAAAATGCATTCAAAATGTAATAAAGCAAACTCATTCAGTTCTTTCGCTTTTACAGTTTTTCTATGTAGGTGTGTCAAAATTCGCAAACCTGCTTAATGATGAGTTGTTTAGAAATAATGTACCAACTCGAAACAAGATTTAGAGATTGTGATTAAACTCTGCATAATTTTCTTTTAAAAACTTAATTTAATAAAGTTATAAATGGTTTAAATTCGAAATCTGAAGTAGTCAGTTGACTAAATTCTGAGGACCTGTTTTATGCACCAATATAATGAAGAAAAAAAAAACAACTAAGGCATTTTTCATTAAATCACTTACTCTAAAATTTATGTATATTCAAAAAATTTGTATTTTCAATTTCAAGAGGTTTTCAATTAATAAAATTAAATTTTTGGGCTATGGCTTTGTGTATGTAGAAAAGCATATTATTATTCTGTTTTCAACATGTCGCTGCCGATAATTTTCTTTTCAGGAAAGAAAGTACATTATTAACACACGATTTAAAAAACGGTCATTGCTATTGCATAAATAAAATAAGAGCGCATTTGTCAAGTACTTAACACAAAAAATGGAGTAGATGTAAATACTTTACTAACTACCATTATATGAAAAAATATAAAAATAAAAATTATAAAAAATTGGAAATATGACAGGCTATTAGGAAATAATTTGACGTAAATTTTTGGACCGTTTCATGATAAAAGAAGTTTCTGGAACTACTGAAATTTAAAACTTAATACAGTCTAGGTACTATGACGGGCAAAAAAAACAGAAATACTAGCAAGACTCCATTTCCATTAAATTTTATTTCTATAATTAGCTCTTTCATGTCATTGTAACCTAAAATTCTGTCATAAAACATTGACATGTCAATGAAAATACAGAAAAGACTTTTAATCTTCCAGATAATAATCTTTAATTTTCACTTATTTTTCTTTGTTTTTATTTCCATTACTTTTTTCCCATTCACATTTTTTACTGGAATAAGAGCATAGCTTTTATTAAAAATAACGCCAATGACGTTGAAAATGAGGTAGAAATGACACATTTACACAGAAAAATTACGTTTTTTCTTAATCCAGTATTTTCAAACTGTACGGTACAGTTGTCAATTATGAATATACCTAATGTTTTAAACTTATTTTTTGATGAACTATTAAACGTATGCCGGAGTATTAGCACCTTACAGCAATATACTAAAAATATCAGTGTTTCTATAAATACATTTAAAAAAAATTATAAGTACACCATAAACATTCTCATAAATACAACAGTTTCGTTAAAATTAAGGACAATTCTTTCAGGTGAACTATTTCATTCATTATCAGTGTTGTAGTGTTATAATTTATGACTATAAATTAATTAATCTGTTGCGATTAGAGTTAAAAAAAGGTTTTTTGTAAATGAGATTGCTTTTCACTATTTTTTATATATTTTTCATTGTGTCATAATTTTTGAAATTTAAAAGAGTAAATTTAGAAAAAAATCATAAATATTTCATACTGCAAAACAAAACACAATTAATTTAATTTATGACATTTATGAGTACATTGACCAGTTGTTCTGAAAATGGTAGGCTCCAAGTCAAGAATAGGCAATTTCTACAAAATATTTATGAGTTCGTTTCTCTCGTTTCCAAAATAATAGTCAAAATTTAATAAATAATTAATAATATGAACCTAAATAGACTTATTTTTAGAATGAAAATAGCACTTTTCTTCCGGTCAAAAAAAAACATCTTTTAAACAAACATTTACTTATTTTGTTTTTCTAATTTTAAATATATAAAAGACGTAAAATAAAAATATTAAGAAACAATGGGAAATTTAAGCAAATCTGCTTAAAAAGATATTAGATTGATCTTTTTGTCTATTCACTCAATTGTTCTGGCGCTATTATGAATATGCAACTTTAAAAAAAAAGTTTGACTGACGTAGCTAGAACTATAGTTCTTCAAATGTGATATTTAAATCAACATAATAAATGCTTAAATGTACATTGGTTTTGATCCTCTTATCTAATTTAAATAATAAAATAAGTTAAGTATTTTGTTAACTGAAAATAATGTGTTTACAGTTAAAATTCCTTACTAATTAGCTTGGTGTTTTGGAAACTTATAAAGATAATCTCATGCCCGGATTCAAGAACACTATACTAAAACTATTTTAAAACAGGGAGGAACACTACCAAAAGTTTACAGATTTGGTATTTTTTGTAATATAATAATCTAAGAAGCTGATAGTCATACAAAAAATGTAGATCGGATAAGATTAGCTAAGTGAAATTTTTCAAAACGGAAACAAAAATTATTTAAGTAATGTAAGATGAAAAAACGTGCTAAAATGAAACCTAAAATTAGATATTTTACCACAAAACGTTAATACCGACGTGGAATTGTCGGAAACAAAAACCTATTTTAAGGATCTCAAGTCTGAAAGAGAAATAATTATGTACCTATACGAACTTTAAAATAATATTTTAAACGGTTATAAGTTGGATCACGTAATACTACTAATATATTACTCGAATGTCAAAAAAAAGTATTACGATATATTCAATGTCATTAAAAGAACCGTATCATGAAGATGAAATTCCAAGCCGCACAAGTTTTTATGAAATATCAAAAGACGAGATGTTATGCCTTAATAATTAACCCTAACAAAAACTTGTTTAATCTATTATAAAATCCGCTTCTTCTTTTTACCTCAGTATTTTTAACAATTTAAATAAGATTCTAGAAAGTATGAATGTAGTTACAGCCGTATTGATCATAAAAATTGATTTTTTACTTAACCTCTTGTACATATATTCTGAGAATTCGATAATATAAATAACAGTTAATTTGTTACAATAATTCAGTTACCTGTCATTTTATATTACGTCAGTCGATGATCGCCTTTTGATAATTTTACCTTTTTCACTTATTGGACTACAAGTGACAACAAACATTTTTTTTTTGTTTGAATTTCAGTAACGACAAGGAATTTCTTTGGTCTTGAAAGACGTGCGTAGAAAAGACTTATTGTTCAGAGCAAGATACTTGAACTCCAGAATAATGAAGCAAAGCCTGAAACAGATATTGCAAAAAACGCATTCGTTATGCGGTTACGAAAAAAAGAAACGGATGCTTATCAAATTACGAAGTGCATTCACATCTTTAGACAAGTTCAAGAACAAAGTTTTGGTATGGTTGCGAAACAAAATTGATGAACCTAGTAATCGTTTCGACCTCTAACGGACACACCTGAAATTCTTTCGCACTGTAGGTGCGATAATATCGGTGTTGAAGCAATTGTTGGATTTTACCTGAGATTAATTAGAAAATCATTATTTTGAGTTGACCGCTACTTCGTTGTGTTAAAGAGAGCGTAAACAATAATTCTCTCGTTATGCTCGCTGTGATTTACTGGTAATTTGATTTTATAATAATTAATGGAACTGTTAATTGATGCACTGTTGTGAGAGACGGTGTAAGAATACAAATTTTATTTTTCTGTGAATTACGATGCAACCTGTGCAAAGAATTGTAGAGGCACGCCTTCGGTCATTAATAACGGTATTAACGGTACAATAAAAATACTTAGTTGTAAGAAGCGAGATATTTAATTACAGTTAATTGATTTTCCAGGATTCGACGAATATTCTAACTCGTTCATTTCGCCCAATTCCGCCAAAGAGTTTCATTCAAAAAACGAGGAAACTGAATCAGGTGACCGCACTTCCGCGCCTGATGACATCTTGGTGACCTCGTCGGCGACATCTCAAGCGACACAAAGCAAGTTTAAACGCTCAGCTGACCCAATATTATCTAGAACAACAGGCATTGATAACCTTCTCACATACAAGAATGTGGGTGAATCTTTAGATAACAACGATGTCGAATTATCAGGAAGAGTCCTTAACATCAATCCATCAAAAACAGATCACCGCTACCATAGCAGCGGAGTACAACAAACTGTTCTTTCGGGGGAAGACATGGGGGCTCCTCAAGGTCGAGCCTTGAAGGGGCCCCAGGAAATCTCGCCGACTGCAACGATGCCGGCGATTACTGCCACATCTCTTCCTAAAGGAAGACAAGCAAATCCAGATATCCAGGACATCATTACTGGGATAGTAAAATTGCTTAACGGTAATGTGAACGTACAAGCCAACACGGCACCAGTGATGGGAGGCCGACCTCTACGACCTTTATCTACAAGAATAAATAATAGAGGACCTCCGAGAATAACAGATGTTCCAGCGTTGCCACCGGATTTTGATATTCCGGCTCCCCCTTTGCCCCCACCGCCGCCTTTGGGGCAAAAGCCACCACCTGTTACACCTACAAGACTACCCACTCCGTATCCATTTGATATTCCTCCTCACAACACTTCACCTGTTAAAAGACCAGGGTTGTACAGACCTGTTACTATTCCGCCATGGAACCGGAGAAAACCACCCACTAGAAGACCAATACCAGCTTACAAACCCATGCCTTCGATTGACTCAGACAGCATCAGCTTAACAACCGAGAAACCGACTCAAGACATTTTAACTTTGGATCTTGGGTTACAGCTGCAGCCAACCGAAGAAGAAACAGATAATTATGATGGTTATGAAGATGTTAAAGGCAATAGTACCGATGCTGTGACGTCAGAAGTAACGGACACAGAAATTGTGGACTTTGAAAAAAAGAAAGAGAAAAGCACCTCAAAAATGAATAAACATACGTCTGTAATTCCATCGTCCAGTGCGAAGACTGTTGCGCTTAAAACGGAAACAACAAGTGAAAGTTCAAGTGTAAAGTCTTCGTCAACATCAATACAAACTTCTTCGGTTGAGGTTTCAACGTCATCAACAACGTCTACAACGTTTGCACCCAGTATTATCCCAACAAAATCTCTTGAATTAACAAGTATTGTAAGAAGTACCAGTGTGATAAATACTGGTTTAAACTCCTCCGTTCCAATTAACGTAACTAATGCTAGTATTACAATGTCGACAACTGAAGCAACACCAATGTTAGAGTCGTCAATACAAGAAGTTTTGCACACGTTAAAAGAAGATTTATTGGCAACGTCTTCTTTGACAAGCACACCTACAGAACAGTTACCAAAAATTTCGACATCTCAACCCACGAAAAGTGTTACAACAGCTAACTTACAGACGAATTTAGCATCAGGTTCGTGGGTAAACTAATAAAGAACTGTTATAAGAATTCTCAATTTTTTAGATAATAAAAATGGGAGTCAAGGTTTTCCTTATTATCCATATCGTCCACGACCAGGCATTGTTTTAGATGACACAGAATACAAACCTGGTGGTACTCATCGCCAACCCATTCTAACTAGACCTCCAATCGGGCAACTTGGAGATATCTTTGATATTACAGTTTCCGCCATTCAAGGTCCTGGTGGGTCGTCTTCAGGTCATGGGAAACCCTACGTGATACCAGGTTAGAATCATGCACTTTATACATCAAATTGTTTTAATTTTAAAAATCCTTTTGCATTACTCATGTGTTTTAAATTTACAGTAGGTCCAAACGACGACGTCATCACAAGTCCAGTGGGCGAAGAAGGCTTCGTTTCCATCGACGGCAAGCGAACTTACTTAAATTTATTTGGTGACGCCAATACACCATCAACTTCTGCAGCACCAGTTATCAAACCTAGCGCTCCATCAAATAATCAAGTCACTGGTACCGGATATGCGGTGGTAGATAATGAAAAACCTAAGCCAAATCCAGGATCAGTAAAGCCGACACAAAGAAGACCTATCTATGGGAGGCCAAGGCCTAGTCAACCACCAGTTCGCATTGATACGTGCATTGTTGGAGATGATTCCACGTGCGACGGTTCCCAACATGAAGTTTGTCGAACCGAAGCTGGTGTTAGTGCTTGTCATTGTAGACCAGGACATGCAAGAAGGAAACATCGAGAACCTTGCAGGAAAATAGTTTCTGTTTTGTTGTCGTTAAGAGTAGATAGACTGTATGAAAGAAGAGTTGTTTGGGCCAGCGAACTGGCGAATAAGAATAGTGATAGCTACCAACAGTTGGCCTATGAGGCTGAAAGAGCTGTTAGTATATTTTTAGTACTTTTTTTCATAAATTTGACAAAAGAGAAAAATACTGTGGAGACTTTAGCGTATTTTAGTTATTATTATAAACCCATGATGTTATTGCTGCGAATTTTTTTAGTTTTTGAGTCGTTCTGACTACAGTTTTCTATATTTGTTTAGTATTTTTTAACCTACATTTCTTTGCTTTCAGTTGGATTCTGCCATGTCGATGACACCTTTCAGCGATGAATTTCTTGGTGCCAAAGTCAACAGCATCTACCGCGGTGAAAGATCTGCAGGGCAAGCTGGAGTTTTCGTCAATTTGACTCTACAATTAGACGAAAACGCCGAAACGTCTAGGTCTTCAGTTCGAGGCGACATCCAAAAACATCTGCTGGGTGTCATCCAAAGACGTAGTAACAACGTTGGTAATAGTGCTTTATGGGTGGATAGCCCTCCTGGCTCCATCTCCAATTTGCAAGATTTGGATGAGTGCTCATCACCGGAGTTGCACGATTGTCATACTTTGGCTAAATGTATTAACATTTTTGGAGGCTTTAGGTGTGAGTGTGGCGAAGGATACAGAGATCTTTGGGCAGATAGTAAACACAGAGCCGGGAGACACTGCGAACAATGTTCCTCGCAACATTGCAATAACAGAGGAGAGTGTAAATATCAGAACGGCCAAGAGGTTTGCGTGTAAGTAAAAAACGTTCTGTTTGGTGGCTGTATGCTAAAATAATCACAATCTAAGGTGTTCGGGGAACTATTACGGCAACCAGTGTGAACTAGATGGTGAAGTCCTTGGGGTAGCTATTGGAGCTAGTGTTGCTGCTGTCATCATCATCGGACTGACCCTAGTCTGTTTGGTCATGTGGAGGTAAAACATATAAACAAATATCTAACTTGTTTTGTTATGTTAAAACCACTTTTCAGTCGTCGCTGGAGCCGTGAACAAAAAGCAGCAGTGGGCAGCCCCGTGTTTGGTTACATGGCAACTGCAAGCAACACCGTGAAAGCCCCAGTCATGGGGGCACCTCCTTACCAACTTACCTTAGAAGATAGACTGAGATGGGCCCAAATCGCCGATGTTATGGCCCAAGCTAACCATTATGCCGTAAGTTTACGATAGTGTCTAACAACAAATCAAATATTTATTTCTTTCAGCCTGAACCTGTTACTTCACCGACACGCCCATCGAGTGCCATGTTTGGGTATCCTAATTTAACTGGAACTCTTCAGCACGGGTCGATGCATGGTACTTTACCACCAGTACCACTACCAAGACTTAACCTGCAAGCTCAAATGGCTAGCAGAGCCGCAAGTGTTCATGGAATGAGACCGTTGGATAATTCTAGTTCTAGTGAAGAGGAAGATAAAGCTGATTTACTTGGGAGAAACTTTCAAGTACCTAGACCTAAAAGTAGAAGTAATGCGTCTATAGCTGTAAGTTGTGATATTTTTGTGGCTTATTAGAGTTGACTGATTTGTTTTAGAACCAAAGTGGGATCTATTATGATGTAGATTACGATCAAAACGAACCGTATAAACAATCAGGAGGAATCCCTCTTAGTACTTACAGCATAGGACGACCGTCTTATTACAGGAACTAGAATCTTCTTAACTTCCGTGTATATATTTGACATTATTATAAAAGATTAAATCTTAGAAATTGTATTTATATTAAGTGATAAAAGACTATCAATGGTATTTCTGTATACTATTATAATGTATTGTTACATATTTAATTAACTGTCAGTTGAGCGAACAAAAGGCAATTATCTAGATCCTAGTTGTTGTTATTTATCCAAGAGTTCTTGTAAATACCAAAATTACCCATTATCGTTATAAATATTGGACTTTTTTATTGTGTAATTAACAAATAAAAGTACGTGAGCAACTACAATGCGTTGAATTTACTTTTCACATTCCTCTAACTGTTCACCTCTTGCAGCAAAGAGCGATGAATATCCATCAGGAACTAATTGAGCTGCTTACAAACGAATTGATTTACATGACAAATCCGGAGATTTCGAAACGTGTTTCCGTATAGTCTGAAATATTGACAGAAAACTTTGCAGTTTACGTTTTGATTTAGTAAATACAGTTAAAAGTTAAATTGGCAATCCGAGTGAATAAATAAAAATTTAATTTTCTGATCGTGCGGAAGACGTGGGCGCACGTACTGCACCAACTTTTATTATTTGTTCAGGCTTTACATGAATTTTAATAGAGAATTTCATGCACACTGAAAAAATATTTGTCCACCCATTAAAGTAACCGTTACACAAACTTTCAGTAATAAGTTAACATGATGAGATAAACTGCATATAAAGGGCTCTCTATAAGGCACTCGTCGTCAGAACTAGTGAGAATGATGATCTTGAAGGTGATCGTTTTTGTGGTGATTAAAACAGCGACTTGCGCGTTTTTTGATTTGACTGATGTGGAAGATCCTTTGTCTTTATTTTGGCAACAATCGAAGGGTATGTTTAAGTTGTTAATTTAGGAACACAGATAATTTTTATGTAGATTTTACCATCACGCCAACGACTACTAACTGTGTCGTTCCTATTCCTGGCAGTGGCAGAGTAATACCAGGGCAGTGTAGACACAAAACTCTTTGTTTATTGTCGGGAGGACAAACCAACAGTAATAGTAACTGTGGTAACTTCTTGACATGTTGCACAAGTATACATCATTCCTACTTGTTTATTTCTCTCGCTATTCATGTAAGTTTTAGAATCAACGAAATGTTCGCACAGAACTAAAGCAAAAGTGTCTTATTTTATCAACGATGTGTCTAACGCAGCAACCAGTTGTGAGCATACTGTAGAAATTCTGAACGAAAATATTTGTCAAGTCAGGTATTTCATTACTTTTCTTTTGTATATCCTCCGTTTAAATGTTTTTTTTAATAAATATACAGATTAGACTTTGAGCAATTCTATTTAACTCCGGTGACTTCAATTAATCTTCCAAGGACATGTCCAGCTGAGTATTTAACAGTTATTCCTTCAGTGAATAATGTTCCACAATTTTGTGGGTACAACAGTGGACAACATGGTACTCTACCTCTTGTGGTTTGACTAGTAAATTGCAAGTGTTTTTTAGCCTATGTTCACTTGAATGGTCAGAAAGAAGTAAAACTTACTGTTAATATTCGTGGAAACACTCTGGATACACCTACTTGGAGAATTAGAGTAACACAACTGGAATGTATTGGTCGGCGAAGTTGGTTAGGAAAGCATAATATTTTTGGTTATTTAAATGATCTACCATTGTTAGGTACGTAATGATTACTATTAAAAATGTATTGTAAATGTAATTGTGGATATCGTATTTTCTACAGTGTGTTGATGTTTTAGCCCCCGAAGGGGTCGCCCAATATTTTACTGAGCCCTCTGGTAGAATAACATCTTTCGGATATAAAGGTCAAGATTATTATAACAGTGGTTTATACTATGGCATTGCTTTTAAAAGAACGCCATCTTCCAACTGTATTCGGTAAAGTATCAAAAAAATTTATGCTACACTTTAACGATTATTTTTAGATTTACTGTCAATGATATTAAACTCATTGCAAATACAATTGCTGGAGGCGGCGATCCAATCTGCGTCGATTATTTATTTATTCCAGAACAAGATGTACAAGATGGCACAAATATTCTTCAACAAGTAGCTTGTCAAGTATCGCCCCCAACAATATATCAATGTATGTATTTAAGTAGTAACACTTCCGAATTTATTTTTGATTATTTTGCAGCAAATGTTCCAGGACCGTTTTATATATACTTTAGATCAAAAACGGAAGCGGGGGCGAACATCTATGACCCACTTGGTTTTGATTTAGAGTACGAAATAACAACTTGTCCATTTGTTTGATTTTAATGTAAAGCATTTAATTCAAAACCTACAAAAATATACAAGTATTTATTTAATCTAACAAAATCGTGCAAGTATTGCATTTGATCTAAAAAGATCAAAAAGATTTAATACCGGAAAGTGGTAATTCAGTTTAAATTTAGAAATTATGCAATTACGCTATTGTTATTGATATCATATACTTTTTCATTTTGTTATTCTTGGCAGGCAAACCACAGTATGTACCTCCAAAAGAGATCTAACTAGCTCTCATGTCACTTTTAAAGAAAGGAATAAAAATACACATTTTGATCTAAAATTGTTTTTTATTAAACATGGTGAAAAAGTAAAATAAACATACAATTATTTAATAAAAGCAATTTACATCTAATGCACGGGAAAAATTGTTAAAGAAAAGATTGTGCAGCTTTTAGACAGAATCAACACCACAAAAATTTTTCTCTTGAGAAAATTCTACTTAAATTTCCTTTGTCTTCACAAGTTTCAGGAGTTATCAAATTACCAAACAAAAAAATGGTGGATGCGCAAGGTCATTTCGTTAAAAATATGTTTAATATGTCACTTATATTATGTATAAAAAATCAGATTTTCTCATTTGTGTTATATGTAAGGTGTACTATTTTTGCAAGATACATGGTAAGTTTAAAAAAAGATTTAGTTCACAGTTATCATTTTAAAAAGACATTTACAGCCAGTAACAACTCTAATCTGGCTGCAATAAATAATAATTTATTTTCACTGATTTAAAACTTTTTTTTATATATTTTATGACCTATAAATTAAAGAACAGATTTGATAAAAAGTGCATACGTGTAAAAGTTTGCATTTATGTCTTTACTTTTAGTTCAAGTGTAAATTGACGTTAAATGTAGTAAAAAACATATTGCATATTTGATGCATATTAATAGAATTTAATAGAATTTAAAAAAAATGAAATATGTAAAATCTATAAAATCTAGAATAAAAGAATGTATTATAGAAAAATCAAAGGGTCAACAAATGTAATTTGGGCAGTCCACATATTCAAATAATTAATTTAAAAAAAAAAACAAAAATTCTACAGTATGTAATGGATTCAAGAGATACAAATAATTTATTACGTTGAAACAGTAAAGATTCTCTGAATATTCAAAATATTTAAATGACTGAAAGGTTCTAAAATATAAAAAATAAAATATAAATCTAAAGACGTCAAAAAATATAAAGACAACTGAATGTCCAAAAACCCCAAAGATCGAAACAGTCCTAGAGATAAGACACTAAAAATAAATTAACAAAAATCGAAAATAAAAATATGAGAATTTTTTAAATCTGGAGACTAAAAAATTTGGTAAAGATTTAAAAAAATACAAAAACCTAAGCATATTTAAATGTGAAAAAATATATCAAAAATGTGGAAGACTTAAAGAATCTCAAAAATTGGAAAATGTTAGAAATGCCAAACAATCCCCAAAAAAACTAAAATCATCAAATCATAAAATCTGCCAGTTATAAAAAGAATTAATCTTTTTAAGTGCCATATTCTAAGACCAATAGATCAAAAAATAAGTGCCATAGAACTTTTCAAATATTTCTATCGTATTTATGGGTATTACACTGTTAGTGCACCACTTTTAGTACACTTTAAGACCCACGCATAAACCAAAAAATATTAAATTAACAGAACGGTCAATAAAAAACAAAAATCTTTATTGTTGCTAAAATGAAAATCGAGAAAGATGAAGCCTACCAATACCAAGTCAGCTCTTAAAAATTTGTTTAGATCTTGTCAAATTTAAAAGTTCTACTAAGTTAATAATTATGATTTTTTAATATTTAATAAATGAACAACAATTAAAATCCATAGCATATTATAATAATAATTAGTTTACATTTCACACGAACATAAAGTATAACGAACAAACTAATAACGTATAACGAACAAACTATAAAATTTAGGAAATGGGAAATGCTCTTTACCAGTTTTTTTATTTATAAATTTCGTATTGAGTGCCTTTTAGTAAAATGAATTAAAAATATTTTTTCGTTAATATTTGTTCTATATTTTGTGGTGGATGTGCTACATCGCTTGGTTTTGTGCATAAACTGTCGGCGATTGAGAATTTAACTAATGCGTTCATTGTGGAAAAAAAATGTAGATGCACTAACTGATTTGTTTGACTTTTTTGTGCTTTTGTAAAACCTACGTTGATTTTGTTGTTTTTCATAAATTCGAGGACAGAATTTTGATTCGAATTATTTTCAGAGAAGCAAACCATGGAATTAACAAAATATAAGTTAAACCAATTATAGGTTTTAGATTTTGATCTCGTGTATGTTTATTTATTCGTCTAATTTTGTAGTTTGTAATCGGAGTAAGCAGAATTTGAAAAATGAGGAAGCATCAATTTCATTTGTAATTAAAACATAAATAGTTTTTAATTCTTACAAACTTAAATTGCAATTTGCTGAAGCTAGACTAGTGAATCTAAAAATTTAATTAAGAACTTCGACTCTTGTTTTCTAAATGTTAATAAGGAACATAAGATAACATTAATGTAACATGTATATTTCGATGGAATATGTTGACTCCTAATTCATCTTACTAAAATTACGAAGTGCATTTACCACCGACGCCTTTTCCAAGCTAATATCGTAGAATAAGCAATCTAAAGGACCCAGGTCACATTTGTTCTTCTTATTATGCTTACATAGCCATCCAATACCTAGGAATACATTTGTGTGGATCGATAGGTTTACACGAGAGGCTGGGACGATGCCGAACACGTGTTATGTTTGTATATTAGACTCGGAACGACTTATTTTTATGATCGCAATTTTATTATTTCATACAGTCCTAGCCAGCGCAAACACTTCGTGGTTTCAAAATCATTATTAGTTTTTCCCTGGACAGTCTTCATTCCAAGTCTTGAAAATCGATCATGTTTGACAAAAATGTGTAAAGAATGGCATTGTTTGGATGTTGGAATGGGCGAAGGACAACGTGGGGTTCTGCTGACAGCCCAGGATATTAAAAATGGCGAAACGACACACAATCGAGATTTGGATGACGATAAATTATGCCCTCAGTGAACGGAAGGCTTCATTACAGAAGTTTGATGTGTGGGGATATGAAGAATTTATTATAACGCTTTGTGCGAGATTCAGTATACTACCAACTTAACAATCTACTACTTTAAATTACAAACTGAAAGAATGTGATTTACTTGTATAAAAGCGCACACTAAAATGTAAATGCTAAACGTACAAAATTAATTAAAATGTTTACAAAGGTAAAAAATTCTAACTGGTATGCTTTGTACGTTCATTTTATTTTTTTACGGGAAATGATTTTATTTTCTAGTTTTAAGCTTAATACTCCAACTATACGTGAACATACTACCGTTTGTGCATTTAAGATTAAAAAAAAAAGTTTTCTTCTTGATTAGATATAGACAAAAAAGCACGGGCGTTTTTAATATTAATGGTGGTGGGATACTTTTAAAAATCTTCAAATTTTCACCATCTTTATTAACAAAACTAATATTATCACTTTACACTTACATTGTCAAACATTAATGGTAAACATAAAACATACTGAAAAAGAAAAAGACAAGAATATAAAAAAGAAACGCAATTAACATGATAAAAAAATCTTAGTATCTTTTAATTTATCTACCATTAATAACACAACGTAACAATGCCAAGCAAAAATTAATTAAAACTACAAAATTTAAAAAACGCAGTTTAATGAGCTCTACACGAATGAAGTTAAGATTAAGTAATACATATTTTTCAATGTGAATTGAAAGGCACAATTGTTTACAAAAAATTTCAATTTTTTTTTAATATGATGACGTTACGTATATATTTACGATAAAAAAAGATTTTTTGTTATACCTGAATTAGAATCATCGATTAGAACATGGAGAATACATATTATTAGATATTTGAATGCCAAAAATTTTTTGTTTTAATTTTCACATTGTAGTACAAGCATAGTAAAAAAAATAGCGTATGATATGCGTTTACGAGAGGCTTTAAAACACTGACATAGCTATTAAACCCGTCGCGCTTGTTGTGAAACCTTTCTTATAAGTACTTATATCATAATATACTATTTTAACTAACTTTTTTTTTACCCAATTTAACAATAATTCTCTTCACTGATAATAATACTACCGAAAATAAGTTTTCTTTTTTAAATACTTCATAATGTTAAATATAATTTTGCCAAGAGCCTGATCATTTTTTTTCCATATTTTAAATAGGAAAATAGTTACGGTACTAAAACTAAACGACTCATAACAAACACAATAATTTAGGCTAAATTAAAAGATGCTTTAACAAATTGAACACCAAATTTTCATAGTTTTTGTAAATTATCTCATTTAAACTACGTATCGTTCATTCCGCATTTTCTTCAAATAAAATTTGGTAAAAAACCGCTGCGGGGGAGCCCGCAAATTGGAGCTCTTTGGTGGCAAGTGCCACGTATCAATTTTCTAATTAGCGGAACAATAGCAGACTACATTGCTAAACAAAACGATAACTGGCGACCGCTTACAATATGCCCGATATTGTAATTATCATTGATAACGATGGAGAGAGAAAGACGCGGATGCTTTCCAAG